>BSBM01000563.1:677500-2001978 GCA_027924585.1 Larix kaempferi
TAACGAGGTGGTTCGTGGTTGAATGATTCCTTCTAAAGATATGAGATATGGAATGATTAACATAGATCCATCCATTCTAAAGATATGGAATGGTTCGTGGTTGAATGATTAGCATAGATCCATCCTAAACGCGGATCTATCGAGTATCAAGAGGTATTCAATTTCTTGAGGTGTTATTTTTTTAATGACTTTTTATTTGGTTTTAAATTTTTACTCTATGAAAGGATATGGATTTTTTAATGATTTTTTATTTGGTTTTCATTTTTTTATTTTATGAGCCAGAATAATTTTTTTAATTACTTTTTATTTTTGGTACATAATGTGACCACATTATCTCTTAGTGCAATTATCTTGTTGTAGATTTTTTTTAATATTTTTCCTTTATATTAAAAATACTATTTTTTAAATTACTAAATATATACTTTATTTTAATTTTTTTAAATATTTAAAGTGAATTAAAAAAATATAAAAATACTTCATATATACATAGATGTAAAAATACTTAATATAAAGAAAAACAAGATATATTTAATGTAAAGTAATGCTAATAAAATAAAATGAAAGGAAACAAGTAAAAATAAAAACATGCAAACAACCATAATAATAATTATGATATTTACCACCCCTTTGAGGATAATAAGATTTATTAATGAACAATAAGTATAATTAGACTAAATAATTTCACAATAATTAAAATGATAAATATAATTAGATTAAATAATTTCTAAAATGTTTTTGAATTTTATAATTGAATATAGTGAAAATATAAAATATAAAATCATTGAGTATTTTTGAAATGAGGAGGTCTTAAAAGAACAACTAAATTATAAGACTAGGTAGAATTATGTTTTATAATATTAAAGGTGGGGAAAATTAAATGGAGATGATTTTATCATTAATCTCCATTTCATCACAAATTTTGGAAATGCTGACTATTTGTACAAGATAGTATATTCAAAGATCAAATGGATGTAACGATTTAATATTTGGGAAATTGAATGGAAATGATTTGATCGTTAACCGATTTTTCATTACAAATTTTGCAAATGCGTTTATTCAAAGGTGTTTTTGGTAATTCCAAAAATTAATGTTATTATGAAGATCATGACCAATTGGTAGAAGATTGTATTTTCAAACATCAAATGGACGTAAAGATTTAATATTGATGATTTTCTTAGTCATTGTTGTAGGTATACATAGATTATTGTTTTTCTTTTGTGTCGATAAGGTGTATTTTTATAGTTCAGGTGGGGAAAAGTGAAGTGAAAGTGTCTGTCTGTCCCATAAAATAAATAAATAAAGAAATAAAAAAAAAAATTAAAAAAAAAAAAAACTAAAAAATAAGAATGCATACATCAGTATGTTGTAGCATAGTGGAACATGTAGCTTAGTGGGGCCCGAGTAGGGGAAGTGTATATTTGTCTCATAAAAATAAAAAATAAGAATGCATGCATAAGTGTGTCGTAACATAGTTGTGAGATGAATGTGTGTTGTATTTTAGTGATTCTTCTCGGCCCTTTGTAGAACCGGAGTTAATACTGGTTATTTTCATGGAAGTACATTTAATATCTCAATATGTCTAAAGTGTAACCGAATTTTTTGTTTTTTAAATTTTCTATAGGAATTTCTTTCAAACGTAATTGGGCCAATACCATTAAAATGAATATTAAAAAAATTGACAAAAAAATAAAAATAAAAATGTTTCCTAACATTCATGAATGGAAAGTTGGACACAGTTTCCTACGTTTTGCTAATTTCCTTCAGTTTTTTTCTTATTCCCTTCCGATCGCAATTTCCGCCTTTTTTTATTCCCTTACAAGATTGAAAATAGGGAGTTTCTGCCTTTTTCTTGCTATGTAATAAAACTCATGTCAATGCATCTTTAAGAAGTAATTGCATTGGTGCATACATATATCATAAGCACCATACTTAATTATGATATTCATAAAACTATGTGTTATCTAAAGTTTGAATGCTTTTTTTTTCAATAGGTATTTTTCTCATATGCCATAGGTGTTATACTGGAAAAATGACCTATTTAAAAATCTCAAAAAATACAAATGATCATGTCAATGTGGGGACAGTTGGATCCTTTTGATGCTTTGAGATTTATTCATATGTAAAAAAAAAATCTTTCAGCTTCTAAAATTATGCTTTCCTTTCCTTGCATTGGCCTAGTTTTTCTGCATCATGAAGGAGCATAATCTTGTCAAGCGACACGCCGCCATTGCTAAATGATTCAAGAAAATTCCATCCAGGAATGAGAAAGGGAGGGTGCTAGTGATGAGTGGCATGTGTAATATAGCAATGGTAGATCCCAATGATCTAGAATTCCCAAAGTTGGGCATCATGGAGTGCAAGGCATGTCTAATCAAGAAGGGACCGGAGTGTGTATATTCCTTACTATGCTTCCCATATAATTGGATCTTACTCCATGAATGTGAACGCATTCACAGAGATGGTAGTGAAAACATGGATGATGTAGAGAGCTCTTTGCTAGGTAATATTTTCCTCTTTAAGTAGTTAGATTTCTTTTCTGACAATTCATAGTATCAAATTTACGAGGAAATATAGACATTCCGAGCCATATGGCAATCGATCAATGCTTTGTTAAAATTTTAGGTTGCTTAGTAACTTTGCTACTGGAAATTTAAATTCTCTTAAATTTGTACAATGAAAATTGCTTTCTATAAATTTTAAGGTCCAATTTGATTTCCTTTAATTTTGAATTATTTGAAGTGAATTTAAATGTCTTAGACATTTCTATTTGATTGAGCTAGCAAGATTTATGTTGTTTTTGACAATAATTTAACATTTCATTGTAACATATTTATATTTTAAATGCTTTTAAGATTGAATTGTGCATTGGTAGCTAAATTCATGTTCAAATAGGTTTTCTAAACTTAAAATTGTCATTTCTTTGCAAAGAATTTGAATATTTTAACAACAATTCAAACGAGGGGAGGAATGATAGCTTATTTTTTATGGCCAAGCTCTAAGGTTCCCTTGCCATTTTAAAGGAGTTTAAAGGATTTGAGGTTCAAATTCACTTCAATTTGTTTGGAAACAGACCATGACACAATGTGAAGAGGACTTTACCATGTCTCGTCAGGCTGCAAAACATGTTTTACTTGACAAGCTGCATACGATTTATGACAATGTTCACCATAACATACACATAGATCCTCTATGTGTTTTAACATGTTTTTATTAGGCAATTATTAACCAATTAAAGTATTTTGAAGACCATTCTATTATTTAATTAGTATTTGTAAGCATTTACTATTCAATTTAAATAGTTGGTTAAATTTTCTTTATTTAAATTGTTTTTCAAGCATTTTTTACCCATTTAAAGTGAGGGACATTTCTTTATTTAAATTGGATTTGTAGGCATTTGTGGCTTTAAATCATTGAGAGTAATTTAAGAGTATGAAATGCAAAAATTAATTATAGTGTTTTGAATTTAAGATAACTTTGAGATCATTTTATGTATACCCACAATAACTTTTTCAATCGAGTTTGATGCTATTCATTATGGTTTAATGTGATATTTTTTCCCCGAGGTTTAATGTGATATTTATCAATGTAAATTTATTTTAATTTTTTATTTATTACTTGATATTAGATTCTTCGTTATTATTTTCTTATTTTTTTATTTATTTTAATGTAAATTTATATTAGAAGTAATAACAAGGAATCTATCTTTATAGATATTTAGAAAAATATTTCTATACTATACATATATGATATTATCTTTAGACTGGCTTTTTAGATTGAAAGCATAAAAGTCTGTGAAGGGGTGCCGACCATGCCTCAAGAAGATTGTGCAGAGTGTATTATTTGGTGAAATCCAATCTATTAAATATGATTCGGCAAGTTGTGTAGGAAGGAAAAGTATGGATAAAGATTATCCTACTCCACGAGATAACATGCTCAATTATATCAACTGTACGTCGGCAGGCAATGGTGTACTGATAGAGTTTCGGCTGTCCAGATATAATTAATGAATAAGAGCTGTCATATGGTGGATGAGCACTTTCATTCATTATCTATTATTAGATTGCAATAAACAATAATATAAGCTTGTTATCTGAAATGTGAGATTGTTATATTATATGCTTTGTTTCACTGAGTATACATTTTGTTTTGCACTCACACTTTGATCCAGTATCACTTTCATGCAATTTTATGTTCCAACCCCCAAAAATATTTATATTAACATAAATATTTTAAAAAGAACTTGATTTTATTGAATTTTGTTTTCAATGATTGAATTTTAAAATTTTTAAAGATGTTTAAAAATATATATTATTAAATTGTTTTAGATAAATATTTAAAAAAAAAAAAAATTTTAATAATATATTAAATTTAAAAAATGATAAATATTTTTAAATTTAATATATTATTAAATAACTTTGATTATTGAGAATTGTAAGATTGTAAAATAATTAAAAAATAAAATTTTGAAATAATGACACTCTTAAAATTTTAATAAATTATAATTGTGCCTTGGTCTTGGTCTTGGTTGTCAAGAATGGAACCATTGGTGGTCAATTCATTAATTGATGGCATATAAGTTAAGTGATGCAGACTTTAGTCATATGTAGCATAGTTTAATTCTTTATTCATATTATATTATATTTATATATTAATAAATTTTACTTAGTATGACAAGGTTTGTAATGGTATTTTGTGGGTTAAAGATTTCATTTATATGGTTTGTGTGGTGGTTTTAAACTTTTTTTAAAGATTAAATTTTGTTATATTATATTGAATGACTTTATTTATAGTTGGATGGAAATGAATCTCATCTAAAAAGGTTGAACCCTGTTGATGTACGATTGCATTTATAGTTAGATCCAACATCTTCTAAGATTGAACTCTGTTTATATAATACTTAATTTATAGTTGACGGATCAAATCTTGAACGATTGAATTTACAATTAGATGGATCGAAATTTCTTTTTAAATGTTGAAAATGCGTCTATACTTTATGGAAACAATTGCATTTTTAATCAAACAAGTCGGATCTTCTTCGAACTCTGTCTATAGTATGTAGTATGTATAATGAATGTGTTTTCTAGAATGAAAGAAAGTGACTTTCAATCTGAGCTTCAACTAAGTAATGACCAATCAGAGGGTAATATGATCACAACAAACATGGTGGACGATTGATCTGCAACAAGTTTCCATGGAGAAACAAAGGATATCCTTATCACAGAGCTCAATACATGTTTGAAACGATCAAGAAACCCAAATAATACTCAATAAATTCACCAATCCCTTCAGGTAGGGCATGCATTTTAGGTAGGACATGCATGGGATGAATCCGATAGTAAATAAGGATATTGTGATTCACCAACAAAATGTAGCTCATAAATCATTAATGGAACTCTTCTCATTTCCTACGAAACCTCAGATCATGAACCATCCAACTCTGATACCATGTTGGGATAGACAAAGAACAACATAAGAGAAATATGTTTCTATATCAAGAGTGATGGTGTCTAAAGACACCATTTGCACTTAAACACAATAAGAAATCTCCATAAGAGTACAATGATGTGATGTGATAGACTGATAATCGCACTATGTCCATTTTCATACCCAATTATTTAATAGTGGGTCCTTAACCTTAAACTCCTTAGCATGAGTCTACCATGATTACATGCATTGTCACAATTACATTGTATTACTCAACGAGACCAAAACAAAGTTATTATAATACTCATGTTGTAACTGAGTGAATCTCACATCAATTATCACTAAACATGAGGACACTTCCACTTAAACAAGGAGGAATATATCAACACATGAAGATCATAAAACCCAAGGAGAAGGACAAAGTCCATTGTGAAATTGATTCAGAATAGTATAATAATTAATAATATATTGGTTTTTCATTATATATAGATGTGTGCAACATTGTTTATTATTATTATTTTTTTAAGAGGGTCAAATATAATCATGTCTCTCCCCTTTTATAAAAATCTATAAATTAATCTCTTAAGATAATATTTATATGAAAGTAGTGTACAATTAGTCAAAGCTTCCCTGCTTTATATATACTAGGATAACTTGATTTACATCATGAACCCATTTCCAGCATAGTGATTTATATATATATTGGAGATAATAAGTTAGGGAAGGTAATAATGTGTGCATGCGGTGCATACTCATGGCATGGGATTAAAATCCAAGTATTTTTTAGGTAAATCATTGTTTCCCATGTTGCTTTGTATATTTCAAGTGTTTTTTAGTTATAAACATAGTCTTCATGCACAATAGGTTACAAATAACATATTCAGGAATAGTGATTCATCATATGGTTATCAATATCCATGCAACAATCTGTCGAACAATCGTAACATAACAATTTTCTCGAACAACCGTAACATAACAATTTTCTCAACAAACTTTATTTGACCAATTACTAAGGTTAAAACAATCATTATTTATAGACGGAAATTACTTATTTCTTAAACTTAAATGCAACAACATGCTACGTCCTTCATTAAAAGACTTCCCTATTGATAATTTACCAATAATAATCTATTATACATTTTTACTTTTTAGTCCTATCAATGGTATCCTTCATTTCAACGGAAATTCTAGCTACCTATTTTTGCAAGAAACGACACAATAATTAATACCAACTTCACAAATTTATAGCTAGCCATATAACGAGGAAACTAATCAATGTATTTATTAAGTAGTTCCAATAGATTACACAACCTCAAAATGGTACTCAACCATATGATTATACAACACATTATCAGCAATAGACACAAGTGGCATTGAAAACAACATACTCTTTATTTTCTACAATCACATGTTAGTGTTATTGATGCATCCACTACATCGAGTACTACCATCTAAAAAACGATTCTCTAGAAAATTCAGACATGGCAATATTTCAACATAAACACTAGTTACCTATTTTGCAAATATTTCAACATAAACTCTAGCTACCTATTTTGCAAGAAACAACACAATCATGTAATAACAAATTGTAGCAACTTCATAAAATTATAACTAATCATAAAATGATGAATCTAATCAATGTATTTGTTCAGTAGTTCCAATAGATTGCACAACCTCAATATTATACTCATCCATATGATTATATAACACATTATCAACAATAGACACAAATGACATTGAAAACAACATACTCTTTATTTTATACCATCACATGTTAGTGTTATTGATGCATCCACTCTAGTGAGTATTGAATTAATGTACAATGAAAGAATTTTCTCTAGAAAATTTAGACATGGAAATAAATGCAATTGGGCCTATTTTGTTTACCATACACTACAAGCAACAACATTCTCTTTTCATACAATACAAACAACACAGTTGACTCTCTTTCACAACAATTTTTTTTTTGTAGATTTGTACATTGTAAATTCACAATTGACTATTTAGATAACATTTTAACTTTAAGAAATCATTTTTACTTTATCAGCTCATGAATCTTCAATAGAAAAGGCGTGTTTGGCATCATCCAATAGAAAACATGGTATACACCCACATTGGTGCTTAGCAACCATCAAGTATTCTACAAGAAGCTTGCACCATTTTATGGGAAAGAGGCACTTTAGTCCTTAAATTAGTTGTACACCACCAATACCATCATTAGGGTTTATTTTGAAGATATTTTTGAACATAAAAGAAATGGAGACTATTTTATCAAAGATATAAGATTTCATATGGCAATGTAACAAAGTGCACCATGTCGGCACCATATCCCTAACTACAAAAAATAATAAATCAAATTTTTTCTATGATTTAAAAATAACCAGCATAGATCCATTTTAAAGGGGATCTACCAAGCACTCAGATGGATCGAATCTCTCAAAGTGCAAACCCATATTTAGAGTGCAAATGTTGAGGAACCCTTTTAAATTATCTAATTTGTGTGGTTTTATATATATTCTGTAGTAAATGTTTTGAATAGCCGACATGTTATTTTTTATAATATTTTATTATTTTTTTAAAAGGACACGTGTCAGCTCAAGTATGAGCATAGAAGGAGTTACACATCTCCCCCTACTGGGTTGTAGAATGCGCCTCTTCAACGCAAATATAGGGCTTGGAAGAAAAGGTGTAGACTAAATAGTAGTTTTTTCAAATACCCATTTTATATCTCAAGAAAAATAAACATGTTGGATTAGTATTTTTGGTTGTAATGGTTATTTGGAGATTGTATACACCATGGATATTTTTTCTAATGTATATTGTTATGTGTGTATTGATATGCATTGTTAATTTCTCATGCTCTCTTTCAAAGTTTTTCTTTTTTTTTTCTATTTTATTTTGCATCGATTTTTTTTCATACTTTTTTAACAACAACGATATACTTGATAACCAATATTTTTCTTTTTATTTACTTGGGAGGATGGATAAGGCTTATCAAGTATGTTATTCAAGTACAAAGATACAAAGGATACAACTCAAGTCACGTGAGGTTTCAAGTTGGTTACAAAGTGCAATTTCACCAAAACGTGATATAGAGTAGTATTAAAGTAATATCTTAGGCATATTAGCTACATTTGTAATAAATTCCAAACCCACTACTTACTTGATTATCAATTCTTAGTATTAGAGAATGAAATTTTGTGATCCATATCTTAATATTCTCATATCAATCCTAATGTATAGTAAATAAGGTCAACAAAAAATGCTTAAGAAATAAAATAAAATTTCCAACACTAGCATGCTTAATGATGGAAATCCCATAAAACCATGCAATTCATTTCCATGACTAATCCCTTATTTAGGGCATGTGTGATGGCATGGACCACATCCATGTCCCATGATCCCTTAGAGATAGATGTTGTCTCATAAGACCATGGATTTTTCTTTTAACAATTGGATGGGAAATAAGAATCATGCAACTTGGGATTTTAACCTTAGACCATGGGTAGGCCATGAGAACATCACTAGTGTGTAAACCTTGAAATTTCCATAATATCTTATTTGTGATTGAAATATTCTAGAAGAAAATCACGTGTAATGTCTTATTTCTATACTCAAAGTGTGTGAGCCCCAAAGGAAAAGAATATGGCGTATAACCATGTCTTTAGGTCCTTGGCTATGAATTAGTCCATCAGAGCAATCTCTACTGCATGAAACCTTAGAGTGGCCATGATATTGAAGACATAGGCCAAATATACCCTACCGAATGTATTTTTGATACCTTGAGGAGTCACATATGTCCAAGGACCCCTATAGACAAAAAATATGTCTTAATACTGTGGATTTTGTTGCAAAGACATTACATGGGCTCCAATAACCATCCTTGGTGTACTCATACTTAAAATGGATGCCATATCTCCTTTTCACACTAAATATTCCTTATCTAGGGCATAGTTGATTATCCCTAGAATCTCTATTTGTATTCCCTTAGATCTTATATGTTGACCATAGCAATGAACTAAGCCTTAAAAATCATCATGACGTTTTTATTCTTGAAATTATGACCATGCCCCATTTGTAAACCAAGGATTCCTTATAAATACTATATAAAAAATCATAACGATATGCCATTTTTAAAATTTAAGCTTTCCAATATATAAACGAACCCATAATGATTCTATTCTCATATTACAAAATTGTTAAAATTTGGTTATATTCATAATATCGTAAATTCAAATGTATTTATTATATTATAAATTTATACAAAATATTGTAAACTTAAAAACTAATGTATATTTGTTATTATTCTTATCCACCACTTAAAAATCAAAATATAAAAATAAGGAAGTACTATATTCTATATTCTATATCATTATGATGATATGACCACTATTTTTTTTTATAACGGAAAATTTTGATTTTTCAAGCACGATTTCAAAAAATCCAACATAAATTTCAAAAAACCTGGTTACAACTCAAATCTTCGGTGCCCTAAGGGTTTTTGATAATGTTGAACATGTTTCTACCATAAAAATAGCCATTAAAACACAATCAAATTTTGCAAAATAAAAAAACACAAATATGAAAATCACTATAGTAATAATAATTATTTTTATCCACCACATGAAAATAAATGATTTTGTTTTCTACCCATGTGAAAGCAAATGGGTGTAACATGTACAATTCCATTGTAACCTATAAATAAATTAAACTTTACCGGAAAATAAGTGTTATTGAAATAATTTAAAAAATATAAAGTTCAAAATCAAACTCTATTCCAATAAAACTTGTATTCCACTTATTAAAGATACCAAAATCACTACTCCGCTTTCAAATGGAAGAGATAAACTTAAAACATTTATCATTACTTATACACAAAGTGATATAAATTGATGAGTGTGCCCGCCCAATGTGACAGCCTGCCCTTTTTTCTGCACCAGCTCTTCCACCACGCGACAGCTCTTACACCATGTTGGCACCGTAACCCTAACTGCTAAGAATAAACCAAACTGTTTCTATGATTTAAAAATGAACATAGGGCTTGGAATAAAAGGTGTCTACTAAGTAGTAGGTGTATCAAATAGCCATTCCATACCTCTTTAAAAAACATATTGTATCAATATTTTTGGTTTCAATGGATGTTTGGAGATTTTACACACTAGGGAGTTTTTCCAATTAAGTGTGAGATATGTTGTGAATTTTTAACGTTGTCTTTCTAAGTTTATTTTTTCATTTTTTGTTTTTGTTTTATTTTGAATTTCTTTGATTTTGTTTTATTTTGCATTTCTTTATTTTTTATTTTTATCAACATTTTCTTTAGGAATATCTATATACTTGATATATATTATTTGGAAAATAAATTTAGATATAATTATGTTACTCAAGTATAAAAGCTTTATTTATCATTTCAAATGTAGTGGTGTCTATGATAAAAAGGAAACTCTTCCATTTCCTTTGGGCTAGAAAAGTAGACTTCTCAAAATTTCATCTTGCTTCATGGAAGAGCATTTCAAAACCAAAATTGATGGGTGGTTGGGGAATAAAGAACTTCAGTTGTTTTAATAGGGCATTATGTGCTAAAAGTCTGTAGAGGAATATTTTTGATAAGGGATTGTGGGGAAAATTGGTGAAATCTAAGTATTTAAGAAGACTTGCCTTGGTACATTGGTTTTGTACTCATGATAAGAAGGTTACAAATGTTTATGTTGTTTGGTGCAGCCTGGTAAAATCCTTTCTCATGATTAATTAGGTATTTTGTTGGGCTGTGGGTCGAGGTACTCAAGTCTATTTGGGTTTGGATCCAATTATCAGTTTATTTGATTGTTATAAGCTGTATCGTGGATTATTGGAGGTGTTGCACATGAAAAATATATTGGTTCTTAAATAGGTGGCAGGCGATCTAGTTGATGGCAAGATACACTGGCTGTCATTTAGTGAATTAGAGTTGAGAATAAACTCGCTTATGAATTGGATATTTTTGTGGATAATCTGTATCAGTATGGAATTAATTTAAATAATTCTGAAGACAAACTGGTTTGGTCATTTAATAGGATTGATGGTTCAGTTAATGCACATTTGGCTTATTTTTCTATTATGAAAGCCGAGATGGATGACTGTTCTAGATGGTGGTTAAAGAAACTTTGTGTTTTACTTAGGATTGGCGGCAGGAAAGGGTACAAATATAAGAGCCGAACTTATTGCCTTATGGGGTCTTCTATGGTTTACGAAAAGAAGTGGTCTCAGCTTATTACATGTTGTTGGAGATGAAAAATGCATTATTGATTGCACATTGATTGGGCTAGTGGCTATTATTCTCTTCATTATTTGGTGTTAGAGCGCTGGATGATCAGAGTTAGAAGCTTGATTTCTGAATTTGATCAGGTTATTTTTAAACATATCTACAGGAATCACAATGGAGATGCTGATAAGCTTTCAAACAAGGTTATTGGCATTATGGATGGTAGGATATCTTTTGAAGAATTCAGAGATGGAAGTCTCGTGACTTCTGGTAGCTTAGTTTTTTTTTATTTAGATGATTTTTTATTATCTATAGTCAAGAAATATGTAATAAGGTTGCGGGATGCTACAACTATTAGACTTTATTTGTGTTTTTTATCTTGTGGCAAGTAGGAAGGCCTCTTTGTCTTTTGATTTTCTGTTAGGGGGTATTTTGATCATGACTATTTTGGGAAATAGAGAAGATCTCACTTCTCTATGAGATGATGTAATTTTTGGCACAAATTTGTTTTCTAATATATAAAGTTGTTTTTTTCTGGTGCGAATATATATATATATATTTCTTATATGAAAATTTTGGTTTTTGTCATGGTCTTTCTGTCTCCCCTTGTTAGGTAAATTTGACATAGTCATGATTTTTTGGGCCCATGGTAATGGACCATTGTATTTCTTGTGAAGAAGCTTATTTAAAGGTTTCTAGGACAAACCTTCTATGTCATTATGTGTGTGCTTGGTTTAATCATTATGTTTATTATGTTTTTTTTTTGTTTATTATTATAACGAGCAAAATTAAGATTTAAATGTCAAATGAAAGACAATATTAATAGTTAAAACGTCATATAAAAATTTCTTGGCATGCAAGATAGGACATCAAATTTCAACTGTGGATACAACTCCAAATCATGTAAGGTCACAAATCGGTTACAAAGTACAATTTCATAAGAACATAATCTAGAATAGTATTAAAGTAATATCTTAAGGATATTATCTACATTTATCATAAATGCCAAACCTACTAGAGTTAGTTGATTATTAATTCTCAAAATTAGAGAAGGACATTTTGTATGCCCTATCTTAAAATTAGCATATCAATCCTAATGCATAGTAAATAAGATCAATTTAAAATTCTTAAGAAATTAAATTTCCAACCATAACGAGATTAGAGATAGGAAGCCCATAAAACCTTGTAATTCATTTCCATAATCCCTTATTTAGGACATGAGTGATGGGATGGTCCACATACATGTACCATGAGCCTTCAAAGATAAATGTTGTGGCACATGCCCATAGCTTTGTATTTGCACAAATTGAAGGAAAATAAGAACCATGATGCTTGGGATTTTAACCTTGGACCATGGATACGCCATGAGAACATCCCTATTGTGCAAACCTTGAAATTTCCACAATATCTTATTTATGATTGAAACATTCTAAATGCAAGAGATGTGCGATGTCTTATTTCTATATTCAAAGTGTGTGAACCCCAAAGGCAAATGATATGATCTATAACCATGTCTTTTGTTCCTTGACTATAAAAACCTTAGAATGATCACCATATTGAACATATAGACCAAAGATGTTCTACTCAATGTATTTGTGAGGCCACATATGGTCAATGATTCCTTATAGAGAAATCATATGTCTCCTATGGATTTTCGTGCCAAAATATTACATGGACTCCAACAACCATCCTTAGAGCTCTAATACTTAAAATGGATGACACATCTACTATGCATACTATAGATTCCTTATCTAGGGCATGTGTGGCTACTATGCATAGATGATTATCCATATAATTTATTTGTATTCCCTTATATCTTATATGTTGACTAAAGCAATGAAGTAAGTGTTATGAACCAGCCCTAGTATTTTAATTTTTATGTGATTACCATGTAACATTTATAAACTAAGTATTCCTTATAAAAACTATATAGAAAATCATAACCATATACCATTTTTAAAAACTTTAAACCTTCCAATATAAATTAATCCCGTAATATTTATATTTACATATTACAAATTTGTTAAAATTTTATAATCATATTGTCTTAATTATATTCATAATATCATAATTTTTGTATTTATAATATTATAAATTTGATTAAAAAATTTTAAACTTAAAAATCGGATCACTATATAACTATGGTTTCATTATTATTTGTATCTACTATTTTAAAATCAAAACATCAAAATAGAGCATGCATCATATTTGATATGATTTTTCATTATATTTATAATATTATAAATTTAATTATATTTATAATATTATAAATTTACATAAAATAATTTAATTTAAAAAGTTTATATACATTATAACTATTGTTTTAATATTTAATTATTATTATATTAGAGTTGTTTAAAAATTGGATGATTTAGTTTGTATAGAGTTTTTTACCAATCAAGTGTTTGGAAATTTTAATGGTAAAAATGGATTCAACACTATCAAAACCTTTCAAGCATAAAAAATTTGAGTTGGAGAGTTGTAACCAAGATTTGAAAATTTTGATGATAAAAATAGATTCAACACCATCAAAAACCCTTGGAACACTATTTAAATTTCAAAGTTTGAAATTTATAACCAAAATTATACCAAAAAAAAATCCTAAAACTTTTAAATTAAACATTATTATAATCCTTATTCACCACTTAAAATTCAAAACACAAATATATCATATAACTATTATATCTATATTTAATAATAGTTATTATTATAATTATAAATTTTAAAAAAATAAAATCCATAATGTTAATCATATAAACAAACAACATTTAAACTTAAAAAATCTACCATTATAAATGTTGTTTTAATATTTAAACTTAAAAACTCTATCATTATAAGTATTGTTTCAATATTTAATTATTATTTTAATATAAAATTGTAATTATAATTTTTATTCACCACTTAAAATTCAAAAAACTATTATATCAATATTTAATAATTATTATTATCATCGACAAAGTGTAAATTTTTAATGGAATTCATAATTTAAGCATTATGTAATCACCTAAGCAAACAACATTTTTGTAAGTAAGTAGATTAATTAAAAAAATAATCTATAGCTAAGTTCCTATAATGATCACATAAATTCAACGTTTATCTCTATTTAAAATTCTTCGTTCATATTGAAATCTAAAAAATTAATAATTATGTTTTCAAGTTATATTCAAATAAATGTAAAATAGTACAATTCCATTGCATTGTATAATTAGCACATCTACTTAACTTGTGGCGGTTGGATAAACCACAAGTTAAGTGTTGTGAACATGTTATATGTTACTTGTTCTCCAAGCTTAATTTTAATCATCTATTATCTATGCCTTAGCTACTTGTTATCTTATTTAGTTAAATGGGTTGTCTCTCACTATCTGTTATCCATACGAGTTAGCCATACATTAGCTACGAGTTATTTTTTATTTTTTATTTTTTTTATAATTGTTTATTTTGAATTTTGAACAAAGACCATATTTGGACAGTACACTTGTCCTATCCTCCTTTAATCTAGGAAAAACATAGATAGTAGTCCACCCCAATTCTAAGATATGAACACATATCGATGCAACTAGCACAACCACTTAACTTGTGGCCAATGAACAGTGATAGGTCACAAGTTAAGTGCCATGAATAAGTTATCTACTACTTGTTCTCTATGCTTAGTTGTAATCACTTGTTGTCTATACCTTAACTATTGTTACCTTCTTTAGTTAAATGAATTGTCTATTCACTATTTATTATCCATGTACAAACTACTAATTATAAATGATAATCCACCCAAATTCTAAGTTATAAACATAAATTACAAATTACAAATTACAAATTACAAATTACTTAAAAATAAAAATTATAAAATTAAATTACAAATTACAAATTTTAAAATCAAATTTCACACCAAAATCATTACCCAACCCCGCTTTGTAAAAGAGACCAAAATCACTCCACCAAATGGAAGAGATAAACTGAAAAAGATTATCATTACTTTTACTTATACACAACGTCATATAAATTGATGAGTATGCAGCGTGCTCACCCATCATGTTACCCACACTTTGACAGTCAATTTTTTTTTTTATTTCTGTACGGCCGAATCTAGATCACTGTGTTGATACGATTTCACATGTTATTTCCTTTCGCCATCCAGTCTCTGCCGGGTCCACAATTTGGAACATCAAATTATTATATACTGATTTCACCAAATAATAATAATATAGAATACAGAATTTGCACGAATAACTACCCCTCGCATAAAATTACGCTTTTAACATCGGTGTTTAGCAGACATCAGATACTACTTTCTTATAAGTGAAGCGACGGTGCATGTAACCAATCTAGAAGGTGGATTGCAGTGCAGACGCGCCGCGGCCTTCTCTGCAAATACCTGAAATAACTTTTGTGTACAATCCTTGCCAATGTGGGCTTCAACTAAACTGCCCACAAAGCTTTTTACCAGATTCGATTTCATACACCCAAACATCTTTGAGTCGTCAATATACTCTTCAAAATCGTCCTCACCCATGCTCGGCACCCCCTCGCAAACTTGCAAGTTCTCAATCTCAAAAGCACCACACTTCTCCACTGCTTCTCTCAGCTCACCTGCATTCGGAAAATACCATGGAAGGTTGAAAGAGTCTCTCAGATCTGAGCTGATAATCCCCTGCACATGATATTAAAACAACCAGGGATTAATATACACATATAGATTCTCAGACCCACATTGTTCTTTTAACTATAAAATGATTTAATAAGAATTTAGGGCTTATTGTCTGCCATCATGCCTGTGTGACGAGTTCATTCCATGCATCTTCAAAGTCCTGGCCACAGAATTCGCCTCCCACGGATACTTGTTGTGCAGGAGGCCAATTATCTGGTCTCCCCATCATACACAAGAAGAGCACTCCTCCCGGTGCCATCTCCTGCGCTCGGCACTTTATGAAAACGTTGAGGTCCTTCTCAGATTGCTTTGAATACGCTTCTGCAATGTCTTCCCTGCCGCCATTAATCCACACTCTCCCTTTGTTGTATATGGGTGAACCCGTCTGCACAACAGCTCCGGGTACCTACAATAATGATAATATTGTCAGAAAGTACTTTGGCTCTGAGGTCTGAGCTATGAC
Source organism: Larix kaempferi (assembly GCA_027924585.1). NCBI lineage: Eukaryota > Viridiplantae > Streptophyta > Pinopsida > Pinales > Pinaceae > Larix > Larix kaempferi. The sequence continues at coordinate 694,271 of BSBM01000563.1, forward strand.
AATGAAATCAGGCCAAATAGAATAATCACCTCTGAAATCCAATGAAGTGCCATCATAGAAAAGCAGACATGAATGGTCGATCTTGGAAACAGAACGTTGTAAAAGGATCCGGGTACCCCAGCAACAAAATACGGACAACGGCCACGCCGATCCAGCAGATTGAAGAGCCCATTAAAGTCATTGGAAGGCAAATCAGAAAAATAAGCCTGGATTTCCGGCATTGAGCCCCAGCCATTAGAATGAAGCCCATTGTCACACAGATTTGTGAGTGTCTTGACAACAAAATCCACGTCAGATATGGTGTTTGTACCGGTAGCACAGCCAAGATCTACGATTTTGAGAGGGCCATGTTCAGGAAACGTGAGCTTGTGAATGGCGGCCTCAAAGATCGGCTGCAATACACGGAAAACGTAGCTCTGTCTGCCAGAATTCTCGGCATAACTTGCATCGCCATTGCCTGTGTACATGTGAAGAACTCCATGTAGATTATTTCCGCCGGTTTGCAGATGTTCTTGATTGTCGTTATCCATTCCCAGTTTGAGAACCTCACATGAATTCATGGGCTGCTTCTCAATGCCGCCATTCTCCATTATCGAAGACGTAAGTAAGTTCGAGACTGGATCAGTGATACAAGAAATGCAAACGAAGAAGCTTTACAAGAAAGATAAATAGAATGTGCTGCGATGCCAATCCCTAGAAATTTGATATAAAACAGCAATAAGAAAGAAAAATGTAATCTTAAAGAGTGCGTAATCATAGAGGGATATATTGTGGTTATCGAGCTGCCATATGGGGAGCTGTGAAGCGACGAAGAAGGTGAGTGCCTCTGCCTCGTGAGGCGTAATAATAAACACAGAGCCGAGCTACGATAATTAAAGAAACTGAAATCCGAATATCAGCTTTTTGATATTTAATAACCATGGTGGGGGCATTGCACTCACAATCATGGATTCCGATGGTGTAATTACTTTAGTTTCAATACATATGCACCTCACGATTCCACACATCCCATTTCTGAAATGGGTGACGTGCAGGAATCTCACTTCTCACTTTTCAGTTATTTATGTATGACGATCATTGCTTTGCATGTTCTTGAACTTAGCTTGTTAGGCCAGTCCGTATTGTTGTATTACTAGATATTTAAAATACAAATATGGTTTCTCAAGCCTGTAGCAGTAGCTACATTTTGTGTTTGAAATCCTAACTATATTTGTGCATACATTGCATTGGAATCATTTTAAATATTGGTCATATGTATTTGTTTGTTCTATTCTGGTAATTTTCAACCTCGGTTCAATGCCAATGTTTGCATCTTGGATTACAATGTTAATATTTGGTTTTTGCCCAACGATTCCGTTGGCTTAATACAATAGAAGGGCCTTAGCTAAGAGTAAAAATATATTATTAAAAAAAACTATATGTAATAAGTCTTTTTGATTAATCGTTTCGAAGAATCAAAGAAAGCTTGAAGTACAATCATTACAATGGGCTCAACAAGAGCATCATGTCACTTACAAGAATTGAACATGGATGGCAAGGGCAACAATCTATCCTCCAAACCACCCAAGCTACAACCAATGGACAGAAACATTGTAATATGTTATGAACATAAATAAACAATAATACATATCAGTATATCCATCTAACTCAGGTTCTACTGCCAAGAGAGATCAAACCCCTTAAGATGCAAACCTTTTCTTCACTTTGTCACTCAAAAAAAGGGTTTTAATCTCTTTAGTTCTAGAAATTTTGAATTCTTCAACCCAATAACGTAAAATTTGGTAACTAAGCTCTCAAGTGACCCCCTTTAATCAGTTTCCATTCCAGATATACTCCCTGTGATCTGGTGCATTGATACAGCACTCTCTTATTTGTAGAATTTCTGTGGAACGGAATTATTGAAATCATAACCTGTAGTGTTTAAATCATCGATTAAATATAAATGGTTGCACTGTTGAAATCATAATCTGTAGTGTGTCACTGGATACTGGATATGTTCAGAGATGCCATGAATACTTCGAAATTACACTTTGGAAATTGACGTCGATTATATTTTGACGACCTGGTTGGTTGAACTCATTGATCGCGACAACTTGCTTGCCTGTTTTTACTGGATTACCGCCGGTTCATGATGACCTTACCTCAAAAGCTTACCTCTCATACATACGATTTTTTTTTTTTTAATGCTTTGGACATAGGGACACTTTCCCCACCGTGGCTATAGAAATGCACTTCTAGGCCAAATAATATAATATTCATAATCAATAATAAACTCTAAGATGTTCATAAATGACTATATATTTAGGCCTTTTCATTTGTAAATCATCTCATCATATTTCATATTATAAATATATTATTTTTATTTGTCTTTTGGATAACTTGAGTGAAATGGTTTCGTTCACTTCATTTGGTATCACGGTCAGGGTCACCTGATTCCAACTTGTGGCACAAATTATCAAGGTTTCCTTTCTACCATTTAAAAGTAGCACATCAGTCATCTCGTTCACCACTCACACCTCCATGCACTTTCTTCTCCACTCCATTATCACACTCCACAAGCCCATGCCCATTTTTAGTTCTCATCAAACCCCTCATCGCATCCCCATTACCAACCATCTTACAATACTAGTGTTCTACTCTCCTCCACCATAAACAAGGCTCTCCCCTCTCCAACATCCTCATTATCCAAAATCTAAAGTACACTCCTCTCTCATTCTCCACTCAGCTTGTCTTTGATAAAGTTTGCAAAGACATATAATAGAGTGGAAATAGAAAGGGCATATTGATTGCCTTCTCATTATTAAGCACATATATATATAGTTTCTCATAAGACTCAAAACAACTGGCTAATACTATGGGCCAGTGAGTACCATGGGTCAACTAATGTCTTAGTCAACAACTAACTCAACTAACTTAGGACCATTGACTTAACTAACTAACCAACTTGACATATGAGATTACAACTCTTAACACACCCCCTTAATCTCAAGTGGAATGGTGTGGTCAGCACTATCAATGCCTAAGTGCTTCCTCTCAAACTCAAGTGCAAATGTACCCAAAGGTTTGGTAAACATATCAGCTAGCTCCTCCTTAGAGCGACAAAACATCAAACTGATTTCGCCATTATTGACTAACTCACGTATGAAGTGATAGAGAGTGTCAATGTGTTTACTCTTCCTATGAAATACATTATGTTTAGACAACAGTATAGCGGAACTGTTGTCACAATATATGGCTATTGGTTCTATTTATGTATGTCCCATGTCCTTCAAGAGTCTTCTAAGCCAAATTGCATGGCAAACTACTGTAGTTGCTGCAATATATTCTGCTTCTGTTGAAGACATGCTCACAATAGGTTGTTTCTGAGAATCCCAAGAAATGAGACTGGTACCAAGATGGAAAGCATAACCGGATGTGCTTTTCCTATCATCAATACTACCTGCAAAATCACAATCTGTGTACCCTGTGAGAGTACAGTCCCGTGAATGAGTGTACCAAAATCCATAATCAATTGTACCTGCAACATATATCAATATTCTTTTTCCAACTTTCCAGTGAGAGTCTTTGGGAGATTCCATGAATCTAGAAATAAGACTGACAGCATACATCAAATAAGGTCTAGTAGCAATCAAATACATTAAACTGCCTACTAATCTTTTGTAAAGTGTAGAATTTATTGCTGGTCCTTCATCATTCTTGCTTAACTTGGTTCCTGTAGCAATGGGAGTTTCTACTGGTTTACATTTATCCATTTTGAATCTCTGCAGAATGTCAATAGCATACTTATGCTACAGATGAAGATCCCATTTTCACTTTGATCAACTTCCATACCAAGGAAAAACTTCATAAGACCAAGATCAGTCATCTCAAACTCCTTTTTCATGACTATCTTAAACTCTTCTAGTATCAAATTTCGAGTATAGATCATATCATCAACATAAAGAAAAACAAGTAAATGTTACCTTGTTGATATGTTTTAACATACAGAGTAGGTTCATTGTTGCTTTTGCTGAACCCATTGTTGATGAGATAAGAGTCAATTTTGCTGTACCAAAATCTTGGAGCTTGTTTGAGACCATACAAGGCCTTTTTCAGCTTACATACCTTGTGTTCTTGAACTTTGATAGCATAGCCAGGTGGTTGTTGTACATAGACTTCTTCTTCAAGTATGCCACTCAGAAAGGCAGATTTCACATCCATTTGGTAAACAGGCCACTGGTTTTGAGCTGCTATTGCAAGTACAGCTCTAATGGTGTCCATCCTTGCTACTGGAGCAAAGGTTTCATCATAGTCTACACCATATTGCTAAGCAAAACCTATTGCAACAAGCCTTTCCTTGTACTTTTCTATTTCTAATTTTTCATTCAACTTGGTCTTATAGACCCATTTTACACCAATGCAGCTTTTATCTTATGGGAGATCAACTAGATCCCAAGTCTGATTCCTCTCAATAGAATCAATCTCTTCATTCATTGCTTGGATCCACTGTGGATCTTTTGCTTCTTCTTCAAAACATGTTGGCTGACATGAGAATAGGGCATACTGTAACTGCTCATCAATGACAGGAGTCTAAATATAACTCCCTTAAGCTTCTGGTTCTCTGGTTCTATTGTGGACTGTTTGTTGGTGTTCCTTCTTGCTGTTGTTGTTGCTGTACTTCAAGTCTGGGCATTCTGAGTGGTTCTGGTGGTACTGGATTGTCTTTCTGCTGAATTTTTGTTGTATTAGTCCAACATTTATCTTCCATAAATTTGACATCTCTGCTCACCACTAATTTCTTGGTGATAAGATTATACAGCTTATAGGCTTTCTGCTGTTCATTATAGCCTGTGAAAATACACCTTTCACTCTTATTGTCCAACTTATTTCTTAACTCATCAGGTATGTGTGTGAATGCAACACATCCAAATATCCTAAGATATGAGACACTAATCTGAGTGCCACTCCATGCTTCTTCAGGTATCTTGTCTTTGACACTTATTGTGGGAGATCTGTTTAGTAGATATACTGAACATGCAACAGCTTCTGCCCAATAATCATCGGATAAATTCTTGTATGACAACATACTTCGGGCCATGTTCATGGTGGTTCGATTCTTCCGTTCTACAACTCCATTCTGCTATGGAGTGTATCTGGTGGTGTATTGGTGCTAGATTCCATGGTGCTTACAGAACTCTGCGAAATCATGAGAGACATACTCACCTCCACCGTCTCATCTGAGTATTCTGAGTGGTTTACCTGACTGCTTTTCAGTTAATGCTTTGAACTCTTTGAATCTGGAGAAAGCATCTGACTTATTTATGAGAAAGTAAATCCAGAATTTCCTGCTATAGTCATCAATAAATGTTAAGAAGTACAGACATCCTCCTAGGGTTTGCATGGGTCCACATAGGTCTGTGTGAACAAGTTCAAGATGTCCTTTGGCTCTATTTGTAGAAGAGGGAAAGCTGTCCCTTTGGTGTTTCCCTAAAATACAGTCTTCACAAGAGCTTGACTATTCATTCATGACTGGTAATCCTTTGACCATAGATTTTTTTTGCAGATGAGAGAGACTCTAAAAGGGTAGATGACCATACATACAATGCCACAACCAAGTTTCGTCTTGACTAGAGACAGTATGAGCACATGACTGTGACAGGATAGCACTTCTCAGATTGAGTGGGAAAATTCTATTCTTGGTCATTTCTACTTTGGCTAGGAGTCTTCTACTAGGATCTTTATCATAGACAGTACATTAGGGATCAATGAACCTAACATCATACTTATTATGAATCAGTTGACCCACACTGATTAGATTGACATTAAGATTTGGAACATAGAATACATCATTTATGTACCTCTTCTCATTCTGTTTGGTAAGTATAGGAACTGTACCTTTTCCTTGAGCTGGAACGAGATAGTGATCACCCAGTTCAAATGATCTTTGAATTAATAGATGGATCTAGGTCAGAAAACAATGATTTGTTACCTGTCATATGATTGCTCCATACATTGTCGAGCAACCATACATCTAACTGATGTTCTGCTTTAGTAGCTTGGTATGATAGAAACATAACTTTTGACGAATCTTCTTCAACATTGGAGACATTTGCTCTGCCACTGTTCTAATCTGGTTGCTTCTTTCTGCAGTCACGTTCATAATGGCCATATTTCTTGCAGTAGTTACACTGAACATTGGACCTATTAGTCCATCTCTTGCCTCCTCTTCCTCTCTGGTTCTGAGGGTTATGACTGTGCTCACAGTGATCTGTGTGTTCATGGTGTTCATGGGTAGTTCTATCCTCTATGGAATTAGAACTCCTTCCTCTTCTGCCTCCTTTACCTCGACCTCTGTTGAAAGAAGTCTGAGTGTTAAATGCATGAGACAGAGACTCGTCTTCCTAATTGAGTCTAGCTTCATGAGACAAAAGGGACCCTGTTAACTCTTCTAGAGTAAACGTCGATAGATCCTTATATTCTTCTATGGCAGTAACCACCATAGAGAATTTCTTAGTGAGGCATCGAAGTACCTTTTCAACAATACCCTTCTGCTCTAGGGCTTTTCCATAGGTTCGAAATTGCGTGACAATCCCAGAAACCCTAGTCATAAACTGATCGACACTCTGTGTGTCTTTCATCTTAAGAATTTCAAATTGGAGTCGAAGGGTTTGGAGTCTTACCATTTTGACTCGATCTGTACCTTTGTATGCAGATTGGAGGAGATTCCATGCCTGATGTGTGTTCAGAGCTCCAGCGATCCGGAGGAAAATGGACTCCTCAATGGAACTTTGGATCAACCACTTCGCAGTGAGAACTTGATCTCTGCTTTCATCGAGGGCCTTCTTATTTGCATTCGTCATCATAGCGAGAGTAGCTTTCGTCGGTCCCGTGAACTCCTTTTTGACCATGTCCCAACACTTGTTGAGCTGTAAAAAGGTCTGCATCTTGATAGACCAGAATTCATAATTCTTTCCGTTCAGCATTGGACCTGAGATCAGCTTCATGTTCAGGCTTTCCATGGATTATGACAACTATTAAACTAACCGTCGCAGGCTTCTAACTGACACAGGGCGTCGCCGGGGTGCGCCAGACAAAATTTATCTAAGTAAAGGCACACCGTTGCAATTTTCATTCTAGCAAGGTGAGACAGTGTCGCAGTTTGTCTTCAGTCAGGGTGAGACACTGTCGTAGTTTGTCTTCAGGCAAGGTGCGACACTGTCGCTATTTTCCTTCAGGCAAGGTGAGATAGCTCGCAGTTTCTCTTCAGGTAGGGTGAGACAACATCACAGTTTCTCTTCAGGCAGGATGAGACAGCTCAGGGTCGTCGCAGTTTTCCTTCAAGCAAGGTGCGATAACCTCTTTTTAGTGGGTTTTTTGAAGTACCCTTCGCCGTATCGTGGTACGACTTCACCGAATCATGGACAATAAAAAAATGTCACTGCCCGAGTGTTTCGTCTCTGTCCCGTGCTGCAACTTCTAGTCGTGTGTGTGTGCTCTCTAGTTTCTGAAAAGGCTTATCCAAAAACAAGATCTAAAGATCATGCATTAATTAGTACCATCTCCAACGCCACCCATTCCAAGCAGTGGACCCATTGCACACCCTACGCGCCCCTCTCACACATTGCAAGTCCATTTACTAATCATTCTCTTATCCTACACTCTTTTTATCCACGTCCTTCACTCTCCACGCACCCTTGGCTCATCCATACGTCCATCGATGCCACATGTTTTACCAATCTAGGGTTTAAAACCCCAACTTCTCCATTTCACAATCTTTACGACTATCCACAAAAAAATATAATAATAATATTATTTTATTATTATATTTTTAAAAACCCTAAATTCAGCCATTCAAAAAAAATTAATATTATAATATTATTATTATTATTCATTATTATTATAATATCTATTCTTTTGCTTAGATCATTAAGATCATTATAATTACCATTTAACTTGAGTTAATTAATTATTATTAATAATAGTTCATTTTTATGTAAATTCCAATTATTTTTTCTCAAGAAAAGGGAAAAAAAGGTCAAAATGGAAGGGACAAATTTATTGATTAGAACAAATATTTGTCGATGTTCCATAAAAAATACCGATGGCGATGCTCAAAGTTAATGACACATTTGATCAAAGTCCTATTAGCATCGTCATATGTCCAGCTAATAAAGAAATTTTTATTAATGCTAATATTGCTAATCAACAAGAGGAACGAGAGAAAATAAAAGAATTAGACTTACATATCGGTAATTATAATCCTACATTATATGTCATCGTTGTAGTTATAGACGACAGTATTACTCACATAATGTTGGGTTCTAACTGGAAACATTGGGTACATTCACCTTCAATGCAAAAGAGAAAGTCATGACCTTCTTCCATGACAAGTAGAAAATAACAATACATGACTCATGAGTGATAATCCCTTCATCGAAAAATACAAATGAAGAATCACCTTATGGAAGCTATGAAGATTTAGAGGAAGAAGTAAAGCATCTGAAGAAACTCCTCATGAACAAGGATAGGGAATTTGTGCAAATCCAAGAGAAATCAATATGCCAAGATTCAAAGGTCTACCAACGTCAACAATAAATTAAGGAGTTCCAGCAACAGAATGTCGACATTAAAAATGCTCACAAATTAGTGATTAGAAGGAGCAATAAAATAATATCAAACAATAATAATGAGATTTTAAGGTTGCGAAATCATAGTAATATTTTAGTCACAAAAATCAAGAAGTTAAAAATGCTCAAAAGTCAGAACAAGTGGCTAAGCAAAATTACTAAAAAAAATAGAAGAGAATTGCCACATAAAAAATCATAATCAAGATCTGACGTAACGTATTAGGAAGTTAAAAGATAACAAGAAGTCACAAGAAGAAAAATTCAAGAATTCTAAAAATGATCAAAACTCATTGGAAAACAAGTTAGAGCAAATCCAGAAGGAGGCGTCAAATCCCTGAGGAAATAAAATCCAAGTTGTGGAAACAACAGAAATACATATCATTATAATCTTGTTAAATTTATTAATAATATTGTTATTGATCTTATTATTAATGTATTAAAATTGATTTTAATATGTTATTAATTTTAATATTTTTCATATGTTAATTTAATTTAATTTTATGCCATTATTAATAATGTTAATCAATATTATTATGGTTAGCAAGGTAATCAATATTAATTTTATGTTATTATTAATGTTGTAGAACATTGTTAAAGATTAATAATGTTAATAATAATTGTATTAGTGATTAGTAATAATATTAATGTTAATGTAAATATTAAAAAATAATATTAATACTAATATTGATGTTATTATTAATAATATTAATGTTTATTATTAATATATTCATATGTTATATAGCCACATTTAAAAAGTATTAAGAGAAATAATACATTTCAATATTATGTCAAATTGTGAAAGTTAATAGTAATAATTTTACAATATTTATGTTTGAGAGTAATAATTTTATAAAGTGATGTTATGTTTGAGGTCGATATTAATATTCCTTAATTTTAATGTAAACGTTAATGCTAATATTAATGGTATTAATGTTATTAGTATTATTATTGAATATGGTTCTATTATGTTTAAGGTTCATACTAATATTTTTTAATATTAATTTTATTTAGATATTACAGTTAGTATTAATATTTTTATACTATGTTTAAGGTTAATATTAATATTTCTTTATATTAATTTTATTCACAAATTAATGATAATATCACTATGAATATTAATGTTAATTAATATTAAGTTTAACATAATGTTAATTAATATTATGTTTAAGCATCTTAAATTTATAATTGTTAATATTGATATTATTCATACTAATGCTATTAAAGATATTATTAAGTTTATTAATGTTGTTAATCTTAATATTATAACATTAATATTAATATCAATTTTTAAATTAATATTAAGTTTAATTATTTTAATGTTAGTTAATATGAAGTTTAACTACCTTAATATTATTAATTTCAGTATTAATATTATTCATGGTATTCATGTTATTAAGATTAATGTTATTAATGATAGTATTAAGTTTATTAATAAGTGGTTGAGTTATTTTGACCATTTTTTAATTCAATAGTTTTAATATTAAATTTGATAATAATGTTATTATTAATATTAATGATATTATTAGTGTTAATATTATTAATGCTAATCATATGTCATATAGCCATAATTAAGAAGCAATAATGTACACATAAAACATTTAATAAGTAATATTGTAGAAATAATGTTTCAATGTTAAGTTAAAATGTGAAAGTCATGAGTAATAGTTTTAATTTTATAAGGTTATAAGGTTGTATTTGAGAGTAAATATAAATATTAATGGCAATTTTTTCTAATAATAATATTATTAGTATTTTGTAAGGATTTGCTTTAAATTTATAATATTTATGAATTCGATGAATAAATGTTCTATTTTTTTTACATAGAAAAACATAAAAATTTGTATATCTATCTTTTACCCATATTTATCTTTTATCCATACCCATATTTTATTATAATAATTTCTATTAATATTTTAGTCTTTACTTGTACCTCAATTGTTTTTCATAAACAAATTCTCATAATAATGAGACCTAATAAATAAAAATAATTATTACAATTTATACACATGAATAATCTTATAATTACAGGATCTTTGAAAAATAAAGTATGAAACTACAATATTCTATAAACATAATATTGTAATACATTTTAAATAATAAATTTTCCAATAAATAATAAAAAATGATTTTAAATTTCTACCTGTATTTTGTCATTCTTCTATTTAAATAGCATAAACATAAACATATTATTTTTCAGTGTCTTTCACATCCATTGGAAAAAACACATAACACCTAATGGGGAAGGTATTGGTAAAGATATCACAATGATACCTAATGTCACATGAAAGTACTTGATTATAAATATGTTTAGCAGATATCATTAACTAATTAATTAATCTGTTAGATATCATTCTATTATTGAAGCATCAATGATTTCAGCCCCTTCATTGTTATAAAATTTGTATTTTGGAGATCAACAAAATCAAATAATGTGCAAATATTTGCTTGGCACGCAATTTAATTCAATCGGTGGATATGTTCTCTCACGGAATTGTTGGCAACATGAGAAATTCATTTTGTTGCAATATAAATTACTCTATTGAATATTGGCATTGCACATAGTGTGTCTGCATCGAAACACATAAATGAGGAAAAAAATTGGGTGTGAGGATGAGTGCATTAAAACCCCCCCAAATTGAATGCACTGAATGGGTTTTTAAGAGCTTATGCTTTTCTGCTGAAATAAATAATTAAATGTAGCGGACATATGCTTCCAAGCCCTGACCTGAATAGATGAATGATACAAAAAAAACGTTAGGGGAGAGAATTGCTTCCTCTTAATAATTGAAAATTGACAGGCTTTGCCACTTAAAGAGGCGACGCGGATAAATCTTTCTCCAGTCCTCCTTTTGTTTATAAAGATCATGATGCAAAGGGAACGATTTTTAAGAGCACCCACGAACCTTTTCCATTGCACCTTCTTTACAAAGATCACACGTTTTTTTTAATAACAGTAAGAGTGAATGCACGTGGGAGCAAGTCAGTATACAACTACACAACGCTCTAGGTGAAACTCAACCCACCACTTCATTATCAAGGTAAATAATTATATTAAATGAATTAATTTGTAACCGTAATAAACATGCTCCGGAGATAAATATGAATCATTCATTAGTGAATGCAACTAATAATATTGGGGGTTCAATTAATCTGGTGCGTTGATAATTTATTTTTTAAAAATTCATCCACCCCACCTCCATCCCCAAAGTTGAAATAATAAGTCTATGGACTTAAATATAAATAGAGTGCTTATCGATATTTAAATATCAATTTGATTTTGTGTTTATATTGTATGACTATAATAATTTGAAACGTATTAGATTATATTGTATATATATAAAGTGCTTTTGATTTGTGAAAATAGAAAGGCTCATTATAATTGTGACTTCAAATACTTGTAATTTGGGATATAGCCATATGTTTATAGAAGAAAAGAAGTTGTGAATTTGAAAAAAATATCTATTGTGCATTATATGTTGTGGAATCATATTATAGTTATATATGTTGAAGAAAAAGGGCTTTAAAAGTTATGCCGTTGAATTTTTGAAAGCTATGCAAGTTTATTTTTTATCATTGTATGGGTAAAAAGGTTATGAATAGTATTTATATCAAGATGAATTGAAATAAGCCCCAAGTATAGTGGTTTTTATTAAGTTTTAAATTTCACTAATTTTTTGGTGTATTTGGAGTTGTTACAATTATAGTCCAATGAACATAATGCTTAGTGCATTAAATACTCTATTGCATCATAATTAAGGCACCAGAAAATGACTTGCAATTTGAGTTTCAGCCAAGTAATGACCAATCAGAGGGTAAGATGGTCACAACAAGCATGGTGGTCAATCGATTTGCAACAATTTTCCATGGAGAAACATAAAAGATCCTTATCAAAGAGCTCAATACATGCTCGACAAGATCAAGAAACCCAAATAATACCCAATAAATTCACCAGTCCCTTCAGGTACAACACGCAATGGATGAATCCAAAAGTAAATAAGGACATCGTGATTCACCCAAAAAATGTAGCTCAAAAACCACTAATGGAACTCTTCTCATTTCCTACAAAACCTCAGATCATGAACCATCCAGCTTTGATACCATGTTGGGACAAACAAATAACAACATGAGAGAAAGATATTTGTCTATCAAGAGTGGTGGTGTCTAAAGACACCGTTTGCACTTAAGCACGATAAGAAAGCTCCATAAGAGCACAATGATGTAATGTGATCAACTAATAATCACACAGTATCCATTTTCATATCCGATTATTCAATGGAGGGTCCTTCGCCTTGAGCTCCTCAACATGAGTCTATCATGCTTACATGCATTGTCACAATTACATTATATTACTCAATGAGACCAAAACAAAGTTATTATAGTACTCATGTTGTAACTGAGTGGATCTCACATCAATCATTTTTCCAGTATTTTCCTCAATTAACAATAAAAGTGGGGACATTTCTACTTAAAAAAGGAGGAATATATTAACACTTGAAGATCATAAAACCCAAGAAGAAGGACAAATTCCATTGCGAAATTGATTGAGAATAGTATAATAATTAATAATATATTGGATTTTCATTATATATAGATGTATGCCACATTGTTTATTATTTATTTATTCTTCTTGAAGACCGAGTCAAATATAATCATGTCTCTCCCCTTTTATAAAAATCTATAAATTCTTCTCTTAAGATAAAATTTATATGAAAGTAGTGTCCACTTAGTCAAAGTTTCCATGCTTTATATATACTAGGATAACTTGATTTACATCATGAACCCATTTCCAGCATAGTGATTTATAATGTGTGCATGCGGTGCATACTCATGGCATGGGATTAACATCCAATTCTTGTTTAGGTAAATCATTGTTTCCCACGCTGCTTTGTATATTTAAAGTTTTTTTTAGCTATAAACCTAGTCTTCATCCACAATAAGCTACAAATAACAAATAACATGTTCAAGAATAGTGATTTATAATATGATTATTAACAACCATGCCAACAATATCAATAACAACCATAACAAAACAATTTTCTCAACAAAATTAATTTGATCAATTACTAAGGTCAAAACAATCATTATCTATATACATGAAATTGCTTATTTCTTAAACTTAAGTGCAACAATGTGCTACGTCCTTGACTCTTAAGGAAATACCACAACTAACAAGAATACCATCGCTAACAACAATCACAATCTCATCATTAGAATAATTCCCTATTGATAATTTACCAATAACAATCTATTATACATTTGAATTTTTAGTCCCATCAATTGTATCCTTCATTTCAATGGAAATTATAGCTACCTATTTGGCAAGAAACGACACAACCAAGTAATAATAATTAGTACCAACTTCACAAATTTATAGCTAATCATATAATGAGGAAACTAATCAATGTATTTGTTAAGTAGTTCCAATGGATTGCACAAGCTCAAGATGCTACTCAACCATATAATTACACAACACATTATCAGCAATAGACACAAGTGGCATTGAAAACAACATACTCTTTATTTTCTACCATCACATATTAGTTTTATTGATGCATCCACTCCATTGAGTACTACCATATAAAAAAAAATTCTCTAGAAAATTCAGACATGGAAATATTTCAACAGAAGCTCTAGCTACCTATTTTGAAAGAAACAACACAATCAAGTAACAATAAATAGTAGCAACTTCAGAAAATGAATCTAATCCATGTATTTTTTCAATAGTTCCAATAGATTACACAACATCAAGATAGTACTCATCCATATAATTATACAACACATTATCAATAATAGCCACAAATGACATCGAAAACAACATACTCTTCAATTACTACCATCACATGTCAACGATATTGATGCATCCACTCTAGTGAGTAGTATTAATGGCCATTCAAAGAATTTTCTCTAGAAAATTCAGACATAGAAATAAATGCATTTAGGCATATCTTTTTTACCATACACTAAAAGCAACACTATTCTCTTTTCATACTATATGTAAACAACATAGCTCGCTCTCTTTCACAACCATTGTTTTTATAGAATTGTACATTATAAATTCACATTTGACTCTTTAGATAACATTTTAACCTTAAGACATCATATTTACTTCATCATCTCATGAATCTTCAATAGAAAAGGTGTGTTTGGCATCAACCAATAACAAACATGGCATACACCCACATTGGTGCTTAGCAACCATCTTATTCTACAAGAAACTTCACCATTTTATGGGAAAGAGGAACTTTAATCCTTAAATTAGTTGTACACCACCAATACCATCTTATTCTACAAGAAGCTTCACCATTTTATGGGAAAGAGGCACTTTAGTCCTTAAATTAGTTGTACACCACCAATACCATTACTATGGATTCTTTTGAAGATCTTGTTTTGAACCTAAAAGAAATGAAGACTATTTTATCAAAGGGAGAAGATTTCATATGGCAATGTAACAAAGTGCACCATGTTGGCACCATATCTCTAACTACCAAAAATAATAAATTAAATTTTTTCTATGATTTAAAAATAAATATAAGGCTTCGAAAAGGTGTAGACTAAATAGTAGTTGTTTCAAATACCCATTTTTTATCTTAAAAAAATAAATAAGTATTTTTGGTCGCAATGGATATTTGGAAATTTTATATACCATGGAGGCTTTTTCTAATAAGTGTATTGTTATGTTTACATTGAGATATATTGTTAATTTCTCGTGCTTTCTTTCAAAGTTTATTTTTTATTTTTCTATTTTATTTTGCATCAAATTGTTTTTGTTATTTTTATATTTTATATTTTATATTTTATATTTTTCTATTTTATTTTACATCAAATTGTTTTGTTGTCCTCATAATTTTTTAACAACAACGATATATTTGATAATCAATATTTTTCTTTTTCTTTACTTTATAGGATGGATAAAACAAGTATCAAGAATGTTATTCATGTACAAAGATATAAAGGATACAACTCAAGTCATGTGAGGTCTCAAGTTGGTTATAAAGTGCAATTTCATCAAAATAAAGGATACAACTCAAGTCACGTGATTTCTCAAGTTGGTTGCAAAGTGCAATTTCACCAAAATATGATATAGAGTAGTATTAAAGTAATATCTTAGGCATATTAGCTACATTTGTAATAAATTCCAAATCCACTGCTTACTTGATTATCAATTCTTAGTCTTAGAGAAGGAAATTTTGTGAGCCCTATCTTAATATTGGCATATCAATCCTAATGCATAGTAGGTCAACAAAAAATGCTTAAGAAATAAAATTTCCAACACTAGCATGCTTAATGATGAAAATCCCATAAAACCATGCAGTTCATTTCCATGATCGATACCTTATTTAGGGCATGTGTGATGGCATGGACCACATCCATGTCCCATGATCCCTTAGAGATAAATGTTGCCTCATAAGACCATGGATTTGTCTTTGAACAATTGCATGGGAGATAAGGACCATGTAACTTGGGATTTTAACCTTAGACCATGGATAGGCCATGAGAATGCCACTACTGTGCAAACCTTGAAATTTCCATAATATATTATTTATGATTGAAATATTCTAGAAGAAAGGCATGTGTGATGTATTATTTCTAGACCCAAAGTGTGTGAGCCCCAAAGGAAAATGATATGGCATATAACCATTTCTTTAGGTCTTGGGTGAAAACATGAAGTTGGGAAACAATTTTGGCTTGTTTTTTACAAACAAAACTGCTAATTTTTATGTTTTTCAACTTCGACCTCTTCAAACCCATATCTCCCTTAGGAATTTCAACTTGAAGTAAACACAAAGGTTTTATAGAATTGAATTAGCTTTTTACTCGTATTTTTTTAAATTTTTTTATGGACATATCATGGGACAAATTTGTTGTCAACCAACGACATATACTTGAAAATTTTAGGTATGGATAATGAGTGACCTGTGTTGACGACGGTTTTTTGATAGATGGTTATTCATTTTAGGGAAAAAAATTGTAGGATCATAATCTACACACACTAAACTTGATCCTGGACTATATTTTGAGTTTTTTAAGACTTGGAAACTATTTTTTATAATTTATCAAAACAACATATGTTCAGAAAATGGTGCATTATCGACACATGTTTTTGTCTTCACATTTTCTTTCAAATTTTACTCTTATCAAACAAACTAAAACCAACCCATTGAAGAGGACACTTCAAGGAACATCCTTGTATTTTTTTAAAAAAAATTGGCTTCGTCATTGTGATGATATTGAAATTTCATTGTGACTGATTTTTCAGTGACTTAATTTCTTAATGATAAAGTTTAGTAAAAAAATAGTAAAAAATAGTAATCCTAAATGAAATCGAAAAAAAAATATATTACTAGAAAGTAGATTGAATGATGAATCTACTGGTATAAACTCCAACATGTAATTCTCATGTTTTGCAGTGGTCCAACCTTGTTAAAGTGACACATTTTTGAATTCTGCAGAAATGGTGTTGGAATTGTTGACCAAAAACTCTCGACCCAAAAAAAATCTCGGGCGAAAGATTTAAAATTTCTCGAGCGAGAAGTTTTCCCGCTCCAAAATTAACCCAGAGTTAACGAAAATTCTCGGCTGAAAGCTACTTTTAACTCTCGTCCTAGAGTTTATAACACTTCTCGCCCGAGAGTTTTGTTACACAATGCACCGAGAATCTTTTAGGGGCCGACACATTAAATATTTAATTACCGTGATATTCGGATGGGATGCCTATGCTTCTCGGTCGAGAGGTGTATATATAATCTCTCGGTCAAGATAGTTTTCCAAATTATTTCATCCGAGGATGTTTTCAGCCGAGCTTCTATTTTCAGCCAAGGGTTTTTTCAACCAAGCTTCTGTTTTCAGCCGAGGTTTTTTTCAATCGAGCTTCTGTTTCTAATCGAGGGTTTTTTCAGCCGAGCGTTTCACATTTTTATGTAGCAGGTAACATACTTTGTATTATTGTTTGGATAGGTTAGCATTGGTCTAAATACTATTTATTTGACATACATAGGCATCGCATATCTTGATTGATGGGTTATTGATGACTGTTTATGAGGTGTTAGACACTTGTTGTCTCACTCATAATTTAAGCCTAGTTATACCTCGTCCTATTATGTGTTCATAACCTCTGTTTTCAGTCGAGAGTTTGCATGATCTTTACTCTTTTCAGGCGAGATCATGCAAAGTTCATGTGAAGTTCATAGGAATTATTATAATGTTGTTGAAATGATATTAGGCATTATAGAAGTTGTGGAAATATTATGAACCATCATAAATGTAGTTAGAATATTGTGCGTCATTGTAAGTATTGTGGAAAATTTTTAAAGAGCTAGGGAATAAGAACATTGATCCTATAAAGGGAAATACCATTGTTACTACTGAAACATTTTTCATGATCCGTGCTTGAAAGAAGTGTTAGAATTACATTATAAATTAAAATTCACATATGGATGGTATTGTTGAAATTTGTCTGAAGGCCTAGCCCTTCCAAGAGATACGCGGTATGTTAGTACATGTGCAAATTGGTATAAGATAGGGGATTTACACACTTTTTATTTGATTATATATTTGAGTGTTTACATCAATTTTTACATAAGTAGTTTGCATAATGGCGAGGTGAGAAAATATTTATATTTTCATGCATTTGGAAACATACTTATATTTATACAGATAGAAACATATTTTTATATTATGCATATAGGAACTTGATTATATATATTCATGCATATAGACGCATATGTATATATAATTGGGCATGAAGAACATGACTGTATATCCATGAAATATAATTATATATGGGACATATAGAAACTTACATATATAATTATACTTAGAGAAAATTATTTAGATGTTTAGGTTGATGGCGGTATATCACTTAACCTTGGAATCTTAATCATATTTCTTAAACATGCATAATTTATATCACGTTGAATTGTTGGGAAAATTTACTCATCGTAACTTATACTTAGTAGGAGTAAAGGTAGGAACGAGACCTTGTATTAAAAAAAAAAAAATTACATCTATGGAATTGAGGTCCTTACATTTGGGTCACAGTATAGCTTTTATGGCATATATTATGTGAAGGAGAACATAGAAGTCATTATGGGATAAAGTTACATATATGAATGATACATAGAATAGATTGTAAGGGGCCCTACTCTCAATTCTCATATATTTTCATGCATTGGATTTTAGGTTTATAATTCTTTCAACATGGGAAACCGAAAGAAACGTAAAAAAAATATGATCGCACCAGAGCTGATGAAGAAGCAAGGAAAGAGAGGTCTCGTGTTCCTATGAGAAATTTAAGAGAAAAAAGAGCAAGGGAAAGAAACGTGGAGGCACATGGCTGTGACGAAGAAATTGAAAGTGTGAATGCACATGGCGGTGACGAAGAAATTCAAAGTGTGAATGCACATGGCGGTGATGAAGGAATGCAAATAGTCGAGGATCACGTTGATGAAAGAAATGAGGAACATGGAGGTGATGAGGAAATGACAAATGTGGAGCAAACTATTGGTGAGTAAATAATTTTTTATATGTTTATTATTTACTTTATAATACTTGAGTATATATATATATATATATATATATTTGATTTGAAAGTGAACACAATCTTATAAATTTATATTTATTTTTATGCAGGGTCGACATCCAACATACAACATCCTACCACAGTTACCAATTTACAGAGATTAACTGGAAGCTGCAACAATATCGTCATTGATGATAATTTTTTGGAGAATTTGGATTCAAGTAAAATTGAAGAAATGGGACCTCAAATGCCTAATCGTACAGCTTGTTATAGAGCAGATAAGATAGTCAAAAAATATTTTGAAGGTATTTCTGTCATAGAACAAGCTCAATTGTTGCATAAATTGTTAAAGCGAAAATGTCTAAGAGATGCAATTACATTATTGGGCATTCAAAGTGCAAAGAGTCTAAGTCAAATCAGATTGTATCACAAAATATGACCTCGGTCCTTGCATCACTTGCAAGAAAACGATCTCATAATTTCATGGTTTCTCGTAAAGCAATTCTAATAGGGGTTGTGGCAAAAAACACTACAACCAGTCGTTTTTTGTCTACGACTGCAAGAACGTTAAAAAAATCAAGAAATTTTTTATGGAAGCATAAAAAGCTTCGGGTTCAGTTAGATGAGGATGATGAAGTTGCATGTTGGGGTGTTATTTGTAGGCAACCTTATCAAGATAGACTTTCGGATAATGTGAGGGACATGGTGAAAGAGTTTTGGGATGTAAACTCGTGTGTCTTACCAAATGAAAAGTATGTTGTGCGAGGTAGTATATGGAAAGGAAACTATGAAACTTATGCCAAACACATAACAACAATCACTCAAGCGGAAATGTTCAAAACTTTTATGGAGAGTAATGTTGATGTGAAGATTTCCCTTAGCACATTTGTGAAGCTTAAGCCATGGTATGTCAGGCCCATCATTGTTCGCGACACATGTTGTTGTCGATACCATGTAGAATTCGAATTATATTATGAGACATTTCTAACTTTTGGCATGCAGTGTTGGCCAAATAACCCCCCTCCTTTGAGTGTTCGTGAATTTGTATCTAAAATATTATGTGCGCGAGAGAATCATCAAGTATTCTATAAGAAACAATGCGTCCAAGGTAAAAAATGTGAGGAATGTTCTGATTTGCCCCTTTTCAATGCTAACTACCCCATTGATGCAATCGATCCTCAATTGTCAAATCGCATTGTGAAATGCAAGAGATATGTTTATGTTGATTATACTGCAGTTACAGATTCAACGACAACATCAAGAAAGCTTAATTTGGTTGAAATTGATATCCCTTTGACAGATTTTATGAATTTGTTCATGGATCAAATATATAAATATATCAAGCATTGTCACTCAGCACGATGGCAGTACTTACAGTTCAAGCAATCATGAGATGTATTTCCAAAAGGGACAATATTATCCATTGTCGATTTTGCAGAAAATTACACTTTCACTCTGCAAAAGGAGATACAGAGTGAGTATTATCATTCAGATCAGGTATCTATACTTATGCATATTATGTATAGACATGCAGAACTTGATGTCGATGGTTTTTATAGCAATGAAAATAATCGTGAAATGATTAAGGAGTGATGATCGTACACATGATACATGTTTTGTCCAGCATTGTTTTGGTATGCTTTTTCAAGAATTAAAAAGAAGAAGGGTCACTTTTAACGAACATTGGGTGTGGTCAGATGGTTGTGCTGGTCAGTTTAAATCGGCACGATCATTCTTATGGTTGTCTCGCCTTCATAGAAACACGGATGTTCGCCACACATGGAGATTTTTTGAAACGGGACATGGAAAAGGAGAACATGATGGTGCCGGGGCCTGCATGAAATGTGCACTTAGGAGATATCAAATGAATCACTCTGCTTCTCGCCTTGCAAATTCAAACGATGTTTTTAATTGGTGCAAACAAAATTTGAGCCATGAATTCAATGAAAGGATGGGTAATGTGAGAAGGTTTTTCTGGAATATTGCAATGGGCGATGTTGACAGATCAATGCCACATAATTGTACTGCGATCCCAAAAACAATGGGCTTACACTCCATTAGGAGTAAGAAAATGGAAAATATACACGCAATCGAGAAACAAAAGTACTCTTGCTTATGTCTTGCATGTATTGATGATGTAGAGTCTTTGGATGAGTGTCAAAACCAAACTAACAAATTTGTGAAACCATGGAGACACCAAGAATTGACACCATTGCCCCCATTTGGAAATATCAGCGATGTAGAGTGCGTCAATGAAGCGGTTGTGATTGACAAAGATTATGATCATGTTTCTGATTTGGTTAGAGAAGGTGATGTATTTGTAGTCATTGCACCGACAAATAATCCAGAAAATGTGCATTATTATTTATTGATATGCACTAGGTCGAAAATCACGTTGATGCAAGAATTTAAAGACCCGTGAAATTATACATATGCAGTATGTTCAATGGTTTTAATGGGACATTTCTTTGCAGAAGTAAGGAAATATAAAGACCATATTCTTTTTCAAGACTACGAGTCAGATGTTATATGTGCTCAATACAGTCATTTGGTCATAGCAGCCCGATTTGCAGTTGAAGGAAGTGAAGAGTAGGAAAAGTTCCAAGCATCGACAATGGAAATTGTCGATATAAGATCATAATGTTATTCTTGAAAATATGCCACTGGCACATTTCATATGATTCAAGAACACATCAAGGTTGACGAATGTTTTCTTTGATTCTAGGGTGGGTGGGGCCAAATTAGCTTCCACCTTCACCTGGTTGACCTCGTCAATAGAGAATATATATAATTCTCAAAACTAAGAGAAGCTCTTTTTAACAACATATCCAATGATAATCGACAATGGAAATTGTCGATAGAAGATCATAATGCTATTCTTGAAAATATGCCACTGGCACATTTCATATGATTCAAGAACACATCAAGGTTGACGAATGTTTTCTTTGATTTTAGGGTGGATGGGTGGGGCCAAATGAGCTTCCACCTTCACGTGGTTGGCCTCGTCAGTAGAGAATATATATAATTCTCGAAACTAAGAGAAGTTCTTTTTAACAACATATGCAATAATAACTCAAATGTCCATACAAACTAAGAGAAACTCTTTTTAATACAAACTAAGAGAAACTCTTTTTAATTAATTTTATTTTAAATTATATAACAACTAAAAATTAACAAATTAGTTATACGTATTACATATCAATCACATGGAAGAGAAAAATGAAGTACCAATGAATCTTATAAGAGTAATTTGATTTTAAATCATGTAATCACATAAATTCATATTCATTGGAGACACATTACTAGTAAACTATTTGGAGACATACTCTTTATATTATAACAATACAAAGAATAATTTCTTAGTAACAAATTTTATGAAGAAACGATGTTTCATGGAATTTATATTTAAGAAATCCCTAGGATTATAAACCTAGTATGACTAGCTCATGCATATGAATTTATCTTTGACGTATTCAAATTCCTTGGGATTATAAAATTAGTATGATTAACTCATGTATACAAGTTCTTTGACAAAAATGTTGAGGAGTTTAACTTTAAAAAATAGTATTAATTCGCAATTCCTTCAAGAGGGACACAAGGAACGTGGAATGGAAAAAGCACTTTGCCCATATTAGTGGCGAGAAGCTCTAAATATTTTAACAACTTCATTTTTAATTATTCAATTTTAATTAATGGGGTACTTCAACGTATGTGTCCTTAGATTAGTGTTCTATATGTAATTAAGTATTTTTCTATATTCAATTAAGGTCTATTTGTTTTAATTCATTGTCACATTTGAATTAAATTCTCTGGCATTTCTATCAAATATAAAATCTTTATAGATCATTTGGCCAAGCAGCTTGAGAATTTTGTTGAGTCAACATGTAAAAAGACTTTGGAAGATGTGATTTTTAAGATAGGAATAAGAATTTTATCAACTTAATATTTTAACCTGGAAAACACTTAAATATTTGTTTGTGATGGAATGAAATAGGCAATTTAAGGATCTAAGCCATGACACTATCAAGTAAATCCAGATCCAAACAAAGAGAGTTAGACATGTAGCATAAATATATTTATGCCAATTACAACATCCCTACATATTTCACTATTAGGACATATATCTCAGAACACAATTTATTTGACTTGCCATCCCGTCATCTAAGTCCTCGCTTCTCGTATGTAATTTAATAACCTATATACAACTACTATACATATTATTTCACTTACCCGCCCTTCAACTAAGTCATGTGTTCCAATATTATGGGCCTTAAAGATTTGAGACAAAGTGTAAGTTTTTCATTGATTTCTCATGAATTAAGCTTTGAATTCATATTTATTGCTCGATCATCAATGGTGCTAGGAACAACCACATTTGGTTTTGAGACTAATCATGAAACTATTTTCACTGGATGAATTTCATAATCGGTTTTGGCATTTGACTAATCCTTTTTTTCTATTTAGAGAAATCATAGCGATTTGGTTCACATTCACAGGTTTCTTTGATTCATTGGTTGCAACAGATCACCATAGATTTCGATGGAGCTCCAGTCAACAAAGATCAAGGAACACACTATAAGCCTGATCACATGTTTACCACCAGCTATGGCATTATAGAAACATAATATAAGAGATAATTCAAAAAGAAAGAACAAGAAATACATGACCCACATAATTTAATAATAACTTGTAACATTCATAATTTACCATCCTCTCTAACTATATATTTTTGTGTTGCAAAACTTGACATTGGAAAACAAGCAACATGGGTCATCAACTTGGAAAATCATAAAAATTGGGAAAAAATCAACAAAACTCTAGCAACCTGAAAATTTTGGAAAAGTTGATACTATTCATAGGTTTCTGCAACATTGGTAAAATCTATTTGGATGGTGACCTAGAATCATTATTTTTCTCTTAAGTGTTAAAGAAGTGGTCAAATATGGTGATGAAAAGTCATCTAAACTATGAATACAAGGTTACAATATAATATGCTAGAGACCAGTTCCTAGTCCCATGCAATAGTGTTGTATTCTAATAACAACTACTTGACAAAGTCAAAATGGCTAGAGCATTTCCGGATGTGGAAAATATGACGTAAGACACCATTATCATCATAATTGTATGTCTCTTCCACACACTACACAATGTAGAGGAGTGCTTTCGACTCCTAAAAAAACATGTGAATCCATTAGTATAACTCACATTAGGATTTCATTAACTTTGAAATGAATAGATAAAACTATCATCTCCCAGTTTAACAATTTGACAGTCCAAACACCTATCAGGTCCATTGATTGGCCATAATGAAATGTGATAGCTGGCACATTTGCATTCAGATCAAGTAGAAATTGTACATAGTCAATATGCCCATTTAGGGAAGCCATATGAAAAGTTGTAATCCCACCATTTGTTGCTCTATATTAAAAAATTTGAAGAGTGCATTGCATCAAGTCTAAACAACATAAGTAAATCCATAAATTTCATGGAGAAAATATAATGTGCTCCAAACCTAAATCATTTTCTAGTTAGTAACATAGGTAGCTAACTATAAATGTTTATTTCAGTTCAAACTGGCATCTCATAGGTTAGGGATCATCCTTGTTTCCAGAAGTTGGATATATACTGAAATGGTAAGGTGCATTGAGCATCTTGTGAGACCATTCATGGCTGTGAAACGAAAGGTTGTCCTACCACTAAGGTAATCTGCTCTAGTGACCTGGAATCCAAGGTTCTATTAGTACTCTCCTCAAAATTCTGGTAAAAATTATCAATGAATAAACTTCCTTGAGAATTGGAAGCCATAAATAAAAAATAGGGCTATTACATTTGCTCTGAATAGAAAAAGAGTCTGCACCACCTCCCAAAGTCCATATCGACAAGCTTGCATCAAATTTGTCTACATTCAAAGGAATATATAACCTCAACCCTGGATTAACCAAGAAATGCAAAACCAAACGAATTGAATGTTTAGAAAAGATACACAGTATTATTTTTAGTGATGTCTTAGATCTGTAGATTTCCAGAAAAAAAAATAAAAAAAAAAAAATAAAAAAAATAAAAAAAAAAATAAAAAATAAAAAAAATAAAAAATAAAAAATAAAAAAAATAAAAAAATAAAATAAAATAAAATGAATAACCAAAATTCAAGGCAAGTGTACATTATTTTCATGTTCAAAAAGCGATAAATGTTTTAATGAGTGTGTCACAGATAAATTTTTTTCAACATCAAACATAAATACACATTTCTCTACATTGGGTAGTATGGATGCAATAGCAACGCCAAGGTGAAAGCTAGCAACCGAACATACCTAAGAAAATTTGAAGAAGCATATGAGAATATATATTTAAAAAAAGATTTGGAAGTCCACTTCATCAGATGTCAGTGGAGTCTATGTATTTGTATTTATCTACCTTTCTACTGCATCTTAAGATGAGCCAATTGTAGAAAATTTCAATTCATACTTGCAAAAAATAGCGTACCACTAAATAAATATTCATGTTCCAAAGTTCCCATGTTGCAAAAAATAATGTACCACTAAAGAAATAGTCATGTTCCAAAGTTCCCAATAAAGACACTAGATACTTATTATGGATGATTTGAGACAAATATTGAAGGAAATCATACTAAGAAAATTCAATTAGCTAATAATTAATCAACTATTTCACTCATTGTCACATATTGTGATTATCACAATTCCAAAAGGCATGGTTAATAAAAGGGTAAGTTAATGTGCCACGAAATAAGGTTCTTTTAAAACACAGGAGATAATTTAATGTGCTTTAACAAAATTTCTTGTTATCAACAGAATACAACTATAGTAGAAGAGAATTTGTCAACTCTCTTTTACTTTGAACAGTAGATGTCTGACTAAGTGCTACAAATTTTATTTTACTGAGATCATGACTTCTAGATGCATACAAAATTCTCGACTATCTCCATGTGCTTGAGCATCCAAATCGCTACCCTTTAAAAACAATTTCTAGTTCTCCTCTGCTATCAGTGTTCTGTTTGAATCTTCATTGCATTTCCAATCTTCTGCCTTGGGCAACAACTAAGGAGATGTAGTATCTAATTTGTATTAATATCAGTTATGCCATTATGAATACCATGTATAGGTTCATTCCATGCCTTATCCAGCAATGAAACTTCAACATTGTCTGGCTGCACTTGAGCACACATAACACTAGTCTTGCTTGACTACAAAATACATTACCCTTGGCGCATGTGACCTTGTCCACCTGTTCTCTTTGATTGGATTTTTTTTTCTTCTGGTTTGAATATGGATTTCTGCAACAATATATTAAATATTGTATCAAATTAACCATTAAATTATTAATTAGTTTAATTGAAGGGACGTAAACCTTCTTAAGAAATGCTCCAACCTTATAAAAGGCGAGCTCTTATAAAGCGTTAAGCATCTTATCAATTCAATAATATATATCTTATTCAATATGGATCTCGCGTCCTAATTTTTCTGTGGCATTTGGTATCAGAGCTCGGCGATCTTCTCGGTGTTCTTCATTGAGTAGCTCCATCGACGTCCTTCCCGTTGCGCTCCTATCCCACCTCTCCTCTCATGCTCACACCTCCCTTCTGCCATCTCTCGCTGGTCGCTCCAGCACGCCGCCCTCCATCCTCCAGCCTCCTTCGACTTCCCTTCCAGCTACACCATCACGCCAGCCACCCAATGCTGCTCCACCCCGCACAGCCCATCCAACACTCCTTGTCCACGCCGCGCCTCCCCTTCCACACCGCTCTCCACTACGCCTGCTCCACCTCCTCCTTCAAGGAAATGATCACCAAGAGCCAGGAAGCACTTAAGAAAGAAATTAAGGATGAAGTCATTTAGGTAATGGAGCAGAAAATAGACGACAAGTTTGACATTATAAGCAAGGAACAAAAAATGTTAGATCAAAAAGTGACTGAGAGCCAGAAAGGTATCGAGGAGATATTACAAAAAATGAATGATGAGGAAAAAAATCATAAACAACATGGATTGGATATGTCGGTTACCCCATCTTCCAATTCTGAGTCACCAGAACACAACAGGATGAAAGGTACTCAATACCAACCATTCATAATGTACCCGCCGAGAGCAAAAATAGAGATGACGAAATATAATGGAGGAGAAGACCAATGCGTCGCTTGGTTGAATAAAGCAGAAGAGTATTTCGACATATATAACATTACAATGGATGAAGAAAAGGTCAAGTATGCTTCAATGCACCTTGAAGGATATGCCTACAACTGGTATATGTGGTGGAAGGGAGACAACTTCGCATACACTTGGAACTTATTCAAGAATGATTTCTTAAAAAGGTTTCAAGGAATCACAGAAGATGAATTCTTCTCAAAACTTACCAGATTACAACAAAAGGGAAGCGTCGAAGAATTCACGCATCAATGGGAATCCCTCGCTACCAGAGTATTTGGGCTATCTGACAAACAACAGTTGGAAACCTACTTAGGAGGACTAAAACCATGCATACAAAAGGAGTTAAAAATGCATGACATAACAAATGTCGAGGCAGCAAGACGAAAAGCAAAAGCAGCCGAGGCCAAATTTGATATTTTTCAATCAAATAAAGGGAAGTCATACTCACAAAGAAACATCCAGTTGACTCCAGAGGATGATACAAGCAAATACATCCCTCCGCCTAGAAGGGACGATAGGAAGAGCCTCGAGAATGAACGTATGAGGGAAGGAAAATGTCGACGATGTGGAGACAAATGGAACCCTAAACATAGGTGTCTCCCTGAGGACAACTCAAAGAAATTATATACTTGTGAAGCAGAGGAGAATAGTGAATCAGAAGAAGAAGAAGAAGAAGAAGAGCCAAAAGATGAAGAGGAGGAAACCACAAATATGGCAGCTGGGAATGACGAGAACCCCAAAATCTCCCTAGCAGCCATGATAGGCATTAGTCAACCACAGACTCTCAAGTTAAAAGGGCATATAAAAAATGAGAATGTTACAGTGCTAGTAGACACTGGAAGAACTCACAACTTTCTTGATATAAGAGTGGCACGAAAACTCAAGTTGTTCGTACATCTAGTTCCAGACATGAAGGTGATGGTTGCAGATGGCAAAAAGATCGAAAAAGTTGGAAAGTGCCACAAGGTGAGACTTCAAATACAAGACTTCGAACTGGAATCAGAACTCTACACCTTACCGTTGGGAGGAGTAGACATTGTTTTGGGAGTCCAATGGTTACAAACATTGGGAACATATTCTGCCAATCATCAAAATCATTTCATCAAGTTTAAGTGGCAAGGGCAAAATTTTAAGCTATATGGTTTTCATCCACCAAACACACAAGTAGTTTCATCTCAACAAATGGAAAAACTCATTTGAAAAGGGGCATCTGCATATGTAATACAATGTCATCAACTGGAAGGAAAAGAGGAGGAACCAAATGAGTTCAAAAAGGAAATCCAAAAATTACTCCAGAAACATGAACACATATTTCAAGACTTACCCATGCATCTACCACCAGAAAGGAGTATAGAACACATAATCGAGATTAAACCGGGGTCAAATCCTGTCAAGGTTAAACCATATAGGTATCCCCACCACCACAAAACAGAAATAGAAAGGTTAGTTCAAGACAAAATACTAGTTGTGGTAGACAGGCTAACCAAATATGCACATTTTGTTGGAGTGAAGAAAATTGATTCGGCAAAAGAAACAGCCGAAGTTTTTTGTAAAAATGTCTACAAATTACATGGTTTTCCAAAGATTATAGTAAGTGATAGGGATGCCAAGTTTAAAGGGAACTTTTGGAGAGAGTTTTGCAAGAAAATTGGAACGTCTCTTAACATGAGCTCAGCTTATCATCCCCAAACAGATGGACATACAGAAGTTGTCAATAAATGCTTAGAAACCTACCTCCGTTGTTTTGTAACTGATAAGCAAAATAAATGGTTCCAATGGCTACATCTTGCGGAATGGTGGTATAATTCTACTTATCATACATCTGCAAGAATGACACCATTTCAAGCCCTATATGGATATGAACCCCCAAAATGGAAGGATTTCATCACCAACCAAGCAAGGGTCGCATCAGTAAATGACCATTTAGAAGAAAACCAAAAGGTTGTCCAAGTACTTAAAGAGAATTTGAATACTGCCAGGAATAGAATGAGACAACAAGAAGATTGACATCGAACAAAACGAGAATTTGAAATTGGAGATTGGGTATATGTAAGACTACAACCCTATAAACAATTATCACTTAAACAAGGTGGAAAAAATAAGTTGGCTCCACGTTTTTATGGCCCATATCAAATCAATAAGAAGATTAGTCAGGTGGCATATGCATTGGAATTGCCAACTACAAGTCGCATCCACAATGTCTTTCATGTTTCATGTTTGAAAAAGATGATAGGTCAACACCAGAAGGCACAAACAATACTTCCCTTGTTAGATGAAGAAAAAAGAATCATATTCGAGCCAGCATCTATCATTGATACTAGAGAGAAGAGATTAAGAACGCGAGTCATTAAAGAATACCTCATAAAATGGAAAAATCTTCCCGAAGAAGATGCAACATGGGAATCAGAACAATTTCGACAGTTACATCCCTCATTACCATTGCTTTGAGGACAAAGCTCTTTAAAAGGGAGTGGCAATGCTATGAATATTAAATATTGTATCAAATTAATCATTAAATTATTAATTAGTTTAATTGAAGGGACGTAACCCTTCTTAAGAAATGATCCAACCTTATAAAATGCGAACTCTTGTAAAGCGTTAAGCATCTTATCAATTCAATAATATATATCTTATTCAATATGGATCTCGCGTCCTAATTTTTCTGTGGAAGAGGTACCCAGAAACGTCATCATCTTAATATTTTTCATTTCCTCTTTATCATAATCTTTGAGAGGATTAAAACTAGAGGCCTTCGTCCAGGTTTCTAGGAGTCCAAGTATTGTTGATAATATTAAATTTTCCACTTCAAGTGACATTAACATATCCTCAATTGGAACGTGCCCTAGTGATGATATCAACAAGAAGTTCCAATAAGAGGCATCTATGCAAAATGTTGTCCATGGATCCTTATAGAATATATGTGGCTTATTATTTTCACAAACTCTTGTTTTTGAAGTCAAACTACCTGCCCAACAAATCCAGATGCCCATATGAAATTCAAAACGGCTGTCGTCAGAAATGAATATTTTGTAAATATAATGATCCTTGAGACCCTGCAGAAAATTGGCCTGCACTAGAACTATCAACCAAATAATTTACAATACAAACCATAATCATACATCATGTCAAGCTTTCCAAACAAAATGTAAAAGTGGCAACAAGATGCAAAAAATTATTTCATAAATTCTTGAAAATCGTTATACTAGAAACACACCTGAAAATGGTTGAGGAGTAATAGGCTTAATGCCCTAATTCTCCTCCTCCAAATAGCCTATCCTTCCCAGCAAGCAAGCATACCCTCCATGTGTGTCTCTTGAAGAATGTCATCATGCCACACAATTGTCCAACCTTTTAACTAGAGTGCATCACATAAGCATCAAGTCAAGGTAAATCAATCCATGATTAAGATATATCCAATGTGTATGTCCACCAAGATACAACGATGGGTAGGCATCACACCATGCACTCCACATCACAAGAAGCACCCCCAAGTATGACGTAAACACGTTTGGAGTAATGTAGATAACAAATTCCATATTCAACAATCTTAATGGATATTAGTTTGCTATCAATAATTTTTGCACTGGACGTCCCCTCATTTGATAAGTTCTTGACTGTCCCTCTGTCCATATCTAGATTCTGAACAAGAGCATCTTGATGAACCCATGAACCAGAGCATTCTCATGAATCCATGCAACAAAACAATGGAAGCGAGCACATTGTGACCTATCTTGAGCCTGTAGTTGATGAATAGGGGCCTCCTCCTTAAGAAGAATACACCCGTCCTACAACAGGTTTAGTTCTAGCAGCTTCTTGATCTACCCGTTCACTCTATCCAACTATCTTATTTGCTTGTGCATATGCTTTCTACCTCAGGCACTGTGCACTTTCATGACTCTTATTTCTGGGATGCCTTGCATGGTGATTTTTTATGGATTAGGTGTTTTTTCCTTGCACACTTAGCTCATGGTGGATGTTTTGAATACCGGTGTCAATTGAAACCTTTTACAATCAAGTCCCTGCACCCTGGACAAAGTTCCATAACCTTTCAGGAACACAGTTCTTCAATTCTGTCACAAATGTGAGTCCTAGTAGATCCTCATCTACAAGATCGAGATCCGTTTCCAAGATTTTATTGCCACTTGAATAAAAGTATGATCTGGACCTTCTGTATCTTCCCAAGAGATAGAGAGTCCAACCAATTGTTTGAAGAATGTTCGAGTTAGGGCATTGTCGATTTGGACCCTATGCATCAATGCCAAACCAATAACACGACCGCAAAACTTGAAATAGGACAGATGACCAGGATTCACTCGAGATGCTGCAAGAGGAAGGAATAAGATGATCAAATATTCGAGTAACCATATAGTTTCAAACCATACATGACAAAAACAAAAGTGGTATTCCAATACCTGCCATAACCAAATAATTTGATTGCCAGAAGCTCAGT
Source organism: Larix kaempferi (assembly GCA_027924585.1). Lineage (NCBI taxonomy): Eukaryota > Viridiplantae > Streptophyta > Pinopsida > Pinales > Pinaceae > Larix > Larix kaempferi. Next base: position 726,005 of record BSBM01000563.1, read on the forward strand.
CACAAGGAAACTATGTTCAAGTAACCAAAAATGATCGTCATGCCATTGGTCATTTCTTACTATTGCAAAAAATGGTGACAATTGATTTACAACTAGAGCAGATCGATCTCAACCTTCTGACCGGGACACCAATGGCTCCTGGTTTTCTATGGGCTGCAAAGTCAAAATGAAAAGTTTATATATATATATATATATATATATATATATATATATATATATATATATGTATACAAGTTTGGGGACAAACTATAATCCTGTAGGATAATCCTGTACATACCCTCTAAGGAGGGTTCCATGGACAAACTTAGATATGTATACAAGTTTGGGGACAAACTATAATCCTGTAGGATAATCCTGTACATACCCTCTAAGGAGGGTTCCATGGACAAACTTAGACAATGAGTAAGCAAGTCACTATAAACCCTACGTGAAGAAAAGTGATTTGTTGGGCATAAAAAAATGAATCCAACAAATTAAAAGTGCAAATAACTAGGCATTAAATAATGACTCCAGTGATAATGGCACCTATATATGTAATATGCAAAACATATGACCGAATATATATTAAGGCTACAATAAAAGGGTTGTCATTACACAAATTCCTTCAATTTGAATTCTTTGTTTTCACATGAACACTTCATATAAAATCAGAGATTATAGAAAAAATATGTACCACAATTGAAGTTGATTAATACTCAAGATATAAAATCAAACCTGTAAATTACAATAGATTGAGAATAAACAGGGGTGTATATGAAGAAGCTCAATACAAAAAAATGGAAGAAAAACAAGGCTCTAAGCCTCTAATCAATGAGATGTGAATCCATGAAAAGTTCCCTCGAACTATAAATTTACAATGTGGCCCCTCGGGCTCATTTACAAAGAAAATCAGTCCTCTATGCCCCCCTCTTATAGGAACTATAGTTTTTAGATCCTACCTTTATATTCATCGCCATGCTAGAATGTTTCCTTGTATATTGCAACTGTTTTCTAAAATAGATTGTGGATGACATGCTGGGAAGGATCGACACCTAAAGAGCTAGCTATTCCATATTTCCTGGAAAATAGAGTTCTGTTAGTGATCAATTTTGGTTGCTACTTGTCCTTCCAACTATTCTTTAATCTCATCAGTTTCTCTATCTGAAGTTGTTAACAACTAGCTATCTTGGGGATCCCTCAATCAATCTTAGATGCTTAAGGTTGTGGATAGACCTGCATCATTTTCACTTTGTCAACTAATTTTAGCTATCATCTTGTTCAAGATAAACTTGAAGGTTTGCGGACCTATCTAGAAATATTGGCAATTGTCTTACATGAACAGCTCCTAAATTATTGTCTTACAAGAACATCAATTGTCTTAAAGATTGGCAATTGTCTCACAAGCATGAATATCCTAAATATAAAAAACCAATGAAGAAAATATCTCCTTCAGTCAACTTATTCAAATACTGGAGGCATTGAATGAGATCGCCATTGAATAATTTATTGTGGATATAGAAAATAGGAGGATTTATCAAAGATATTTGAGTATTTAGACACATTTTACAACTGAAAAGGTCAATCATACAAACATGATTTCTACTGCAGGCAATATAGATTTAGCATATTTAATTTGATAAGATTAAAATAAATGTACCAAGGATGTCAAATTTAGTCATTAACATGGAAAAGTGGCCAAACTATGAGCAATAATCTACATCATATCAGAACACCATTATTTCTACAATATTCACCTTCACCAAATAATTTGATCGCCAGAAGTTGTCACAAGGAAACTATGTTCAAGTAACCAAAAATGATCGTTCAAGTAACCAAAAATGATCGTCATGCCATTGGTCATTTCTTACTATCGCAAAAAATGGTGACAATTGATTTACAACTAGAGCAGATCGATCTCAACCTTTAGACCGGAACATCAATGGCTCCTGGTTTTCTGTGGGCTGCAAAGTCAAAATGAAAAGTTAATATATATATGTATACAAGTTTGGGGACAAACTACAATCCTGTAGGATAATCCTGTACACACCCTCTAAGGAGGGTTCCATGGACAAACTAAGATCCTTCATTTTTGATAAACTAAATAGACAAATTGTGTAGAGAACTTATAAGAAATTGAAGTTGTCCACACAAACAGAAATGGAGTTAACTCTCGAAACACCAATAATCACAAGCATGGATCAAGCACCTGCTCATAGCCTCAACAAATGACGTAATTTCCATGGCTACTGAGTTTAACGCACAATAGTTAAATGACCATCTAGACAAGGCACATAGCAAGATTGGGATTTTGGAAGACCAAATCCTAGAGGCCCAAAGTGAGAGTAGAATTGTGACATGAATATGATGCACTACATTATTGACTGCATTATAAGAACATGTTCATCATCATTGATGTGCCCTTCCACATATATCCTATCAAATTACATATCTTCAAAAATGCTTAGTTAAGGGAAGGATTCTTTTCCAAGATACTTATGCATCCTCCACCATGCTCCTCTTATATGTTTGTCTACTAGTATGGTGTTGGTTATGATCCTCACATATCTATTGTGTAGGAGATACACATTTCATTTTTTCTTTGGTTATCACAGCCCCCGTTGGTCTATAAAATGTAAAATAGGATGGATCATTTGATATAGCAGGAGTAGGGTCAAGAAATGCATAGCCTGTCACTTTGTTGGGATCTACGCCCCCCTTAATTATCCTCTAAACCACTTTAAATGTATCTTTGTTGGACAACTTCTCAATATCTAATTTTGGTTCATGATCTTGGGGGTTGGATAAATTTAATTCCTTCTCTTTCCCAATTAGGAGATGAGGATCATATGTCCATGTTGTATTCAAAACCAAATTCATTTCCTTCATAATTTTCTTTATTTCTTTAAGACCTATTTTATCTCTTATGGGATTCCCACCCATGGCTATAGGTAACTCAATTCTCCCTTTTTTCTTTGATTTGATAAAATGAAGGGTATCCACTTCTAACATCTACCTTACATATTCTAGAACAAAATTTCTAGGGATGAGGTGTTTGGAAATCCTCCATGGAGGAGTTTCAATTCCATAAATCATGATAATTGTATAATCTATTGCTAAATATCAATAATCTATCTTGACTACCTCTCCTAGTTGTAAATAAGGTCTAATGTCCATGAGCAGACATTTTGGCTCTCTCTGTATTATCAAAGTAAAAAATCTATAAATAAACATATACACAAATTGAGATGAGGTAGCCCCTTATTCTTCTCCGTTATTCACCCAGGGAATCCAATCATACACCCTATGGAAATGTCTCCATTGGATTTTTGGACATCCAAGGTCTCAAAATATTGGGCTTGATTGAAGGTAAAGAGGTAGATTATGTAGGAGTAATATTTGAAGATCCATGTGCTACCGAACTCTACTAAATGTTCCTTTATTCCTAAATATATGGCCTATGTGTAGTTATATTGGGGGGCGTAATGATAATTATATGCATATACTAGGGCCACCATTCCTTCATTGAATTCTTTGTCTGATTCTAGTCCTAGTATCTGGGTGAAGGAAGAAATCATTTTTTTATTCCAAGAGGATAATTTCTTTCAAATACAAGGACAGGGGGGATTTCTTCCCTACCTCGATTGTATTTGAGTCTAGCAAACATATTATCTATGTAAGGTATATTCATCCTCATGTACCCAACTACCTGAGCATCAAAGGATACCACTTCACCTATTGAGAAAATGCCTATCATTTGGGTGATAGATAGCCTTGAGATATAGAACAAGGTATTTTGACCATCATTGGTGGTGACTCTCGAGGTGGTTGGATTAAAATTTTGAGCACATAATTGAAAAAAATTGGGAGATGGAAATATATCAGGAACCAAGTTTTGAGCTATCCTAGATGGACATAATTTGTTGGTCAGTCTTGGAGAGAACAAATTTCCTAGGGAAGTGCCTATCAGAGCTGATGGGATAAACCTTCTGTAGTTTTTGGGGTGGTCACAACGGCCCATAATTCCACAAAGATGGGCTCTTGAGGGGACGTGACATTAGTAGCACTGGACCTAATGCATGTGGCTCGAGACGATGAAGTTTCAAAATAATTTTTCTTCTTCTTATTCATGATGAATGTTTTAGATGGAGGATCATTGATAATTATAGGAATATAAGATGATAGGAAATTACTTGAATGATGACAAATATCTTGAGAGAAAGTATGCTTGACAGGATAAAAAATTGAAAATATTTTCAAAGGTAGGAAGGAAGTTTAGAAATACTTACCTGGTCAATTGATGAGGATATCTTAATAGGCTATGGTGGATGATGGTTGTCGTCAATTTATGCTTTTGAATAATTGCAAATCCCTTTATTATATTTCAATTGGAAATGGAAACAAAAACTAGTATCAGTATTTTTCCTAAGAGAAATGTTTCAAAGTTCCTTGCACATCCAAGAAAAATATAATTTATCCATTATACTCAGGCATAAATTCCTCTTTAATTGACGATTAAGGAGATACTGGTGAATGCTCTGTATCAGGGTATGAAGATGATACCTATAAATAGTGTATCATTATTTTAATTGGGGAGGTCCTATCACGGGGTCAGTCTTCGTCAGAAAAGTACAAGAATCAAAGGATTGCTGTAATATCTACAGTGGTATTTGATATTTAGTGGCGAATCTTCGAAGAATCAAATTGGAGGAAGAGCTACCTGCCAACACAAATGGCCCAGATCTATTTTTGATCAAGTGGGAAATGATAATGACCATTTGCAGAGGTGGATTTTTGAATTTATTATGTGGCTCATACCATCACAAATGACTCAAATCAAATGCATCCATGGGACCCGATCAATCTCTGATGTTCGCACATGGGGTTAGAGTAGGAAACCCTAACCATAATTAAATGGACTGAGCTTGCATCTCATTCCATTATATCACATGATCTTGATATGGAGTAAATTCAAAACCCCTTAACTATGATTGTAGAATCCCTTATGAGGATGATTTGTATGACCCCTACTTTTTTTGAGATACAGGGAAGACCTTCAACTAGGGAAACATCACAAGACATAGTGGCACCAACACCTTAGGTATTTTTTATGATTTCTTTCTATTGTTTTGGGTCCCCAATGTGCCCAAGAATGCAGTTTGAGGTTATTTTCAAGCCCAGACCTATGTAATAGGGCCCAAAAACTCTACTACAGCCATTTATTTAATTGCTTCACTCTAGCAACACATAATTTTTTATCAATATAAAGAAGGCCCAAGATCTTAACTTTGGTATTCAAGTAAGATATTTGCAAATAAGAGGACAATGGAATTTCTACCTAGGGCCTTGCAAAACAAGGGTTATCATTAGTTTCTCTTATATGTTGTCAAATGCTCTTTGACTGTCAGAATTTTGCATTCTTGGAGAGGAGGGTCAAAAAAGTTGTTGTTGACTTGCTAAAATATTTTATGAATAATTTTCAATATCCTATATGTCTTAATAATTTTTTAGCATCCTTATAATTTTGTGGTGTTGGAAGGTGTTGAATTATAGTTACTACAGATGGATCTACCTCAATGCCATTATAATAGATGTGGTGTCATGCGACTATGCCTTCACTCATTAGCATGACATACTTCTAATTCCTTAAGGATAAGGTAATTTCTTTTTTCATTTTTGATTTCTCTGCAATATACATACACCCTCTAATTTATTCCCATTTTTGGAACAATGACTAAAGATGACACACACTCACTATAAAAAAAGGATAGATGAAATCCACAGAACAACCCTAAAGCCTCATTTTGGGCAAGGTATCTGATATCAATCTTAAATTTAGTGTTGTTGGAAGTTAAGTAATGTGTACACAATTCAAATAACATTTCTCTGCATGGATGAAATTGCCTACAGACATATACCAGCCATCAAACAAGCAGTTACATTAATTTTGGGCAGTCCTAAGCTTGTTTTGGATAGTTTTATGGATTGTAACAGTAATAAACCTATTCATTCTCAGTTATGGGCACATTGGGAGCTATTTTGGCTAGTCTTCTAGGCATGAAAAAACCTTAATCTCAGAATATGGGCATGAACAACCATTTTTAACAGTAAAAAATGCACAGAACAACCCTAAAGCCTCATTTTGGGCAAGGTATTTGATATCAATCTTAAATTTAGTGTTGTTGGCGGTTAAGTAATGTGTACAACATTCAAATAACACGTCTCTGCATGGATGAAATTGCCTACAGACATATACTAAGTTTGATAAACGGGCATTCGCCTAAAATATACAACAATTGACTGGTATAAAGTATAGTACAAAATATAAATTAAGTATTCTGTATATATTACCCTACTTACTCTAGATATAAAGTATAGTACATAATATAAATTGAGTATTCTGTATATAAGACAGAATACCCATACAACCAGGAGCTAACCTTTTAAGCTAAAGCTAAGACCCATGATTAGAAATTTAGAAGACATGATACAAGAATATCCATACCTGCGTCCCCTGTGGAAATTGTGAAACTAGAATTTTCCCAACATGCGTATTCATGCCACTAGCCTATGTTTTTTCCCGGTCAATAAAATCTGTATCATCAAAGTTGTCATCATTTATGAATCTGGTATACTGCATAAATTCCATATAATTTATAGACATTAGATTTGGAGAATAAAAAAAATAGATTTCATATAATAAATTTCATATATTATTGCATACTTACGTACCATGCCTATGTTTTGATTTTGTCCAGCGATGACTCGCTTATAATTATCTCTACAGTACGTCGCATACTGCTCAAGCTCTAATCGAGTCATGCTTTTCAAGCGATCATCAGAATAATCATCAAATGGGCCTTCATCCATAGTGGTTGAAGATGAAAAAGTATTTATGCCGAATTCCACCCCTGCCAATGCAGACCCAACACGCTCTTTTATCTCTTCCCTCACCCCTCTTGCTATTTGGGGTGTCATTTCCAACTCCTCTGGCAAAGAAATGACTAGGATGTGGCTGTACTAACCGAGGAATCAGATGCCTATACTAAACATCTCATCGTGCATCAGATCGTTCATATGTATGACCTTTTCCAAAACCATAGAAACTGGATCCTGTATCTGTATAGTCGAGGTCCATGTGAAACCAAAACTCTGCAATCAACATCTTGAAAAAATACTGAGGAACCTCATCATTATTTGGGAACTTCCCATATGCACGCAGGAACCTGGAATAAATATGGGGTGCAATAAATGGATCATTGAATCTTGTGATCTTTAGACGTTTTTTGTCTTCAGGCCGCAAGTCAAAACATGAAAAGACCATTTCTTTTGTGACAACTTTTTTTATTTCTTCAAACTTGTGGCAACCCATCATTGACAACCGCCTCCTACTCATCATGTCATGAAAAATATGGGTTGATGGTCCAACCCCAAGATATGTCTCGATCAAACTATTCAGATTGTGCAAAACAATCTGGAGACATTGTTGAGTACCAAAAGAGATATTTGAAGTGTCAAGTTATGCCTGCAATCTCGATGAATGCTCCTTCATCTCTTCCACAATCAACACAGTGATGTTGTCTTCTCAAGGAGTCTCCTTTGGAACATCTCTAGGATAACTGTAAAGAGGATCATATCTTTCATTGTGAGCATACGGATGCACCCGACGACCTCTCCTTGTTTGGGGAGGTGGATTAGGATCAAGAGCAGCAAACCCTGTAAGAAGTAAAATGCATGTGCAAGTATCAAAAACTATATATATAATTTGTCAATCAAATTATAAACATTTAAATAAAATGTGTTCATTATAAATACCTGATGGAACCTCTGCATTAGCATGAAGGTTGGTGCGAAATAGAAATAAAGTCTTCTGCACAATCATTATTGTTAGAATGTCCAGAAGCCCCTGTAGGAAACCAAAAATTGGCAAGCACATGTAAGTTTACACGAAAAATCATGTAATTTTTCACAAATAAAACAATCATGTCAAACAAAAATTCTAGTCAAAATGTATGTAAACAATCTCAACCCGACGATGTCATATTTGAAGAATAAGACACTAAGGGTGTCATCTATGGTTGTCCAACGACCCCTGTAGACCCACCCTTAGACAGACATCTATCATTGTGAGAGCCACCACCTATGCACAACAAGATCTTAGAAAGATGTGTAAAAGAAGATTTATGTTTATATAGACTTCAGCGTGAATTGAATGACAATTGAATTTACCTAACGATGACCTCAAGGAGTTTAGCTGCATACTAGCCAAAATTGCTTCACCCTGAAGCTGTGAAGTTGTGCCTGATAAGAATTTTCCACATATTAAAAAACATGTCAAACAAGAATTCTAGTGAGAATGTATGTAAACAATCTCTACCTAGTGATGGCGTATTTGAAGAATAAGACACTAAGCGTGTTCTCTGAGTTTTTCCATCGACACCAATAGACCCCTCAGACAGACGTCTGTCATTGTGAGAGACACCACCTGTGCACAGCATGATCTTAGAAATATGTGTAAAAGAATATTTATGTTTATATAGACTTGAGCATAAATGAAATAACAATTGAATTTACCTAACAATGACCTCATGGAGTGTTGTTGCATAGAAGCCAAGTTTGCTTCACCCTAAAGTTGTGAAGCTGTGTCTGATAAGAATTTTCCACATATTAAAAAACATGTCAAACAAGAATTCTAGTCAGAATTTATGTAAACAATCTCTACCCGGCGATGCTGTATTTGAAGAATAAGACACTAAGTGTGTCCTCTGAGTTTGTCCACCAACACCTATAGACCCCTCAGACAGAAGTCTGTCATTGTGAGAGACACCACCTGTGCACAATAAGATCTTAGAAAGATGTGTAAAAGAATATTTATGTTTATATAGACTTGAGCATAAATTGAATAAGAATTGAATTTACCTGACAATGACCTGACGGAGTGTTGTTGCATAGAAGCCAAGTTTGCTTCACCCTGAAGCTGTTAATCTATGCATGATAAGAATTTTCCATAGATTAATAAACATGTCAAAACATGTCAAACAAGATAAATATATTTCAGATTAACAATAGAATATACCTGACTGCATCACATATCTTCATCTAGCACTGATGGAAGATGTCTCTGGACGATCGATGTGTCCTTGTTAAGACAAAATGAGAAATCAAACATTTTATAAATATCTCTCTTGAATTAGAAAATGTAGCAAAATAAACTACAATGTAGTTTATCTATTGTTTGCAACAAAATAGTTCACATATTAGAGGGTGTAATTGAGGCTTGGTATAATCTGAATTTGTAAACATTTATTCTCTACCACATAACACAATTCGAATAGCCAGTATCTTATCAGATAACATTCCATGCAATACTTCTCAGTCTCATTTAAATTGTTAATCCTTTCCTTCTCATGCATAGCTAGGATGTTTTAGTCTTGACCCCTTTGTTGGGATTCTATATATACGGGGGTTAGGTGATTTGAAAAGGTTAGAAATTAGAGGAATCTACACATAATAGTGAAAAAGGGCGATATCTTATCAAAATAGTAAAAGAGGGTTCTCTCTATCTTTGATTAGTGTAGTTAAGTTCCTAGAATTATTTTAGGATGTCAAACATGCAAGGTAGGACCCTAAAATAAGGGGTGAAATCCCTCATTTGAGGGATGTGCCCTAAAATCACTCTCACATGCCAGAAATAGAAGATTACACCCTTGAATATTGGGATGGATCACTCCAATAGTTCATTTGGTCAATTTGAGTCAAAATTGGATAAGTAGGATCATGAGAACAACCTCTATAGTACCTAGGTGAGATATTAATACTAAGGGAGGGTAAATGAGCTCTAAAAAATATTGCTCGTCTAGAAGAGTAAAATGGAGGAGAAATAGCAGTTAGCACAGTGCAATACATGTCTGAATCAAAATACATCATCAGAAAAGGCACTAAATGGCCTATAAAAAAGAATAGATTCAAAGACTAAACAATCTAATCATCTAAAATTGACTAAGGTGGTGCTATTTTCACTAAAATAAAAACCAAATCAGATCCAAATCAACTTATAAAATGAGCACCTAGGAGTAGCACAAAACTATAAATACCTATGGCTAGTATTCAATGAAAAGTTAAACTCAGAAGCATAGGCAAGGAAAAGAATCCAAGTTGGATTGAAAGCGATCTTACTTCAAAATATATGTACAACAAAAGAAATTTGGGATTGTGGTATGTTAATCTCTTCTCCGAACACTCATAACCACTGGTGTTGTTATCTGAGTGTGAGATATGGTGGCCAGGCATGGCTAAAAGTAGAATCAAATGGAATCGGATTGAGAGAGTGTAGGGACAATTTGATCAATAGCCTTAGAATAAAAGTAAGCACTCCATATACAATGCTTGTAGTAGCAGTGGGTTTATACTTTATACCCAATATAACTTGATGCGATAAGGAAGCTAATATTATACATAAAAAGGTAGCAGACATGGACACCAAGAGGATACCTAATAAGATTCATCAGGAAAACTCAAAGAAAGAAAAAACGTTCATGCAAGTTGGAGCAATAGTCAGGTTAGGTACAATGATAATTTTCATAAATATTTATATCTAAAAGTTGTTGAATGAAAGGCATTAAAAATTTTACACATGTATAAACCTCAGTATGAGACTTGTTATCCCCCTAATTGTTTGGAGTGTTCACTTGGGTTTCTTCCAAATGGTAAATGTGAGTCCTCAATTTCAATGCACTTATGTACAATATCCCTTACTCCATTAGAGTCAACTACAAACCTAACAATGTACACCAAATCATTGAATCGATCTATGAACTCAATACTGCAATTCCCTGCAAAATTGACATATTACTAATTGTAATTTCGGTTGTTGTAGTTGTTATGTTTCTAGCAAGGCGTGCATAGGTAGGTTCCAATTCTTGACTAGAAACGAAGATTTTGTTCTTAGAACTAAAATCTTTACTTGATGGATTCTTTTATGAATCAAACATCACCCTCGCTTGACTGATCAATGCTTGTGAATCATAACCATCATGTATTGAGAGATTGGTTGGTGTCTGCAAATCAATGAATGACATATCGTGGTCCTCTTCTAATTCCATGAGGGACAAAATGAATTGTGCAAAGGGGAATTTGATTGGCTAGGGTGCAATGGATTGCAACTGGAAATCAATGACCCACAACTAGAGCTTTTGTTAGGAGAACTCAGAAAATGACCAATTCCGTGCTGCTGCAACCTTTGACAGGTGAGAAGGTTCACTTTATGCAAGTGTGTATTTGAAATTATTTATGTATGTGCCCATCTATTAGCGACTGTTTTTGTCACTACTTTAGTATAATCAAGGAGATTCTTGGGTTGTTCCTTAACAAAGTCATGGTGAACCTCGTTGTCACTCAATTCACTATTATCGTTGGCGGGACTTGCCCGATTGTGAGACGAGTCGACAGAATCGACAACAAAAGCTAAGCATTCAAAATCTTCATTGGACGAAGCGACTGAGTGAGGGGAAAGCACTTCAAGTTGGTTTTAGATGGGTTCTTCTTCTAGAATAGGTTCTACCTTCGAATCTTGACAAATATTTATCTTGATCTTGTTACTTTCTCTTATTTCATTTATTAGATCAAGAGTTTCACCTATTGTTGCTGCCCATTTACGATCCCTTTCACAGTCCCTTTCAACTGCACGATTATTTTTATTTATTAATTCTTCTACTAAGACTCAGATCTCTTGTATTACTCCCATTGGAATTGTTACGCTTTGGTACCAATGTAGCGCTAGAGTACGGAAGCTTAGAATGCTTAAATAATAAGACAATATATAAATGTTGACATAATATAAAATGATGAATGAATGATCCCAATGAAGAATTGGCCCAGTCATATGTAGGCTCTATAAGATAACATTTCACGGATGGTCATGCCTTTTAGAAACACCCATTCCTAATTACTATTATTAAATCACAAGGGGTTCACTAGTGAGGCAATATCATATCACGTCCATTCATATTGGGGGGTTGAATACTCTTAAAAAACTCAAAAATATATTGCCTCGTATTAAGGGGTCAAGGGTTTTTTTTAATTTGACATAGTAATATAAATATTGGGGTTTATTTTATTTGGGAGTGCTGAGGAATAACCTTCAAATCATGGGATGGATTCATACGTCCAAATCATAGACTCAATTCATACCCACCTAAAAAATAAGGACCTTCCATTTTTATTTGATATTGCTTATGATCCTAAGTTTTGCATAAATTTAATAATAGTGTACCAATGATAATATAAATGGAAGTCTCTTTGGATTATTGGCCTTGAGCAATCCTCATTCAATAGCTTATTTAGGCTTTGTTTGAATTGATTTTATATTGTTTTTCATCTTTAAGTTAAGAGATGTAGTTAACTGGGAGTTCCAAATTTGAACAATTGTATTGTATTTTTTGTAGGCATTCAGGTAAAATATTTTAACTCTTGATTTTTAAGGTTGGGGTTTAGGTGGGCATTGAGATTCAATTAAACCTTGCTCCATGAAAACCAAGAAAAAAGAGATCAATCTTTCTTGGCTCACTCGAACCAATAAAAGTTATATCAATGTTTCTTGACTAATTATTTCTTTCAACTTTTTGTATTCTTCTTTAATATTTTCACATTGCCAGTTAGGAATAGTTGTTAGATTGATTTATATTTGGCACATTCATAATTGTAATTTCAATTCTTATATGCAAGGCATCTATCTTAATATTGTATTGGAATTAACATGAACATAGGTGAAAATCTAAATCCTTATTTACATACCCTATGTGTTATCGTTACTATGAAATGGTATCATATAAGTTTCACCATATGTGTATCTTTATAACTATTGCATGCTTGAAACCTAATAATGAATATTTTCCCCTATCCTTTAAAGATAAAAAAACTAGATATAACCCAAGAAAATGTAACTCAATGTTGTTAATTCCCGTGATTGCAAGAATAAATGTAAAGGAAGTGGAGGCAATTCATTGGATCTTGTGAATGACCCAAATCCAAGCTATGCACATGATCACATGGTGTTATTGAAAAGTAAAAGGAATTTTTCTATGTTCATTTGGGTTAAAACATCAATGATGTTTGTTTTGATAGGAAGGTAGAGGCATCCTTCCATGAAAGTGTTTCAATTTTGCATTTTTATGGAGTTTAATTTATTAAACTTGTAGCAAACATGAGTTCTCTATGGCTATATTTGTATTTACATGATATAAAATTGGTAGATTGGCAGGTTGTGGTGTGAGACATTTGCAATTCTCATATTTTCTAAGCATTGCACTAACAATTGGACTATAGGTCTTTTACATTCTTTGTTATGTTGATCTCTTGACTAGGTTGCGTTTTATGCATTTTTCCTTCCACGGTACTATTTATTTGGGTGTTCCACTATCCGATGCTACAAATTGATCAGTCACCCCTGCAATCCTAGTGGGATAATTATTAGCATTATACTATTATTTTATTTAGCATCTTGTTTGCTTATACTAAGATGTGTCAGAGATCTTGTTTGTTACAAATTTATAATATGATATAAAGGGGGTGTTAAAAATGGGTTGATAAAAATGGATACCTACAATATCTGGCGAAACTAAGGGTTTTCTTAATTGTAAAGGCATATTGGGAGGGGGGTTCAACAATACAATTTTAGGATGCATTTTCCAATATTTAGTTAAATTATGGGTATTCTTTAATATCATGTGAACGCTTGTGCTATGTAACAAGTTTAGTGAGTGAACCCCCCGTGTATTAAATACTAATTACTTTATTTTCACAACAATAAGAGGGACTCCTCTCATTGTTTTCTTTTTCTAGAACTTGGATAATAAAGTTGCTTTTGCTACTCTTGTTTCTATTTCTTTTATGTTAGTATATTTGCAAAATATTATAGAAGTATATTGATGATTAAGTGTTTAATGTCTAAGTGTGGAATCTTTCTTCAAAAGATGAATTATGCATGACAAAGTTGAGGTAATCTCAACTCAAAGTTTAGCTTGTTATACTTACTAAGTAACTTTATTTTCAGTTCATGATATATTGGTTCTTCTAGTAGAATTTCTAGACTTTGCATGCAAGTTAACTTGGAGAAGTTCAGCTCTTGATCTCTCCATTAAGTTTGACAAGAAATTTCATTTGGTTATCAAAGACTAAGACAAGGGCTTGAGCCTTTCTACCCTCTCTCCAACTCTTTGATCAAAAAGACCTTATTTTGCTTCCTCTATGACCCCATGCCCTTTCCTTAAGCAATTAGGCACTAGTCAAGAGAATCAATTCTATTTTAGCCACCTCAACAAATCATTTATTCTATTTTTAAGTTTTTTTGGTTTTAAATCTGTGATTTCATTTTTATCTCACACATAAGATCAATGTCATCATTAATGGCTCGACCTCTCCTTTCTTCTCACCTTTGTGAGGGATCCACTGAGGATTCCCTCTTTCTCCTTATCTCTTCTTTTTGGTGGTGGAAGGGATCAATAATCTCATACAGTCAACAAAAGTGTCCCGAAGGCTACAAGGTCAATCCTATGGAGAAAATATTAAAGTCACACACCTCTTCTTTGTAAATGACATATTTCTGATTACTAATGGTTCTCTACATGAAGGTAGGGAACTGGCGAGCATTATCTAACTCTTTTGTAAAGTTTTGGGGATGAAAATCAATGAGGACAAGTCATCCTGCTATTTTCTCAACATCGAAATCTAGTATCTATCTAGGTCCAAAATCTTTTCCCTTTTTCGGTGGAGGATATCAATATGGGTTATAAAATGTTTGGGTTTCACTCTTAATCAAATGGTTACAAAAAGGTATACTGAAACTAGTTATTAGGCTGCATGGAAATATAAATCCATATATGGTGAAATCGTTGGCTTTCGAGAGGTGGTAGACTCATGCTGGTAAAATATGTTCTCAAATCTCTTCTTTTTTATTGGCACATCCTAGCAAGTATCCCAAAGGGATTCCTATCCAAAATTCAATGTATATGTAGTCAATTTATTTGGAGAGGAAAGGATACCCATGACATTCATTGGACAGGCTAGAAATATATCTCTAAACCAAAGGCAGAAGGATATTAGGGCCTTAAATACATCCCCATATTTAGTAGATCCTTGGCTACAAATATTGTGTGGAGGTTAATCTCCAAGGGTGGTCTCCAGTAGAACATTATGTAATTTAAATACTACAACCCAAGAGATACAATGACCTAGATCTGAAGCAAGCCGAAAACCCACAAAGGAGGCTACATGCATTGAAAGGTGATCACCTCTACATTCCTGATTATTGGCTATCACCTTGCATGGAAGGTGGGAAATGGTAACCGAGTTTGAATTCCTTGTCCAAATCCATGATAAAGCTCTCACTTCGATTTGGCATCAAGGTTGGGAAAATTTGCAAATGATCGGAATTCCTAATGAACTTGTACCTGAATGGGAGAATTTTCTTCTAAGTCTATTGCATCGTGGACACATCAAAATTTGTGATGAGTTAGATTAGTTAAGGTGGTTAGGAAACAAGTATGGAGGCCTGTAAACAATGAAGTAGGGCTATCAAACACATGTATTAATGAACGTTGAACTAAAATCATGGTTTAAGTGTATCTGGAAGGTACACTCTCCTCTCAAATGCAGAATTTTTGTCTAGTTGTTACTTACAAACAAAGTGGTCATATATGAAAATCTCCGAAAGAGGTTATTTTAGGGGCTGAGCTAGTTTTATATATGCAAAACATCTAAGGAAGACTCTCCCCACCTTTTCATTCACTTCCCATACACTAGGAAAGTTTGGAAGGACTTAGAAATAGGCTTAACCTTTCAAAATATTTGGGACAAAAATGATTTCGCTCTCAATATTTGTTTATGGTTGCGCTAAAACTATTCCTATGCATTTCCCTCTTAGTCTAGTGGGGCATCTAGTTAGCTTGGAATGAGATCATTTATACAATTTTGAAATCCCCACCTTCCAAATGGTGGCAATAATTTTGGTGCTGACCAAATTCTATAAGGAAGACTTGGCCATGAGGTCCTGAGGGTGATTGGAGACCTAATTATCAATAAATCCATTGCATGGGATTTTTTCAATGGAGCCTGTCAGGGACAAGAGAATCACAGGGGGATTTGGGGCATTTTGTTCTTCTCGGACAGTAGTCACATTTCCTTCTTCGTCGATGCTTATCATGCTACCAACAACTACGTCAAGTTCCTAGCACTCTCCTTTATGCTCTGACTCGCTTGGGAAGAGGAATTCATTTCTCTTCAAATATTTGGTGATTCTGCATTGGTTATAAACTGGATGGTGGGGTATTGTAGAATAGATTATATTGATCTCTAGGAAATATGCAGACATTCAAAAGATATTGCTTCTAACTTCATTTCCATCGAATTCAATCACATCTTCTATGAACAAAACACAAGTGTTGATAAGCTCTCCAAAGACGACATTCAATGCCCCCTTGGTGTGATTAACATCGTTAGGTTGGATGGGCATGATGAATGATCTTTTGTCATTCGCTTGGATGAATGGTGACCACTTAGGGAAAAAAATAACTAAATCAAAACCCTCTTTAGGGCTGCACTCCACTAAATCAAAACCCTAGTTTAAAATTGTATAATGTTGAGATGAAAATTGATTTCAAATTTGTTAAATTTTAGCTCTGAATTAGTTTAGCTCTGAATTAGTCTTTGAATTTTGGGCATAATCACAACCCCAAACCATGAATTTAGAGCCAAATCGAACAACAACTATAAATGGTAAATGGAATTTGAAATCAATAAAAAAAAACCCAGAGCATCTAAAATATGCAGAATTAATACTGTTATTTAAGATTCTAAAAATTATGTCACCATTCCAGCAAATTCGTGTCTAAAATTGGTTACAAACCTGTGCAAATAAGGGGTTCGAACTGGCGGTGGTGGTCCTGCGTGATACCAAAGAATCCTACGTTTTTATGAGAATGCAGGTGCCAATGTAGCGTACCTATATCAGTAGCACGAAAACAAATAGATAAATTAACCCTTTCCTTTTTAAAGTGCAGCCTTGAGCTTAGTTCGATAAAGAGAAAATTCTAGAGCCTACCCATGTGCGGTCGTCTGATGGTATGGTCGTTTGGTCGACTGGTTTGAACTGGCGGTGGCGGTCCTCTTCTCGCGGTCATTCACTTCATTGCCATGGGTGGTCTTCACTTCCCTTCACTGTTTCAGCAAACAGAGTTGAAAAATGAAACAACAACACAGTGTGGGTTTCAACAACAGACAACAATAGGCGTTGAAAAATGACAATGCGTGTGGCGGGGAAATGGCTTTGTGTTTATATAGTTAAACATTTCTCGGCTGAGACGTTAAAAGGAATCTAAACTCTCGACTGAGAAACCTGTCCAAGAGTTCAATATAAAAAATATGGTTATACTCTCGAACGAGAAACTACAAATTCTTGAGCAAACAATTCTCTAACTATGGAACAATTATTTCACTATTTTTGAGTCGGTGAATAATAGTAGCCGATTTCCACTATCTTATAGCTAGTCATATTTCACTAGTCATTAATTGGTTGACTTATTAGTCATTGAATTAGTCATTGATAGTCACTGATTTAGTCACTGTTTAGTCATTGATTGCCACAATTAATGACCAAATATACGACTAAATAAACTACTAGATGATAACATATTAATGACTAAGCTAAATACGACTAAACGTTAGTCACAATAGAAGATAATGGAAATTAGCTACTAATAGTGTATATATACGAATTTAGTCATTTTCTTAGTCACTAATTTATGATAGGGTATGGAGGAATCGAACCACTAATCTCCTGCCTATAATTAGGCAGGTGCTCTACCATTGAGCTAGCAGCCTTTAAGAAGTTGTTATTGCTTGACAATGATGATATTCAAACAAATTTTGCATCATTCAAGCATACAAAATAATGATTACCAAGTTACCAAGTTACTATTCAAACAACTTACATCATTGTGTTTTCCTCATGTCTCCTTTGCCAGCTTTTTTGCATATTCAGGATCATCACACACTAAAATGTTATCGAATAATGTTCGTGATTTAACCTGTAATTGCAACCGAGGAACATTTATTATATGAAAATAGTTTATGTAAATGAATGAACATAGGGAAAACTGATCTAACATTACATGAATATAAGTAGAATAAAGATGAATGATTTAAGTACAAGCTTATTGAGCAGAACAATAAGCACATCTAGATTTTAAATGACACTTTCTGACCTCAATTAAGAAAATTAACAAAAATAAGGGTAGCTCTTGTATTTCATCTTTCTGTTGGGATTCAGACCAGCTCTCTTTCTTCTGTGTCATTGCTTTTTTAGATTGCCTTCACCTTTAGGGATGTACTCTTTTGTAGAGAGTTTATCCATTATCGTTCCACCCATATTTTTGTTAGGATATCATGCTATTTATTTACCTTATTTCTTTGTTAAGGAGGATATGCCCTAAGAACTTTTTATGTTTATGTTCTTATTTTCTACATATTATTTTTAATGACAATTGAATATTTACCAAATCCCATGTGTAGATGGCATATTCAAGCATAAGCAGAGCTACAAAAAAACCAGTCCATAGGTTTTATGCACCCTATCCGCTTCACTCAATTATTTCGTACGATGAGAGAAATGCTCTACAATAAGTAGCAATGCATGTGATATGTATTAGTGATTGAGATATTTATTAGTGCTTGAGGTGAAGCATGACGAACTTATCCCTTGGAGTGAAATGATGTTTCCATTGCCTGCAATTCATTGACAATTTCGATGAAAGAAGGCCTTGAAATGTGGTTAGTTGACCAACACCTCTCCATTATAAGTGGCCACCATGAAGGATCGATCACACTGGCTAGGCATAGGTGGTCTCAATGTATTTCTTTATATACCTCCTAAAAAGTGCCCCAAAAACCTCATAGATGGGAATATTGTAAAAGGAACTATATAGAAATGTAGATGCTCATAAAATTGAAAGGTCATAAAAGAATTTCTATATAATGAACAAATTTCACATCATCAATTCCCCATTTACCACTTTTAAAATGATAGCTCGAAATTTGAAAAAACAAAACTCCTAGCTGCATACCAATAATTGCTCGATAATGCATATTGGCATAAGGTTCGTTGCTAGTTAGAAGCTATCAGATTACTATGCCAAAGGAAAACACATCAACCTAAAGCCAAATTCAAAGGAATTTCAAAAACAATGTCAAATTTACTTAATAAATAGGGCCATAAACTATTACCATTCACCTACTGAGATAGTTAATAGGAAAACTAAAATAAAAACCTTTATATGAATAACACATTTTTTCACCTTTTCAAAAACCTTGTTACTGCTGCCATTTAAAATCTCTAGAGCCATCCATGGGAGGGTTCCTTGAACACCACCAGAAACTAAGTTCTGATGTTTGATTTTAAATAAGCCAAAATCTCCAGCCTATAGAAGTAAAGGCAAAGATAACATGTTAGTTGATTTCCATTTTCAACTATTCACTGTATTTGTACATTTTAACTTTTAAGGCATTTCACATGTCCATGTCTTGAAACCCCTAGATATTAATTAATAAGGGACCCTCTTATTGATTCATAAACATCCCCTTTTATCATTATTTTGGCCCTTCCTGTTCTATACAATGTTTGAAGGAATGCAAATAATTACTTTCTTAATTTTGATAACATAAAATAAATAAATAAAATCAAAAAAATACTTGCGTATATCCCTCACGCTTTTATGGTCAATTCATATAAAATTTTAGTCTTTTCACTACTAATGTGTATCGATATATGCTATATATATTTGAACCCATCCTCCAACCTACAAAAAAAAGCATCAAAACAATAATCCTAAAGACATAAAGAGAATGTAAACTTTCCAAGACTTGTTTTCATGTACAAATGTGTGGGCATAATGTAAACTTTCATGACCTGTTTTCATGTACACATGTGTGGGAAGATTTTCATAACACACAATAATAATCGTAACTTCAAATTTTATCTCGGTACATGAAAAAATAATTTATGTGACATTCCAATCACTTACCTCCTTCTTGTCATACCAAGGGTACCAATTGACTACAGTGTGGAGCCACAAAGCATCTATAGAATATTTGGTTGCTGTCACTGGGACCACTACATCAGTGTCTCCACTGCATAATGGCAAGGAGAAAAATTATTGATATTAGAAATTTCAAATAATAGAAAAACTCAAGGATAAGAAAAAATGCAGTTTGTTCTATGCATAAACAAGAAATGTAGGCCTCAAAGAAATGCATCAGCACTTAGGAACATCCAGGCACTCCTTACAATGAACTGAAAATGCTCTTAAGTTTCTATGCTGACACATGTTGTAAAAGAAACCAGAAAGGATTAGGATGGGAAGAGCATTTTTCTTTGTAGGGCTCTGAACGTGTTATGGACAAAAAATAAGGTGAGCTTCTTAAGATTTTTGCGAGACAATTTCCATGTCTATAAGAGCACAATGAACCTTTTAAAACTGAAAAATAAGTTGAGCATCAAAGATATATGAATCTTTATAGTTGGGACTTTGAAAAAGTGTATTCTATTATTTACAGATAAAAATAGTTTTTCCTGGTCATTAATACACATTGATGTATTCATAGTTGGTAGTTTAAACTCCAATATGCCTTACTCGAGTTGTGGGGATGTCAAAACTAAATTATACCTGAATACCCAAATCCGAATACCAGCTATGATTAGCTCCTGGTAAATAGGGAGCATTGATCTTGGTGAATCTTGCCAGTATTTCTCCAGGATGTCACTATGTGCAGAAACAAATTTAACAACATCAGATACCAAACTAACAGTATTGTGCATAGCTTACACCTTTTATCTGTATAGAAAGCTCCAAATCACAAGTTCAAAATATTTCAAACTATATTTTTGGTGCAAATTTGAACAAAACAAATATAGTACAATACATTAGAGAAATAACTGCTTGAACAACCAAACCTACAAGTAGTCCAGCTGTACAAAATACTTTTAAGTTTTAACATTAACATGAAGTGCCTTTTGTACTTCAGGTTGATTAAAGTACAGTGCTGAATACTTGAAATAAACGTAGAAATAAATACTTCATGAACATAGAAATAAATACTTGAATGATGCAAGAGCTATGGTAGATGGAATTATTACACGTGCCTCCTATTGATCATCAAAAGATGCTGATTTGATACTCATTATGAAAGTTATAGAATGTACAAAGTTTCAAGCAAGTTGGATACAACTCAACATGCTCAAGGATCTTGGGGATAGAAGTAATAATTCCAAGACTTTTACAATATCCTCACACCACTCAAAGTATAACGATAGTAGTGAATGCGGGAAACTCATCTAGTACACAAGTGCTTGCTCAAAATCCAAGTTTCAAGTGGAAGCGACAAGATGGAAAGATGAAGACGCTCATTATTATCTCCTTGCACTCTATATTATAACCAAGAAAAAGTCTAAATCTGGAGGAAGACTAAGAATATAACAGATTTTTTATTTGGAGAGTATCTTGTAATAGAAGAAAGCACCCAAAACATTCATCGATCTTATCTTGAAAAAGCAACCAAAAGCTCACTGACAAGTCTTCTTAGTTAGTCTTCTTCACTATACTAGGCTGCACACAATGAATAGTTACAGTAAAGGTACCTTCATGGAAATCTCATACAACAGTAGTATTTGCGCATTAAACATATCTCTACAATGTATTGATGACAACAGTTTGTGTTTTTTCTTGTGCATTGGAGGTTTGGCACAGTTCAATCAGAGAGTAGAGGGCTCATCCATTCACCAATCTTAAATCTTTTCTAGTTTTATTACTGTAGTTTCATTATTAGCTAGTTTTGTATAGTTTTGCATATGATTTATTGTTAATAGGAGGGTGCAGATGAGTTTCTAGTTTAGGTAGAGTGCATAGATCTCAAGGAAGATAATGCATGATTGTGTGTTCCAGATTGTCTTCTAGTTAAGGTGCACTTGCTTGGCATTGTTATCCATGCAGCTAGGGTATTTTATTTTGGTGGTTAGATATAGAATTTTTCTAAAGAAAAAGTAAGGTATTTTATTGGTGTACATGTACAGGAATTAAGGATCAGTAGAAAAATTGAATCCCCTGCTCCACCAGTGCAAGAATTCAAGATGAAGACCCTTTGGGATCATTTTCCAGGTTCTTCTCATTTACTCCTCTAAAAATATTATATTTCTCCCCTTTTCTTGTTTTCTTGAATGAAGGGAACCTAGACCACTGCCTTTCTTATTTATTTAGGGACCAACCTCCCTACTGTAGGAGGCTTTGTCACCTATACTCAATGTTTCCCCTAAAATGGTACAGTCAAAATGCCCGACACACGGGGTCCAACCTATATGGTTTTGGTTTCCTTTTTTTATTAGTTTCAAATTATCCTGATGTAACACGTTCCCCCTTCCCCAATATAGGAGAGTTTGCAAGTACTATAGCTAGCTTAAAACATTCCAAAGTCCTCAACTAAGATGCTACCAATGGGAGATATCTAATCTGCCAAAGTTGCCAGGGCACCTGGCACAATCGCAAGAACAGGAACACAAAAGTATGTTCCCAAGCTAGAAAATTGTTGGAAAGGCTTGAAATTTGCTGGGGGAATTCACAATACCCTACTTTCAACAACCCCAGAAAGCCACTATTAACATTTGTTTTCCTTTTGCTTGTGGACAAAAATATTGGTTTGCATAACTAAGTGGACTTTTCCTTTTCTCAATTGAAATATTTTGGTCCACATCCTATTTCAAAGTGTTATATCTACATGTCATGTCAAAGTATTGACGAGAACTTTTTGTGCATGGAGAAACAACATAGCCAACTCCGTTTAGAAGGTAACTTGTTGCATTACTCACTTACATAGAAACTCAATGCTTATAAACTTGCTTGGAATTGGTTCTCCTATCAGAGTATAATGACAGGCTTTTATTCTCAAAAATTTAATATTTTAACAAAAGAAATGATCACCTTAATTTCAAAGCCTCTCCTCGCACAACATTTTCCAAAACATAAGTCAGGAAAATTGAGATAAGTTAAAACAGTCAATCATCTCAACTCAATGTAGCACAAATTTACTCGTTGAATAGTGAAAATGATTTATTAAAAGTGTGTGTTAGCAGTAATAGGTAACTCAACTCAGTTGTTGTTAAAGATCTTTTACATAAACCAACTTAATGAATGATATTTTATTTTTCCAGATAACCAACCACTAACTGCTGCATGCTGAGAATTGAACATCTGAAAGAGACACAAATGAGACAGAGAGAGGTGCTACAAAAATATGTCCGTCAACATCAACTGTCACTTGCTCTAAAGAAGGTATCTCACCCTCAGGAGTTACATCCATAATTTTACCATTGAGAATCATATTTTGGCTATGGGGATTACTATCTTTAGCTGTTAAATGATACTCCAATCTAGTTCTTTTGTTCCATGTGCTTGCAATCAAATTCTTCAGCCCCCGTGCATTTGAAAACTTCAAGCCTGTATTCATCTCTTCTGTGAAAATTCTTGAAATGGTAGCGAACTGCTCAGAGATACGAGTGTCCGTGCTAAAGTTGATCAACAATAAAGTGATTCCTCTTTGGAAAAATGACCATTTGATATATTATACATGTATTCACTTTACCATATCCATACTGCTACTAAGTATGCAATCAATGAGAAAATGATGGGGCAGAATAATGAATGCAAACAACTAATAAAGTAACTAAAAATCCTGGATTCTATAGTCGTTAAAAGAAAGAAAGAAAAAAGAATTTGATATATTATACATATATTCGCTTTACCATATCCATGCTGTTGCTAAGTATGCAATCAATGAGCAAACGATGGGGCAAAATAATGAATGCAAACAACTAATAAAGTAATTAAAAATCATCGATTCTCTCCTCCTCTTACTAAAGGGATGAGAATTATGATGAAGGGGAAAAGTATGCAAATTATGATTATACTTATATACTTTTTGCTACAGAGATTTGGCTCCAGAAGTAATCCTGATTGGATTTTTTTCTACTAGAGTATACTAGTCCCTATACAATCTTCTTAGTTTCTTCATACTTACTACATTCTTAGCACAATGTGCATAAGCATGCAAATACTTTGTTCCTTTAGAACTTGTTGAAAGAACACGTTTTCCCATCAGTCGATGCCAGAGAAGTGCACTGCAACAAAACTTACCCAAAAAATTGTCAGCACTATGCTCGTGTCCAAAGGTGGGTTAACCATTTTAGTTCTTGCCATGATCCTTATTCTGCATAAAAATCTGCTAGAAACTTCACTAGTTTGGCATTGATATAATGAATTTGAGAAGTAAAACAGATATTATGTCATAAAGATTTACCTATAATAATAAGGATTTGGAACATAAGTGATTGTGTTTAAAAGGCCATAGTTACCACCAATCAAACTTTGTCTGCAGTAAGACTTGGTATTGTACGTGAATTCCATGCCAAGCTGATCTAAATACCTTTTCACATTGCAATGAATAATTATAAATAGAGTGCGGGAGGCACTCTATTTGATCATTCACTTTCTCACTCACACACTCATTGGAGAGTGGCACAATAGTGGAGGAGGAGAAGCTGCTGCTAGGAGGACTATCTCTTGTACTTGCGTTGTATCATTGCTCTATCTATCTCTGAGGAAGTTGCGGGCTTTTTCACCTTCTTGGTTTTCCCCAGTGAAACTCTGTGTCTCTTGTGTGCTTGCATTATTGTGTCCATGATTGATAAGTTGTAGATATGTTGTACATGTTATTCTCTCAGTTAAGATCCTAGATCAGATTGAAATTTATGAAAAACTAACATGGGATCATAGCTAGCTTGAAAGAAGGCATGGTATGGCATTTATGACACTTGTTGCACTTGCGAAGCTAGGGCTTGATATAGAAAAAACCAATCATCGTAGCACTTTCGCTATAAATTAATTTTGGCAAAGTTTCAGGATCTGAAAATATTACAGGTCGAAGATAAGATCCCCGTGTACCATGTGTCTGAAGGAGAGCCTCTAATTCGTTGTACTTTCATATTTATGATCTGTACAATATAGGGTTTCTGCCTCTTCCAGATCTTAGTCATAAACAGGTGACCTAGGAAAAAGGTCACAACTTGGGCTAGGAAGATCCAAATGAAATTTCGTAAAAAGTGGCACGTAGGACACAGATTGTAATTTCATAGGTCCGATTTTCAGAGGCTGAAATTGAACCAAGGACACATGGCACTCCATACAATTTCGCTCTCCTATTTTATTCCATAAATAGGTCACGTTGCAACACTTGGCATAACTCTCTCTCAGAGAATCCATTTGAGGTCAGACCTATGGGATTGGAAATTTAACAAGTCAGGCTACCACAGAAAAACGTTTCAGATCTTATAGATCCGAACTTTTTGAGTTACACCAGAAACAATTAGGTGCATATTTCTATCAAAACAACATTGGATTTTGAGCACCTTCATTCATGGCTATGGGAATTTAGGGTTTCGAAGAAAGTTGGAATTTTTGTAATCGGAGACCACGACTGGATTCTCCTCATCAAAATCAAAATTTAGAGACTTGGATCAAATTTTTGGTTGGGTAGAAGGCCGGGCTTGATCAAACCCTAGTTCGAGACTTTGATCGGAAAGGTGAAAAATTAGGGCTTCTGCGAAATTGGGAATTTTTTAAATCTGTGACCATAGCTGGAAGATCCTTGGAAAAATCGAAGTTTAGAGCTTTAGATCAAACTATTTGGTTGGGTGAAGCTCCGGGAAACTCAAACCCTAATTCAAGGTCCTCCCTAGTGAATCCAGAAGATTGAAAAGCAAATTTGAGGGGTGAAACTTTGCAGTTTTCAAATTCTGAGTATACCAGGTTGATCAGCTCATCAAGGCGCATCTTTCTATCCTTTTAGAAGTTTGAAATTCAAAGTTTGAATTTTTAGGGTTTCCCTAACAAACCCTAATCCAAATCCATATCCAGTTTCTGCAAATCAAGTGGATTGGGTTAATCCTAGAAGAGAATGGATTGGTCACCTGCATAAGTGAAGAAGTTCCAGTTTCAGAGGGAGATGAGGCTAAGGCCTTACATAGGAAGATTACAAACAAACTCGAAAGGTATGACTTACGGGTATGTTTCGAAATCTGTTCATGATTAAGTTTATGATATGTTTGTCTTCATTAAGATTAGTACAATCTTGATTAATTTTAGACTTTTCGTATCACCTTAACAAAAATATGAATGCATGATAGAAGATATTCATTGATTAGGGTTTTGACACGTATGATTGTACTAATGCATTGTGGTGTTGTATGAGGTTGATGTGGTCTGCTAACATGAAAGGTACATCAAGAAAGACAAATCATGTTCTAGTTCAAGAACATATGACCATGGTGACATGAAGACAAAGATTCATCCATTGTCATGGATCACATAGAAGATCTACTTACAAGGTATGTATAATTTGGTTCCACAATGGTCAACTTATGAGATATGCAGGTCACTAGCACAAGTCATTTAAGAGAACAAGAAGACATCATGTGGGTATGTTAGACATAACCAGCTAACATATTAATCCAGGTAAGTTTTTCCTATATCAAGTTAGAATCCTACCTTGTGATAGGATCTCTTATATAAGTATACTTGGTATGATTGATAATGATTATTCATGAAGTTATAGGTTTGAGTAATCATGGGTTTAGGCATATTATGCTTCTTAATTTGATTGATAATATGACTAACCAGAAAAGTCCTATGGTCAAATAGGAATATGCATGAGTAAAATAATTGTGATAAATTATATGTGTATGAAATGATCTTGACCATACATGTTTAAGATTACTTAGAATCATAATGTTATACTAATGAATGTATGTATGAGACCTCGAGGATAACACAATGATGATACTAGTAAGTATGGATAGTGATCGAGGATGGATATAAGTTTAAAGATAGGTAATGCAGGAAGCAAAGATCAAGAGGGAGCACACTCCAGTAGTTCCTGCAAGGAAGCAAATATTGAGAGGGATTCCACCCTACAACCAAACAAAGATAAGTATTTGAATTGTCATTTCTTGCATACTTGTTTGTTTAAATAATATTGTTCAATGATGTATATGCTTATGTTCCTAGACTTAGGATGTGTATTATGCATATTAGAATAATTGCATTAATGAAAAGTATACTACTAATACGCATGTAATGGGTAAGTGGCCTATGGCACTGTACAACATTCCATTGCTACTTATCTAGAATGAAACCTCTTTGCTGACATGTTGGGAGTTGTGCACACTCTTAAAAATGTTTTGGTAGAGATTGGAAGGCATCTAGAAAGTTACATGATATGGATAAATGTTGTATTGAAGCATTGGCTAAATTAATTGCATGACTGTATGACATATTTCTTTATGTGTAAGAATTTGTTCTGAAAACTATGAGATGTTTCTAATCATGCAATTTAACTTGTCTTGTAGGGAAGATCGTATACCATCACCTACAAAAGAAGGACTACAACATTTACTCCAACAACAAAGCTATCTATTGAAGAATATAAAGTTCCCAGGATCCAGGATGAAGTAATGATCGAAGAGTACCATTCGATCATGAAGAATGATGTTTGGGATGTGGACCCAAGACCTGAAAGCAAGTCAGTGGTGACTTCCAAATGGATCTATAAGATCAAGCATGCTGCAGATGGTAGCATAGAAAAATACAAGGCGAAATTTGTAGCTCGTGGCTTCTCCTAGAAAGAGGGAATATACTATGAAGAGACTTTTGCTCCGGTAGCCAGATACACTTCCATCAGATCAATACTTTCTCTGGCTGCAGTGATGAAATGGAAGATACACCAGATGGATGTCAAGACATATTTCTTGAATGGTGTAGTCGAGGAGGAAGTGTATGTGGAGTAGCCACTTAGTTTTAAGACACATGACATGAAGTCATATGTGTGTAGGTTGAAGAAAGCCTTGTATGGCTTGAAGCAAGCTCCTAGGACTTGGTTTGGTAGGATGGATAGTTTTCTATCCAGTTTGGGATTTACCAAGAGTAAAGCAGATTCCAACCTTTACTACAAGGTTGTGGAAGGAAATCTAGTGATACTACTATTGTATGTGGATGACCTGTTTGTTATAGGTGAGGATAGATTGATTGCCGACACGAAGAGGAATCTTGCTACCGAGTTCGAGATGAAGGACTTGGGTATGATGCACTACTTTCATGATATGGAGGTGTGGCAGAGTGTAGATGGAATATTCCTTGGACAAGGGAAGTATGCAGTAGAGATCCTGAAGAGGTTCAGGATGATGGACTGCAAAGCCATGGCCGCACCTATGGCATCGAACCTAAAGCTTTTGTGTGATGCTTCATCTGAGCCGGTTGATGCCACGATGTATCGTCAAATGATTGGGTCCTTGATTTACCTGATGAATACAAGACCAAACATCTGCTTTGCAGTGAACACCATGAGCCAGTATCTGACAGATCTGAGACATGTTCACCTGATTGCTGCAAAGCATATTCTGAGGTACCTGAAGGGTACAATTGACTATGGGATCAAGTATGATGCGAATCAAAAGTTTATCCTGCAGGGTTATGTTGATTCGGATTGGGCAGGCAGTGCTGCAGATAGGAAGAGCACTTCTAGGTGTTGCTTGAGTATGGGATTAGGTGTGATCTCTTGGTTTAGCAGGAAGAAGTCCTACATAGCCCTGAGTACAGTCGAGGTAGAGTATGTCGCAGCTTGTTCGGTTAGTTGTGAGGCAGTATGGCTTAGGAATCTATTGTCTGATTTGTTTGATCTCCAGATGAGTGCTACTTGTATATGTTGCGACAACCAGAGTTGTGTGAAGTTGTCGGAGAACCCAGTGTTCCATGAAAAGTCGAAGCACATTGAGATCAAGTATCACTATATCAAGGATATGGTGTAGAGAGGAGCAAAGAAGCTCCTGTATGTTGCGACGGACGAGTAGATAGCTGATGTGTTGACCAAGCCGTTGGCCAGAGTAAAGTTTGAATACTTGAGAGGGAGACTTGGTGTACTTCAGATCAAGATACCTTCGAAGGGGAAGTGATGAGTCCAGAGACACAGATGCACACAAGGTCATTCTCACATGGTTAGAGGAAAGTCCTTCCATGGTGAGATGTAAGGGCTGGGCCATTTTCACATGGTTAGAGGAAAGTCCTTCCATGGTGAAAAATAAGGGTTAGGCAAAGCCATTCTCACATAGTCAGAGGAAAGTCCTTCTATGGTGAGATGTAAGGGATGGGCCATTCTCACATGGTTAAAGGAAAGTCCTTCCATGGTGAGATGTAAGGGCTGGGTGTGGCTTTTTCCACATGGTCAGAGGAAAGTGCTTCCATGGTCGTGATGTAATTGTCGAGCTTTTCTGACATGGTCAGAGGAAAGTCCTTCCATGGTCGTGATGTAATTACTGTAGCCATTCCGACATGGTCAGAGGAAATTCCTTCCATGGTCGTCGATGTAAGTGCTGTGAGCCTTTACCGGATGGTCAGAGGAAAGTCCTTCGATGCTGGTGAGTGTAAGTGCTGAGCCTTTCCTGGATGGTCAGAGGAAAGTCCTTCCATGCCAATAAGTGTTGTGTTGTGTGTGGTTCTGGGTTGTGCTCTGTGGACTATGAGGTGATATGAAGATGATGATGATGATGTGACAGTATGGTACACAAGTTTTGCAAAGGCATATGATCAGTCCTGAGATGCTCTTGCAGGTTTTGCAGAGGCAGTGTAATCAGTCCTGGGAGATCTTGCAGGTTTTGCAGAGGTAGTGTAATCAGTCCTGAGGTGTACCTACTTGATGGATTGCTCATATAGATGTTGAAGACCTACATGGAGGCTAGGCCTACATCCAACATGAAAAAGGGATGGCTCTGTAGATGATGAAGACCTGGAAGTGGTAAGCCTACATCCAGTATGAAAAAGGGCTAGCTCTGTAGAAATTCCTATGCCGAGTAGATGAGAGATTGATTGAGATAGTAGCAGCAGTGATGATGATGATGATTCGATGACGATGATCAGTGACGATGATCCAGAGAAGAAGAATTATGCTAGAAGATCTGTGTCGAGAAATACCTTCCTAGTTAAGAGGGAGTGTTGATGTAATTGTAACTTTGGAATGTATTTCACATATATGTATATTGTATTCCTATAGAGATGTTATTATTCCTCTATACGGAAGTGTCGTCATTTATATTGTAGGTGTCGTAACTTATACTTGATGGGTTATTAGACCACCTTGATGGTGTCGGCCCTGTATAAGTCATGTGGGTTAAAGGGTTATTAGACCAACCTATTGGGGGTCGGCCCTGTTAGCATTATGTTATGTGGTTAAGTTGAGGCCGACCTAGTAAAGGTTATTAGGCAAGTCAAGTCATGTATAAATAGAGTGCGGGAGGCACTCTATTTGATCGTTCACTTTCTCACTCACACACTCAGTGGAGAGTGGCGCACTAGTGGAGGAGGATAAGTTGATACTAGGAGTACTATCTCTTGTACTTGGGTTGTATCATTACTCTATCAATCTCTGAGGAAGTTGCGGGGTTTTTCACCTTCTTGGTTTTCCCCAGTGAAACTCTGTGTCTCTTGTGTGCTTGCATTATTGTGTCCATGATGTTAGTTTTTCAGAAATTTCAATCTAATCTAGGATCTTAACCGAGAGAATAACATGCACAGCATATCTACAACATATCTACAACATATCAATCATGGACACAATAATGCAAGCACACAAGAGACACAGAGTTTCACCAGGGAAAACCAAGAAGGTGAAAAACCCCGTAACTTCCTCAGAGATAGATAGAGAAATGATACAACCCAAGTACAAGAGAAAGTCTTCTCCTAGCAACAACATCTCCTCCTCCACAAGTGTGCCACTCTCCAATGAGAGTGAGAGTGAATAATCGAATGATCAAATAGAGTGCCTCCCGCTCTCTATTTATACATGACTTGACTTGCCTAATAACCTTTACTAGGTCGGCCTTAACTTAACCACATAACATAATGATGATAGGGCCAATCCCCAATAGGGTGGTCTAATAACCCTTTAACCCACATGACTTATACAGGTCCGACCCAAACAAGGTGGTCTAATAACCCATCAAGTATAAGTTATGACACTTACAATATAAATGACGACACTTTTGTATAGAGGAATAATAACATCTCTATAGGAATACAATATACATATGTGAAATACATTCTGAATTTACAATTACATCAACACTCCCTCTTAACTAGGAAGGTATTTCTCGACACAGGACTTATAGCACAAGTCTTCTTCTCTGGATCATCGTCATTGTCACTGCTAATACTATCTCATCAATCTTTGATCTACTCATCATAGGAAGTTCCACAAAGCTAGTCCTTTTTCATACTGGATGTAGGTCCACCACCTGTAGTTCTTCATCATCACTAGCCATACTGTGGAATTCTTAGGACTTATTACATGCGTCACAATGCCTCGAAAGAGTATCCCAGTATCCTTTATGTGCCGAAGCACGACCGACAAGATCTCCTAGGTCCACTTTCATGTGACTATCACAAAACCTTAAAAGAGTGTCTAGCATAGCAAGAACTCTAAAGAGCATACAAGGCCTTTTACATGACTAGCATAACCTGTCCATATCTCCAGGACATATTAAATGTGACCCCCACCACAAAACCTTAAAAGAGTGTCAATCAAGAACTCTAAAGAGCATCTGAGGCCTTTTACGTGACTAGCATAACCTGTCCATATCTCCAGGACTTATTACATGTGGTCATGGAAATGCCTTGAAAGAGAATCCCAGGACTTATTACGGGCACACAGCCCAACCTATCGGATCTCCCAGGTCTACTTATATGCCATAGGATAATGCCTCGAAAGAGCATCCCAGGCTGTTACAAGCACACAACTCTACCTATTGGATCTCCCAGGTCTACTTATATGTCCTCCCAAAACAATTCCTTGAAAGAGAATCCTAGGACTTATTACGGGCACGTAGCCCAACCTATCGGATCTCCCAGATCTACTTATATGCCCATCTGCACAACCTGTCCACGCCCACAGAGTATCAACCTGATACTCATCACATATGATCATCCTGATCATCATCATATCATCATCCTGATGTATATCATCTGGAGCAACATCCTGAAGCTCATCATCCATGATCATCCTGATCATACAATGCATCCACCTGATGCATATGAAGTATCTACCTGATACATATCATCATACATGATCTACCTGATCATACAATGTATCTCCCTGATACATTCACAAATACATGATCCACTTGACCATACAATGTATCCACCTGATACATATATAAATACATGATCCACCTGATCATACAATGTATCCACCTGATACATATATAAATACATGATCCAACTGATCATAACAAGCATCCAACATGATGCATATACATATACATGATCCAACTAATCATAACAAGCATCCAGCATGATGCATATACAAAGCAGTAGCTGGAGCATTGTCTTGATGGTAATCATCCAGTGCTTACATCCACAGCCATGGGAAGGATCCTCCTCTCACCATGCTTGGAATGGCTCCTGCAAATGTGTCCATCACTTCTTCCTTGAAGTTTCATCAATCTGAAGAACACCAAGCCTCTCTCTGAAGTACTCAAACTTCACTCTGGCTAGTGGTTTCGTCAACACATCTGCAACCTACTCATCCATCGCAACATACAAGAGCTTCATTGCTCCTCTCTGCACCATATCCCTGATATAGTGATATTTGATCTCAATGTGCTTCGACCTGTCGTGGAACACCGGGTTCTCAGACAGCTTCACACAACTTTGGTTTTCACAAAAGATACCAGTAGAATCCAACGGGAGATCAAATAACTCATACAGTAGCTTCCTCAGCCATACTTCCTTACAACTATCTGAACAAGCTGCAAC
Source organism: Larix kaempferi (assembly GCA_027924585.1). Taxonomy (NCBI): domain Eukaryota; kingdom Viridiplantae; phylum Streptophyta; class Pinopsida; order Pinales; family Pinaceae; genus Larix; species Larix kaempferi. The sequence continues at coordinate 758,932 of BSBM01000563.1, forward strand.
ATACTCTGCTTCAGCTGTACTCAGTGCTACGCAGGATTGCTTCCTACTAAACCAAGAGATCACACCTGATCCCATACTGAAGCAGCACCCAGAAGTGCTCTTCCTATCTGCAACACTACCTGCCCAATCTGAATCAACATAACCCTCCAGGTTAAACTTTTGATTCACATCATACTTGAGCCCATAATCAACTGTACCCTTTAGGTACCTTAGAATATGCTTTACAGCAACTAGGTGAATACCTCTCGGATCCGTCAGGAACTGGCTCAATGTGTTCAGTGCAAAGAAAATATCTGGTCTCATATTTGTTAGGTACATCAAGGAACCGATCTTCTGACGATACACAGTGACATCAACTGAATCAGATGAAGCATCACACAGAAGCTTCAGGTTCGATGCCATTGGTGTGGCCATGGCCTTGCAGTCCATCATCCCAAACCTCTTAAGGATCTCTAATACATACTTCCCTTGTCCAAGGAAGATTTCATCTACACTCTGCCACATCTCCATGCCTAGAAAATAGTGCCTCATCCCCAAGTCCTTCATCTTGAACTCGGAAGCAAGCTCCCTCTTGGTATTGGCAATCAATCCATCCTCACCTGTAACAAAAAGGTCATCCACATACAGAAGTATCACAGGATTTCCTTCCTCAACCTTGTAGTAAAGGTTGAAATCTTCTTTACTCTTAGTAAAACCCAAACTGGATAGAAAGCTGTCTATCCTACCATACCAAGTCCTAGGAGCTTGCTTCAAGCCATACAAGGATTTCTTCAACAAACACATGTATGAATCCCTGTCATGTGTCTCAAAACAAAGTGGCTGCTCCACATACACTTCCTCTTCGACTACACCATTCAAGAAAGCTGTCTTGACATCCATCTGGTGTATCTTCCATTTCATCACTGTAGCCAAAGCAAGTACTGATCTGATGGAAGTGTACCTGGCTACAGGTGAAAAAGTCTCTTCATAGTCAATCCCTCTTTCTGGGAGAAGCCACGAGCTACAAACCTTGCTTTGTATTTCTCCATGCTACCATCTGCAGCATGCTTGATCTTATAGATCCACTTGGAAGTCACAACAGACTTCCCTTCAGGTCTTGGGACTACATCCCAAACATCATTCTTCATGATGATTGGTATTCCTCGATCATGGCATTCTTCCCGAATCCTGGGAACTTCAATATCTTCAATAGATAACATTGTTGCTAAACAAATGTTGTAGTCCTTCTTTTGTTGGTGATGGTATACGATCTTTCCTACAAAACAAGTTAAATTGCATGATTAGAAAACATCTCATAGTTTTCAGAACAAATTCTTACACATAAATAAATATGTCATACAGTCATGCAATTATCTTAGCCAATGCTTCAATACAACATTTATCCATATCGCGTAACTTTCTAGATGCCTTCCAATCTCTACCAGAACATTGTTAAGAGTGTGCACACCTCCCAACATGTCAGCAAAGAGGTTTCATTCTAGATAGGTAGCAATGGAATGTTGTACAGTGCCATAGGCCACTTACCCATCACATGCATATTAGTAGTATACTGTTCATTAATGCAATTATTCTAATATGCATAATACACACCCTAAGTCTAGGATCATAAGCATATACATCATTGAACAATATTATTTAAACAAACACATATGCAAGAAATGACAATTCAAATGCTTATCTTTGTTTGGTTTGTAGGGTGGACTCCCTCTCAATTTTTTCTTCCTTGCAGGAACTATTGGAGTGTGCTCCCTCTTGATCTTTGCTTATTGGATTACCTGTCTTTGAACTTATATCCATCCTTGACCACTATGCATGCTTAAGTGTACACTGGTATCATCATGGTGTTGTCCTCAAGATCTCATACATAATCATACATTCATTAGTATAATCTCAATACTATCAAAACAAAATAATCTTAAACATGTATAGTCATGATCATTTCAAACAGACATAATAAACATCAATATTCAAGGTTTCAGGGAATACTTCTTTTACTCATGCTTGTTCTTATTTGACCAAAGGACTTTTCTGGTTAGTCATATCATCAATCAAGGTAAGAGACATAATATGCATAAACCCTTGATTACTTACATTTCTAATTTCATGAATAATCATTATCAACCATACAACAATATAAGATCCTAACACAAGGTAGGATTCTAACTTGATATAGGAAAAACATACCTAGATTAGCATGCTAGCTAGTTATGTCTAACATACCCGCATAATGTCTTCTTGTTCTCTTCAATGACTTGTGCTAGTAACCTACATATCTCATAGGTTAACCATTATAGAACCAAGTTATACATACCTCGTAAGTAGATCTTCTATGTGATCCATGACAATGGATGAATCTTTGTCTTCATGTCACCATGGTCATATGTTCTTGAACTAGAACATGATTTGTCTTTCTTGATGTACCTTTCATGTTAGCGGACAACATCAACCTCATACAACACCACAATGCATTAGTACAATCATAAGTTTCAAAACCCTAATCAATGAATATCTTCTATCATGCCTTCATATTTTTATTAAGGTGATACGAAAAGTCTAGAATTAATCAAGATTGTACTAATCTTAATGAAGACAAACATAAACTTAATCATGAACGGATTTCGAAACATACTCGTAAGTCATACCTGTCGAGTTTGTTTGTAATCTTATTATGTAAGGCCTTAGCCTCATCTCCCTCGTAAACAGGAACTTCTTCACTTATGCAGGTGACCAATCCATTCTCTTCTAGGATTAACCCAATCCACTTTGATTTGCTGAAACTGGATCTAGAGCTGGATTAGGGTTTGTCAGAGAAACCCTAAAAATTCAAACTTTGAATTTCAAACTTCTGAAAGGATAGAAAAATGTGCCTTTTTGAGATGGTCAAGCTGGTATACTCAGAATTTGAAAACTGCAAAGTTTCACCCCTCAAAATTGCCTTTTAGATTTCTGGATTCACTAGGGAGGACCCTGAATTAGGGTTTGAGTTTCCCGGAGCTTCACCCAACCAAATAGTTTGATTCAAAGCTCTAAACTTCGATTTTTCCAAGGAGCTTCTAGCTATGGTCACAAATTTGAAAAATTCCCATTTTTGTACAAGCCCTAATTTTTTTAACTTTCCGATCAAAGTCCCGAACTAGGGTTTAATCAAGCCCATCCTTCTTCCCAACAAAAAAATTCAATCTTGGTCTCTAAATTTTGATTTTGATGAGGAGCATCCAGATGTGGTCTCTGAATACAAAAATTCCAATATTCTCCAAAACCCTAAATTCCTGGAGCCATGAATGAAGGTGCTCAAAATCCAATTCTGTTTTGATAGAAATATGCACCTGATTGTTTCTGGTGTAACTCCAAAATTTCAAATCTACAGGGTCTGAAAATTCTTCCTGTGGTATCCTGACCTGTTATCTTTCCAACTCCATAGGTCTCACCTCAATTGGATTCTCTGAGAGAGAGAGTTATGCCAAGTGTCGCAATGTGACATGTTTATGGGATAAAATAGGAGAGCGAACTTGTATGGCGTGCCACGTGTCACTAGTTCAGTTTCGGCCTCTGAAAAACTTACCTAAGAAAGTAAAGTCCATGCCCTACCTGCCACTTTTTACTAAATTTCATTTGGATCTTCCTATCCCAAGTTGTGACCTTTTTTCCTAGGTCACCTGTTTATGACGCAGATCTGGAAGAGGTAGAAACCCTATATTGTACAGATCATATATCACACAGTACAACGAATTAGAGGTTTTCCTTTGGACACAAGGTACATGGGGATCTTATATTCAACCTGTAATATATTTATAGCGAAAGTTCTACGATGATTGGTTTTTTCTATATCAAGCCCTAGCTTCGCAAGTGCAACAAGTGTCATAAATTCCATACCATGCCTTCTTTCAGGCTAGCTTTAATCCCATGTTAGTTTTTCAGAAATTTCAATCTGAGCTAGGATCTTAACTGAGATAATAACATGTATATCATATCTACAACATATCTACAGCATATCAATCATGGACACAATAATGCAAGCACACAAGATACACAGAGTTTCACTGGGGAAATCCAAGAAGGTGAAAAACCCCACAACTTCCTCAGAGATAGATAGAGCAATGATACAACCCAAGTACAAGATAAAGTCTTCTCCTAGCAGCAGCTTCTCCTCCTCCACAAGTTCACCACTCTCCAATGAGAGTGAGAGTGAATAATAGAATGATCAAATAGAGTGCCCCCTGCTCTCTATTTATACATGACTTGACTTGCCTAATAACCTTTACTAGGTAGGCCTTAACTTAACCACATAACATAATGCTGACAGGGTCGACCCCCAATAGGGTGGTCTAATAATCCTTTAACCCACATGACTTATACAGGGCCGACCCCATCAAGGTGGTCTAATAACTCATCAAGTATAAGTTACGACACTTACAATATAAATGACGACACTTCCATATAGAGGAATAATAACATCTCTATAGGAATACAATATACATAGGTGAAATACATTCCGAAGTTACAATTACATTAACACATGATTGATATGATGTAGATATGTTGTACATGTTATTCTCTCAGTTAAGTTCCTAGATCAGATTGAAATTTCTGAAAAACTAACACTTCCAGACATTGGACACAAACATCAGTTCCGGTGGCATCTGCAATGCCAGAAAGCTTGTGAACATTTTCACAAGTTCTTGCACTATTAGGCAGTCCAAAAAGCGAATATTTTTTATCTACTTGACTTGCATCATCATCCTCGTCAGAATCTACTAAATCACCATAAGTAACAGCCAGAAGATCTAGAGCTTATACTTGAGGCATTCCTGAAGCACTGCAGACAAAGAATGATTTTGGTATGCTTGCATCATTCAAAGTTGATAAGTTTGGGAATTGTTTCGACTTCTTTGATTCAGAATGCCCACAAAATTTCTCTATTGATTTAGTGTGTGCGACTACATTGACATCTACTGAATTGATATTCTCGTAAACATCTCCATAAGCATGTGTTTTTTTTTTCATTTTTTGTACTAGGTAAGTCATGAAATGTACACATAATCAAAGGCATCTCTTCATGGATGAGGTATTAATATAGCCCTAACATCTCAGTCCATACAATGGAATATCCAAAAAAAGAAAAATGTTTAAGGCAAGCATGTGTTTGATGTCAGAAACTAGCTTTTGTCAATTGTGGATACAAAGAAAGAGCAAGCTATAACATTGCATGTTCCGAGTCCAACAATATAATATGAGATCAAATATAATGTTGAAAATATGCAAAATATGCAAAGCACCAAACACAAGAAACTTATTATCTTACTACCAAATGTGACATGATAAATATTTCATAGGTCAGTTGAGTCCACTGCTACACAAGAATCGCCATTTAATTTCTAAGCACTCCCATATGTTTGGGAAAATCACTACAAAATATAATTAAAAGGTTCTATTTTTCTCTTATTAATTCACATGGCTAATAATCAGATAGTAAGGACTATCAGAAACCACATTTATCTTATAAGAAATTGTCATCACAAGTCCTAAGCATGCTGAATAGTAGCCATAAATTAGAAGATACAGACCCAATCTATCAAGATGGAGATTCAAATCCTTCACTTTAAGACATTGCTTCCACTTCTTCTTTCGAGATCCTGTATGTTTTTCCCATCGTGAAATACTCATCCTTGTACCTTTTCCACATTCGCAAAGGATTCTAGCATGTACCAAAGAAAAATAAATCATGCATGGAGACCACATAGATAAAAAGAGAAAGTGTTATTTCTTCAATCATAGGAACAATCTTCTATAGAATATTAAAAACTAAAAATGCTAAAAAGAAACTAAATTGAGAACTTTTCATCAAACTTCACATATAATGATGTCTCAATGAACTTTTGGTCAAACTTCACAAATAATGATGTCTCAATGTAAGTGAAAAATAAATATATCAAATTAAATTGTGAGATTAGAATCTTAGATAGGAACTACTTTATGTAAATGAAATTAAGATATTTTTATATAGTTTCATATTATTAAATATTCACCATTTTCTATAGGATTTGTAAACTTTTCCACCTACAAGAGACTGAATCAAAGGTTCACCTCATCTTTTAGTGGCTCCCTCTCTACGTTTTTCTATTATCTAAATCAATGATGCTTATATATTTTTTTGAGGAAGGTTCTTGGGCATAGATCGCATTCCCTGCTTGGTCCTCCATGTCCAAAGCCTTCCAGGAGGATAACCACATTCTTCACTACTGTCCACTAGCTTAGGGAAGCAAGCAACAAACTGAGGATCAAGTTTCTTTGGATATCAGATCAATGAGACCCCCGATCTCATCCCAAACCCCTCCAAACTTGATCTAATTCTGCAAGAATGATGAGGAGCTCTTGTCCCAGACCTTAGGCTAGGATTCACTAGAGCAGCAGACATAGCAATTCTAAGAGGGCCCAGAGCCAAAGAAAAACTCCCTCTACAAAGAGAACTTCTCTCCAAGATCAATCTAGCCACCAGTCACCCATTCAGAGATTATTCTCCCCATATTTGATTATTAGGAACGATGTGCCTTCTCAAACTAGGGTTCCCCAGGATCCCTCCCACGATTGCACAGTCGTCCAGGCCGCCTCATTCCCAATCACTCTCTAGACAAGTTTCTCAAAGTGTATTGGAATATTCATGGTGATTGAGGACTTGGATGAGGAGACCTCTTCTTCCTTCCCCTCTTTCATCCTCGGGTTCTAGTTCTGACACCACTTGACATGTTCTTGTTGAAATTTTCCATATGTGTTCAGTTTATGTCTGTCCTTTTCTTCCTCTAAGAAACTTTGCTAGTCTTTTAGCTTTGACCTTAGATTTGTTCCTATTTTTATTAGCATAGTTACAGGAGCTACTTTGCACTGCCACTTTATATTACACGGTTGTACTCTTTTATTCCCATGGACCTAATTTTGTGATCATTTGTTGGGCATTAATAAAATTATCTTATATGGCATCTATCAAGATACAAGTATCAAATGCCTAACCACTAAATTCTATCTACTTCTTTTTTTGTTGTCAAATCCGCATTCTTCCACTTATTCTAACTTCATTGGTATGCCAAAAAATGGTAGTTGTGCAATTTCGTTGCATGGTATTTTTGTAGACAGGCTCCCAAGAGATAGACAACAGGTCAATGAACCAAAATCAACAATGGAATCAACATTAAAAAAATGATGAAAATGCAGCTAACAATAATGGTGCTTTCCAATCTATTTTTCCATTAGGATCCCAAAACCTTCAACAATATCACATTTTCCTTCCAAACCATTTTGGCATAAGGTTTTGACCTGCATTTAGAGATATATATTGTAGGTTTTCTTACCTCGGCAATGAAGGTTAACTTGAGTGATGAAAAACCTAACAGTTTCTTCCAAATAACTATGAGGTAATGTCGAGAGTTGATCACTCAAATTCATCCATGGATATTGATTACCAACCTTACTAAACCTGGGTACCTTTTTTTTTCCAATAACAACTATGTTCTAAACTTTCCTGATTAATTCAACCAACCCTATTAAAATAATAGCTTGCATGCAAATTCATGTGGGTTGATGTTATAGATTTCAATTTTGAAAAAATTAATTAAGTCACTCAAAAAACACTGCTTTGGAAAGCAAAAATGCTAATATAGGTGCATCACTACAACATAAACTTGTAAATCATAAGAAAGGCATATTTTCAATACAGAAATATCACATTTTTCTAGCCAATTAACATAGAAACAAACTCTTGATTCATCAGATGCAATCATTAAGATTAAATGTCAAATTGTTGTAAACAAGACTTTTCTGCCTTAATGGATCTTAACAACCAAAATTTCAAAGCATGAAATCTATGTTCCTTCTACCTTTAGTTTCTAAGACCTTGAGACAATTCTGTCTCTCTGTTTGAACCCCTGTTTTGGAATGCAATTGTCTTTCTAATGATTGGAGGCTTCCACTTGTGTGCAGAGACCAAGGATGGTGTTTGGACACTTAGAATAGCGATTTAAGGATTATTATTTTCTATTCGAGCCAAACCAAGAACATACAAGATCTGTAATTGTAGGGAGAATCTACCTTGTAGTAACTCTGTAAATAAGCCAATTTCTCAAAAATACTAAAAGATGAGAATATAAAAAATGCCTTAGACAAACAGAAACAGGTCCAATATAGGACTAGATGCATTCCTCAGTAAAGTTACAAGTTATATGGTTTAGTTACTCCATTTCAAAATGTTAAACAAATCACAGAATCTTGAGTTTGTATATCGAGAAATAAACTCAAAACTTGTGGCTTTAATTTTTACGAAAAACAATTTCTTTTCAAATTGGCACAATTGTTGATTATAATGTTTCATTAAGAATCATAGTTACCCACTTTCAAATTTCACCCTCAGTTTGGCCCTTGATCATAGCTACCCACTTTCAAAATTATGTAATTGCCTTATTTTTAGACAGTGCACAACTATGATACTACTAGCAAATCATGCTCAATGATGACATTTTCATCCATGAGCGGATAGTCTTATTTGAAGTGAGTAATAAAACAAATGGCAAGTCCATAGCATGATGTGAACATAGAAGGAAACTGTTGATTTCCACTAGAAAACCAATGAAATCTTTGAAGGCTATGTCCAAATAAGGAGACTAATCTACAACCCTCCCACTTACGTCTCAAGAATGTTGACTAAGCTAGTACTAAAAATTTTATTACAAAGGGGAACACTCACCTTAAAACATCCCTTGAAAATTAGAAGTTAAAAATAATTCATTAAAGAAAAAGGCACATCCTCCTTAATCATCATCCATTGGTCAAAGAATCCACATCTTATCTTTGCAATAGTCAAAGAATAAACTAACAATTAAATTTGATGGCCGACAAACTGGAACAAGAGGAAATACTTTATCTTAAACATACTAACAAGTGACAACATATAAACATATATTAGTTTCAAAGTGAAAATCCAGAAATAATGGAGCCAAATTCTAATGAGAAGCAATAGTACTCACTGAATCAGGGCCACTAGCTTGTATTTATGTGAAAGGATTTGCTATATAAGAAATTATATGTATTATTTTGTGTCTTGGAGCAGACCCCATATCAGATCTGCATTGATGCACTTCCAAGCCTGCTATTGGCATAATAAATCTCAGATCTAATCATTGATCGATTATTGATCATAGCTAGGAGCAATACACCACTAAATTTTCATCTCCATATGGCGGAACATACCAAGGAAGCTACCAACTACCTCGGATAACTTGTAAGATCATGTCAAAACTATTTACTATTGTTATTAAAGAGTTCAACATTATTTCAAGGCAGTGTATCAACAACAAGCTCACTACATAAATATGGAGTGTCCTTATAGCTATTACAACCATCAAATGTCCACTCTCATCACTGCTTAAGGTCATATTCACTACATCTCATAGATCTGATTGTTATTGGGTGATTTGAAGTAATATTTATCTCCAGAATTCAATAAACAACCAAGTCTATTTGATTGGTGTTTCCAAACTTGTTATCATTGAATTTGTGATAATAATTTACTTAATATGGGGCATGCAATTGCCATTTGAATAATCAAACAATCATGCAATACCATGCGATGTTAGTTCTGTTCATGCAAACACATTATCTATAATCTTTGGGTACCAAATTGCTAGAGAAACACCTAGTATCTCCACAAACCCTATGCAATAGCGGAATATGGCAGTTTGGGATAGTACAATAAGCTACAGTATGAAACTATAGTAATTTAGGTAAAAACAATCCAGACAAGCATCACACTCTTTTTATGTTCCTGGAATGCCAACATACAAGAATCACAAACATCATTTGGAGAATCAAAGCACAAATGTTGTGGATGGAATCTAAAATAGATTGTTCTTCTCCTATAAATTGTTGGACTTAAATTCATGTGTGGTTGAGAATATGTATATGGCTAAGTATTTTGAGTAAGATGGCTCAGAGATTTGTTCAACAACATGAAAAATGGTTGTAAAGTGATAAAAGTATCTAGTCCCTATGTAGATCAATGTAAGGCAACTTCAGAACCAAATATTAAATCCAGTGAGAAAAAGAAAAATAGATCTCAGAAAATATGTAAGAATGCTTGATGTGGGAAATTGATAGTTACTGAGTATAAGAGCTAAGCATAAAAGAGGACATTCCATACATTGAATATAATAACAGGGAAACCGTATATTGTCATATAAAAAGCTAAAGGTTTTTACTTCTAGCCAGCAAAAATATACAATATTTGACAAAGACTAAAATTTCACATGGCTAGAAAGATCTTAGAAGCTAAGTAACTATCTGACTACATAAATTTTGGTGGAACCAAAATGTCACAGGCCAACCTACATTGAAATTCCTCCTCCAATCGCTGGAAAAGTAACCCAACTCTTCAATAGTTCGTTGGTGCTTCTGCAATAACTTGAATATTCATTAGGTCACCCAACTCTTTCACCAGCTTTGCTGCCTCTAATAGAGTAGGTTCAAAATGGTAATTTTCTCCAATGGCCCATATCAATGCACGGACCCCATGAACAAACAGAGACTTGTAAAATGACAGAGTAGTTGCTACTTCTCTGATAGAGATATCAGAGCTAACCTGAAACAAGGTGGACACAACATGTTTTAGCCTTTTGTAAGGATGCAATATAGCCATAAACTCAAATTATACATCTACTGCATTAACACTTTTAAGTTACAAGGATCTAATCTTTGGAATGTATATTAGAGTTGAATAATATAATGTTCCCTGAACGAAATGCCCTTTCATTGAGAAATTCTTTTGGTATCATGCCATTTAAAAATAAATGTTCTTCATGGATCTAACTTCCTAAATATCTTGAAACCGTACAAACAGTCTCCTCATTCTCAAATGATTAAGACTCATATTGACACAATCCCACAGGAAGTCACATCAAAATCCGCATGCAATCTTTCCATTTGAACCAAAAATCTATGAATTGATGTCTAATCTTTTTTCTTTCTCATATGCCTCTCTTCCTATTCAATAACCCTAGAAACCCTAAAATGCCTCAAATTCAACCATCTTTAATGCTTTAGTTTTTTATTGTAATTTTGTGTTCCAAATAAGGATTTTAAACCTTTATTTGGAATTCATGAAAATAAATTCATTCTCCCGACAAGAAGCCTACTGACGAAGATGAAGTCATAGTAGTGTATATAAATAGAACAAAATGGACCAAGAATGATTATGCAACTCCGGAGTCCTCTAAGCTTTCTTAGGCATTTCATATTTATTCCGTTTGATGTAGGGTTTGAGTTGGCAGTCTTCATGGAAATCCCTAACTTGAACCAATGACCTATTAACCTAGTCAAAACTCTTTTGCAAGAGGCACCTAATCAGTTTTTAATTTTAGAGTACATATGTGTTGATCTGTCTTGATATTTTGATAACTTCTTCATTGAACATACTCCAATTATATTTTCTAGCTAGCCTTAATAAGAACTAAAGACTTGCATTGCAGGGATTTCTGGATGAGAAATTCACTCAGACGTAACATCTAGGGGACAAAGGTAGCCCTTATTTCATGGACAAAGTCATTTATAAATGTTGAATAATTTGCAAAACACACTTTATATTTACTTATTCTTTAAACTCCTGATGATTATTCTTTAAACTCTTGGATGATTAAGGAATGCAATGAGTTTTTTAAGCACGTCTTTTTAGCAAGCGAAGTATGGGATTTTTTATTTATTTAGGTCATATTTAATGGTAACATTGGTTTTTCCTTGCAGTGCAACTCGCTTAGCTGGTTAAAGATGATGCTTGGATTGGATTATACAGATTTTATATATTTCTTATAATGTTTGGAAGTGTTGACCTTGCAGTACTAATGAATTCCACCGGCACTTCTAGGGTACCAACTGAATATATCTTAACAATGGATTCCATCTCACTAATGACAAACACAAACTCACTTAATATAGATAATATTTCTAGGTTTCACATATGATCTGATATGATCAGATCAGATTCGTATCAAACAATTTCAAGAATGAGAACTCCATATAGATCATATTTCTAGGTTTCACTATGAGATGCGATCCCTAAATACACATTGGTGAGGCATACCTGTGTTTTTTTTCAACAGATGGATATACCAAAATGATTGCCACTGGAACTTGCGAACTAGAACCTTCTAGCTATAAACTCTGCCCCTGCAAAATGAGGAAGACCAAGCATGTTTGCATAACTATCCTAGCTTATTCATTATCTTCATATATATATTGCTCTAATGCCTAAAAAACATGGCAACGATTTGTGGAGAATTCTTGTAAAGGAATGAGCCATCGAAAACCCAATTTTAATGTTGGAATAATTGAATTGATGACTTATTTCTTGACATATAATCACAGTTGGGATCCCAACATAAGCCCCCCTAAACAAAGGATCAGTTCCTTCTATCAAGCACTCATAAGCATGAATAATCATGTATTACTAATACCCTTATCTGGAATCACATATAAAGCCTAATAAAAGCATTATAGTATTCATAGTTAAGCTAACCAAGCTATAATAAGAAAACAAATTATAGTCAAGATGTGATCTTCAAAGAAGTTGTGAGTACTTCCAAGAATAATATGTATCAAAATAAAAATAAAAACTAAAGAAACTAGAATTTGAGCTGAAGAATGAGGATTTGATTCATTTCATTTGGGATTTTATATATTGCTCAAGGCTGTGGCAGGACCCTTACTCCGAAGGCCAGGACCCGAGGATAGACTCTTAGGTGAGTATTAGTAAATTAGATTGCAGTAACACCAGCAAATACACGAGTCTAACCTGTAATTGCATCCAATAGTACATAGTTAGTGATAGGATGAATACACAACCCTAATATTTTTCTACTTTGATTTACAAAGACCATATTTATATAAATCTCTAATATACGTCTGACTTTATGAGCCCCAGGAAGGCCTCTCATAGTCTTTGCAGTGTTTGGAGGTGTCTCTCAATTTATACATCCCTTAGACTCTAATTCTGCAATTTTAGCCCCTACATTTCCACCCATGATGTCTACTTCCATGAAAATAACCCTAGAAACCCTAGAATGCCTCAAGTTCAACCATATTTAATGCTGAAAATCCCTAGAATGCATGAAATTCAACCATATTTATTACGAAAAATACCTGGAGACATAGAAGCCGATGGCTAGAGGATGATTTCCGAGGAAAATGATTCGACTCCATGCTAAATGTATGAATTTGACCTAGAGAGAAAGCTTCACAGTGAACGTGGGTTCAAATCTCGTCTACTATTATCCATCTGTTTGAGAGTTTGAGGCAAGAAGGGGAATTACACTAATTACTGCTTAAATTTCTTGCTGCTACTTGAACCAAGATGTGCAGATTCTGAAAACATGATGTTTATGTGGTGTGAATGTGTTGGAAGGTAGTATAAGCATAAGGGCACCCCAATGCAACAATTTACAATTAATGCATCCCAAATTTAGCCTGCGAAATTGCAGCTCTGTCTCCCTGTACACCCTCTTAGATTGTTAGCAAAAAAAAATATTTTGATATCTAAAGTATATTTAAATGTAGGTTGTATTTTATTTTATTTTTAATTTTTAAATTCTTGTCAATGATAATATTAGTATAATTAAAGACTTTAGTCTAATAAAAATTCAACATGTATTAACATATTTTATTAAATAATTACATTTAAATAAATTATTTCATTCAACATTATAAATTTAAAATATATTTAATGTGATTGTACAAATTAATTGAGAAGGGTGAAACATATAATCTATCACCTAGGCAAAGACTAAAAACCTTATGTTACAAGAAATTCTTGTATAACTTATAGAAAGCCAACGTTAGATCATATATTTGTAATGGGGATTAGGGGAAATAAGATCCCATTTCAATTTTAGCTTGATAATTTTAATTGTAAAGGGGATTACGGACAAGAGAAATGCCACTTTTTTCACTTAAAATGGGGAATATGGAACTTAGGATAAGACAAAAGGAGGTAGAGGGAGGAGAATTTTGGAAGGGTAAGGTAAAGGGGTTTGGGATTTAAAGGTATTTTATTTTTTTTATGTAAATGAAAATGGGAAGGGGTGAGAACTTAAGAGAGAAAAGGATTTAAAATCTATGATATCATTAAAAGGAGGAAGCACCCATATTTTATTTTATAAAATAGGGGATATTGGTTTTTTTGCTATAAGAATTAGGAGGGGGGATATTTTTTAAATTGAGAAGATCGATGGATGGACGCATCATGTGAATTAATGGAGGACATTAAAATGATAAAATTTAATTGTCATGACACGAAACTTTGACTTGCCAAAATTTCAACTAAGCACTAAGATGATCAAATGGTGACGGTTTTTGTCAAACAAAAAATGGACATGACCAGTGTGGCAAGTTGAATAAAATGGCACTGACTTCGGGGCATGAAAATGTGATTGAAAAGAAATGACCAAATATAAAACTTGACCTAACCACAACACGATCGCACATGAGATGCAATTGGGAAGTATATCGAAGGGGTAAAACGAAAGTGAAATTGATGAAACAAGATATGCACATGACAACTACTTCAAAATAGATAGAAGGTGAGATCAAAATGATTGGATGACAAAATTTGATAGGTACTTCTAAGTCATTATGTTTCGACACTGAATAGAATCATATCAATGTTGAGAGTCGACACTAGCAAGAATGGTTCAAGTAGATCTAAAGACCTTTGAATCCAATATAGACAACTAATGGATCATGTGGCAACTACTAATCCAACAGGATAAGAATGATGAAACTGCTATTATACCACCTCGACAATGTATAGAGAATACCTCTTCCAACTCTCCAATCTTACAAGATATTCATTTTGAAAGCATTTTTATGCTTGCAACCCATCATATTGATTATAATATCAGACTGATTTATTTCCATAAAGCTGTACGTTATAACCAGTATTTTTGATTTATTGAATGAAAGTGTGAAGGTCTAGATATACACTAACCAAGTCACAACAGTATAACAGGGTTTGCAAACCTGACCAATATCAATTACAAAGCCAAGTTTGGATTAAGAGTCTAGACGCTTGGGAGCAGCACTGGATAGTGCATGTTCAGGTGCATTTGGGACTTGTGTGAAGATGGGTGTACCAATGTAGACATGAGTCTATAAGCATTCTAGTTTGATCAAAGCAAACTAAGCTAATTACAAAGCAAAGGAACATTCTAAAGATGGAATCCATGAATGGGGTGAAAAAAGGGAAAATTTTACATATTGTTGAGTTTTGAAACAAGATTCTTAAGTTCCATCTTTTTACTCTCGTATTTTATCCAAATATACTTAAATTTCACTATACATGTTGCACAAACACCTGAAAAATTCAAAATACAGATTTACAGGAAACCCAGTTTGTAGCTACCCACAACAGCATCTATGAAACTTAGCAATGATAGCTTCATAGGAGTCCTGCAGGTTTTTATCTATCAAATTAATATATGGAGACAATCACTGTATCTCTACCATCTTTGAAGAAAAATCCTTTTCAGGAAAGAAAGAAACTACCCTATGAATTTGTAAGTGAAGAAAGCAGGAAAGCAAGAAACTAACCTGCGAATTTGTAAGGGAAGAATGAGATTTTGACCGTAGAGCTACAGAATTCATAGCCCACCTCTTCAATAGCCTCCAAGTTCTCTCCAATGCTCTTTTATCCATGTAGGTAGCACTGGCAATTAAATATCCAAATTCTAAACCTTGTTAATAGGAAACACCTTTCCTCAACGAGTATCAATGGTAACCTAATAAATTCCCTAAAATACCTCCAAATACAATTCACAACTACTTGCTTCTCAAAAACCACCAAACCCTCCTCACTTCCCACCAACGGCAAGCAAGGAAATGGTTAATGCATTCGTATTCTTCATGTGGCTATGAACATAGTTTATTAAGAAGGTTCATATATTTGTGAATACTTCAAGGCCACACTAATATAAGTGAATTCATTAAGGCCACACCGGTTTGGGTAAATCCCCCTCATAAATATGAAAGTGCCAAGTCAATTGCTAGAATTCTTGGACAATGTCAATTACAAGACCTGGGTTGAGCATACTAGAATTTTAGATCATTTTCCTGTGGTCATGTTAGAAACCTGCATATCTAATGTTCTAAACTTCAAAATGAGCAGTACCACATCCCACTTCCAGGCCAAATATCCCTTATGGAGGGCCAATATGGTGGTTTGGGACCACACACATGGACCATGACCCCCATAGTAAGATCTCTAAATCCATCTGCATTGTTAAAATTTAGTAAAATATTGTACAAATTCATTATCAAAATTATAATTTTCCATTCATGTCAGTGTGACACAACTAAATATGACTAACATAAATGACTAATTCACATTAATCGTTGTTAGCTAGTCATATTTATATTCCCGTGACTAAATTAGTCATTTTTATTTTAGTCACTTGATATCTAGTCATGTATTTTATCCCGTCACTAAATTAGTCGTTTATCTTAGTCGTTTTTAGTTGGCTTATTTAAAATTGCTCAATTTTACTCATTTATCCCTTGAAAAAATAGCGGTGACTAACGTTTTTAGTCACCTAGTCACTTATCTCTAATTTTGTACTATTAACATGTGGCTAGATTATTTTTATAGGAGCATTAGTAAAGTTTTGGACCACCGATGTGCAATTACAAGTAAAATTATTTGATGAAGTGTCATTTGGCTAGAAGGTTGTCAAAAAATTGATGGTATGTTGTCAAAATATCGAGATCAAGTGAAAAATATGTTCCTTCATTTAAGTGCCATGTGTCTACAAGGTCATCGCAAGAACATCAATATGTGGTCAAAATACTAACATCCTACTACAAATATGGTTCTCCACTAGAGTGCCACATGGTCAAAAGTTGTCAGAATAACATCAAATATTTGTTTAAATATCGATGTTAAGTTGCATATATGTTTCCACAAGAAAGTGCCACATGGTCCCTGAATAATGTTGAAGTTACAACAAAGGACTAGCAAAGTAATTTTTTTACAAAGTTAAAAAAATATTTCGACAATAGAAAATGCAATTATTCGACGTGATGACTACATGTTTAGTGTTAATAGAATGTCATAATTTGTACCCAATTGTACTACTATGGAAGATATCCAACCCATACCCCTAAATTATAATTAGATGGAATCTTGCAACTGTCACTTTTCATTATATATATAGATTCATCTATGTATAAGTAACAATATGGGACGAAAGTCTATAATAAGTTATTAATGAACTTTTCATTGATTCTTTTGATACCCTTCTTCTAGGGTAAACAAAAAAATATAGGACATAAAAAAGTAATATTCTATGATCCTCTCCAAGTAAGAAACTTTGTATCATAGTAGCATAATTTGGCCGTATTGGTAGTTCGTGTACAAAAATTCGGAACAATTCGAATTCATCGAATATTCGATGTAAGTGCATTACGGATATGGATTTTTACTAATGAACAATTAAATTTTTAAATACAATTTAAAAACCCGAACTATTATTATTTAAACATTATAAAACAAAAATACCATTCAATTTAATACAATCTTATTAAAATAATTTTTAATAACTACTTGTTGTCTCTCACACTAAACATATTCCACATTGTTGATATTTTATATTTTTGTTTTTTAAATAAATGATTGATTTTATTATATAAATGTCTGTGTACATTTATGGTGTATTTATGAATATTTGATTAAAAGTATTATATGTAAGCATTCTACTTCCGTAATTTATTAGTACTAGATTTTTTTATTACGTATTTTTTCTGTATCGAATCGTATTCATATCCGTATTCGTACTCGATTTATGCTACTATGCTTTGCATCACACAGTAGAATTAAAGTAGAAATTGATTCAAAAATGATTGTTTGAATATAAATTATGGCTTGAAGTTGTGAAGGGTGGGAAAACACCTCATTGTGGCCAATATTGTCATTAATACCCATTCTTAAACATAAAAGGCCCAAAAAAATAAAACACATTAATTTAATTTTTGGGCTTTTTTAATTCCCCAACCAACCAATCCCTTAGAAGTTGGGAACCAATTTTTCCATGAGACAATGAAGCTCATAAACATTAATTTGGAAAGAGTATATTTTAATGCATATAAAACCCAATCCCTTAACCAAAATAGTATATTCCTTTAAACCAATCTATTTCTCAATGAGGACCTCATTGTTCAAATATATGATCCTACATTTGTCTATAGTAGTTAACTATCAACATACAAATACTATTTAAGGTCATATGCCCTTATAGACCAATAATATATTTTATGTGAGATACATTATGCTGACAATTCCCAAATTAGTTACTACATATATAATGCTATGGTATGTAAATGACCCTAATATGAACCAAAAATATGGGTCATAATATGATCTTACTAACCAAACTAGATAACTATGGTGCTAGGTCACATATATGGTCCTAATTTCTAAGATTATGATTATAGGGATCTAATATACAATCATAGGGATATTATATGTGTTCTTGGGACCTTGGGTCCCACTTAGAGATCTAATATGATAAGTAAGATAGAGAGGATCCTAGCACTTTATTTTACATAATTCATAAGATATCTCTAAAGGTTGTTGTCATGTTGGAAAAACTTAGATAAGAAATCAAATATTGTGGAGAATATTCAATCCATACTCCTAAAATTAGAGGATGTAATATCACAACTATCACTTAGCCTTAAGTTGTGTGATATTCCCTAACAAGCCAACCCCTTGGAAGTTTGGAACCAATTTCTCCATGAGACATTGAAGCTCATGAAATTTAATCTAGAAATATTTTTTGATAATGCATGCAACACCTAGTCCCTTGGAAAAATATTTTTATAACTTTCAACCAATTTATTTCCCAATATAGATCCCACCCTTGTTCAAATACATATTAAGAAAGGATAAACACGAGTAACTAATAGGAAAGAGATCAATTGGGTGGTTATCTACAACTTATGGGAGTATTAGTGGATTTCTTTGAGTTTGGTACATCCAATATACTAATGGTATGATGTGCTCATTATTTGGTTCAAGAGGTTATATGTTCATCATTTTTATGATTGCATGAATAAACAATCTAGATATATTTAGTTCCCTTTTCAAGGAATATCACCCCCTTCCCCTTGTCAAACCATGTAAATATCTGTTATGGAGTATTTGAAGCCTTATGTGTTGTTGTTGATGACGATGATGATGAAAAAGGGTATTATGATGATGAGGCTAATGATGATGATGGTGAGTATGTTGATAACGAGCATAGATCCATCTTAAACCCATATATATAAAGCACCAAGATGGATCCAATTTCTTGAGGTGTATATTTTTATCTCTTCAAATTTTTACACACAAAGATAAAATTTATGCCTCAATAAATTGTAACCATCTTGGAGATGGATCTATGTTGGCTTTATTTTTGTTTTTATTTAAATTTTATAAGCCAACATGAATTTTTAATTATTTTTTATTTTTGTTAACTTACGAGTCAACTCTAATTTTTAATTTATTTTTATTCTTTTTAACTTGTGATTGACATGAAAATTTTTAATTACTTTTTTTACTTTTTATTTTTTGGGAACATTGTGTTACATAACATAACATGACAAACGCCTCCCCCATACCAGGCTGTATAGCACCTCGCTACTCTCAGTGAAATTATGACATTGAATATGATGATGACTGTCATCATAATCATAATCACTTCAATCATACTCTTCATTGGCATTGTCATCATACTCATCATTGTCATTGTCGCCATTATTATCATCATTGTCATTTTAATCATATTCATCATCATTGTCATGATCCTCATTGTCATCATCATCTAGTCACCATCATCATCATGATTGTTGTAATCATCATTATTATCATCATAATTATACTTTTCATCATTGTTGATAATATCATCACCACCATTCGGGTTGGCAGGAGCCGGGGGGGGGGGGGGGGGGGGTTATTCTTGACCCTGAAGGAAACAAGGTGGAGGAGTTCGCATGGGGGATAGGAAAAAGAACAAACAATGATGTTGAATGGTTAGCAATGATAAAAGGAATGGACATTGCCAGAAGCAAGAATATTAAAGATCTAGTGATTATCGGAGATTCAATGATGGTGATCAGAGAAGCCAGGGACTTAGCTACTCAATGCCGCAAGCGTATATCCAAGATGCACCGACACCTATATTTTTTGTCCAAATATTTCCACTCATTATCCTTCTATCATATTCTTATAAAAAACAACATGGTTGTCGACTCCATGGCAAACCTTGGGGCAAGTTTAAATTGTGGAGATGCTTGGCTTAATGGCATACTCACGGTGGGTGTTTGGGTTCCCTAAACCTATGCCCCGGCCACACCCCTCCTTCTCCACCCACCCGATGACCTCATTAACTCCAAAAATCTTCGCAAGATCTCCCTGCTCACATCAAAGGTCCGCTCGTAGATTTTGGCGGTCGGTCCTGCCAGACTCCATTTGTCCCGCATGCGGGGAGTTATTACGGACATTCCCCAAGGTGGCGAAGGGCTTCGCACCCTGACCTCATTTGATTGTCTTCGGTTCCCTGCACGGCACTTGCCCCCGACTTCTGCTGGTTTAGTGTTTCTCTGCAGAGTGAAGGTGGATAGTCCCTTGTCTCAGGGGGATATGGATAACTGCAGCCATTTCCCTGCTACCCTGCACTGCAGGAAATGCAGGAGGAATAAACAGAATACCCCTGTGGAGGCTATTAGTGGAGGCAAGAAGTGTTATCTCTCTGAAATTTGTCAGGGGCCCGGTGGGGCTGGTGTCAAGGTGAATCCTAGAAATGCTAGCCCATGGATGCCCTTTGGCACTGGGCTGTTTCCAAGCGGTGGGTTTGCTTCTAACCTGGTTCCGGATTCTGTATATCATATGAATTCGTGTGAGAGTGGCAAAGTTGGCCTTAGTCAGTGGTACCAGGACAGTCCTGGTGAATTGGGGAATAGGGCTTCTCCTCAAGGGCAAGGAAGCCCTTCCCCTGAGCTCAATCTGCATGTTCAAGATCTAGAAACGCAAGTGCGTTGGCTACGAGGGGACCTAGCAGACATGAAAAAGGATATCTCCAATCTTGTGACCCTGGGTCAAATCTCCAATTCATAAGTACGAGCAAGCATAGGAAAGATAAAGGATTTCACTGAAAAAAGTATGGGCAAACATGACACCCTGTACAACTGTTTGAGAATCGTCAAGGCCAAGGTAGATTGTGTGAGGACCAACAGTGGGAACAGCCCATCAATCATCCTGAACATTGACGACGACAATGCTGGAAATATGGCTATAAGCAAGGAAAAAATGTCCCACAACTGTCGCGACTAATTTCTGCTGGTGTCGCGACTAATTTCTGCTGGTGCAGCATCCTGTCGATCTGATGGCTCTCTTTTTAGCTCCTGTTCTACTTCTATGTTATATTTTTGTTGCTTCTTATTAGATCAGTTTGTTAGAATCTACATTTGTAATAGCAGTATCAGTCCTTATGGATGTATCAAGCATAATGCCAATTTTGAACTACAGAGTCTGGAAAACACAGAGCTAACTCTGATAGTTCTAGATTTTAGGACCAGCCCTCCCTTTCTATGTAACTTGTTCCATCTTTTAATATAAAGTTGTTAACTGTTTGTGTAAAAAAAAAAGATAATCTCATCACCACCATATAAAGTTTTAAATTATAATACTAATTAACATATGAGGATACGTATTAACATATAATAATCAATACTAGAATATATTAAATTTTATTAACATATATGTTAATAAATATTAATATTTAAATTTTTTCCTCCTTCCCATAGGACTCTATTGCACTCTCACAAAACTCAAATTTAAAATGATAACACCCCAACCTTGACCCTTTCTACTATTGATATGAAACTTGCCCGACCCTAAGAATGAGATAGAATATTCTAAGGATGAGACACAAGAAAAATATTAAATAGAAGTGGGATCCACAATATCAACTAGTACATCCTAAACAAGTAAAAAATGCCCTTTCCCTTGACCCTTACTCACTATGGAGGAATACATGATAGTTGGTAAAGCCATGAGTTTTTTTTGAAAGAATCACATAAAAAACATGTAGCTAAGATGTAGTCATAGTAATCATTATATAACATGCTCTTAGATTCAATGATGGATTCAATCACTAATGACTAAATTTTGACAAGGATCACCTTAAATAACTATTTTTTTATAATCTTTGTTAGAATATGGATAACTAGTATGGTCAAAGCTCTAATAGATCGATTGTATTGTAAACATTTTTTAGGCATTTGGTGGAGGGATTAAATAATTGGAAGAAATTTTGTCATAGATGGAATTTAGTTTTAATTCTTAATTTTATTTATATCAGAATTTATCACAAAAAATTATCCCAAAAATAAACATTTTTTAGTGTCAGATACCCCGTGTCACAATAACATTATAAACAAGATTGTGTAGCAATGCATTACCTGCAATTGAGAGTCAAACTCAGGTCCAACATTTGAGTCCTTGTAGATGTCCCAACTTGGTCCAACTGCTCGACACCAACTTGGTCAAATTGCTCGCCATTGCATTAGATTGCATAGCATATGTAATAACTTAAAAAAATATGCTTCTTATTTCCATTACATATAGTTTGATATTGAATTTGATAATTTTGCATTTATCAATCACTTCAATAAACCTCTGGTGATCTCCAACATATTTGAATGTCTCAGAGAGATAAAAGTGACTCCATGTGGTATGAGTACGCATTATCCAACCACTTCCTAAAGGCATCCTTCCAAAATCAACGAGTATTCTACATTTGAAATTTACCACTCACGCATTCCACAATATACACATGCCCGCTATGTGTATTAGTGATAATACATCCAGACACATTTCAATTCGATAAAGAACTTGTGAATTAAAGATCTGAAATCCCTGAGTATCATCAAATCTAGGAGCTTATCTACGTCGTTGGACCTTCTTTAGCACTCGAACATAGATCCTGGGAAAATAGATCAATATTTTGTAATTTCAACTTAGGTCCAATGGTAATGGTAACCTATTAGTCTGTATTCCAACAAGAGGTCTATGCTTTTGAAAATTGCATGGTATGGACCCATATTTTTAAATATTATTGTTGTGAACCCATGCACTAGGCTTCATGCCACATATTAAATGACACTTGCGTCACTAAAAGGAAAAGGACTTGTAGCAGAGGTTATAGTGAAGGTTTTTAGTGTTACAATATTGGGAAAAAATAAAAAAAAAACTTCCTCTCCAACCTCCATAAATGGTACCATATGTTTTAGTGGAGGTTTTAATGGATATGTATTATAACTAAAAAAACTTGGTGGGTGGAGGATTTTGCAGAGGTTTTCTTTTCGGTGCACTTTTTTCAAACAAACACACCGATGCAAGAAAATGCAAAATGAACCGGTGCATTTAAGAGAAACATACAACACTGGTGCACGTGAAAATTTGAAACCATTATATGTATTGGTGAGCACCAAAAGTATTACAAGAACCTGTGCTTTATAACATTATATGAACCAATGTATTTTACCATCATGAGCACTGGTGCTTAACTACTTTAGAAATGCACTGATGCATATACCAAAAATATCATTGGTGCTTAACTACTTTAAAAATGCACAGATAATGTATACCAAAAATATCACCGGTGCTTCTTAACTTTTCAAATGCATTAGTGTGATAATCAAAGATAAACGCATCGGTAAAGTTGACTGAGACGTTGAATGCAGTTATATTTTGTAGATTTAATGGTGATGTTAATGTACCGTATTGCATCGTGGCGTAGCATTAGAAAAAGCACCGGGGCATGCCATGCGTATTATGTTGCATTGGGACACTATTGTTATCCGTGCACCAGTGCAGGATGATATTTAACATACTAGTGCGATTCGAATGATCGAAAGCACCACATATTATTTTCTATTTGGTGAGTAGTGACTACTGACATCACACTACAATATCTATATTTTATTTTTATTTTGTTTAATTCCATTAATCGTCATAAATTGAAATATTTTTATAGTAGTCTTCATTTGAATTTGAATTATTGTGTTTGGATATGATGTTTGGGTCAATTTTTTATATCATAAATTTTTTCATCTATTGGAATATTTAATCATCCATATATATAATTACCGATGTAAAATTTCATGACACTGGAGAATGCAATATAATAAAAAAATTCATTTTATTATATATCAATAAGAGGCTCTTTGTCATACAAAATGGAAAACATAAATCCACAATAATCAAAATGTCAACATGCACGCAATTGTTACATTATAACACATTTTCTTTCAATTGGGGCACTGTGTCCATTGCATTATACGAAATGTCTGATTTTCACAGACAGTTATTTCAAAATATACAACAGCTTCCATTAACATCCAAAATATATGGATAACCATTCTTCGATGGAACTGTTGTCAGTGCTTGAGCCACTTGCATGACTTGATTTATTTGGACAAATGTTTTGTTGATTGCATCTATTGTTTTTCTCTTTTTCAACTTCCATCTACAAACATAAAAATAAAGTGTAATGAGTGTTTCTTAATTGGTGGGAATAATTAAAATTAAGATAGATAGTATAGATGAATGTAAATTGTAAAGCAACATACCATAGAAAGAATTGGATTTTGAATGATACACATTCTTTCAAAACCATGCCTCATGTCTTCTACCAACAACTCTTATGTTGGCTCCACTCCATACTTTGTTTCCTACAAGTTTTCTACGCCATAAGAAATCATAGATTTAGTATAAATGATTTTTGTTGTTCTATCACTTATAAAATGAGAGAAGAAAAACAACATAGATACTTACAAATTCCACACTAAATTTTTGATATGCAAATATATACTCACAACCCATACCTAACCCAATGTCGATCAATTCTTCTGATGGCTCTTCTTTATATGCTAACACCTGTTTGAAGACATCTAAGGATGGCTGGTGTAATATATATATATATATCACAACCAATATGGAATCGTAAGTTGTTAGAAGGAAATAAAAAATACTCACAAACTTTGCTATCAACCCCTTTTTTCCATGTCATCTTGACTTATGTGCTGAATGGGTTCCATTTTGTTTTCTTTTTTGCAACAAAATAATGATAATATTAATTTTTAATACTAAATTAATTCATTAGATAGATGTACATAATAGAAAAATTCAATGATTTCAAAAATTTCAAGCACATTGTTGTTGAGATGTCTCCTCTTGTGATGCAATTATCTCCATTTACTTGATCATCTCCATGTACATGTTGGAAATTTGGTTTTCTTTGATGTCAATAGGGTCAAGTAATCTATGTCATTGATATTGAGTAATGTGGTCATTGATGTCAAAATGATAATGATGATGTGGCCCAACAATGATAACGATGTACCAGTGATGATGATGATGTCACAATAGTAGAGGAAGATCGATTAAGTATTGTTGAAGAATCCTTGAAGCCCCCAAAGAAGTTAGAGGAATGTTGAGTAATGTTGAAGAAGCCTTGGATCCCCTAAAGAAGCCTCTAGAAAAGAATCCTTGACACAAATGTATATAAATCTAAAGAGGTACCCTTATGGCACAGTTGTTAAGCATGGCCCTCACAGGAAGACACTTTGAGTTGTACACAAATAGTGCAAGCCCCCAAATCCATTAAAGAAACCCCTAATGACCATGATGAAGTGAAGTGTAAAGAATTACCTAAATATGCCCCAAAGCAATGTTGAAGAAACCCCTAATGGAATTATTTTGGGTCCCTTAACTCTTGATGAAGAAGCCTTTAAAGAATCTTCTAAAGGTGTTCCAAAGCAATATTGGTATGAAGTGTGAAAAATTCCCCAAAGTAATGATGATGGGTCTACATCATGACCTCGAAAGTAATGATGGGTCCACATAAAGAGGAAAGAAACCTTGGAAGGAATGATGATGCATCCACAACTATGATGATGAGAAGAAGACCCTTTCATTAAATCATGAAGTGAGCAAGAAGGAAAGTTATAGTTATTTAATGAAACCATTAGGCAGGAATTCACCCTTTGAAGTAAGACTTGAAATATGGAAGTTCAATAATTAAGGAGAATTTAATTTTCAAGTAACCCCTGAAATATGGAAGGCCAAGATTCAAGGAGAAGTTAATTAACCCTTGAATTATGGAAGTTCAAGATTTAAGGAGAAGTTAACTTTTAAGTAACCCTTGAATTTTGGATTTAAGGAGAAGCTAACATTCAAGCACCCCTTAAAACATAGAGATCCTAAATTTAAGGATAACTTTAATGGAACCTTCAAATAATCTACAATGAAACTTGGAAAGGTATAAATAGGAGAGGAAGCATTTCATTTCATGATCTAATATTTTCTTCTCTCTAATGCACAACTCCTAAGAGAAAAATGTGAACTTGTGTGAAGGATATAGTGAGGAATTATCGGGCATGATCTTGAGTTCTTTGATTGCGTCGAGAGGCGCTCTACAGCCCAGTATGAGGGAGATCTTGTAACATGTGTGGAGTGTTTGTCGAGTAACAAAATAATAAAAATAAAATATTGTAACGCAGGCCATTAATAAAAATACAAGAAGTAAAAAAGATAAAGAAGTAACCCAGTATGAGGGAGATCTTGTAACATTTGTCGAGAGTTTGTAGAGTGTTTGTCGAGTAACAAAAATAAAATAATAAAAATAAAATATTGTAACGTCAGCCATTAATAAAAATATAAGAAGTAAAAAAGATAAAGAAGTAACCCAGTATGAGGGAGATCTTAAACTTGAACTTACGTGTAAATATTTTTTAATGTGTAAAAAAGTTAGATAATTTTTTATGAACATGTAAAAAATTAGATACAAAAAATTACACCTCAAGAAATTGGATCCCTCTCAGTGCTTGGTAGATCCAGGTTTAAGATGGATCTATGTTGGTGAATATCTTGAAGGAGAATCTCTCTCTCATGCAGGATTTCTCTTGTGAATATGCATGCTTATCTAGCGTTCATGTTTTCATCTTGAAAAATGTATGGTTCTAACATGGGGGTTTCTCTTGTGATGCTATAGGCCTCTCATGGACTAGGGTCCACCTTATTGTCTTGAAAATGGTATGTATTTTGTGTATGATTTTATGTGATGGCGAATGAAAATGTTAGTGGTTAATGTTACAATTTCTATTCTGAAGTTTGAAATGGTAAAAAGTGCTCAATACTTATTCACCCCCCTCTCAATATTGGAGAATATTCCAACAATTAGTATCAGAGTGGGTTCGTTTAGGAGCAGTTTGACCACTGAAAGGTATATCCCAATAAGAATAATGGATAAGCACGATGAATTTACCAAACTTGGATTACTATTGTTTGATGGGATGAACAATGCTTTTTGGAGTATAAGGATGAAACTATTTTTTCAGCCACGGGGACTTGATGTTTGGTAGACCTTATTAAATGGATACACTATACCATATGCTTCTCCAACAATAGGTACAACTGAAATAAGTCTCTGAATGTAATTCAAAGGCCATGCATGCTATTTTTGGAGGTCTAATAGGATCAAAATTGGTCAAGGTTATGCATTGTACATCAGTAAAAGAAATATTGGACAAACTCAAGAATGTGTATGAAGGAGATTTTAAGTCAAAGGGGCCAATATTCAAACCTACATAAAACAATTTGAACACCTAAAAATGAAGGAATATGAAGATATTGAAACTTTTTATTTGAGTTGAGGAAATTGTGAAAACAATGAGAGGACTAGGAGAAAAGATTGAAAGTTCACTAATTATTTAAAAACTACTCAGATCTCTCCCAATGAGGTTTGATCCTAAAATATATACTCTAGAGGAAAGAAAAGATATAAATTGAGTATGGAGAAATTACATTGAATTATTACTACATACGAAATGAGAACAGCATAGGAAAATCCATCCAGAAGGGAAGCAACTTTCAAGGCCTCCAAGAAGACTAGGAAGAATAAGTAAAAGTCAAAATCATGCTCGTGCTCAACTGTAGTGATGATTCATACAATGAAGAAGACGCCAACTTTGTGTGAAAATTGAAAAGGGGAACCGACAAGTACAAAGTTAAGATTCCTTTCAAATATTTTAAATGTGGTAAAATTGGTCATGTTGCTTCCAAATGTCCTTATGCAAAGGGATCAAATATTGATGAAAAAGAAGTTACCATGAAAGAAAATAAATATCAGAAGAGAGACGAGGAAAGAAATGAAAGACAATTATTGAAAAAGAAAAGTCTCTATTCAAAAGAGGATAGTTCCTCATCTGATGAAGATTATGATAGTGATAGTGACTTAGGAAGAGTTCTCTTCATGGCATTAAAGAGAACTGCAAAAGATAATGAAAAATACTATGAAGAAGGAGAAGTGAATCTTGAGGCAGGATTGCTCAGTTCCCTAAGTGATCTAAGAAAAGAAAGGAAGAAAAATAAGTCACTCGAGGAAGAGATTAGAAAACTAAAGGAAGAATCTTAGATATCTAGCATAAATCCTGAAGAAACCAAGAATTTTTTTATAGATCTAACTAGTTTTAGTCGGAAGAGGCCAAGGTGATTGAAGAAACACTCAAAAGAAAAGTGGAAGAAAAGGAGAAGATATAAGAATAGTTGGGTGAAGTAGTCTCACTAAGAAAAGTAAGAAAATAATTACAAAAGAAGGACATCCAACATAACTTTGACAACAACAACAAAATACTAGATGAAATCATTAGCATGCAAAGACCATTCTATGATAATTATGGTCTTGGATACAAACAAAATGATGAGGGTTCAAGCTCTATTATGAGTAGAAATGAATCAAAACAAAGAATTGATGTAGATGTTATCAAGGGTTCCAAGACTCTAAAGGAGGATATATAGAAACCGACAATAAATAATAATATAGAAGAATATCATGCGTTCAGAGGAACATAGAAGCAACCACCAACAATGAAGAATACTTAAAACGAAGACCATACTTTCAGACAATCTGCACCAACTAGAAGACCACCCACATCTAGGTACAAAAATATTTGTC
Organism: Larix kaempferi; assembly: GCA_027924585.1. Taxonomy (NCBI): domain Eukaryota; kingdom Viridiplantae; phylum Streptophyta; class Pinopsida; order Pinales; family Pinaceae; genus Larix; species Larix kaempferi. The sequence goes on from BSBM01000563.1 coordinate 788,013, forward strand.
TTTCCTGGTGTTATTCTTGTAATATTTTTTGGCATAAGGCTATAAATTGTAGATCCTATGCATGAGGTAGAAACATATGGAATGGAAATGGCTATGAAAAATCAAGGAATCATTATGATGCTTTTGAAAAAAGTTATAACATATTTGGAGCTCTAAATTATGAAACTGAAAGTTACAAATGTAATAATTTTGGACACATAGCAAGAAATTGCAAAAGTGGTTAGACAATGTATTCAAGGGAAACTAGATAGATTCTGAAATTAAAAAAAAATGATATGCAAATAAATCTTCTATTTCCTTTTTGTTTGAATCCTTGGCATAGATCCAAACTCCGATTCGAAAAAAAATTGTGTTGGAGTTATTTAACAAGTCTTGGATTGGAAACTGACATACCTTATGGTGATCCATTCCTAGTTGGGAGTAATTTATCACGACATAATGTAATCGATGAAAAATCGGAAGATTATTCTCCATTCCTGTGAAATTTTATGTCACAGCAGATCTAAAGAGCTGAGGATACCTCACAAAGAAAGAATGAGAAGAAAATTTGAAGAAGAGTGAAAACTGCAGCAAAAAAGAGCAGAAGAATAATAATGCAACAAAACTCGGATAGGAGTAGAATAATATCAAATGTTCCAATTATCAGTATAATAAAAAATGATGTAACAATGGAGAGAATTCGAATCATGTAGGAGAATTCGAATCTCAGTTGGTCTAGCATAGGGATTATCACCACTGTAGTGCTCTGGAGGACTCAAAGTCAATTGAGTTGAACCTAAAATCAACTAACTGGAGTCACAATCAGTTAACTGAGTAAGGACGGCGTAATAGTGAGTCTGTCATGCATGCCAGTCAAAAAAGGGCGCATGGGGCCACAATCAGTGGCATCCAGAGCTCTAAGCCCCCCAAGAGTCGGATAACTGGTGGACTGCATTGGAACACTCAGTAGGTTCCTATAAAATAGGGAACTAACTGAAGTGGTCCTAAAATTATGCATGCATGGATCAAAAGGTGGTATATGGATCCTGGATGACATTTGCACACCACTAGGGGAAAATGACATCATCAACAACTAGGAAAAATAAATAATGCTAGGTAAGACAAGGATAGAGTATTGAAATATCCTAACACCCCCCCTTAATCCATACTTTGCATCCTGTGCCTTGGTTACTAAGACCAAAGGTCACCCATACAATCAAATAAATGATAAAAAATAAAGAATTGTCCATGAACCAAGGAAATAGGGAAAAACCTCATGGGAAAAATACCCACCCTAAAAAATAACAACAGTAGGGAAATCAAAGAACTTTCATGCTAAGAAGATAAGGAAAACAATTTTCTTAGTGAAATGCTTTGCAAAAATATTGGCAAGCTGCTCCTCTATAGGATAGCAATGCAGGTGCTAGATCTGGATCTGCTCCTTTGATGTGCCTCCCACTGTGTAGAAGTTGTACTTGCAAAACAAGTCTTCCGGGAACCCTTCTTGCTACTAGAGCAAATGGCTTATTGTGGTCCAAATCATGAACCTTTGAGTACATATTGTTAGACAACTGATATTGTTTCCTGGTTGTAGATACCCCATGGAAATTATCTCCAAGAGATTGTGGATCAAACCCCACCATCATGCATCACCTCTCTTAGAGAACTGGATTTACATGACATAGTGCAAGTTTTGATGATACTGAGATCTGGTGGTTCTATGGTTAGATGGATCCCCAAATGTGTTCCTAGCAGCTACAAGGAACTTGTGAGCCCATATTGGCCTTGGCCATGGATTGGGAGCATGTGTTGGATCTGGATCTGAATATGAATCTCCTTGAACTTTATTCTCAACATCAAGATATTGATTCTCATCTTCACTAGAAGAGGTATCACTCTGATATTCATCATATTCTGATGGGGTAGGTAGAGAGTATGGAAAAAAATGTGATAATTCATATGCCTTAGAGGCATGGTTTGCAAACCCTTTCGCTATAATATTCCTAGTGGAGATCTCTGCAATATCAACTATGTCAGGACCAAAGACCACTTTTTTCAGTGAACCTGTGTGAGTCATCTGATATACAGAAAACAAATTTTCCGACAATGAAGGAAAAAATATAAGATTCTTGAACTTTCCATGCTCCATATTTATTGTGCCCTCCCCTTAAACAAAGATCTAAGTGTTGTTTCCCATGTGAATAATCATACCATCTTTGAGATCTAGAGAATAAAATGATTCTCTAGAGGCAACCATGTTGTTGGAGGCTCTTGAAACTATGATGAGGGCTTGTGATTTTGAAAATCCAGCCTTCAGTGCATGGCAACTCTCATGACCATCAGACTCACTTCCAAAATCAGTCTCTCTTGCACCTTTTGGGAGGGAAATGTTGTGGGGTGAGAACACGAAGCTGGGAAACAATTCCGTGACAATGGAGTGGAAAAAAAGAGGGCGCACGGATGAAAAGAGGAAAAAATGTTAACCTCAAACTCTAGGCTGAGAGTTTTAAGAGTTCAAACTCTCGGCTGAGAGTTTAAAAAAAATCTAGGCCAAGTGTTTGAACCAATCATCGCGTTGTATTTAAAAAAAAATCACGGATTAGAGTTTGAACTAAACTCTCGGCCGAGAGTTTGGAAGATATTTTTCGGCCGAGAGTTTATGGTTAACAAACCTGCGAAAATATGTGGCATCTTTCTGGAACCTGCAACTTCAGCAAGCCCAAACCCCTACAAATTTTAAATATTATTTTTTGTACTTGGTTGCAATGGATTCATCTCTGAATCTAGTTTCCAATGATATAACAATTGTTTCATTTCGATTTGAATTTATATTTATTAATAATTTTTTTCTAAACCTTATCCCTTAAGAATTTTGTTACTCTGAAAATCACTCGAAATGAAAATTCAATATCATAACAAAGACAACACCAAAAAATTTGAAATCTTTACAAAGATCATAATTGGCTCATCCTATTCAAAAGGGTACTTTTAGTTTTTCCAATAAGAGTCACACGAAAAAGAAAATTGAAGCTCACCAACGTGTGTCGATAATGCACCATTTTATGAACATATGATGTTTTGATAAATAATAAAAAATAGTTTCCAAGTCTTAAAAAACTCAAAATATAGTCCATGCACAAGTGTAGTGTGTGTAGATTATGAGCATACAATTTTTTTCCCTAAAATGAATAACCATCTATCAAAAAATCGACGTCCACACAGGTCACTCATTATCCATACCTAAAATTTTCATGTATATGTCATTGGTGTGCACCAAATTTGTTCCACGATATGTCCATAAAAAAAAAATATCGAGTAGAAAGCTAATTCAATTCTCTAAAACCTCTGTGTTTACTTCAAGTTGAAATTCCTAAGGGAGATATGGGTTTGAATAGGTCGAAGTTGAAAAACATAAAATTTAGCAGTTTTGTTTGTCAAAAACAAGCCAAAAGTGTTACCCAACTTCGTGTTTTCACCCTGTATTGTTCAAGAAACTTGGTCATCTGATCTATCTTCTTATGCATGAAAGATCTTTCTGGGTGGTTTCCTTTATTGCAATAGGAACACTTGGATTTCTCAAATCCCTTATGTTTGTCCTTCTTAGAGCTGGATGCTCCTTCTGATGGAATTGACTTGGCATTCTACTTTGGTTCAGATTGCCTCTAGGGCTGGTGCAAGCTAATGCTGGCCACTCATGACACGTTAGTCGCAATGGACTTCTATAAAAATATAAATATGAATGTCAAAAATCAATATTAGAGCTACCTACACAACTTTTTGGAATATGGAGTAAGAATAGGAAACATAGACAATCGGATTACCTTCCGGAATATATAAATATTATTTATGGAAATTAAATATAACTCCCAAAAAATGGAGTTCTCCTAAGGTTGGTATGTTATTTTTTTAAGAAAACATAATGAATATGTTTGCGTTGGGCCCCGGATTTGGTATGAAAATGGTGGAATTTTGTGAAAAAAAATTATATACAGTCTTAGATAACAGGTCGGTCTAGTGCAGCGCTATTTTTCCATATTTATTTATGTTAATTTTTTTTTTTTAATTAAGGAAGTCAACCAAGCCCAAAAATGACTAGGTCAAGTGTTGGGCCCTAACATCATGGTCTTAACATAATCAATGAAATTTGTTTTTTTTTAGGATGTAGGTCTTTGTGTATACTTGTGCGGGTTCTTTTCTGTTTTCAAAATAGGTGAGCCAATCAAAAGTTATAGACGAAAGGAATAACCTACTTTTTGTGTAAGATTGACATTAGTGCAATTAAAATTAATTAAAAAATAGAAACAAATAATAGATTTAATAAAAAATTACGTATTCGGAATATGCACACATAGTTCTACAAGTGTGTGCAATTTCATTAGCAGTGGACAAGTGTAGCATACGCAAAATCATGCTCGAAACAGAAGAAGTTATAGAATAAGATGTATTTTTTTATAACGCAGTCCAAGCCACTTGGTTTGGAAACCCGAACATAAAACCATAGCGGCCAAGTCATTCACCATGTTGGTGGGAAAAGCATTTCCCCCCAAAATTTAGAAATTTAAATGGCGCATGCGCATTATTTTAAATACACGTGTACGCACTAAGAGCGCGTACGCAGAAATAGTGTGTATGCACTAAGAGTGCGTACGTAGAAATAGCGTGTACGCACTAAACAGTGCATACGCACTATTTAGTGCGTACACCCTTATTGCGTACGCACTATTTCTTTTACTAATCCGAAATGTAGTTTTGTTTTCATCTTAATCTATCTCAAAACCCCCCTGCCACCCCTCTCCTTAACTCTAATCCTCCTCCTCTCCTTTGTCTATTCCTATCCCTCCCTAACCCTCCTCCCATCCACCCCATTTAAACCCCTCTATCTCTATCTCTTTCTCGTACTCCCGCCTTCAATCCCCCTCTATCTCCCTATCTACCTGAGCTTTCTCTTATTCTTCCTCTCCCTCCCCTCTACCTAAACTTGATCTCTTTCTTGATCTCCCTCCTATATCCATCTCGCTAACTATAACCATCGTCCTCTCTCTCTTACTCATCCCATCCCCTTCTCTCTCTTACTCATCCCATCCCATCTCTTACAAGATGATAGTGATGATGAAAACAACAATGATCATGGTATTCACCCTCTTCCTCATCCTCATCATCATCACCATCATCATCATCAACATCATCATATGATCATATGATGATGAAGATGATGATGTTGATGATGATGATGTTGATGATGAAGATGATGACGAAGATGTTGATGGTGATGATGAATATGATGATGACGATGATGAAGATGATGATGATGCATCATCATCATCATCATCATCATCATCATCATCATCATCATCATCATAATAATCTTCGTCATCATCATCCTCATTATCATCCTCATCCTCATCATCATCATCATCATCATCATCATCATCGTCGTCATCATCATCATCATCATCATCATCGCTCATCATCATCATCATCTTCATCATCATCTTCATCATCATCAACATCATCATCATCATCATCATCGTCATCATCATCATCATTGATGATGATGATGATGGTGACGATGATGATGATGATGATGATGATGATGATGAGGAAAAGGGTGATTACGATGATGATGATGAAGATAATGATGATGACGAGGATGATGACGATGATGATGAGGATGATGATGATGACGACGAATATTATTATGATGATGATGAGGATGATGAGGATGATCATATTCATCATCATCATCATCATCTTCATCTTTGTACTCATCTTCATCATCATCCATCATCTTCATCATCATCATCATCATCATCATCATCAATGATGATGATGATGATGATGAAGATGATGATGAAGATGAGGATGATGATGATGAGTATGATGATGATGATGATGATGATGAAGATAAGGACAATGATGATGACGATACCAACATATTCATCATCATTATCAACATCATTGATGATGATAATGATGTTGATGATGTTGATGATGATGATGATGATTATGATGATGATGTTGACATCATAAACAACATCTTCATCGTCATCATCATCATCATCAATCATTGATGATGATGATGATGATGATGATGATGACAATGATGACGATGAAGATGACGATGATGATGACTATGACGATGACAATGACAATGACAATGACGATGACGATGACGATGACGATGAGGAGGAGGAGGAGTAGGAGGATGAGGATGAGGATGATGATGATGATGGTGATGATGATGATGACGAAAATGATGATGATGATGATGATGATGATGATGATGATGGAGATGATGATGATGATGGCATGATGATGATGATGATGATGATGATGATGATGGAATGATGATGATTAGGATGATGATGATGATAATAATGGCATTCATATCAAACTTTTATTGTAAAGACCCCTTAGAGAGGGTCCATGCCATTATTTGCACATGTTGTTGATGGCTATTGAAACTAAGAGACTATGTTTAAGCCCCGAGGATGAAGTGTTTTCCTCCCCAAACCATGGCGCTTAAACTTGAAAAGGTTACTTTATGATTGAAGCCGTTTGTTCCACCTAGGCATGTTTAGGACTATAGACCCATTCCCAATTCATGAAACCTACTCATGTTGAATGTATCCCACTAGCATACTTAGAAACACTATCCATGGCCTCGACAAACATTCTCGGCGTGGGTTGAAGACATAATATTGTTTAAGGCATGTGGTGTAGCCTAATCATGGTATATGTATCCCTTTGAATTTGCTAGAGATACCCCACAAGGGCTATGTGTGGTGGTTTGAAGATGCATTCAACATCGTATCCTAAGAAGCTTCTTGAGTTGTGGGTGTTGTTCATGGTGCTTGAGCACGAGAAGCTTCATCTAAGGCATGAGGAGCTTCTTGTTGTCCAAATACCTTGGTCAGACCTTGACACCCATTTTTTATTCACAACTAACCTAGTCATGGAACACATAACACACTTGAAGTTGACTAATACCATATATATTTCATATGTGGTGGTTCAAGGACTCATTCATGGTGTTTGTTCCCTAGAAGCAAGATTTAGTGTTGGAGGCTCTTGTTTCCCTCCACTAGCCATGGTTAAGGATCCAAGATAAATCATTAATACCCAAGACATCATAATGGCATACATATTCTATTCATATGCAAAAGAATCCTTGTAGAGGGCTAGTGTCATGGATTCTATGTGTTATTGACGACGCTTGAGGTCAAGAAGTTTCAATTAAGGCTCAAGTGAAACTCAATTGAGCTTAGTATGCTTCAATAAGATCTCAAGAAACCTGTTTTCATTCTTTGACAATGTTCAAGGCCTTGCAACATATCCATGGTCTTGCATGGTAGTCTGAGGATGCATTCACAGCATTTGATCTTGACAAAATATGTTTCGAGTCCAAGATTGTTATTTCCCTCCATAAACCATGGTCAAGGGCTTGAGGCTATTGTTTTTCTACCAATACTATGGTTAAGGGCCCAAGAACCATCCACAGTGTATAAAGCATGTTAGGGATAATTTATATTGGACAATTAATGGTGTCCATATGCCCAAGAAGAAAAGATTATTGATAAAGACTCTCGTTTAATACTCGGACATGATTCCCAAAACATTGTAATGACATTCGCATTCAATTTTTATTCCAAAGACACCTTATAGAGGGCTCATGTTGTGGCTTTTAGATTTTGTTCATAGCACTAGTCTTGCGGTTGAGAGGGCCATTTAGGGATTAAAGTCCTTTTTTTCAGTTTAGAAAACCTACTTATGGCTCATGTATCCCACTATTGTGACCACAACACCCTTGCCAGGTCAAATCCAGGGGCCCCTTACAATTTGTTTTGAAATTTGGACTTACGAGAGGTTTTTTTTTGTATTATTTCCTTACTCGGCCATGTTTGAGGCCGTATGGGCCTTCTTTGGTGTGGAAAACACCCATATCCAAATGATTTAGGGCCCAGGTCCCAAATCATTTAATCCCCAAATCGTAGCTCCTGAGTTATGAAATGTTCATTTAGGTATCAATCCTCTTCTTTCACACTCTAAGCATGTTTACATTTCAAATCCCGTGTGGCGTTCCACCAGGAACGACCCTTGCAAGTATGACGTGGGATGCTACTGCTCCCCACCTAAGCCCAAGATCTCTTTATCTCTATCTCTCCCATATCCCATCTCTCTATCTCTCTCTCCCTCTCACTCTCCCTAAAGCACTACATCCCTTAACCCCTAAACCATTGAACCATTCAACCTATAATCCCACAACCCTAACTCCTAAACAACCTAACCCACAATCCTTAAAGTCAAAATACCTAAGACCTTACGCCTTAAGTCCTAAACCCTTAAATCCCTAGAAGCCTTAACCCCCCTCTCTTTAGCCATTCATTCATCCACTATTGAAGTATAGTCCTGTTGATGTATATGTAACTTCGGAATGTATTTCATCTGTGTATTTTATATATATTTATTGTACCCTTATAAGAGATGTGTTATTCCTCTATAAGGAAGTGTCGTCATGTGGATTGACAAGTGTCGCAAGTGTGTGTACTTGCCGATGGGTTATTAGACCACCATGTGGGGTCGGCCCTGAATTATATATAATATAATGTGGATGTATCTAGATAGACAAGTCGGCCCCATAAGGTCACTGGGCAAAAAAAGGTTAGTATAAATAGAGATCGGAGATCTCTATTTTACACACTCGAAAAAGTAACTCACTCTCACTTGAAAAGTGGTGCACTAGTGAGGAGGAGGATCATCTGCTATCAGGAGACTATCTCAGTGTTATTTGATTGTACTTTGGTTGAGCCATTGCTCTCTCTATCTCTGAGGAAGCTATGGGGTTTTTCACCTTACGATTTTCCCCACGGAAACTCTGTGCCTCTTGTCTCTTATGCTTTTGATTCTTGTGATGCTTGTCATATTGTGATTGTCATGCATTGATACACTGTATATGTTATTCTCTCAGCAAAGATCCTAGAGTATTGTGAATTAATGCTCAAAATTTAACATGGTATCATAACTAACCTGAGAAGAAGACATTTTGCAGTGACGAAAGCTTGAGTTCCTTGTTTATTGGGTTTCTCTCCACAGATTTTTGAAAATCAGTATATTAGATTGACACTACTCATCAAGGCGCATCTATCTATCCAATCAGAATTCAATTCCGAGCATTTTCAGATTTGGCCCTAAAAATTAGGGTTTCCACAAAAATAGGAATTTTTGGAATCTGAAGACACAGCTGGAAGCTCCTTGCAAAAATCGAAGTTTAGAGCTTTGGATCGAGATTTTTGGCTGGGTAGATCTCCGGGAAACTCAAACCCTAACTCAAGGCTCTTCCAGTGAACCCGGGAGGACAAAAAGGCAATTCTGAAGGGCAAGACTTTGCTGATCTCAAATTCTGAATGCACCGGGCTGATCAGCTCATCAAGGCGCATCTTTTTATCCATTCAGAAATTTGAAATTCACATTTTGAATTTTTAGGGTTTCTCTAACAAACCCTAATCCGGGACCAGATCCAGTTTTCAGCACTTCAAGTGGTAAGATCTAAATCTTTTCTATTTCCATTTGAAGTACTCTTTGAGATGTCTCTCCACACCAAGCTTGAGGATAAGCTTGAAGGGGCTGATAACTTCCGAGCCTGAAAGTATAGAATTGGGTTAATCCTGGAAGAGAATGAGTTGGACTCATATGTGAAAGAAGACATCCCTATCCCAGAGGATGAAGAGGCCAAGGCATTGCACAAGAAGAACTTCGTCAAGGCAAAAAGAATCATTGCTGATTCTATCAAAGACGATCTCATACCCCATGTGTCTTCTCTTAAGACACCCAAGGAGATGTTTGACTCTCTGACCAAGCTGTTTGAAGGGAAGAACATAAATCGAAAGATGACCTTGCGGAACCAATTAAAAGGAGTAAAATTTCAGAATGGAGAAACCATTCAATCTTATTTTTCAAGGGTCTCCCAGATCAAGGAACAGCTAGAAGCAGTGGATGAAATGGTGGAGAATGGTGAAGTGGTGATGACCACTCTAAATGGCCTACCCAGGTCATGGGATTCCTTTATCCAAGGAATTTTTGCAAGGAAGAAGTTGATTTCCTTCAGCAGACTACGGGAAGAATGCTCACAAGAAGAAGTAAGGCTTGTAGCACGAGAAGAAAAGATGGGAAATGAAGATCAAGCTCTCACAGCTCACACCAAGAAAGGGAAGTCCAAGAGAGAGCCATCTCACTCCAAGAAATCTTCACATCACTTCAAAGAAAGAAGAATATGCTTCACTTGTAATGAGAAAGGACATATTGCCATAAATTGTCCCAAGAAGAAGAAGGACAACAACAACTCCAACAAGAAGAAGAAGGGTAGCAAAAGAAGGTTTCATGCTCATGCTGTTGAGGATGATGAAACCCCAAAGAGGGCAGAAAGTGATAGTAATGATGACTCATCAAGTGAAGAAGAGTATGTTCTGATCTCTGCTCTCACGGGTACCATCTCCCATGGTTGTAATGATTGGTTGATTGATAGTGGGGCTTCCAAACACATGACTGGGTTTAAGGAATCTTTTGTGAATCTATCTGAACATGAATCACCCCATAAGGTGAAACTTGGGGATGATTATCAATACCCAATCAAAGGAAACGGTGAAGCCTCCTACAACCTAGATTCTGGAAAATCCTTGACAATGAAAGAAGTACTTTATGTACCTGGGCTCAAGAAGAAATTACTCTCCATCTTTGCATTGGATGCAAAAGGTATGAGGGTTGCATTTGTGGATGGACAAGTCCTAATGTGGCCAAAGGGAAAGAACATATATGATGCAGTAGTGATTGGAGAGCAAGAGGGAGGTTTGTATAAATTGAAGGGACAACCTGAACATGCCATGGTTCATGAATCCATGGAGCCAAGTGAACTTTGGCATATAAGACTTGCTCATATGCACTATAGAGCACTTCCAATTGCAAGCAAGGCAGTAGAGGGTCTTCCTGAAATCAAGACCAAACATGAAGGTGTTTGAAAAGGATGTGGAAAAGGTAAGAACATAAAGAAGGCTTTCCCAAGCAGTGAAAGCAAGGAAAAAGACATCCTGGAAATCATCCACTCAGATGTATGTGGTCCTATGTCATCCAGTTCTCTGAGTGGATATGTTTACTATGTCTCATTTATTGATGACTTCTCCAAGAAGCCTTGGGTATACTTCTTTAAGAGCAAAGATGAGGTATTTGATAAATTCAAGGAATTCAAAACCTTGATGGAGAATCAAACTGACAAGAAGATCAAAACATTCAGATCCAACAATGGTGGAGAATTCACCTCAAGTGACTTCAAGAAGATTTGTAGTGATTCAGGGATTAAGAGGGAGTTGACTACTCCGTATAATCCTCAACAGAATGGAGTTGCAGAAAGGAAGAACAAAACTATCATGGAAGCAGCAAGGGCAATGCTGCATGACCAAGATCTACCTATGCATCTGTGGGCAGAAGCAGCTAGAACAGCTGTATATGTGCAGAACATAACACCCCACAAGATATTGGACAACAAGACACCAGAAGAGGTCTTTTCTGGTAAGAAACCTGAAGTCAGTCATCTCAGAATATTTGGTTGTCCAGTATACACTCATGTCCCAAAGGAAAAGAGGACTAAACTAGATCCTTCAGGAAAGAAGGGTATCTTTGTGGGTTACAGTGAAAGATCGAAGGCTTACAGAATATAATTTCCAGGGTTCAAGAAGATTGATGTCAGCAGGTATGTAACATTTGATGAAAAATCAACATTCATCAAATCAAGGAAGGCACCTATCAAAGTTTATGAAGAACCTAAGGAAACCAGATTTCAAGACACTACCATGACTGAAGCAATTCTAGAAGTTGTTCGTGAGTTTGAAGATCCACAAGAACCTATAGATCCACCCCGTGAGGATAACTCTCACAAGAGGAAACCTGCATGGGCTAGAGAGTTCATTCAAGATGCAGAAAGATTTGGCATTCTAGAAGAAGAACACAGAGAAAAGAAGAGAACCAGATCACATTCCAGCTATGTTGCTTTACTCTGTGACATTATGAACAAAGAACCTTCCGGTTATGAAGAAGCAGCAGAAAAGAAAGAATGGAAGGATGCCATGGTTGAGGAATACCAATCAATAATGAAGAATGATGTTTGGGATGTTGTCCCAAGACCTAAAGAGAAGTCTGTTGTGACTTCCAAATGGATCTACAAAATCAAGCATGCTGCAAATGACAGTGTAGAGAAATACAAGGCAAGATTTGTAGCTCGTGGTTCTCTTAGAAAGAGGGAATAGATTATGAAGAAAAATTTGCACCTGTAGCTAGGTATACTTCCATCAAAACAGTACTTGCCCTGGCTACAGCAATGAAATGGAAAATACACCAGATGGATGTCAAGACTGCTTTCTTGAATGGTGTAGTTGAAGAGGAAGTATATGTGGAGAAGCCACTAGGTTTTGAAATACATGACAAGGAGTCATATGTGTGCAGATTGAAGAAAGCCTTGTATGGCTTGAAGCAAGCTTCCAGAACCTGGTATGGTAGGATGGACAGTTTCCTATCTAGTTTGGGATTTACCAAGAGTAAAGCAGATTCCAACCTTTACTACAAGGTTGAGGAAGGGAATCCTGTGATTCTACTCCTGTATGTGGATGACTTATTTGTAGCAGGAGATGACAGACTGATTGCAGATACTAAGAGGAAGCTTGCTGCTGAATTCGATATGAAAGATTTGGGAATGATGCACTATTTCCTAGGTATGGAGGTGTGGCAGAGTGCAGGTGGGATATTCCTTGGTCAAGGGAAGTACATAGTAGATATCCTGAAGAGATTTGGGATGATGGATTGCAAGGCCATGGCCACACCTATGGCATCGAATCTGAAGCTTCTATGTGATGCTTCATCTAAGCCAGTTGATGTCTCTATGTATCGTTAGATGATTGGGTCCTTGATGTACCTGACGAACACGAGACCAGACATTTGCTTTGCTGTGAACACATTGAGCCAGTTCCTGATGGATCCGAGGAGTGTTCACCTGATTGCTGTAAAGCATGTTCTGAGGTACCTGAAGGGTACAGTGGATTATGGGCTCAAGTATGAAGTGAATCAAAAGTTTAACTTGCAGGGTTATGTTGATTCAGATTGGGCTGGTAGTGCTGCAGATAGGAAGAGCACATCTAGGTGTTGCTTCAGTACGGGATCAGGTGTGATCTCTTGGTTTAGCAGGAAGCAGTCCTGTGTAGCACTGAGTACAGCTGAGGCAGAGTATGTTGCAGCCTGTTCAGCTAGTTGTGAGGCAGTATGGTTACGGAAGCTACTGTCTGAGTTATTTGATCTCCCATTGGATGCTACTGGTATCTTCTATGATAACCAAAGTTGTGTGAAGCTGTACGAGAATCCAGTGTTTCATGACAGGTCAAAACACATAGAGAGCAAATATCACTATATCAGGGATATGGTACAGAGAGGAGCTATGAAGCTCCTGTATGTTGCGACGGATGAGCAGATTGCATATTTGCTGACGAAGCCACTAGCCAGGGTGAAGTTCGAGTACTTCAGAGAGAGGCTTGGTGTTCTTCAGATCGAGGACACTTCAAGGAATAAGTGATGGACACATTTTCTGAAGCCATTCCAAGCATGTTGGAAGGAGGATCCTTCACATGGCTGTGGATGTAAGCGCTAGATGTTAATGAGCATCAGGATGATGTTCTAGTTTCTGCTTTGTATGATCAGTTGGATCATTTATATGTATGTATGCATCATGTTGGATGCTGGATATGATCAGTTGGATCATTTATATGTATGTATGCATCATGTTGGATGTTGGATATGATCGGTTGGATCATTTGTATGTATTTTGTATATGCATCATGTTGGATGCTTGGACCATGTATCTGTATATGTATCAGGTGGATACATTGTATGATCAGGTAGATCATGTATATTGATATGTATCAGGTATGATCAGGTAGATCATGTATGTTGATGGATACATTGTGTGGAACATGTATCTATGTATCAGGTGGATACACTATGCGTGATGATATATATCAGGTAGATACTTGGTTTGCATCAGGTGGATTCATTGTATGATCAGGATGATCGTGGATGACGAGCTTCTCCAGATGACATGCAACAGGATGTTGTAGTGATGATGATCAGGATGATCATGTGTACATCAGGATGATCTATGGTGAGTATTAGATGATAATTTGTGGCCGTGGATCAAGTTGTGCAGGTAAGCATGTAATGTGTGCCCTGGGATATTTGCAGATGGTCTTTCGAGGTTTTTCCTATGGCATGTAATTCGGTGCCCTTGGACATCTAGCAAATGCTCTTTCGAGGTTTTGCTTGGGAGGACATATAATTTGTGCCCTGGGAGATATGCAGATAGTCTTTCGAGGTTTTGCCTATGGAATGTAATTCGGTGCCCTGGGATATCTAGCAGATTCTCTTGCGAGGTTTTGTCCTATGGCATGTAATTTGCTCCTGGGAGATCTGGACAGGATGAAAAAGGTCTCAGATTCTTCAGCCAGGTTTTTCCATGACCACATGTAATTTTCTCTTGGGAGATCTGGACAGGATGAAAAATGCCTCAAATGCTTCAGCCAGGTTTTGTGGTGAGATCACATGTAATGTGCTCCTGGGAGATCCGACAGGTATAGCCGTGTGCTCGTAACAGCCTGGGATGCTTTAGCCAGGTTTTGTGATGGGTCACATGTAATGTGCTCCTGGGAGATCCTACAAGTAGAGCTGTGTGCTCGTAATAGCCTGGGATGCTGCAGCCAGGTTTTGAGATGCACGTAATAAGTCTCGAGGATTCCATAGTATGTCCAGTGATGATGAAGACCTGCAGATGGTGGGCCTACATCCAGTATGAAAAAGGACTGGCTCTGTAGAACTTCCTATGACGAGTAGAGTCAGATATTGGTTGAGATAGCAGCAGTAGTGACGATGCATTGATAACGATGATCCCGAGAAGAAGACTTGTCTAGCAGATATGTGTCGAGAAATACCTTCCTAGTTAAGAGGGAGTGTTGATGTATATGTAAATTCGGAATGTATTTCATCTGTGTATTTTATATATATTTATTGTACCCTTATAAGAGATGTGTTATTCCTCTATAAGGAAGTGTTGTCATGTGGATTGACAAGTGTCGCAAGTGTGTGTACTTGCTGATGGGTTATTAGACCACCATGTGGGGTCGGCCCTAAATTATATATAATATAATGTGGATGTATCTAGATAGACAAGTTGGCCCCATAAGGTCACTGGGCAAAAAAAGGTTAGTATAAATAGAGATCGGAGATCTCTATTTTACACACTCAGAAAAGTAACTCACTCTCACTTGAAAAGTGGCGCATTAGTGAGGAGGAGGATCATCTACTATCAGGAGACTATCTCAGTGTTATTTGGTTGTACTTTGGTTGAGCCATTGCTCTCTCTATCTCTGAGGAAGTTGTGGGGTTTTTCACCTTAGGGTTTTCCCCACGGAAACTCTGTGTCTCTTGTCTCTTATGCTTTTGATTCTTGTGATGCTTGTCATATTGTGATTGTCATGCATTGATATACTGTAGATGTTATTCTCTCAGCAAAGATCCTAGAGTATTGTGAATTAATTCTCAAAATTTAACAAGTCCAATGTATGCAAATATTTTCGAAGTGGGGGAAGGTTTCACATTAAATGGTGTAAACGTTGGTTAATAAATGGTGTAAACGTTATGCATGGGCACATGCACATGTTTTAGCGTGTACACGTTGATGATGTGTATGCGCTACAAACGTGCGTGCGCGCATTTAAACACACATGCACGCATTTAAACACGTGTGCACGCATTTAAACACACGTGCACGCATATGCTGCTAGTTAAAAAAACAGAGTTTTCTATTTCCGGGAATGCTACCAAAAAACACGGTATTTTCTGTCTTTCGCAGGTTCAAGCTCTTCCAGGTTTCTTATTGGCTCACATTCATTGATCTTTTGGAAACTCTTTGACCTTTTGGACACTCATTGATCTGTTGGACAGAAAATTACTCTTGGAATCTAACAAACATCTTGAGTGGTCTTGAAATCTAGTGGATACATTCAAGCTACCAATTTCCATTGCAAGTGGAGATCATTTCTGTAGGTATGGTGAATTGTAAATAATTATGTTCATTCACAATATTTGAGATTCTCCCATGCCTTTTTGTTTTTATCATATGCATACAACAATATCCATGCATAGACAACAATGAATTTGACAAGAAGAATTCCCAAGTTCACATCTAAAAAACTCATATTCACTAGACAAGATGAAGTATGCAATGTAAACAAATAATTATTACCATGAAAATATTTTGATTTCACACAAGTATGGTATGGATGAGGTTCTCTCTTGAGACTCTTCAATTTGAATAAAATCCTAAGAAGAAATCATGGGAGAGGGTCCATATTGATTAGTTCATGAAATTTTGTCCATGCTCTCATCTTCATGTTATGTTTATCATAATGTTTCTTTAATATCATGCTTTTGAGATTGACTGCTTGCCTCTACCTCATTGAATTCTGCTTCCTTGGGGGAATTTGCAACCTCCTCATTGTGTAATTAGTGAACTTATTCTCTTTACCTTATTTGATGTAGAAAAACTATCAAACTATTCCCAAGGTATTTCTAGCCATCTCTGTTGTAGGGTGTTACTACCAAATTTGTTATGAATTTATGGCTAGGAAAGACACTAGTTTCTCCATTCTACACTTGACCAACCATCATATATATTGATTGGAGTTGTAAGGCATAATGATGTTTATTCGAAGACAAATAAACCAACATAGTCTGTAGTTGTATTTGTTAATTTGTAAAGTGGTAAGTTATGTTAGAATGTGTCAAGTTCATTGTATAATGGAACTAATATCTTATTTGTTGTTTCTTTTACAGGGGTAGGCCTCATAGTTTTGTTAAAGAGACTTTTGGAGATGGTAAAATCATGTAACAGAGAAAAAAAATCTAGAAGGAATCTGCCCATTGAAAAGGTCAATTACGTAAGAGAAAACGCCAAGTCAATTACGTAAGAGAAAACGCTAGGTTGGAAATGGAAAGAGTGAGAGATGATCCTGCCAATGATCCTAACACAGTTGTTGACATGACAACCTCTTGTTCAGAACCACAGGTAAAGCGGTTGTGTCCAATGGACGCAACTCAAATTCCAATATCAACACAATCTCCAACCAACAATCCATCAACGAGTCATGCTGAAGTTCCTCACGACATAGGAATATTAGGCGATGTTGCATGTGTAGAGATGGACATACAAGCATTGCTTAATTTGCAATCTCCCTAAGAAGACCACAGCCATGTCGAGAACACTCCCATTATGGCCTAATGTGTGAATGAAGCACCACAATAAACAAGCTCTGGTATTCATGTCTCATGTCCACCTTTCCTACCTTGACTGTCTAGTGCAAGAAGAAGAACTCCTAGACGTATTCATGTGGATGGAAGTGCTCTGTCTGGACTTGAAGGTAAGTTGTCAAAATGCACTATCGAATGGCAATGCAACAAAATTGTCAAGGAATATTTTGAATCCAAAGGTGATACAGGTAAATGCCAATTATTGCTATGTTTGTTAAAGTCACATTGTGTAGCTGTTTTTAGGAGAATTTTGGGCATAAAGATAGTTAAAAATTCAAAGGCTAGCAGCCATATTGTTAGAAATATCTAATATGCATTTAATGCGATTGGGAAGACGTCTCGTACAAAATATATCTATGTGGCTCGTCGTGTGTTAGTGGAATCAGTTGTAAGCAAGTCCACAGGGAAACATCACCTGCTATCACAAACTTCTCACATACTTAAATTAAATAGAAA
This sequence comes from Larix kaempferi, assembly GCA_027924585.1. Taxonomy (NCBI): domain Eukaryota; kingdom Viridiplantae; phylum Streptophyta; class Pinopsida; order Pinales; family Pinaceae; genus Larix; species Larix kaempferi. The sequence goes on from BSBM01000563.1 coordinate 805,839, forward strand.
AACTATTAAAAAGTACTATGTTATAAGAGAAAATCTTGACACTCCGGGTGGAAATGATTGTTGGGATTTTGTTGGTATGTTGCCTCGTTGAAATAGGAAGCTAATTGCTGCTGTTAAGGAGTTATTACAATTTTTTTGGCATGATCATAGCATACCTTCATCAAACCAAAGAGACATGATAAAGCTAAGAAAATGTTCTGCTGAACGTGAACCCCATGTTAAACACTTCCTTCACACCACACAGACTGAACTCTATGAGATATTCAGGAATGAGCACACACAATTGAACCTGGGCCAAAGGTCCTTTGAGAAATGCAAACCATGGTACGTTCGTATATGCATTGATCAAAACATTTGTTGTTGTAGATACAACGTAGAATATGAATATTATTATGACGCATATAAACATATATTTTGTGATTTGCATACTAACATTGTGTAGGGATGCAATGAATCCATACTACCACCGAATGCATCAAGATACTTTATCCACAACATCATGTGTCCAAGGCCTGAAGGAAAAAAATATTATGAAAAATCGTGTCTATATGCGACATGTTCTAGGTGCAGTGGGTTTTCTCTTTTGAATCGTTGCATTCATGAAAGTGAGGAGCACGAATTTGGCACAATGGCCGTGGAGATGCAGAGCTTCAAGTACGTAACCTATCAATTAGACAGTGCCAGGGAAAGTAAAAATATTGCATTAGTGAAGTCACAGGTTCAAATGAATATTGCATATTTTTCATATTACACGTTCAATTTATGACATATACATTTTTCCAAAGGCCACATTATAATATTTCCCTTGTTACATGCAAACCGGAACATGTATGTGACTTCTTGATGGAGTTCTACAAGAAAATAGAGCAGTATGTTCAACATGTGCATGTAGCGCGATGATAAGATGTGCAGTATAGAAAATGCAGGGACACATTTCCTATTGGAACCATAGTGTCAATTGTGGATTTTGCAGAAAATTACACCCTTCAGCCACAAAATGAAATCCAGAGTCAATACTACCATTCAGACCAAGTCAGCATCATGGTACATATTATGTATAGGCATGGTGCATAGAGCAACAATGAGATGAGGATAATACTGAAGGAGACAAAATTTTACATAAGTGATGATAGAACCCATGATCTGCATTATGTGGAACATTGTTTTTGAATTTTCTATGATTTCATGAAGGAGAGAAATATTCAGATGGATCAACATTGGATATGGTCGGATGGTTGTGTTGATGTATATGTAACTTCAGAATGTATTTCATCTATGTATTTCATATATATTTATTGTACCCTTATTAGAGATGTGTTATTCCTCTATAAGGAAGTGTCGTCATGTGGATTGACAAGTGTCGCAAGTGTGTGTACTTGCCGATGGGTTATTAGACCACCATGTGTGGGGTCGGCCCTGAAATATATATTATATTGTGGATGTACCTAACTAGACAAGTCGGCCCCATAGTGTAACTGGGCAAAAAGGTTAGTATAAATAGAGATCGGGAGATCTCTATTTTGATCATTCAGAAAGTCACACTTCTCTCACTCAAAAAGTGGCGCACTAGTGAGGAGAAGGATCATCTGCTACTAGGAGACTATCTCAAGTGTATTTTGGTTGTACTTTGGTTGAGCCATTGCTCTCTCTATCTCCGAGGAAGTTGTGGGGTTTTTCACCTTAGGGTTTTCCCCACGGAAACTCTGTGTCTCTTGTCTCTCATGCTTTTGATTCTTGTGATGCTTGTCATGCTTATTGTGATTGTTATGCAATGATATACTGTATATGTTATTCTCTCAGTAAAGATCCAACAGTATTGTGAATTAATGCTCAAAATTTAACATGGTATCAGAGCTAACCTGAGAAGAAGACATTTTGCAGTGACGGAAACTTGAGTTTCTTGTTTATTGGGTTTCTCTCCACAGGTTTTGGAAAATAAGTATAGTATATTGCCTCTACTCATCAAGGAGAATCTATCTATCCAATCAAAATTCAATTCTGAGCATTTTCAGATTCAGCCCTAAAAAGTAGGGTTTCCACAAAAATAGGAATTTATGAAATCTGAAGACATAGCTGGACGCTCCTTGCACAAATCGAATTTTAGAGCTTTGGATCGAGATTTTTGGCTGGGTAGATCCTCGGGAAACTCAAACCCTAATTTAGGGCTCTCCCTAATGAACCCGGGAGGACAAAAAGGCAAATATGAAGGGTAAAGCTTTGTTGATCTCAAATTATGAATACACCAGGCTGATCAGCTCATCAAGGCGCATCTTTCTATCCTTTCAAAAAGTTGAAATTCACATTTTGAATTTTTAGGGTTTTTTCGACAAACCCTAATCCAGGACCAGATCCAGTTTTCAGCATTTCAAGTGGTAAGACCTAAATATTTTCTATTTCCATTTGAAGTACTCTTTAAGATGTCTCACCACACCAAGCTTGAGGATAAGCTTGAAGGAGCTGATAACTTCCGAGCTTGGAAGTATAGGATTGGGTTAATCTTGGAAGAGAATGACTTGGACTCATATGTAAAAGAAGACATCCCTATCCCAGAGGATGAAGAGGCTAAGGTATTGCATAAGAAGAACTTGGTCAAGGCAAAGAAAATCATTGTTGATTCTATCAAAGACCATCTCATACCCCATGTGTCTTCTCTAAAGACACCCAAGGAGATGTTTGACTCTTTGACCAAGCTATTTGAAGGGAAGAACATAAATCGGAAGATGACCCTGTGGAACCAATTGAAAGGAGTAAAGTTTCAGAATGGAGAAACCATTCAATCTTATTTTTCAAGGGTCTTCCAGATCAAAGAACAACTAGAAGCAGTGGATGAAATGGTGGAGAATGGTGAAGTGGTGATAACCACTCTAAATGGCCTACCCAGGTCATGGGATTCCTTTATTCAAGGAATTTGTGCAAGGAAGATGTTGATCTCCTTCAACAGATTGCGGGAAGAATGCTCTCAAGAAGAAGCTAGGCTTGTGGCCCGAGAAGAAAAGATGGGAAATGAAGATCAAGCTCTCACAGCACATGCCAGGAAAGGCAAGTCCAAGAAGGAATCATCTCATAACAGGATATTCTCACACCACCATTATCATAAAGATAAGAAAGATCTCAGATGCTTCAATTGCAATGAGAAGGGACACTTTGCTTCAGATTGTACCAAGAAGAAGAAAGACAACAACAACAACTTCAACAACAAGAAGAAGAATAACAAAAGAAGATATCATGCTCATGCTGCCAAAGATGATGAACCCCCAAAGAAGAAGGCTAGGGAAGAAAGTGATAGTGACGATGACTCATCAAGTGAAGAAGAATATGTTCTAGTTTCTGCTCTCACAGGTACTATCTCCCATGGTTGTAATGATTGGTTGATTGACAATGGGGCTTCCAAACACATGACTGGGTTTAAGGAATATTTTGTGAATCTATCTGAACATGAATCACCCCATAAGGTGAAACTTGGGGATGATTATCAATACCCAATCAAAGGAAGTGGTGAAGCCTCCTACAACCTAGATTCTGGAAAATCTTTAAAGATGAAAGAAGTCCTTTATGTACCTAGGCTCAATAAGAACTTACTCTCCATCTCTGCATTGGATGCAAAAGGTATGAGGGTTGCATTTGTGAATGGCCAATTCCTAATGTGGCCAAAGGGAAAGACCATAGATGATGCAGTAGTGATTGGAGAGCAAGAGGGAGGTTTCTATAAATTGAAGGGACAACCTAAACATGCCATGGTACATGAATCCATGGAGCCCAGTGAACTTTGGCATAGAAGACTTGCTCATATGCACTATAGGGCACTTCCAATTGCAAGCAAGGCTGTAGAGGGTCTTCCTGAGATCAATACCAAACATGAAGGTGTTTGCAAAGGATGTGCAAAAGGTAAGAACATGAAGAAGGCTTTCCCAAGTAGTGAAAGCAAGGCAAACGACATCCTGGAAATCATCCACTCAGATGTATGTGGTCCTATGTCATCCAGTTCTCTGAGTGGGTATGTTTACTATGTCTCATTTATTGATGACTTCTCCAGGAAGACTTGGGTATACTTCTTGAAGAACAAAGATGAGGTGTTTGATAAGTTCAAGGAATTCAAAACCTTGATGGAGAATCAAACTGACAAGAAGATCAAAACATTAAGATCCGACAATGGTGGAGAATTCACCTCAGGTGACTTCAAGAAGATTTGCAGTGATTCAGGGATAAAGAGGGAGTTGACTGCTCCTTATAATCCTCAACAGAATGGAGTTGCAGAAAGGAAGAACAGAACAATCATGGAAGCAGCAAAGGTAATGCTGCATGACCAGGATCTACCTATGCATCTATGGGCAGAAGCAGCTAGAACAACTGTATATGTGCATAACATAACACCCCACAAGATATTGGACAACAAAACACTAGAAGAGGTCTTTTCTGGTAAGAAACTTGAAGTCAACCATCTCAGAATATTCAGTTGTCCAGTATACACACATGTCCCAAAGGAAAAGAGGACCAAACTAGATCCTTCAGGAAAGAAGGGTATCTTTGTGGGTTACAATGAAAGCTCGAAGGCTTACAGAATATACTTTCTAGGGTTCAAGAAGATTGATGTCAGCAGGGATGTAACATTTGATGAAAACTCAACATTCGTCAAATCAAGGAAGGAACCTATCGAAGTTTATGAAGAACCTAAGGAAACTAGATTTCAAGACACTACCATGACTGAAGCAATTCCAGAAGTTGTTCATGAGTTTGAAGATCCGCAAGAACCTATAGATCCACCCTGTGAGGATAACTCTCACAAGAGGAAACCTGCATGGGCTAGAGAGCTCATTCAAGATGCAGAAATATTTGGCATTCCAGAAGAATAACACAGAGCAAAAAAGAGAACCAGATCACATACCATCTATGTTGCTTTACTCTGTGACATTATGAACAAAGAACCTTCCAGTTATGAAGAAGCAACGAAAAATAAATAATGAAAGGATGCCATGGTTGAGGAATACCAATCAATAATGAAGAATGATGTTTGGGATGTTGTCCCAAGACCTAAAGAGAAGTCTGTTGTGACTTCCAAATGGATCTACAAAATCAAGCATGCTGCAGATGGCAGTGTAGAAAAATACAAAGAAATATTCGTAGCTCGTGGCTTCTCTCAGAAAGAGGGAATAGATTATGAAGAAACTTTTGCACCTGTAGCCAGGTATACTTCCATCAGAACAGTACTTTCCCTGGCTGCAGCAATGAAATGGAAAATACACCAGATGGATGTCAAGACTACTTTCTTGAATGGTGTAGTTGAAGAGAAAGTATATGTGGAGCAGCCACTCGGTTTTGAAATACATGACAGGGAGTCATATGTGTGCAGATTGAAGAAAGCCTTGTATGGCTTGAAGCAAGCTCCCAGAACTTGGTATGGTAGGATGGACAGTTTACTATCTAGTTTGGGCTTTACCAAGAGTAAAGCGGATTCCAACCTTTACTACAAGGTTGAGGAAGGGAATCCTGTGATTCTAATCCTGTATGTGGATGACTTATTTGTAACAAGAGATGACAGATTGATTGTAGACACTAAGAGGAAGCTTGCTGCCGAGTTCGATATGAAAGATTTGGGAATGATGCATTATTTCCTAGGTATGGAGGTGTGGCAGAATGCAGGTGGGATATTCCTTGGTCAAGGGAAGTACACAATAGATATCCTGAAGAGATTCAAGATTATGGATTGCAAGGCCATGGCCACACCTATGGCATCGAATCTGAAGCTTCTATGCGATGCTTCATCTGAGCCGGTTGATGTATCTATGTATTGTCAGATGATTGGGTCCTTGATGTACCTGACGAACATGACACCAAATATTTGCTTTGCGGTGAACACATTAAGCCAGTTCCTGACGGAACCTAGGAGTGTTCACCTGGTTGCTGTAAAGCATGTTCTGAGGTACCTGAAGGGTACAGTGGATTATGGGCTCAAGTATGAAGCGAATCAAAAGTTTAACCTGCAGGGTTATGTTGATTCAAATTGGGCTGGCAGTGCTGCAGATAGGAAGAGCACATTTGGGTTCTGCTTCAGTATGGGATCAGGTGTGATCTCTTGGTTTAGCAGGAAGCAGTCTTACGTAGCACTGAGTACAACTGAGACAGATTATGTTGTAGCCTGTTCAGCTAGTTGTGAGGCAGTATGGCTACGGAAGCTACTGTCTGAGTTATTTGATCTCTCGTTGGATGCTACTGGTATCTTTTGTGATAACCAGAGTTGTGTGAAGCTGTCCGACAACCCAGTGTTTCATGATAGGTCGAAACACATAGAGACCAAATATCACTATATCAGGGATATGGTGCAGAGAGGAGCTGTGAAGCTCCTATACGTTGCGATGGACGAGCAGATTGTAGATGTGCTGACGAAGCCACTAACCAGGGTGAAGTTCGAGTACTTCAGGGAGAGGCTTGGTGTTCTTCAGATTGATGACACTTCGAGGAAGAAGTGATGGACACATTTGTTGAAGCCATTGCAAGCATGTTAGAAGGAGGATCCTTCACATGGATGTGGATGTAAGCGCTGGATGATGAGCATCAAGATGATGTTCTAGTTTCTGCTTTGTATGATCAGTTGGATCATTTTTATATGTATGTATGCATCATGTTGGATGCTGGATATGATCAGTTGGATCATTTATATGTATATGTATGTATGCATCATGTTGGATGCTGGATATGATCAGTTGGATCATTTATATGTATATGTATGTATGCATCATGTTGGATGCTGGATATGATCAGTTGGATCATTTATATGGATGTACACATCATGTTGATGCTGGATATGATCGGTTGGATCATGTGTATGTATTTTGTATATGCATCATGTTGGATGCTTGGACCATGTATCTATATATGTATCAGGTGGATACATTGTATGATCAGGTAGATCATGTATGTTGATATGTATCATGTATTTATATTTGTATCAGGTGGATACACTGTGCGATCAGGTGGGTCATGTATGATGATATGTATCAGGTAGATACTTGGTATGCATCAGGTAGATGCATTGTATGATCAAGATGATCATGGATGACGAGCTTTAGGATGTTGCTCCAGATGACATGCAGCAGGATGTTATAGTGATGATGATCAGTATGATCATGTGTACGTCAGGATGATGTATAGTGAGTATCAGGTTGATACTCTGTGGCCGTGGAACAGGTTGTGCAGATAAGCATGTAATTTGTGCCCTGGGAGATTGCAGATAGCCTTTCGAGGTTTTGCCTATGGCATGCAATTTGTGCCCTGGGATATCTGGCAAATCCTCTTTCGAGGTTTTGCTTGGGAGGACATATAACTTGTGCCCTAGGATATCTGCAAATAGTCTTTCGAGGTTTTTCCTATGGCATGTAATTTGTGCCCTGGGATATCTAGCAGATGCTCTTTCGAGGTTTTGTCCTATGGCATGTAATTTGTGCCCTGGGAGATCCGATCGGTTGAGCCATGTGCTCGTAATCAGTCCTGGGATGCTCTTTCGAGGTTTTTCCATGACCACGTGTAATTTGTGCCCTGGGAGATCCGATAGGTTGAGCCTTGTGCTCGTAATCAATCCTGGGATGCTCTTTCGAGGTTTTGTGGTGGCCACATGTTATTTGTGCCCTGGGAGATCCAATAGGTTGATCCTTGTGCTCGTAATCAGTTCTAGGATTCTCTTTCGATTTTTTGTGGTGGGGTCACATGTAATAAGTCCTGGAGATATGAACAGGATGAAAAAGGCCTCAGATGCTCTTTAGGGTTCTTGCTAGTGAAGAGACTCTTTTAAGGTTTTGTGACACACGTAATAAGTCCTGAGATTTCCACAGTATGGCCAGTGATGACGAAGACCTACAGGTGGTGGGCCTACATCCAGTATGAAAAAGGACTGGCTCTGTAGAAATTCCTATGAAGAGTAGAGTCAGAGATTGGTTGAGATAGCAGCAGCAGTGACAATGATGATGACGATGATCCCGAGAAGAAGACTTGTCTAGCAGATCTGTGTCGATAAATACCTTCCTAGTTAAGAGGGAGTGTTGATGTATATGTAACTTCGGAATGTATTTCATCTATGTATTTCATATATATTTATTGTACCCTTATTAGAGATGTGTTATTCCTCTATAAGGAAGTGTCGTCATGTGGATTGACAAGTGTCGCAAGTGTGTGTACTTGCCGATGGGTTATTAGACCACCATGTGTGGGGTTGGCCCTGAAATATATATTATATTATGGATGTACCTAGCTAGACGAGTCGACCCCATAGTTTAACTAGGAAAACATGTTAGTATAAATAGAGATTGGGAGATCTCTATTTTGATCATTCAGAAAGTCACACTTCTCTCACTCAGAAAGTGGCGCACTAGTGAGGAGGAGGATCATCTGCTACTAGGAGACTATCTCAAGTGTATTTTGGTTGTACTTTGGTTGAGCCATTGCTCTCTCTATCTCTAAGGAAGTTGTGGGGTTTTTCACCTTAGGGTTTTCCCCACGGAAACTCTGTGTCTCTTGTCTCTCATGCTTTTGATTCTTGTAATGCTTGTCATGCTTATTGTGATTTTTATGCATTGATATACTGTATATGTTATTCTCTCAGTAAATATCCAAGAGTATTGTGAATTAATGCTCAAAATTTAATAGGTTGTGCGGTCCAGTTAAAAAATGCCCGAGTATTCCAATGGATGAGTATTTTGCATAAGACTTATAATGTGCCATATATCTGGAACTATTTTGAGACCACGAATGACAAAGGTGAGCATGATGGGGCCGATGCATGCATCAAGACCACACTATGAAGGGAAGAGATGAGGTTTAACACAAACCCTCATAACTGAGATGCAGAATCCATAGTTCAATGGTTCTCTGCAACAATGTAAGACCAAGCAAGAGATCAACAAACATCATCAGTGACAGGATGTGTGGTAAGAAATATTTGGCAAGTGGTTGACATAGATCGATTGCATTCCTATAGTTGCGGCACAGTACAAGGAACACATGGATTTAATTTAGTTCGAAGCTCAAACAACCCCTTATTTCAAATATGGACACAGAAACTTGCTTTCTTTTGCATCCCTTGCAGCAGTGGTGAATTGGATGAATTGGAATGCATGGACTGGGTTGATGAATGGGATCGTGTGTCACTTGTAGTAGAACAACGTGCAGTTGTTGAAACAACCCAGTTAGAGGAGGTTCATTCATCGATTTCGACATACTACGACCATATCTCAGATCTTGTACAACCGGGACACATATGCGCAGTTTTTTCCCCAAAATACAATGAATGGGGCACGGATTATTGGTTGGCACCGTGCATTCAAGGTAAGCAAACCCTCTACAGATCATTAATCGACGATGAAGGAAATGAATTTCCTATTGGCTCAATGGTGGTTAAGGGGGAATATCTTACACTAGATGGGAAGTCAAGAAAGACTAGTGGGTATGTATTCATGGATTATAGACTAAGTTGAATGGTGTATCACTTCACAAATTTGATCGTTGGCACAAACATCCATCTACAGACAATGTCAAGCAAGAGCGCAACCAAGGTATGCTACTACCTGCCTCATTCTAAGCACGAGATATTGATGGAGACAATTAGCAACAGAGAGGATCCAGATGGATTTATTGAATGAGGTCAGTCAACTTTACATAAGAGAAAGAATTGCATCAAAGAATGTTATGTTCTACATCGAGGTATGTGTAGTTTTATGTGATTTTGTTGGTACATGAATTTTTTTGTTATACATACATGCATCCATGTCAACCATTCGAGTGCTCTATTATCTTAACATTTATAATTTTAAATCCACCATCCATTAATTGTTTTGGGTATGCTACTTCTTGCCTCATTCAGAGCACGATAGATTGATGGAGAAAATTAGCAATAGAGAGGATACAAATGGATTTATTGAATGAGGTCAGTAAAATTTACATAAGAGATAGAATTTTTGCACAAAAACCCCTTAGGACATCCCTAAGAGCCTGCTAAGTCATCCTAAAACCATACTCCATCACACTACTTCCATCGCCCCTCACTTAGCTCCACTCATACACACTTTACAGTCATCAAACATTAACAAAGATACTTCATAGTCACTTGTGTCCTACCCCTAAATCAATATTTTGAGGTGTACATGTGTGTCTACTTCTAATTCATGTACATGTGTGTCTTGCATTGGTGGACTTGCAGGAGTTGACGAAATCCCATTATGCTTCCCGGTTTTCTTTTTCCATCTCAGGCTCGAATTGACCTTGTAATACTCACATTATCTAACACTCTCGAATGACCCTCAACAACATCCTCCATTAAGGCATCACACCTCTCTAATGAATAATTAGAACCTAGGTCACCTAAAACGATGACATGGGACACAAAGGAGACTTAACCTGACCCCGGATACCTAAGGCTCTCGGGCGTGCGTGGCCATGGTGAACACATCCACAATCGTCAGTTGCACTTGTGGGAGCTAATAGAATCCAAGTCCGCTCTCCGGTTTGGTTTTCGTGGCCACAGAGCAAATCCTTAAAGTGTCCTTGAATGGCCCCAGGTTTCCTAGTGAAAATGCCCGTTTCACCCAAATCGTGACTCCGATTGCCAATCCATCGATTCCTACGGATCCAGGACACCGGGTTTCAGCTAGGGGACCCCCCAAACCGTGCCTCGAAGTCTCGGGAACGGTGCCAATGTGCCATCTACAAAGCTAGGGTTGTGCTCAGTGAGGCCATTGATGGGCACAATGTTCACACTGAGAGGGGGGTGAATCAGTGTGAAGGAAATTTTAAAACATTTTCTTACTTCTATCAATCAATCAAAATTCATCAATGTATTATACTTCCATTTACAGCTATATATATATTTAAGTTTTTGATATTCTCTTCACATCATCGTCGTGTGCCTGCCATGTTTGTCATACTTGTCACCTTTGTCATTCCTCAAGCCATGTCAACATGCCATGTGTGTTCTCCTTGTCTTTTCCATGTCACTAACACTAGTCATTCTTTCCAAATTCATTTTGCTTGTTTTCGTAGTCAACAACATTTGTCATGCTTCCTCCATGTCAACAAGTCATCCTCATCATGCATGTCAACAACATATGTCATGCTTGTTTGACATGATCTCATGCTTGCTTGATCTTTTCATCATCGTATTGTTGTCCTTGTCATACTTGGCGATCTTTGCATCATCATATTGTTGTCCTTGTCATACTTGGCCACTTGTCATACTCCTTTGTCATCCTATCAATCTTGCTTACCTTGGCATGCTCCTTTCTCGAGTCATCAACACTTTGTCATTAATGTGTTTCCCATTGCTTGTCCTTCATGTCATCTTGTCCTTCTACCATGTCATCATTTCACCATTTGTCATTAATGTGTGGTCATCAATGACAACCTTGACCATTAGCCATTCCAATTTCGCTCAAGGGGGCCATTTCTCATTCGAAGGCTCCCGGGCATGCGTGGACACCGTGAACATGTCCAAAATGGCCACATGCACCTGTGGGAGCCGTGGAATCCAAGTCCACTCACCGGTTTGGGTTCCGTGGCCCCAGAGAAAATCCTCAAAGTGTCCCTGAATGGCCCCAGATTGCATGACAAAAATGCCTGTTGCAACCGAACCGTGACTCCGATCATGAATCCGTCGATTCTGATGGATCTGGGATGCTGAGTTTCAACTAGGGGTCCCCCCAAACCATGCCTCGAAGACTCATAAATGGTGCCAATGTGCCATCTCCGGATCTAGGGTTTTGCTTAGTGAGGGCCATTCCAATTTCGCTCAAGGGGGTCATTTCTCATCTGAAGGCTCCTGAGCATGCGTAGTCATCATGGACACATCCACAATGGCCACGTGCACCTGTGGGAGATGATGGAATCCAAGTCCACTCTCTGGTTTCGGTTCCGTGGTCCCGGAGAAAATCCTCAAAGTGTCCCTGAATGGCCCCGGGGTGCTCGACGAAAATTCCCGTTGCACCCAAACCGTGACTCCGATCGTGAATCCATCAATTCCGATGGATTCAGGACACTAGGTTTCAGATAGGGGACCCCCCACACTGCGCCTCAAAGCCTCGAAAACAGTTCTATTGTGACATTTCCGGAGCTAGGGTTTTGCTCAGTGAGGGCCATTCCAATTTCGCTCAAGGGGGTCATTTCTCATCCGAAGGCTCCTGGGCATGCGTGGCCACCATGGACACACCCAGAATGGCAACTTGCATCTATGGGAGCTGACGTAATCCATGTCCGTCCATCGGTTTGGGTTCCGTGGCCCCAGAGCAAATCCTCAAAGTGTCCTTGAGTGGCCCCAGGGTGCCTGACGAAAATGCTCGTTGCACCCAAACCGTGACTCCAATCATGAATCCATCGATTCCGATGAATCCAAGATGTCAGTTTTCATCTATGGAATCCCCCACACCATGCCTCTAAGTCTCAGAAATGGTGCTATTGTGCCATCTCCGTAGCTAGGGTTTTGCTCAGTTAGGGCCATTCCAATTTCTCTCAAGGGGATCATTTCTCATCTGAAGGCTCCTGAGCGTGTGTGGTCACCGTGGACACATCCACAATGGCCACTTTCACCTGTGGGAGCTGACATAATCCAAGTCCGCTCATCGGTTTGGGTTTCGTGGCCTCGGAGCAAATCCTAAAAGTGTCCCTAATGGCCCCGGGATGCTCGACTAAAATGCCCATTTCACCCAAACCGTGACTCCAATCGTGAATCCATCAATTCTGATGGATATCAGACTCCAGGTTTCACCTAGGGGCCCCCCCAAACCGTGCCTCGAAGACTTGAAAATAATGCCAATGTGTCATCTCCGGAGCTAGGGTTTTGCTTAGTGATGGCCATTCCAATTTCGCTCAAAGGGGTCATTTCTCATCCAAAGGCTCCCAAGCCTTCGTAGCCACCGTGGACACGTCCACAATGGAAACTTGCACCTGTGGGAGCCTATAGAATCCAAGTCTGCTCGTCGGTTTGGGATTCGTGGCCCTAGAGCAAATCCTCATAGTGTCCTTGAATGGCCCCGGGGTGCCCGACGAAAATGCCCGTTGCACCCAAACCGTGACTTCGATTGCGAATCTATCGATTCCGAAGGATTCGGGGCTCTGAGTGTCAACTAGGGGAACCCCCAAACCATGCATCAAACACTCGAAAAATGGTTCCAATGTGCCATATCCGGAGCTAGGGTTTTGCTCAGTGAGGGCCATTCCAATTTCGCTCAAGGGGGAATTTCGCATTCGAAGGATCCCAGGCGTGTGTGGCCATCGTGAACATGTCCACAATGGACACATGCACCTATAGGAGCCGACGAAATACATTGTGGACGTGTTCACGATGGCCATGCATGCCAGGGAGCCTTCGGATGAGAAATGGACCACTTGAGCGAAATTGGAGTGGCACTCATTGAGCAAAATCCTAGCTCCGAAGATGGTACATTAGCACTATTTCTAAGTCTCGGAGGCACAGTTTGGGGGTTCCCCTAGCTGAAACCCACATCACGAATCTGTCAGAATCAACAGATTCGCGATTAGAGTCACGGTTTGGGTGCAACAAGAATTTTCTACAGGCACCCTGGGGCCATTCAGGGACACTTTGAGGATTTACTCCAGGGCCACGAAACCCAAACCGGCGAGCGAAATTGGATTCCGACTGCTCCCATAGGTGAAAGTGCCCATTGTGGATGTGTCCACGATTGCCGCACATGCCCGGGAGCATTCGAATGAGAAATGACCCCCTTGAGGGAAATTGGAATGGCCCTGACTGAGCAAAACCCTAGCTCTGGAGATGGCACATTGGCACCATTTCTAAGTCTTCAAGGCATGGATTGGGGGGACCCCTAGCTAAAACCCGGTGTCCTAGACTGATCAGAATTGACGAATTTGCGATCGGAGTCACGGTTTGGGTGAAACGGGCATTTTCGTCGGGCACCCCATGGCCATTCAGGGACACTTTAAGGATTTGCTTCGGGGCCACGGAACTCGAACCGTCAAGCGAAATTGGATTCCGTCGGCTCCAACAGGTGAAAGTGGACATTGTGGACATTTCCACAATGGCTACACATGCCCAGGAGCCTTCGGATGAGAAATGACCCCCTTGAGCGAAATTGGAATGGATCTCACTGAGAAAATCCCTAGCTCAAGAGATGGCACAATAGCATCGTTTTTGAGACTTCAAGGCAGGGTGTGGGGGGGCACCTCGTTGAAAACCGGTGTTCCGGACCCATCGGAGTCGAAGAATTCACGTTCAGAGTCACGGTTTGGGTGCAATGGTCATTTTCGTCGAGCACCCCACGACCATTCAAGGACACTTTGAGGATTTGCTCCGAGGCCACGAAACCCAAACCGGCGAGCGGACATGGATTTTTTCGGCTCCCACAGGTGCAAGTCTCCATTGTGGACATGTCCACGGTGGTCATGCATGCCCGGGATCCTTCGGATGAGAAATGACCCCCTTAAGCGAAATTGGAATGGCCCTCACTGATCAAAACCCTAGCTCCAAAGATGTCACAATAGCACCCTTTTTTAGACTTCGAGGCACAGTTTGGGAGGGCCCCTAGCTGAAACCGAGTGCCCCATATCCATCAAAATCGACAGATTGACATTAGGAGTCATGGTTTGGGTGCAACGGGCATTTTCGTTGGGCACCCCCGGGCCATTCAGGGACACTTTGAGGATTTTCTCTGGGGCCACAGAAACCAAACCAATGAGCGGAGTTTGATTTTGTTGGCTCCCATAAGTGAAAGTGGCCATTTTGGACATGTCCACGATGGCCACACATGCCCGGGAGCCTTTGATAGAGAAATGACCCCCTTGAGCAAAATTGGAATGGCCCTCACTAAGCAAAACCCTAGCTCTGGAGATGTCACAATATAACCATTGCCGAAACTTCGAGGCACGGTGTGGGGGTCTCCTAGTTGAAACCCAGTGTCCCAGATCCATCAGAATCAATGGATTCATGATCAAAGTCACGGTTTGGGTGCAACGGGCATTTTCATCGGGCACCGCGAGGCCATTCAAGGACACTTTGAGGATTTGCAGGGCCACGGAACCCAAACCAGTAAGCAGAATTGGATTTCGTCAGCTCCGACAAGTGTAAGTGGCCATTTTGGACATTTCCATGATGGCCACGCATGCCCGAGAGCCTTTGGATGAGAAATCCCCCCCTTGAGCGAAATTGGAATGGCCCTCACTAAGCAAAACCCTAGCTCCAAAGATGGCACATTGGCACCGTTTCCGGGTGTTGGAGGCATGGTGTGGGGGGGCGCTAGCTGAAACCCGGCATCTGAAATCCATTGGAATCGACAGATTTTCTACCGGAGTCATGGTTTTAGTGCTACGGTAATTTTTTCCAAGCACCTTGTGGTCATTCAGGGACACTTTGAGGATTTGCTCCGGGGCCACGGAACCCAAACTAGCGAGTGGACTTGGATTCCGTCTGCTCCCATAAGAGCACGTGGCCAGTGTGGATGTGTTCACGATGTCCATGCACACCCGGGAGACTTTGGATGAAAAATGACACCCTTGAGAAAAATTGGAATGGCCTTCACTGAGCAAAACCCTAGCTCTAGATATGGCACATTGGCACTGTTTCCGAGTGTTAGAGGCACGGTGTTGGGGGGCCCTAGCTGAAACCCAGCATCCGAAATCCATCGGAATCAAATTATTTGCTATTGGAGTCACGGGTTTGGTTCTATGGTCATTTTTTCCAAGCACCCCGTGGCCATTCAGGGACAATTTGAGGATTTTCTCCAATGCCACGAAACCCAAACCAACGAGTGGACCTCGATTCCGTCGGCTCCCACACGTGAGTATTTCCATTGTGGATGTTTCCATGGTGGCCATGCACACCTGGGAGCCTTCGGATGAGAAATGGCCCCCTTGAGCAAATTTGGAATGTCCTTCACTGAGCAAAACCCTAGCTTCGAAGATGGCACATTGGCACCATTTCCAGGCGTTGGAGGCACAGTGTGGGGGCGGCCTAGCTGAAAACCGATGTCCGAAATCCATCGTAATCAACGGATTCACTATCAAAGTCATGGATTTGGTGCTATGGGTATTTTTTCCAAGCACCTCGTGGCCATTCAGGGACACTTTGAGGATTTGCTCCAGGACCATGGAACCCAAACCAGCGAGTGGACTTGGATACCGTCAACTCCCACATGTGCGCATTGGCATTGTGGATGTGTTCATGGTGGCAATGCATGCCCGGGATCCTTCGGATGAGAAATGTCCCCCTTGAGTGAAATTGGAATGACCTTCACTGAGAAAAACCCTAGCTCCGAAGATGGCACATTGGCACAATTTCCGGGTGTTGGAGGAATGGTGTGGGGTTTCCCCTAGCTGAAACCCAGCGTCTGAAATCCATTGGAATCAACAGATTCACTACCAGAGTCACGATTTTGGTTCTACGGGCATTTTTTCCAGGCACCCTGGGGCCATTCAGGGACACTTTTTGGATGTCAAAGGATCTAGACCTATAATAATGCAGTCTTAGTGTTCTTACTTGATTTGAGAAGTTGATTTCTTTGCTACTAAACTATGCAATTTCCTTCAAAATTATGTTCATTGATATAATGGATAGATGGAACTTAATTAATTTTTTTTCTACTGTCATTTGCAAAAACCAAGATAGCTAAATTAGATTTGCTTTTCAACATGTTCAGTTCCCTTGTGCATACTTTGTGTTTCTTTGTCGTAATGATATATTAACCATATTTGACTTTATTTAAATTTTTTTCTTTTCCATTGAAAAACTAATAGGCATAGATCTGAAACTTAGGTGATTTTTGCACTAATTTGACAAGCTGCTTTTTTGTTATCAAATTATGCAGTTTCCTTTACACTGCCATTCATTGACACAATGGATAAATAGAACTTAATCATATTTTTCTTGTATCTTTTGCAAAAACTAAGATAGATGCATTGAATTTTCTTTTCATCATATTCAATTTGCTTACGAATACTATGTGTTGCATTGTTGTGCTGAAATATCAATGAATTTTGACTTGTTTTTTCTCTTGTCATTGACAAATTAGTAGGCATGCATTGATAACCAAGTTTAGAAGGCTGATTTGAAGTGACATATTGATGTGTATGTTGGATGTTGTGTGTATGTGTGTATGTGAATTTGCTTGATGTGTGAAGATTTATACATTCTTCTTTGAGCAAGGTTTGATAAGAAGTAAAAGCGACCCTCATTGGTATATCAAGAAGGATGAAGATGGGCCTATTGCTTTGATTTCTTTATATGCTAATGATCCAATCATAAAAGGAAGTGCTACTATGTTCATTGAAGAAATGAAAAGAAGCTTTTCACAGGAATTTGAGATGAAGGACCTTGGGGAGTTGTATTATTGTTTAGGCCTTGAAGAAGTATGGAGGGATGATGGTGTGTACTTGATCACACAAAGCAACTATACAAATGAGATCATCATGAGGTTCAATATGAATAAATGCAAGCTAGTGTATTGGAACAAAATGTGGAGCTCAATAGTGAAGATGAAACAAAAAAGATGAATGACACTTTGTATCTAGATTTGGTGGGAAGTCTAAATTATGTTACATCAACTAGACCGGATAGTGAGTTCATGGCTAAGGATAACTAACAACCATCAAATGAGATAGCCAAAGTTCCATCAAATTGACAAATAATCCAGCTTATCATGGTAGGTCCAATATTATTGAAATGTTGCATCATTTTCATAAGGAGAAGATATAATGAAAGGAAATATAGTATTTGGTCTACTATAATACATATGAGAATGTGGATGGCATCTTCATTAATTCTTTGGAAAAGACAAAATTTAAAATGTGTAGAGATAATTTGTGTGTTTGGAAAAACTCTTCTTTTTTGAAATAATGAATGAATGAGTTGTTCTTGAGTTCATTCCTAAAACTGTAATAACTCATTGCGATGTTTCTAAGCTAATAAAATACATTATAGTGTGATATGAGTGAGCATTGATGTCATTGTTTAGGGAATTTTATTGTTCCTTTTTTACTTTCTTATTCTTAGAACATGCACAATGCAAACTATTGATATATAGGTTTTCATTATACACTTTAATGCAATGTAATAAGTATATGAGAGAATGATATTTATACACACTGAAAACTATGCCAAAATGCATTTGCATTTTACACTCAATAACTACCTTGATCCATGTGCTTGATGTGTGAAAAAGTGTAAGATGCAAGGCCCATTCAAATACAAGGGACTCATATTGAGGTCACTTGGTGTCTAGAAATAACATCTATATGTATGTGAAAACTTTTTCATAACATTGTTATTGAAGACAAAATCATGTATGCAAAAATGTAATCAAACACAAAATCATATAGACAAGTGTAGATCCATCTATTAATATGCAAAAATGATCCAATCATGTACACTTTTTGGAAAAATGGAGCATTGTTCCCAATGTATATATAATGGCAACACGTGCCCTGTACAAAATATGGCAACTCGTGCCCTATACAAAATATGGCAACTCGTGCCCAAAATGCCACATCATGGCTAGTGTACGTAGGAGGGTCTCTCGATCCTCCTGCCCACCCTCGAAGCTCCCAGGTGCATCTCCAAAATCGATCTTCCTCTTCTTCATGCTAGAGGAAGTTGGGTCCTTCTGGCGACTTGGACCACATCCCCCTATGCCCTGAAACGACAAGAATAATATGTCAACTTTTCCTGGAAATTATACAAGTATAGAACATAATTTAAAAATAAATATAGTTTTCAAATCTTAAATAACTCATCGCATGTGAGACTGTAAGTCGTGAGGGGGTCTCTCTCCTCCATGCTCCAAGTCTCTCAGCAATGCCACCCTGCAACATTTATAACAATCAGATAAATGATGAAATTATATGCATATAGTAATTTTTCGTTAAAAAATTGAACGATATTTTCATAAACTAGTCAATCTCACCGTGAACACAACCAACTGGTCTTCAAGGCTGGAGAATGGAGTAGTCGGCTAGACAACCTACTCCGATGCTAGGGTGAATGGTATAGGAGCGGATGTAGCCACATCGACCATGGCTACACCACTGGGGGGGAACAATGGAAGAAGGATAGGTGGAAGAAGGAGGCATGGACTGGCGTGGGCAAAGTGGAGATGCATGTCTAGGGCGATAAACCCCAACTGGATGTAATATGGATGGGGCCACCATGGAAGGGGAAGCAAGTGTGGTGGGGGAATGTGGGGGGCCAAGGTATGTTTTGCGGTGGAAGGATGGGTGAATGTGGATGGGTAGTATATCGCAGTCGGATGGGAAACTATAACGAAGGTGGTGGAAAGGTTGGGATGGGGTGATGGGATGTAGGATATGAAACGGAAGGGGGAGATGGATGAAAGTGTGGTGCTGTATAGGAGGGGGGGGCGGGGGTGGATGGAAGGGGGTGGTGAGGGATTCATTGAAGGGGGCATGTATGTCATGGGATACAACTAGCATATACGGTGGTCGAGAGGATGGGGAGGGAGGAATAACGGCATTGGCAGACCGAGATGCTCGCACTTGCATACACATTTATAACCTCATAGATTAATATAGAAAAATATAAATATACACAAAAAAGTCATCATATTTGAAATTAAATTTATACTTTAATACACATGATACCTGCACACGTGGAGATCTGCTGATCCCTGGTGGGGATGGATGGTCACTGGATCCTATGGACACCTATGCGAAGACTACAATTTTTAGATTGAATTTATAAAAATAGTATTAATAATATTAAACACAGTTTCAATGAGAATGACAACGATAGTACTTAAAAAACATATCTGCAATTAATTTAGATTCAAGTTAGATGATAGTGGTTTGATGGGATTTGGATATTATAAAAAAAAATTATTGTATTGGTGCAGTCCATTTGTTCAAGACTTGGTAAAGAACATGGTTGTGGGGATCATGTCCTTTAACCCACAATGGATTGGGCCCATTATAGGAACAAATGACACATTATGTGGTCATTCATTGAAGATAATGTGGCAAAGAAGATTGACAATTTATGCTTGAAGTGTTTGATGGCCAAATTTGTCATTGATGACAACACATTAATGACAAAGGTCAAAGTGATGACATGGCAACGACTTGACTGGAAAAATGGTAAACATGACAAGCTTTGATGACTTGACAAGTGGCAAGCAAGCATGACAAGTGTATAAGACTTGACAAAGTGAAGAAATGAAAAAGGATTGATAACAAGGACTTGATAATGACATTGAAGACAATACATTAATGACAAATACATGGAAGAGTTAAGAACATGGAGCATACACATTATGGCAAGCACAATGGAGATGGTGACATGGCTTGAGGAATGGAAAAGTTGACAAGTATGGCAAACATGGCAAGCATGACAAGTGTTTATGACAAGCATGGAAGAAGGACATAGCAAGCTAAGGACAAGACAAAAACAAGTGACAAGCAAGCAAGCTTGATGACTTGTCAAGCATGGTTTTTTATGACATGGAACATGACAAGGAGGACATGCCTGATGACAAGAAGGATTGATAACTTGGTGACATGGAGGATGATGAATTGGAAAACATAAGCTTAGAGGAAAAATACAAGATGATGAGGTGGAAAAGGAATATGTGCGGACATTTGGAAGGCCCCTTGAGGGAATTTCAAAGCCCCATTGTGGGCATAATCAAAAGGACACTGCGGGAATTTGTGGTGTATTGCGGGCATTTACATGAGACCCTTGCATGCATAATCCAAGACCAATACGGGCATGTGTTGATGGCCCTTGAAGGCATCAAAGTGGAGCCCACTGCGAGCATTTTTAAGAGTGCATTGCAGGCATCTTAAGGGCATATGTGTGTCTCACATTTAATATTCTGAAAGGATAGAAGGTGACATGGCATGAAATTAAAATTATTATTAACTCCTTGATTGATGGATGGAAAAAATTAAATAAATCATATTTGATTTATTTAATCATATTAATGATAAAATTAAAATAAAGAGGACATGTCGACCTCCTAATTGGTGGTGATGAAGAGTATTGATAGAAGACAAGTTTCATTTTTAAGGAAGCAATGTGTGAAGATTTCGGGAGATTGAGGAGAGATCTGATTTCGGGAGTCAGGATGACTGAGGAAGGTTTGGTGAAGTAGTAGTAGCAGCAGGAGCAATGGTGCAACAATAAACTAATTTTTATCTCTAATCTTTTGGGCTTCACTAAGGCAACATCAGTGGTATATTAATGACAACATGACCATGGACAAATGAAGATATGTTTGGGGACAGAATAAGGACATGCTATTAAACAAAATGAAGATGATCAGCTTATGGATAGATTGTTGATGGACAGGATGATGACAATGTCACCTACAACAAATTGATGATGGAAATTTCTCTCATCATTGGTCAAGTAAGAATGACAGGTTTTGGAAATTTCTCTCCCTTTACTATAATCATTAGAGGTATTAATGGTATAGCTACAAAGTTTGAATTTATTGAATATTTTCATATTCTTTTTTCATGTGATACCAAATTTACATAAACCATGGTGAATGTGATGGTGAAATTGGAAAAAGGAGTGTTATAACTCACTTAATTCCTTCATGAAATACATTAGCAATCACACTTACTGGTATTTATGTGATAAATGGCAATGGATGCAGTCGAGGAAATCACTTTTAAGTCCTCATTCAAGTAATCAATGCACACTTGAACTTGGATTATTCTGTAGTGGGAGTTTTAATTTGGTTCGGATCAAAAATCTTGGTGCATGTAGGATATCTCTGACTATTAATGTAAAGAAACTTCATCATATGGTAAGTTGGGTTGAGCCAAAATTTGGTTTTGGGTTACTTCACAATTTGTAGGGGTGGTGGTGAATGTTGTTGGGTAGTGAAGAGGATGGGAATACTTTTGTTTGGTTTGTTTCTTTGTTAAGAATTGGACTATGACATGATTATTTTAATTGGAAATGTTGGTTTGTGGATGAAAACTTGAACTCTTGTTTTTTAGGAAATCCTTTTTTGGTTTATTATCTAGGTGATCTCAATGGAAACTTAGGCAATTTTTTTACAATTTAGGTTATTTCTCCAAGCACCCTTTCTCTTGTACTTTATGTTGGTACTATGGAAGAAAACAACCAAAATGATGAGTGTGTTCATTGTGGATTTACAGAGCTTCACAATGTCCTGAGGTGCTTATCACCACAGATAAACACCTTACAAGAGGTAATTTTGCATATTAATCAAAGTATATGTAGTCATCATGAAGACCAATTTGCTAGGATTTTGGATATGGAAAAGAGAATGGAAACACAGAGTGAAAGGTTAGAGAAGTTGGCTATAGATTTAGAAATGCCTCATAACATTACACCCTATAGTTTCCATAGGTTCAGTAAATGGTATTTGTCCAAAAGACTTTGCAGTTCAATGGGATTTTGGTGATTATGAAGAAATAGAATAAGCACAAGTAGCATCATAAATGAAAGAAGTTGAAAATGGAGAAGCAAAGGATGCCTAAAGTGAACATATGAACACATGTCTAGTTTTATTAGGTTTTCATGTTTTATAAGGTTTCATTTTTGTTTGGTTGGATTATATGAATTCATAGCTCTCAAATAATTTAGACAATATGATAAACACAACTGTAAAATCCGATGATAATATGATAGACATGTTTTGTGAGAATTATTCATTTTCATTTTAGTTTTAAATGATGATAATATAAAAAATGGTTACTCGGTGCTAATTAATTTGTAATTATTGAACACAAACTACTCATAACTGGATCTAATTATTCAAAGTAAAGAAGTTACCTGTGCGTATGGTTCCACGATCTCCTCTGCTGCTGCCATGGCTCGGTCTAGGTCGAAGGAACCGATGTCCTCCCAACTGGAGGATGGAGACTCGGCCCTAAATAACTATACATTAAAACAAATAAAGTCAACAATGTGTAATTCAAAGTTAAATATATTAAAAAATACAATATAAAATAAAATACAATAAATACTTGAACATTAAATAAAACAATAGCTAACCTGGTCCATGTAGCTCTCCATGGCATGTCGTTGTGTAGGACCATGGCAAGAATTACCACAGTGAGAACAACAATGTTCCATTTTTCCAGTCGAACTAGATGGCCCCGCCTAGGTTCCACCTATACCTAGCATGTCCCACCCACCACCCATAGATTGTGCAGCTATGTGTGTCTCATCGATGTCCTACCGGCTCTGTGAAGACATAGCCACAAATGTGGTATGTCTAAAAAAATGATGTGTTGCACGTCTAACTGAGTCATCAATCTCATCTAGGCCGCTACCAAACCCAGGTGGCTAAGGAGGGGGGTTTGCCTCTCTCCCAGGTGCAGGAGGTCCTCTAAGTGGGTTGCGATGGGCTTGAGGTCGATCTTGGGCAGAGCCAAGACCGACACCCTGAAACTTAGTGATGTCAAAATAATTGACATGGTATCCTAGCTCAAACTCAACCCACAATTTCCTACGAAAATACTGTGGGACCTCCAAATTATTGCATGGAAGCCTGTCAAACACCATAAGCTATCTCTTTCTCCAGTTATATCTCCATGGGTGGTCAATACACCAGTACATGCAAACAAACCCGTCTCTTCCTCACATCTGGAGGCTGTCTTGTCCTAGGATCTATGAATTTGTTGTACAACTGTGCTTTCATGATGTTTAGGTCTTTAATTTGTTCTTTGGATATCCCGGTGGAATAATGCTCCCTCATTCGATCCCTGTATTGGCTCAGATTTGTGATCTCGTTGTGGGAAATGTTGATGGATTCAATGATGTTTTTCAATGCTAAATCCAGGGAAACCCGAGAGGGTTCCTTGGTGCTCTTGAATTCATCACTTAATACCCTTAATTTGTTTAAATCTTGGTGTAATTGATCCTCGAGGTTTTCAGATGGTTCATCACTAGGTTCATTGTCCATTCCAATGTTGATGTTATCTTCTGATGGTTCAGTTTCATTGGTATCCTCTGATGGTTGTGGTGTGTTTGTCATTTTGTTAGGTGTATTTAATCTGCAATGACAATTTCTTGGTTTTTTAATTGATTGTATTTTTTTTAATTTAAAATTGCAATGGAAAACAAAACAAAAAACAAAAAATTGATTCGTTGAGCACCTACCTGGAGGCAATAGCGGCAACGGAGTGGAGGTTCAGATTGATGCTGAGTAGGAGGTTTTGGGTGCTCCAACACACGCTCGTGGGGTCTTTGTTTCACCACTCCACGCTTGTGGGTTTTGTATTGTGATAACAAACTCGTGCTCTGTTTTTTTTTTTTATAAAAAAAATAGGCACGCGCACGCGTTAATGATGTGTGTGCGTGCGTACGCATATGTTTGCATACGTGTTAATAACGTGTGCGTGCACATTTTGTCCACATCAACTCAACAACGTTGATGTTCTGCATTGCCGAAGCAGGGGCGCGTATGCATGTTTGAATGCACATGCGCGCCCTTGTTTTTTCTGCTCGAGCGCTTCTATTGCGGCCTTTTTGGGTACCAGCTTCGTGTGGGTACCCTCTTATCCTTGCCTTTGTGCTTCCCCTTCCCATTCACACTTTTTGGTTCTCCAACCAGAAGAGCTTGATCTTTGGAGGCCTTCAAGGCACCCATCTGGATCGGCTTATCTTGTTCTTGGACATGGGAGATTCAGTGAAAACGTCTAAGGAGGGAATCTTCCAACCAGGAATTGATATTCTCCTAGAATGGAAGGTAGAGACAAAGATGGAGAACTCAGGACCTAGCGTGCTTAGAATGGATAGCACCAACTGCTCATCCTTCTTCTCAATGCCACACTGCTTGCATTGCATAACCATACATTTGAATTTTGAAAAGAATTGTTGAATGGTCTCGAAACTGCTTGGTTATAGAGCAATCAACTCATTTTCTAGAATATGGCCTCTTAAATCATCTTGTTTGCCGAACAGGGTCTCTAAATTCAACCATAACTCTCTTGGAGTCTTCAATCCTTCGATGTGGAAGAGTAGATGTCTGGAAATATGAATACACATGAAACCAAATGCTTCATCCAATCTATTCAGATACTTGGTTTTCTCCATAGCTGAATGTGGTTCGAGATCCTTTTCCATTGTCACCCTGTACAGTGATTTGTTGCACAATATCATATGCATATCAACCCTCCAATCAAGATAATTGAAATGTGTCAGGATTTCAGGAGAGAGAGGAGAGTTTGAATTTTCCATTATAACTGCTAGAGCGAATAGAACGTGAAACTACTGCTACTGCAGAAAAAAATGCTGCAATTGCAAAAAACTGGTGCAACTGCAGAAAATTGTTGTAACTGTTGTAATTGCAGAAAACTGCTATAATTGCTACTGCACTCAAAAACTTGAATAACCTACAAAAAAACTCTCAATAATGGAGGTAGAATACTATTGAGCACTACTTTAGGACAGTAGTCACTTTTATCCGGATCCTTCACACCTGGATAGACCTCATTGGATTTCTCCAATGAATTCAATGCAATGGCACCAGTATTTACTGTGGAAATCCAGAGGCTTCTGGTGCACTACCGAAATCAATTTCTCAACCTGTTCGCTCAATGGCTATGATACCATGCGAAATTCTATGTCATAGTAGATATAAAGAGATGAGGATACCTCACAAAGAAAGAATGAACATAAAATTTGAAGAAGAGTGAAAAAGTGTAATAAAAAAGACCAGAAGAATAATAATGCAGCAAAACTCAGATAGGAGCAGAATAATATCAAATGTTCCAATTATCAGTATAATAAACAATGATGTTATAATGGAGAGAATTTGAGTCATGCAGGATAAAGGAAAAGGTGGCTATTGATGGTCATCCACAGGGTTCAAAGTGGAGTCACAATTAGAAAAAGGAAAATGACAAGATAGTTGGCATAAAGAGGATGAGTAATGAGGAGTATGAGAGAGAAATGGATGAGTTGAATTCACATATGAGTATACTAGAAGAGGTGCTACAGAGGTATAAGGAAGATCAAGTATATGGCTAGATAATGAAGAAGACGGTGAAATGGAATTCATTGCAAATGAAGCTAAAGCAAAGGATGTATGCCAAGTTGAAGGAAGAACTCAAAGTAGTTGAGTATGAGATGGAATTTTGTTTATGTGCACTTGAACAAGGTTTAATCCTTGGAGAATATGATAGTGACGAGGATAAGAATAAATGGTGATGTTGATAAGAATCCTATTGAGAGTGAAGATCAATATAAAGAAACGATGCGAAAAGCATCAAGAGAGGCCATGGAGTCTCATGTTTTTAAATATGACAATTTATGTGTGAATGCAGGATTTGCGAGTACTGAGGATGAAAGCTAGTCATTGGAAACTGTCATGAATCTTACAAAATATGAAGGAAATCATGCAGATGCATTGCTTGTAAAGCTTAATGAGGAGATCAGATTTCTAGAAGAATGGCTAGTTAATCCCAAGAATGAAGAAGTTTGCACGTAAATTGCAATTAGGAAGCATGTAGATGAAAAAGAGCATTAAGATAAAATGACCATGAAATGTTATGAAGAGATTAGACTGTTGGAAGTACTATTGAATGAATTTGATTCAAGTGAAGAGATTACAATCAAATATTCCCAAGTGCCAAGCATTGAAAATGTGTTTATAACATTCAAGGAAACAAAAATGATAAATTCTTGTCA
Source organism: Larix kaempferi (assembly GCA_027924585.1). Classification (NCBI taxonomy): domain Eukaryota; kingdom Viridiplantae; phylum Streptophyta; class Pinopsida; order Pinales; family Pinaceae; genus Larix; species Larix kaempferi. The sequence goes on from BSBM01000563.1 coordinate 832,471, forward strand.
ACCAAATTGTATGTTTTCATGTACAAAGAGGGATGATGAACATGAATATGATGATGTATACTCATGGGGATCTATCATGATAGAAAAAGGAGAAGAGCAGTTATTGAAAGACTATTGGAAATGAACATAGCTAGAAGAAAGAGAAACTACTGAAGGTTGTTCCAAAGGAGGAAGAAATCTATGCAAAGATTTTAATTGAGAAGCACAAAGAGGAACAGATTGAAGTGCCATACAATAGTGGCATGAATGAAAATAAGATTCAACATCTAGTAGATAGTAGCAAAATTCAGCTAGCGAATACCAAAAAAGTGTTGAGTATGTACCAACAAGAAGACAAGATGGACTTGGATATTGTGGTGATGATGAAGCTGATGATGAAAGTGTCTCAGAAGAGACATATAACATCAAGAAAGAAAATCCACAACAAGATACAAGTGAAAATGTTAGGTTATGACATCAAATCTAGTGGGGCATTGCAACATAAAGAGTGGAAGCCAGGAGAGTTGCAATCAACAATAAGGAAACATGACAACAATGAAGCAAAAGTAATGGAAAACAACATGAAGAAGTAGAGGATCAACTACAATGCAAAGTTTGGAATCCTAGAAGGTGGAATACATTAACAAAAGAAAGATGTAGCAAGTCAAATGGACAACTGCAATATAAACTCTAGGACCCAGGAAAATTCAAGTGTTGAAGACACATGACCAGGAGGCCATGAATTCTTTCTACCTCAAGAGTCTGATGCAGGAACATATTTGCTCAATTTAACTTTGTTGACTAGGCCTAAAATAGATTGTGACTTTTCTAAGAGAGTGGTTTTATAAACATCAATTATTGTAATTTTCTAGGTATTCCTAGAAGGTGGGCACTTGATGTAAGAGGATATGATCCTCATGGCATATGATAAAGGTGTAGAATATGAGACTGAATAGTCATAGGAGAGATAAGTTATGTAACTGAAATTACATTTAGTTGGAAGAATTTAGTTGAGTCTTATCGTACTTGAAGTAATTGGTCATTAAAAAGGATAGAGTCGAATAGTTATTTTTGGAATTAGTTACCTATGATTTAGGAGGTTTGTTAGGGTTGAAACTTTGGAAATATATAATTCCATTGGGGATATTAATGTAATCCTACTGGCATTTTTGGAGATAGAGATGGCCAAAACGAATGAAAAATCAGGCCTGAAAAGATTAGATTAGAACATGAGATGTTTCTACGCACAAACGTATGTAGAGACATTAATTAAATGAATGGGAGTTTCATTTTCCATATATTATCTCTGTAAATGAGGAATTCCTGTGCATGTATAAACTGAGAATGATGAGGTTCAATCTCTGTGTTAGATTGGGGTTAATGTGAATAAATCTTGACAAAATTAGTTTTAAACTCACAAAAGAGGAGACGCTCATTTGAGGAAGATTGATGTTGAATTAGCAAAGGAAGTCACAAACGTAAACGCATTGAAAGGTATTTGGTTTGGAATGATTTACACAAACTCAATTTCTGTATCAAATTATGAAGGTATTATAGAGCAGTCTCGATTTCCTTGAGAGTGAAATGGGTCGTGAATCCCTAGTGATTCACCTAGCTTGTAAATCGTGGAAGCGTTGCTTGTAGAGGTTTAGGATTAATGGATTGTTGATTTGGGAATTTGATATGATTGGTTCTTCTTTCATTTAATTGAAATATTTAATCATGTAATCTATTGGTATTGTATTCAACTTGAAGTAGAATTGACGGGTTCTCTGCGTTGGAAGTCTTCTACGCCTATCCTGTATTGCGTTCAATTTGAAGTGGATCTGATGGGTGATAGTGTTGTGAAGAATCTTTGCTAGAAACTGAATTGATACCACGTAGGAATTGGTCTCCCCGAGAATTTGTTAGTGACCTATCCCTGAGAATTTGTTATTGACCTATCCCTGGGAAGTTGTTAGTGGTATCCCTGGGAAGTTGTTTTGATCATTGAGGGGTTTTTGTCAATCCTTTAATGTGCCAACAGTGTTCACAATTTGATATTGACCCAGTTGTTAACTAAAGGAAGAGGGCGAGCCTGTAATGTTTGTACTAGTTTTGGGCCATGTTGGATATTGTGCCAACTTAACAGAAGACATAATTAAAGGTTTGATTCTTGATTAGATTGATAGTACATGAGATATAACATATGAATACTATGTACTAAATTGACTATTGAATACATTGGTCATAGAGTGCATGGGAGAGTCAATAACTGAGATCTGGTTGAATGTGACCTCAAAAATAAATCCTTGTATTGTTTTCAAAATGGTAAGGGAATTTTGTATGCCTTAAAATAAAGTTTCTAACTGAGATGGAACCTGTAGAAGGATCATAGAGCAAGTCTATGGTTAAGGCTGCATCAAAAACCATGGTCAATTTGACATAAGCCTACAAATATGAACATCACAATGATACATAACCAGTGAGAAACATCATAATCCTACATCACTCCTAACAAATGTAGCAATGGTAAAAAAGCTTTATTGAACATCATAATGCAACATAACCATTGAGGAACATAACAGTTTGACATAAGTCAACCAAGATGAATGTAACTACAAATGTCACAATCCAACAAAACCCTTGAGGAATATTGCAATTTGACAGAACCATTGTGAACCATAGCAATAAAACATAAGCCAAACAAGACGAGCACTGGAATGCGAGATATGCATAATATCAAACTCTTTATGTCATAATGTGACATAATATTGAAGTCTACCTCTTATTGTTACAATGTGATCTAATATAGTTTTCATCCATAATGACAATTTTACAATTTGTTGAACTCAACCTCTTACTATTATAATGTGACATGATTTTCAATTCGGTCTCTTAATGTTGCAATGTGAAATAATTTTAAATTCAACTATCTTTAATCATAGTTAACATGGTCATCCACGTTCAACTATAGTCAACCATTGTTTGAACCATCGCAAACATGGTCAACCATGGTCATCCATATTCATCAAAAGTTAAAGCCATGTTATAGTCAAACATAGTTTATCATAGTCAACCATAGTCAAACACATTCACATATTGTCAACCATAGTGAAGCATCATCTACCATAGTTAACCATAGGTAAACATTTAGTTAGAAGTAGTCAAAGATAGTCAGTCATAGGACAACATGGTCAACCATGGTCAATAATGGTCAAGCAAGTCAACAATATTAAAACAAAGTCAATCTTAGTCAACTATGGTTAACCATATTCAATCATGGTCAAACATTGTAAACCATGACCATCTCATGTCCACCATGCTTAACCATAGAAACCATAGTAATAATTAATTACATTTTTAGATTTAAATTATATTTTTAATAATATTAAATTATTCAAAACTATATATTTAATATTTATATAAATATAAATATTGATATCAATATATTTATATTCACATGTGAACCATCAAGTAGCACAATCATATTAATTAAAATCGATTGATATACCTTATGGCAGCATTTCATTTTACACTTTTTAATAACACTTCAAATAACATATATCAATGATTGTATTAATTTTATAGTTATAGTTATATAAAGGTAGAGATTTGTTCCCTCGCCTATTTTTGTTATTTAACTCTATATGATTTCATTAATTACATCGATAGGTGTTTAGATATTATCTGAGATTTTGGACTTCCTTGAATTGATCAACAAGATTAACTTGATTGCAACAAGTGTAGAGTGACGATTCATTTGATGGTCGTCGTATCTAGTTATGCTCAAATGCATATTGATTAAGATTTAAATAACCTTTAGTTTAGTTAAGGGGTGGTTAAGAAAAGAGGTATGTTTATTAAATAGTATTTGTTTTTATGTTTATATTAATTAGTTTAATGTTTATGTTAGTTTTAATCTTATATTAATTATTTTAATGTTTAACCTTTGTTTAACAACCATCCATCTTCACAAAAATAAGTGGTTGGTTATACCTATCAGTGTTTACCGGCCACTTTACTTGTGGTTGTGCTAATGTGAGATTTTGGACTTCCTTGAGTGGATCAACAAGATTAACCCGGAGTGTAACAAGTGTAGGGTGAAGATTCATTTCATGGTCGTGGTATCTTGTTATGCTCAAATGCATTTTGATTAACCCACCATCTTGACAAAACTATCCACAAAACTAAATGATTGGCTATACTTATCATGTTCACGAACCACTTTACTTGCGACTATATTAATATATTATTTTTTGTTTATCACTTAATTGTAATTACTGTGTTTCCTGCATTCAATTTTTTATTATAAAACTTCAATAAAAAACTTCATTATAGTTATTGTATTTCATGCACTCGGTTTATTTATTCAATACATGAGATTGATAAACCCCAGATCAAAGACGATACCTAGTGAGGCACGACTCGATCTTTGAATAGATTTTGCCCTCTCCATCATCAAGACTCGGCTTAGGACTTAGCGACTAACCTCAATGCAGCTGCGAAATTATAGCTATGCACCAGTCAACTCGACCGCCTATGTTTATTTTTATCAACACGGGACGTAAGCCTCAGAAATTATAGCTACCTTCCATTCAATTCGACCTCCTATTTCGTTTATCAACACGGGACATAAGAAAAAGCTGTGGGCGTGTTTGGAAACTTAAAAAAGTTGCAAAGTGTAGTCAATGATTTTAAGTGGAGTCACACATTGTGGTTGTGGGTGGAAACAAATCAACTATGATGTTGAAAAATGACTTGTGATCAGATTTTTTTGAGTTTGTCTTGGAGGTTGATTCTTTGACGCATATGGAATTAGGTGTAAAATCATTTATTCGCACGTTTTTATCCTAAAAAAAATGCTATCTATACTTTTTAAAAGTCTTCAAATCGACCAAGAACTTCACGCAATCTCTTAGAACCAACCCAAAACTTCATACAATCTGTGCAAAATAGTGAAATTTTGATATTGGAAACGTCTGCTTCGGTTTGATATGATATATAGGTCTGAAGTTGTACGTCATTAGCGTACAATTTTCACGAGCGACTTCGCGTGTGGCTTTGTAAGTCTAACCGCGTCAGGATTTCAATCATATCATCGGCTAGTTTTTCTATATTGACTGCCTGCGTGTAGAGATAGATATATATATATAGATATAGGGTTCTCTATTTGTTTTCAAGCCCTCCTTGCAATTCCATCTTTCTGTCGTTTGTTTGTTGTGTCTCTAAATGCAGACCCAGCCCAATTCAGATGAAGTGCCGAGATTGGCCATGGATAACGGCAATCTAAAATATGAGAAATTTATTCACAGCGCCATTGATCTCCACGGAGTTCTTCACATGTATTCGGGCAATGACGATGCATGTTACGCCGAAAACTCCGACAGACAGAGGAATGTCTTCCGGGTATTGCAGCCTATCTTTGAGGCCGCCCTTCAGAAGCTCACGTTTCCCAAAGAGGGCCCTCTCAGAATAGCAGATCTCGGGTGTGCAACTGGTACAAACACGGTTTCAGACGTCGATTTTGTTGTGAAAACGCTGGCAAATCTGTCTGGGAACGGCCATGGCGAGGACTCAATGCCGGAGTTCCAGGCTTATTTTTCTGATTTGCCTTCCAATGACTTTAATGAACTCTTCAATCTGCTGGACCGGAGTGGCCGCTCTCGATATTTTGTTGCTGGGGTGCCTGGATCCTTTTACAACGTTCTGTTTCCGAGATCGAGCATACATGTCTGCTTCTCTGTCATGGCGCTTCATTGGCTTTCAGGGGTGAGCTTTGTGTCAATCTTATTAGACAAAATTAATCTGATTTTATTAGCTCATGTCTTAGAGCCAAATTACGATATGAACTTTCTGATTGATTATGACATTAATGCAGGTGCCTGAAGCTGTTGTGCAGAAAGATTCACCCTTATACAACAAAGGAAGAGTATGGATCAACAGAGGCAGGCAAGATATTGCAGAAGCTTATTCAAAGCAATCTGAAAAGGACCTCAACACTTTTATCAACTGCAGAGCGCATGAAATAGCACCCGGAGGCGTGTTGTTCTTGTGTATGATGGGGAGGCCGGACACTTGGCCTTCTGCACAGCAAGTGTCTGTGGGAGGCGAATTCTGTGGCCAGGACTTTGAAGATGCATGGGACGAGCTTGTCACACAGGCATAATTGCTGACAATAAGTCTTAAATTTTTATAAACTATCTTATATATAATTTTAATATAACTCTCACATCTACTTAATCTGTAAATACCAATAAGTCATAAGTTAACTTAATAGGTGAACACCGATATGTGAACATCAATAAATCATAAGTTAAGTTAGTTGTTTTTCATAAATAGTTGTTCTTCATAAATAGTTGTAGTAAGAGTGTTTTGTTGTTCATCAATTACAAATTATTCATGTATTAGTTTAGTTATTCATGTATAACAGTTATTTTTTATATTCTTAATTATTTATTTCCAATTTGAAACTACCACTATAAAATCCATATATACAATACATTTTTCTCATCCTCCTACAGTCAAACTAATATAAATATATAGATATAAACACAATATAAATTTAATATAAATATATATATTAAAGAAAATTATCTATATGTATATTCCTTAATGTATTCTGTTGATGTTGTAATGTTTGTGCAGGGGATTATCAGCCCAGATCTGAGAGACTCTTTCAACCTTCCATGGTATTTTCCGAATGCAGATGAGCTGAGAGAGGCAGTGGAGAAGTGTGGCGCTTTTGATATTGAGAGCATGAAAGTGTGCGAGGGGGTGCCGAGCATGCATGAGGAGGATTTTGAGGAGTATATAAGGGATCCAAAGATATTCGGGTGTATGAAGTTAAATCTGGTAAAGAGCTTTGTGGGCAGTTTGGTTGAAGCCCACATTGGCAAAGAATGTGCAAACAGTTTTTTTCAGGCATTTGCAGAGAAGGCCGCAACGCTTTTCTATTGCAATCCTCCTTGTAGATTGGTCACCTGCACAGTCGCCTCGCTTATCAGAATTTAGTGGATTGAACCGTTGTGAACGGGATAAATTTATGATTCCGGCTATTCTATTTCATCTCAGGTTACTGTATAAAGTTCTAATATCATAAGGCCAAGTTCAATCTATATAAGCTATAGCTTTATATGCTGCAAATTTTGGAGCTGGTAAGGTATCATGCCAATCATATCGTGTGCCTGCATACATGTGACGGGAATAGCATCATCTACTTATTCACTATGGACGCAACGAAGAAAGAACGAAAGGTCCATTTAAATTTCTTGAATGAAGTGTATTGTGTTTTCATCTCATGAACATTTAATTCAACGTTCAACTTGCAATGAGCATTTATGCTGAAGTAAGTAACTTCACTATGCAATATCAGGTCGACCTTACGTATGATTTGATTTTGAAATTAATTTGTCTTTATTTTCCACTCTTTAAATAAATAATATTACAAAACAAATTAATCCATTTATCATAAAAAAATTAAAACCTTGCATTTCCTTAATTCGCCACATTTAAGCGATGGTCACTGAATGTTACCTCAATATATGACTGACTGGAAAGTTCCCCACTTTTAAGCGATGGTCGCTGAATAAATTAGCAATATGTTGACATTGGGGTAAGGGATGGGTCAATAATAAATGAGCAGTGTGTTCACATGGCATCACCATGGTTAACATGTGGCTGATAACTTACCACATTCCTTGTCCCCAACATCCTCGTTTTGTTGATTGGCCCAAAGGCTCCTAAGATTTGATTGCTTGAACTTATGGGACCAAACTTCACTCAAGCCAATTGTCCTATAAACTATTAACATGGTATACCAACTATGAGAATGGTAAGGTTATATATATATATCATGGTAGTTAATGAATAACATTGTATACCAATTATGAAAATGGTAAGATTATATATATATATATACCAACTATGAAAATAGTAAAGTTACATATTATATATTTATATATATATATATATATATATATATATATATATTATGGTAAACCAACTATGAAAATGGTAAGGTTACATATTTTGTAATATATATATATTATGGTAGTTAATATTCATTATCAAAAAATTCATATGATTTAGATGTTTCCAAAGATTAACATGATTTGTTATAACATATATGTTTAAATTTTCTATTAGTAGATTCAATAGAATCCTTTAAATCTTGCCAAAGAAAATATATATAAATATATGAGTTATTAAGTGTTAATAATTTTTTTTATTAATAACATTTAGAAATGTTTTATCGTTCTTCATACTCACAAAAATCTAAATTAAACTAAATTTGGATATTGGCTCGCCTCATCAGTTTTGAAGGCATTTGTGTTTTATCCATAATAATTGGCGTGTGATAACTGACACTCAAATTGCCCCTTGTCGGTGATGGAAAATTTCTCGTGAGGCACAGTTCCACCCCTTCTCGTTATTTTTTTGGAATTTCGACGATCTAGATCGTCTTAAAATGGGCCAAAACCCCTAGGGACACAATTCCATGGTATAGTTCCGCAGTAAATGGGGTGGAACTACAATTCTGCCGGTTTTTATAACCAGATTTAGGGAACAAATCACCGGAAAAGCGGGGCGATTTGAGTGCTAGTTATCCCACGCCATAACAATTTTTGTTTTGACATGACAAATTTTCCATATCAACAAAGAACAACATCTAGAGCATATGATAAAAACTCACCAATGATAATCTTATTAATAAAAATTGTTTATATACAAGATGATTTTCGGACATGTGAAAATTGGTTGTGGCTCTGAGCAATTAATCCAAAAAATGAACCCTTTATTTACTATACAAAGAATTTTTTTGAGAGTCTTGGGTCCACGAGGGAAACACGGCTCATGGAGAGATCACACCTTGAGGTTTCTTCGACCTCCCAATGTGCACCACAAACTAGATAAAATTGGAGAGAGGAATTATTGTAACATACAAAAAAGCAAATCTATTACAATATTATATCTTTGCAATACATAATGCTTTTAATATATAGACTTTATTAGATCTAAATTATTCTATAGATAGTTGGAAGAGGTTGAGTGAATATCTCAACCACACACCAAACTAGGAAATAATCTCTCTCATATCCAACACATCATCAAGAGATAAACATTATCTCTAACACATCCCCTTAATGTTTATCTCTAATATGCCTGTAGAGTAGTCTTGGTCTTCATATGCACTTGTTGAGGCTTTCATCACTTTGGGTTTTATTACGAACTTTCCTTGTACATGCATCTGATTATTGACATCCATATAAAAAGCAATCCATCTACCAGAATACATGGGTGCTCAGCCGATGTAACCGCCAGTTCTCTATGAATCCTTTTCAGCTACATGGTTCATCAATGTTAAATAGAACTTGGTCCTTCATACTCTGAGAATATTCCATCTCAACTTTCCCTTTAACACATCAAGCTAGCATACGAGTACACCTACCAGCCTCGTAGCTACCCAAGTGGTTCATTCCACAAATTGATGCCACATCCTCTCTATGTGTAAGAGGGATAACACTGTGCGATTTCACACCACAACATGTATGCGTGAACATATGGAATAGATCTTACAACAAACCTGGAAAATCAGCTTATCAATGGCTAAGAATTTACAACTTGGACCAAAACTCTTCAAAAGTGTTGGATACAACTGATCATGCACCCCTGCATTATATAATGATATGCATTATATACTGATATATTAGATATAACAAACATTTTTAAATACTTTACTAAATATCCAAAAACTTTGAAAACCAAATACCTATGATCTCAACATTTGACGAAGACACATATACCCCTTTCATACCATTAAGGGAACTCCACACAATACAATTGAACTAAGTAAGCATCCAACAAAATCAAAAACTGACACAAGAATTAAAGGGTTACTGCTGCAACTAATGTACAGCAGATCATGGCTAACAAAGAGGCTCTTTCAGGATCGGAAGCAGCGACGACTTCACTCTTCCATACTGCAGCCTCTACCTTCTATGTTCCCCGCAGTGCCTTCTCCTTCACATACAGAACGTCTGCTTCAAAGGGAAGATTTGCCAAGGTCCCAATGGAACCAAATTCACAACATCCATGAATAACATATCCTTCGTTCTCCCCTCCACTGCGCTTCTTCAGGCCCACTACTCTTCCTCTCAGATTTTCCACCTGCGGCACTTCCCAATCAACAATCTTATTCCTGATAGATCCTATCGTCCACGCCAGCATCATTTGATATGTGTTCTCTAATATTTTCCTCCTTTTCCAATCGCAGGTCTGTCCACAGATCTTGGAGGGTGTTGCCTTGTATACAAGCTTGGGGCAAGCATTGACCCTTCTCAGAATGAGGTCGTTTCCTCCTCCACGAAGACCACTTCTGATACCGTTCACAAATGCTCATGCACAGTGATCTCCAGTTCTGCGGCCTCCACCTGTCGGCTCCGCACCACTTCTCCATTAGAGACTCAATTTCTCAGGCAGCTTCTCCAGCAGCGATCTCACGCGCAGCGGCTCCTTTCTTGTGGACAGATCCCAACGTTCCCAGCAGCGATCCAAATCGTTGCTCCTCCTTCACGTGGATGGAAGAAATCGTGGCTCCTCCTTCACGCAGGAAGCTGGGAAAGCCAGCAGCCACACCAGTCGGCTCTTTTCTTCCCTTCTCGGCAACGACCTCTCTCTGATGATGGAAGTTATGTCAGCAATTTGATGGCTCTCCTTCACGCACGCTTGACCCTCTGCAAGAAATAGCCTGAATTAATACCCAGACAACTTACTGTCTCAAGATTCTGCGGCTCTCAAATAGTTACTGGCTGCACCCAGTGCTCACACAACCTCCAGAGCAAAAGTCGGCTCCTATAAAATTAAATGCCGCAGTAATTTTCTTCAAATCTGCTCTCGTGCAACCAGAGAAGCGACACTTCTTTAATATTATAACGATCCGAACGGAACACACTGGACTATCAGTTCTGGGCTCTACACAACGATCTCCACACAACTATGAGCAAGATGAGCAGCTCTTCTAATCTCACCGATCACCAACCAGATCTACACTTAGACATAAGTGGAATCAATTCCACCAGCACCAACAACCTCACAGGCTTCTTCTTATCCATCTGTTCCTTCACAGATCTTCACTCTTCACTTCCAAAAATATCACAGCTCTATCGGATCTGCTCTCCAACGCTTCTTCACATATCCTCACAACAATGGCAGTTCGAACCCAACATGAACTTATCTGCACAATGACATTGTCCACGTCTCTCTCTGTCTAGTGGCTCTTCTTAGTAGCATCCACGCAAAGCTAACCATAAAACAAATCTCAAAGCTCTCGGCCTCCACACCGGCTATGACCCTCGGCACTTACTCTGGTGTTGAACGAAAGGCAGTATTCCTCACGCAGCCGACAGATTTCACGCAAAATGATAAACAAATCCACGCACATCAGCTTCAATCAACGACTTCTCTCTTTGATGCAGATGTACAACAGATCCTTCAAACAATGTCACCTCTCTTATATGGCTCTGATAGCTTCAGGGGGCAGCGATCACTCTTTCACAGCGGTGGCTCAATTTATAGGGAGCGATTTCAGGTGATGAGACTCATGCATTCCTCAGCGCAGAACGGGCCCAGTCAGCTCAACACGAGCCTCCTCCTCCTTTCAGCTCACGGATCTCACGAAGCAACGGACACAAGTGTCCACTGGTAATATACACATCAAGTCAGGCAGCGATTTCTTCAACAATTAATCTTCCATGCACTCCCGTGACGGAGTCATGCTCAGTCTAGCTGTGATATCAAGATAAAATTGGAGAGAAGAGTCATTGTAACATACAGGAAATCAAATCTATTACAATACTATATCTTTGCAATACATAATGCTTCTAATATATAGAGTTTATCATATCTAAATTATTCTATAGATAATTGGAATAGGTTGAGTGAATATCTCAACTACACACCAAACTATGAAATAATCTCTCTCATATCCAACACATCTTCATCAAGAGATGAGCATGCATTAAATCGAGGTTTGGCATACATTAACTTCTATATCAAAACTACAAGCTGTGAAGGAAAATGTGTGGCATCAAAAAATTATTTCCAACACCCCACCTTGAAGTTCATTGCCACAGTATACAATAATACATCCATCATTACAGACTTTTAAATTTTGTCTATGAAACTCAAATTGAAATTTTCCCCAAATTCTTAGTAAAAATATTAGCTATATGTTCATGAGATGTACAAAATTCAAGAATATTACATGTTGATTTAAAAGATCTCTAATAAAATGAAATATGGTATCTATATGTTTGCTTCTTTTGTGGAAAACATGATATTTTTGACAACACGGTCACTAATTTATTGTTACAAAAAAATTGTGTTGGTTCATCCTATTCATGTTGTAAATCTGATATAACTCATCGCATCCAAACGGATTGGCACGTTGTTGATGTTGCTGCCCTATATTCCTCTTTTGATGAAGATATCATCACTATCAACTAATTTTTCGATGCCCATGCTACGACACCTAAACTAGATGAAATACATGTAACTTGATATATTGTTTATATCATTAGTATTTCCTCGAAAATCGTTGTTAATATACCCATACATTTTAAAATCTTTAAACATCATGAATACAAAATTCCACATTCGGATCTTCCTACAATATATCGCAAAATTCTCCTTCCAACTTGCCAATGTGAAGTCTTTGGTGACACCATGTACTTGGAAATAAAACCTACTGCATACATCATATCAAGTCTGGTTGTATGTAAGTACATTAAACTTCCAACCATCCTCTTACAAAAAGTTTGTTCAACATTTGACCCTTTATCATTTTTTCTCAACTTCATTCATGTTGCAATGGGGGTTGTTGTTGGTTTATAGTTCAACATTCTAAATCTTCTCAGAATATCATATGCATACTTTGGCCCAAATAAAAAAAATAAAAAAATCGATCTTCAAATTGCTTAACCTCAATTCCAAGAAAATACTTCATCAAACCTAAATCTTCCATCTCAAATTTAGACTCCATTGTTGTTTTATAGGATTTTATGGACAGATTTCTAGTAAATATCAAATCATTAACATATAAACTATGATAATTTCTCCTTGTGGATTTATCTTTGTGTACAGACTCAGTTCACTAACACTTCGACTAACATAATTTTTTATCAAGCATGTGTCAATCTTGTCGTACCATACTCTTGGAACTTTCTTCAAATCATATAAGGCCTTCTTCAATATGTACACTTTGTCTTCATGACGCTTGACTTCATAACCAGGTGGTTGTTTTATATACACTCCCTCTTCTATAAATCCAATAAAAAAAGCATATTTCATGTCTGTTTGATGCACCTTCCAGTTGTTATGCGTTGTGATAGCAAACACAAGTCTAAGTGTGTCAAGTTTTGCAACAGGTGTAAATGTATTGTTATAATCAATCGTAGGATGTTGACTAAACCCTTGAGCAATAACCCTTTCCTTGTGCTTTTTTACTTCTCCATCAATATTCAACTTTGTTTTGTAAATCCATTTTACACCTATATAGTATTTATGTTTTGGTAAGTATAATAGCCCCCAAGGATCATTCCTCTCAATTGCATCCATTTCTTTGATTCATACTTCATCCTGTATATCTTATCAAAACTTGTAGGTTGATACTACTAATAATGCGAAATTTACATTCTAGTCCACTTCCTCATTATGATGATCATATATTTCACTAAGACTTCTCATTTTCTTCCCTATAATCCCATACCTTAATGTTGGAATCATTGGATTAGAGTCACTACTTACTAGAGATCCTGATGGCTATTGACTTGCAAGCCCCTATGGTTCTCCTTGTTTAGTTGATCTTAGAGTTGTCGATTGAGATTTGACTCATTACACCAACTGGTTGTCTTCTTGGTGTATTTTTTATAGGTACAATAGCATGTGGATTTGGTTGTCCACCTTGTACATTATCCTCAACTCCTTCATCATCATCTTGATACAATGGAATTTCTCCTACACCTAACTTGTTTATGCTTCCATCCCAAGCTTCTTTCTCCTTTAACTCAACATCTCTATTGATTATCACTTTCTTGGTGATGGGATTATACAATCTGTTAGCACCATTTTTGACCTGGATGAAGGGGAGGGTTAAGCCCTGAAGTAAATGCAGAAAGCCTCGGGGGTTTATGAAAAATGGCTTATAGGGGTGCTAAGTGAGACAACTGTACCAGTATGTTTGTGGACGAAGGGAAGAAATGACCAAATTATAAGTCTAAGTATGGAGTAGGAGATTAAAGGGGAAAGAAATCGCCTCAATTAAACGATGGCATAAATAGACGGCGGAGATCAATAGCGAAAGGAGATCCACGGTGGAGAAATAGTCTTGCGGGAAAAATGACGGGAGTGTTAATCGATGGGCATGTTAGAAGCAGATCGACGGTCGCCGATACAGATCAACAGGCGAGAAATGGTTTGCGCATCTGACATGCATGAAGAAGTATGATTTCCATGTTTGCGAAATTTTGTTAAAGCCCTGCACTTTCCAGCGGTGCAGATCTGGCTCGGCGGAGATCCATGGCTGAGATTTGGTTCGCAAATCTGACTTGCACGTGAGGCCTATAGGGAAAAAATCTACGAAGTGCGGTAGGGGCCACGCCGTTCGACAGTTCAAATGCCGAGGAAGAACAAAATCGATGGCGTTGAGTCGATTGCAGGAGTAAAGGGTTAAAAAGACACCTTTGCTGCATAAGAAATCATCACCCAAGGAGAGGGGGCCACGTCAAAGCCGCCATACGCCATTTCACCTACCACGAAAGTCTAGTCCAGCTTGCTCAGGGCCATGCCGGAGCGTAGTCATTGTCCTACTGCGTGTGAGGCGTCCTGCCAAGCAATCATGCCTAATGATTATCCTCGATCGCCATGTTGTTATAAGAAGTCCCTCGGTGTTTTCTGTTCACGTCCAAATTCGAAAGGTGGCAGGATCAAAGGCCTGGAATATTTCTCGGTTGAGATTCGGCCATGGCAGAAGATCAAGAAACCAAGGTGGTTTTCATGCCCGAGCCGGTTTGGTCTGAAGTGGAGGATGACCCCATTCCATCGTCTCCAGTAAGGTTCCACCATGTCGATGAGAGCTCGGCCAGTGAGCTCGAGGAACCCAAAACACGACAGGTGCCCCTAAAAGCTCATTAGAAGAAGAAGAAAAGGATAGGAGTCTGGGAAGTTGAACAACCCTCTCGCTAAGATGGAGAGATTCTCAGAGATTTCATACTCCCCACTGAAGAAGTAGCACCTCCTCCTTCAGCAGAAGAAGCACAGGTAGCTGATTCCCTCAAAGTGGAGGATTTCTTCGACCAGCAGGGTCATGTAAAAGCTCCAGCGTAAGGTAGAAGCCTGTTCATTATGTTTTGTTCCTTGTCACATCAGTCTGTTGCAGATTTTTTATTTTTATATGCAATGTTCATATATTTTGAGGCCTATTAGAGCCTGCCAGCTGCTCAGGGGCCATCATAGTCCACAATCATGCAGTGACACCTGCAAAGTCGGTCATGTTTGTCCATCGGCTTTCATTTTGTTGTAATTAGCTTCCAAAGGTGATGGGTTGAGCCATGTAGGTGTCGAGACAGCCATAACTGTTTTTTGTTAGAGAATTCGGGCCTAAGGGCTTATATAAGCAATGTAATTGAGATAACAAAGGGTTGGAAAATCAGTGGGATGAGACCTGAGAAGGTTGAGTTTTGTTTTGAGACATAACCATTAATAGAATTGCAGTGTTGTAGCTGGTGTTTGACAGAGATTCATGTGTCGTTTGTCTTGCAGTCTGTATTTTCTTCTTCTTATGTGAATGTATTTCTTGTTTCTCTTTTCCATATTGTATTTTTTTTCACGCTTGGATAAGTATAAATTAAGATAGAATTCATGCACTCATGCTCTGTCTTTTTAATTTCAAGTGTCCACAAAATTCTTCCACTAAAGTTGGCATCAGATTTGCCCTTGTTAGACGCCCATGCTGATGGACTGTTCATTTTTCTTCCCATACCACCAGACAACAGCTTTTTGACTATAAGTGGATGGCTACCTTGCCCCTGTTTGGATTTTCCATGCAGGAACATTGCACGGGGGCTTCACTAGAAGGAAATATAATATCACGTTCATTCATATTGCAGTATTAAATATTCATGAAAACCTAAAAATTATATTGCTTATATATTAAGGAGCAAAGGGTTTTTTTTATTTAATGTAACAATACAAAAATACTTTGGGGTCTTTTTTATATCGGCGGGCTGACAAATATCCGCCAAATCGAGATGGCAGGATCATGGCCAAATGAGAAATCGGGTTGAGGCAAGGCTCGGGCTTACCAGTACGCAGGGAAATCGCATCTTGAGGCATGCTTGAGGCCAGGGGTTTCACGGTGAAGTGGATTTCCAATCGATCATAGTCGAGAGATAGTGGTCATTGACAGCCAATTGTTACCAATAGCACTCGGCCAATTGTTACCAATAGCCTTAGGAGGATCTAAGACTCTAGGGCTTGTTATAGGCCCTCGATAGGCCTTGGGGGATTGAATACCCAATCACTCCTTCCTATTACAGGCCTTGGGAGGTTTATTCAGCCTCCTAGAGCTTGTTACAGGCCCTAGGGGCTTGGATAGCTAGCCCATAACAGGCTTAGTCAACGATTGGGGAACTGCAACATGCAATCTAAATGTTGTACTATGTGTATTGGCTCTAGTGACATATAAGAAGTGATCTCTTATCTGTTCATTAGACCGTTAGATGTTGCAAATCATAACCATATGTGGTTGAGTAATTGCATTGTGGGTGAAGTAATGTGCATCCACAATATACATCAAAAGAAGCAAGGTGCATTGTAGAATGCACGTGGGGTCATAAGAGGGGTATCATATCAATATACTAGGTAGAAATATAAAGGGGTATAAAAAATGTTAATGAAAAAATTGATACATACAACATCTAGTGAAAATAGGGGTTTTTTAAAATTGGGAAGACATATTGGGAGGGGGTTAAAAAAAATGATTTTGGAAGGTATTTTCCAATATTTAGTGAAATTAGGGGTATTGTTTCATATGCCACGAATGAACGTGCTATGATAGTGGTTTATTGAGTGAATACCCCGTGGAACATTGTTATTTGATATATGTGATATGTTTTGGCTCCACTACCCAATGGTCCCTATCGTGATTATCTTACCGAACTTCAAAAATCAATTGTCCCAGCAAAATTCTAACCTTCTGAGTGTGTCTGACTGAACATCCTAAGCTAGAACAATTCGTAATAGTGAGAGATCCCTCTCTGATTGTACTGGGTCAGAAGTACGGTCTAAATTGGATCTGCGTGTTACCTCAAGGAGACCTGTCCACAACCCTAGGGTCAATTTGGGTGCTAACACAATTGGCGCCATTTTCGGGGATGAGGGTTATATTATCCATGGGAAAAATGACAAAGTATTTCAGATTTGATTATTGATGGTGAACAACGGTCAAACATCAAAGAGGGTTGTGTATTTTTCACCTGGAAACTCCACTCATCAATATTTCAGTACGAGGGTGACTCCACTGGGAAGATCAGTGGCCACATGTCAAATTTGAGGTGTTGGAGGTCTCACGGAAACTCCACTCATGATTCAATCAAATATGTAGGCTCCACTGGGGAACAAGCCCAGCTGATAGAGGCATGGGAAAATTAATAGTCAGGTATCAAAGTATTAATTTCTGCAAAGAGATATTGTTGTTCTGCATGGATTTCCTTTTGTCCCTATATGTATGTATCAAGGAATTTTTGTTTCACCGAAAATCCCCAAGCCAAGAGAGAGTTTCCTATGTATATCCTTCATTAGATATTGCAGAAGTACATTCTTCCTTCATTCCTAGGGATGATCCTATTCCTTCTTTTGAACCATGTGAGAGCCATAATCATCCCTACAAACCCCATGGGATTGAGGTCGATAGCATTCCTCCTATACATACTCCTTTGCTTTCTAGATTTCAACAGAGATACAGTCCTTTGAAACTACCCCCTATTCTTCATGAATACCCTCCCCAATACCATAAATACCTCCCTGTTTTCGATGGAGAAGATGGAAGCCTTACAATTGAGAAGCATGTCCAAGGCTTTGAGCATTTCCTAGACCTTTTTGAAATAGAGCATGATGATGTTTGTATGAAAGATTTTGCCCAATATTTACAAGGAGAGGTGAAGAAGTGGTTTAAGCACTTGCAGCCTGAATCTATTGACACATGGGAAGAGTTCTCTAATGTCTTTCTGGGGTTTTGGGGTATGAGAAGATCATTAGACCAAGTTCTTTCAAAATTTTATTCCATGAAAAGACAAGAAGGTGAAACCATGTATAGTTTAACAGGAGGTTTGAAAGCTCTTATTACAACATGCCAAAAGAAATCCAGCCCCTAGAAAATGTTGCTAAATTACATTATGCCTCCATCCTTCCTCCTGAGTTGTATTTCCTTCTTTTGGAGAGAAAGTATTCCACATTGCAACATATGTTCATTGATTTAATGGAGGTTGAAGACAATCTTAGGATGTCTAGAAAATTTTTAGGGCAAGGCATTGGTGGTGAAGTGGAGAACAAATTAGGGATTGAGGAAATATTTGAGCCAGGAGAGTCTGCTTTGCATTCCTATCCTTTTCATGGTGAACCAAGCAGTGACCAGCCCAGTCATATGCAAGAAGATGATAATGCTGGTTTATTTCATATAGATTGCAATCAATACGTTGAAATCTCTGTGGTGTGAGGTCTTGAAGGATATTTCGGTCCACCTATATATGATGAATACAGGGATGAGGAGGGCATGAACCTTCTATAGGTAAATTAGAACAAGGAGCAGCCATACCGTCAGTTCCACTATGTAGAGGAGCCAGCCAAGGGGAGGGACTCCATTGTAGTCCCTAATTTCATCATTGGAAACCATGGAGGTATCAAGCCTGAAAAAGATAACACCCTGCCTCTCTGCTCTAAGTTATTTGCCACAATGAAGAGAAGCTTGAAGATCATGAATAACGAGAGCCCAAGAGCCTTGCATGAAAAACCTTGCCCTCATCAAAGGGAAAGAGAAGAGGATAATTGTCAATATGTTCCTAAAGGCCTCTTGCAAGCAGAGGTTCCTCTCTCAGCTAAAGCTGAAATGGATGGGGGTATCCATGAATAATTTCTTATTCCTCTTCCAGAATTTAACGCATACACTCAGCAAGTCAGCAAGACAATAATCCCTCTGGAGGAAAACCAGGAGGGTCAGTCTACTTTTTCTTCATACCACTCAGGCCCAGAATTTTTTTAAGGAGAAGTCCTTCTTCCTGATCCATTTGGAGGCCAGGATGGAGTTTCTTTTGAATCCCCAGAGAAAAATCCGGTGTTTAACCCAGGAATCCCAAATAGCCTAGGAGGTGAGGTCACTAATATCCCAAGGGTTGAAACAACACCTCATGATATAGAGCTGCAGTCTCAGCAGGAGCAAGTATATGAGGCTGACTGTTTCAATCCAAGCAAGCATAATTTTCAGATTTCACTTAAGACCTATCTTGAGTATTCAATCCCTACAGCTGGGGTGAATTACAAAGAGGATGTGCTTGCTGTTTACGTTTCTTTTGAAGAAAAAATTTCCAGACTGCAACCCAGATTGCATTTTGATAAGATGCCAGGCAAGTTATAGCTAAATTGGCCCCATCCTGTTAGAGGAATGGCAGAAAATTTTGGAGGATATCATGCCTTTTATGAGCCAATATCTGATTACATGGAAAAAAATTATGTTGGGGTGATTGGCTATATTTCTGCCGAAGGGATTCTATTTATCATTAGTGCTTTGTGCCATTGTGTCCTTATTTTCTGACTTTAATTAAGCATGATGGGGAAGTTTTCCTATTGGATCAGCTGCTGGATTGGTTGCATTGCCATTTTCATATCACTTGATGTTGTAGCCATTTCAATAGCATAGGGCAGAGTAGTTTGTGCATAAATAAGCTCGATATGGCGAGCACTGTTCAGCATTCCCAGTCGCAGTAGTATGTTACAGTTTCAGTTTTGTTTCCACTTTCCAATAAAGAGTTAAAGGTTGCAATTTTTGTGATATGAAAATCCCAATGGATAAGGCAATGGTCTGCGGGGTTCTTTGCTATCTCAGAGGGAGGATAGAATCCCCAATTGGAGCTAGTTGTTAGCACCATTTTTGACCTGGATAAAGGGGAGGGTTAAACCCTGAAGTAAATGCAGAAAGCCTCGGGGGTTTATGAAAAATGGCTTATAGGGGTGCTAAGTGAGACAATTGAACCAGTATGTTTGTGGCCCAATGGAAGAAATGACCAAAGTATAATTCGAAGTATGGAGTAGGAAAGTAAAGGGGCAAGAACTCGCCTCGGTTGAACGATGGCATAAACAGACGGTGGAGATCAATAGTGAAAGGAGATCCACGATGGAGAAATAGTTTCACGAGAAAAATGGCGAGAGTGTAAACCGATGGGCATGTTAGAAGCAGATCGATGGTCGCCGATATAGATCAACGGTCGAGAAATGGTTCGCGCATCTGACATGCGTAAAGAAGTATGATTTCCATGTTTGCGAACTTTTGTTAAAGCCCTGCATTTTCCAGCAGTGTAGATCTGGCTGGGTCGAGATCCACGACTGAGATTTGGTTCACAAATTTGACTTGCACATGAGGCCTACAGGGAAAAAATATGCAAAGTGCAGTAGGGGCCACGCCGTTCGATGGTTCAGATGTGGGGGAATACCAAAATCGATGGCGTTGAGTTGATCGCAGGAGTAAAGGGTTAAAAAGACACCTCTGCTACATTGGACGGGAGGCAGGCTTTCCTAGGCACTGTTAACAGGACTATTCACCCTTATCTATGCCAACTTTAAGACAGACTTTCTGTTGGTTGGACAGACCACTAATTAAATAATTTCCCTATTTTATTTATTTAGGAACTACATCCAGACAATCTTTAAAGGGCGGCTTGCTTGCTTGGGCCGGCTGGGGCACTTAGAACATTCAGTTTTATTTACCCTTTATATGACTACTCGACAGAGACTGTATGTTGGATGGGCACTTTGAATAGGCGCTTCGCTCCCCACCCGCTACTTAAGCCATCTTTCTACTGCACCCTCTGGCCTGATTGGAAGAAAGGAAGAACCTGACATGCATTAAATCAGATATTTTGCTAGAGCCAAATTAAAGTTCGGGAACCCCCTGATTGGATCATACCTGTCGGAACCCCCAAACACCTCTAATAAGTTCAAATAAGTAATCCTCCGGTAAAGGGTAATCAAAAGCGAGTGGGCTAAACTCTAGACCAAATGCACCAAGAATCCGGCGATTTTTCCGGCGAAAATCTGGCTGAAATTGCTTAAATGACAGTTTTGGGTTGCTAGAATTGCATAATCGGGGTGCCCCAGGAATAATTGAGGTTGTTGAATCCATTCCTGCAACCAAAATTTCAATTCAAGCAACCCAAATTGCAGTTTCAGCAATTTCCCCTTCGCCGGATTCCAGTGAAAATCGCCGGTAAAGGTGCATTCAGTCTAGAGTTTAGCCCATTCCAATCAAAAGGAAATGTAGTATAAAGTAGGTCGCACTAAAATCTATAAAGTAGGCTTACAAAAGTTCATACAAATGTTCTTCATGCCAACGCACCTCTATAAGATAAGATCTCTCTATGAAGTTATGGCACTAAAATATCGTTTTTTCAAGTTTGGGTCTCTATCTCATCTCTAGTTGCTGGATCTGGTTTTCCAAGTTCTTATGCAATCATTTTGTTATCCATTTGAATCGCTTATACCCGCTATTGAGACTGTCGTCTGGGGTTGGTTAGACATCGTCGTTTCCAAGAACCATTTAACCATTTAAGGGAACTATTTCTCCTGTGGTAGCTATTTATCTATAACTGCTGGTTGTGATGCTGCTGGGAATGATCTTGGAAATGATCCGGGAAATGCTTATGGGAATGTTGTTCCTTCAACAGCTCTTGGAAATTCTGCTTATGGGAATAAATGATCCGGTTCAACTGCTGGTGTTAGGAATTATGCTTGGAATGCTTATACTAATACTGCCCTTTCTGCTTATGGGGATGCCAGTTCAACTGCTACGGTAGGAACTGCTGCCGAGGATGCTCTTTACTGGGAATGAAGCTCCCTTCAACTACTTTTTCAATTGCTCTTGGAAATGATCTTGGAACTGAAGCTGGTTTTAAAGGTTAAACTGGTGTTGATGGGGATAAGGCTGCTAGTGCTACTCTGCGTGCTGGGAATTATGATTCAACTGCTGGTTGTGCTACCTTTGCTTGTAATCCTTTTTCCACTTGGGCTTGGAACTCCTTGTGCTGCCCGGAATGAGGTTGGTTAAACTGCTGCTTTTGGAAATGATAATGGTTCAACTGGGGCTTATGATTCAACTGCTCTTGGAACTGATGCTACTGAGAATAAGAATAATAATGTAGGTTCAACTAGTTATCCTGGTGGGGATGCCGGAAATAATGAGGAGGCTGGGGATTCTCTGGTTCAAATGATGACGGGAATTATACTAATTATATTGGTATTTATGGGGATGCTGGGTCAACTGATCATGGTAATTATGCTCATTAAATTGCTTTGGTAAATGATCCTTCTGGGGATTAGGACGCTGGGAATCCTTTTGATCCTGGAAATGCCGGTTCGGCTGGTTCAACTAATGCCCCGGGAATTGAGTAAGCTGGGAATGCTGGGGCCTTGAGGGAGTTTATTGGGTCTTGAGTTGTGCTATTTATCGGGACGTTATATGCAGAGTGAAGGGGATGTTAGATTGACCCTCGATGTGGAGTGCTATTGGCGGATCAGTTTCAATGTCTATATTGGCATAAGGTTCAGTGGTAACTTGCCTCTACAGAATAATCATTAGTTTTCATGCCTCTCTCGTAAGATGATGGCTGGAGCGGGCTGACTAAATGCGAGATAATTGTCCACCTGGTACTTCTTATCTTTGTCCTCCGGGTACGGCTTTCTTTCTTTGCCCTCCTAGACGGGGGGATAACCCGGGACCTTGGTACGTATATTGATAAGCCATTGGTATGTATACGTGCCTTATTTGTTGTGGGTGGGTGTCTGTAAGCCTAATCTGGCTAATAGCTAATCTGGCTGACCTCCCCGTTAAACGTTGCATTTTACTTGCAATTTTATTTAGGACACTTGCCTAATTAGAGCTTTTTAGCTTATTTAGCTGACTTCGAGATGGCATTCTGCCTATCATATAGAAACTGACTTAAATGGACTTATTCTGTAAGAAAAAACACTGGATTGTATCGGGTTTATCGAGTTCTATTTATTTAGAGATCTACTGGTATTGATTTCTTATATATAGATTTTAACATAACACTTAGATATGCATTTAACAACATAACATATATGTATTGAACATGGAATGGATATTGAAACTTATATGCGATCTCGTATAGAGAAGATTTACTTGCCACAGAAACAATTAAATCTAGAGATGTAAAGAGTTATATTATTGTTCACAACGTTTGAATCCAAGATTGATAAACAAGCGATCAATATTCTCATACTAAGCATGAGGTGCTTATTTCAAACCATGCAACGACTTCTTGAGTCAAAAAACAAGATCAGAATCTGTCACAAAAGCAATATGTTGTTCTATATATATTTCGTTAGACAATTCTCCATGAAGAAAGACACTTTTAACATCCATTTGATGAAGTTTCCATTCAAAATGAGCATCAAGGGAAAGAATCAGTCAAATAGAGTTTATATTTCCAACACGGGAAAATGTTTTAGTGTAGTTGATGCCTTCTTGCTGAGATAATTCCTTAGCTACCAAATGATCCTTATGACATTCAAGAGCATTGTTGGAAGTAATCTTGGTCTTATAGACCCATCGACACTTCACAACGTTATTTCCTTGTGGTAAAGGAATGAGTTCCAAATCTTGATTCTTCTTCAAAGAATGAATTTCATCCATAGAATTTTCTCATTTAGGAACTCCCTAAGCATCAACATAAGTGTCAGGATCACAAGTTTCAAGAACATGTGTCGTCAGTGCAAAATTTCCATGTGTTGTTTCCAACTTCAGGTTTGTCATCCAATACTACCATCTCCAACACTGGGTCTAGTAGATTCAATTGTTTTAGAATCCCTCCGAGGTAGACAAGTTGGTAGTGATTTAGGTTAGTGATTTCCATTCAAATGAGTCAGTTTTTCGATGTACTCAATCAAGGTGGACTGAAAACCATTCAACTTGGGAGTATAATTTGTCGGTTTGGACAAATCTCCAAATAAGGGTACAGTCGATCTAGATTCTTCAATAATATCAAAAGGATCACTACATAATAGGATAGAAGAGGAATTAAAAAACAGATTTCCTAAAATCTTCTTATCAAATATCACATTTATGCTCAAAATGATCTATTATTTGATAGGGTCAAATAATCGAAAGGCTTTTGATTCATCAAAATAGCTGTAGGTATCCAATTCACTGGTGTAAATTAGACCTTAAGTTTATGTCAATCCGGAGTTTGTAAGACTTAGAGGCATATCCCAAATATAGAGACTCAGAGCTAGACTTAACTCGAAATTTAGTTTGCTTGTGAAATAAATCTATTGAATGCTAGAATGTTGTAACTTTGAAATGCAAAACCTCCCTTACAGAAGTAACTTCATTCAACCTCTTAGTTTAACCAGCAATTCATATATGAAATATTCTGATATTAAAATGTTGAACCTAAATATTAAAAATGAATCACAATACAATGCCTAATATCTCACTGTTGAAAACAGACTACCATTGATTTCCTTTACAAGAAGACAATTCGCAATGTGTAACTATATTTAGCAGTGCAACATCAAATAAATAATGCAATTGATATGATTTCTACAGTGTTTAATCATTCAAATGAAAGAGCTCATAATCCTATTTCTATAATCTAACGCGTTCTGCAATATATGAGAAATCAATTAAAACAAATCAAATCTACAAGTTTCAATTAAAACATACCACATGCAATGATGTAGAGATAGGTGTGCAGGCTTGGCAAAGGGGGCCCTCCAATGCTTTGCTTACACACACAAAGAAAATCACAGAACTCTAATGCTCAATCGCATTCACCATATGGAAATAGGCACACACAACAATTTATTGAATACTCCAATCTTTATTTCAAAATCATGCGTATATCATCCAAGAAGTTTTCTTTTACAAAACAAATAGTTATATATCCCTCGTTTCTGAACTGAAACGCTATATCTATGGAAAATTAATAATGACATTGGCAATAACAATATCCCTAAATTCGAAATCGCCCATCATATCCAAGAAAATAGGCTAGATCGCTAGAAAATCGAACTACCCTGTTTTTATGCTAGATGACTGCACAGGTGGTCATTGTTGACCAGCATTGACTCGCCACCTGTGAGAAACATGCCACAAGTTTGTTAGAAGTTTAACCATCCTTGGACATTGAGGGTCTTCTTTCACTCTTCAGTTTGTGCCCAGCTGGACTGCAAGTATCCAACCTGGGAGAGATTACGGGAAGTTAGCACATTCTGTAATTTTGAATAAAATCTTAATTTAAATGCCTTAAAAATCTCATAATTCACTTATTAAAAAGCAACGACATTTATACCTTTGACCAAGGTTTTGTGGATAAAATTAAGGTTTTATGGATCGAGTATGAAGGTTCATGGAGGAAACTGGAAGGTATTTGAATGTCAAAATAGGTGAAAAATGGTGCCCAACATCTCCCCCAAGAGGAAGCTGTTGCATGTCCTCATGCACAAAAAAGTATTTCCAAAATTTTTGACCCTGCTTATGTTCTGAACAAAATCTTGTTCCTGAAACTCTGCTTCTAATCCTCTGATGTACCTCCTGTTTGAGATGATGCATCTGTAGAAGTTCGAGCTGCATAAAGAACTTTCAGTTTTTCATACTTGGTCTGGTAAATCTTCTTTTGTTTATGCCATTTATATGCATGCTTGGATATTCGTGCCCTTTGAACTTTAAGTTTCCTCTTCTTTTCTGTTAACTTTTCATTCTTCAGTTCTAATTCTATTACTTCCATTTTCAACTTCTTAATATTTTTACTGGTTTTGGAAGTTTTCTTCTTTTCCATCTTCACTGAAGGCTGCTCAGAATTAGTATCCATATCTTCATTCTCTTGCACTGAATCTCCCTTCTTTTCTTTTTCTATAGTTTGTTGCTCCAAGAAAGGAGAAGCTTGATCATCTGAAATTTCCTGTCCTGGATGCTTTTTTTCTTCTTTTTCTTGTTGATCAAAGAAAAGATTTATCTTTTTAGTCTGATTTATCACTTCATCTGAAATATTTTCAGTGTCTTGGGTACTTTTACTTTCATGGACTTTCCCTATCTCACCTGTTGGATCTTCTTCTTGGCTTTCCAAGGATTGTATGTATTCATACTGTTTTTGTTGGCTTTCATCATCCTCTTCTAATGCTGACTTCTTTTGAGCTTGTTGATGTTTCCTTGGCTTCTTCTCATGAGTGGTGAAGATTTGATCTTGCTTTTGAAGCTTTCTTTCTTCTTTCATCATGCTCCTGGTTCTTATTCTTCTCTGAGGCTATTTTGGGCTTGCTGCCTCAGAGTTATCTTCATCATCTGTGATTATTAACACATTTTCTTTCTTTTTCCCTTTAAGCAGTTTTGAGCTTGTTGCTTCAGGGTTCTGTTCTTCATCCTTGCGGTATGTTATCATCAACAGTTTGTCTTCTTTCAAGTTTTCTTCAAGCAGCTCTTCTAGCTCTTCAAACTGATTATGAATTATAAACTCTTGCCATGTCAACTTTTGCTTCTGTAACTCATATGTGATGATTATTTTAATGAGCCCACAATGAAAAAGGCTTGTTAGCTTGTCTTTTTCACGTTTTTGAACAACCTTAGCCATCTTGGAAAGGCTTTGTAATAAAAAATGGGGCATGTTAACCTCACAATCACCCCTTAGGTGCTGCAACATCTTGATATGATAAAGATACACAATGCTAAATCTTCCTTCACAGGTGATGAATCTTTGGATGATATATACTATTTCATCCCAGGGATGAACCAACCAACTCCTTGGTATTCCCTTCTTCCATTCCACTGAACCTGCCCTTGACCTGCATAGAAAGGGTGTCCAGGCCTTCTCCCTAAATTGTTTTGTTTTAAAGAACCTTTCCCCCTGCTGTGGTAAGCCAATGATCTATGCCAAGATATCTTCAGATAGCCTGAAACTCAAATTTCCTACTGGAGCCGTCTCTCCATCAAATGAGACAGCAAAAGCTAGGCTAACATTATCATTGTGCCCATCAAATTTATCAAAGAAAGACACCCATTGTTTCTTCTCGAAAATTTCCATGCATCTTTCATGAATGGCAATGGGATCGAATTTCTCTCGTTCTAGTCTAGACACCATTTTACAACTTTAACAGGAAAAATCTCTTTTTTATATGCAATGGAATATTTCAAATAAGACTTAACCCTAGATTATAACTCCAGTTTGAAATTTTAAACTCTGTAAAATTTCTCCTTTCTTCAATCGTTCTTCTGAAAGTCTGAATTGATAGTAAAAACCAGGGTGTCAAGCTTACCTAGCCTGCGCGGTTCCTCGATTTGCACATTCTGAATGAAATACGCATCCTCGTATCTGTATTTCTTCTTCTATAATGCCAATGGTGTTTCTTTTCATCACTCCAAAATTCGTGCCGAGGATTTTTAAAGAAAGGAATATGCTTCAAGTTTCTGAGTTGAGAGACTGCGCTTTTTTCCACTGTAATGCAACCAGTGTTTCCTCCTTAGATTAATAGAAATCTGTCAACTCTTTTAATCAGCATGGATGTGAGGTTTGGGGAAGAGCAAGTCAGCTGGAAAACCATGGATATATGAAATATCACTTCAAGTTTTTGAATTTGTAAATTGTGCTTCCCTATACGTGGGCGAGATTCGTGGGAGGTAATATCAATGATTCCCTCCTTTTATGCAATGATGTTTTGAACAGGCCACTTAATTCTCCGTTGATTCGCTACTTCACCCATGTTCCATGACCCCTTTTCATATACTAAATTTATTTTTAACTTAATGCGTATCATGCAATGATGTCTTCATCTTAGAGTATATGAAAGAAAACATGAAAATATTCAAATTTCCTTGGTAAACAAAACATATATATATTTTTTCTCTGCTTTCTGTTGAAAAGACCTGCCTAGAGAATGCAATCTAGGTTTTGATCAGTCAAAAATTTCTTCTGAGATTGATCCTGGCCACCATTTTGACACCTAGGGTAAGATAATGAGAAGTGAATGGGCTGCTGGCAAGGATTATGAAGGTGATAGAGTAGACAGTCAAGTTTATGAGGATAGGTAGGTATTTTTATTTTTTGTCATTATTTCAAAATAAAGAATCATGTAAACTTTTAAAGCATAAAAATTAAAATTCTTACAGACTTTGCTTTGATATTCCCTTATGCTTTTCTTGCTGCTTGATGTAGCTGATCTGCTTGTCTGTTGAAAAGAGAATTTGCATGTTCCTGGTCCACACATGTCCTTCCGATGTCTTCTAAAAAAAACTGTCTACTATCTCAGGTTCCTGTGCAAGAATTCCAATAAAATGTATTTCTTTTCAGGTCCCTTCTGCTGACTTCTGATGTTGTCAGGTCCCTCTGCTAAGCTTTGAGGTCTGTGAAATAAAAGTTGAAATTCTGGCATTTGAAGAAGGCTTGGAGACAGAAAGCATGAAATGCTTATCCCCCCCAGGCCTATGTATAGACTTGTCCTCAAGTCAATCAAATGTTTTATTTTATTGATAGTCCTGAAAGAAATGATGTTGAAAGTAAAAAAAAATGTTTTGGGGAATTTGCAATGGCCAAGTATGCTTGGTTTTCCAAGGAAAATTTGAGTTTATGTTGTGCCAGTTTCCTAGTTTTCACAACTAAACTCCTTTTTTTTTTTTTTAATATGTTTTTTTTTTCGAGTCAGAAAATGGCTAAGAAGAAAGTGAAGGAGAAACACCAGTGTGTTTGTCCAGCACTTTCATCTCCCTTTGCTGTGAAATCTGTTGTATGAAATCTTCTTTGCTGAGAGGCTTGGTGTAGAGTTTTAGCCAATGGCCATTGACCACAAATGTATGTGCTTCATCATCGATTGTTTGGAGTTTGACTGAGCCATTGTCATATACCTCTGCAATTGCAGAAGGACCAAGCCAATGATTTGTAAATTTGGCTTTGAAGTCTTTGAACTTTGAATCAAACAATAAGGCCCAGTCACCGATGTGAAATTGTTTCTTTTTGATAAACTTGTCATGCCATTGGGCTCTCTGTTGCTGTACCAAAATATTGTGTTCTACTGCTGCCTGTTGCATCTCATCTAATTGATTCAATTGTAGTATCCTTTCTTGCTGTGCTTCAGAAAGATTCATCCCCAAATCTGCTGCTAACTTAAAGGTATAAATTTGAAATTCTATTGGCAACAGAACCTGCTTACCATAAACTAACTGATAGGGTGAAAAACCAGTACTATTTTTCCAAGTGATTCGATATGCCCATAAAGCTTCAGTAAGCTTAGCTAACCAATCCTTTCGATGCATCTGTACAGTTTTGGTGATGATTCCTTCCAAAGTTTTGTTTGTAGACTCCACTTGGCCATTGGCTCGTGGATGGTAAGGTGTAGATTTTATGTGTGTAATTTTGTATTTGGATGCTATCTCCTGCACCAGTTTAGAAGTAAACTATGCACCCTGATCGGTCACAATCTCTCGAGGAACCCCAAAACGGACAAATATCTCTTCAAAAAGAAAGTTTACCATTGTATTTTCTGTGGCTCTTGGTAATGGTTTGGCTTCTACCCACTTTGTAACATAGTCAGTACATACTAAAATGTACTTATTTCCTTGTGATGGTGGATTGATTGGACCAATGAAGTCAAGAGCCCATTTTTCAAATGGTTCAATGAGGATTTGTGGTTGGAGTGGCATTTCATCAGATCGTACTGGACGTCCCATCCATTGACAAGTATCACAACTCCTAACATACTTCTTAGCATCCTTGAAAATAGAAGGCCAGTAATACCCAAAATTGAGTATCTTGTATGATGTTCTTTTCTCTGCAAAATGGCCACCACATGGTTCATCATGACATGCTTTCAAAATATCTAAAACTTCATCTTGTCGTACACATCTCCTAATAATTAGATCATATCCTGTGTAAAACAGATCGCCATTGACCCATATGTGTCTAGCACTTTGTTTAATAATCTTTTTCTTTTCTTTGGATGACATAGATGGAGGTAGCTGTCCTGATGATAAATAATTGGCGATATCAGCATACCAAGGAGTGATAACAGAAATTGTGAACAAGTGTTCATCAGGGAAACTATCTAAAACAGGAACAACCTCACCGGAATGGTGTAAGCGAGACAGGAAATCTGCTACTTGATTTTCTCGTCCAGGCCGATCTAAAATAGTGATATGGAACTCCTGCATTAATAGTAACCATCTGGTTATCCTTCCATTAGTAATAGACTTATTCATTAAATATCGTAAAGCAGAATGATCTGTGTGGACAAAAATTTCGTAACCAGTAATGTAATGATGGAATTTGTTCACAGCATGAACTACTGCCAACATCTCCTTTTGAGTTACTGTATAATTCAATTCTGCAGGTGTTAGATTTTTGCTGATAAAATAAATAGCATAAGTCATGGTCTGCTCTTTTTGTCCCAAAGAGGCCCCTATTGCAGTATGAGATGCATCAGTAGAAATATGGAAGGGAAGTGTCCAATTTGGTCCCCTTAGAATGGGAGCAGTTGAGAGCTTCTCTTTAAGTGTCTGAAATGCAGATTGACAATTAGTATCCCATTTGAAATGGACATCCTTTGAAAGTAATTTAAACAATGGCAGAGCTATCTTACTGAAATTTTCAATAAATATACGATAATAGCCTGCATACCCTAGAAAGTTTCTCACATCTGTTTGAGTGGTTGGTGCAGATAGATTTACAATAATGTGAATTTTGGCAGGATCTACTTTTATTCTAGATGAAGAAATGTGATGTCCTAAAACTATCCCTTCAGTCATCATCATAAAACACTTTTCATTGCTTAGGGAAAGATTTGATTCAACACACCTTTTTAAAATTTTCTCCAAGTTTGATAAGGAATCTTCGAAGGTATTTCCATGCACAGAAAAATCGTCCATATAGGCCTCAACACATTCATGAATTAGATCTGCAAAAATGGCCAAGACTGCTCTCTGAAAGGTAGCTAGGGCGTTACATAAACCAAAAGGTAGAACTTTGTAGGCATATGTACCCCAGGGACATGTAAAAGTAGTTTTGTCCTGGTCTTCTTTTGCAATGCTAATTTGATTATACCCGCTGAAACCATCTAGAAATGAAAAATAGTTCTTCCCAGCTAGGGCATCGAGCACTTGATCAATAAATGGCGATGGGAAATAATCTTTTAGTGTTTCCTTGTTTAACTCTCTGTAATCTACACATATCCGCCATTTGCCATTTTTCTTAGGAACAACAAATAAGGGAGAAACCCATTGGCTGTCAGAGATAGGGTAGATAAATCCTACCTTTAATAACTTCTGCAATTCTTCCTTAACTATTTCTTTGAGTATGGGGTTCATTCTACGTTGAGGTTGTCTGAGAGGTCTGATTTTATCATCTGTATAAATGTGGTGAGTGCATGTTTCATGATGAATGCCTGGCATGTCAGTGTATTCCCAAGCAAATGCATGAGAATACTTATTCAGTAAGGTAATCAACTGGTCTTCCTGTGATGTGGTAAGATGGGCACTGATATGCAAGTGTTTTTCTGGACTGATTTCAACTGTTTTGCTTTGGACATCAGTGATCGAATGAACATTAAAAATATCATGAAGTGCTAATGCTAAAGAATGTATTGTACAATTTTCCTGAAAATTCTGTCCCAAAACCTGATCTGTGATAGCATACTGCATGTCTCTTAATTTCTTAGAGGTATTAGGTTCAGCAATGAAGTAATCCAGTAAATCTTCATTGTTGTCTTCTTGAAAATCAAAGAACTGATTTATACTTAGGACAGGTTGAATGATTTCTTTTTCCTGTTCCTTGGTTTCATTGATCCATGATAACTGATCTTATACAGAAGGTCGCTGGGCAGAAGGATAAAGTGTAATTTGTTTTCTCTCTGTCCCATGTGAAATGAGCATGCTTCCTGACCTACACCCTATAAAAGCATCAGTTGTTGCCAACCAGGGTCGGCCAAGAATCAATGGATGCCCTCCTAAATTAGACTTTGGTTGCAACACTATGAAATCTACAGGATACTCCCAGGAATCTAAAAAAACAATGATATCTTCTAAGATCCCTTCAGGTGTAATTTTAGACCTGTCAGCTAGTTCTAGAACTGTAGTGGTTGGTCTGAGATTTGTCAAGTGTAGATATTCCATTGTTTCTAATGTCATGACATTGATAGCAACACCTAAGTCAATTAGTGTTTTTGGAATTGAAAAGTTGTTGACAGTTATTGTGACCATTGGGATTCCTGGATCAACGTATTTTTCAATAAAAACAGTGTTAGACATTAGTCCTGCTAATTTGCCTACCACATGAATTGTTGGTGGATCCTTCCTTCTCTTATTGAGACATAATTCCCTAACGGCTTTCGTATAGATTGGAATATCCTTTATAGCCTACAGTAGGGGAATTTTGACACATATGTTGGTTAACTCATTCAAAACATCAAAATCAGGTAGGGGAATTGAAAATTTTTCCTTTACCAACCTTTCAGGAAAGGGAGGTATATGAGGTACTAATGTTTTTCCTTTTTGACTGTGATTTTCTGACTGTGGTGTTTCCATATTTGATTTTTTTGAAGTTTTCTCATTTTTTGTTTGTTCTTCTAAAATAATAGGGGATTCTTTTTGTAAAGTTTTTCCAGATCTTAAGTTGATGTTTTGAAGTGGGAGGATTGAGTAGGGGGTGTGCCATTCCTTCATCAAAATTGTACATGGGTTTATCCATTTTATTATTTGGATTTGGTATTGGCTGGGCTGGAAATTGTGTAGGTCTAGGTGGAGGCTGGTTGGATGGCAATTGAAGTTGTTGAGGTTGTTGGACTAGTTGAGGAGCAAAGTTGGGTTGTTGGAAAAATGGGGTTTGATTCTGATGATATTGGGGGTATGCAAAAGGTTGTTGATAAGGCTGTGGGTAGGCCTGTTGGTATGTCTGATTACCATGAGTATACCCTCGCCAGTTTGAAACAGGTTGGGATTGTTGTTGTTGTTGAGGAGAGCAAGTTTGCCAGGGCATGGGTCCACTTCATGAATTTTGAACAGGATTTTGATAAGTTGAATGAAACTGCTACATAGGATCTTGAGACATACCTGAAAATCGTGGCTGCCAAGGTCTTCGTTGTCCCATAAAATAGAGAGGCTCCATGCTTTGATTCTCCTCCATTCGAGCTGCCTACAATTCTTTCAATCTGGGGCAATCATCAGTTTTATGATTTTCAGTACATAAACCACAAATTTGAACAGTATTCAGAGGGCATTCTCTTAATGGATGTTTCTTTCTACATTTAGGGCAGAAAATAGACAGGGCTTGATCTTGTTGGTTTTGTTGTTCTTATCTCTTCTTGGTTTTTGATGTTTCGACCTGTTCTCCCAAGGTACTCAATAAATCAGTCTTAAAATCTTCTAACAAGTTCCCAAGTTCAGCTCTGGATATGCCATTGGTTGCAGATTTTGTTACTTTGGAAGTTGCATCTCTCTTTCCATTTCTGGCTTTTCCTCTAGAATACTTTTGACTTAAGTATGTAATCTCTTCGAATGGTAGATAGGAGATGTCACCTTTTCCCATAACATTCAAAATATCCAGATATTCTTCTTTTATTCCTTTCAAAAATATTGTACGAGTGATCTCAGATGTCAAACAATTGTATTTAGATTTTTGCAAGTTATATGAGAATCTTTCAAGATACTCTTCCAAGCTTTCATCTTCTTGTTGAAACATTCTAAAAATATCATCTTTTGAATCTTTTGATCTATAGTAAGCTCGGTATTTCCTAAGAAATTTTTTTCTCATATCATCCCAACTGGTTATTGAATGCTCTCCTAGCCCCATGAACCATTTCAATGCAGCCGCCTTAAGAGTAGCAGGGAAGAGACGAAGTTTGTGGGTGTCATCAGTATACCCATAAGTACGACACAAGATATCAAATTCAAATAAGAAAGAGTCTAGGTCTTCAGAAGTCATGCCATAGAAATTTGGTAGGACAGATGGTGGAATTTTTTCATCCTTACTTCTTCTCCTAGGATGATACTAGTGTCCAGGATGGGAAATTTAAAAGTGGCTTCTTGATCTTCTTCTGCTCTTTCCTCCATTTCATACCTTCTCTCCTCTTCCATTCTCTCTTGTCTTAGTTTATTGTCAATTTCTAACCTTCTCTCATACTCCCTTTGCTGTTCTGCAGTTGGCCCTTTTAATGTTTCTCCTTCAGCCATTTCTCTTCGTTTATTTTCAATCTCCATCCTACGTTCGTATTCCCTACGTTGCTCGAAGGTGAGTCCTCCTTTCTTAGATGTTTCCTCTTCAGTCATTTCAAAAGTATCAACAGTTGTAATTAATCCTTTGTGATTAGTTAAAGAAGTTCCTGTTACTTCGATTTTTGGGGGCTTTTTGATAAATCTTCCTTTTTCGTCTCTTTGTCTTGACATAAAACTAAAACCTACTTTGTGTTTTTGAATTTTTTTTTCTTTTGAATAAGAGAACTAAGTTTCTTAAGTCTGCTTTTAAAATGCCTCCCCGGCAACGGTGCCAAAATGTTGGTATCCAATTCACTGGTGTAAATTAGACCTTAAGTTTATGTCAATCTGGAGTTTATAAGACTTAGAGGCATATCCCAAATATAGAGACTCAGAGCTGGACTTAACTGGAAATTCAGTTTGCTTGTGAAATAAATTTATTGAATGCTAGAATGCTGTAACTTTGAAATGCAAAACCTCCCTTACAGAAGCAACTTCATTCGACCTCTTAGTTTAATCAGCAATTCATATATGAAATATTCTGAGATTAAAATGTTGAACCTAAATCTTAAAAATGAATCACAATACAATGCCTAATATCTTGCTGTTGAAAACAGACTACCATTGATTTCCTTTACAAGAAGACAATTCGCAATGTGTAACTATATTTAGCAGTGCAACATCAAATAAGTAATGCAATTGATATGATTTCTACAGTGTTTAATCATTCAAATGAAAGAGCTCATAATCCTATTTCTATAATCTAACGCGTTCTGCAATATATGAGAAATCAAGTAAAACAAATCGAATCTACAGGTTTCAATTAAAACATACCACACGCAATGATGCAGAGATAGGTGTACAGGCTTGGAAAAGGGGGCCCTCCAATGCTTTGCTTACACACACAAAGAAAATCACAGAACTCTAAAGCTCAATCGCATTCACCATATGGAAATAGGAACACACAACAATTTATCGAATACTCCAGTCTTTATTTCAAAATCATGCGTATATCATCCAAGAAGTTTTTCTTTTACAAAACAAATAGTTATATATCCCTCGTTTCTGAACTGAAACGCTATATCTATGGAAAATTAATAATGACATTGGAAATAACAATCTCCCTATATTCGAAATCGCCCATCATCTCCAAGAAAATAGGCTAGATCGCTAAAAAATCGAACTTCCCTGTTTTTATGCTAGATGACTGCACATGAGGTCATTGTTGACCAGCATTGACTCACCACCTGTGAGAAACATGCCACAATTTTGTTAGAAGTTTAACCATCCTTGGACATCGAGGGTCTTCTTTCACTCTTCATTTTGTGCCTTGTTGGCCTGCAAGTATCCAACCTGGGAGAGATTACGGGAAGTTAGCACATTCTGTAATTTTGAATAAAATCTTAATTTAAATGCCTTAAAAATCTCATAATTCACTTATTAAGAAGCAACGACATTTATACCTTTGACCAAGGTTTTGTGGATAAAATTAAGGTTTTATGGATCGAGTATGAAGGTTCATGGAGGAAACTGGAAGGTATTTGGATGGCAAAATAGGTGAAAAATGGTGCCCAACAATAGCCCATAGTAATGCAAACATGAATTTTTACATCCAATTTTTTCCCACAGTTATCATTGATATGCACCCAAGCAACAAATCGAAAGGTTTTGAGGTGTCCAATTGAGGGTTTCCTTCCATTCCACTTCTCGATTAGAGTCATGTCACTGACTGCTCTAGCAAGAACAAGGTTTAGGAGATAGTTTGAATAGTAAACAACTTCTCCCCATAATTTTGTGGGAAGGTCTTTGATCTGCAGTAGGTAGTGGGCCATTTCCACCAAAGTCTATTTCTTCCAATTTGTTATGCTATTCTATTGAGGGGTGTGAGGGACATGTCTATGCCAAGAAATACCATTTTGCAAGATATATTCTTCAAACTTTCGACCCACATATTCTCCATCATTATCTAATCTCAAACATTTGATAAAATGTAGAGAAATCATCAATAAAGGTAAAAATATACTTTGCACTTTCTAATAAGGGTTTGTTCATGAACAAAGGTCATTGTGAACAAGTTCCAGTCTATTCTATGCTCTCCATGCTTTCTCGGAATCAAAGGGTTCCTAATGGTGCTTTCCATGCACACATTGTCTACAAACTCCATCAAGTGGAATAGTCTTTGGAAGACCAATAACCATATTATTTGTTTCCATTATCTTGAAACTTTGAAATTTTATATGTCCATGTCATTCATGCCAAATTATACTTTTGTTGTTGACCTGAGCAATGAGGGTTGTTGGTCCAGTTGGTCCAGCTGGTCTAGGAAATGACAAAACTTGTAAAGTTTGTCTTTGGGATCTAGGTATCCTAAAACAATAGTTTCCCTCCTAAGCCTCAGATCCTTTACGATAAAGCTATCTAACCAACTGAGAAAAAAAATTGCACTCAAGATAGGAACACGAGAGACATTGGATATTCGACCATGTCAACATTGAACATCCTTTCTTCCGTCAATATTCATGAGAGCATAGTCATTAGATACATAAATCTTATGTTCTGTAGATCCACTAAAGGAAGAGAACAAAGAATCATCTTAGCCATATGACAAGTACAACCAAAATCAACTATCCATTATGTCTGAGTGGTACAGGCGTGTAAGGCTAATAGAAAAGGTAAAGTTTTTAGCAGGTCATTTGATCAACTCACCATTTGATGTGCCTTATTCAAGATTCTTAAAAAATTTATCCAATTCCTTCATCTTCTTCCAACAGGTTTTCTCGACATGTCCCACCTTTCCACAATAGTAACATGTTGTTTTTTTCAATTATTCTTTGCCAATGTCAACTTGTCAATATTTCCTCTAGTAGGCTAGTCGATACATCATGTTCGATGATCTAGTCAACCACATTTTTTATAATTTTTCTTGAACTTGCCTTTGAGGAAGTGAGCCTATTGTTTTCTACGAAGATTCCCTTGTTCAAGAAACTTTTGT
The DNA here is from genome assembly GCA_027924585.1 of Larix kaempferi. Taxonomy (NCBI): domain Eukaryota; kingdom Viridiplantae; phylum Streptophyta; class Pinopsida; order Pinales; family Pinaceae; genus Larix; species Larix kaempferi. The sequence goes on from BSBM01000563.1 coordinate 869,931, forward strand.
TGCTCTTTAATAAAAAATCACAGAATATATCAAAGGTGAATTCCTTACCATTATGCCTACATGACATCCAATTGGTGCAAAATGAAGATGAGAACACATCATAAGGCGTCCTTAAATTCATTAGGACCATTTAAATGAGTTTCCCATCCTTCTTCGAAAAATCCCTACCACATTCACCCAATTTCAACTATAGCTCATTGATACAAGCTAAATAGTCCTCAATCCTTTCAAAGGAATGGGGTTGCAGAGAGATCAAATCTTTCTCTATCTGCATTACTTGATTTTCATTAACCTTGTCGAACAATAACTTAATATTACTCTAAATGACATGAAGTAATTCGATCCTGCTTGTATGAAAGTGAATATCCCTTCAAATGTAGGTCATGATGACCCAAACAACCTCATCCTTCTTTCCACCAATGACAAACTTAGCATGGTCATCTATCAGATCTAGAATAATGATCTTATTATATTTCCATAGTCCCTTGCTTTTCAATATAGTTTCCATATACGGTGCATAGATGGCATAGTTGTTCCCATTTAGAACAATAGGGTCTATCTTGGAAGCCATCTTTCTGATCAAACATATATGATCCAAGTTAAAAGAAAATATATTAGTCGACGAATATTCATCCCATAGTTGATCAACCTTAGATATGACTTAGCATGATTTGCAGATAACATGCTAAGTCAAAACCAATATCTCTAATACCATGTTGGGGAAACTCTTCATATGAACCATAACAAAATAAAATAGTTGAAGGGAACTATATTCCAAGAAAAGAGTGGGTGTCTAAAGACACATTTTCAACACTTAAGAATAATTCATTATGATGAGAACATCAAAAAGCATTCTTCAACAAAACATGAATCGATACAATTCAATATCAACACAACCCATAGGGTCATTCTTTTATAGGTTCTATATATAGCAAACTCTCGTGAAGTGAGGATGATCTGTTCCACAAATAGGGATCCTTGGTTTTAACCATATCTACAAGATTCGAACGTCCCATAATTTAGTCTATTGTTCTATTCAATATGAGCACGACCTCATCAACCATTCAATCAACCATTTAGTCGACTACTTAGTCAAACCTCTAGTTGACTACTCTTCTAGTCAATTGTTTCCTATCAAATGACTATCTCCAAAATATCTAGAGTTGCGATGAACCTACATAACCTTAGTTTTCAACCATATAAACTAAATGATCAACAAATTTTGCCCAATACTCCTTTAGTAAATGTTTCTTGTTGAGCATGTTGTGAACCATGTTCATGATGGTTCTATTCATTCTCTTTCCTACACAATTCAGCTGAGTTGTACACCAGGTAGTAAACTAGCTCCTAATTCCATGTGACCTACAAAATTCTAAGAAATCATTAGAATTAAATTATCCTCCTCTGTCATATCTTAGCACCTAATAATATGTTTTACACTTTTGTTCTCAACCCAAGTCTTCTAACTATAATCATCGATAAACGTTAGAAAATAATATTTCCACCCAAATATTGTGTATGCATAGGTCCACAAAATTTTGAATGCATGATCTCCAATGGTGCTTTTTCTCTATACACAACTCTAGATGGAAAAATTTCTTTGTGATTCTTTGCAAGGATGCAACTCTCACAAGAGTTTGTTGGATACTCAATACTTGGTAGTCATTTTACCATTTTCTTGGATACTCAATTATTTGGTAGGTTATTCTACAACCTCTTCTATGGCTTACTTGGATTACTGATACATTAAGATGGAGTTCCAGAATAGGCCACAATCACTCCATTAACTTTCCGCAGCATTAAAAAATGATCTCAATCTTTTTGCAACTACCCATAGTACCAAAGGTATCCCAAAGAGATTCTATATCTACACAACTATGAATGGCTATTCCACAACTTTATTAAGGAAATTGAACTTGGCACTAGCTATCTAGAGAATCATGAACATGATAGTGGGACCCTCTTCTCAATGGAATTGTGCTTATGAATCTCGTAACTAGTGGTTTTATGCAATGTGTAACTTTGTGTAAGGGGAATATGGATGTATATTTCTTTTGATGAATGTAAGAGATGTGATCTACTTCATAAGTTGAAATTCTTTCAATGCCTTAGCCTCATGGATTCCAACAAATTCCCCATATGAGTTTCATCAATTGTTGACTATGTTGGGAGATGTTGCAGTTGAAAACTAACATAAAGTTCCTCTACAAAAAATGGATATGCAAATTTCTCTCACCGTGATGTGTTATGTCTCCTAAAAATGGATATGAATGATCCTTGGGCTTAGACCTAAAAAAGCATGTTTCAGTTCTGGATTCAAGGTAGTGGAAACCTACTTAATCCATTTCTTGCATTCGAACATGTCATCTGGTTGACTTGTAAAATTAACCTAGGGTGGTCCCTATGGGAGAAAATAGATTTTGGACCATGAGCATTTTGGGTGACAACATGATATATCATTAAGAAACAAAATGTAGAATTTTATGTCTATTAAGAATAAAAAAACAATATTGTTAAATTGCAGAATGTAAAATTTTTCTTTATGTGCCATACATGTAAAAATCACTAGTGAGGTATTAATCTTTCAACTTTGAGCGAATTTGTAAGATGGAATTGTTATAATTATTAGTCTTTGTTACATTATAGGACCAAAAAAATTGATGCTAGAGTCTAGTTTGCTTCTACAAAAAGTAAATTAGAAAGTTAAATAGGTGCAACATGAAATTTCATTAAAAAGGTAGGAGTTAAAGAATAATATGTGCTTCCCTTATATATACAGTTTATTTGAAAATACAAATAAATAAATACATAGAAAAACAAAAGAAGAAACCAAATAATTAAAAGTGCTGAGACAAGGATGCTGGTATGCCCAAAAATATTTTTATTGATAACTAGAATTTGATAGTCATTAGTACATAACATTCGTTATCAGTTTTAGACCCTCGAGGATAGGAGGTTTCTGGGACCCTATGCTAGTATCAACATTTCATGTCTCAAATGGGTGAAACCCAGACAATGTGAATGTGCTCACACTCATATTTTCTTAAGGTAACCTAAACGCATGAATGTATTAGCCTTAAAATATATAGAAAAGCACAAATAGCCTACAAAATAACATAACATATCTTCAATGAAGAGATGCTCTTCTTTCACCCTAATGGATGGACTCAGAAGTTGTCTTACCTACCATCGATGCACTATTAGGCTATTGGAAAATTGCATATCAAAGGGTAGATGGAAAAAAAATTACTATTGAACATAACTATACCTACTCCTTACCTTCCCTCCTTGAGCTCCTATGCAAATTCATAATTAGACGGGGTCCAAGAGGTAGTCAAAGTGTTTCATCCTCCTTTGGAAGCTTGAGAATTTTAAAAAATGCTTGATGTTCAATATGCAATAGGTGCGGGAAAAAAAACAAAGCACATATCATTAAGGAGGTCACACATTACTTTCTTGTGAAGAACTCAAATGTTGTGAAAACTCTTGGTCTTTGATGAACCAATGGACATACAATATTTTTTTGCTAGATAATGAACCTCCAACGACTGCATGTGTTTTATGCTTTTCATCAAAGTTCTTTGATCCCACATTCATCTTTTCTATGAAATTCTCTTGGACATTTGACATTGACATGCATAGGGACTTTGTTCAAAATACGAGATGCTCCCTTTGTCTGCACAATTCATCATTGTTTTATTCTTAGAAGAAATAAAAAGTTGGAAAATGAGAATGTCCATGTGATTCTTTGAGTATTGTCACACCCAACATAAGAGCTAGCATCAGGGAAATATCAACATGAAAAGATGATTGTACAGGTGTAGATGTAGCATATGTGATTGGTACAACATCGAAATTAGTGATTGTGGTATGGAATCCAAACAATAGATATAAGGTGCATGCATAAAGTATATACACTAGAAAAAATAAAATGAAAAATTATCATAGTTGTTGCACAATTTACATGCCAATCCAACACTGATTCGAGTAGATAGCAAACTCATAATAAATATTTATCTTTTCTCAAATGTGCATCAACCTTAATATGCTTTTATACTGGTTGTGATTTGACTGTAACATATAGGGCATGTAATGATGTTTTTTTCCATAGTCGTAATAGGTATGTGTAACATGCTCATGATGAAACTCCATGATTAAATTCATTTATTAACAAAAATGGCAGAACATTTGCATAATACATTTAGGAGTACAAAATAGTTATCTACGATACAGTTATATGTATGGGACATTTATGCTAAACTACCATCTAGTTAAATAATAGTACTAAGATCCCGAAGGATTAGTCAACATTCCCCCCTTAATTCGAAGGGATATATGTCATGCCAAGCAATGATCGGAATATTTCAAATTTTTCACGTCCCAGTGCTTTGGTAAATATATTTGCAATTTTCTCTACAGTAGAATAGTGTCTCAGATGAATGGTTTTGGCCTCAACATGATGTCGAACTAAGTGGTATTTGGTGTTGATATGCTTGTTTCGATCAGGAAATCTAGGATTCTTGGAGAATTGAATTGAGGAAGTGTTGTCAAAAAGTAGAGGTGTTGAAGTCATATGTTTCTCTTGCAAGTATTCAAGGATTTTTCTGAGCCACACACTTTCTTTGGTGGCTTGAGATGTTGCTACATACTTTGCTTCAGTTGTAGAGTTAGCCTAGATCTGATTGTTTCCTCGATATCTAAGTGACATTTGTTGATCCAAGGCTCATCAAATAACCTAATGTAGGCACCTCATGTTCTTTGTCTCCTTCTAAGACTAAATCAGAACATCCAATATGATAAAATTTAGGTACCTTTGAGTATTTCAGACCAAAAGTATGAGTTCCTTTTAAGTATTTGAGTACGCGTTTTGTTCCTTCCTAATGTACTTCACAAGCTTGATGCATAAATCTGGATATAATTCCTACTTCAAAGGTAATATCAAGACGAGTAGTGGTGAGGTAAATAAAACTTCCAACAAGCTTCCTGTACTTGGTTGCATATTTAAAAACATTTCCTTCATTGGAAGAAATCTTTAGATTTTTCTCCATTGGAGTAGAAACAAAATTACATTCTTGCATTCTAAATCTACACAATAATTCTCCGTTGTATTTCTTCTGAGAAATAAAAATGAACTTAGGATTTTGAGTGACTTCACTTCCTAGTAATAATGAAGTAGACCCAAATCTGTCATATCAAAAAACTTTTGCATCTCTTTCTTAATGGATGTTATACAATCATGATTGTTTCTTGTGATTAGCATATCATCAACATATACATCTAGATATACAATCGATCTACCAAATTTCTTGACAAATAGAGTTGCATCATCTATATCAAAATTCTTGTATTTAAATCTCAGAAGGTGCTCAGTTAATTTTTCATACCATGCTTGTGGTTCTTGCTTCAAGCCATCCAAATATTTTACCAATTTACAGGTACCTTTTGCTCCTGAACTTTGATAGAAAAACCTTCAAGATGAGTCATATAGACATATTATTTCAAGTCTCCATTCAAGAAGGCAGTATTAACATCCATATGATGTATTTTCCATTCTTTCTGTGCTACTAAAGAAAACCGAGTTTGAATAGTGCACCATTTTGTTATAGGAGAAAACGTTTCTATGTATTCAACACCTTCTTTATGAGCATATCCTTTTGCTACAAGTCTTGCTTTGTGTTTTTCAAGTGATCCATCAGCTTTATACTTGTTCTTATATATCCACTTGTAGCCAATAGGTTTGGTTCCAATTGGAGAGTCCACCAACCTCCAAGTTCCATTTTTTATGAGAGCATCATACTCTCTCTGCATTGCACTTCTCCATGCATCACTATTTTTTTCTTCTTGAAAGGAAGCAAGTTCATTAATAGTAGAAAAGTTTAATTCACAATCATAAAAACTATGGGAATTGTTACTTGAGCATGAAGTAACATCCCCTGCATTTTCTTCATTCTATCCGGTGGATATTCTTGTCCTTGCTTTCCCAAGTTCATCTGTATGAGAAAATGGTGTGACAAAATAATCACACCTTCTTGGAAATTTCCTGGTCTGTGTCGATCTATGTAGTGGTTGTTGCGGTGTTTTCTTAGCTCCAAGACTCTTTGAAATAGGTTGAAGAACATGTTCTTCAAGAGCTAATTCAATAGTTGGTTCTGATTCTTCAGAATATATGTTGTCAATCAAGCTATCCTCATTATCTAATGGAGAAGCAGAAGAAGAGGAATTTGATGTTGTGGAAGGAAATTCAAAATATTGATCTAGAACAGGAATCCCCACTTCAAGATTTGGAATTTAACTATCCCATTCATGATAGAATTTTTTAGACTGAAATCTATCAAGATGACCAAGTTGTTTGTAAACAGCAAGTGCATCTTTATCAAATTTAAGAAATATCACATCTCTGGAAATAATAAACTTTATGCTTTCTTCAACATATAGTCTGTAAGATTTGAAAGTATTATAATATCACAAAAAAATGCATTTTCTACTTCTTGCTTCCAATTTATTTCTTTGTTGTGCATGAATCAAAGCATAATAGGTAGAACCAAAAATTCTAAAATGATTGACAGTTGGAAGATGGCCATGCCACATTTCATAAGGAGTTTTGTTTTATAGTGAAGCAAAAGGACTCCTATTCTTAATGTACACAGCACAAAGAACTACCTCTCCCCGGAAAATTAACTTAACATTATTAAAAAACATCATGGATCTTACCATATTTAGTAGTGTCATGTTCATGTATTCTACCACACCACTTTGTTATGGATTTATAAGAAATAGTGGTCTGATGTTTAATACCATTGTCCTGCAAATATTTTTCAAAATCACAAGATGTGTATTCACCACCATTATCAGCTCTAAGGGTTCCAATATTGAGTTGAGTTTCATTTTTAATCCATAAATGAAAATTTATGAATGTATCAAAATCTTGAGATTTTGATTTTAATAAATAAACCCAGCAAATCCTTATATATAGTCATCAATAAAAGTCATTAAATATTTATTACCATTTGTTGATGGAATAGGCATGGGCCCACACAAATATGAGTGAATAAGGCCTGGATTTCTAGAAGCTTAAGACATAGATTCATGAAAAGGTTGTTTACTGTGCTTGCCTAAAATACAAGCATCACATTGGGAAGTTTTCTTGGAATAGTAGGAATCCCTTGAATTCCTTTATGTTTCATAATTATGCGACTATCATAATTAATGTGACCAAATCTAGCATGCCATAACAAGCTGGAAGACAAATTACAACTATTCTGAGCCAAATTTGCAGAGTTATGTGAATTGAATGAGGTACCTTTCAACTAAGTTTGTCATCTTCCACTCCATTCATTACAATCACATGATAATAAGTTCTTCTAATCTTAATAATGTCATCAAAGACATGTATTGAAATACCTTGTTGTCTAATATGCACAAGGGACATCAAATTTCTCTTTAGTTGTGGAAGATAAAGAACATCAGAAAGTATGTAAGTAAGGCCTAGTAATTTAAGTCTAACAGATCCAATTCCTAGAGGTTTTAACTGATACTTGTCTGCAAAATGAACTATTCTATCAACTTGATCACTGGATGTCTCAATGAATTATTTTTGAAATGTCATATGGCATGTGGCTCCAATATCTAACAACCAAGTGTCATTCCAAGAAGAAAATGAAGTACCAAAAACTTCTTCAATGCCAATATTAAGCCTTTTTGTATTTACTCTTCTGAATTGCAAGATATTTAGCATCTGTAGGCTCCTTTGGATCACTGTCATCTTTGATGTTATCTTTGCTTTCACAAATATAATCCCACATGTCATTAAAAATAAGAGTATTTTTAACTTTGCGAAACCATTCTTGATCATTTTCTTTACCAAATAGTATTACTCCAACAATTGAAATTAAAGAATTCACTGAAATTTACTATGTGCAAATATTTCAAAGTCAAATTCTTATGCACGGGATAACATAGGTCCGTGAAACCATCCCACAATTCTCCACATGAAGAAAAAAATATTGCTGACTCCACTCAACTTAAGCTCTGAAACCACTGTAACATGTCCATGATGAAACTCCATGATTGAATTCGTTTATTAACAAAAGTGGTAGAACATCTATAGAATACATATAGGAGTACAAAATAGTTATCTAGGAGACAGATAGATGTGTCAGACAGTTATGATGAACTACCATCTAGTTAACTAATAGTACTAAGATCCTAGAGGATTAGTCAACAATATGATTACTGCCTCCAAAAGCAATATTTTAGAATTCACCAATTAGAATGGACGCATATGATCATCCTATGTATCTGGGATTCTGTTTGTGTATTTGTGCTCATTCCCCATGAGTTATTTATCACTCTAGGACTGTAGATCATAACCTATTTGTATGGCATAAGATAACATGTCCTTTTGTTGCCATCTTGAAGAATGTATCCATACACAAAACTGGTTCCTCTTGCCTGTGCTATCATATCCAATACAAACATGCAAAATGTTCAAAAGGAAATAGTAATAACATCTTCATCCACTGAGAATATAGTATACCCGAACATAGAAATTAAAACACACACACACAGAATAAATGGCATAACCCACATCAAGAGTATAACATACCCAGGCATAAAGTAAAGGGCATATATGTGCGAAAGGATATGAAGATTACAAGGTGGCACAAGGTCAGTCCCCGAAAGGAATTCTTGCTTAACAATACACATGACACATATGGCGCTCACACAGAATTGGTGTAAACAGGATGCCAGAAGCTGGCTTCTATTACTTCAATCAAATTACAGTTACAATATGAAATGCATGGAAATGTAAATAGCTAAACTAGTCGGCCTTAGCCTGATACAATATATATAAGTAAAGTGTTCTCTATGTGTGTGATCGTCTCCTCCTCTCAATATTGTGTTGAATGCTAGAATGAATGAGAAATGAGTGATGAGCGATCCCCCTCTCTGTTCCTGCGCACTGGTATTCTACTCCGCTGCTTTGCTTCTCATCCCGAGGTCCACTTCATTCACCTAGACACTCTTCCTTTGTCCGCTAAATCCTCCAGATCCTACAGACTTGCAGTTGTCAGTGCCCCTGTCCATGCTGCACAACCTCTTCCTGTGGTGACATCTGTCCTGATCCCAACCACCTTCTTAACTACTCATAACTTTCTTAGCAACCCCGAATGGCTACCAAGTACTCTGCATTGATTTCTGAGCTACTCTGAATTTGCTACAGTAGTCAGTCCCATCACTGACCTCGACCATACTATCTTTCGTCACCCTTCAACTTCATCTGTTGATGTTTACTACTCTTCTGCGGATTCGCCAGTCCAATCCACCCCTTCCTCTATGCTAGAATTTCGCCCCAACCTGTCAGTGTCACGATTCAACAACATGTCGTCTTTTGACCTTTGATATGTCGACTCTTAACCTTCCCCTTCTATCGATGCACCTCGAAAGCTTCCGCTCAACTTATTGACTTCGAAAACCAATATTTCTTCCGCACCACTAGTCATCGGCAATCCCCCTAGTCGACTCCTCATGTCGATCAACTTTGACTATTCTTCCCAGGCCCCGATGCTCCTGCATCAGACTCCCCAGGTGAAAAATAGCTCGTCTGCTCCATCAATCTCCTAGATTATTCTTTGAAAATCAATGTCACCTCCTACAACTCATCATCCTTCCATTGCACTATGTATTCATTCTTTCGTGAACTGCGCATACGCTTGACTTCGCGTTCCTCTAGTACTTCGATGATTTCCTCCTTGTTGCATCGATCTGGAATCTGCGTTGTCAAGTCTATGTTCGACACTTCTGCGCTTCTGCTAGTGGAACCTTCTTCAAACTTGTACAGATCTGAGACGTTGAACGTTGGTGAAATGCTCAAGTATTTCGGTAGCTCCAACACACAAGCGTTGTCCAAAATTGTCTTCAAGATCTTACATGGTCCAATCTTCTTCAGCTTTGGCTTGTTATAGGTTCCTGTCAGAAATATCTCCTTCTGCAGATTTGCATAGACTAAGTCTCCTTCGCTGAATGACCGTAGAGTCTTCTTCCTGTCTTCTCTCCACTTGTATGCCGCGTTGATATTTTCTATTGGCTTTCGCACATCTTCATGCACTTCTTTCATATGCTTTGCGAATGATTCTCCATCCGCGCTTTTCCTGATTTCTATCAATAGCTCGACCAAATATACCACTCCATGTGGGATTTGTCCCTGAACAATCTGGAATGGGCTCATACCTGTCGACCAATTCACAGAATTGTTGTATGCGAACTATGCTTGCGCCAACACGTTCTCCCACTGCTTGGGTCTGTCGGTCTTCAAACCCCTCAAAAGGTTTCCCAAACTTCTTTTCACCACCTCGATTTATTCATCTATCTGCGGATGAGATGCCGAGATAAACTGTAACCTTGTGTCCAGTTTCTTCCATAGGTTTCTCCAGAAATTCCCCATAAACTTGGTATCTTTGTACGACGTGATACTCTTCGGAAACCCATTCAATCTAACTACTTCCTTGAAGAATAGTATAGCAATGCTTGTGGCGTCACTTGTGTTTCGACACGAAATAAAGTGTGCCATATTAAAAAATATGTTGACTACAACATAGATGGAGTCGTTACCTTGCTACATCTTTGGAAATCCTAGCACAAAATCCATGCTCAGGTGTTCCCATGGGGTATTTGGCACTGGTAATGGTGTATACAACCCCGTATTCTGACTTCTCCCTTTTTCCAAATGGAAAACTTGACACTATCGCACCCACTTACAGACATTTGTTGTCATTCCTGGCCAACATTACTTTCCTTCAACCAAGGCCTTGGTCTTGTCGATGCCAAAATAACCTGCTAATCCACCGCTATGCAGTTCTAGGATTAGGTTCTCCCTTACAGATCCTATGCGAATACACAGTTGTTTTCCCCTGAATAGGTATCCCTCTTGGATGAAATAATCCAGGTGTGGAGTCCTTCTGACCTTCCATGGTTCGCTACTCACCTGCCATGCTTTTCCAAAATCCATGTTGGTCGCATACTCTGTCTTCACCGAATCTATTCATGTTGCCTGAAATGTCTCCGTTTTCAACAATGAAAGTCTTCGACTCAGCGCATTGGTAACCTTGTTCTACTTGCACAACTTATGTCGCAACATGAAGTTATATCCCTGTAGGAATTCGACCCACTTCATGTGCCGTTGTTTCAACTTTGATTGAGTGTTCAAGTACCTCAGTATTTGGTAATCTGTGTATAACACAAATTCCTTGGGAAACAAATAGTTCCTCCACTTCTTAAATGGTTGGACAATAACAAAGAACTCTGTTCATAGACTGAATATTTCTTCTTCGCATCATCTAACTTCTCGCTGAAGAATGCAATTGGTCGGCCCTCCTGGCTCAACACTGCTCCAATTTCCATTCCACTCTCGTCGCAATCCACTTGGAAAAATTTGTCGAAATCTGGGAGCGCTAACACTGGGATCTTAGTAACCTTTTACTTCAACTTGTCGAAAGCTCTCTAGGAATCTTCCATCCACTTAAACTCCCATTTTCTCATGCTCTCTGTTAAAGGTGCACATATCCGACTCAATCCCCTAATGAAATTCTTGTAGAAACTAGCAAATACATGGAAACTTCTTACTCCAGTCGCACTTGTCGGTTCCTGCCAATCCAATATTGCCTTCACCTTCTTCAGGTCCATCACTAACCCTTTACCCGAGATTATGAATCCCAAGTATACCAATTCTTCCTTCATGAAGAAACATTTTTGTAGGTTCACCATCAGCTTCTCTTCCTGCAACTTCTGCAATACTTGTCGAATGTGCTCCAAGTGCTCTATCTTGGTTCGACTAAATATCAGGATATCATCAGGGTATTTTTTAAGGATTATAAAATTATGCTTAAGTGTGGTATTTTAGGCGATTATTTTGGATTGAAAAAAACATAAATATAGATTGGTAGGCGAATATTAAATATAAAACATACAATTTACTACTGAAGCTTGTAAATTTTAGCGAATATTATGATAAAAAAACATATTTTATGTAAATATAGGAGATATTAGAGCCTAAAAATGACCAAATAGTGAATTTATTTTTTGAAAAAAGGCCCAAAAATAGTCAATTGGCTAATTTTCGCCCCTAAACATTTCCCTAGATATCATCTAGGTACACTACGACGAAATTTCCCAAGAATGGCTTCAGTAACTCATTCATCAACCGCATGAATGTACTGGGTGCGTTAGTCAATCCAAATGGCATGAATAACCACTCATACAACCCTTCCTTCATCTTGAATGTTGTTTTCCATTCATCTCCTTCTCTAACCTGAATCAAGTGATAAACGCTCTTCAAATCAATCTTCGTGAAGTACTTCACTCCACTCAAGCAATCCATCAAGTCATCCATTCTCAGCAATGGAAACCGGTACTTGATCGTGATCTTATTGATCGCTCTAGAGTCTATACACATCCTCCATTCTCCACCCTTCTTCGGCGCTAATACTACTGGTACCACACAAGGGCTTAGACTCTCTCTGATCAATCCTTTGTCCAACAATTCCTGGACCTCTCGATTGAGTTCCTAACCCTATTCCAAAGTCATTATATGTGGTTCCCTATTTGGGAAACTTGATCCCGGAATTAAGTTGATCTAATGGGATATGCTTCTCATCGGTGGCAATCCCATCGGCGCTTTGTCGACTACTATGCTCCTGAACTCGTCAAGCATATTTTCGAATTCGACCAAAATCCTCTCCATTGTCGACCTTTAAACACATGGTCCCTTCAGAATGATGGAGAAACATCCTGAATGCTTATCCTCCTCTATGAGGAATTCCTTGGCTGAACACATCAGCACTCGCTTCTCCCAATAGTTTCTCTCGCCTTGCTTGCAGTCGGATTGGTCCTCCTACTTCGGATTCATATTTCTCCACGTGCGATTTTTCCACACTATGACTGTGTTGGCTCAATCATCATAGATCATCTTCCGATCATATTGTGATGGACTCCCTAACAACAAATGACATGTGTCCATCGATATTAGGTCACACAGTACACTGTCTTCAAGCTTCTCGACCTTGAAGTTAATCAGGCACTGTCTGGTTACCTTGACATGATGTCCTTTCTGCAACCAAGATATCTTGTATGGATTTGATTTTTCTCGACATCTCAAACCCACCTTGTTGATGACCTCTATCGACACAAGATTCTTTGTACTGCCACCATCAATTGTGCATCAACTATGGTCTTGCAATACCACTCGTCGATCTGCACTCTGGTTCGAAAGATATCCTATCGTTCTGCCGACTCTTTCTCGTCGCATCAGTTGTCTTGAACCAACGTTCTCCTGGCCGTCATGGCTCGACCTTTTCTTTTCCCATCCTCACTATTGTCAGATGTCGACTCTTCCCTCTTGTTGACTTTCTCATCCCTTCGACGTCTAGGTTTCGACTCTTCTGCAGTGTGTAGGTTCTTTGGGCATTCATATTCCTTGTGTCTGACTCCTCGACACTTGTAACAAAACACAGTTGGTTTGTCAGCTTTCTTCTTTGTCTGATCAGTTCTACCATATGCACCTCGACCGTGGGTCTCTCGACCATCTCGTTGGTTTTCCTGCGCCTTTTCTCTGGTCGATGTCCCTTCCGCGCATCGATTATCTTCGATGGCTTCTCTTTTGGTTCCGCTACTTTGAACTTTGATGGAAACAGTCTTTGCACCTCAACCAGTCATCTTACCTCTAGTCAACATGGCTTTCCTTGACAGTTTCTCTTCTTCCTTCAGATCTAACTGGTAGGCTTCACCGACTGCTCTGAACCTTGACAAGATCAACTGGTCCTATATGGCATACTTCAATCCATTTATGTCTCTTGAGACAGCTTCTTCGCCTTCATCGGTCTGACCCGGCCTTATCGACAATTTGTGGAACTCTTCCGTGTACTCTTTCACGGTCATCTCCTTTTGTCGAAAGTTCTGCAACTTATGGAACAAGGAAATCACATAGTCACCCGACAAGAAATTCCCTTTCAGCTTGGCGACCATCCTGTCCCAAGACTTGATTTTCTCCTTGCCTTTCTTGACTTTGTTAGCCTGCACATTGTCCCACCACAATGAGGCATGACCCTTCAACCTCAGACATGCAGTCTTAACTCGCCTAGGATCCTTGATCTGTTCTATGTCGAAGTATTTCTCCATCTCTCTAAACCAGTTTATCAAGTCTTCTGGATCCAGAATTCCTGAGTAGGTACATACATCTATCTTTGTCTGACCTCTCATCTTTGAAGGAATATTGATGAGTTTATCCTATGGTTCTTCTTCTGCTGCTTCCTGTGCTTCCACCTCTTTGACTTCCTTGTCGCTGTGGTCTAATGCATCAGGAACGCATCAACTCCTTTGGATTTCTTTGATTGTTGTGACTTCACCATTCAAACTTCACATTGTTCACATGCATTCATCGAACATCTCATGATCAACTGTGACTGCTGCGCCATGCGCTCTTCGTCCAAATCCTCGGACATTAACGCTTCTGTGAGCCATTTTGAACCGCAGTTGAAACTCCCACTCGTCCAATCGCAACCTGACTTTCACAAGTCGTGCACAAATCTACCCAACTGCAGCTGAAGCTATTCTACATACTCAACACTAGGTTCTCTTCCAACAGTGATACTCACTGATGCACTCTTGCTCAACTCAACTGGACTCTTTCCGGCTCTGATACCAGTTGGCACAAGGTCGGTCGCCGCAAGGACTTCTTGCTTAACAATACACATGACACACATGGCGCGCACATAGACTTGGTATAAACAGGATGCTAGAAGCTGACTTCTATTACTTCAATCAAATTACAGTTACAATGCAAAATACAAGGAAATGCAAATAACTAAACTAGTCGACCTTAGCCTGATACAATATACATAAGTATATGGTGTGTTCTCTCTGTGTGTGATCCTCTCCTCCTCTCATTCTTCTACTGAATGATAGAATGAATGAGCAATGAGTGATGAGTGATCCCCCTCTCTGTTCCTACGCACTGGTCTTCTACCCTGTTGCTCTGCTGCGCATCCCGAGGTCTACTCCGTTCCCCGAGACACTCTTCCTCTGTCTGTCGAATCCTCCAGATTCTGTAGACCTGCAGTTGTCAGCTCCCCTGGACGTGCTGCACAACTTCTTCCCGTGGTGATGTTGATGTATATGTAACTTCGGAATGTATTTCATCAGTATATTATATATATATTTATTGTACCCTTATAAGAGATGTGTTATTCCTCTATAAGGAAGTGTCGTCATGTGGATTGACAAGTGTCGCAAGTGTGTGTACTTGCCGATGGGTTATTAGACCACCTTATGGGGTCGGCCCTGATTAATATATAATATAATGTGGGTGTATCTAAGTAGACAAGTCGGCCCCAGTAAGTCACTGGGCAAAAAGGTAAGTATAAATAGAGATAGGAGATCTCTATTTTACTCACTCGGAAAAGTAACTATCTCTCTCTTTGAAAAGTGGCGCACTAGTGAGGAGGAGGAGGATCATCTGCTAGGAGACTATCTCAGTGTTATTTGGTTGTATTTTGGTTGAGCCATTGCTCTCTCTATCTCTGAGGAAGTTTTGGGGTTTTTCACCTTAGGGTTTTCCCCACGGAAACTCTGTGTCTCTTGTCTCTATGCTTTTGATTCTTGTGATGCTTGTGATGCTTGTCATATTATGATTGTCATGCATTGATATACTGTAGATGTTATTCTCTCAGCAAAGATCCTATAGTATTGTAATTTAATACTAAAAATTTAACATGGTATCAGAGCTTAACTGAGAAGAAGACATTTTGCAGTGACGGAAGCTTGTATTCCTTGTTTATTGGGTTTCTCTCCACATATTTTTGAAATTCAGTATAGTAGATTGGATCTACTCATCAAGGCGCATCTATCTGTCCAATCAGAATTCAGTTCCGAGCATTTTCAGATTTGGCCCTAAAAATTAGGGTTTCCACAAAAATAGGAATTTCTGGAAACTGAAGGCACAGCTGGAAGCTCCTTGCAAAAATCGAAGGTTAGAGCTTTGGATCGAGATTTTTGGCTGGGTAGATCTCCGGGAAACTCAAACCCTAATTCAGGACTCTCCCTAGTGAACCTGGGAGGACAAAAAGGCAATTTTGAAGGACAAGACTTTGCTGATCTCAAATTCTGAATGTACTAGGCTGATCAGCTCTCCAAGGCGCATCTTTATATCCTTTCGGAATTTTGAAATTCACATTTTGAATTTTTAGGGTTTCTCTGACAAACCCTAATCTGGGACCAGATCCAGTTTTCAGCACTTCAAGTGGTAAGTCCTAAATCTTTTCTATTTCCATTTGAAGTACTCTTAAAGATGTCTCTCCACACTAAGCTTGAGGATAAGCTTGAAGGGGCTGACAACTTCCGAGCCTGGAAGTACAGGATTGGGTTAATCCTGGAAGAGAATGAGTTGGACTCATATGTGAAAGAAGACATCCCTATCCCAGAGGATGAAGAAGCCAAGGCATTGCACAAGAAGAACTTGGTAAAGGTAAAGAGAATCATTGCTGATTCTATCAAAGACCATCTCATACCTCATGTGTCTTCTCTTAAGACACCCAAAGAGATGTTTGAAGCCTTGGCCAAGCTATTTGAAGGAAAGAACATAAATCGGAAGATGACCCTGCGGAACCAATTGAAAGCAGTGAAGTTTCAGAATGGAGAAACCATTCAATCTTACTTTTCAAGGGTCTCCCAGATCAAGGAACAATTAGAAGCAGTAGATTAAATGGTGGAGAATGGTGAAGTGGTGATGACCACTCTAAATGGCCTACCCAGGTCATGGGATTCCTTTATTCAAGGAATTTGTGCAAGGAAGAAATTGATCTCCTTCAACATATTGAGGGAAGAATGCTCTCAAGAAGAAGCTAGACTCATAGCTCGTGAGGAAAATATGGGAGGAGAAGATCAAGCTCTTGCAGCTCACACCAAGAGAAGCAAAACCAAGAAGGATCACTCTCACCACAAAAGATTCCATCAAAAGAGTAAGAAGGACCTAAGATGCTTCACATGCAATGAGAAGGGTCACTTTGCTTCATATTGTCCCAAGAACAAAAGGGATAATAACAACAACTCCAGTAAGAAGAAGAAGGGCAGCAAAAGAAGGTTTCATGCTCATGCTACCGAAAATGATGAACCTCCAAAGAAGAAGGCTAGGGCAGAAAGTAGTAGTGATGATGACTCATCAAGTGAAGAAGAATATGTTCTAATTTCTGCTCTTACAGGTACCATCTCCCATGGATGTAATGATTGGTTGATTGATAGTGGGGCTTCCAAACACATGACTGGGTTTAAAGAATCCTTTGTGAACCTATCTGAACATGAATCACCCCATAAGGTGAAACTTGGGGATGATTATCAATACCCAATCAAAGGAAGTGGTGAAGCCTCCTACAACCTAGATTCTGGAAAATCATTGAAGACGAAAGAAGTACTTTATGTACCTGGGCTCAAGAAGAACTTACTCTCCATCTCTGCATTGGATGCAAAAGGTATGAGGGTTTCATTTGTGGATGGCCAAGTCCTAATGTGGCCAAAGGGAAAGACCATAAATGATGCAGTAGTGATTGGAGAGCAAGAGGGAGGCTTGTATAAATTGAAGGGACAACCTGAACATGCCATGGTACATGAATCCATGGAGCCAAGTGAACTTTGGCATAGAAGACTTTCTCATATGCACGATAGGGCACTTCCAATTGCAAACAAGGAAGTAGAGGGTCTTCCTGAAATCAAGACCAAACATGAAGGTTTTTGCAAAGGATGTGCAAAAGGTAAGAACATTAAGAAGGCTTTCCCAAGCAGTGAAAGCAAGGAAAAAGACATCCTGGAAATCATCCACTCAGATGTATGTGGCCCTATGTCATCCATCTCCCTGAGTGGGTATGTTTACTATGTATCATTTATCGATGACTTATCCAGGAAGACTTGGGTATACTTCTTAAAGGGAAAAGATGAGGTGCTTGATAAATTCAAGGAATTCAAAAACTTGATGGAGAATCAAACTGACAAGAAAATCAAGACATTCAAATCTGACAATGGTGGAGAATTCACCTCAAATGACTTCAAGAAGCTTTGCAGTGATGCAGGGATTAAGAGGGAGTTGACTACTCCTTATAATCCTCAACAGAATGGAGTTGCAGAAAGGAAGAACAGAACAGTCATGGAAGCAGCAAGGACAATGCTGTATGACCAGGATCTACCTATGCATCTATGGGTAGAAGTAGTTAGAACAGTTGTATATGTGCAGAACAGAACTCCCCACAAGATATTGGACAACAAGACACCAGAAGAGGTCTTTTCTGGGTTCAAGAATATTGATGTCAGCAAAGATGAATATAAGGACAGGTAATCCAGGAAGCAAAGATCAAAAGGGAGCACACTCCAGCAGCTCCTACAAGGATGCAGATCTTCAGAGGGAGTTGACCATCTTCCTACATTCCACAACAGAAAGATGTAGAAGAAGCTACTTCAGCAGATCCTACCAGGAAGCAAAGACTCAGAGGGAGTCCACCCAAACAAACAAACAAAGATAAGTATTTCAATTATCATTTCTTGCCTATTTTGTTTGTTTAATAATATTATGCTTATGTTCCTAGACTTAGGAGATGTATTGTGCATATTTGAATGATTGCATTAATGAACAGTATACTACTAATATGCATGTGATGGGTAAGTGGCTTATGGCACTATACAACATTCCAGTGCTACTTATCTAGAATGAAACCTCTTTGCTGACATGTTGGGAGTAGTGCAAACTCTTAACAATGTTCTGGTAGAGACTGGAAGGCATCTAGAAATTTGTGGAACATGGATAAATGTTGTATTGAAGCATTGGCTAAGATAACTGCATGACTGCATGACATATTTCTTTATGTGTAAAGAATTTGTTCTGAAAATTATGAGATGTTTCTAATCATGCAATTTAACTTGTTTTGTAGGAAAGACCGTATATCTTCACCTACAAAAGGACTACAACATTTGTTCCAGCAAGAAAGATATCTATTGAAGATATTGAAGTTCCCAGGATCTGGGATGAAGAAAAGGAATGCCATGATCTGTAGATCATGAAGAAGATGTTTGGGATGCAGTCCCAAGACCCGACAGGGACTCATATGTATGCAGATTGAAGAAATCCTTGTATGGCTTGAAGCAAGCTCCCAGAACCTGGTATGGTAGGATGGACAGTTTCCTATCTAGCTTGGAATTTACCAAGAGTAAAGCAGATTCCAATATTTACTACAAGGTTGAGGAAGGGAATCCAATGATTCTACTCCTATATGTGGATGACCTATTTGTGATAGGAGATGACAGACTGATTGCAGATACTAAGAGGAAGCTTGCAGCTGAATTCGATATGAAAGATTTGGGAATGATGCACTATTTCCTAGGTATGGAGGTGTGGCAGAATGCAGGTGGAATCTTCCTTGGTCAAGGGAAGTACACAGTAGATATCCTAAAGAGATTCGGGAGGATGGATTGCAAGGCCATGGCCACACCTATGGCATCGAATCTGAAGCTTCTATGTGATGCTTCATCTGAGCCGATTGATGTCTCTATGTATCGTCAGATGATTGGGTCCTTGATGTACCTGACGAACACTAGACCAGACATTTGCTTTGCTGTGAACACATTGAGCCAGTTCCTGACGGATCCGAGGAGTGTTCACCTGGTTGCTGTAAAGCATGTTCTGAGGTACCTGAAGGGTACAGTGGATTATGGGCTCAGGTATGAGGCGAATCAAAAGTTTAACCTGCAGGGTTATGTTGATTCAGATTGGGCTGGCAGTGCTGCAGATAGGAAGAGCACATCTGGGTGTTGCTTCAGTATGGGATCGGGTGTGATCTCTTGGTTTAGCAGGAAGTAGTCCTACGTAGCACTGAGTACAGCTGAGGCAGAGTATGTTGCAGCCTGCTCAGCTAGTTGTGAGGCAGTATGGCTACGGAAGCTACTGTCTGAGTTATTTGATCTCTCGTTGGAGGCTACTGGTATCTTCTGTGATAACCAGAGTTGTGTGAAGCTGTCCGAGAACCCAGTGTTTCATGACAGGTCGAAACACATAGAGATCAAATATCACTATATCAGGGATATGGTGCAGAGAGGAGCTGTGAAGCTTCTGTATGTTGCGACGGACGAGCAGATTGCAGATGTGCTGACGAAGCCACTAGCCAGAGTGAAGTTCGAGTACTTCAGAGAGAGGCTTGGCGTTCTTCAGATCGAGGACACTTCGAGGAAGAAGTGATGGACACATTTGCTGAAGCCATTCCAAGCATGTTGGAAGGAGGATCCTTCACATGGCTGTGGATGTAAGCGCTGGATAATGGGCATCAGGATGATGTTCTGGTTTCTGCTGGATATGATCAGTTGGATCATTTTTATGTATGTATGTACGCATCATGTTGGATGCTGGATATGATTAGTTGGATCATTTTTATGTATGTATGTACGCATCATATTGGATGCTGGATATGATCAGTTTGATCATTTATGTATGTATGCATCATGTTGGATGCTGGATATGATCAGGTGGATCATTTATGTATGTATGTGCATCATGTTGGATGCTTGGACCATGTATCTATATATGTATCAGGTGGATACATTGTATGATCAGGTGGATCATGTATGGTGATATGTATCATGTATCAGGTAGATACTTGGTATGCATCAGGTGGATGCATTGATGATCAGGTGGATCATGTATGATGATATGTATCAGGTAGATACTTGGTATGCATCAGGTGGATGCATTGATGATCAGGATGATCATGGATGATGAGCTTCAGGATGTTGCTCCAGATGACATGCAGCAGGACGTTGCAGTGATGATGATCAGGACGATCATGAGTACATCAGGATGATGTATGGTGAGTATCAGGTTGATACTCTATGGCCGTGGATCAGGTTGTGCAGATGAGCATGTCTGGGAGATCCTATAGGTCGGAGTTGTGTACCCGTAACAGCCTGGGATGCTCTTTCGAGACGTTGCTCTGGGAGGACATGTAATAGCGCCCTGGGAGATCTCAGGTCGGAGTTGTGTACCCGTAACATCCTGAGATGCTCTTGCGAGGTTTTGTCCTATGGCATGTAATTTGGGCCCTGGGAGATTTCAGGTCGGAGTTGTGTACCCGTAACATCCTGAGATGCTCTTGCGAGGTTTTGCGATGACCACATGTAATTTGTGCCCTGGGAGATTTCAGGTTGGAGTTGTGTACCCGTAACATCCTGAGATTCTCTTGCTAGGTTTTGTGGTGGACCACATGTAATTTGTGCCCTAGGAGATTTTAGGTCGGAGTTGTGTACCCGTAACATCCTGAGATGCTCTTTCGAGGTTTTGTGGTGGGGTCACATGTAATAGCGCCCTGGGAGATCCTACAGGTCAGAGTTGTGTACCCGTAACATCCTGGGATGCTCTTTCGAGGTTTTGTGACGCACGTAATAAGTCCTGAGGATTCCACAGTATGGCCAGTGATGACGAATACCTGCAGGTGGTGGGCCTACATCCAGTATGAAAAAGGACTGGATCTGTAGAACTTCCTATGACGAGTAGAGTCAGAGATTGGTTGAGATAGTAGCAGCAGTGATGATGATGATGACGATGCATCGATGACGATGATCCAGAGAAGAAGACTTGTCTAGCAGATCTGTGTCGATAAATACCTTCCTAGTTAAGAGGGAGTGTTGATGTATATGTAACTTCGGAATGTATTTCATCAGTATATTATATATATATTTATTGTACCCTTATAAGAGATGTTTTATTCCTCTATAAGGAAGTTTCGTCATGTGGATTGACAAGTGTCGCAAGTGTGTGTACTTGCCGATGGGTTATTAGACCACCTTATGGGGTCGGCCCTGATTAATATATAATATAATGTGGGTGTATCTAAGTAGACAAGTCGGCCCCAGTAAGTCACTGGGCAAAAAGGTAAGTATAAATAGAGATAGGAGATCTCTATTTTACTCACTCAGAAAAGTAACTATCTCTCTCTCTGAAAAGTGGCGCACTAGTGAGGAGGAGGAGGATCATCTGCTAGGAGACTATCTCAGTGTTATTTGGTTGTATTTTGGTTGAGCCATTGCTCTTTCTATCTCTGAGGAAGTTTTGGGGTTTTTCACCTTAGGGTTTTCCCCACGGAAACTCTGTGTCTCTTGTATCTATGCTTTTGATTCTTGTGATGCTTGTGATGCTTGTCATATTATGATTGTCATGCATTGATATACTGTAGATGTTATTCTCTCAGCAAAGATCCTATAGTATTGTAATTTAATACTAAAAATTTAACAGGTGACATATGTCTTGATCCCAACCACCATCTTAACTGCTCATAACTTCCTTAGCAACCCCGAACGGCTACCAAGTACTCCTCCTTGACTTCTGAGCTACTTTGACTCTGCTACAATATTCGGTCCCATCACTGACCTCGACCATATTGTCTTTTGTCACCCTTCGACTTCATATGTTGGTGTTTACTACTCTTCCGTAACTTCTCTAGTCCAATCCGCCCCTTCCTCTACACTAGACTTCCTCCTCAACCTGTCGGTGTCGCAATTCAGCAACGTGTCGACCTTCGACCTTCTGCTCTGATCGTGTCATCCATCGACCTTTGACATGTCGACTCTCGACCTTCCCCTTCTATCGATGCACCTCGATAGCTTCTGCTCCACTTATTGAACTTCAACAACCAATCTTCCTTCTGCACCAATGGTCGTCGAAGTGTTAGAAAAACAGGATCGCAAAGCAATAACAATAAACAGAAACCCAAATATAATCACGCATACACATTACAAGAGAGACACAGATATATCGTGGTTCACCCAACTTGGGCTACGTCCACACTGAAGTTGCTAGTCCTTATCATTATTGCGTCCAACAAAGTGAAGGGACACAACCGCTGCACTTCCTCTCCATTGTCTCACAGTCTCTCTTCCGATCTCAGAGAAATTTACAATGCATAAAATCTAATACATCAACCCTAGCCGTATTACAATGAATTTCTTTTATAAGGGAAATACAATGGAAAAATACCACAGGTTACCCAAAACCATGGGCCCGAAAATAGCTGGCGAAAACAGCCCCAAATTTTTTTCTCAAGGGCGCTTCCCTCGAACCCCTGTTCACGGGGGCTCCACCCCTGCACCCCCGTGACTCAGGGGCGTTGCCCCAAAACCCCAAGGTAGGGGAATGAGTGTACAATCCTCTCGGGTGTACGGCTAAGACAATATCATCTATGAGACTAGAAGATCTGGCTCCACAACCAACAATCTCCCACTTGGAGAATGATCACAACAACTCCACTGCTGCTGTACTTGTTGGACCTGGACTTGGCAACTTTCTCCTCTTCACCTTCATGCTAGAAGGCCAACTGAAACTGAGTAGGAACTTAGTTTCTCTCTGGTCACTACCTTTGTGAACATGTCTTCAGGATTCTGGCTAGTATTTATCTTTTCCAGCTTCAACAGTTCATCTTCCAGAACAAAGCGTATGAAATGGTACTTCAACTGTATATGTTTAGTCCTGGAATGGAATGCTGAGTTCTTTGCAAGATGAATGGCACTTTGGATATCACTATACAACATACTATCCTTCTTCTTCCGTTGTTAAAAGTGTAACAACCTTCTGCAGTTTCGAAATCCAACTTACTGTTGTTCCACCTACAGTAAACACATACCCTGTGGTGCTCCTCCTGCTATCCTTATCACCTGCTATATATGCATCAACATATCCCTGTAGAACAGTGTCTGGACCTTTAAAACATAATTCCTGAGTGGTGGTAACTCTCAAATACCTGAGAATCCACTATACTTCCTTCCAATGTTCTTTACCTGAATTGTTCATATATCTGCTCACAACTCCCACTGCTTATGCAATATCTGGTCTTGTGCACACCATGGAATACATCAAGCTGCCAACTACTGATTGATAGGGAATCTTGGACATGTAATTTGTCTCTTCCTGTGTCTTGAGACACATTTCCTTACTTAGACTGAAATGGTTGGCCAAAGGTGTACTTACTAGTTTTGCATTCTGCATTCTGAACCTCTCCAACACCTTTTGTATGTACTCACTCTGAGACAATGTCAACTTGCGATTTTTCCTATCTCTCGTTATTCTCATACCAAGGATTTGCTTTATAGCACCCAAATCCTTCATCGCAAATGAATTTGCTAGCTTCCTTTTGAGTACATTTATATCCTGCATGTTAGACCCTGCAGCAAGCATGTCATCCACATACAATAACAACATAATATATCTTTCATTGTCTAGCTTCTTGAAATAAACACAGTGGTCAGAATGACATCTACTATAACATTGCTCTATCATAAACCTGTCAAATTTTAAATACCACTGCCTTGGATCTTGCTTCAAGCCATGCAAGCTCTTTTTCAACCTGCACACCAAATTATTCTTACCTTTGACCTCATACCCTTGTGGCTGCTGCATATATATCTCTTCCTCCAAATCCCCATGGAGAAAGGTTGTTTTTACATCTAACTGTTCAAGATGCAAATCTTCTACCACCACTAGACTTAAGATAGTCCTAATTGAATTCATCTTAACAACAGGAGAAAATATTTCATCAAAATCGATACCTTTCTTCTCTGCAAACCCCTTTACAACAAGTCTGGCCTTTTACCACTTCTTGCCTCCTTATTCCTCCTTCAACCTGTAAATCCATTTGTTCTGCAATGTTCTTTTACCAACAGGAAACTGAACCAAATCCCAAGTATGGTTTCTTACCAATGAGTCCATCTCCTCATTCATGCATCGCTCCCACTTATTTCTAGTTTCCACCTGCATTACTTCTTCATAACACTCTAGTTCACCAGCATCAGTGATCAATAAATAATACATTGAAGGAGAGTATCGTTCAGGGAGTCTACTTAACCTGGTAGATCTTCTTGCAGTTGCAGGTACTTGCTGCTGTTCTTGATTTTCTGGCACCTTTGGAACTTTATTTTCTTGAATTTCATCAAGTACTGTGTACTCTGTGTTTTTCTTTTCTTGTTTCTTTCCCTACAACTGATCTTGTCATTTCCCGAAATTTCCGAAAATTTTAAAATTTTTATTATAACAATAAATGTTATTTAATTTGCATTCCTGGACCTGTTTATTTTAATTAACTGATCATGATCTTGTTTAAAAGATTTTGTCATATTACTGATGTGAGTTTTTGATTTCAGTTATTGATTTTCTTTGTTCTTAACTTCAAAGGGAGAACTAGCCATAACTGACTGGCTTACTTAGCTTACAAGCTAATGCATAATTCGTCTTTTGTTCACAGGTACACAGGTAAAGTATGGATCACTGTAAATTAATTTTTATAAGCATTAAGTTCTTTTCCCTGCACTACAAAGATCAGAGAAGATTTAAATATTATTACTGATTGTCGCGTGTAAGACGGTAGAGTTCTTTTCCTATAATCCTCATGAAATTTATGCTTGATATATAGTTGATAGTCTGCATGACCTGATTTCTCTTATTCTGGATAGTATCAATAGGCATTTCGATGAATTACAATCTCTTAGACATTTCATTGCGTTGTGATCATGACTCTTTGTTAATGCTGTATACTATCACTGGAACAAGTTGTTTGTAATATTTTCATTGTATGCATGACGTAGCGTTAGCTTTATGTGATATTCTGTCAACTATTAGCTGTGACTACGGCTGTGATCACTTACTATTTGCATGATGTTGGAGCTGTGATAACTATAGCGATATACTATTATATTCATTTATAATTTATGATCCATTGTCAACTTAGTAATTTTTATGATTTCACCAAGTTTAACTCATGCCAAAAATCTTTGTTCCTTGTTTTTAATCTACGTTCAAGGTATGGGGTTATAAATGATTTTATATCAATACATCACAAGACTATAGGTTATTATCCTCATCTTTGATTGTTAACAATGGTGATGGAAGAATTATGGTAATAAGATCTTATATAACAACGATGTATTCAATTATATTGCCAAGGTAATATTTATAATGTTATAACTATGAGGAACTCTCTTTTGAAGTTGACTTCATCACTTTTTAAATGATTGTAGGGGATATATAATATGTACCTTAGGAACTAACGATGGCTTGGTTTCAAGATATACACTATGCGATGTTTGTGTCCCAATCATAGTGAATATTCATACTATGAGTAAGACTTTTATCCATGCAATGATATAAATTTGATGAGCAATAATTCGAACTGCAGCTGGACTATAGGAAGTCGACCCATGGTAAGTTGATAATTTAAAGGGCTACGTGGATGGCTCTCATCCTTGTATTTGGTGATATATAAGCATGTCCGAAACCCTTACCTGGTCATTTTCTCTGCCTTCGGGCTCGAGTTGTAAGAGAGAAACCCTTCATGTCTGAGTTTGTTCAGTAGGGCACTGTAAATTGTAAATTTCTTATGGCTATGGTCACGTAGTTTAACCCTCGTATTGTTTATAGTCTGTAAGCTCCTCGTGTGGTTTATAAGTCTGTAGACTCTGCTACAGGCATCTTCTACAATTCAATGGGAATCTTGGTTATCGTTTGCCGTCACTGTGTTTTTAAGTTGCATGCTACTTACAGTCTTACACCATTGCTCGTGTGATTTAGAGTCAGGGTTTTCCTATTGTCTTTATCCATGAGGTGGTCATGTAATGGGGTTTTTAATCGTGCTCCCAAAACTGGTTCATCCACAGCTTAAGGGTTTGTACAGTATGTTACCTGTCCCGGCTATCAATGGAGATGAAACTTGAAGTTTATCTTGCTCACCCTTCTGACAAATATAATGAGGTTCTTCTAACTGGCTCAACTCGTGGCTACCAGGTTGTTCACTGGGTTTGATTCCTCCGACAGTTGCTGGTAAGTGTTATCAATGGTTTCGTAGATTTCAGTTGAAAAGAATTGTTTATATTTAAAATAAATGTTGACACTACTTCGTCAACTTGTAATATGCAGGTTTTAACCTCTCCTGAAGGTGTACGAGGCTTCATCTCTAGCGCTGGCTCCTCCGGGTAAGCCTGGTTATACCATGGCTGTGTCTCCCTTTGATAGTTTTGTTTTGCTAGGGTTGTGTCTGGAAAGACCTCCCTTGTAATTGGTTGTTGTCGTGTTTGTGGACATGATTGTGGTAATATGTAATCTTTGGGTTTGCTAGCAGTAGCTAGGGTTTGTACACCCTGTCATGGTTTCGAAAAACAGTTAAGGCTCGGTCTGTCATGACGGCCTTGGGTCCTTTTATTTATCAAGGTATTTCTGAATGTATAGGGTTTTACCCACCCTGTAGAAGTTAAATAGATACTGTAATGTTGGCCTGCCAAGTGGCCATGTATTATCTGCATTTTTCTTAATGAACACACTGTTTAGTTATAGGATTTTTTAAGTTTCTCGGTCGACTTCAGAGAATGATACCTCGGCTGTAGGTGATAGCAATGTATTTGTTCTCTGCGTTTTCTTTGGTTTTGGGTGTTAAATGATAGTGATGGGGTTCACTACACCTTACTGTGATAGACAAATAATATGTTGTTAACCCTGGCGAGTTGGGGTTCTCTCCCAGGTTAAAATATATAAGAAAATCTGAAAAGTGTTTAAATTCTGATATGGCTGGAAACGAGTTGTAAAAATTTGGTTTTATGTTTACATACAATAACAATCGTCTCCTTGTTATTAGTTAATAGTAGGGTTTGAGTTTAAAATCCCACAATGGCTGGGTTCAAATGATAACTCTATTTTAATGGGTACATCGTTCCCGGGTTAGATTATCATACAAAATAAAAGAGTTTGAAATGAAATTTATTATAAAATTTTTATAATTATTCACTGTTCCTGTTTGATGAAAACTAAGGCTACGGCCATAGATGGACTGTTGTAACCTTTTTATTGCTATTTCTTTTGTATTAAACAAAGTCAGATGAGATAAGAACAAATTCTCAGAAACTACGGCGATGATTCACTGTTGATTTTTATGGTTTTCATTTGTTGAGAAAAGTGGAACAAACGTAATGTAATGAGGAGATAGCTCGATGATGAGCAAACACAACTGTGCTATGAGTTTTAGTTTCGTTGTGTATTTAAATATTATGTTTGCCTTTACCGGGACTTATGATTATGTAAAATCTTGGGGTAATGTAGTTTGAGTGAACACGCATTTGTAATTTGGTTTAGTTACCTGTCTGGTTTTTTGTACAACTCTTCAATGTTTACGTGTTTGCCAATAATTTCGAGCACCCTGTGGTCTAATCCTAAAACACAGTAAATGAAATTAGTCATAATATGACTCAGTAGTTAAAAGCTAGTTACTGTTGTAGTTAAGGGAACAAAAGAAAGATTTTATATGGGAACTCGATAGGGAACTGTAAGCTGTTCTGTGGTTTCGTTTTTATGGATTTAACAGCTAGGTTATCAACTGACGAACAACTCTAAAAATTGAGAACTGGGTAATAGGGTTAAAACCTGTTAACTATTTAAGGAAGAGATTCACTGTGACTATATAGTTTTCTATGATTCTGTTCCTATTATTTGTTTTTAATAAGTGTATTTACAGGAATAGATACTGTATAAATAATCTATATATATTTATTTAACTAATAAAATAAATAAATGTAAAATCACCATAGTATTCTATTACTGTAATAATAACAACCATATTATGTATAAAACAAATACTCGATCTGTGTGAATAATAGGGAAATTCTAAGATATATCAGTTCTGCAAATTCTATCAAATGACAATACAGAGAGGCTAACTTTACTGAAATAAATACTGTTTAAACACAGATGAGATAGTCCATTCTACATTTAAATTTAATCAAATAACAGCAGGAAAAGTGGCAGAACCTGTATCAATGGTAGACAATAACAGCAGTGGGAGGTTGTTCCTCCCTACCAATTCCTGGAGAGTGCCCAGACAGCGCTTCTCAGGACCCCTGAGCTTGCTCTGGTCTAACTGGCTGGAACTAGGTACAGCCAACAATTCCCTCAGCCAAAACAGCTACACTGGAACCAAGTTACTGCAGCTTTCTATCTCAAAACACTTCCTTATTGTTTTTCCCTCTTCCTCAATGGGACTCCTGAATAGCATTCACCTGAATGTATTCTCCCTCTAGAACAATGCTGAACCCCCAGCTCAGTTCATTGAGTACTATTTAAAAGATTGCCTAGGTCTTAGTTGGGTTAACTGTCATTAATGAGCCACCTGCTCAGATTCCACTTTCTTGGGGAATCATGACCCCAAAATATAGGGAGGTTGCCACCTGCAACTCAGGAAGTGTTTGAGGATGCTGCCACTTGTCTTTTGTCTTTCCACCTAGTTCCATCCACCAATTAGACCAGTAACCTCTTTTAACAGCTCTCCCATGCTGTTGTCTCCATAATTTATTTATTAATAATAAAATATTCAGAATTTACATTCCATTTCTGGTGACTCTGCTGAGTCATCAATTCCTACTTAGCATTAAATTTAACATAATGTCTCAGGAATATTAATAAAATAATTACATTATTTTTGCAAAATTGGGGTATGTGACATACACACCCCCTTAAAATGTAACATCGTCCTCGATGTTACTTATTCTTCATCTTCAGCCACCTGCTGGAATAGATGTGGGTATGCTTCCCGCATCTTACTTTCCAGTTCCAAGGTAGCGTCTTCAGGACTAATGTGCTTCCATTGCACCTTCAGCTGTCCAATTATGCGGTTCCGCAGAGTAATTTCCCTCCTCCCGAGGATACAATCCGGTTCCACCAGAACTTCCCCTTCTGGTTCTACCTGTACAATGTTCCAGTCAATAACATGAGTAGCATCATGAACATACTTTTTCAGAACAGAGATATGAAAAACATTGTGTACTTTTAAATTTGGTGGTAATGCTAGCTGATACGCAACTTGACCAATCCTAGATAAAATTTCAAATGGACCACAGTAACGTGGCGCTAATTTTGCACAACTTCCTAATCTTAGGGAGCTCTTCTTTGGCCTTACCTTGATGAACACATGTTCACCTACCTGGAACTCTTTAGGAGTTCTTTTCAAATCTACTTGACTCTTTTGCCGATCCTGGGCAATCTTCAAATTTTCCTGCACTTGTTTCACAATCTGTTCCATTTCTTTCAATAAATCAGGTCCTAACACTAATCTATCTACTGGATTAATCCAAGAGATAGGAGTGTTACATTTTCGTCCATACAGAATTTCAAAAGGACTAAACTTAGCTGACGATTGATAGCTGTTATTGTATGCAAATTCTGCTAAGTGTAAATAATCCTCCCACTTACCTGGTTGATCTTTAACATACATCCTTAACAGATCTTCTAATACCTGATTAACTCTTTCAGTTTGTCCGTCCGTCTGAGGATGGAAAGAGGTGCTGAAATTCAGGGTTGTGTTTAATCCTTTGAACAAAGATCTCCAAAAATTCCCTGTGAATTTAGGATCCCTGTCTGATATAATAATTTTTGGAATACCGTGTAACCGAAAAATCTGTTTTAGAAAAATATCTGCTATGTTTGCAGCCTTGTATGTGGTTTTAACAGGAATAAAGTGTGCTGATTTACTTAATTTATCCACCACTACCATAATGGAATCATTCTGATGTTGATTTTTAGGTAAACCCGTAATGAAATCTAGGCTGATTATTTCCCACTTCCAGCTAGGAATAGGTAAAGGTTGCAGCAATCCAGCTGGATGTTGATGTTCTGTTTTCACTTGTTGACAGTCCAAACATCTAGCTATATACTCAGCTGTTTCAGATTTCATATTAGGCCAAAAATATTCTTTTCTCAACATGGTGACAGTCTTTTGGTAGCCTGGATGCCCAGAGTAAGGGGTTTTATGAGCTTCGTTTAGAATTAACAGTTTAACTTTAGGTGCATTTGGAACATACAGCCTTTCTTTAAACAATAAAAATCCGTCTTCATTTAAACTATACCCTTTGATCACACTTTCTGTGGGTTGTTCTTTGGCTGCAACTTGTAAATGCTGATAATTTTCATCTGATTTTATCCCTTCAGCCAGCTGTTCATTTAAATCAGAGGTGTAAGTGCTGCTAGCTGATACAAAATTTAGCTTTGCATTTCTGCTCAAGGCATCAGCCACCTTATTTTCCTTCCCTTTTATGTGTTGAATTTCAAAATCGTATTCACTTAAGAATGCCAACCACCTGGCTTGTCTTGCATTTAAATTTGGTTGATCTAAAAGGTATTTCAGACCTTTATTATCAGTCAGTAAAGTGAATTTTCTGCCTATTAAGTGGTGTCGCCACATCTTTAAAGCATGGATTACAGCAGCTAATTCTAGGTCATAGGTGGCATAATTCTTTTCATGAATTTTCAGCTTCCTAGATTCGTAAGCAATGACATATCCCTCTTGATTCAGCACTCCGCCTAAACCATCATTACAAGCGTCGGTGCAAACCACGAAATCTTTATTTGGATCCGCTGTTCTGAGAATAGGCGCAGTTGTCAATAAAGTCTTAAGTTTCTTGAAGCTTTCTTCACACTTCGCATTCCAATCAAACTTCTTGCCTTTCTTTTGCAAAGAAGTGATTGGGTTGGCTAATTTTGAAAAGCCTTAGATAAATCTCCGGTAGTAACCGGTAATTCCCATGAAAGATCTAACGTCCGTTACATCTTTTGGTACTGGCCATTCTTCAATTGCCCGAATCTTTTCAGGATCAACTGAAATCCCTTCCTTAGTGACTACATGTCCTAAGTACTGGATTTCGTCTTTAAAGAAATCACACTTACTGAATTTCGCAAAGAGCTGCTGCTCTCTCAGTTCTTGTAAGACTATACGTAAGTGTTCTTTATGCTCCTCCTCATTCTTAGAATAAACTAAAATGTCATCGATGAATACGACAACAAATTTATCTAAGTACTTATGCATTATGTTGTTCATTAAGCACATAAAGATAGCTGGGGCATTAGTAAGCCCAAATGGCATTACGACAAATTCGTAATGTCCGTACGTTGTTCTAAAAGAGGTTCTGAAAATGTCCTCTTCTTTAATTCTCACCTGATGATAACCCGATCTCAGGTCGATCTTAGAGAACACCGTAGCTCCCCGTAGCTGATCAAACAGATCATCTATACGAGGTAACGGATACCTGTTTTTAATCGTCATCTTATTCAGCTGACGGTAATCTATGCAAAGTCGCATAGTTCCGTCCTTCTTTTTAACAAAAATTACTGGTGCTCCCCAAGGGGATACACTGGGTCGAATGTAATTCTTGTCTATTAACTCCTTTAACTGAGTTTTCAATTCGTTAAGCTCCAAAATATTCATGCGATACGGGGCTTTTGAACTGGGAACAGCACCTGGTATCAGCTCAATTGTAAAGTCTAGTTCCCTCTTGGGAGGTAATTCTGGGATTTCCTCAGGAAAAACATCAATAAATTCATTAACTACAGGGATGTTCTCTACTGTTATCTTGCTGCTGTCAGATTTATCTGTCTCATCTGTAATAGTTACAGCATAGGTCTTGCACCCTTTTCTGACTGCCCTTTTAAGTTGTAAGGCAGAAATCTGCCTAACTACTGTTTTCCTAGGGATACCCCTGACAGTTACAGGCTGTCCACTACTGTTTACACATCTAAAAGTTTTGTCAAAACAGTTTAAAACTACCCTATGTTGTTCCAACCAGTCCATTCCGATAAGTATGTCATAAGAGCCAAGTGGCAAGACGTTTAGTTTAACTGTAGTTCTAAAATCATTCATGTTTAAGATACATTCTTTTACATAACAATTTACTTTCCTTTTTGCCCCAGTAGCTAGTTGTACAGACCAAGAATTATCAAATCTTTCAACAGTCAAATTACATTTTTCTACTAGCTGGGGTGAAATATAACTAAGACTAGCACCCGGATCTATTAAAATAGTTACAGGGGTTTTATTAATCATACCTCCTACTTCCACCATGGAAGTTTGGTAGTCAGCCTGGCGGTTTTCCAATGCTGCATTGATTCGGGGCATAGTCCCTGCAAAGTCTCCAACAGTCATTTCATCTTGAACAGTATGTATATTGCTGATCTGTTTCTTTCTATTTGGGCAAACTGAAGCATAATGTGGGCCATTACACTCCCAGCAATTGACAGGTTCCTTTCGCTCAAAGTTTTTGGTGTAGTTGCCATGATTGTTAGGAGTCTCCTTGCTGCTTTTGAAATTGTGGGAATGATTGGCAGTTCCATTTTTGTTTCCCTGAAAGCTTTTACCATTTAAGTGGTTTCCGTTTTTTCTATTCTTGAAACTTTTATGGGAGGCAAACTCCTTTCTCTTGTACTCGATCTGATTGCTGTTCTTTTTGGCTTTCCAGCTGGCTATCCCCTCTTTCTTTTTATTCTGTTCATAACAGAAATTAGCTTTTCGCATAGCTTCTTCCAGTGTCTTGGGGTTGTCAAATTCAATTCTGTCCTTGATATGATATGGCAGACAACTAAGAAACCGCTGTATTTTTGGTTTCTCTTCAACAAAATACGGTACATACCGTAACAGACTTAAGAACTTACTATTTAAGTCCTTCATCGTCATAGATCCTAGCTTCAGTTCATAAAATTCCTTGGCCCTCTCCTCATAGTACTGTTCAGACAGAAATTTCTTCTTGAAGTATCTTTTAAAAGTACTCCAATTAACTTCTTTCTCTTTAATCCCCTTGACCCTTTTCAGATCTTGCCACCATATGTCCGCCTTTCCAGAAAGGTTGTAGATGGCCATTCGTGCCTTCAGCTGATTTGAGTAATTATAGATATGAAAATATTTTCTCATCCCGGATAACCAGGATTCCGCCTCTTCTCCAGTTTCAGATTCTCCATTGAAATTTGGGGGTTTTATCTTCTTAAACTCCCCGGAAATCTCTTCATAAGGCCTGTACCTTCTCCTTCTGTTGTGCAGCTCAGCTTCACTACTGTCACTACTAGTGTGATAACTGTGTTGTCCCTTTCTTTCTTTGGATGATGAACTGCCGTCACATTTAGATGGTTTCGTCCTTTTTGACCCTCTTTGATGACTAACTTCTTCTGATCCAGTTCGTTTGCTCCTTCCTTCTGTCTGAAATTTTTCTAATAATAATTGATTTAGCTGCTCTTGTGTTTTCAAAATCCTTTCATTATCTTTCTTGACTGTTTCTATCTCTGTCCTTAAACCTTTTATGGTCTGCATCAGCTCAGTGGTGTGAGCAATTATCTCTTCTGTCTCAGGTTCTCTTGACATCTGTCTTGTTACAAGGTTTGGAGATTCCTGTTCAGCATATTCTTCTAGCTTTTCCATACCTGCCTGTCGGATTCAGAAAAGAAATTTTCTGCTCTATCTTTACGAAACAGAAATTATAAGTTACTACATAACACAATTTAAAATTTTTATTGTCATTTGCACTGATCTGCGGAAATTAGTGGAGCCATAAGAAGGCCTAGTGTCTGAACCATGCTCTGCTACCACATGTCATTTCCCGAAATTTCCGAAAATTTTAAAATTTTTATTATAACAATAAATGTTATTTAATTTGCATTCCTGGACCTGTTTATTTTAATTAACTGATCATGATCTTGTTTAAAAGATTCTGTCATATTACTGATGTGAGTTTTTGATTTCAGTTATTGATTTTCTTTGTTCTTAACTTCAAAGGGAGAACTAGCCATAACTGACTGGCTTACTTAGCTTACAAGCTAATGCATAATTCGTCTTTTGTTCACAGGTACACAGGTAAAGTATGGATCACTGTAAATTAATTTTTATAAGCATTAAGTTCTTTTCCCTGCACTACAAAGATCAGAGAAGATTTAAATATTATTACCGATTGTCGCGTGTAAGACGGTAGAGTTCTTTTCCTATAATCCTCATGAAATTTATGCTTGATATATAGTTGATAGTCTGCATGACCTGATTTCTCTTATTCTGGATAGTATCAGTAGGCGTTTCGATGAATTACAATCTCTTAGACATTTCATTGCGTTGTGATCATGACTCTTTGTTAATGCTGTATACTATCACTGGAACAAGTTGTTTGTAATATTTTCATTGTATGCATGACGTAGCGTTAGCTTTATGTGATATTCTGTCAACTATTAGCTGTGACTACGGCTGTGATCACTTACTATTTGCATGATGTTGGAGCTGTGATAACTATAGCGATATACTATTATATTCATTTATAATTTATGATCCATTGTCTACTTAGTAATTTTTATGATTTCACCAAGTTTAACTCATGCCAAAAATCTTTGTTCCTTGTTTTTAATCTACGTTCAAGGTATGGGGTTATAAATGATTTTATATCAATACATCACAAGACTATAGGTTATTATCCTCATCTTTGATTGTTAACAATGGTGATGGAAGAATTATGGTAATAAGATCTTATATAACAACGATGTATTCAATTATATTGCCAAGGTAATATTTAGAATGTTATAACTATGAGGAACTCTCTTTTGAAGTTGACTTCATCACTTTTTAAATGATTGTAGGGGATATATAATATGTACCTTAGGAACTAACGATGGCTTGGTTTCAAGATATACACTATGCGATGTTTGTGTCCCAATCATAGTGAATATTCATACTATGAGTAAGACTTTTATCCATGCAATGATATAAATTTGATGAGCAATAATTCGAACGGCAGCTGGACTATAGGAAATCGACCCATGGTAAGTTGATAATTTAAAGGGCTACGTGGATGGCTCTCATCCTTGTATTTGGTGATATATAAGCCTGTCCAAAACCCTTACCTGGTCATTTTCTCTGCCTTCGGGCTCGGGTTGTAAGAGAGAAACCCTTCATGTCTGAGTTTGTTCAGTAGGGCACTGTAAATTGTAAATTTCTTATGGCTATGGTCACGTAGTTTAACCCTCGTATTGTTTATAGTCTGTAAGCTCCTCGTGTGGTTTATAAGTCTGTAGACTCTGCTACAGGCGTCTTCTACAATTCAATGGGCATCTTGGTTATCGTTTTCCGTCACTGTGTTTTTAAGTCGCATGCTACTTACAGTCTTACACCATTGCTCGTGTGATTTAGAGTCAGGGTTTTCCTATTGTCTTTATCCATGAGGTGGTCATGTAATGGGGTTTTTAATCGTGCTCCCAAAACTGGTTCATCCACAGCTTAAGGGTTTGTACAGTATGTTACCTGTCCCGGCTATCAATGGAGATGAAACTTGAAGTTTATCTTGCTCACCCTTCTGACAAATATAATGAGGTTCTTCTAACTGGCTCAACTCGTGGCTACCAGGTTGTTCACTAGGTTTGCTTCCTCCGACAGTTGCTGGTAAGTGTTATCAATGGTTTCATAGATTTCAGTTGAAAAGAATTGTTTATATTTAAAATAAATGTTGACACTACTTCGTCAACTTGTAATATGCAGGTTTTAACCTCTCCTGAAGGTGTACAAGGCTTCATCTCTAGCGCTGGCTCCTCCAGGTAAGCCTGGTTATACCATGGCTGTGTCTCCCTTTGATAGTTTTGTTTTGCTAGGGTTGTGTCTGGAATGAACTCTCTTGTAATTGGTTGTTGTCGTGTTTGTGGACATGATTGTGGTAATATGTAATCTTTGGGTTTGCTAGCAGTAGCTAGGGTTTGTACACCCTGTCATGGTTTCGAGAAACAGTTAAGGCTCGGTCTGTCATGACGGCCTTGGGTCCTTTTATTTATCATTGTATTTCTGAATGTATAGGGTTTTACCCACCCTGTAGAAGTTAAATAGATACTGTAATGTTGGCCTGCCAAGTGGCCATGTATTATCTGCGTTTTTCTTAATGAACACACTGTTTAGTTATAGGATTGTTTTAAGTTTCTCGGTCGACTTCAGAGAATGATACCTCAGATGTAGGTGATAGCAATGTATTTGTTCTCTGCGTTTTCTTTGGTTTTGGGTGTTAAATGATAGTGATGGGGTTCACTATCCCTTACTGTGATAGACAAATAATATGTTGTTAACCCTGGCGAGTTGGGGTTCTCTCCCAGGTTAAAATATATAAGAAAATATGAAAAGTGTTTAAATTCTGATGTGGCTTGAAACGAGTTGTAAAAATTTGGTTTTATGTTTACATACAATAACAATCGTCTCCTTGTTATTAGTTAATAGTAGGGTTTGAGTTTAAAAGCCCACAATGGCTGGGTTCAAATGATAACTCTATTTTAATGGGTACATCGTTCCCGGGTTAGATTATCATACAAAATAAAAGAGTTTGAAATGAAATTTATTATAAAATTTTTATAATTATTCACTGTTCCTGTTTGATGAAAACTAAGGCTACGGCCATAGATGGACTGTTGTAACCTTTTTATTGCTATTTCTTTTGTATTAAACAAAGTTAGACGAGATAAGAACAAATTCTCAGAAACTACGGCGATGATTCACTGTTGATTTTTATGGTTTTCATTTGTTGAGAAAAGTGGAACAAACATAATGTAATGAGGAGATAGCTCGATGATGAGCAAACACAACTGTGCTGTGAGTTTTAGTTTCGTTGTGTATTTAAATATTATGTTTGCCTTTACCGGGACTTATGATTATGTAAAATCTTGGGGTAATGTAGTTTGAGTGAACACGCATTTGTAATTTGGTTTAGTTACCTGTCTGGTTTTTTGTACAACTCTTCAATGTTTACATGTTTGCCAGTAATTTCGAGCACCCTGTGGTCTAATCCTAAAACACAGTAAATGAAATTAGTCATAATATGACTCAGTAGTTAAAAGCTAGTTACTGTTGTAGTTAAGGGAACAAAAGAAAGATTTTATATGGGAACTCGATA
Organism: Larix kaempferi; assembly: GCA_027924585.1. Taxonomy (NCBI): domain Eukaryota; kingdom Viridiplantae; phylum Streptophyta; class Pinopsida; order Pinales; family Pinaceae; genus Larix; species Larix kaempferi. The sequence continues at coordinate 907,686 of BSBM01000563.1, forward strand.
GGGAACTGTAAGCTATTCTGTGGTTTCGTTTTTATGGATTTAACAGCTAGGTTATCAACTGATGAACAACTCTAAAAATTGAGAACTGGGTAATAGGGTTTAAACCTGTTAACTATTTAAGGAAGAGATTCACTGTGACTATATAGTTTTCTATGATTCTGTTCCTATTATTTGTTTTTAATAAGTGTATTTACAGGAATAGATACTGTATAAAAAATCTATATATATTTATTTAACTAATAAAATAAATAAATGTAAAATCACCATAGTATTCTATTACTGTAATAATAACAACCATATTATGTATAAAACAAATACTCGATCTGTGTGAATAATAGGGAAATTCTAAGATATATCAGTTCTGCAAATTCTATCAAATGACAATACAGAGAGGCTAACTTTACTGAAATAAATACTGTTTAAACACAGATGAGATAGTCCATTCTACATTTAAATTTAATCAAATAACAGCAGGAAAAGTGGCAGAACCTGTATCAATGGTAGACAATAACAGCAGTGGGAGGATGTTCCTCCCTACCAATTCCTGGAGAGTGCCCAGACAACGCTTCTCAGGACCCCCGGTCTTTCTCTGGTCTAACTGGATGGAACTAGGTACAGCCAACAATTCCCTCAGCCAAAACAGCTACACTGGAACCAAGTTACTGCAGGTTCCTATCTCAAAACACTTCCTTACTGTTTTTCCCTCTTCCTCAATGGGACTCCTGAATAGCATTCACCTGAATGTATTCTCCCTCTAGAACAATGTTGAACCCCCAGCTCAGTTCATTGAGAACTATTTAAAAGATTTCCTAGGTCTTAGTTGGGTTAACTGTCATTAATGAGCCACCTGCTCAGATTCCACTTTCTTGGGGAATCATGACCCCAAAATATAGGTAGGTTGCCACCTGCAACTCAGGAAGTGTTTGAGGATGCTGCCACTTGTATTTTGTCTTTCCACCTAGTTCCATCCACCAGTTAGACCAGTAACCTCTTTTAACAGCTCTCCCATGCTGTTGTCTCCATAATTTATTTATTAATAATAAAATATTCAGAATTTACATTCCATTTCTGGTGACTCTGCTGAGTCATCAATTCCTACTTAGCATTAAATTTAACATAATGTCTCAGGAATATTAATAAAATAATTACATTATTTTTGCAAAATTGGGGTATGTGACAGATCTTTTAGGGAGTCTACTTAACCTAGTAGATCTTCTTGCAGTTGCAGGAGTTTCAGGTACTTGCTGCTATTCTTGATTTTCTGGCACCTTTGGAACTTTATTTTCTTGAATTTCATCAAGTACTGTGTACTCTGTGTTTTCCTTTTCTTGTTTCTTTCCCTACAACTGATCTTTATACATGACCTTTTCATTGAATATTACATCTCTACTCCTGATGATTTTGTTACTTTCATAATCCCATAAACGATAACCAAATTCATCAACCCCATATCCAATAAAGGTACATTTCTTGGATTTAGCTTCAAGCTTTGTTCTATTATCTTTATTAATATAGACAAATGCTTCACAACCAAACATTCTCAGAAATGAGTAGTTTACCTTTTTACCTGTCTATGCCTCCTCTAAAATACCACCATCCAAGCACTTGAAGGCCCTCTGTTTATTAAATAAATAGCAGTATTTACAACATCTTCCCAAAACTACAAGAGCAACCCTGCATGCAGTCTCATACACCTTGCACGCTCCATGATCGTTCTGTTCATCCTTTCTAACACACCATTTTCTTACGGTGTTCCTGGGACTTTCTTCTCTCTACAAATCCCATGGTATGAACAGTAACTATCAAACTCCTTACCGCAGTACTCACCTCCATTATCAGATTTGAGACACTTCAACCTTTTCTGTCTCATTCTCAACCAAAGCTTTCCACTTCTTAAAAGTAGCAAACACATCAGATTTCTGTCTAATGCAATAAACCCAAGTTTTTCTAGTTGCATTATCAATAAATGTAACATAATAATGAGAGCCACCAAGAGATTGTACCTAAGCTGGTCCCCATACATCTGTATGTGCAAGCTCTAACCTTTCATTCTTCTTCTGTTTCCCAACCTTGAGAAATCTGACTCTCTTTTGTTTTCCATAAACACAGTTCTCACATAATCCCAAACTTACCTACTTCAAATCTGGTAGCAACTTCCTTGAGTGGAGAATCTGCATCCCCTTCTCACTCATGTGGCCAAGCCTATGATGCCACAATGTTGTATTTGTTCCTGTGGAAGCTAAAGAGATAGAATGGTCAGTATTATGAGGACATAAATACAACGTACCTACCCTATCTCCTTTTGCTATCACCATTGATCCTTTAGTGATCTTCCACCACTTTTCTCCAAATGTAGATAGATAGCCACCATCTCCCAACTACCCTGTTGAGATCAGATTTCTTTTCATAGCAGAAATATTCCTAACATCTTTCAACATCCAATCAGTTCAATTCTTGAAGTTTATCCATTCCTTACCCATTCCAATAATTTTACATGGCTCATCATCACCCAATAAAACATGTCCAAAATCGCCTGGAACATAATCATGAAAATATTTCCTATGGGGTGTAGCATGACATGAATCTCCTGAATCTACTACCCAATAATCACTAGTATTATCTAATGCAAGAATCAAAGCATCTTGTAACACATCACCTGCTATATTTGCTTCCTGGGTAGTTTCCTTTTGTGCATCTCCTTTCTTGTTTAGAGATCTACAGTCTTTCTTCAGATGTCCTTTCTTTCCACAGTTCTAGCACTTTATTTTTCCCAGTCTGGACTTGGATCTTCCCTTTTTAGAGTTGCTATGATTACCTTGGCTCTTTCCTCTCTCCTTTTGTCTTCCCCTTCTCTCCATGGTCAACGCATTACCTGATGTCTCACCTGTGCTTTTTCTTCGCATTTCTTCGCTAAGAATAACACCAATAACATCATCAAATTTCAAGGTGTTTGAACCAGAGACGGAGTTACTTACAGCCATGACCAAGCTATTCCATCTTTCTGGCAATAAACACAAGATTAGAAGAGCCCTAACCTCATCATCAAAGTTCACACTTACAGAACTTAGTTGATTCGTAACCGTATTAAAATCATATAAATGATCAGTAACAGATCCACCTTCAGACATCTTCATATTAAATAAACGCTTCATTAGAAATACCTTGTTAGAGGCCGAGGATTTTTCATACAGCTTACCCAATGCATTCATCAAACCCTCCGTTGTCATTTCTTTTGAGATATTGAAAACTACCGACAAAGCCAAGCTCAGCCGTATTGTTCCACGAGCCTTTCTGTCAAGAACCTCCCATTCTTCGTCCTTCATGGCTGTCGGCTGCTTTGCTCTTCCTCCCAACGGTAGGAATAGATCCTTCTGGTACAGATAGTCCTTCATTTACATCTTCCATAACCTGAAGTTTTGGCCATTAAACTTCTCGACCTTAAACTTTCCTTCTTCTGCCATTACTCCCACTCGAATACGAAACCCTAGCTTCCTGCGGGTTTATCTACCAAATAGACCTTTGGCTCTAATACCAATTGTTAGAAAAACAGGATCACAGAGCAATAACAATAAATAGAAATCCAAATATAATCACACATACACATTACAAGAGAGACACAGATATATCGTGGTTCACCCAACTTGGGCTACGTCCACACTGAAGTTGCCAGTCCTTATTATTATTCCGTCTAGCAAAGTGAAGGGATACAACCTACAGCAGAACCGTTGCACTTCCTCTCCACTGTCTCACAGTCTCTCTTCCGATCTCAGAGATCTTTACAATGCATAAAAACTAATACATCAACCCTAGCTGTATTACAATGACTTTCTTTTATAAGGGAAATACAATGGGAAAATACCACGGGTTACCCAAAACCATGGGCCTGAAAATAGCTAGTGAAAACAGCCCCAAAATTTTTTCTCGGGGGCTCCGCCCCCAAACCCCAAGGTAGGGGAATGAGTGTACAATCCTCTCAGGTTTATGGATAAGAAAATATCATCTATGAGACTAGAAGATCTGGCTCCACAACCAACACAGAGATCCCCCTAGTCGACTCCTCATGTCGATCAACTTCGACTATTCTTCCTAGGCCCCGATGCTCTTGCATCACAAGGTTTCGACATATGGTTTTATCAGTATAAATAATGTGCAGGACCTAAAGCACATAGTCCAAGCATAGGCTTTAGATTTTAACCAGTTTAAAATGTAATGTGAAATGGATAGAATATGACCATCACTGAGAAAATATTATGATCCATGCACAAAATTCTGAGTGTATCATGCACTGAGTAGTGGTAATGGGGACAAAGCTTGCAACTTTGGAAAATATTAATGCTAGCAGGGTTTGACAACTACCCCATTAATATTCCATGCATTTTGTCTACGTCTCTTACTAGTCCCCATATCATGATACCTGTCACTTCCTTTCAATGCTATCATTTATTACTGCAATCGAGATTATGCTATGCTACGTTCTTTACAAGGAATATATTTTGCAATGCTAATTGTATCTAACAGTTAAAAACTCTTTGCACAACAGAACTCTATCATTCATGTCTACAAATAAAATTTCACCTTCAGATCAATGTTGTCAAGAAGGGGTTGTTTTAATAAGTGGATGATGAATAAATGTGCAACCCTCATTCCCTCTACTTGCAAGTTTGTCTACCATCTAATTTTTGTAACTCCCTTTTCTATGCTTTAACCTAATGACCAGGTAGTGTAGTGGTTGGCTCCACTTGCTCCATGTGACAAAAATTGATGCATGTATTATTTATCCTTCCCGGATAAATTCTTTTGCGAACAACTATATAAACAACTTTTCAAGACAACAAAAATGCCCTGTCCGCCTCGATTATGTTTATCAGTCCACATGGTTGTATTGTTGGAGATGTGATATTTAAAATTAGATAGTATGGAAATAGCTAGGCCTGCCTTCAGTGACTCATCAATCATGATAAATATAGCACCATTGTTGCAATTAATAGCATAGACCATGATAGGTTTGAGGGATAGATACACCTATCCATATCATCTTGATAACAAGAATATCATCTTCCCAATCATTAAGTTTGAGGAATACTTTAAAAGTGATGTCGCATACTTCTTATCATGATTTGTAACAAAAAAAAACATTCACTTAAAATTTGACTCTTATTAGAAAAGGTATCATACTTAGACAGTTTTTGCCTTGAACCAATGATATCAATTTATAAAAGGCAATGGATATATTGGCTTACAACCAACACAAACATTCACTTAAAATTTGACTCTTATTAGAAAAGGTATCATACTTAGACAATTTTTCCCTTTAACCAATGATATCAATTTCTAAAAGGAAATGGATATATTGGCTTACAAAGGGTAAAAATAAGGTGCATGTGGAAATCGAATAAGACCATTAGATTATTTTATTTGTACACATTATAACAATTTCGAGACTCCGTTATCAGTAAATCCTAACCATGGTAATTTGTGTGATTTGACCAACAAGATGCATATGACAAAACTTTCCACAAGAGTCATGAGAGGCAAATGACAATACACATGGTGAAACTAAATATAGGCATTCCGAGGACTTCGAGCATGACTCTATGGTTGAGACATGACGATGTAGCTAAGGTTTTTTTCCATTGATGTCATGTTTCGACACTTTGGAACCATGTTGATGTTGGAAATCAACACCTTCATCAAAAGGAAGAGAAGGATATGACACAACTCTTCCATATCAAGATCCAAATGAAAAAGACCAAGGCTTATATCTCCATTTGATTTCAGTTCATAGGATAATCTTATAGTAGAAGAAACGGTACGTAAGCCTAGATTGAAAGTACATGCTCATCCTAACCCCTATCAATTTGGATGAGTAAATAAGGATACATAACTTAGGGTCACAAAATAGTGCAAGATTAAATTATCCATAAATGTAGATTATATTGATGAAGTGGAGGTAGATGTAGTACCCCTTGATGTTTGTGGTGTATTGTTTGGAATCCCCTACATGTATATGATGGATGTGATCTTCATGTTAAGAGAAAACCAATACTGCTTGATCAAGGATGGGAAATTTTTCATCATCAATGCACATAGAGGTAAATTGAGGGACTCTCTAGTAAGTGTCAATCAAGTGAAAAAGTTGATGAGTTCAAATAGAAAGTTTGTGTTTATTTTCTTAAGACATAATCGACAAGAACGTGAATCGATAAAAGTAAATCCATCTTTGGAGTGATGTACCAAACAGAAAAACACCAGTTAGAGAACATTCTGCAAGCATATCGAGAAGTGTTCCAAGAGCCTAGAGGGATACCTCCTAAGAGGGATGCAGAGCATGAGATACATCTACTATTATATTCCTCATTAACAAACATTGGATTGTACAAATAGTATGTTCTGTAAGTAGAAGAAGTGAAGAAGCAGTTACAACAACTACTGGATCATGGAGAAATCTGATCAAGAACCTCACCTTGTGGGTCACTTATTGTCATAGTACCCAAGAAAGGTGGGACTTGGAGCATGTGTATTGAATATAGATATCTAAGTAATATCACCCTTAAGAATCCATACTCTCTTCCCAGGATCAATGATTTGCTAGATTAGTTGCAAGATGCCAATTATTTCACCAAATTGGATATCAAATCAGGATACCACCACCTATATGAGTGAAGGAAGAAGACACATGGAAGACCACCTCAAGACTAGGCAAGGTCTATATGAATGATTAGTAATGCCTTTTAGTTTGTGTAATGCATCAGTTCAATTTATGTGTTTGATGAATGATGTCTTGCACCCTTTTATAGATCATTTGTGATAGTGTATTTAGATGATATACTAGTTTATAGTGATACCGGGGAAAAGCATATTTCACATCTCAAAAGGTTGTTGGAAAGCTTAAAAAAACATCAATTGTTGACAAACATTAAGAAATGTAACAGTATTTGGTGTATTTAGGGTATATGATTGGTGGAGGAGAAATCAAGATTGATATTTTGAATATGGAGGGCATCACCAAGTGGTCAACCACTACAAATGTCACTAAAGTTAAGATCTTTTTAGGGGTATCACAATACCTTCAGAAGTTCATAGATTCATTTTCGACCATGGTTGCACCTCTCCATTCCATAATAGCCATAAACAAGGGTTTCCAATGGGGAAATAATCAACAAAAATCCTTTGAAGAGATCAAGGGAAATATTAGTTAGGCATCGGTTCTCGCATTGCCTAACTTGTATAATCCTTTTGAATTGGAGACAAATGCAAGTGGGTATGCTATGGGAGTAGTTTTGATGCAAGAAGAGTGGTCAATATGATATCATTCTGAAATGTTCCATGGTGGCGTCCTAAATTACCCGACATATGATAAGGAACTTTATGCCTTGGTTCAAGTTGTTAAGAAGTGGAAGCATTATGTGATGGGAAAGGAGACCATCATTCACACCAATCCCCAAACAATGTAGTATTTGTATGCCTAAAGTAAGCTACAACAAACACACCACTACGAGTGGATGGGATTTTTACAACAATTTCATCTGATCATGAAATATAAGAAGGGTGGTACAAACAAGTTGGTAGATGTGCTCTCAAGGCCACCTACAACTAAGATAATAGTTTTGGGTACTCTTATGCATATGGATATTTTCACCCATGATGCATACAAGGAGTAATACACAAAATATGAGGACTTCAAGGAGGTGTTTTAGTAGCTACAAGGATAATTCCATGTGGAAGAAAGTGATAACAAGGTTGACTATCATCTCTAGGATGGGTTACTCTACAAGCTGGACAAGTTCTATGTTTCTAAAGGTGAGAGTTTGCAACTCATGAGAGAGGCTCACATATCCAAAGTTGTTGGGAATTTTTCGTTTTGGGAAGACAATTTCCAAGTTACAATGCTATCTTTATTGGCCTAGAATGCAAGAATATGTAGCTCGATTATGATTAGAGGATGCATATTTTGTTGTACAAGCAATTCGAGTAATAGGAAGCAAGGTCAATACCATCCATTACATGCTACTATGGGACCATGGGAGACCATATCCATGGTTTTTGTGGATGGTATATCAGCCACTAGGAAGTTACATGATAATTTATTTGCGGTAGTTGATAGAGTCAGCAATATGTGCATTCACATGTCTTGTAAACACACCATAAAAGGATAAGAAGAAACAAACATGTTCTTTGAGTAGGTCTAAGTGCACGTTGGGATACCAAGGAGCATCAAATCATATAGGGATACTATATTTGTCAATTCCTTTTGGACTACACTTTGGGATAATATGGACACTAAGTTGAAGATATCTATAACATTCCATCCACAAACAGATAGGAATACATAAGTAGTCAACAAGAATTTGGAGCACCTTTTGAGGGGTTACAATCAGAAGCATCTAAATACTTGGCATGAAAATGTGATCTACATTAGCACTCTTATAATAGAGTAGTCGACACTTCCATTGTAATGTCCCCTTTTGAAACTTGTTTTAGGTATCTTCCACCTTCACCTCTATATTTTGTTTATGGAAAGCAATGGGTAGAGAGGGAAGACACCATAGGTGAAGCATTAATAGATGAAAAATTCATTGATAAGATCTCAAAAATTAATTTACAAGTATAAGAGACATTGGGTCACAATAAAAATACAAGGTAATACATTACCAACACAAGGTTGAGAAAATATTCAAGGCTGGAGACAGAGTTTGGATGCATTTGAATAAGGAAAAACTACAAAGTCCTAGTAATAATACCAAGCCATTACACTATGGTCATTTTGAATTGTTGGATAAGGTAGGATATAATTCCCACATATTAATTCTACCCCCATATATGCGCATTTACTCAATAGTGAATGTGATAAATATGAAACTCTATGAACCTTCCATGTTGGACAAGGAACCTGAGGAGGTCCTACCTTATGTAGAGGACTTAGCACCAGAGGCAGAATAAGCAAAAGACACGGTTTTGTAGAAGAAGTCTAGAACAAAAAGGAGAGAATAGTATGATCGTTGGTAGGTGGGGTTGAAAGGACTCCAAGCAAGCGTAAATGGTACTCCAAGGAAAGGTAGAGGAAAAATTTCCTCACTTCATTCAGTAAAAGCATGTGGAGACAAAAAGCCTCCCAAAATGGGTGGGTGTGATCGGAAATTGATCAATATGTATATTTTTTTATCTATTTTGACGCTTTCTAGGTGGAAAGATTGGATGAATTGTCTTGCATGGCCCGTTTTAGGGAAAGGTCTCACTTTCTAGATTAGGGACCCAAAACCTTCTAGATCCTATTTGAGGGCTTAAACTATGTTTTTTGGGGTCAAAGCTTCATATCTTGTGCCATGTCCCTTAGCGATATTTGACACTTCGAGACCTTTCCAACAGTCCAATAATCGCCTCAAATGGTGTCTTTATGAGGAAGTTATGCTTCCTGGAAGTTGAGCTATCGAGTTGACCACCATGGTATCAAGTGGATTCCACGTTAGTTTTCATCTCTTGCACATGTGGAGTTAGTCATGTATGGACTTTCAAGGACATTCTAGAAGGTCCAAAACCATAACCCTAGTTGGAAAGTGAGGCATGTAATTAAAAACCACACTAACCCTAGACAACTATCACGCTATGTTAAATAGCGTGTCATTAGGAAAAGAAGGGGTTTCATTCTTATGATGTTATTGTATTATTCCATAGAGGAAGTAGGAGATCATATAGTAGCCATTATGACCCCACAGTCATAGTTAACCCCATAGAGAGTACCATTTTCTTTTGTTTTTACATTACATATAAAAGAGTGAGGCATATTCCTCATTTTTGGCTGGGCTTTTCTCCTTAATGGGTTTTCTCATAGAAAATCTTGTGTTGATTATATGAATTGTGTATTTCTTTGCTCTAGTTGTTTTCTTTCATTTCCAATTTATTTAGCATTCAGTGAAAATAAACTCTAATAAAAATAACTAAATTGTAAAATCCATTTTTGTGAACCGTTAGAATGGACTATCCATAAAAATTTAGAGATCATATAGTGACTGTGAAGGATTCGGGGTTTGAGCAGCACCTCTATACGTGGGAGCAAGCTCACATAAACATAGACTACCTTCCTCGCACTGGCAACTTCTAAGTCCGGGGGGGTGTGTTCTGCTGCAGAATGGAAACCATGTGCTATATGTCCACGATCAAGGATCTCGGGTTCGCGAGGGAATAGCGGCTCATGGAGAGCTCACAACTTGAGAACATAATAATAGAGGACTTGCCAGTGCTCCACCACTTCCTAGTTGTTTTCTAAAATAAGTTTTTCAGTTTTTCATATATCCTCATATGAGTCCTTCAAGGATGTGTGCAACTGCAAACTGATAATTATATTATTAAATTTTTCTTTAACATTATATATATATATGAAAAGGAGTTTTTTTAAAAGTATTTGTTTTTCAACCATCTTAATATCACAAAGATGACAAATTCTTTTATTCCACAGCCTTAAATCTCAATATCAGTATGAAATTTGTTATAAATGTTAATTTCTTTTTGACAATATTTAAAATAAAGAAATACTTTTAATTTTCTAAATTAAAAATGATTATATTTTATACAGTTAATATTTTATTATCCTATAATTCTTTAAAACACCACTAACTTGTATATATATGTTTTTACAAATTTGAAAGAAATTCTAAATATAAATTACACACTGGAACTTAGTTAATTACATATAAGAATACCTTTAAAAAGTTTATCCGCTGTTTTGCAGCCAAGAATTTCATAAGAAAAGACTTTTTTAAAACTATGTCGTCTATCTATACACATAATATAAAATTAAATTGTGAATATGGAAACGGTTTAGGCTAATGGAATTTATATTGATTCGGATTAGTCTCCATAAAGGCTTGACGTCTATAGAACAATATGAATACAGTGATTCTACAAATATAACGGTGAAGAGTGATACTAGCAACTATGAGATACTTTTATTTAATGTATAAGCAGCATTCTTAACTATTTTAAAGTCTAAAATCATACGACAACAGTATTTGAAACAACCCCCGATTTCTTTACCACAACGTGTTGTCTTGATTGTCCTTTGCCAAATGATGGTCTATGAGCTATTACCAAATAGCCAGAGGCTACGTCCAGATTTTCCCTTCACATAAACTCCAATGGAGTCCAGAAACCAGCCACTTCTTCCGTGAAAACCTACTATTTTGCTTGTGCTGAGCTGATTGCTTGGCAACGAAAATGAAGTCCCTTGCTGGACACCAATTGCTGGAATTTTCCTCGCACTGGTTTCAAATGTAAGTGACCGTATGACAGGAGATCCAGGGGAGATTTGGCCATAATATCCACTGACGGAAACAAGTGTTTCATGAGGATAATTCAGTTCAATCTGCACAGAAGTTCATTCTCTTTAGTCCTCATGAAACAAGTCCAAATCCTCTAAAAATTCTATTTGGCCAAGCCGGTTTAGGTCAAATATTCAGAATTAGGTCAAATAATGAAACCCTGAGGGTAGTATTCAGAATTAGGTCAAATATTCAATGCCACAGTATTATTACATAGTTATGTAGTGCTTATAAATACCGTTTCAGTTTTGCCTCCTCCGTTGCCATTGCCACCATGCTTCTCAGACCAGGAAGAACGTCTACGTTCACCTGCATATTCAAACCTGATAGAATAAATGGCATCAGAGCCATAGACTACCACTATCTGCTTAACACCTCTATAAACTCCATCATCCCATGGACTTCCACCATGGCCTCCATGTGGCCCATGTGCTGTGATGGCCTTTTCGCTATAGCTCTTCACCATAAATAAACAAGGACGCCTATGTTAATACAAGACTTCTTCGTTCTAAGAACATTACAATATGAAACGAATTATGGACCTATTAATCTTACCATGGTCTCTGCTTTTAGCTGATTACTTCTCCACTTGACTTCGAAATCAAACTAACCTATGCCATTAAAACCAATTGTTATGTCAGCAAGTAAAATAGATAAATGGCCTTTACACCATATTACGACTATAGATCCATTTTTTTTTTTTTTAAATGCGCTTCTCTTTCATATATATGAGTTTTTACAGTACATAAATTCAGGGCTTACTTCGTTCAGTTGAAGCAGCGATGTAATTGAAATGAATAAAAACCTACGATGGCAGTCTTCTGAAAATATGTAGATGCTATATAGCATACAAGTATGAAGAAAGAGAAACATCTGGGAAACTTCGAGGCTTTTAAAAGGAAGGAATAGGTATCAAAGGCTTTTAAAATGAACGAATAGGTAGCAAGGCAATTGGGAAACTTCGAGACTTTGGAAAAGAAAATTAGGTTCGGATTCGATCATGCTTTAAAGAAGATGGAATCGATCCCTCAAAGATAAAACGCGTCGGCCGTCTAATCTACCCGGGCCGAAAGTATACACCCAATTTCACTCTCAGCAAAGGAATATGATTGGTGGTAAAGATATCTATCCTCGTCACATTTAGAATATTATACAGAACGGTGGATAGATAGAGACATCCTTATTTCGATTGTTGATTTTTTCTATCTAATCGATATGGAGCAAAGTCAATTTTTGACCTTGTTTCATGTCCGTTGAATGGAAAAAATCAGCAATCTAGATAAACTCAAGGGATAGAAATATCTTCAAGTGGTAAAGAATTCAAATTCTTCTCTTAAGAAGTGGTAAAGAATTCAAATTCTTCTCTTAAGGTGACGATGTAAAGTTTGATTCTTCACTAATACACAGAATTCAAATTCTCTGTTAAGGTGATATGACATCGAGTTCTTCACTAATACAAAGAGATGTTCAAGAGTTATTTTAAGTTCAAACTTACAAAATGTCAAACTATCAAGAGATCAAAATTTTTAAGATTGCAAACTTTTTTTAAAATGTTGCACTCTATATAAAAGGCAAGCTGGATGAAAACTTTTGAGATGCAAAATTTTGTATTTTAGATAAGGTTTATATATTAAGTTTATACCTCTCAAGAATTGATACTAGTTTAATTTGTTTAATAGATTTGGAGTGAATATAGGTTTATACTAGTTTAATATACGAATTTGTCATTTATTGCACCGAGAGGCGCTCTATAGCCCACTAGCTCTATATCCCACTATGAGGGAGATCTTGTAACATGTGTGGAATGTTTGTCGAGTAACAAAATAATAACAAAATAATAAAAATAAAATATTGTAACGTCGACCATTAATAAAAATATAAGAAGTAAAAAAAATAAAGAAGTAACCCAGTATGAGGGAGATCTTGTAACAAAAATAAAATATTGTAACGTTGGCCATTAATAAAAATATAAGAAGTAACCTAGTATGAGGGAGATCTTAAACTTGAACTTACGTGTAAATATTTTTTAACGTGTAAAAAAGTTAGATAATTTCTTATGAACATGTAAAAAGTTAGATACAAAAAATTACACCTCAAGAAATTGGATCCCTCTCGGTGCTTGGTAGATCCCGGTTTAAGATGGATCTATGCTTGTTGATAACTCAAATATCACTTAGCATAACAATAAGTATCCAAATTTCCTTAATTTTTACTTTTAATTGATTGAAAGATATATGTCTTTAATTTTTAAATTTAAATTAAAATAAATATTGATAATTTTTTATTTACTTTATATTTTATTAAAATAACACTTTCGAAAAACATTTCTCTATACAACAAGTAACTTAAAAATGACATAATCAACCCCACCCACTTGAAAACCCCAAATTGTTCAAGAACAACTACAACTCCTTTTTTAAAAGAGATAAACCCAACCCCACCCCTTTTTTAAAAGAGATAAACCCAACCCCACTACAACAAGTAACTTAAAAATGACATAATCAACCCCACCCACTTGAAAACCCCAAATTGTTCAAGAACAACTACAACTCCTTTTTTAAAAGAGATAAACCCAACCCCACCCCTTTTTTAAAAGAGATAAACCCAACCCCACCCCCGCTGGAAAGGATCAAATTGTACAAGAACAACTCCCTTTTGAAAAGAGATCATCATTAGAACCATCCGTAGTTCATCTCTATCTTGCCAATTTCATTAAATTTACTCTTACGATGGTAATATGGGATTTTTATATCGGTTTAATGATTTATTATATTGTTTTTACAACTTAAATTTAGAACTTAGTATAGAGGAGATGTCATGTGATGTGATGTGATGTAATGTTACATATTTTAATATAAATAAATAAAAACATGTATACTAGAATTTTTTTTACAAATTATGTTAATAAAATAATTTTGAATTTTTTTATCTTAAGAAAAAAAAATTACACCTCAAAATAAAACAACAATTAATTATTTTTAACTGATTAATTTTTATAATTTTTAATCATTTAAATAATCTAATAAAATCCTATACAAATATAAAAGATATATATACAAATATAAAAGATATATATATAACAAAAAATTATATACATTTTCAATTAACCTTTTATATTATAATATTATGTTAATGTATAATATTTTAAAAGTTATTATAAAAATTAAATTCATTGTAAATTATAAATGCGTAATTTTCATAATTTTATTTAAAAAATTGCATTGAAGTTTTAATTATGTGTTTTGTTCTTAATATGTATGTATTGTAGTGATGGTGATGTCATGAACTATGTAGTGGTTGAGATGCAAATTAATGTTCTTAAATAATAATAAAATATTATATATATCAATGATATAACTATGTTATAGTTTATAATAGTGATGCAGGAGCATCGGAGCCTAGGCAGATCAGTCGAGGTTGATCGACAGGAGGGAGCTGACCGGCGGGAGTGTCGATGACCACTGGTGCGGAGAGTAGGTTGACTGGTCGAAGTCAACAAGTTGAGAAGAAGCAGTCGGAATGCGACCGACTGGAGCAGTGTAGCGGATGTTGTGTTAGGTCGAGAATCGACAGGCAATGGTCGATAGACGAAAGGTGGAGTAAGACGTCAGGTAGTCGACAAGTGGTCGAACTATGAAGCGACAGGTTTGGCGGAGCCAAGCGCGGAGGAAGGGGAGGACTGGCAAACCGCAAAAGATGAGAAGTAAGTCGACAAGAAGGTTGAGATGTGACTAACTACTGTAGCAGGGCCGGAAGGGCAGAAAGTCAAGGGACTATACCTGATAACCGTTCAAGGTTGATAAGGAACTTAATACAGTTATTTCGAGTAGGTGAAAGACATGACAGGTGGCGTCATGGACAAATGCTATGCAGAACGGTTGAGAGCTGATAGTTGCAGTTCTGCAGGATTTGGAAGGATCGACGGATAGGAGGATGCGTGTCTCAGGAATTGTAGTAATCTCGGGAATAGCCGCCACAGGGTAGAAGAAGAAGGAGAGGAAATCGGAAAGGGGATCTTCAGTCTTTGATCAGCAATATCAGAGGGCAGATCCAAGAGGAGTTGTGAAGAGTCACACAGGCCGAAGAGCAAAGAGTTGAGATCGAGCGATAACTTAGAATTCCGAGGTGATCCAGGAGAGGGTGAGGTCGACACATAGGGAGAACACACCACAGTTACTTCTAATTTGTAACAGCTGAGGCCGATCGTATTTAGTTATTTGTTTACAGTTATTCCGCATTGTAACCGAATTCAGAGAAATAATATAAAGCTACTTTTGGAATACTGTTTACACTTGGTTCGTGTAAGCATTATGGTTTGTGTCGTGTGTGTTGTTAAGCAAGAAAGTATTCCAGTAAGGTGACTTGCATCAGTTGGTATTAGAGCGTGGATCATAGCAGATCAGAGTGAGAACAAAGAGCCCGGAAGAAAGTCCGGTTGGGAAGACGACTATACCAACCTAACTTGCGTCAGTTGGTATCAGAGCGCAAGAATCCTTCGAGTTTGTCATATTAAGCCTGCAAGTGAGTTGGACAGCTCCAGCTGCGGTTTGGTAGAGTTGTGCACGACTTGTTTAAAGTCCGGTTGCAGTTGGACATGTGAGAGTTTCGGCAAAGGTTGAAAATGGCTCATAGAGGCATTAATGTCCAAGGACGAAGGGCGCGTGGCGCAGCGGCCGTCACGGTGGATCGTGAGATGTTCAACGAATGCGTTAGAACGATGTGAACTTTGACAAATGAAGTCGCATCGATCAAAGAAAGTGAGAGGCGTGGTTATATTCCTGAGGCGTTAGACCACAGCGACGAGGAAGTCAAAGAGGTGGAAGCTCGGGAAGAAACCGCAGAGGAACCAGAGGAAAAACTGATCAAACTCCTGACGGATATGAGAGGTCGGGCGAAGATAGATGTATGTACGTACTTGGGAAGCCTGGACCCAGAATATTTGATTGACTGGTTCAGAGAGATGGAGAAATACTTCGACATAGAGCAAATCGAGGATCCTAAACGGGTTAAGACTGCATGTCTGAGGTTGAAGGGTCATGCCTCGTTGTGGTGGGACCATGTACAGGCTGACAGACTCAAGAAAGGCAAGGAGAAAATCAAGTCTTGGGACAGAATGGTTGCCAAGTTGAAGGGAAAGTTCTTTCCAAATGACTATGTGATTTCCTTGTTCAGGAAGTTACAGAACTTTCGACAGAAAGAAATCACCATGAAGGAGTACACGCAGGAGTTCTACCGATTGTCGATTCGGTTAGGACAAACTGATGAAGGAGAAGAAGTTGTCGCTAGGTATGTGAATGGCTTAAAATATGCTATCCAGGATGAACTCAACATGTTAAGATTCAGAGTAGTCGGCGAAGCCTACCAATTAGCTCTGAAGCCGGAAGAAAAACTGTCAAGAAAATCCGCAGCGACCAGGGAAGGATGACTGGTCGGGGTGCGAGAACTATCTCCGTGAAAGGCCAAGGTAGCGGGTACAGGAAGGAAAGTGCCGAAGATAGCCGACACGCGGAAGGGACATCGACACAGGAGAAAGCGCAAGAAAATGGAAGTGATGGTCGTGAGAACCACGATCGAGGTGCATATAGTCGAAATGGTCCATCCAACAAGAAAGGAGCTAACAGACCAACCATAATATGTTACAAGTGTCGAGGAATGGAACACAAGGAATATGAGTGCCCAGAGAACCTACATACTACAAAGGAGTCGAAACCCAGACGTCGAAAGGATGAGCAAGTCGACGAGAGGGAAGAATCGGCATCCGACAACAATGGAGGTGAAAAGAAGAAGAACCAAAATCTGACAGTTCAGAGAGCCTTGATCCAAGATCAACGCGACCTGATGGAGCCAGCACAGCGGAAGGCAATCTTTCGAACAAAGGTGTGGATCGGAGAATGGAATTGCAAAACCATAGTTGATGGTGGAAGCACGGAGAATCTTGTGTCGACAAAATTCATCGACAAGATCGAGTTGAAGTGTCGAGAACACCCACATCCCTACAAGATTTCATGGTTGCAGAAGGGACACCATGTCAAGGTGGCCAGACAATGCCTGACCAACTCCCGAGTTGAAGGATTAGAGGACAGCGTACTGTACGATGTAGTTCCCATGGATTCATGCCATTTGTTGTTAGGAATACCATGGAAATATGATAGTAAAATGATCTATGATGGTCGAGCCAACACAGTCACAGTGTGGAAGAACGGCGTAAAGAGGACTCTTAAGCCAAGTAAAGAAGAGCAAGCCGACAGTAAGCACGACGAGAGAAATCTTTGGGAGAAGCGAGTGTTGATGAGCACCGCGAAGGAATTCCTCGCAGAAGAGGAGAGACAGTCGAGATGTTTTGCGATCATTCCAAAAGGACCATATGTTGAAAGAACGATCAGAGAGGAGAATATTCCGGTTGAGATTGAGGAGTTGCTTGAAGAGTTTAGTGACATAATGCCTGATGAGAAATCGACGGGATTGCCGCCGACAAGGAGCATATCCAATCAGATCAACTTGATTCCGGGGTTGAGTCTACCAAACAAAGCACCATATAGGATGAGTCCGACAGAGGGACAAGAACTCAACTGGTAGGTCCAAGAGTTGTTGGACAGAGGGTTAATCGGAGAAAGTCTGAGCCCATTTGCAGTACCAGCGGTATTGACACTGAAGAAGGGTGGAGAATGGAGAATGTGTACTGACTCCAGAGCCATCAACAGGATCACGATCAAGTATTGGTTTTCATTGCCGAGAATGGATGACTTGATGGATCAAGTATTGGTTTTCACGAATATAGACCTGAAGAGTGGTTATCGCCAGATCAAGGTCAGAGAAGGAGATGAATGGAAGACAACATTCAAGACAAAAGAAGGGTATACGAGTGGTTAGTCATGCCATTTGGGTTGACTAATGCACCCAGCACATTCATGACATTGATGAATGAGGTGTTAAAGCCATTTTTACGAAAGTTTGTCATAGTCTATTTAGACGACATTTTGATCTTCAGTCAAACCAAGGCAGAGCACTTGGAGCACGTTCAACAAGTATTGCAGAAACTGCAGGAAGAAAAACTAATGGTGAACCTGCAAAAAATTTTCTTTATGAAGAAGGAATTGGTGTACTTTGGGTTTGTAATCTCGAGTAAAGGGTTGGTGATGGACCCAGAGAAGGTGAAGGCAATAGTAGATTGGCTAGAACCGACAAGTACGACTGGAGTGAGAAGTTTCCATGGACTTGCAAGTTTCTACTGGAAGTTAATTCGGGGATTCAATCAAATTTGTGCACCGTTAATAGAATGCATGAGAAAGGGTGAGTTCAAGTGGACAGAAGAAGCCCAGAGAGCTTTCGACGAGTTGAAGGAGAAAGTCACTGAGAGCCCAGTCTTGGCGCTCCCAGACTTTGACAAAGTTTTCCAAGTCGATTGTGATGCGAGTGGAACGGAAATTGGAGCAGTGTTGAGCTAGGAGGGTCGACCAATTGCATTATTTAGTGAAAAGGTGAATGGAGCGAAGCAAAAGTATTCGTTCTACGACCAGGAATTTTATGCTATCATTCAAGCACTGAAGAAGTGGAGGCATTATTTGTTGCCCAAGGAATTTGTGTTATACACAAATCACCAAGCACTGAGGTATTTGAACACTCAGTCGAAATTGGATCAGCGACACATGAAGTGGGTGGAGCTACTTCAGAGGTATACATTCATGTTACGACATAGGTTGGGCAAGTCGAATAAAGTTTTCGACGCATTGAGTAGGAGAGTTGCACTATTGAACACAAAGACAGTTCAGGAAATAGGGATAGAGTCGATAAAGATGGAGTACGAGATCGACGAGGATTTTGTGAAAGCATGGAAGGCTTGTCGTGAACCTTAGAGTATTGACAGGACTCCATATTTGAGTTACTTCATCCAAGAAGGCTATCTGTTCAGGGGGATTCAGTTGTGCATTCCTAGAGGATTAATAAGAGAGAACCTAATCCAAGAATTTCATAATGGCGGGTTAGCAGGGCATTTTGGCATTGACAAGACCAAAGCATTGGTTGACGAGAAGTATTTATGTCCAGGGAGGTCGATAGACGTCGGAAAGTGGGTTTGACAATTTCAAGTTTGCCAGTTGGCAAAGGGAAGGAGTTAGAACACAGGGTTGTATACACCATTGCCGGTACCAGATAACCCTTGGGAGCATCTTAGCATGGATTTCATGTTAGGATTGCCAAAGACTCGGCAAGGAAGCGAGTCAATATTTGTTGTAGTCGATAGGTTTTTGAATATGGTGCATTTCATACCATGTAAAAAGACGAGTGATGCCACAGGGATTGTTGTACTATTCTTCAAGGAGATAGTCAGATTGCATGGGTTTCCAAAGAGTATCATGTCAGATCGAGATACCAAATTTATGGAGCATTTTTGGAGAACCCTATGGAAGAAACTGGACACGAAGTTGCAGTTTAGCTCGACGTACCATCCGCAGACAGATGGATAGACCGAGGTGGTAAACAAAAGTTTGGGAAACCTTCTGAGATGTCTAGCAGCCGACAGACCCAAACAATGGGAAAATATGTTGGCACAGGCGGAGTTTGCATATAACAATTTTGTGAATCAATCGACGGGATTGAGCCCATTCCAGATTATTCAGAGGAGAAGCCCACACGGAGTGGTGGATTTGGTCGAGTTGCCGACAGAAACTAGGAAGAGTGCGGATGCAGAATCATTCGCATAGCATATGCATGAAGTTCATGAAAATGTGTGAAAGCACATAGAAACGAGTAACGAGACATACAAGTTGAGGGCCGACAGAAAAAAGAGGCTACAATCATTCCAAGAAGGGGACTTAGTCTATGCATATCTGATCCGAAAACAAGATCTTTGCTACTCTATGACGTTAACATGAATTGCATAAAGAGCATGAACGAAGCTCACAAATCCATAAGAAGAGAACCAAACAACATAGACAACACATACATAAAGACAACAAGTTGATAACGGAGTTCGTCCAGGATGGACTACGTCTCCGGGCCTGCTTCTCAATAGGAGGGCCGATCTATAATCTCAGCATAAGGCAAATTACATGGCAATGATACAATGATACCTTGGCGACAATGTTCAGGAAGAGAACCGCTGCCCAAAACACAACAAGATTTCTTCCAGCAACTCCGAAGCATGAAGACGGTGTAAAACGAGTATAAACACTCGTACCTTCCTCCTGCAGAGCTACGCAATCTCCCTTCTCTCCTTTAGCTACAAAGTATCCACTCCAAAGCATGACTGACAATGGAAAATGAGAGGGTTTATATAGGCTTGTATGAACTCCTCTCACATGATCCTCATGGTTTCTCAAGTTACAACAATTTTTCCTAAATAGGCATGTGGTTACAAACCTCCAAGTGGTTAGCATGTGGTTGGGCTCTTTATTAACTAATAACCAAAGATACTTAACAAAATACCCTTTTAAAAAGGCATTCCCTTTTGGTTGGTTTTTAATATGGTTACAACCATATAAGAACCATACAAACCCACTTTTAACTTAACCCAAAGTTCGTTAAGCAAGGGTGGCGCTCCACAAACCCACTTTTAGTCTTATCCCAAAGTTTGTTAAGCAAGGGTGGCATGTAACGTGGATGGGGTGGCGCTCCAATCCATTTGAAAGTTTGTTTTAAAAACATGTGACCATGTCATAAAACGTATAACCATATCACGTGGGTTGTGGGTTGGAGTTGTAACCAACTCCCGTGCATTGAAAACCAAGCCCCGACCCCTTTTGGCTCCATTACCAACGTTTCCACGCTTAAATAAACAAACCTTAACAAACATACCAATAAAGATATGTAGCCCAAGTGGTGAAGGCAGAGCGCTTATATGAGAGAGGTCACAGGGTCAAACCTCATGGAGGCCATAATTTTTTGCCTTAGATATATTGGCCAATCCCATGCTGCCACGTGGCAGCCTAGGATTGGTCCACCTCACGCCCAGTCAACCGCCAAGTCACTGTCCATATTGCCACGTCACCATCCGTACGTCCAGTCACCATACGCCAACTTGGATCATACTGCCACGTGTCACCTTGTGACAGGTCTATGCTGCCACATGTCACCCTGTCAATGGTGCCACGTGGCACCCCATTTTGCCAAATTTGCCTGTTTCCCTTATAGAACAGAACGCGATAACTTTCTCGTACGGAGTCCGTTTGAGGTGAAACGAACGCCATTGGGATTGTCTCGACGAGCCCTTCGATCTGGTGTTGGTTTTGCTAAGATTGGAGGACTTCAAAATTTTTCCTTCTTGGATCCTCTTGGATCAATATCTACGGAAGGAGAGATTTTCGACAGGTACATACAACAAGCTGAAGCTGAAGAAGATAGGACCATGAAAAATTCTAAAGAAGATTTCGGAGAACGCTTATGTGTTGGAATTGCCGGAAGACTTGAACATTTCAACAATGTTCAACGTTTTAGATTTGTATAAGTTTGAAGAGGGTTCAAGCAGCGAAAGCGAGGAAGTGATAAGCATCGACTGGACAGACCAAATTACATATCAACACAAAGAAGAGATCGCAGAAGTAGTCCAAGAGCGCGAGGTTGGGTGAACGCGTAGCGCACGGAAGAAGGAATACATAGTGCGATGGAAAGATGATGAGTTGCAGGAGACAACATGGATTTCCGAGGAAGAGTTCAGGAGACTGACGGAGCAATCGAATTCTTTTTCACCTCAGGAGTCTGATGCAGGAGCATCAAAGCCTAGGCAGATCAGTCGAGGTTGATCGAGAGGAGGGAGCCGACTAGCGGGATTGCCGATGACCACTGGTGCGGAGAGTAGGTTGACTGGTCGAAGTCAACAAGTCGAGTAGAAGTAGTCGGAATGCGACCAACTGGAGCAGCGCAGTGGATGTTGTGTTAGGTCGAGAATCGACAGGTAATGGTCGATAGACGACAAGTGGAGTAAGACATCGGGTAGTCGAAAAGTGCTTGAACTAAGACGCGACAGCTTTGGTGGATCCAAGCGCGGAGGAAGGGGAGGACCGGCGAACCACAAAAGATGAGAAGTAAGACGACAAGAAGGTTGAGACGTGACTGACTACTGTAGTAGGGTCGGAAGGGCAGAAAGTCAAGGAACTGTACCTGGTAGTCGTTCGGGGTTACTGAGGAAGTTAATACAGTTATTGCGAGTAGGTGAAAGACATGACAGGTGGCGTCATGGATAGAGGACGTGCAACACGGTTGAGAGATGACAGTTGCAAGTCTGTAGGATTTGGAAGGATCGATAGACAGGAGGATACATGTCTCGGGGATTGCAGTAATCTCAGGAACAGCCGCAGCAGGGTAGAAGACGAAGGAGAGGAAATCGAAAAGGGGATATTCAGTCTTTGATCAGCAGTATCAGAGAGCAGAGCCGAGAGGAGTTGTGAAGAGTCACACAGGCCGAAGAGCAGATAGTTGAGATCGAGCCATAGCTCAGAGTTTCGAGGTGAGCTAGGAGAGGGTGAGGTCGACACACAGGGAGAACACACCACAGTTACTTCTAAGTTGTAACGGTTGAGGCCGATCATAGTTAGTTATTTGTTTACAGTTATTCCGCATTGTAACCGAATTCAAAGAAGTAATATAAAGCCACTTCTGGCATCTTGTTTATAGTTGGTTGGTGTAAGCATTGTGGTTTGTACCATGTGTATTGTTAAGCAAGAAAGTAATCCAGTAAGGTGACTTCCATCAAATAGGCATGTATACATATCATTACTAATGGAGTAAAATAACTATGAATAAACATATTGGATACTTTTAAAAATATGGAATATTTGTATAAGTAGAACTAGAGATGACTTCATTTCCTTGTGCTTGATTGATGTCTATTGCTTGTTAGATTCAAAATTGTCCTTGAGCTGCATATTTTTAGTAAATTTTGATAATAATTTTTCAATGCCATAACAATTTAGAATCATAACCCATGACTAATTATGTTGGTGTTTTGCAGAGTCAAAACTGGAGGCAAAGATAACAAAGGAAATAACATTATGCCAAGTGTGGGATGTGAACACATAAAGTATGCACATTAAATGTGATGCCAATTATCATATTGACAAGGATAAGAAATATGCATAACATATGAATTGAAGTAGAGATTTAAAGAGACAAGGTGGCCAAGCTTCTATTGGAAGATTTCAATAAATGACACTTAAAATAGTGGATATGATAATACAATGTTAGGGTTATCTAGGCATGAGCTATGTCATGGATTTAGTGTTGTGGAAGGGTACATCACAAAAAGGAATAGATGTGAATCAACAAAAGTATAGATAGATTTTTTTCTTTAAATGTCAACTGAAAGTAATGGGTGTTGAATATTGAATTTTTCTCGTGGTTTATATCCATCTTCATATAATATGCAAGGAATAATGCTAACTGAGCAACCAAGAGTTGAGAGTCTAGGAGTGTTGTATAATGTGACAACTAATTCCCACAGATATGGATTTGGGAATCTTCTACATCCCTATTATTTTTCCTTTAGTTGAGACCAATTAGCTCAAGTTACAATGTGTAATTAATCGGTTACTTTTATGTAATTATGTAATAAGTGCTATAAATCCATGTAAGCTTGTAGAGGCAAATATCATTCTGAGAGTGAATGTGAGGAATGGTTGTAAGCCTCTTTTTGGTTGTTGTAATCACCAACTTTCGATTCGTGTGATTACCATTGTTTAATTTCTGTCTTATTTGATCTCTGTTTTATTTAGCTTCCGCTTCCAATAAGTGGTATCAGAGCTCAAGGTGTGAAGCTGTAGAGGTGGAGGCCGTGGAGGATGTACCCAATATGGAAAAGCTAAAAATCGTTGAATTGACTGGAGGCCACGAAGACTAGATCTGTGCGTGAGAGTGGCAAAGCAACTCTATGTCGAATTTGTTGAAAGACTATTTATTTCCCACACGAAAAGAAGGAATTCGTGTTATTGGAGATCAGGGATAATTTTAAGGACCCATACTTATTTAAAAGTGTATAAACCTTGGCGAATCTTACCAATTCTTAAAATGTCAACTATAAAATATTTGACGATATTTTTCTAAAATTATTTCAATTTCTAAGGATTTTATATAGTTTATATAATAATTTGGCGATTTTTAGAGTGAAAAAAGTTCACTCTATTAAAATTGGGCGAAATTGGGCTTAAAAAAATACAAATTGGTGAATCTATTTTTGGAAAAAAACATTGAAAAATAGGCCATGGGCTAAATTTTGCCCCTAGAATTATCCTTGTTGAAGATTGGAGATAGAGCTATAATTATTGAGTATCGCACTCCTAACCCTCTCAAAAGTGTGACAAAATGAAGTAAACTTTCGAAATTTTCATTGTGCAAATTATCGCACCCTTTACATATAAAAATTGTCACACCCTTTACATATAAAAAATTGTGACATGTCACACCCCTCGTGCCACACATCATATTATTTCGATTAGCTTTGGATTACATGGTAATTTTTTTTTGGTTTTAACAAAGGTAAAGCTTATAAAAATTACGACATGTCGCACCCCTCCTCTATCGAAAAGTACCAAACATCATATTATTTCGATTAGCTTTGGATTACATGGTAATTTTGTTTGGTTTTAACAAAGGGAAAGCTTTGTATCATAGTATGACATCATACTCTTTTTAAAAGGTCGATCATAAGTTTAAAAGTGGATCGTGACAATATTTTTTTTGCATGGTGGATTTAAAGTGGGATTTATAAGGGGAAACTCTTTTTTATAAAGGTTATAGATATAACCTTTTGTATTCCTATTTTATTTCCATATGGAATTAAGCTTTGGAATATTTGATCCATTTTTTAAAAAGAGTTCGGTGTTATAAGTTTTGATCTGATTGTTTGAGATAATAGCAAAGGTGTAGAGTACCAAATTTGATGTGGAGAAATTTAATGGGGCGATTATTTTTGAGCTATGGAAGCTTAAGATGAGAGATCTACTTGTGTAACAAGGAGTGCAGGAAGCACTGATGGGAAAATCAAAGAATCCCACGGACATGTCAAACGAAGATTGGGACGATATGGACAATAGATCCCTCAGTACCATTTGTCTATGCTTGGCAGATGAAATCTTGTTTAATATCGTTGGAGAAGAAACATCAATTGGCTTATGGAATAGGCTTGAAAGGATGTATATGACAAAGTCCTTGACTAACAAAATATTTTTGAAGAGAAATCTATAAGCCTTGCAAATGGGTGAAGGTACAAAGATCCATGATCATTTAAATACTTTTAATGATCTCATTTGTTAATTAACTAGTTTGGGTGAAATATTCAGTGATGAAGAAAAAACAATCACTTTGCTTTGTACACTACCTGATTCCTGGAATCATCTTATCACCTCTATATGGTTTAGTAATTCAGACGATTTTGAATTTGACAATGTTATTGGATCCTTCTTATGTGAAGAGTTTCACAGGACAAATAATTCAGAAAATTCAACAATAATTGCAATGGTCACTAGAGGTCAGTCTAGAGAATGAGGGCAGAATTTGAGAAATGCTTCTAGATCTAAATTGAGAGTTAAGAAGGGTAAGCTAAAGTGTTGATATTGTAACAAATCATGTCATCTGAAAAAGGATTGTTGGAAAAGGAAAGCCAAAGAAGATTCATCGAAAGAGAACTCCAAGAATGAAGCAAATACAACAGAGACTAGTTCACGTATGATAGATGAGGCACTGTTTGTTTCTAATGTTTCACATTCTCAACATGATTGGTTGTTAGAATCTAGTGCCTCTCACCATATGTGTCTTCATAGAAGTTGGTCCTCTACCTACCAACCAATTAATGATGGTGTAGTCTTTATGGGAAATGATGTTTCCTGTAAAATTATTGGGATTGGTAGTGTCAATATTAAAATGTATGATGGGACTATGAGAACATTAACAGAAGTGAGGCATGTACCCGAACTCAGAAAGAACCTAATATCTATGGGAGCTCTAGATGTTGTTGGTTATAAATTTGTAGTTCAAGATGGAATGATGACGGTGTCAAAGGGCGTTTTAGTTTTCATGAAGGATAAAAGGATCATTGGGAACCTTCATAAGCTAGAAGCAAGAACTGAGGTGAGTCAAGCAATGGCTGTGTCTGAGTCTGCAAGTGACCCTACTCATTTATGGCATCAACGATTGGATCATATGAGTGATAAAGGGATGAAGATACTTGTTGATCGTAAGTTACTTCCTAGCTTAAAATCTTTGAATTTTAATTTCTGCAAGCACTATATGCTCGGAAAACAGAGTAGAAAGAATTTTAAAATAGGGTTCAGCATATTAGTAAATGTATCTTAGATTACATTCATTAAGATGTGTGGGTACCAACCCCTATGGTTTCTTTTGGAGGATCATCATATTTTGTTACATTTATAGATGATTACTCTAGAAAGGTTTGGATCTACTTATTGAAAAGAAAGGCTGATGTGTTTAATTCTTTTAAGTAGTTTAGAGCTTTGGTTTAAAAGAGCATTGATAGGTTAATCAAGTGTCTTAGAATAGATAATGGAGGTCAGTTCACATCTAAGGAGTTTGATAACTATTGAAAAGAAGTTGGGATCGAAAGGCATAAAACCACAATCTACACTCCTCAACAAAATTTTGTTGTTGAACGCATGAATATGACTCTTTTAGAGAGAGCAAGGTGCATGCTTAGTAATGCCAAATTGCATCAGGATTTGTTGGGAGAAGCAGTTCTTGCAACATGCTATCTGGTAAATTGATCACCATCAATTGCAAAATACTATAATATTCCAAAAGAGCTATGGAGAGGACTTTCCTGTGATTATTCGAATCTTAATATTTTTGGTTCTAATGCTTATGCTTTAATTCCAAAGACTCGGCATTTTAAATTAGATATGAAGTCAAAAAGTTACATCTTTGTTGGATATAGTGATGGAAATAAGGGGTACAGATTGTGGGATCCTACTACCCACAAGATCATGATTAACAGAGATGTTGTGTTTGATGAATCGTCACTCATGAATCAGATGTAGTAGATGTTGAGATGAAATAGGCATAAGAATCACAGAATTAGAAAATTCAATTGGCGACTCATCCATCTACAAGAAAGGAGGATCATGAACATGTCCATGAAGAAGCTCCTGCAGATGTAGATGAGATTACAAAAATATTTACAGTAAACAGTGGAAAGGTCATAGCCACAACAAACTTTGCGAAGATCTATACGGTCGAAAATTTTCCAAAAAGGTATGAACATTGAAGATTATGCTTCATCTATTGCTTTGATTTATGATGATGGGGAGCCTAGATGTTATCAGGAAGCAATGAAGGTATCTAGAAATGTGAAATTTGGAAATTAGCAATGAAAGAAGAAATGGATGCGTTGGAAAAGAATAAAACATGGGACCTGGTGGAACTTCAAAATGACAGAAAAGTTGTTGGCTACAAATGGGTCTACAATCTGAAGAAAGGTGTTGATGATAAAGTTGATAAGTACAAAGCAAGACTGGTGGCAAAAGGGTATTCTCAGAAGGAAGGTATTGATTTCCATGATATTTTTTCACTAGTTGTTAAGCTTGTTTCTATTCAGTTAGTGTTAGCACTAGTTTCTTTACTTGATCTTGAATTAGAGCAACTAGATGTTAAAAATCCTTTTCTACATGGAGATTTGGATGAGGACATTTACATGGAACAACCAAAAGGGTTTGTTCGGAATCAAAAAGGAGGGTTTGTTTGCAAGCTCATGAAGTCATTGTATGGCCTGAAGTAATCAACCAGGCAACGACACAAGAAGTTTGATTCTTTCATGGTGAGCCAAAAGTTTACCAGAAGTGAGTACAATCATTGTGTTTATAACTATAAAAAGTTGGAAAATGACATTCATTATTTTGGTGTTATATGTTGACGATATGCTTGTAGCAAGCAAGAGCATGTTTGAAATCAACAGGTTGAAGGCTCATCTAGCTAGGATGTTTGATATGAAGGATCTAGGAGAAACAAAACATATTTTGCACATGGAAATACATAGAGACAAGAAAAATGGTAAGTTATGGTTATCAAAAGTGAAGTATGTGGAGAAAATACTTCAAATATTCGGTATGAATAATGTGAAACCTGTTAATATCCCTTTGTCTTCCCATTTTAATATTTCTTCAGGTTTGAGTCCTAATAATTATGAAGAAAAGGAGTATATGTCTCGTGTACGTTATGCTAATGTAGTAGCCAGTTTGATGTATTTTATGGTCTATACTGGACCATAAATTTCACATGCAATTGGTGTTGTTAGTAGATTCATTGAAAATCTAGGCAAAGAACATTAAGTAGCAGTGAAATGGGTGTTTCAATATCTCAAAGGCACAAGTAATTTATGTGTCTCCTTTAATGGTTGTTGTGATTAAACCTATGGCTATGTCGATTCTGTTGGGCCTCAGAAATGCCCCATTTTAATCCACTTTACCTTTCACTATTCTTCACATTTCATCGTCCCATTAACCTTTCTTATACCATTTCCATACATATATTTGGGTTTCACCTTATTATTTCCACTTTATTCATTTTAGTATTAATAAGTGATTTTATGATTAAATATTAGAAATTAACATGCTTTTCATTAATATCTCAAGTATGGATGAGCTTTGTAATGTGTAGGAATATGTGAATGATTAATTCAAAGGACTTCTCTAATATCTCCTCCACCATTTCAAGGAGGTAATTATTCAAAGCTTATTCTAAGGAGAAGATCGTGGAGATTTGGATGGCATATCTTATCCAAGATTTGTGAGAGATGTGTGGAGGATTTGAAGGGATCATATTTTGTAATAATGGGATATTGGTTGAGAGAATAGTGGATCTATAATTATGAGATGCTCATCTTATTTTCAAAGATCTCATGTATAAAAGAGAGTGTTCTCTCTTCATATGGGTAGTAGTTTTTTTAGATTGTAGAAGTTAGTCTTGACTTTATAGATTGGAGAAGGGGATTCTTACCTTTGATTCATAGTCTTAGTTTCGATGCTTTCATTATTTGTAATTTGATGTTTGTGATGTAATTTAAGATTGATGTTAATGTGAGCTCACACGTATTGTCTTGTTTCTCTTCACATGTTGTCTTTCCAATTTCCTACTTTCTTAGTTAAGTTTATTTTCATGCAATATACTCTCAGTCATAGTTAGTTTATTTCCATGCAATTTACTTTCATTTGTGTGTTTCATCTTAAGGGGGGATTAGATTATCAATTAGCAATAGGGGTTAGATTAGTTCAATTCCACTTCAGTCCTGCATATACTTTGCATGTGCTTCATAAGTCTACGAACTCCACGGATTGATAAATTAAATGGCTGGGAAAATACTACAACGGAATTAAACAACAATATTTCCACCCAACATATTCGAATTTTGCAGGTGATTTGGACAAAAGAAGATCCACTTCAATATATGTCTTTACTATTGCAGGTGGTCCTATTATTTGGATGTCAAAGCTTCAAAACATTGTTGCTTTATCCACTACATAAGAAGAATATATATCTGCTTCACATGCTTGCAAAGAGGCAATCTAGTTGAAAGGTTTGTTGGGTGAATTTGGAAGGTTTCAAAATAATGCAAAAGTATTTTTTGATAGTCAAAGTGCTATACATTTGGAAAAAAATCCATCTTATCATAGCAAGACAAAAAATATTCTTGTAAAATACCATTTTTTAAGACAAGTTATTGTTGGAGGTAGAGTGGTTCTTAAAAAGGTTCACACTCAAAAGAGTTGTGCAGACATATTCACAAAACTAGTTACATTATAGAAGTTGTGGTGGTGCTTAGGTTCTCTTGGTTTGTAGGAAAGGTGATGAATGAAGCACGGGTAAGGTATGAGGTAAATTGTTGTCAAGGTGGAGATTGTTGGATAATGTGACAACTAATTTCCACGGATATGGATTTGGGCATATTCTAGATCCTTATTATTCTGCCTTCAGTTGAGACTAGTCAACTCAAGTTAGAATGTGTAATTAATTGGTCAGTTTCATGTAACTGTGTAAGAATTGCTATAAATCCATGTAATCCCGTAGAGGAAAATATCATTCCGAGAGTGAATGTGATGAATGGTTGTAAGCACGTTTTTGGCTGTTGTAATCTCCAACTTTGAGCAATAAGAATATTGATACTTTTTGCTCAGTGGATGTTTCCCTTTTGAGGGTTTTACCACGTAAAATATCCGTGTCAAATTTGTGTGATTGCCATTTTTTCATTTCTATCTTATTTCATCTTTGTTTAATTTAGCTTTCGCTGTCAACAAGGAGAATAATGGATTGTCAACCCTTCTTTCGAAATTTTATAATTTATGTTGCCTTTCATAAATGGCAAGTGATTTATAAATTTTCGATGTCAAATGAAAGTAATGGGTGTTGAATCTTAAATATTTCTCATGGTTTATATCCATCTTCATATAATATGCAAGGAATAACGCTAATTGAGTAACCAAGGGTTGGGAGTCTAGGAGAGTGATGGGTTGTCAACCCTTATTTTGAAATTTTATAATATATGTTGTCATTCATAAATGGCAAGTGATTTATAAATTTTACATTTCTTAATGGTGTTTTTTAAATTATTCTTTTAGAACAGGTTGAACCTTGGGAAGGGATGGAAAATGTTTAATTTTAATCATTGGAAAAGATGTTCATTCAAAATTTGAATTCAAATATGGGGTTACACTAGTTCATTGGTAGGTTACAAGGATAGATACAACAAAACAATAGGGAAATGTGATATGGGGCATTCAAATCACCCAATTTCATTGAGGGTATTAAGTGAAGTATAGTTCCAACTCTTTTATACATATTTTAGAAAATTTGATGATCTGGATCATCTTAACTTATGTGACAAAACTTTCATGGACAAAGCTCCTAGCAATGAAGTGGAATTATAATTTTGTGACATATTTAGAGATAAATTTAACTAAAAATAAGAAGCGATATAAATGCCCCTTATCTCACATCAACAACAGGTTTTATTTTGAAGAAGAGAAGAGTGATTGATGGTGGCATGGGAGGTAGGGAAATTTTTAGGGGTGAAATTTTGTCTGGTGGCTATTTTTTGGGTTTTTTTTTCAAAAAATAAATTCGTTATTTGGTCATTTTTAGTCTCTAACATCGTCTATATTTACATAAAATATATATATTTTTATCATAATATTCGTCAAAATTTACAAATTCAATAGTAAATTGTATATTCACCTACCAATCTATATATATGTTTTTTTCAATCCAAAATAATCGCCTAAAATATTATACTTAGTATAACTTTATACTCATTAAAAAATAACTTGATGGAAGGATGAAGGAAATAAAAGGTCATGGTGGAAGATGACATTTGAAGGACGGTGGATATAAATAGTGACGTTTGTTGAAGAAGACGAAGATGGAGATGTGGCCGAGTGTGGGTCCTACATTCCCTTGTCCACGTCGACATGTTGTGTGAACACAATGGGGTTATGCTCGAAGGATTTACACGTGCGTTTGAGAGATAGTTTTAGGTCGAGGAGCAGTTATTTCTTACGTCAATGTGGAGTGTAATAGTAATGGCATGTTGATATGGAAAGTTTGTGATGGATAAAACACAAGTACCGTCAAAACTTATGAGGCGAGTATCCAAGTTTAGTTTAATTTAGGATATTTTAAGTTTGAAGAGTGATAAACCCTTTCTAAATGTTGTTCATAAATCCTTTTATTGATACTTAACAACCCATATATTTAGATATATTTTCTTTGCCAAGATTTAAAGGATTCTAATATCTTGTTTGAATCTATGACTTTTGGAAAATTTAAGCATGTATTTTATAACAAATCATGTTATTCTTTGGAGTCATCTAAATCATATATATAATAATAATTAGTTCAAGACTAATTATATGGAGAAATATAAACTTTTAATCATCAGTGAACAAAATATTTTTATAATGAATTTGTTATGATTAATGAATTACGTATATATATAAATAATTCAACATCAACTATATGTTATATTTGACAAAGTAATCATTTCATCACTAAAAAAATTCAATCCAAGATACCCTTACTAATTAATATGTACAAATTCAATCCAAGGTGCCCATTAAAATCAAACAAATTGGATAAGAATATCTGATTTTTTTTTTAAAACGATGTAATAATCGAATTTTATAAATTTTATATTTTATATATTATAATCGAATATCGTATTCTAAATTTTTATTCCTTGCGAAGGCAGGGATATACTTTTCGTTTCAAATTCAAATCTTGTTGACTTATATTAATTCTTAATTTTTTTTGTTTTTCATTTAAAGTTTTGTAATGTTTTTAAAAAATAACAATTAAATTGAATTTCCAAAAAATTAAAAATATATTTTTTAGTTTTTGAAAAAAGAAAATCAAGTTTTTCATTGGTAGAGTACACCTTGGAATTTATCCCTGGTGGAGGTTTTTTTTTTAAATATAAAAAATATTTTAAAAAAATAAAATTTAAGAATTTGACACATCAATAATTTAAAATTTTGACACATCAACAATGAGTCAGGGATTCAATTCTGGAAGCCGCCTCATGGATTCAATTCTGGAAGCTGCCTCATACAGACAGGGTAAAGCTTTTCGGAATAGAGCTATTTTAACTTGTAATGGCTACAGGTTCAAACCTCCAATTTACTTGCTCCATTTGCAGTGAGTGCACAAGCCATTGATAATATTTCTCTGATTATGATACTTCTGTTAAGGCATTGAACAGAACCGATCATTTGAGTTTATAAAACCAGATTGACCCTATAGTTTAGTTTAATTCTAGAATGCGAACCCATTCAAGGCATCACATGAATGCTTTAAGTTTGAACCGCGTCAAATGAATCCTCTCTATCTTTCGTTTCAGCCTAAATTTTGGTCCATATACTAAATTTTGCAGCCTCAGCTTCACCAGGTTCTATTGCTGTGCTTTACTTTTCCTCCTTTTTCAATTTAATTTTGCATTACAGGCCATAATCTATGTCATTTATAATTTTTTCATCGACTATTGTATAAAATGTTAGGAATGTTTTTGAATGGTTTGTTATTATGTTAATTGATTGATTTTGTTCCTTCAAAGTGATTGATTTAATATTTCATGAAAGTCAGAGGTCGACTGCCTCTCTATTAGCAGTATACCTGGTTAACATAAAACATTACATTAATCATGTATTATCCCATCAATTCAATTTAATTTATGTGGTTTACAATTTCTCAGGTTCTTTTCTCTTCTTTAGTCAATTCATTCTTTTAGTTTTCATTGAGAAGTCCTAGAGTGTTGTCCCTCCCGTGATTACTGAGAAATCATGCATTATTACTAAGGAGTCACGAGGTTCAATTCTCGAAATTGCATGTATATTACTAAGAAATCATGCAAGTCACGAGGTTCAATTCTCAAAATCACCTCATACAGGCAGGGACTCTTCATTCTCTCCTGATCATTATGGTCGGTTATTGGCTTTGAGTACAACTGAGCTTTTCATAATAGAGAGGTCTTTCAAAGTCCTAATGGCTGCGGTTCTAAATCTTTAGAGTTTCAAACCTTTAGAACTGTAGGGAGATATAGATAGAATCTTCTCAGTCCCTCCTCTGATCGGTCAAGTCTTTCCCTAGTTGTGCCCCAGCCGACAGGTTTATTGTTGCATTAGAATGCAACAACCATACATATTCTAGTTTCGATGACATTCTTAATTTCTCATTATGGGTGTAGCTATAGTGACTTGATGGATGACTAGGATATTAGGAAATGTGCTTCCTCTCGACTCAATTACAGATCGAATTCACCATGATATTTTGTAAAGATCTTCGGGCATTGGTATAAATTGAAAGATTGGAAGAAATAAAAATGGGTGCTCGCAATCATATTCTCTCTCTCTCTTCTATAGGTAGACATATAGGAATTGAACTAGTTGGTGTTCCTTATTCGGAATGGTGTTGTCAAACCATCCAACCTCCAACCACTGCCTTATCTCTCCCAAATGAATGAGAGGTGTGTGCATATCGGAGTTTCGAAATGTGGGATTCATCTCTTAGATCAATCAGGAAATTCATGATGAGGGGCAGGAAGAACACAATCCTCTACTTCAAATTAATATTAAAATGTTCTTATATTGTTAATAGGTATTTTAATACCTAGAAGAATGCCCATGCACTAATGCACAATGTATGTACGTAGAGATGATACCACTCGCCTGGAAGCTCCACCAAATTCTTCTTTTATTTAAACCACAATACGCTTGAGCATGTATCTTGTTAACTTTGGAATAATTACGTTCAAATGAAAATTACTGTAGCCACACCAAATCCGCTACACCAAATCCAAACAGGATTTGACCCCCACACCCTCTCTACTCTCTATTGAATTAATCTTGAGGCTCTGGATGTTATCGTCAAGAAACTCCAACACACAACATCAAAAGCAGGAGGAGGTTCCCAAGTTTATGGTGGATCGATACTAGTGGATTGTATTGGATTCCATTCCCCAAATTGATAAGTACCCCCACTAAGAGGATATAATTCACGAAGGTCGTGGTCATGGGCTAAGCCCACGAGGAATGCAGATCACTTTGTACTATGCATACGGCTTATGATAATGCGCATTTGTATTTGAATAGTTCCAAATACGAATCTTCCCATCTTGGTGGGTGCTATAAAGCTTGTTTGTGGTCTCCAGCATGCATTTTATAGATCCACAGCTTCTTGAGAAAAATGTATTGTACTGGGATAAACAAGGAAGGTTGCAAAAATGGCATAGAATTCCATTATCTGAACCTGTATATACAATTCTGATTGCAAGTGTCATGCAGGAGATACCCAGGACCTATATATGAGTATCGTTTGTAAAATTCCCTTTAGACAAGAATCTGTCCAGTAAATTCGTGCTTAAGAAGAGTGTTTCCCACTGAAGCTGATACGAGACTGTGTACTGCGCCACAACAGAAGTTACGAATTAATTATTGAAACATCCACGAACTTTTTCAAAATTCGAATTCAATTTAAATCGTGCAAAATTCTTGCCTCCATAATCCAGTTAACCATTAGAAGACGTTGTTTTCCTATGGTGTCGTTCAACTGAGTATCAATACAGTCCAACAGATCACTTTGCAACGGACGTTTTTTACGCTCTCTTGCTTTAAATTTCTGAAATGTATCCTCGTCTCCAACCTCAGTGCACGTATAGTGTTGCAGATCAGTAGAATAAACAGAAGCATTATGAATTGAAATTTCAAACCTATAAAGAATCTTGGCTTTCACATATTGTTTCATTGCGAACTAATTACAAATCTCCTTAAAAATAATAATAATTTAATCTTTCCCAAAGATGAATATGAGATTGGCAAGAGATCAATGAACAACTTGATTTGCTAGTTATTTTAATTTACTCTAACAAAAACCAACAATTGTCTTTGCAGTAAATGAAAATAAAGCCTAATGATCAATGATTTAAGCTTTACGAGTTCCTGATTCTCATTTTTTAATGTCGACAAGAGAATTTATTAACGAAAACATAAATTTCCTGAACTAATGTTACCTACAAATAGTCTGAAAATGCTTCATTACCACGACAGGATTCTATAAATTCTCGGCATACCAGATCAGTTATACTAAACGGAAGCTCCGACATGCCATTAGAACCATTGGTAGAAGCATAATCACTCCACGACCTAAATTTCTCTTCAAAATCAGCAATGAATGGATAACAAAAACTAGCGAGTACTGAGGACTGCACAGCGCCAAGACAAAGTATGGCTTCTAGGTATTTTGTTAGTTTGGAGACTCGGAAGGCAAAATTCGCTATTCTGAATAGACGAGTAAGGAATTGTGTTTTCCACCTTCACGTCGCGCAGTACTATTCCTGCACGAACACGAGAGTTGTATAGAAGTGGTAGTAGCAACAACTTCCAAGCATGAATTTTCGGAATTAGACGCGAATTTAGTTTCAAGAAGCATCCTCTTCCCTCACAGAACTTGTGCTCGAGCATCCCGACATTGTCTTACCGCTTAGACGGAGACTTACAACTCAGTGCACCAATGGTTTTGCTCAAACCTGTCGCCCGCTAGCTTGACACCTGCTCCAATCCTCTAACACGTTCACACTTCTCTTCCGCATGCTCTAGCCTTCTCCCTTATGGTTTTTCTTCTGCGTAGTTGCCACCTGGCACATAGACCACTCCCTTTGGTAGGGACTAAGCTGCCACACAGCTTTTTCCCTTGTTTAAATAAAAATAAACTTTTTTAAAATATGATTTAATAAATATCATAGTATAAACAAATTTTATAATTGAAAAATATTTAATAAAAAAGTTTGTTAATTTTTATTTCATTTTATTCTTTAAAATTCTATATCATATGTTTATATTGTGTAGTGTTGAGGTGAAAATCACTTACATTAGATCTAGTTTCAAAATATTTATTACAAAACATTTTTTTCTGACCAAGGTTCGATAGGTCAAAGGTGGTCTCAGTGAGTCCTCGTCAATTCCTTACTTTTGTTCTTAAGGTCCTATACAAAAATATTGGTATTAGTGAACATTAACCATCATCATCATCATCTCTCTGCAATCCACCAACCTTATATAGGTTTGATTAAACTCATCATAAAGGTAATGTATAGCTTTCTTTTGTTTCACACAACACAAAACTATGTTCATAGTTTTGTTTGGGATGCCAAACTCTATTAAGATCAATGATACCTTGGATGTTCTTATTAAAATTAGATATGAAGCTACATAAAATATACCTTGTGATGATCAGAAAACCTAAAAATAGAATTATAACAATGAGAATTGTATCATCAATTCCTCACTCAAATCTTTCCCTTTCCCAACTCTATGCATATTTATCACACACACCCCTTCACTTTATTTTTGTTGTTTATACATAGTGTGAAAACACTTTAAATGTCAAATATTTGAGAATACCCCATAGGTCTCTTTCAACATACCTCATTCCAAGTCTAAGATCATTAAGATGCATCATTTAAAACGTTAATGCTTGGTACAACATTTGTTATGCTTGTGTGGAATTCTTAAGAAAGCTTTGGAGAAGGTAACATAATCCAGGTTATCATCTAATATATACATTAGTGATTATGCTCTAACATCAACTTTGTCATGCATTTTTGCATGAACAAGGAGATAAAGTGAATAATCAAGGTTCTAAAAAAAATGACATATAGCATCTTAACCTCAATAATAAGTAATTGATGCAGACATACTAGTTCTTTGTGTTCTCATAGCCCTATAAATTAAGTAGGTTATCTTCATGGCTTATAATGATTTATAATGTTTTGATAAAATCACCACCTTTCAAAAAATGCCTCAAAGTCTACACCAACTTCTTCCTTTCTAATGAGATCTACAACGAACATGATGTCATGGTCAAGCATAATTGTGATATGCTTAACATATGAATCCAAGATGCAATACTCATTCATCATAGCTATACATGTAGAAAATTTTCTTTTATATAGGTATCCATAAATTTTACAATGTCATTTTTAATACTTTGAATTCCTAAAAAAAAAACAATCATGGCTCAATGTTTATGATTTTTTTCACTTTAATGTAGATATAATACATTAAAAGGTTAAGTTGAAATTACAAAGTATGTTTATTGTTCCTTTTTATTGAAATTATAACTTAGTTATATGGTTATTCGTTTCAAAAAACTGGATGACTTTGGTTAGGCATAGTTTACTATTGTTGACCATGGTTAAGAATGGTTGACCATGGTTTACTATAATTTATTATGGTTGACTATGGTTGATAGTGTTGACTATTGTTAAACATGGTTGATTATGGTTGGGCATGGTTGAGTATGGTTGATTATTGTTAGCTATATTAGACCATGTACACATGGTTTGGCCATGGATGACTCTGGTTGATCATGTTTGACTAAGGACATAAATAAATATTTTTATCTAGATTACTTACATATTATTTCCACATTACAACACTTAGAGGTTGATAATAGGGTTACATCTATTGTGATCTTCATCTTCTTATGTGGAATTGTTATGTTCCTCAATGGTTATATAATGTTCCAATGTTTATGAAGGGTTATGTTGCATTCCAACATTTCTAAAGGGTTATGTTGGATCACAACATCCCTCAATGTTTGTCACATTTTGATATTCATCTTCGATGATATGTGTTGAATTGTTATTTCCCTCAATGGTTATGTCTCAACATGACATTCATCAAGGTTTATGTCGCATTGTGACATTCATTACTTGTTATGTCACATTGTGGAATTCTTCAATTGTTATGTTGGATTGTTATGCTCCTTGATGTTTATGACAAATTCATCTAGCTAATGTTATGTCAAATTTCTAGGTTCATCATCAGTTATCACAGATTCATGTGCCTAACTTTATGTCAAATTGCTACATTCCTCAATGGTTATGACACATTCATGTGGCTAACTTTATGTCAAATTGCTAGGTTCCTCAATGGTTATGCAGCATAGTGACATTCACGAAGGGTTGTGTTGAAATGAGTGTAGTTAAATTTTTTTGGCCATAGTTGACTATTGTTGACCATAGTTTATTACAGTTAATTGTGTTTTAAAATGGTTGACAATGATGTCCATCGTTGATTAACAATGTTAGATTGTGATGTTCATCAATGGCTATATCACTTTGTCACATTGATCTTGGCTTATTTTAAATTACATTGTTCATCAATGGTTATGCTGAATTGTGATGTTATATGATGGTTATGACACATTCATGTGAATAAATTTATGTCAAATTGTTAGGCTCTTTAGTGGTAATGTTGCATTACAACATTTATGAAGGATTATGTTGGATTGATTTTGGTTGGATTATGCCAAATTGTTATGCTTGTCAATGGTTATGTTGGATTTAGAAATTCACTAAAGCTTATGTTGCATTCCAATGATAATTAATTCTTATGTCTCATTGGGACATACATCATGGTTTCCTTATGTTTAATTGCTATTATTTTCAATGGATATGACACATTGTGATATGCGTCTTGATAGACTTACATTAAATTGCTATATTCCTCAATAGTTATGTCACAATGTGACATTCATCGAGGGTTATGTCATATTGGTAGATTCATCACTTATTATGTCACATTGTGACGTTCCTCAATGGTTATGTTGGTTGATGTTTCCTAATAGTTATGACACTTTCATCTAGATAACTTTATTTCAAACTGCTATGCTCCTCAATGGTTATGTTGTATTGTGACATTCATGGAGGGCTATGTTGAATTGAGTTTGGTTGACATTGGTTAGCTATAGTTGGCTATTGATGATGATGGTTGAATATGGTTTACTAAAGTTGATTATATTTCATTGTGGTTGACTATGGTTGACAATGATGTCCATAGTTGATTAACAATGTTAGACTGTGATTTTTACTAATGTTTATGTCACATTATCACATTGATATTTGTTTACTTATGTCAAATTGATACATTCAGAAATGGTTATGTTGGATTGTGATGTTCCTTAATGGTTATGAAACATTCATCTAGCTAAATTTACATCAAATTGTTAGGTTCCTCAATGGTTATATTGCACTACAACGTTCATGAAGGGTTGTGTTGAATTGAGTTTGGCTAAATTTGGTTGGCCACACTACAACAAATCCTGGAATTAGCGTCCCTTTTTAGTGTAAATTTTTTATCATTGAGTGGTCAAAGTAGACGCTAAATAGAACGCGTCATGGACAAAACTTAAAGAGTCTAAAATAACGTCTTTTTTTGCTTCCTAAATAGCATCCTTTCTGATGTCTAAAAGAGTGCCCATTTTTTAGCTTCCAGAATAGTGCGCAATTTTGTGTCCTAAACAACGTCGAGGTTTGCTTCCTAGATAACATCATATTTTGCTTCCTAGAGATCATCCTCTTTTACTTCCTAGATGATGTCCCCATTAGCACCCTATTTGCATCCTTAAAAGCGTCATGTTAGCATTTATGTTTGCATCTACATTCGCGCCATATTTGCATCCAAATTAGCATCCAATATTGCATCCATATGTGCTACCACTTTAGCATCCCATTTTGCACCACGTTTTACTTCCAATATGCACCAATTTTTGCTTCTAATTTTGCACCACTTTTTGCTTCATTTTTTGATTTGTGTTTTGCTACTAAAATGGTGCCATTTTTTTCTTTTATTGTTGCACCATATTTTTCTTCCTATGTAGCGCCATGTTTTGCATCCAAAGTAACATCTTATTTTGCTACCATATCAGCGTCGTGTTTGGCTTCCTCATTTGCGTCAAGTGTTGCATCATTTTTAACGCTTAGTTTTGCATCTCTATTTATGTCAACATTAGCACCATGTTTTGCTACCAATTTAGCATCCATTTTTACTCCCACACTAGCGCCACATTTTGCTTCCTATTTAGCTCCTTGAATTTCTTCTTGTTTTTCTTCCTCGTGAACACCGCATTTAACTTCCCATTAAGCATCTAATTTTGCTTCTTTGTTGGCCACTAGTTTAGCTTCTAGTTTGGCTTCTACTTTAGCATCAGAAATGACTTCCAACTTAGTGCTAGGTATTGCATCCAATGTTGCTTCTAGATCTATGACATAGTGGGCTTCCATTTTAGCTCCTAGTTTTGATTCGTAATTAAAACCACAGTAGGTTTGCTATTTAACACCTACAACTATATACAATTGTGTGCTAATATATTTATTATATCAAATTATTATAATTAAATTTTCATTAATTTCAATAGTTCTCATATATCATTTATTTCATAGTTCTGAAATAACATAATGAAACATTCAAATTAATTGTAGATACCATTATTGAAATTAATTGCATAGCATTTGTGAAGAAAATTTAACACAAACAAACAACATTTATACAAAGTAGTAAAATCATCATATATATTAATTTTTCATGAAAAGATCATCGACAATTTCCAATATAGATAAATTTACAATATAATAACGATAACATCACCATTATCTTTCATCAAAAGAATTGAAATTATAAAACATCATCACATCAATAACCTATCATACAGATCATCATATTAAAGTCAAAAGAACAAGTGAACGATATATACAGTGAAAATACCAATATCAAAAGAAATATCTTTTTTAATATCCATATCTAGAAATGTCAAAATGACCAAGGATAATCAAAGTTTATATGTCAACATAAATCCACCATACAAATCAAAATGACCCAAAATTTAATATGAACTTGGATCATCACAAAAATAAGAATACGTGTCTAGTAGCATCGAGAAAGCAATAAACATCCACAATCTCAATAGTAGCATCCATGGCTACCATCATCATCATCACCACCTCCATTATCATCATCATCTAGTCTTCATCTATCCCAGCATCATATTCATTATCATTTTCATCTGATCCATTTGCATTATTATCGACTAGTACATTGGTGACAACATTATCTAAATCATCTGAGTCATCTTCACCATTTTTCTGCAAACAACAAGAAATAATCAATTTAAAACATTAGTATTAATTTCATTACATAATATGCATATTTTTTGTTATACTACAAATATTAGTGTAATAATTTATGCATTCTCACGATTTTTCCAACCATGAATATAAACATCACCTCATCAACAAATAGTAACCACACATGTAAAGTGTATCCACAACCGTGCACACTCACAACAGAACAAGACATAGAGGCAAGGAAAAATAGACATCCCGGTGATTATATATAAAGTGAAGAAATGTTAGAGCTAATATTTGCATTGTCAAATTTTGGCCTAAAGGGCGCTACAAGAAACCCTACATGCTGAAATTTTGATTTTTCTAGTTTTGAATTTATTAAGCTTGTGCAAGGTTTCATATATCTATTGGTGAATGATATTTTTATTAAAATAATTTTGGGCTTTATCCCAATATCCAACTACAAGTCAAATTAGTTGGGATGGTAAGTTTCAGCAGTAACATTTTAAACACCTAAAGAGATCGAATTTATATTCCAAGTCATAGGTCTTAGCCCAGCATTCGAATTTAAAGTGCCAATCATCAAAGAAAGTGGTTACACTAATCATCAAAGGTAGAGATTTCATTTTGCAAGTTTACTCTAGAAAGAGATTGCAGAGATTCCAGATGTCCATGAATAGAGAATGCGTGCAGGTGTCAAGAGAATTGTCCAACTGTGATCAGATAGTTAAGGGATAGAGATCGCGAGTGTCAAAGATCATTGGGTTGTTGCCAACAAATGTTTTAAACTTACCACCATATTCCCAAACTCATATTTAACCAATGCACTAAGGAGTTAAATTGTTGAGTTGCAGATGAATAGGACAGTAGATATGTGCCCACTCAAAGTAAATATTCAAATTCCATCATACACAACTACAATTTTTTTTGGGCGATAATGATGGTGAAGGGGAAAGTCTTGTCCTGTACTTCAAGCTTTCTGAGAACTATGCCAAATAAATCCTTCCTCATTTTCAAGATTGCATCAAGAAATTGATTGATGATGAAGATGCAAAAAGTTAAAGGTTTTGTAGTGGATTCAGTTGTGTCGTTTAGAGAAAGGTTAAAGATCTTGGGTGGGGTGGTGAATCCAGAAGAACTTCATTTAAGTACCATGGAAGAGAGATTTTTATAGGCATATAATGAAAAGCCAATTCCTTCACGACTTCAACACAGATTTTTGCAAGGGTACAAACTACTTTGAGATTGATTTGGATATCCATCGTTTCAGTTACATTTCCATAAAGGGGCTTGAAATATTCTGGAATCGATTGAAATTCTGCATCTTGAACTTTAGTCTGACAATTCAAGGAAACAAATGAGAAAAATTTCCAGAGCAACTTCTCTCATGTCTGAGATTGAATCTAATTGACTTTATGAGCTGCAGACAATTAGTAACTAGTACC
The DNA here is from genome assembly GCA_027924585.1 of Larix kaempferi. Classification (NCBI taxonomy): domain Eukaryota; kingdom Viridiplantae; phylum Streptophyta; class Pinopsida; order Pinales; family Pinaceae; genus Larix; species Larix kaempferi. The sequence continues at coordinate 950,828 of BSBM01000563.1, forward strand.
ATGCCTAATCATGAGTACAATGCCTAAGCAGTAATAAAACTTTTCTAGCATATTTCCAAGTATCATCATAAATGGTATGGGCTTATTAATATGAAAGCATCTATGGAAACAAATTCTATTTTCCAATTAATTCCCTTCTTGATGTAGAATGACTGGTGATCACTATAGTGCAGCCTACAAATTTCTAGAAAAAAAAATCAATAGTCAGGAATATGATTGAGATCTTTCCTCCTTTAATTCAATAGATGATAGAGCATCCCAAATGATTGGTGGGTCAACTTCAGATCCAATTTTTTTAGGGATTTAATCAGTGATTTTAGGCAGAATTTGAGCATATCCAGGCACATATCAAGAAGGTTCCAGATTTGAAGGAGTTTATTCTAGCAGCTCAAACAATTTGAGATTCCAGCTCCATCAACTCGATATATCTAGCAGCAATTTCCAAATTTGCCTCTATTTTTGAAAATAGTATTTGACTCCTACAAGCTAGCAATAGCTGGAAAATTTTATTTGATATATATTTCATCAATGGTAATAGTAGGAGGGTAGATAAGCGTTCCAGCCAAGAGGGCTGAGGATGTATTAGAGGTATCAAGGTTTCATATATCTATTGGCGAATGATATTTTTATTAAATAATTTTGGGCTTTATCCCAATATCCAACTACAAGTCAAAGCACCCAGGATGGCAAGTTTCAACAGTAACATTTTAAACACCTAAAGAGATCGAATTTATATGCCAAGTCATAGGTGTAAGCCCAAAATTCGAATTTAAAATTCCAATCGTCAAAGAAAGTGGTTACACTAATCATCAAAGGTAGAGATGTCATTTTGCAAGTTTACTCTGGAAAGAGATTGCAGAGATTCCAGATGTCCATGAATAGAGAATGCACACAGGTGTCAAGGGAATCACCCAGCTGTGATCAAATGGTTAAGGGATAGAGCTCGCGGGTGTCAAAGATCATTGGGTTGTTTCCAACAAATGTTTTAAACTTTCCACAATATTCCCAAACTCATATTTAACCAACGCCCTAAGGAGTTAAATTGTTGAGTTGAAAATGAATAAGACAGTAGATATGTGCCCACTCAAAGTAAATATTCAAATTCCATCATATATAGCTACAATTTTTTCTGGTCAATAGTGATGGTGAAGGGATAAGTCTTGTCCTATACTTCAAGCTTTCTGAGAACTATGCCAAAGAAATCCTTCCTCATTTTCAAGATTGCATCAAGAAATTGATTGATGATGAAGATGCAAAAGTTAAAGGTTTTTCCGTGGATTCAGTTGTGCCATTTAGAGAACGGTTAAAGATCTTGGGTGGGGTGGTGAATCCAGAAGAACTTCATTTAAGTACCACAGAAGAGAGATTTTTATAGGCATATAATGAAAATCCAATTCTTTCACGACTTCAACACATATTTTTACAAGGGTACAAACTACTTTGAGATTGATTTGGATATCCATCGTTTCAGTTACATTTCCAGAAAGGGGCTTGAAATATTTTGGAATCGATTGAAATTCTACATCTTGAACTTTGGTCTGATAATTCAAGGAAACAAATGAGAAAATTTTCCAGAGCAACTTCTCTCATGTGTGGGATTGAATCTAATTGACTTTATGAGCTGTAGACAATTAGTGACTAGTACCATGCCTAATCATGAGTACGATGCCTAAGTAGTAATAAAACGTTTCTAGCATGTTTCCAAGTATCATCATAAATGGCATGGGCCTATTAATATGAGAGCATCTATGGAAACAAATTCTATTTTCCAGTTAATTCCCTTCTTGATGTAGAATGGCTGTGGTGATAACTATAGTGTAGCCTACAAATTTCTAGAAAAACAAAAATCAATAGTCAGGAATATGATTGAGATCTTTCCTCCTTTAATTCAACAGATGACAGAGCATCCCAAATGATTGGCAGGTCAACTTCAGATCCAATTTTTTTTACCGATTTAATCAGTGATTTTAGGCAAAATTTGAGCATATCCAGGCACATATCAAGAAGGTTCCATATTTGAAGGAGTTTATTCCAGCAGCTCAAACAATTTGAGATTCCAACTCCATCAACTCAAGATATCTAGCAGCAGTTTCCAAATTTGCCTCTATTTTTGAAAATAGTATTTGACTCCTAAAAGCTAGCAATAGCTAGCAAATTTTATTTGATATATATTTCATCAATGGTAATAGTAGGAGGGTAGAGGAGAGTTCTAAAAGATATAGTGAGTTGAGGTAAAGTGGTAAATCAAATGAGTTTTCTTCACAAAGACCCAAGTCCAACCCTCCATGAACACCTTGTCATGTTGGTGAAGCCAATTATGTGTCACTCAGTGATATCTTATTATAACTCAGCCTAGCAGGTCTGTCTTAAAATGCATTTCAATGGAAGAGGCCAGATGCATGAACTGGTTGATTTTAATTTATGATGCCCCTTGGTCATTGCACCCAAACAAAAGGTATAGCCCAGGGCATTGAAAAAGGGACATTTACTTATTACAAAAAGAAAAGGAATCATGTATAGTGGGAATAGTAGAAAATTATTTATGTATATGAAGAAAAAAAAGAATAAAATGACAAAACATTTACTTGAAACTTGAAAGAACAAAGCATCTTAATCGGCAATTTGTTCCTCATAGGCATTAATAAGGGACAATGTGTTACACCCAAAATCTGCTCATCATAAGATTCAGTGTAATATTTCATGAAAACATGCATACAAGAAAACCCAAAATGAACATAAAAGCACTTGTAATATTATCAAAGGATGGCCTAGGATCTGGGGATAAGCCATAATGACAGTTTTCACCCCACTATTAAACTCGAAGGTTATTGGACAAAAACGGAAGGTTGTTGAAAGATTTGTGTCTGTCTAATATGTGCATAAAAGATGACTCAAAGATAATAATAAAAAATAAGAATGTCCTAAATACCACGATATACATGCATCAAAACAAAGATAGAGAAAGAAAACACATTCGAAAGCATCGGGCAGATGATTGTCTATAAACACAAAGGAGAGTGTGTAAGCCACCATGGACTTGAAAGCAATTGGATGAAATTCAGACATAAGGGTGATCACTTTTATCATGATATAAGGCTATTTAGAGGAAGGTCTGGCATGGGACCCACCTCGATTTCCTAAAGGGGAGCAGATTAGTTCCCTTCTAAGAGCTTGACTTGGCATTCTTATGGATTTTACCCTCTTAAATTAGTAGAAACACTAAAGCAACTCTTGAAGTTGTACAGTCTACATCATTTATTGTTGGTTTCCAGCTGGAGATGCTCAAAGAGGTACAAGTTACAACAGATAAATGACAACCGTAAATAACCAACACAATCCTAGTTTGAAATCCAACTCAATAGGTTCTGCATATTTTTACAGCTGTGTTGAAAAACACTACAAAACACTTTGGGATATACATGATTGCATTCTATAAAGAAATTAGATTTGTAATTAAAATTAAGAAGAATATTGATAGGAATTTATTCAACCATTTAGTACACAATCCAAGTCTTTACCATCCAAATGTTTTCACAATGATTGAGGTTGGGATGTTAAAAGAGCTGGACTTGAATAACTCTTGGAAACCTATGTACAATATGTAAAAGCTAAGATGACCTCCAAAATGAGAAGAACAAGAGAAATACCCAAAAGGATCAAACATTTGAGTTGTTGCATCCTTGGGTTGTTGACATGGAGACTTTTCTTGTTGTAATGATGTTGCTGAAAAGACAATAATTAAATCCCCAAAAACCCAAATCAAAACCCATCATACAAATCCCATGTTTTGAGCTATAACTTGTACAGATTCAGATTTAGATTTGGTATATATGGGATAAATGATTGTTTCTATGTGAAATCACACTGATAGCTTATCATTAACCCATTCATGGAGAAAATCCCCATGAAAGTGTGAAATCATTGCGGAAAGATCTTCCTTTGAGAGCTTTCTACCAAAGGTGAAGCATCAGATGCATCAGCATGACTATACATCTCCTCGTATTGTGTGAAAATTGTTAAGGAACCATGGGAGTTGCTAAACAAGCTATGTTAGTTACCACAAATTCTATAATAAATAGCCAATTTGAAGATAAACTTGTTCAAACTCAGGTCCCTACATAAACAATCTTTAGGTGTGATGATCTCATGGAAGGTAATGATAAACTAATCCTTGTTAATAATAACATTATATTAAAACAGCATACATAGATAGCTTGCCTAACATACCCTAGCATTCTATTCCAAACAATAGATATATCAACAAGGATGGTAACAATGATGACAAAGTAGTATCTCTAGACCTAAAACATATCAACTGGTTTCATCTGCCCTATTCCACCCCTTACGGGAACCATAAACCATAACAAGATCATGCATACAGAACACTAAGCTTATGCATTATTTTTCAATGCAACACACTGTTAGCTGCAAACATTTTCAACTCATAGAAGATCTGGCATGCTCTAATAAAAAAGTGAAAAAGTATTGCATTTCAACTCAGAGAAGATCTTGCAGGCTCAAATAGAAAGGTGAAAAAGGAGTAATGAGAAAATTCTTAAACCAGTCAAACATTTTATCAAGAAGACACCTCTAGATATTGTTTTGTATTTTGATCAGCTGGATATGTAGAGTAGGGACTCTGGAGATCTTCCACTATTGCAAACTATTACAACTATTGCAGGAACTTTTGAGTTGGCTATCTGGTTTAATTCCATCATAGTCCTCACCCAAGTTGCATCTGCTCCACCTAATGGCCAAAATGGGACTCCTTTGAGGTATGAGATGTTTGTATCTCAGTGCTATCATGTGGTTCAATAGGCTATTTTCCAAGCAACTATAGGCATGCAATTTATGAATCGTGTATCTTTGGTGGAGAATCATTCTCAATAAAGGACCAATAGGGAAGGGAAAAGAGTTTTGTCTAATGGGAAGATCTATAAGCCTCAATTAATACTACTTTGCTTTGCATCTAAAATCCTAGCTGAAGCAAATGCACTCATAAAGTTTCAAGGTAGCACGTCTGGTAAGCCATTTGGTTCTCGCCCAAGGGTCCCACCTTTGCCTTTCCTCTTGTCTTCTATGCTGCAATCAAGACCTCACCTAAAGTTGCCAGAAGAATAGTTGGTAGATGAGGTTGTTTTAGATGAGGATTTGTATGAGTATTCAGATACTTAAGATGCATGAGAGTATGATAATTACCTCCTTTCAAGCATTTAACAAAGTATCAACTAGATAAGTTGAGTAAAGAGCAGAGGAAAGCATACTTTGATGAGTTGGAGTACAAAGAAAAAATGTTTATGAAATGACAGATATGAAGAAGCTACCGAGCTCCCATAAGATGATCGGCAAGAGGTAAATGATAACAAAGTACAATATGGAATAGAAAATGGAGAAGAGGAAAAATATTCTGGAGGGAAAGAGCATCTCAACCAGTTTTGACAAAAGATGAGGAAATGTTTGATGAAACCGAGGAACTAGTTGGTCTTGAAAATAAAAATATAAAAATAATAAACATAAATTATAGAATTATAAATAGAGAATGAAGAGTGGAGAAAGAGCACTTATATTTTAATGAAGATGGTCCAAGAAATTCATTGCTAATGACAAATTTTCCACCTAACCATAGGAATCTAGGGTAGTTTCCACCCTAACTTGGCTTGTGAGGACATTAGGGTGAAGGTATTGAAATATAGACTCATAGCTCCTCAAGCCAACCCAGATTCTCTCAAGCTCAACCAATATAATTACAACTAAGAATTTGCTAAGTAACCAATCTACTCATCAAAAAAACATGGCATTCTCATCCACTACTGTACACAACACTAGGAATATATTTATCATCTAGTGCTCTTCAATGTAGACATGAAGAACAAATATTAATAACTACCTTTCGAGAATAGTTCAGTGTAACAATACCTTTTCTCAAATGAATTCAACAAACAATAATTAGTATGACAAAGGTAGGTTTATTAAAGAGCCTAGACTTTATGCTCCTTTATTGACATCCATATCTCATTCTTTATTAGTCTATGATAGTTAAGTCATTTTAATTTTGTATATTAGTCTAAAACCTGAGGATTGCAACATTAAAAAATTGGGTAGTTCTTGAACATGACAAAAGTGAGAGTACAATTGTGAATGGTGAAAATCACAATGCTTTCCATGAGAATGAAACAAAGGAATGAATTCCCATGAGGGTAGAGGTATAAATTTCCATGAGGATGAAAGACTAAAGTCAACTTGAAGTTCCTTATTAGAGAAACATACCTTCATTTCAGTTCAAGGAGGAGCAGTAAAAGGTGCAGGAGCAGTAAAAGGTGCACATTGAAATATACCTTATTTCTTTTGTAAAGCCTTGGATAACCTCATTCATGAGTCTGTGACTACCTACATCGAAAACCTTCTTCATTAGCTTATCAGGGAATAGGTGTTGTAGCTTCAACTCCCCCATGTGGCAGAGATGGGACATTTGTTAGTTCTAGAAAGGTGGGTAAGGGGTCTGACACATAGACCCATATTGGTGTGCTTCATGCATCTCAGAGTTTGGGAGGTAGTTCAGGGGGAAGGGTGGCACAGGGGACCTTTAGGAATGCTACGATATTTAGCTCACAACCAGTGTGACATTCTGACTTTGGACCTATGGGAACCTAAAGGGGATTTATTACTTTGTCATATTCTATTGTAGGTTTCAATGTTCAAGTTAAAGGTATGAATGTTGATGAAGGTTGGCAAGTTAAGTCCAATAAGAATAAGGGGACATCATCCCCTCTTACATTCAGGAAGCCTCGTAGAATAGTGATTTATGGGCTTCTTTTGGCAATGTACCTTTGAGAAATAGTTTAAGCACTCTAGGGATCCCTCTATTATTTTAATTAAGTTATCTCCTCTTTCTTGGAAAGTTAAAGGGATAATGATCCTAGGACGTAAGCAGCTAGTTTGAGGAGTTATATAGAAGGCTAAGCCAGATGTGTTTTTTTATAAGAGGTATATTCTACTGCTTTTAAGCTTCACAACTGAATGAGCTATGTGTGGAATGGTCCCTTCTAGAACACAAATCACATTCAAGGGGAGCATAGGTTGTTATGTCTCCTTACCTTTATAACTTCGTTACATTAGACAGCGTTAATCCAAACACCCGATGCATGTGGGTTACTCTTTTGTTGCAAGAGAGATTGCTTGGATTTTATTCAATACATGTGCTCAATACCAATAATTTTGCTCAATCCTACCCTTGGGATATAATTCTCCCAGATGTAGATTATATTGTGGCTAGTGACTTCAACATGGTGGAATTTGAAGGTGATCGCAATGGTGGTATAAGTTGGATGGTATGTGGTGCAGAGAAGTAGGCATGGCCAAGGTGTGTTGAGGCCCTGAGGGTGCAAGCAATACTAGATAGTGTGTATGGCCCTTGGGAGAATATATACTTTTTTAGGAGGCTTCAACCAGTTAACAATCTGATTAAGTAAATTGGTTCAAATTACTTCCTTATTAAAACCTCCATCTTAGTGGGTCAGGTGATGGATTTTAAGCCATTTTACTTGTTTAAGATGAATGTCTCTCATTTGGATTTTAATTTCCATGCTCTAGTTCAGCGTGTTTGGAACCTTGTTCTTCATCTTGTTAGGGATAGGGGATAGTTGTTATGGTAGGAAGAAGCCATGCAGAGGATAGTAAAATTCATTCATGGATGGTGGCATATGATTGCTCACAACAATAGGAGGGAGCTTGTAACATCTCCATAAAACTAGATTAGTATTTAATGAACAAATTACCTCGAAAAGATTTTTCCATTATATAAAAGTATTTCATAATACATAGTTAAACATATTCAATATTTCTCACCCATTTGTGATGGACTGAATGTTTGTGACAATACATAAATACATCAAGGAAATCATTATATGTACAACATAACAATTTAGGAATCATTTGTTGCGATTTAATTAACAAAGGCATCCAATTGTATTTTGACACAACACCATTCACATCACACATAAGAAGAAACACAAAAACACATGTATACGTGGTTCACCCCCTCCTTGGGCTACGTCCACCAAACCGTTGGATCTTTTATTATTCAAACCGAGAGTTGCAACAATACTCTCAAAAGATCCCAAAACCGAGACCTATAATAACTTATCAGGTTTCTTTCGATCATTCGATACTTATAAGGATACCTAAATCCGGACTGAAACTCATCTGGATACTATTATACATCGTTCCTTCCAAACATACTATAATACAAGGTAATTCTTTCCCCATGCATACTATAAGCATAGTATGTAACCCTAGATCACATTTCTCCTTACAATACAATGCATATTAAATGCAGAATAATAAAAGCAGATCGTATTGCTTCATCCAGCCATGTCATATGAAGATCTAGACTGCATTTTCTTTTCTCCATTCATCCTATAAGCATAGTATGTAACCCTAGATCACATTTCTCCTTACAATATATTGCATGCTAAATGCAGAATAATAAAAGCAGATCGTATTACTTCATCCAGCCATGTCATATGAAGATCTAGACTGCATTCTATTTATCAGAGATGCGGATCTACATGAACAGAAATCAATATCTAAACAAAACCAGATTGCAATAAACACACACTTTTAACCAGGTTGTGGATCGATGCTCTGATATCAGAAGGTACCCGCCTTCGTGCAACCAGATCGGTCAGTAAAACGCATCCCACCAAAATGGACAAAAATGAAGAACAAAAATTCAACAGCTAAACAAACCGAAATAACAATATGCACTAATTCAGTTTGCAAACGCTTTTAACCGAAATCAAGATTCAAGATCAAAATCCAAGCCTTTACGCAGTAATGATATTTGGTGTGAACATTATAAAGAAAAGACACCACGCAGAGTTTCTTCATGATTTTAATTCAACAAATAGCGTCGATGTCTTAGCAATTTGCCTTCAGCAATAAATACACAAGCATATATTTATATATATACTGTTTTAATTCAACATACGATAATTACATCCTAACATTCTGCATACAACAACTATAACAAGCAGGCAGGGAACAAGCATGGTTCTACAATTTCCCAAAGCAGTTCTCACTATGGTGATCTGAGAAAAACCGAAAAGAAAACTGATAAGGATTGGAATGAGAACCAGGGAGAGCCATCCCCGAAACGTCGGCAGTATTCAACTTATCCAACAACTGGTAGTCAAGCGGGGGTTTACGGTTCTTTCCCAAGAATGAAGATCAAATCTATAAGACAGGAAATGCTAGCATGAACCAACTCTAGCACCAGCATAAGACAAATATTACTCTAAACCAAAACACTGGCAGGAAGAATGTTAGCAGTACAAAAAGCAGTTATCCCAACTATACCCAAATCGCTGGCATGAATCACTACCAATATAAGATAATGTCATATCCATACCCGATCGCCGGAAACAGAGATTCAAGCAAAACTTAAACCCTACGAAGAAACAGGTAGAGATATAGTTCCCGATCTCAATCCATCGTAAAGAACCGATATCTAAGCAATTAAAATCATCTGCAATGAACAGGCAGATAACTATGGCGATCGATCACTGACAGCAAGAAAAGATATCTGAGCTATTACATCCGTCTAGAATGAACAGGAAGATAATTATGACGATCCATCACTAGCAGCAAGAAAAGATATCTGAGCTATTACATCCGTCTACAATGAACAGGCAGATGACTATGGCGATTCATCACTGGCAGCAAGAAAAGAAAAAGAGATCTTAAATGGTATGTAATAAACAATCAGAAAATTTCTAGCTTCGCAAGGGATCGGGCCTGTCAAGCCGTCTCGTCCCTACTTCGTATCCACAATGAATATATATATATGTATGTACGCGATCAGGTGCAGGCAAGGCATACAACATATAAACAAAAACCAGAGATTAAGATTCAAAGAAATTGTGGCACAGAAATTAGTACGAGAGGGATCAAATAACACGCAGTAAAGGTCTTATTTTTTTATCGACCGGAAATCACTTAGGGTAAGGTATTTCAGCATTCACACAATCCATACGAATTTTGCAGCAATCAAATACATTTTCATAATCGAAAAACTACTGCAATTTCAGCATTCAAATATTCAGAACGAAATTGAAAATCAAATATATTTTCAAATGGAAACTACGATTCCAGTATAAGAACCAACAGTAACCTCGAATCGCATCCTTCATAATATACTACAACTCTTAAACAGAGAGACGCCAAAAATACCCAGGCAGTGAAGTACACTTACCTCGCCCATACGTAAAAACCAGGGCAGAGTCAAAAAGGAAAATCGCAAGGATTGAGCTCCCTCCAACCACCTCTCTCTTCTTTCTCCGAAGTTTCTTCCCCATCGAGTTTGTTAGCAACGTCCAAACTTGCCAAGCATGTTACCTTCCTCCTTGACGCCGAGCGGATCTCCCCCTCAAAACAAATCGTGCTCCTCATTTAAACGCACCCCGGTTGAGCCACTACCTCGAGGAATCCGCCACACATCCAAAGATTTCGTCGGATTGCTTCACATCAGATTTCCAAGTGGCAACTTACCGGGTTTCATAATTGGGATCTCAGTCTCTCCTCTCAAAGAGGCCAACAACATTCCTCCAAGATCGGGTTGATTGGCTTGTGGTAATCTTTGACGAAGATACCCCGCCACTTGTCTTAGTAGGATCTATTAATTAACAATGTTATGCTCGGCTAATTTTGAACATAAAATATTCAATGTGGTGCTTGCCCTTGATTCAAGGTCGATCCTCCCTTATGAGTCGTAACCTTAATACGCGTAGGGGAAGCATTTTTCAATTTCTTCCAATATGTAAATATATATATAAAACTTAGTATAAGGATTTTATACTTAATCTTTAAGTCTATCCAAGAAGAATATAACTTTTAACTTCAAGGTTAATTTTACCCTAGCCAAAATCAATAATGATTTACTACTATAAATTTAATAGTATTTAAAAGAATGACATATATATATATCATATGTATAGATGCACGAGTATCCTTAAATGTCTCCCCTTTTTCCTTTTAAAGGCACTAATAGAATGTCTTGGAGGTGTCTTGATTGACAAGGAATAAAATATCAATTAGCTAAAAATACTAAAGATTAAGTACACATGTGTAGACCTATAGATCGAGGTATTAAGCGTCTATCACGAAGACTTCTAGATCACTTAGTCAAATCTTTTAGGGTAATAATTAGTCCTTTATGCCGAAAGAAGGGGTAGTGGATTCAGAACAATGGTTTCGAGGTTAGTAGTCACTAACGTTAACCTAGGATGACACATATCCCACTTAAGGTCGAAAATAACCCTTTCTTTTCTTCAGGTGCCTAACATTTATAGACATAATACCATTCTCCAGGTCCACGGGTGGATCCTTGACATTGAGCTCCTGACTAGTAACCAAGTGTACAACAATGTTTTTTTTCCATTTTTACCATAATAGGTCATAAAGGAGGGATATCACATCCTCATCCCCTTTAAAATAACACCGTCCTCGGTGTTCATTCTTCTCTTGGAGCAATCATTTGTACCACAGAACTGGAATTCAAAAGAACAATGTTTAGTAACAACTTGTCATCAACTTCATAATCAACTCAGAAACATAATTCATGAGTTCTTTATTGCACATATCACTTGCAATATTTAGAATAGATCTAGCGCTCCATGATTGTATATTGTTTGACAATATCAACAAACAGCATTCACTTGATCCAGGGAATTCTTGCCTAACACCTTAGTGCTTACACAGCAATCCTTTCTCTGATGCCTTGCCTAACACCTTAGTGCTCACGCAGCAAGCATTTCTTTCATGTTTTGCCTAACACCTTAGTGCTCACACAGCAATCCTTTCTCTGATGCCTTGCCTAACACCTTAGTGCTCACGCAGCAAGCATTTCTTTCATGTTTTGCCTAACACCTTAGTGCTCACACAACAAACATTTCTTTCATGTATACTAAGCAGCGTCTTGCCTCCCACATATACATTTTCTTATAGCTTGCCTAGGTCTTACAGCCAGCCGATTCTCCGAGAATTCTAGTGGCTGTTCAATCCCTGATTTTAGGGAGTATTTCAATGCCATTATGACACTCTTTACACAATTCCCCTCAAGCCTTCTTGCTTGAGTCCCGGAATTTATTTCCCCACAAGCCTCCTCGCTTGAGTCTGGGAAAATCTCTTACGGATTTATCAATGATATTACCCTTTTATAACCATACGATTTCTCTGACCCATTTGGGTCTAGTTATTTATTCAACAATAATTATCAAAATTTAAAGAAATAAATAACAATTTTGATGAGGATCCTAAATCCTCAACCCCTCATTTTTCACATGCATAATATTTATGCTCTTGTCTTTCCACAAGCTCCACAGAATTTTGACCATCTTCCAAGTTCTCCTGTGAGTAACAAAATTCAATATTGTAAGTAAGAAATTCATCCTTCATACTACAATATCCGTACTTGATCATCTGTAATAAGCATTCTTTTCTTCTAAGCATAACTAGATTAATACATAATTCCTTGAACACAACATAACATTCTTTCTATAATGATCCATGGATATTATGCTTACTATACCTCGGATGTTAGTTTTCGCCATTCCACCCATTATCTTCAAGCATACTTTCATAAAGATAATCACTTACATTCATGAGCGTGGCCACATATATCTTTATAGTATGATTCTCATATGCGAAGGTGCAAATTTAATTGTATCAACACATATTAGTATTACACTCAATATCTCATGAAATTCATATACAATAGGAAAAAGAAAAGAAGTAAGTTGTCAAGGTATCTATGCATATAAGATATGCTTCTATCTTATAAGTATCCATCATATAGCCTTTATAACCACCATTCATTGTATCCCAATATCCATAGTAGAGATCACTGGAATATAAAATTATACCATATGCATTATACCAAAAACAAAATAGGCTATAACAAAAAGGAATTTCCTTGTCGTTTATCCAATAACAGATAGGTTAATCTTCCATTCGAACTTCATCTAAACCTCACTAATATATAAGCCAAACTTAATTGCCACTCGTGCTTACCTTAGACCTAATGAAAATCCCAATCAGCATGCCTCTTTTGTTATTTGACTGTACAAAACCTTCTCTTACTCAAAGGTCTTTACACTGCTTATTCTATAAGCATATCCCTAATCACCTTAAATTAACAAAATTTATATGGGTTAACAAAAGTACCCTAATATAATATTCATGTAACTAAAATCAAAATACGTGAACCTCACAAATGTCCATCTTTGGTCAAATGATGGTAACAAAGCTCAACAAGTATATTTAATAAGTCTTTGTTCTTCTAGTATCGTATGATCGATGTCTTATGATTGTCATTTACCTTTATTCGCTAGACCTCATTCATGAATCATGGACGATATCCTAAGTTTGACCTTTATGATAATAATTCAAAACAAGGCTTGTTTTTTTTTTTTTTTTTTTTTTTTTTTTTTTTTTTTTTTCATAATTTACACCATCCCAAAATTCCTTGAAATCATGTCGATATGTTATAATTATCTAGGCATAATTAGTTCATGTAGATTTCTATCTAGTCCCTTCCCTAGGTATTTTAGTAGAAGGTAGAATTCAGTTTAGTCATGATATTCATTCATGCTACTTGATCTATTATATCAAGCCTTATATACTTAGGATGACAACACTAGAATCATCCAAATGAGTTTTATATTACACCTCCTCGTTAAAGTATTAGGAGAATTACTTAAATTCCCTTTATGATTTTTATATCATGTGTACACAATGGTGACTAAAGAAAGTAGTTTAAGGAAGGCAACTTTCTCTTTGAAGTATGTTTGCATCTTCAACTGATCAAGTTTATGGGTTGAGACATAGACTTTTGTTTTTGCAGGTAGGATAAGACGACCATCAACACCATCAGGACACATTTTAATCATTTTTTTGAGATTAGCATTAAACAATTTGAAGATTAGTATGGAAAATTAGAAGTACTAGTGACCCTTAAACAAGGCTTTGAAAAACAAGTTCATGTCTATCCTTCATGACTGAATACATGCAGTCCCCTACTCAAGTACCATTAGATTGTTCAATCAAACCAACTAAAGTGAATTCCTTTAATTCATAACTATACCTTAATATTCCAACTTTTTCTATGCATTTATTCCACCATACAAGACTAATACAATGTCATACAATCCAATAAACCTTCTATTCTTCAGCATGCAACCTAATGTAAAATACAAGACAAAATGAAGTATAATCTCTATACTTACAGTTTAACCCGACGAGTAATGTACTCCCATATTTTGTAATCGGATAATGTACTCTCGTCCATTTGTTCCCGGCATTCAAAACAACAATTTGTTTGTTAGTTTCAAAAACCTACATACCTCTTTACCTTATGTTGAGCCCACTATTGGCCCGAGTGCTGAAACCTCAGCTCTGATACCATATGTAACATCTCCATAAAACTAGATTAGTATTTAATGAACAAATTACCTCGAAAAGATTTTTCCATTATATAAAAGTATTTCATAATACATAGTTAAACATATTCAATATTTCTCACCCATTTGTGATGGACTGAATGTTTGTGACAATACATAAATACATCAAGGAAATCATTATATGTACAACATAACAATTTAGGAATCATTTGTTGCGATTTAATTAACAAAGGCATCCAATTGTATTTTGACACAACACCATTCACATCACACATAAGAAGAAACACAAAAACACATGTATACGTGGTTCACCCCCTCCTTGGGCTACGTCCACCAAACCGTTGGATCTTTTATTATTCAAACCGAGAGTTGCAACAATACTCTCAAAAGATCCCAAAACCGAGACCTATAATAACTTATCAGGTTTCTTTCGGTCATTCGATACTTATAAGGATACCTAAATCCGGACTGAAACTCATCTGGATACTATTATACATCGTTCCTTCCAAACATACTATAATACAAGGTAATTCTTTCCCCATGCATACTATAAGCATAGTATGTAACCCTAGATCACATTTCTCCTTACAATACAATGCATATTAAATGCAGAATAATAAAAGCAGATCGTATTGCTTCATCCAGCCATGTCATATGAAGATCTAGACTGCATTTTCTTTTCTCCATTCATCCTATAAGCATAGTATGTAACCCTAGATCACATTTCTCCTTACAATATATTGCATGCTAAATGCAGAATAATAAAAGCAGATCGTATTACTTCATCCAGCCATGTCATATGAAGATCTAGACTGCATTCTATTTATCAGAGATGCGGATCTACATGAACAGAAATCAATATCTAAACAAAACCAGATTGCAATAAACACACACTTTTAACCAGGTTGTGGATCGATGCTCTGATATCAGAAGGTACCCGCCTTCGTGCAACCAGATCGGTCAGTAAAACGCATCCCACCAAAATGGACAAAAATGAAGAACAAAAATTCAACAGCTAAACAAACCGAAATAACAATATGCACTAATTCAGTTTGCAAACGCTTTTAACCGAAATCAAGATTCAAGATCAAAATCCAAGCCTTTACGCAGTAATGATATTTGGTGTGAACATTATAAAGAAAAGACACCACGCAGAGTTTCTTCATGATTTTAATTCAACAAATAGCGTCGATGTCTTAGCAATTTGCCTTCAGCAATAAATACACAAGCATATATTTATATATATACTGTTTTAATTCAACATACGATAATTACATCCTAACATTCTGCATACAACAACTATAACAAGCAGGCAGGGAACAAGCATGGTTCTACAATTTCCCAAAGAAGTTCTCACTATGGTGATCTGAGAAAAACCGAAAAGAAAACTGATAAGGATTGGAATGAGAACCAGGGAGAGCCATCCCCGAAACGTCGGCAGTATTCAACTTATCCAACAACTGGTAGTCAAGCGGGGGTTTACGGTTCTTTCCCAAGAATGAAGATCAAATCTATAAGACAGGAAATGCTAGCATGAACCAACTCTAGCACCAGCATAAGACAAATATTACTCTAAACCAAAACACTGGCAGGAAGAATGTTAGCAGTACAAAAAGCAGTTATCCCAACTATACCCAAATCGCTGGCATGAATCACTACCAATATAAGATAATGTCATATCCATACCCGATCGCCGGAAACAGAGATTCAAGCAAAACTTAAACCCTACGAAGAAACAGGTAGAGATATAGTTCCCGATCTCAATCCATCGTAAAGAACCGATATCTAAGCAATTAAAATCATCTGCAATGAACAGGCAGATAACTATGGCGATCGATCACTGACAGCAAGAAAAGATATCTGAGCTATTACATCCATCTAGAATGAACAGGAAGATAATTATGACGATCCATCACTAGCAGCAAGAAAAGATATCTGAGCTATTACATCCGTCTACAATGAACAGGCAGATGACTATGGCGATTCATCACTGGCAGCAAGAAAAGAAAAAGAGATCTTAAATGGTATGTAATAAACAATCAGAAAATTTCTAGCTTCGCAAGGGATCGGGCCTGTCAAGCCGTCTCGTCCCTACTTCGTATCCACAATGAATATATATATATGTATGTACGCGATCAGGTGCAGGCAAGGCATACAACATATAAACAAAAACCAGAGATTAAGATTCAAAGAAATTGTGGCACAGAAATTAGTACGAGAGGGATCAAATAACACACAGTAAAGGTCTTATTTTTTTATCGACCGGAAATCACTTAGGGTAAGGTATTTCAGCATTCACACAATCCATACGAATTTTGCAGCAATCAAATACATTTTCATAATCGAAAAACTACTGCAATTTCAGCATTCAAATATTCAGAACGAAATTGAAAATCAAATATATTTTCAAATGGAAACTACGATTCCAGTATAAGAACCAACAGTAACCTCGAATCGCATCCTTCATAATATACTACAACTCTTAAACAGAGAGACGCCAAAAATACCCAGGCAGTGAAGTACACTTACCTCGCCCTTACGTAAAAACCAGGGCAGAGTCAAAAAGGAAAATCGCAAGGATTGAGATCCCTCCAACCACCTCTCTCTTCTTTCTCCGAAGTTTCTTCCCCATCGAGTTTGTTAGCAACGTCCAAACTTGCCAAGCATGTTACCTTCCTCCTTGACGCCGAGCGGATCTCCCCCTCAAAACAAATCGTGCTCCTCATTTAAACGCACCCCGGTTGAGCCACTACCTCGAGGAATCCGCCACACATCCAAAGATTTCGTCGGATTGCTTCACATCAGATTTCCAAGTGGCAACTTACCGGGTTTCATAATTGGGATCTCAGTCTCTCCTCTCAAAGAGGCCAACAACATTCCTCCAAGATCGGGTTGATTGGCTTGTGGTAATCTTTGACGAAGATACCCCGCCACTTGTCTTAGTAGGATCTATTAATTAACAATGTTATGCTCGGCTAATTTTGAACATAAAATATTCAATGTGGTGCTTGCCCTTGATTCAAGGTCGATCCTCCCTTATGAGTCGTAACCTTAATACGCGTAGGGGAAGCATTTTTCAATTTCTTCCAATATGTAAATATATATATAAAACTTAGTATAAGGATTTTATACTTAATCTTTAAGTCTATCCAAGAAGAATATAACTTTTAACTTCAAGGTTAATTTTACCCTAGCCAAAATCAATAATGATTTACTACTATAAATTTAATAGTATTTAAAAGAATGACATATATATATATCATATGTATAGATGCACGAGTATCCTTAAATGTCTCCCCTTTTTCCTTTTAAAGGCACTAATAGAATGTCTTGGAGGTGTCTTGATTGACAAGGAATAAAATATCAATTAGCTAAAAATACTAAAGATTAAGTACACATGTGTAGACCTATAGATCGAGGTATTAAGCGTCTATCACGAAGACTTCTAGATCACTTAGTCAAATCTTTTAGGGTAATAATTAGTCCTTTATGCCGAAAGAAGGGGTAGTGGATTCGGAACAATGGTTTCGAGGTTAGTAGTCACTAACGTTAACCTAGGATGACACATATCCCACTTAAGGTCGAAAATAACCCTTTCTTTTCTTCAGGTGCCTAACATTTATAGACATAATACCATTCTCCAGGTCCACGGGTGGATCCTTGACATTGAGCTCCTGACTAGTAACCAAGTGTACAACAATGTTTTTTTTCCATTTTTACCATAATAGGTCATAAAGGAGGGATATCACAGAGCTTCTTGAAGCTAGGAAACAATTGGAAGATATTCATGTCTTCCTTGAGAAAGAGCTTCATAAATATGTCCTTCAATAGGAGGTTGAATGCTTGGATTCAATGGTGGGGAGAGAAGAGGAGTATATTTATAAAGGATCCAAAGTCCATGACAGGTTACAATGAATTTATGAGGGGGATAAGGACTTCAAATTATTTTTTGAATTTGTAAAAAAGAAGGTGGTAGCTAATATAGTGCTTCGGCTTTGTCGAGACGATCTTTTCACTAGAGGAAGATCCTTCTAGAATCTGAGGCATGTCTAGTGACCATTTTAGAATATTTTTCAGCCTATATGTTTTAAAAGATTATTGTTGCTACTAGAAATGCTTGTTATAGGATTTTGCCACGCAAGGTTTGTATTGCAGACCATGCTAGGTTTGGCAAGGATTTCACAAAGGATGAAAATTCTCCATCTCTTGGTTCTATGAAGAATGGTAAATATCCTAGGGTTGGTGGAGTGCCTTGTGAGTTCTGCAGATAAGCGTGAATAAGCACTTGGTAAAAAAATCTATGCCTGTGAAGGGCCTTGTCTTAGGCTGGATAAATTCCCCAACTTCTGCCACCTGGCTTTCAGTGGTTCTTCAAGTTGACCTTAAAAGATTGCTCCTGAGACTGTAAATCAACTTTTGGGTCTTGAATATTAGATAATTGATTTGTGATTGAATTATATTCATTGTATAATTCTGCTGATACCTTTAGGTGATTGATTTTAGGCTCATCATTTTATTGCATTTTTTGATAATATGGGTTAGGAAGTTTCAATGTGGTTGTATTCATCAGCTTCTACATGTGTTTTATGAGAGATGTCTACCAGCTAAGTGAGAGGAAGTCCATTGCCTCACAGATATGACAGTCTGCTTCCATGGATGGAGGGTCAGCATGTGGCTTGATTCCTCCTACCACCAAGAGAGACTGAAGAAAAGCAATCATGAACCTGGTGGTATCAAACCTAGATATCTCACTCTTGTGCCCCCCTAGGATTATGTAGCCAGGGCCTCTTAGTCCCAAGCACTCCTTGGAGTATATCATATGCCAATGCATTGGCCCTTTCATAGTTATTGAGGACTCCAATGATGTGCTTGCATTGTGGTCCCCTCACTCATCCTTTGCATCCAGCTTTAGCTCCAACTGGCCTTGGCATCTCTCTTTTGTACAGCATTGAGGCTCACCAGTTTCTAGCACCTTTCTTGTACTTGCACCATATTTTATATCCACTCTTAGCTAGACGATTAGTTCTTCATCTTTTTTTGCTTTCAATATTGAACTAGGATTTGCTTTCACACCTCCACTTTGTACCTACACTGGCTGTGTACTGTTTTAGTCCCAGTGACCTACTTTTATGGTCATTTGTTGGACATTAATAAAATTATCTTATCCTGTCCTATTTGTTGGACATTAATATATTACTTACTCTTTCATTGTGATCAAGAGGGGAAATCACCTATTTGATTCATTTCATATGCCTCACATATGTCAGGAAAATCCTACTAGGAAGAAAGGTGTGCTATGAGCATAACCCTATTGCTTGCATCCAAGCAAGGAGCTCTGAGAGACCAGAGAATTCAGAGTAGTCTTGTGCACTATGCTACAAAGTGAAAGGATTATGGGATCCATTGAGAAAGGATTTATCCTGCAGTTTTGGGGAATGATTGATCATATGGCACTAACCATTGGGAAGGTTTGATGGCGATACAATATGTCCTAAAGGCAGGACTACCCAATGCATAAATAATATTGGATTTGATTATCACATAAGTTAGGTGCTCACATAAGCTTACATCCATGCTAACTTAGACGATCTCTCTTGTACTCATGTTTTAATCCCAAACATCCATACAAGATCGCATGGGACTAATTCAAGTATTTTAATCCTCAACCTTGAACTTTATAGTTCTATCTATTTAGAACTGATGAGTTTTTCATTTAAGTCAAAATGAATCAATTTTACTCAATCTTGGGGAGAAGTTGAATAAATTTACGTAGTATATCAAATGGTGAAGTGCACCTAAAGATGAAAATCTGATTCAGTCTGTAAGACCATAAAAATGCTACCTTTTCAAGGTGGCATTTATTAACACAACAATTTAATTACTTAAGCTTGTGAATGAACTGAAGGTGGCAACTATCAACACAGCAATGGAAACACTCACTAAGATTGTTAGTGTTTTCCCAAAGGTACATGCAATTGTAGATAGGGTGCATGCAAAGGGATCATATGCCCTAGGACCTTATCCTTTTGCTAAGTTGTCAACTAAGATTCCTATTGGAGGTTCTTTTCCTTTGGTCTTTGGTATAATTCTATTTCCTATGACACATCTTCACCCAAGTTTATTGAGGGTAGTTCTTTTACTCATCCATCTCTCACATTTTTTCAATTAACAGTAACACTCATGCTAGAAGTTGGGGAATTTATCCATCTTAGGACAAGGCCCTTCACAGGCATAGATTTTTCTTGAGGTCTTGCAAACTTTGTGCCACACTACATTGATCATCCATTTTAATTTGTGGAGGAAAAATTTCCGAATCTTTGGATCCATTAGGGCATACAAGTCCTTGAAACTCATCATTTGGGGATGTTGAACATGTAACATGTTCACAATATTCTTTTCACAGTGGAAGTCACACCTACAAAATTCCACTCTTACATTCTCAGTGATCCAATTGCCCGGGTGTAGGCTCAGGGGACAAACAAGGAATTCAGGGGAATCCAAAGGTTATGGAGGGGGCAATGTTTTCTGCAGATAAGTGTGAATACTGTGTAATAATATAGCAGACTGATACATTGCATATAAGTACAC
Source organism: Larix kaempferi (assembly GCA_027924585.1). Classification (NCBI taxonomy): domain Eukaryota; kingdom Viridiplantae; phylum Streptophyta; class Pinopsida; order Pinales; family Pinaceae; genus Larix; species Larix kaempferi. The sequence continues at coordinate 971,872 of BSBM01000563.1, forward strand.
AATGACACACACCGACACAGGACACCCCGCTTATATTGCAGAACCAACTACACAGAATAAACAACTAGATAATGAAAACAATGTTACACCAAACATGCTCAATTCATATTACAATGTCAATTGAGTTTCAATGCATATATCATATATGCAGTGTTACCAAGGATTTTACTAAGACTGTTGTACTGACTAGAAGTGGCTAGAGTGTATTACAATAAACTTGTCAGGCTATGAGAGTGGCGATGTACAACACTATGTGCACCAAGTCCCTACAAAAGGTTGTGACGATGAAGTCTCATTGGTGTCAATGCTCAAGACTCAGAGTACAAGAAAGAGCTTATTAGGTTCAAATACAGTCAGGTCCCTCAGCATTACCAGCACCTATTGTGGTCGGTGGTTAAGGTGCCCTCCATCTAGTTATTCCATGGAAGAAGGGGGGATCGTGTGAGATTTTCCTTGGAAAAAACGAGAGAGCATGTGTACAAGGGACCCAAGCCAAAGAGGAGTGCTAATACAATACATAGTTCCCAGATAGGAGGATTTCTAATACAATGCATAGGGGAATATTTAAAGAGAGAAATACCTTCCCAATAGTTAGGATAGTTGGAGATTCAATTACATAGCAGTAATTTAGTTGGGTTAAAAAAACTAAATATCTGCTTTTATTAAGTTGTGGTTGACCTGCAACAGGTGAATTTCGGTCTACTCCATAGCGCAAATGTCACAGTTGTTTAGGTGAATTTCGGTCTACTAAATTAGGTTGTTGGGACTGTCTCCTAAGCATGTGGGACTGTCTCCTGGGAATGTGGTCCTGTACCAAGGACATGGGATTCATCTCCATCCAAGGTTCACAAGAACCCTGCTTTCCTGATCCATATATAGATGTATGAGTATCATCTATTTTTTGCTTGTGATAGATGACTAACCTTTGTCACTAAAAACATGGCATATTTTTGGAATGTCCTATTTACTGCTTAATAGCAGGTAACTAGATAAGCAGACTACTAAAATTGCTCTCCAAGACGCAACAAACACAATTCAAGCCAAGTCCATGAATGATGAGAGAATCAAGCTAGAAGTCATTATACTTGTTTATTTTTAGACAATCTAAGCTAGTTCACATTCAAAAGCATTGTTCATCAAGGAAAAGATGGTATTTATAAGAAGAGTATCAAAAGGTTCATAGTGGAACCAAAGGGGTTGCACAACAAGACCCTTGTTGGATTGCAAGACACAAAGAGTAGTCCAAGAAATGGCAAACAACCTTACATGTATAATGACCTATGAAAGTTAAGAATCAAGCATGTTGCACGCAACCCCACTAGTGATGGCTGAAATAAATTCGAATAAAACATGCATATTAAAAACCTAAAACCTTAGACCCTTGTTGGCTCAATCATCTACATCCTCTACTTTTTCCTCAATAATTGCCACAGTAACCCTTCTTTTAAAATTCACAACTGGCATTTTAGTGTTGATGGCAGCTTCTATTTGTAGTCATTCAATACCAAGCATGCTATAAATGCATCTTTATTAAGTAATCCATATTGGTGATTAGAAAGGTGTCACCAAGAACATATCTTAAAATGTAAATAAACCATATGGACTATGGGAATCTTGATATCACTCTTGCATTATTATATAGCCATTTTATTATTTAAGAAGACCATCTATGAATAAACATCCTATAGAACTTCAAATTTGTTGGAAATATTTCCTTTTGAAATATACTAGAAAATGTTGCTAGATAATGTGTTTCATATTGTTGGAAAAAATTCCCTACACTTCATTTATTGTTGGAAATAAGTCTCAAATGATGCTGACTTATGTTAGAGATATCCCTTTAGAAATCTAGGTCATCCTATCAGTGAATAAAGAAAAGCGCAACTTCTTCTTCCTTTACTAGAATAGGGTAGGTTTACTTTGACTTTCTTTTTGGTTCTCAGTGGAGTTGCTGAGGTGAGAAAGAAAGGTAAAGTGAATTTCTATAAAGAAATGAGTTTTCCCTACCTATAACTGGGTCTCACCCTACTCAAAATAGTTGTATCCAGGAGATAAATGTCTAAAATTGAATAAAACTGTAGCATAGAGGATGAAAGAGAAATGATTCTACAAATGTACATTAAGTAGTGTAAAGATAAAATTCTAAGAGAATTGTTTAAAAAGAATACCTAAACATGTTGTTTGCGATCTTTATCAAATAGTTTCATCACTTGTGCTTGCACTGGTAGTGAAATAAGTGTTGTACAATTCCCATGTAGATCATAATTGGTGTGAACCTACAATTAAAGAAGTTGTTGAAGGAAAGGATACCATTTATATAAAATGATAGAAGAAACTATAATATATATTAATATACAAATTAACTCTTTTCACAACGATTATGTGTATCTCAAGAACATAAACCAACAAGTGTTCCATGATTTTATACTGCTACCATTATGACCAATTGGTTATTTATATCAACATAATCAAAGTTTACAAAAAAAAACACATGCACGTTCACCTCTGCTTTTACAGATGGTTATTTAATGCTCTGCATGCATTTCTACAAGATCACCATCAGATGAACCATCACTTTCTATTGGCTTTGTTGCAATCTTCTTTGACTCCTTTGACTTGTTCCTTGTTGTCCCATGTTTATTGTCACTTTCAAAATCCTGCATTTGTACAATGCTTCAATATTAAAGAAGGAAATATGAGGCCACCAAACTTGATAAAGAGCAATGCCATATAAACCTTGAAATGAGGGATAATTCACTAAATTAAACAATCAATGGCTCTAGATCTACAGTCATAGTAAAACTAGGTGGTACAATAACTTTCTTCTCAACTACTTCAAACCCTCTCTCAAAAGCATATTAATTTTGATTATATATTCAATGAAAAACTACTTATCTAATTACAAGTAATAACAATGCTATGCCAACACTCATCCCATAAATAACTCCAATCACAACTTAGTTCAAGGAAGAGACAATGATTTGCAAGATGGCCTAGCTAATTCAATTCGTAGGATACCAACATTCTATTTGTTAATTCCTTTCAAAACATTCTTTTGGAGATTACAACCTTGATACCTAGTTGTATATCAAGTAAACGATCCAAAGGCCTACGCTTCCCAAACATGTTTTCATCATCATCATTATGATTGGTCACCACAATCACCTTATCGGCAACCAAATATGAAGAATATAAACCAACACCAAACTATCCAACCACACCTTGATCAATATATAATTACATATAAATGAACATGGTAAGACAATTGTTCTAGCTGCGACATTATGGAAGTGAGACCATATGGTATTCAGGAATACATGATCATCTCTCTCTTCCACACTTTTAGTGACCACCACCTTCACCTTTTACAACACTACTATTCAATAGGAATACACCAAAACGTTAGCATCTATGTATACATCCATCCTCATGGATCTAGGGTTTATATTTTAACTGTTGTGTTTTTATCCATGGCGTGGATCAAATATTTCCAATGGAATCCTTCGTAAACAAAGGGCTTATGAAAATAACTAGGAAGACAAACATTTTCATTTATTGGACTGCTGACTGTACACCTACTTGGAATCATCTCCTCTCAATCATCCTAAATAGATGCCAAGTGGTACACCATAGTTGACTCATTCTTATGAGATACATTTATATATTTGATGTCAATTTGTACTGGTTGTCCACTTTTGAGTCCTTGATTGGACAACTATAGAGGTTCAGGATTTAGTATTGACTTTGATGTATTATTTTTTATTTGGCATCCATTAAGTTACCCCAATATTTGGATGGGTGTCCTATGCATGGTAAGGGGTTGTCCTTGTAGGCATGCTGGGTGAAAAAGAAAGCCCCATCATCAAATCTGGGATAATCCCATGCATAAATGAAGTAGTTTCACCCTCCAACCAACAATCTAATCATTGTCTAGAGCTAAGGAAATTCTGGACAAAGTGGCCAGCATATAGTCACCTAGAGACCTTTGCATAAATGCAATAGTAAAAACGTTATTCCAGAACTATGGTTGGGCTGATATAGAAGATATTCCAAGGATATTTTAATGTGTTCTCTAAAGGATTTGTGTTTACAGACCCACTCAAGGAATCCTAGCAATCATTTTGGGCCCAAACCCTGGAAAGATCATAATTGATCTTAAGACTCCATTATTGTTCTTGATTCATTGAAGCATTCATTGTGGAGCAATATAGTTTTGGTACTGAGATGATCTGAATCAACACTGTTGAGCAAAAGTGATGCACTTTTTTAGCATTTCTAGGAAATCATATACATGTTGACATAGCAAGCAATAGTGTGTAGTGAACCTCATCACTTCTCGAATCTTACCATCTTTTAGGAGCATTATAGATGATCTGGGTAGTTCTAGACATTTCTTAGTCACAAATCAATGATGAAATCATAGTGAAATTCAATTATATGCAAGTTTTGTGGAATGATGTAGTTTTGAATCATTATAGGAAATTTTGTGCAAGATCTGGGTGGCATATATAGTGGTAAAGTATGGGCCATTGAAGGGACGACAGTGGATGTAGGATATGTCATCTAAATCAAAATAATGATCCCTATACTCCCATAGCCGTGTCTTAAGGATAGACGGTGTCCCTCTTTTCTCATATCATATTTCAGTATGGGATGGTTTGGATGAAGAGCATCCAAATTGCAAGGATTGGTGTTCCCTGGTTTGAAGATCTATTTATAGCAAATTGACATGGTAAAATGAGGTTACTGCTGAGTTGGAAAGAACAATTTTTGGCATCTGTTTTGATCTATAATGTTTTCTGGGACTAAAAAAGATTAAATCTGTTGAACTTCACTTCCCTTCGTGTGGATAAAACTTAATGCTACCATAATAATTACAGATCTTAAAAGTCCAAATGAATAGAATCTACCAAATGAAATTTACGCGTAAATATATAATTTTGATTCTAGAATCTATATGACCAAATGGCAAATAGTTTTCTCAAAAAAAAATTCAGCAAAAGATCGTCATTTGCATACATGATGGTAGATATAACAGAGGCATTCTGGCATAAACCGTAGATTTGTAGCTTCTCCCCAAATAAGAAGATAAAGTCCCATATATAAAATTTTACGTTGTTGCACTTCCTATTGTATACTAGGAAACTTGTATTTAACAAAAATAGAAAAACTAAAACTTTAAGTATCTTCCCAAAATGAAATCCGAAATTTCTACAAGGGCAATCCATCAGTTTTCATACCACCCTCCAGGGTAATGACAATAAACACGATATCTTTAACAACATGTCCTTATCAGAAGATATTACCAAAGGCTGATTTTGCGACCTAAATATTTGCACCATTGCTTGTAATTTTTGAACAACTTTTTCATTACCATATTGAGTGCTCTGTCATCCAACTGTCAGCACACACAATAATTAAAAATGGTCATTCAACTATCCATGTTCCCAACTCCTGTCTCAAATGGAAATGTTCTCAATAGATCTGAAAAAACAATACTATTTTGTTAATCACCTTTGACATTGGCTCTAGTTTGGGATTTTTCCTTATGTGCACATTTGCAAGCAACAAAATTAAGTGCTCCATTTGATTGGCCACGTTGCTTTTATGCAAAAGTTAAACATTACCACCAACTCACTTAACTCAGATTTCTTGGCTCCATACAAGACTTCAATTTATTAGTTACTGATGGAGTCCATATTTATGTCAGCATGGAATTAGAATAATTATTCAGAACTTTGAAATTTTGAATGCATAAACGCAGAGGAAGTCATTAAATAAAATTACCTGAAATCCAAACATAGCTTGGAGCCAATCAAGCAGATCTTGATCTGAACCTGTTTTTTTATGTTGTTCAGGCCATGGAATGCCACGAGTGTTGCATAGATATGCTACTGCAGCCTTAATCTGAGATCATGAAAGAAATAGTAATCATTTTCCAAGAGTGTAAACAAATAGTCAGACACAAACTGTGTTAAGAACAAGTGAAACAGATAGACCAAAAATCAATTCACAAAAGAAAACATGTTAATTAAGAACTCAAAATGTTAATGTATGCATCAAGAACATCAAATTTAATAGCACGATGCTTGCAAAGAACAGGTACCAATCAGCTTAATTGACATATCAACTAACCTCAGGAAGCTTCATGATGGCTTGATGTGCACCAGCAAGGTCAAGAGGAAGAATATCATACGGCTCTGTTTTTTTCTCAACATCTTTACTAGCTTCCATAATCTGCAAGCAAACTAACAACCAATCAAAAACTTACAACTAGAAATAATTCAACCTACGTTTTTATATCGTACAACTCATAACATGAAGTGGGGGTTATAATTGTTTCTTGACATCGCAATAAGAAACAAATATGTAGTAATCTTGACCTCAGGAGCAACTTCAGCAGACTCTATCTGAGTGACTGCCTTCAATACTTCAAACAGTATAGCAGCAGTTTGGTATGCTTTCACTAGTTGAGCTCTAAAGAAGATTCAACCACCAGTCAGGAACCTCTTAGCCACAACTTCATCAAATAAGAGAAATATATTAAGTGTAAAAGAGTACATTTTTCAGAACATCTCAAAACACTAAAATTTACACATTGTGTGCATTTTCCATGCTTAAAAGAATGGAAGAAATTTCTATCCACACTTTTTGTTTATATAACCTACTTTGCCCTATGTTGCTCAAAGGAGGACCAAAAGAGTGCAATCATCATGTAAATGGATACAAAGCAAGCTGTAAGAAAAAAGAGAGAAGTTCAAATTTCTTCTAATGATAGTTGCACCGATCTGCCTGGTCAGCTGCTGCATCAAGCGCCTTAACATATTTCTGATAGTATTGCTGATAGAAGTTATGCATTTCTCTTGCATCACGTTTTTTTGTCCTTGCTTGTAAAGTCGGGTCAGCATCCTACAATTTAATAAATTCTATAAATTTTCGATACACTGTCAAACAAAAATCCAAAAATACTTTACACAAATATGAGCATACATTGAGGATAAGGTTTTCTTACAAGCAGTAACATGGATTACTATAGTGTCATACAAAAGAAAAGATATTTTGACATCCACATACAAAAAATCATAAAAAAAATTGGCAATCAATCCCGACATTTGCAAGTATCAGAATAATAAGTTAAATATTTTTGAGATCCAAGCACAAATTTTTAAATGATGACAATAACCAAGCATGGTAACTTATACCCACCAGCAATTGCATCCAATTAAAGAGCAGTAAAAACTATTGAGAAACAAGAACTTTGTTTAGATCCACTCACAAATTTTCAAATGAGCACAATAACTAAGCACAGAAAAATACACCCACCAGCAGTTTCACACATTTCAAGAGTAGGATAAGCTAGCTGAGTAAAATGAGATCCTATGTGGATTTTGCAACAAAATTAACAGAGCTCTGAGAATATAATTGTTGAAGAAAGATAGATTATTTGAAACAGAACAAACTATTACTGCACCAGCTCCATAAAATCAAAACATTATGATTCACAAAAATATCTAGATGCATGAATCTCTAGAGGACACATACTAAATAAAAAGGTATGTGTTCCTAGGGATCTGTTTTTTAAAGAACCGTGCAACAAGGAAGATGAGCTCAAGAGCATCTTTATCCAATGGAGCACTTGGATAAAAAAGATAGGAACTTGGGACTAGAAGAAACAATACAACTTCAAAGGGATGACATACTTACAGTAAGGAATAAAGTAATTCTAACAAATTAAAATCTCACATCATTATCACTGATATTCTATCTAGCTCACCCTCTATGGTAACTGGAAATATAAATAAAATATTTGCTTACCAAAACCAAATACTAGCATTGGCATGGACAGTGTATCAGGATTACCAATGATATGTTACACTTTCATAATAAGATTACCAATTATATGTATGATTTGGTGTCCTTCTGGTATGTCTAGCAAGTTCAAAACATGATAAATAGAGATAACATAAAAGAGAATCTAAAAATTGTCCAAAGCAGTGTCATCTTATAGATATCCTCAAGGGACTTGGACTCCATTATCTCAAGATCACATGCTAGAGTCAGACAACCCTCACTCAGTTTTTTGTTATTAACTATTTCTTGTAGTAGTTCCTATTGCTCTTCATTTCCATTTGTCATTTCATCATCTAGCTTCAATTTCACTCCCTAGATGGACAACACAGTAAAAACATTGTAGTGTTATGTTAACCTAGCACATGTTTCTCCCTTGCCTATTGATCGAGTCTAGGCCTTGACCATTTTTACTATTTGGAAAAGATTAATAGAAAACATTGTGTTGTTGTACATTCGTCACAAGTTTGTAACCAAATTTACCTAAATTTGAATAGCAGTTGGAACAAGTTCTAAATGAGATCATTTTATCTTCTTGGAATCAAAGTTAAAAGTAGACAACTACTACCCCATCAGCCCCATTGACCTTAACTATCAGTCTTATAAGAGAAATGAGGGCTCCACTCATGTGGGAAAACGAAGGTGTTATAGGTATAGGCTGCAGGGAATAATAACATGGCTATATGGACTGTTACTTGCCACAAGACGTGCCCCGACCACTACCTGGATTGAGCAAATACATCATGTAGGCAAATACACAGAATCAAGACCTGTGGGCCACACCCGGATGGTTAAAAGTAACATATTAGGAACACTGAAATTATACTTGTTGGCTTTCACTCGAGTTAGGCGATCACACAGTATGAAAGTAGGAACATACCGAAATAAAACTTTTCGACCATCACACGGTTTAGGCATGAAACTTTGTGAGCAAGAACACACTAAAGCGGCATTAAGAAGAGGGTTAGGTGCCTTTACTGTGAGATTCACCCAGTAACCGGGCATTTCCTTCTATAGCAGAGTTGGCTTCACATATTGAAACAATATTTCTGGGCTAGGTTCAGATACCCTTCTTTCCTTCCAGTAACACCGCTTTATGCCAATAACACCCCTTTATTCTAGTATTATAGTCCAATCTTATGATACGTAATTTCCGCTTTGCTAGTGCTGAAAATAAACTCTTGTTGGGTCAAATAATACCGAACTACTACTTGCTATTGGGGTAGGACAGTAATAGAGCAGCTCTAAAGGGGGGAGAGATAACAGACCTATTTCCTCTCTTTACGAACCAAATCCATACCTTTGGGGTTTGATCGGCTTACTCATAATTGGAGAAATCCCGGAAACACCTCGGAAAAATCTCGGAATCTCACTTAATTTCAGGCGTGCTAACGCTACAAGAAAGCGCCTTACCTTACAGAGTATTAATGAATTCTTCCCATTTAATAAGAAGGTTTCTCCCCTTCAAATTTCACTTGAGTTGTAGCTTTCTTCTAGTACGACCCTTATTAGTTGCCCACCAAACTACTATATCATAGGAAAAAAACTATATAATTTTAGGAATATACACGCCTGCTTTTTAATTGTAGGACTTCTTATATCACATAACATCACATAGTGGGGGTCTTGTTTCTTCTGCTCAAGGCTAATTAGGACTCCATATGCAATTTTGAATGCCAGGGCCTGTGAATGAAGTAAAGGAGGCAGGGGTTTGGAGAGCGGGACTTCCACCCCATTCTTTATTTATGAAAAAATTTGGCCTTGATACGAAGACACAAAGCATATTTATTAATTTTAGGCTGGTAATACTATCGAGAGCTATAAGCTATAGTTACGTTTGAAGCTTTTTTACCCAACCATACCTGTAGCTTTTGAACCTAGCAAATTAATATGATCTCTCAATTAAATAGGGAGGGGGCCTCAATCTCTTTAAACTGAACTCTTTTAATCGCTGAAAACACTTCCTATATATGTATGGCTCGAAGGACAAAAAAGCCTCGAGTATCGACATTCCACCTGCCTGTGAATTCTTCCTTACTCGATTCGTGATGACCTCCATTTGTTATTTTAGGAAAAATAAATAACCTCTTAATACTAAAATGAAGAATCTATGGTATCGAACTCGGAGTATTCGTAGTCAGAACAATGCGAAATGGGGAAAAGCATAGATGGATGTCAATTTTGAAAGCTTTCAAATTGCCAACAAGTGAGTTTCCCATCCCTACTTTCCCCATTACAAATTTAATAGGATGAGGCAGCAGAAAAGCAAAGAAAAATTCAAAAGAAGTTTTCCTTCCCCAAATTCAACTACAAAATTCTCAAAGATGAAAAAACAACTGATAAATTCCTTATGGGGATTGACATTCTTACTAATGAAAACATGGGGATAAAGTTTCAATACCTGACGTGCTTCAAAAATCCCATAGTTCACATCTGATGTTATTCTTGCTTCAAATTCCAACACCAAATTCTCCAAATCCAACAAAACTAGACTTGTTCTAATAGTGGCTCCCCCATATGCATCTCACTCCACACGACAATCCATTTCCCTTCTTGGTATTCTTGACCGATACCCATGACCGGCAGAATTCCCCAATTTCTCCCTCCAATTTTTGTTTTCCCCAAATAAATTTTATTTTTGATGTTATAAAATTCGTTAATATTAACTGTAATATATTTATATATTAAAAACATATTATATTAATATTATATACAAAACCCTTAAACTAAATTAGTTATTTTTTAATCATTTTTAGTTCCATCACATATTATCTAGTCATTTTTTTCCCATTATTAAATTAGCAATTTCCCCAAAAGTTGCAATAGAACACCGAAGGAATTTATGGTCATCCATGGTACTAAACAACAATCTTCATGACACAAACCAATCCTGAATTAAAGATTTGTAGATCATAAAAAGCACCATTCATCTAAGCCTTGCGAGGAAATGGAGTCCATCTAGGAGCAATTTGATAAAAACAATGTTCACCTCCAACAAATCAAAACAAAGAAGACATTAAACTAATTTATTATATACTAATTTTTAGTAATTTTTAGAAGTAAACTCAAAATTTAAGAGTTTTTGAAACAAAATTCTCAAGTAGTTGTCAACAAGAATAGGTTGATCTCATTCGAAAATCCATATTTCATATAGAACTCTTTTGTACATAGAATCCAACCAAAAAGTTTCACTTGTGAAAATAGTCAAACATAAATGTAATTTAGCTCTTATATAATTTATAATAAAGTCTCGTGGATGGCCCTATGGATGGCCCATGATCCATAAAGAAAATTATTATGGTGTATGAATCTATATTTCGACCCTGGATCATGTCTTGGACTGTGGGAACCAACTTAATTGATTTGAAAAACCTCAACAACGATGATGATGATGATGAAAATGACGATGACAATGACGATGATGGTAAGGAAAATGGTACTAATGATGAGGATGACGATGATGATAATGAATGGTGAGGAAGTGGATAAGAATGATGAGGATCGAGTGTCCATGTCTTGGACACTTAAAAGAGTCCCTATGCAGGGCCTATCTAGTGTTTAAGGGTGTTGTAATGGCCCATGAGCCCCTTAGGAAATTCATATGGCCTTAGACCCTATGTTTACTTAAACTCCATGGTCCAATATCACCACACATACCTCTACAGAGAATATTTGTCCTACAGGTGATGCATGGTTTCCATTACAAGTTTTTAAGCATCAAGGATGGTTCTCGATGCATTAGGCATGGTTCAAGGGGGGACACTGATTTCTTAGGGCCTGCAAGAGGTTTTTAATGCTCATGGACCATGCGCATTGTATGTTTTAAGTGAGCTGGAAGAGGATTGGGCCAATTATGTTTATTTTCTCAATCATAGTACACTAAACTTTCAAAGGAGGAGGACTACCTCAATGGTCAAGGAACAAAGGTCACTACATGGTTTTGTACATTAGGGATGGTTTTTAGGGTCATGAACATGGTTCAAGGAGGAAAAAATTGTATTAGGGGCTAAAAGAGGCTTTTATCATTCACGGATCATGAAGACAATAAAAAACCACCACACATTGCATATAGAGTGAATAATTGTCCTACATGGATCATACGATTGTTGTTGAAATATTTCAAATGCCATGGATGGTTCTTAGGGCCTTTTGCAGGGTTTAGGAATAAAAACTGAGGTTACATGCCCAAAAATATTCATCTTTATGTGTTATGGATATTTCCACCCTGTGGAAAGATGGGAACTCCCTTGGATCACTTTCCCAAGACCTAAGACAGACAAGGGCGGTATACCAATATGTTTCCATCACCATATCTAATCAATCACATACAACACATGAGAAAATAAGGAAGAAATATTAACTCACCTTAGCTTATAAGCGCTCCTTTGATGATGGCCATGATTGATGTAGATCAGTTTGAATTGGCTCCAAGTGGATGATCAACCTACACACATATAGACAGAGAAAAACCTTCCTCAAACCTTTCTATAAACATGTATAAATAATGCATGTAATTGACATAAAATACTATATATATACTAGATCTAAGCTAGATCTATCAACTGACTATTCATTATTGCAATGATACTTGATGTGTGGTAAATCACACTATCATTGTTTCATGTAATACTTTATTGGTTTAACCTCGAATAAAACTTTGGAATCTAGGTTCTACTTATGTCAACATGCCTGGTGCTTTCCCTAGCGCAACATTGGAGTTTTCCTAGTGCAATTCCTTTCAAAATTCTTGGCGCAATTCCTGGTGCTATACTTGACTCTATACCTGGTGCTATGTCAGATGATTTTCCTAGCGCAATTCCTGGCGTAATCGCTGGCTCTAGACCTGGTGCTATGCCTAGCGCTATTTTGGAAGCTATTCCTAGCACTATTCTAGAAGCTATGTTTGACGTTATTCTGGAAGCTATTATGGACACTATTTTGGACGTTAATTGGGATGCTAATTAGCGTCTAAAATAACATCTACTTTTAAAAAAAGACGCAAAAAACACCATTAAAAGCGCAATCCCGTGGAAAAACGCCAATTTTGTCCAAAAAATGGTGAAAAATACACTAAAAGTGTTAGTGGACGCAAAAAAGGGAGCTAAAAGAGACGCTAAACACAGATTTTGTTGTAGTGTCATTATCGAGTTTTATTGACCATGTTTGAATATGGTTAACCATGGTTGAATATGGTTGAACATGGTTGATTAGAATTGATTATGTTTGAATTTGGTTGACTATGGCTGACAATGATGTCCATTGTTGATTAATAATGTTAGATCGCAATGTTCATCAATGGTTATGTCACACTGTCACATTGATCTTGGTTGACTTTTGTCAAATTGCTCTGTTTTGAAGGGTGATGTTGGAATGTGACATTCATCAATGGTTGTATCACATTACGACAATCCTCAAATGTTATGATGTATTGCAACATTCATTAATGGTTATGTCTCATTGTGGAATACATCTTACTTGCATTATTTTGAATTGATTTATTCATCAATGGTTATGTGGAATTGTGACATTCCTCCAAATTTGAGAATTTTATACATTTTTAAAAATTTTGATAACCTTTGTAAATTCAAATCTTCCATTTTCAATATTTGGTTTTTCCAAATTTTCAGTTGGATAAGATACTTAAATTATTTTATGAATTTGTTAAAATAATATTCTAAAGAAAAATTATATAAAAGAGCCTTTAATTCATCCATGTAATTTTAATTAAAGGCTCTGTATTTTTTAATCCCTATATATTGTGATGTTAAATTTCTATTTTATATTAAAAAATTATTGGTGGGATGGGACCTTAATTGTAATTGTGTCAATTGTCTTCTATATATACACCAAAGAGACATAATTTTATATATCATTCATCTTGTATTACACATTTTATACATTGTAAAAGGAGGTTTCCCTCCCAAAGAGGTTTCTTATTCAGTTCTTTCTTTCATTCTCAAGGCATTGGGTAACCCTCTCTTTCTAATTTTATGCTATTTAGGGAATTCGATGCACCAAATTTGGCATTAAATCCATTTTTTGTTAATAAATTTTTCAAGGATGTTTCAATGAGAAAATTGATTACATTCATCATGAGACATAGCAAAGTTCTTGTGGTAAAAATTCCATATCCTAGTTCACTATAAGTTTAGATTTAGATTTTATTGAAGTTAGGGTCTTTTAATATTCCAAAATATAGTGTCAAAAAGGTGTTATGTGTAAAACTATTATATCCAAATATTTAAAGATTGAATTTTTTTCATGAGTTGCATCATGAGGAAGACAGGCCATAATGTTTATGGTAAAAAAAGCATAAGAAGATCATAAAATTGGACAAGTGTTACGTCGTACGAGTTCGGTCTCTCCTAAAAATTACAAAAAAATCAAGTTTTGGGAAAGTTACCACAACTTTCTATTGGCACATTAGAATTTTTTCAAACCTGTGACATTGAAGAGAAGGAACACTAGGGTACTACACATTGAAATTTGAGAGATAATCTAGGAGACAGGTTGGCTCGAAAGACAACCTACAAACCAAGACTTCTAAATATATGCTAACTTGAAACTTGCATAAATTTTGATTGAAATATACGTTCTCAATGATTCAAATTAAAAGGTGAAATAAAAATATAAAATATAGGAATCATACATAAATATTATTGTATGTTTACATAGCAAGGGGTTCTAGAAAAAAATATGCACAAATTAAACCTCTAAAGAGACTTACCATTACTCATGAAGAAAATGAAGAAATGTATAACCAACTATCCAATTTGCAGGACAAAGTTAATGAATTGAGTAATAGGTCATTGACACATGTTCAATTGGTAAACACAAAAGTTATATAGAAATTAAATTGAAATTGAATATGCAAAAACAGGAAATAATGGATGAAAACATGGAAAATATGGCCAATAAAGATGTTCTCAAAGGTATGAAGGATTTTTTTAATCAATGAGATGATACTCCTCTTTACCCCTAATTAACCTCCTCAATAAAAGTATAAGGAGAACAATGGGGTCATGCTCCACATATTGATAAAATTGAAAAATAAGTGGAAACCAACATGTTTAAGTCTTGGACACTTGATCATTCATCACTCAATAATCCACATCATCATGTGTTCAAGTTGCGATAGAGGAAGTACTTCATTTCCAATATTTATATGAGAAAGTTTCATGGAAATGATCCAATAATAGCTATATTATCAATGGAGTAATTTCTTGATCTATAGCAATTTCCAACTTTACTAAAGGTAACTATTGCGTTCTTGTATTTAGAACTTTATCAATTTGTGTGGAACCAATGGCTTTGTGACTATAAAAAGGACTCTATTGTCTCTTGGTATATATTTATAGATGAAGTGTAGCACATTGTGGGGATATTAACATAAACACCTTCTTTAGCTAATTGATAAATATCAGACAAAGAGGTCCAGTTAAAGAGCACATTAAATAGTTTCAAAAGTTGATTCTTAGAGTGAAGAACATTCCAAAGGATCATTTGTTGGATCTCTTTATGGTAACTTTAAGGAAGATATTTTAACATGAGGTATGTCTCTTTGAACCTATATAATTGTAGAATGCTTTAAGTATGGAAACACAAGTTGAAAGTAAAAATATGGCTATTTGAAGGGATGCTACTAACACTTATAGAGAAGGAAATTTTTTAGCCACAAAACCTCACTCAACCGACAAGGTTGATTTCTATGCAAGTGGAGGAAATAAGAGCAAAGGAATTATGTTTCAATTGTGACAACAAGTATTATAAGGGGCATAAATGCAATGAGAAGATATTTTTTTACATATTGTGAAGAGGAAGAAGATCCAAAACTATCTAATAGTCTCAAGAAGTAGAAATAGAAGGTACTACACTAATCATATATTGAAATGCATTGGCTAGCATTTGCATTCCTAAAATTATCAATACAGAAGGGTGTATAAAATGAAAAAGGTAACATTGTTTATTGGTTATGGTAATACCCATAAACTCATTAATTGCAAATTAGCCAAAAGTATCAATTTTATATATATCCAACACTGAGAGTTTTAAGTAATGATTTTGGATGGAGGTGTTGTTGTTCCTCAATAAATTCATTCGATCCTTTGGCATTCCCCTCCCTCAAATGAGACTATGTGTGAAATATGTCATGAAGGAAGAAGATCCTCCCAAGTCGAGTCAACAGATCTCAATAGTCTGCACATAGAGACAAGGGAAAAAGATAACAAGGAAATACTCTCATGAATGACTTGGATCTATCACCCTGTCCCCATATTTCCATTTCCAATATCCATTGTTCATGGATGAACCTGCTAGAATGGTAATAGTCATAGGTTCCCCGTGAATGGTTGAGAATCATCATATAAATTCACTAGAGTAAATTGCACCCATTCCTGGTAAATATACATCTGAAAACGTAATTCATGGTGGTCTCTCGCAAATGGTTGGCATTGGTCTTGTAGTTTCCCTTGAGTTAATCAAATCCATTCGTGGTGGATCTACATGTGCGGGAAGTAATTCAGGGTTGTCTCCCGTGAATGGTCGTGATTCATTGCGTAGTTTCTAGTTTCTGCCTTGAGTTAATTGCAACCATTCATGGTAAATATACATGTTGATGTGATGGAGCTAAAATGGGAGGGTTCGCCACCAATAGTGTACATCAATCCATGAACCATTTGATTTTAATAATGGCCATTCATGCACCTTAATCTGATTGAGCAATTTCATATACAATCAGAATGCTAAATTTTGGGTTGAGTTTTCAAGCTCTGCAACATTAATCTCACCATTCTTCACTTTTCTTTCTCCTATTGTAAACATGACCCAAGTGTCCTTATTTCATAAGATGAACAATATACCCACGAATAATATTGTAGAGTCCTTCCTCGTGTTTTTTCTATTTTATTAAAGAAATGTCATGAGATAGTAAATAATTAAATCAAGATCAAAGAATTTTTCCACTAGATTGAAGCAACAAATTTTGTGTATGTTATGATCATTCTTTTCTTTGAATGTATGGCTTCCATTGTGTTGAATGAATAAGAGGATGTTTGTTTATCTTTCCCTTTGATTTTTTTCCTATTGCAAGCACGTAATTAATTGAATGAATGATATGCCATGTTCTTCTTGGTATGTTTGTAATATTACACTCTATTTCTAATGATGATGTTTGATTAAGGCCTCGTGAAATCTATTCAGTTAGAGTGTGGAGTATGTGATACTTTCATCCTAATTATAATATAATTTTAGACTCTTTTATGCATAAGAAGCTAACCCTATGCACCATATGTTTATGTTATAAATATAATCAATATTCCAAACATAAATAGGTTTTTCTTGAGTGACAAGTAAGAATGTCTTCCCTAGAGTAATTAATGGTATCCCAGATTTTGTTTGAGTACTGGCTCAATGACATAGAGTGGTGTAATGATATAGAGTGGTGTAGGAAGTTGAATCATGCACAGTATGCCTTTCCATTGTGCTTCTTCTACCCTAGTCCTATCTACTATGATATTCAAAGGAGTGTTTTATGAGAGGTACACTTAGGGGACAACATCTAGACTAGTATCATTGTCGGGGAGACTCCAAATGTGATTGAACATTCTTTAGGGCTCTTCAAGGCATACAATGACAAATATTATTGTGACTACATTGTTAAATTGAATCCATCACCTCTAGTTGGTTTTAATGTAGAATTTCCATCTTAGTGGAAGGTGTTTGGAAACTACACTAAGGGGAATAAATCCATTCCCTCCTACTACAAATATCCCTTCTATTTTTGGTGAGAAAGAAAACATTCTTGAGGAATAAATCTCTCATGGGTGACTCCACCCATTATAATAGACTCTACTGAGGGGGGAATTCAATTTATCAAAAACGTGGGACTCCATATCTGTAGTTACCATATCCAAGGCCAAAGTAAAACTAATTCTCCCTCTAGTATACCTTGATCAAGTGTGAAAGAAGAAGAGAGAGTTCCATGGCTGAAGCAATGACAAGCATATTGACTCCATTTCCCTATTTTTCTCAGCTACCTCTACAATCCACCATTTCCTGATATATGACTTTCAACCCTGCAAACGCACATTTTTTAGACAAAACATTTCCTCCATTACAAGAGACTCTGTTAATATACCTCTCCCAAATATCCTTACCATTTGGTTAGTTGGGAAGACTGGAAAACCCATATCCACATTAATCTCGTTTAAGGGAAAGAGAGATACCTACTCATGTTTATCATCCTTTGACTCTCTTTTATCCCCTTACGTTATGGTCATCCAAACATTGTAGTTTTTTTCCCATCACACAACCAACCCTATTTTGAGTAAACCTAACCAGTAACATATCCTAGGGACAAATACATAGATGGTTATTCCAAGTCACTTGAACTTGTCGGAGGATCCTAGTCAATGTAGTCAATTAGGTCCTCCTTATAGACCACTGACTAGTTGGCTCAATCTAGTCGATGTTCGGATATCCACATCATCATTGTTAGGGTTTTGCATGCAATTAGGGTTTGCATGCAACTTCTAGGGTTTGCATGCATCCCAGTCACCAGGTTGATGCCTCCAGCACCTTATCCACTTCTCTCTAGCACCCAGGAGCTTCTATCCTCATATTTTTATCCCTCCTAGTCATGAAGGTGCCCACATCTCACCTACTGCCAAAGAAGGGCGCACTTCCTCACCTACCCACTCAGTTTACACTCAGTTAGCTCCGATTCTCCTTGATTTGAGGCTAGTTTCACTCCTAACTGACTGTTTCAATCCGTTGGACCTCCAGATTGACTAGATGACTTGTTATGACTTCAGTTAAGCCTCCCATGCGCCCTCCACTAAGCCTCCTTCCCTATATCAGTGCTACACACTTCAATTACACTTGTTACACTCAGTTAGACTCAGATTGACACCTGGATGACTGGTTCTTGTGCATTGATGACCACCACTGATTGATGATGAGGACTCCTAGTTGGAGTCCAGCTATGCCATTCAATTAATTCGAATGACTTCCTTAGTAAATTTGAATTCCTCAGTCATTGTGACTTTATTGTATTGTATTTTCACCCTTTCTGGGATATTGAGCACTGATGCAAGTTTATGCACAGTTTACACCATATTTTCTGAGTTTCATCTATTGTGATTGATTTACTTGTTCATTAGATCTGTTGTGACTAATTTCACATGGTATCAGAGCCATTGCAGGGAAAAGATCTCTTTTCTACAGGTGATCTACAAGAAGATTTGAGTGAATTTGCTCAAAATTACAGAAGTTTTGGCATGAAAGATCTCATGTGCATGCAAAGCAGAAAAATACACTTCCAATCCACTCTAGAAGCCTGAGTTTTCCACATAATTCCTGGATTTGATACATTGGACCCATTCAACTTGTTTGATCTCCAATCCCAGGTGTGATGCAACTCTAAAAGGGTGGATTGTTTGACCTTACTATTCTTGTCTTCATTGTGATTTGCAGGTTATTGCCTCCATCAATTGCATTCGCTGCCTTGCTTTTGCAAGCTTTTCTACATCAAAGTGCACTCGCTCCTAGCAATGGAATACTCTTCTTCAAATCCTATCCTCACTCCTTTCAACTATTTTGATTGGAAATATGATATGGAGATCATATTGCATTCAAAAGGATTCTATAGAGTCACCGTTGGCCTCGAATTGGAGCCAAGCACATTGTCGAAAAGAACCAAACACTACAATAAAATTGATGAAGCTTATGGTCTCCTTTGCCTCTCTATTTCCAAACATCTTCACTTCCATCTCAGTGGATTGAAGACTCCAAAAGCAATATGGGAGCAACTTGACACACTTTTTGGCAAGCAGGACGAGCTTAGGGCTTTTCAATTAGAGAATGAATTGATTGCTCTTAGTCCTGAGAATTTCGAGACCATCAATGAGTTTTTCACAAGATTCAAGCATTTTGCCATGCAGTTGAAGAAAAATGGAGTTATCAAAGAGGATAAGCAATTAATCCTCTCCATTCTCACCAAGCTTGGTAAAGATTACTCGGTATTTGTCTCTACTTTCAATTCCGGTCGGCTAACTACCCCGAATTGGAAGATGCCTACCTTGAATGCCTTCATTGAATCCGTTACCAAAGAGCATGACAAGTTGATTCAAATGGGGTCCATAAACTCCAAAGATCCAAGAATTCAAATGGCAAAGGAAAGCAAAAGAAAGAGAAGCCCAAATTCAAACCTCACAAGCAAAGAGAGAAAGGCAAGCAGACGGATGCACCATCCAGTTCAAGAAACAAGCAAAATGGTAAAGAGAGCAAAGAAAAATCTAAATGTTCTTATTGCAACCATGGATTTCATCCTGAAAGTTCATGCATGAAGAAAACAATAGATCAAATGGCTCTCCTTTTGGAAAAGAACAACATATGTCTTCCTAACGGTGCAAGGAAGAAGGATAGGAATGATGATCTTGAAAGAGGTCAAGCACTCATGGAAACTGTTTCGAAGCCCATTACTATTTTGATAGATTCCGGTGCCTCGAATCATATGGATGCAAATATTGATTCTTTTTATTCATTCGATCCAAACAGCTCCATCCCCATCCATTTGGGAGATGACTCAAAAATTTCTTCAAAGGGAAAAGGTACCATCCATGTAGAACATGGAAGCTTTCAGAATGTTCTCTATGTGCCTTCCTTGGCTTCAAATCTACTTTTTGTGTATCAAATGACACACACTGGTGAACCGAAGAAAGTTACATTCAGCCCTAATACAGTTGAAATTTCTGATATCAAAAGTGAAAGACTTATTGCAGTCGGAAAGGCAAACCACACTGCAAAATACTATGAGTTTTCTCACTTTGTGCCGCTTGAAAAGCCCACTGCTCTCCTCACTCATGGCAATGAGGTTAGTAGGATTTGGCATGAAAGGTTTGGACACCTTAATTACAAGTATTTTCTGCTACTACAATAGAAATCCATGGTAGATGGTCTTCCACAACTCCATTCCTTGAAGGGAATTTGCACCAGTTGCATTATTGGGAAGCACCTCGAGCACAGGTTTGACCACGACAAAGCTAGCAGAGCTTCCACCATTTTGGGCCTCATACATTCTGATATCAGTGGTCCGCTGCCCAATATGTTATTAAATGGTTCAAGGTATGTTTTGACATTTATTGATAATCTTTCCCGCTTTACTTGGGTATTTTTTCTCAAAAACAAGTCAGAAGTGCTTGGAAAACTCAAGGATTTTAAGGCGTTTGTTGAGACCGCCACTGAGAGCAAGATCAAATCTCTTAGTTTTGATAATGGTGGAGAATATATCAAGGCCTATTTGCTGCAACTTTGTGCTGAAAGCATAATTCAGATCCAACATACAGTTCCATGCACACCCCAGTAGAACGGTGTAGCGGAAAGGAAAAATCGGTCACTGAAAGAGATGGCTACTTTCATGATTGAGTCAAAAGGTTTGGCTGCAAATATTTGGGCTAAAGTAATTAATTTTGCTGCATATATTCAGAACCGAGTTCCACATTCCTCCGTGAAAGGTATGACTCCTTTCGAAGCATTTTTTGGTCACAAACCGGATGTGTCAAATTTGAGGGTTTTTGGCTCCACTGCATGGGCTAGAATTCCTTCCAAGAAGAGACGAGATTTGGATCCACAAAGTATTGAGTGCATACTAATAGGATATGGAGAAGAATCAAAGGCATATAAACTCATGGATATCAGATCCAAAAAGATATTCATAGAGCGTAGTGTGTAATTTGAAGAACCGCTTCAAGAATTGCAACTAGTCGAGGAAGAAACTATCTTTTCACCGCCTCTACCAAAAGAAGATTTGAGCAGCGATAATGAAAGTATTGGTTCTGATATTTCTGATATTTTAGCAGCACATAATGGTCATGACATATCAGGTTCAGAATCCGACCTTTATGATCCTCCTCGGTTACCGAAGTGGGCCCGAAACACTCTTCAATCTGCTGGTTCGAACATTGGAAATCCTGCTGATCCAAGACGAACTAGAGCAGACTTTCAAAGAGCAGGTATGGCTCTTTCTATTTCTAATCCATTAATATCTAAGATTTTTTATTTAATGATTGGTTCAGATCCCAAAACATACTACCATGCCCACCGAGATCCGAGATGGCAAAGTGCCATGGATGAAGAGTTCAGTTCTCTTCAAAAGAACAATACATGGGAGCTATTTTCTCTTCCACCTAGAAGAAAATTAGTCCAATATAAATGGGTCTATCGCACGAAAGTTGCTTCTGATGGCTCTATCATCAAATAAAAATCTAGGTTGGTGGAAAAAGGTTTCTCCCAAGTCCAAGGAGTGGACTACACTGAGACTTTTGCACTGGTTGCAAAGATGGATTCCATCCGCCTAGTTTTGGCTATTTCCGCATCCAAGCACTGGGAAGTGCACCACATGGATGTGAAGAGTGCTTTTCTACATGGATATCTTGCTGAAGAGGTATATATGAAGTAACCAGAAGGTTACACATCAGATCCATCATTAGTTTGCAGATTGAAGAAATCTTTGTATGGTTTAAAACAGGCCCCAAGAGCTTGGTATGCAAAGATGGACTCCTTCTTTCTTTCTCAGAATTTCAAAAGATGCAAATTTGATCCGAATGTGTACCTACAACAAGTTAAAGGTAATTTGTTGATTATTGTTCCTTATGTTGATGATCTTCTCATTACTAGTAGCACTCTTACTTCAATAAACAAGCTAAAAACTGCCTTAAATCTAGCTTTTGACATGAGCGATTTGGGCTTGTTGAGTCACTTTTTGGGCTTGGAGATAGCTCAAAATTTTGATAGTATCACTATATCTCAGCAAAAGTATGCTTCTAACCTATTATTGAATTTTAGTATGGCTGAATGTAAGGCAGCCCCATTCCCATTCCTCTCAGGAATCAGTCTTGAGGAGGGAAATTCTACACCGCTTGCAGATTGCACTATGTATCAACAGTTGATTGGTTCACTACTATACTTGACACACTCTAGGCATGATATATCTTATGTCGTGACTGCTGTATCAAGGTATATGCAACAGCCCCATGAGCTTCATTGGCGGGCATCCAAGCGGATCTTGCAGTATGTGCAAGGTACGAAACATTTTGGCATACATTATGGTGCAGATTCTGAGCTAGATTTCATTGGTTTTACTGATTCAGATTGGGCAGGTGATAGCATAGATCGGAATTCCACTTCTTGATATGTTTTCATGATTGGACATGGGCCTATTTGCTGGTCAAGCAAAAAGCAGGCATCCATTGCACTTTCTTCAGCAGAGGTAGAGTATCGAGGGGCAGTCAATGCCTGCATTCAGGCAATTTGGTTGCAGGGTATTCTTTCCGAGTTTGGTTTTGGTGGCACTACTTCAACTGTCCTCTTTTGTGACAATCAAAGTGCTATCAAGATCTCCACAGATCCAGTTCAGCGGCAGAGGACCAAACACATTGAGATTCACATGCACTACATCCGAGAGCTTGTGCATGATCGCACTATCATTCTGCAATATTGCCCTACCGACGAGCAAATTGCAGACATCTTCACCAAGAGCTTCACTGAGAAGAAATTCTCTTACCTCCGTTCACTGTTGGGGGTGAGTTCCATCATGGTGGAGACAGATTGATCCATTATTATGTTTTTAGCTTGAGGGGGGGCTTTCTTCCCACTGGGTTTTCCCTCTTTCCTCACTTAGCTTATTTTCAGCATTTTTTGGATTATTGTATTGGGGTGACCTTTGGTCTTAGTAACCAGGGCCCTACATTATTATTTTTTTACATCATAGTTTAGCTTGGGGGGGTGTTCGGATATCCACATCATCATTGTTAGGGTTTTGCATGCAATTAGGGTTTGCATGCATCCCAGTCACCAAGTTGATGCCTCCAACACCTTATCCACTTCTCTCTAGCACCCGGGAGCTTCTATCCTCAGATTTTTAGCCCTCCTAGTCATGAAGGAGCCCACATCTCACCTACTGCCAGAGAAGGGTGCACTTCCTCACCTACCCACTCAGTTAGCTCCAATTCTCCTTGATTTGAGGCTAGTTTCACTCCTGACTGGCTGTTTCACTCCGTTGGACCTCCAGATTGACTATATGACTTGTTCTGACTTCAGTTAAGCCTCCCATGCGCCCTCCACTGAGCCTCCCTCCCTATATCAGTGTTACACACTTCAATTACACTTGTTACACTCAATTAGACTCAGATTGACACCTGGATGACTGGTTCTTTTGCATTGATGACCACCACTGATTGATGATGAGGACTCCTAGTTGGAGTCAAGCTATGCCATTCAGTTAATTTGAATGACCTCCTTAGGCAATTTGAATTGCTCATTCATTGTGACATTATTGTATTGTATTTTCACCCTTTCTGGGATATTGAGCACTGATGCAAGTTTATGCACAGTTTACACCATATTTTCTGAGTTTCATCTATTGTGATTGATTTACTTGTTCATTAGATCTACTGTGACTAATTTCACAATTGAGTCAATTAGGCCAATTTCCTGACAGTTATAATAATAAAATACTTGTTGCTATTGTCTCCATTACTTTCTTACCTTATTTCTCTCTTTATGTATGTGTGATATTGTACTTGATATATGCTATGGTGTGCCATTGGAAACCTCATGTAATCCCATAGATTACAATACTGGTTCAATTTCCAATAGTACTACCAAAGAACACAATAAAAGATGGTCGAAGGATAGTAAAAGACTTAAAACCTTAAAAGAGGAGCAATATAATTCCTGGGAACTCTGTTCATCAAAGGAAAAAAATATCATGGAACCCTTACTAGAACCCCGGTCAGATAGGAAAATTGTCAAATTCCAAAATCTAATCGAATTTGACCTGGACAACTATGAAAAAGTCCAAATCAACTAACACGCCAACAACAAGATGAAGTAGTCTACTTATGTCACACCAATTTAGAACATTTGAAGACCGAGACAAAAAGTTGAAAGAATATGAAGTCGAAGCAACTAGAGCAACAATTGTACTCAATAATTGGTACTCCTACTATGGTAAAATTTGCATTGAACTCCAAAACATGTAGGGTAGCTTATTGGAGCTATATACAAGGAAGAACTTGGTTGACCCAATAACAACTTAGACATTGGAAGCACATCTTACCATGGAGCATCATCAACATGATGAACTGTGAAAGAAACAATACCAATGGTTGCATGAGGCCAAGAGAGAACAAGAAGAATTCAGTCATCTATACATTCATATATACAAATTAATGAGGGATGCAGAACTACAACATCAACATTTTGGTACAAATATCTAGCAAGAAATATGAAGGTTGTAGGCATCTACCTACAAACTAGACAAGAAGCTCCTAATGCAAGGGATTATATGGAAAGAAAGAGAGGGAAAAAAACTAAAGCCTCCTCTTCTTCCCAAGAGACCATGAGACTTGAAGAAATAACCAAACTCCTTATTGCCATGGCAAATTATATTACCAAAGTTAAGCAAGGACAAGATGCTCACTCTTTTGTAGGTTCTACCCCTAGAGCTTATAATTATCCCCTTAAATCCCAACTGCAGTATAGAAGCACACCCCCTAGATCCTTAAGGGAAGTTATATAGGAATAGGTTAATCCTCCTTATTATGAGAGGGATTAAGGAAATACAATGGCTCCTCCTACCCACTATGACGAATATGGTGACACTATGGAAGAAGAACCCTTGAATCATATTCATAATTACACATGATTTTCGACTCTAATGATGTTCAAGAGAAAAAATAAAGTCAAGTGCAACTAGGAGAAGAACGGTTGTTGATGATGGGTGAAGAAGAAGTTGTAGAATAAGAATAAATTCTTCAACAAAAATAATACCCTTTCATCCTCTCCCAGGCTCAACTCCAAATGGTTATTGCATAATGGTGGGAGTAAGTAGGAACTATTATTTGAGGTTGAGGCCTAATGAATTAGACTATATAAGGGAATATACTATAGGGAACCAAGTGATAATAGGAGAAAATCTACCATATCTAGCCAGTGTCCCAAAAGGGAAACATTATTGAAGGTAGTTAACATAGGGCTTAACATTACCAGTGAAAATTGGATCTTTATCTCTTACAATAATCTTTGGGATTCCAAAATTAGAAGTGTAAAATTTTGAAAGGAACTTGTATTTGAGTTGAGGATTCTTACATAAATACAAGTGATCTTGGTACCATAGTGGATCATTATTCCACACAAATTTATCTAGTGAGCTAGGGCTTAACATTTGGAATAAAAACCATGTTTGCTCTAACTTTTTAGGGGGACATGTCAAACAATGAAATTTTTAGGATCCTTAGAAGAAATACTGAAGTACCTGTGGTAAGCATTTTAGGTCCTGGTTCATTATAAATTCAGAGTTATAGTTTGTGGAGGTTAGGGTTTTTTACTAGTCTCAAATAGGTGGTCTGGGTAAAACTATTATATTTGAATATTGGGAAATCTAAATTGAGTGTCATATGTTGCATCAAAAGGAATATGGGCCATACTATGTGTGATAAAAAAATTAAAATGTAGAGCAAGAGAATAAAAAACATGTCCATGAATGCCTCAACCATTGTACTTACTTTAAAAGGACGAGTAAGAGAGCAAAAAATGACATACTTCGTGCTTTGATCGACCAATACT
This sequence comes from Larix kaempferi, assembly GCA_027924585.1. Classification (NCBI taxonomy): domain Eukaryota; kingdom Viridiplantae; phylum Streptophyta; class Pinopsida; order Pinales; family Pinaceae; genus Larix; species Larix kaempferi. The sequence continues at coordinate 998,344 of BSBM01000563.1, forward strand.
ATGATGATATTATTTCCGTTTGACTTTGGTAGAACTGTGATCAAATTCATTGAGACCTGTTCCCAATGCTGACTTGGTACATGGGTAATGGTTGCAGAAGACTTGGTGTATTGATTGTCTCTCCTTTGTTCTATTGGAAAACCAAACATTCTGCCACAATTTTGGACATCGGTTTTAAGACCTTCCTAAAAAAAATCTTGATCCCATGGCACATTTTCAAGAAACCTAAATGCCCTCCTATATGATAAGTTTGCAATTCCAAAAGGACCTTTTATTTGAGTTGATAATTCTTACATAAATATAGGAAATCTTTGTACCAAAGTGAATCATTCTTCCACACAAATTTATCTAGTGAACTAAGTTCCTCTTGTAGTTGTTGAATTATCTTGCATCCATTCTATTTTTTTTTTCTATTCTATCATTTTTCCTTCTACCCAATCAGATTGCATAATGGAAATAGCACAAAGTAAGCCCTTTGATATCAAATGTTATGCACCAAATTCTCAAAATAGAATAAAAATAAGAAGAAATAACCCAATGCTGTGCGAATGAAATAAATAAATGACTACGAATCATCTTTGATGGAGCAACCTCCTTATACAATGTATCAAATGCACAAAACAAGATGAGATGATCTTAAGCTAGGTATCATTGGTAGGTATATATAGGAGACAAAGGGTACAATTGTAATTTTAGCTAGCCATACAATTATAATTAAAGTCCTAGCCGACCAATATATACAATACTAATATAATAATAGAAATATAATGTCACAATATATAGGTAGATTAACATGTGCCTCCCCTTTAAACAAGTGTTTTCCTCAACACTTATTAATTCTAGATGTTTCTGAATGAATAAATCATCTTCCCATGTCACCTCTTCTATTGGCAAGTTCTTCCACTTGATGAGGTACTCAATAATTGTTTGATTTCACGGTTGTGTGATCCTTCTGTGAAGGATTGTTTTGAATTGTTTCCATAAATGCCTCAACTACTAAACATAGTTATAGTTAAATTTGTGATGAAGATCGATTTTGAGATATTTGTATGAAGCCACTTCCTCCAAGTTGTTGTTGTAATACATGAACTTAACATAAGCAATTTTTTCATATTTGATTATCATAATACTTTGTTTTGTCAGCATTAACTTCCATACCTGTATTAGAGAAAATATCCTTAAAAGATTGTAGTTGTTTATCGAGATCATAAAGACTCCTTTCCATAAGAGAAATATCATCAGTGTAAAGAAGAAGGATGATGACTATATGTTGATGGCAACCTATGTCTTCCAAACAACCCTCCAACTTGTCAATATATATACCAAAAAGGTAAAGAACATGGGACAACCTTGTTTGACTCCTATATTACAAATTAATTTCTTTTCACCAACTCTTAGAGTTCCTAAACTTGGCAATAAACTTTTCATACAACCTTGCCGTAGTAGCTCTCAACTCAAAAGGAACTTTTACCTCTTGCAATCTATCCCAATGGTTAGTTATGAACACTATGTCAAATATTTTTTCTAAAGTCAACAAACCAACACAAAATATTGGTTTTATTATTGAGACACTTCTCAACAATGATCATAAACATAACAAGGTGGTCCGTGCACTTAAATAATAACTCCTAAATACTGTGGCCTTTAGCTCTTTCTCCATGACTTAAATATATCAATCTTCTTTTCCAAAATAATTCCATAAAACTTGTATTTATATACCCTCATTAGTGAAGACAACCAATTATTAATAAACTATAAATAATTTATAATGAAAAAGTTATATTTTTATTACAAATAATTGCATGGAGCGCAAAATAATATCATCATACAAAATGCTACCATCATAGTCTAGCGAATTAGCTTGCCTAAAAATGGTCTCAATTTTGATATTGAACGAGAATTTCGATATTGAACAAAACCATACAATGGATAATAGTAATTACAGTCTCAAATACTTGTAAACGTCACTAAACCAAAACAAGAAATTTAATTAAAACTCCCATAATAAAATTAAATTAAATATTGAAACTCGTTATAAACAATTCTTACTAATAGTAAGAAAAATAATTATAAATTAAAATTTTAAATATTAACATGAAAAGAAATCTCATAGAGGTTGTCTTAAGAGTTGCATATGCCATCACAAGAAAGGAAAGGATAGCCACATTGTCTTTTTTAAATCACAAAATAGCCCACATCAAAATACTACGCTTTAAACAGTTACTAAACTGGCCATGAGACCTCCATAGAAACTCAAAAACTGCCTCTTGCAGACGATCCAGTGTCCATTAAAAAAGTTAGCTGCCGCTCAAAAATTTGGTAAGTCTGCTTCTGCTGGGCTGCTTCCGCTCATTTCCCAACCAATGCTGCATGTGAACTCCAATGGCATCCAAATACACTCCACTTTTCCCATGGAATCCAACTATCTTACCGCCAGTCTGTGCAGAGGTGAAGAATATTCCCAACTCCTCTCCGAATGGCCCATACTTGCCTCTGCTAGAGTAGAAAGTCAATGATTTTATAACAGAAGGGTCACTACTATCCTGGCGGTAACGACAGTGGTGTCCGCTGACGCATGTCACCACTTCATTTGGATAATCAAATTTGATCTGCAAGGCAGTAATTGTTGCAAACTGATTTAAAAACTGTACATATCTGGTTTCTTAGAAATTCAACCTGAACTTATTCGAATTATATCTTCACTATTAAACCTAAAATTGAACTTAGATAACTTATTCATGACACTTATCTTGTGACTTATCAGCTTTTACTAACCACAAGTTAAATGACTATGCTAGTCATAAACTTCTGCTACCAACACAAACTATAAAAACAAAATAGTTTTAAACTACATAATTCTTTTTCCTTTTGATAGAAAAATGGAATACAGCAGAATCTAGTTATTACTCTGTTGGTAGTCTGGCCCCCACTGCCTCCATGGCGCATAGACCAAACTGATTGCCCATTCCGATCATATTCAACTTGGATAGAATGAATTACTTCACTTCTCATGATAATAATCTGCTTGATGCCAGAAAACACTCCATCATCCCATGGCCTGCCTCCCTCGCCTCCCCAAGGACCTGGCCCCAGAGGGACTGGCTCTCGAATTACTCCATAAGCCACCTGCAGTCAGTAAAAGTCGATTTCATTAATGCATGTGCTTGGTAACAGGTTACTCCAAATTTCTTTCATTCTTTTTATAGCTATTGAGACATGTTCTTTGTTATTCTGCCTCTACAAGGCAATGAGCAATATAACAAAAGAAAAAATATGTTCACCTCTTCAAGTGGAGCACCTCCAAATGACACCGATTTATTGGTCCACTGCATATTCTCACCTTCATCATTCTGAGATGAAAATGATCCATTTCCTGTCTCATCCAATAAAAATGGTCTCCCACCTTGGTAAACCTGGCCTTCCAGCACATGGACTCCAATTGCATCCAAATACCAGCCTTTCCTCCCATGGAATCCGACTATCATTCCCTCAGCAAGTTTAGAGCTAAAGAAAATCCCTTGTTCATCTCCATAGGGTCCATAGTTTCTTCGAGTGGTGTGAAATGTAAGAGACTTTATAACAGTTGGGCCCATGTATAGAACGCTCCCATGGTATCCAGTGATGGAAGTCAATATTTCAAAAGGATAATCAAATACTATCTGCATGCAATCAAATATAAAATTGAATTATCACATTGCTTTCTTAAAATTTCAAACATAGTGAATCCCAAAAACCCTTCTAACTAAAACAGAATATCTATAACATTTAAATAATATTTATCCCTCTCCTAACTTAAAATATCTCCAAAAGATGACTATAGAAGTACTCACTTTATCAGTTTTGATGGCACTTGTGGTTCCTCCATGACGATTTCCCCATATGGACAAACCATTCCTGTCATACTCCACCTTGATAGAAGAAATACCTGCTCCTCGACTTAAAACGATCTGTCGAACGCCTGTGTAAATCCCATCATCGAAAGTACTTCCACCGTTGCCCCCCCAAGGCCCATACACAACAGGTCCTCTGTTTATACTGCTTTTCTGTGAACCAAACATTGGTACCAACTGTGCAGTCACATGGAAGTTACAATCAGGTTATGTCATATTTAAAATCATAAAGTTTTATGCCAAATCCTTTGCCATTTCTATACAAGGGGAGATATTTAACACTCATACAATTTTAAAAAATAAAATGTATGAAGGTTTTCGATATGCGAAGATTTTTAATGAAGAAGGAATATCAATTTAAAAATGTTAAAACACTTTCTCACACACCAAACCTTTGAACCTGAATTATTTTGATGGATTCCAATCCTAGTCACGAAACCATTTAAAAGTGGAGAAAATAATACTATGTCAACTTCCATAAATTTGCAATTAAGTTTTGTGATTCACACATCAATAAAGACTTAAATTTATAAAGTCCCATACCTCTGTACTGTCGTCATCTTCTAATCCTCTGGTATTGAACGATGGTGAAACACTGTTGAACGAAGCTCCTGCGAGGCTATTCGTTCGGGAGCATTGGACGTTCACTTTATCTGCAGATTCTCCGAGTGCAAGAAGTATGTTATATGTTTTGTTGGAGTTTCCATCAAATGATACCTTGCTTCGGGAGGGCATGAGCTTTTGAGATAGAGTTGCAGGCATAATTGATAAATCGTTGTGTAAATTTGAAAGATACACTCCAATGCAATCCAAATACCAACCACTCTGACCATGGAAGCCCACTATCTTCCCTCCCGTCATGGGAAATGAGAAATAAGTCCCATTTTGTGCACCATACGGTCCATATTTCTTCAAATTGCTCTCAAATATCAGTGATCTTATCACAGATTCACCGCCATGGACAAGAGGACTGTAATGTCCACTCACGGAAGTGAGACTTTCTTTGGGATAATCAAATTCAATCTGCGTAGGATCACAGCAAATATATGTTAGTGGACGCTTCCTGAATTCCCAGCGACTGCTAGGTATTGGATTTATTGTAAATTTAAAACATGTCAGATTAAAATTAATATGATTTAAAAGTCTCATAAAAAAAATAGATATATATCATACTCATTCTTATTTTAAATATATAAATTTAAAAGTTCTTACAACAGTTTGTCATCTAATTTCATTATTACCTTATCAGTTTTGTTTCCTCCTGCTCCACCGTGCCTATCAGACCAAACAGAAGTCCCATCTCTGTCATATTCAATTTTAATGGAATCTATGGCTGCTGCATGAACTACTATTATCTGGCGAATGCCTGTATATACTCCATCATCCCATGGGCTTCCACCGTTGCCTCCCCATGGACCAACTGAGATAGCCTTCTTGCTCTGCAAAACACAAAGAAAGAACCCAAAATATTACCCTCCTCATTTAATTTAAATAAATCAGGCTCAGAAAAGGTTAATTATATAAACCAGTATTATTATGGTTAAAATGAAACCAATATTACCTTTCAATTATCTAAATTAAAATAGATTTACTTTAACTTTAGAACTAGCTTATTAAAACGAAATATTTATGCCTCGACGTCCTGTGTTATTGTTTCAAGTCCTAAAATTACGTTACTTCTTTCCTTTGTAAAAATAAGCTATACTATTTATAAACCTAACACTTACAGAAACACAAAGATCTTCCCACCAAAAAACTGTAGAGCATTTGTCTTCTATCACTGTAATTGTCTTATTTTTACAATATAAAGTATGCCATAACTATTCAAATAATCTTGGTTCCAAAGCCAAATAAGCATTCCAAGTGGAATTGTAAAGTTGAGAGACAAATCAACAATTTAAGGGAAATAAGTGGAATGGTAAAGTTGAGAGATAAATCTAAGAGAAATAATAAAATGAACAAAAGTAACAAAATTTATATTAGCATAGCTATTTCATTTGTGGCCGGCATAGTTTACAAGTTAAGTGCCATGAATTAATACAAACATTAAACTAACATAAACATTCAACTAATTAATATAAATATAAAATAAATACAATTTAATAAACATATAAACTAATTAATATAAACATAAAACAAATATTATTTAATAAACATATCCTCTTTTTAAACCACCACTTCAAGATGCATTTAAGCATAACAAGATAAGACAACCATAATGTAATTAACATAAATCAATGATTAAAGATTAAAGATAATACCGAAAATAGGTTATAGTCCATAAGGATAATACTAAATGACCAAATACTAATCAACTTACCATGTTTGATGGATTTAGCTTAGTCTGTCCTCTTTAGTTTGAATTGTTCCCAAATAACTGGATTGAATCTGCAGTAAACAAATTCAAAACAGGGAACTCAATTTTCAACTATATGCCTGTGTATACCGACTGAGTTTGATTTATGAATACAGCATTTACAGTATACAAGAAAACCCAAACAGAGTTAAAATTAGTGTCAGCCCTCCATATTATATATAGATGTATTTGAATGAAACTTACCTAAGACTTTCTTCAAGCTGAAACAGAGAGATTTTGGCTGAAATTGAGACAGCAAAACCTCGAGCTGTTAGATGTGAGGTGGAAAACAAAGAGTCTCGATTGTTTTGAGATGTCTGATGGAGAAGTAAGAGAATATGTATATATATTTGTTGAATGGGCGCATCCATGTAGTTGCATGGCACTTTCTGAAAGAACGAACGATATCATTCCGGGGAATCAGTGTAGTACAGGAACTTGGAGAAGATTGTACGCCGTTAGTGCGAAACAGAAAGCGGAAGAGAACAATATTTCACAGTTGTAAAGAACCGAATGCTATGAATTATAATATTTCATCCCAACACAATATTGGTGGTTGAAATTGAGTTATTCGTATTCCAGAAATCTTATTCATGGGTATCGACGTCGCGTCTGGAATGAAAACGGACGTAAATGCTGCAATAGCGAAGTCTTGGTTGTCTTTCACTCATATTTTTTCCATTTGCGGTTTGCCTGTCAAACGCAATATTGGTATTCTTGATTCCCTGGGAAACGAATTTGCCTTCTCATAAAGATTTTAATCTTTATTGCATGCCAGAATTTTATATTTTTCGGCAGATTATTGCATGCGTGAATAATTATGAATGCACAACGTTTGCTGGACCACATCCCTCTACTTTTGAATTTACATGTTCATTATATCTCCGTTAAGAAACTTAAAAATTTAAAAGCTTGTAAAATATAAATATATATATTTAGTATTTTAAAATTTAAAAATATTTTTAATTATTTTATTTATTAAAATGGAAACAACACGCAGGAGCGGGTGCGGGCGCGATCATATATGAGCCTGGAGAAAATATTATGGTTCTAGGCAGTCCACCAACAACTTTGCCAAATGGACCGCAATGATGCAAGGTATGTTTTTGATGTTAGGATTGAAGACTTTATGTTGCTTGCCAAATGGACCGTAATGATGCAAGGTATGGAATGTATGTTTTTGATGGTAGGATTGAAGACTTTATGGTGTTTGAAGACTCTAGGATTGTTATTTATGTCATGATAGTATGGCAAAGAACTCAAACAATAAAAAATGGCTTCCAGTTTAGAATCTCTAAAATGTTTCCTAACTACTCCAAGATTCAGTTCTTTTATCTCAAAAGATGCTTAAATGGGGCCGCCGACAAAATCGGCGAACCTTGGAACTTGGCTAAAGGAGGGGGATCTCTCCCTCAACGACTCTCCCCCTACTATTAAATGGTGTTGAGCGGCTCCCAATTTCCCATTTAATGAGGTTCGCAAGAATCAAGGTCGTGTACCATCAAGGAAGAAGAAGGATGACAGATGGTTTTTGCATTATCTTAGCTGGCATTGGAGTGTCTTTTCCATTGCTCCGTGCTAAGCTAGTCGGTAAGCAGTACGACTTTCCCTGGAAATTTATGGAAAACGTTCTTCCTGCTACGGAAATGGATGGTTTAAGAGAGATGCAAGCGACATTCTCCAAGGTGCATTGCTTTGGAAACTTTTTGTCTAAAGTGCATTTGCCGCATCAAAGAGATAATGGAACAGAGGAAGAAGGCTCTAATATGTGGAAGGAGAGCACAATGCATTACCCAGAGGAGGACCCTAGTTTACAATACGTTATGAAGGAGATTGGTGGTATAAGAGGGGATTTAATTTATCTGAAGAAGGTGACCTAGTGCATTTACGAGGTTTCTATAGCCAGTATGGAAGATTCCAGACACACTGGTTTGGATTTGATTCACTTTGAAACCCACCTTGAAGACGCAGAAACAGGATGCCAAGTTCAGATAAGTGAGGTCGAGGATTTGAGGAAGAGCGTGGCTAACATGGAGAAGGACCTAAAGTCCAAAATTGATGGTGTTCATCAAACCGTATTGGAGCTGCGATGTCTGATAAAGGAGCAGAGTTTGAATAAGGAAGAACGAGACGAGAGTCGATTTGTGTAGCTGAAGGAAATCATTGACGAAATCCATGCAGACGTCAATGGCCTGTACTCATTTAACCTCGAATCAGCATGGGAGCAAGCTGTCGAGAGTCCAATGGATGTTGCTTCAACCTCGCTACCCGAACTTGAATATAATATAATCCAGGAATTCAAAGCTATGTTCTTTTTGCTTAAATTATAGATATTTTTTGCCTTTTGATAAGAAAGCAGTTTATTATCTAGTTTATACTGTTTAGCTTAGTTGGAAAATGTAAAATTCATGAACAGATCGAGGCTTTTGTGGCTATGTTTTGTATCGATTCTCTAGTATTGGACTTTTTTAAGACTCTATTGCTATTCCTCACCCTTTTTATATAATACAAACTCTCTTTCCAGTTTTTGTTAAAAAAAAATGGAAACAACACTATGATCTAGAAAATAAAAAAATTAAATTTATATATTCATCTCATACACATCATCACATACACTTATATAAAATTAAATGTCTATATTCATCTCAAACAAATCATCGCATACATATACAATTATTTAAATAAAACAATGCCAATTACATAACTCTTATACCAGAAATAATCTTAACTTTATAAAGTTAAGAGTATCCACATAATTTAACAACATACATTAGTATAGATCTATCTTGAAATTTTTACACCTTAAAAAAACTTTACACATCAAGATATTTGATATGTGCTCGATATGTTTAAGTTTAAGATGAAATCAATATAATTTACATTTGTTTTTATTGGAACTACATGTTACATAATGTTACACAACTTCCATACTGCATTGTAGAGCATCTCTCCCATACTGAATTTTAGAGCATCTCGCTACTCTGAGTGCAATGAATACCCTTAACAAAATATATGAAAAGCAAAATCCTCCTTAAGTTAAAATATACACTCACACAAACACCATTTTTATATTAATTTTTAGCATTACTTAGAAACAACATTAAAATTAAAAAAATCCATCCCCGTGTTCGGAATTTATTCGATTCTTGCGCTGTCAAGTTTGTCTCCAAATCCAAATGAAACAGTGCGCTGTAGATACTAACCTAATTAAGGAACCGGCCAACAATGCTGAAAAGGAATAGAAGAATTCGTATTCATAGGCTGGAATTTGACGCGTAAATTGTTCATCACGAGGCCATTTTTTCATCAAATATGATTAATAATTGAAATTATTTATCACAAACTAAGCTTAAAATATATAAACATTTGATAATGTGGATTTAACCGTCAAATTTGACGAATAAATGGAATTTCAAATTCCTACCCATGAGTTTCCAGAGTTTAACCCGATTCACTATTAAAAAATAGCACGTCATTTAGCTTAAACCTGTTATTAATGGTTTCTTTTAATTATTTCTTTAAGTGTTTTTTTCTACATAATTATTATTTTTAATTTTAATTTGAAAGTTGTGTTTTCAAAATAAATTAAAATAAATAATAATGGCAAGTAAGTTATATGTTTTAAGTTTTGAATTTGTTTAGTTTTTTTATAGGAATTAAGAGATAAATCTTTATTGAAATTATGATTTTTTATTGTTTTAAATTGCATTTTTTTATTGTAAAAATAAATTTAACACTTTAAAATATTTTTGAATATTTACATTATGCAATTTTAACAATATTTATTTATCATTTCAATAATTTCAATTAGATCTTTCTAAAATATAGTCCAAAACTTAAAACAATTAACCTACTCATCTTAATAACATAATAAAAAAAACACTTAACAGAGAAAAGAAAATAAAAACACAATCCAAAGAAGGAAAATGATGTAACTTAAAACAATTAACCTCCTCATCTTAAAAACATAATAAAAGAAACACATGAAAAAAGAAAAAAGAATAAAAACACAATGAAAATGATGTGTCCAAAAGGAGGAAAGTGGTGTGTCCAAAGGAAAAGTTATGTCTCCATGGAATGATAGCTTGGATCGTAGGAAGTTTGAGCCCCATAAACAGTGACATATATTTATTTAACTATAGACTGTTTACCGTTGTTTGAGGAACTGTTCAAGAAGGCCATACAACATAATTATGATGGAAGAAACAAATTCAAGTTTGAGCTGAGTGCAGGGCAGGTGAGTTTTCACGTTCATGGCTTTACTCGGAACTACCATTGTCTTTCGCAGATAATTTTTTATTAATATTTATTCTTTAAAAACATTTTTACTATGGTGTTGGTACGTGTAGCCCACAACATTTCCACATAAAAGTTATACTACAACCGGCAATAACCAGTGGTCTGGAACCCACAATGGATAGATTTACCCGTTTGAGCCGGTGGGAGAGATGGGTTCATTGTGTCCAAAAATCTTTACACGGGCTCTATACCAAGATAAGAAACCCTCATTTGTATGCGTTTGAATTTTCCCAATGCTCATGGAGTTCGGGCTTCTGATTGCTTGAATGATTCCTCGAGCGGTTAGATGAGGAGAAGCTCTGCATTCCGATACCTTTTTCAATTAATTTGGTGCAGTATGTCAGTTCTGACGATGAATTTGATGCTTTTCATGGAGAATTAGGTGCATCTTATTCATGGTCATCTTTGTATGTTATGCATATAGATCAAACTTTACGAATATTCTAGTGTAATTCAACGTAGAATTCGAGGAATTTGGTAGGGATTGTCCACTGTGTCAGTGAATTTCTCTGAGTGCGAAGGCTTTGACAATGATTAATGAATTTTTATTAAGAAAGCATTTGTTTAGTTAGCCCTTTTTAGGAAAATTTAATGAATTTTGACTGCTGGAAGATTAAACTGGTGAATTCTGATCCTTTTTTGGAACAATTTGTTGCGACGTGATTTTATTTGGGGACGCTTCCATCTGCTTGGATCAAAATTGGTCAGAATTCTGAAAATATGGCTGAGGAAGCAAAGGTTCTAGGGAAACCACAAACCGCGCACAGGATTGGGAAGTCGTATCTCTTACTGCAGCGACTTATGCTGCAGATCCAAGGCCAGAAAGTCCAGATGAATCTCGAAGTGAAAACGAGAGTGATGTAAATGTGAACGAAAATGAATCCCCTACTGCTATGGTTCATTCTAGTCACTTTAATTGTTTGAATTTCAGTCATCTAGCCTTTGTCAGAATGGTAAAGTTTTACTTTTTTTCAGCTGAAAATGCCAACACCTATTATTCTGAAAGAATCAAATAATTGAGGGAATTTAGCAATTGAAAAAGGTTGAATGTTTTATGTTTTTAATCTTTTTCAATATGTTATTATTTTTGTTGAAATTGTCTTTTTTATGTAGATATAGATTTAGTATTTTTGAATATTTCCAGTGAAATTAGAATATGCAATGTTGGTATTCTTAAATTATTTTGTTTCTATTTTGTTTTCTGGAATTCAAATCTAAACTTTGATAGAATACCTTTGTAGAGAAAAGACTAATTTTAAAATTAAAATTTTCCACAACATATTAAATAAGATTTGGAGAAAAAAATCATAATATATCGTATTTCATTAACAAACAAATTCAAGGCACTCACAAAAATTGGAATTGCAAATTTGAAACAACATCTAAAGTGGAATTAATTGAAGGTATGTGCCCTCTACCAAACAAAAATATGTATCATTGTCTCCAACACCCTCATTCAACTTGTTCATCACTATAAGCAAAGGCTAAAGGAACCATCTCTATCATCTATTTTGTTGCTCCATCATTGGGAGAATCACTAGTTGAGCAATTAGAAAGAACTCACTCCCTCACACCTAGTTTGTCTTGAAGTATCTCAAATTTCCCCCTTGCCAAGGGATTATCCAAAATGTCTACAACTTGTGAATTTGAAGAAACAAGCTCTAGGGTCACTGCATGCTTATGAATTATATCCTTGAGGAAATGGAACCTTATGTTTATGTTGATGATGAAAAAATGGAATTTTCATAACCGTATGCTCCAACCTAGATCAGTCAACTCTAGAATTAACTTGCAAAGCTATATAGCATCACAACTAGTCACATTGGATACCATATCTATTGCCTTTGTCAAACTAAATGCCATTACCTACTTCCAGTTGATCCAAGATATCATATGTGAAACCAAACTAAAATATAACCTTGAAGTACTTTTCCTACCGCCTGTATAGCTTAATCAAAATCCTAAAACCTTGTAGAATCAAATAACCACATCCTATATAAATAAATAATATAGTTTTAAGGTCACAACCTAGTTAGACACCAATTTGGAGTGTGAGACTCCCTTGTTTGTGGGAGAATGGATCTCCCTCCACCTAATGATTTGACTACTAAAGTCTATGGAGGTGTGCATACCCTACCCTCCTCCAAATTTGAACCTATAATCTCCTAGGATGCTCTTAACCATTAGGCCCACTTAGGATGTTCCTTGTTCCATCATCCATTATGGCCTTCAATTAATAAAGCATATGCTTTGCAACAATCTAGTGAAATTTCTCTGAATCAACCATATATTGCCTCAATGTGTTCACTACAAAACAAATATCATGCTAATATTTACTAGAGACATGATAGAAGTTATCGACTATTTGTACCCTATTGGATTAAATCTAGATTTGAATATGTTGATAACCTCACAATAGGTATCATAGGAGTAGTAAAGGATTTATGTGCATCATCTAAAACCTCCAAAATTTCAATTGCATACTTGACCTATCCAAGGAATTCCTTGCATGGACTTTTCCAAACCTCCAAACCCAAGAAACATTGCATACAATTGATTCCTTCATGTCAAACTTGCATTCCAACTCTATATTGCACCATGTTATTATTTTTTTGAACTTCTTGTGATTATTGAATCACCTACATGCAGAAGGACTAAAACACACATATTTGATTTATCAAATATATAATAAAGATTGCGATCAACAACAATTTTATGAAGCCCTAACCTAATAGAAACTCATCAATCCTAGAGATTAAGCACATGGTTCCTACTTAAGCTCGTAAAATTCCTTCTTTAATTTGCATACATGGGTTTCATGCATTTGCCCCTCAAAACCTCTAGCCTAACTTATGTAAACCTCCTACTCAACTAGTGCATTCAAAAATGCACTCGTAACATCCATCTAATATTGAGACCAACCAAAAACTGATGTTAAGGACATGACAGATTTGATGGAGTTATTCTTAACAACTAAAGCAAATGTCTCCTCATAGTCAACTCCCTCTTTTAGGTAGAATCTTCTCACTGTGAATTAAAACTTGTACTTCTCAACACTTCCATTAGTTGAATACTTTCACCTTGTAAAGCCACATGGAGTTAATTACAAATTTCCACTCTAGTTGTGACACAATCTCCCACATCATTCTTTATGATGGATTTTTACTCCACCATGGCATATTGTTATACCTAATTCTCACATGTTGCCTCCTTATAACTAGAAAGCTATAGAGTAATAATGGAATATCTTAGCGCTACATAATTAGAAAATTTATTAGGAGGATGACTCACCTGGAAAGAAGTTTAGAAGCTCCAACTTGCTCCTCTATGTATTGCAATCTCCAGGTAAGCCACCTAGGATTCCTAGTTGAATCAAAAGGTATGGAAGTATCAACTCCACCTCTACATCCTTGCTAATATGATTTTGGTTATGGGTGTGTGCAAGAAGATGAGGGTCACTTTAGATGCAATCCTACTTTTTCAAAACTCGTTCCTGATACATAAAAACATAACGCGTTTCTGATACTTAGCACTTGCCATGGTAAAACCCGAGCCTGACATGTCACTGGACATGTAGGATAGGTAACCATAACGTGTATGCGTTATAGAATTACAAAATGCGTACGCGTTATGTAGTTACAAAACGCGTACGCGTTATTGAAATCTAAAATCAATTTAAAAACACAGTCTCGACCACCCCCGACCACCCACGGCGCTCTTCACGCATCAGAAACGTGAAATAGAGGTTGGACGAGGACGGTTTGTGTGCCTTGAAGTATCGGTGGAGCTCGATTTAGTTGGAGGGGAGGCAAATTCACCGGTGGATTGTCATCTAATCAGGTAATCCATTCACCCATACCATTTTTTTGTCATTTCTTAACCTAACTTACTTTTTTTTATTGTTTAAAACAGCCTAGTTTTGTAATATTTATAAAATTGGGAATAACCCAATCTCTAATTAAATTCACCTCTCCCTCAACCAAGATGAGTGAATAATTAAAATGAATCCCTTTTCAAAAACTCAAAAATTCCTAATCCAACCAAAAATTGAAAAAAACAGAACTCCTCCCTTTCTACAATGTATCTATCCACATGAAACCCAAATTTCCAACCCTCAAAGGCCACTTCCCATGATACTAATTAAATAATTTTTCTTGGTAATGGCCATAACAAGATGAAATGCATGCACAAACGTGAATAGAAAAAATGCAAAAAAAATTAGTAACTTGGTTTCTCAAAATTTCATCACAATCATTTGTCCATGAACATAATCAAAATTTCATCAGAAGTGTATGCAGCTATACATTGCCTCTTATTTAAGCACCCTTGACTAAATGCCAAAACACATTAACAAAGTGTCTCTCGGGCCTGCCCTATCCACACCCTCGATCAATCTACTCAACGCTCAGGGACCGTCGATTCAACTGAAAGACTTCATATAGAAAATCACTATGTTTTTTATTTAATTTTCTGAACTTTCCATACAATGTAAAGATCGATTTTGTAGAGAGAAATTGCCTCTGTTTTGAGAAGTTGACATTGTTGTTATTGTCATTCTAGTCACAATCTCTAGTTGATTATTCAACATCTTAATCATTGATAGTCATCTCAAGTACATATGTAAATATATTGGCAAGACAAACTCATACATATCCATTTCATTCCATGCCACTTTGTCCTCCCCTCCAACCACAAGGCGTGATATGTTGAAATCAATAAATTTAATGTTAGCTTATGAAGTTGATGGAAATATTGTTTTCTACAAGGGACGTAAAGGCCAAAACATGTCAAAATAACACTCCTAAATTCTAAGAAGTTTAAACCCAAGTTTGCATGGAAAAGTCACCAATGAGGGTTAAGAAGTGCCTTAACTTCTAGAAAGAAGTTGAACGAAACTTGCTTTTTAATTATTAAATGTTTAATTTTAAGTTTTAAATGTATGTAAGTGAATGCCTTACTTGAGTTTGATTTAATACATTTTCAATTTTGAAGAGACGTCATTATATACCATGTATATGTTTCTAATGATTTTTGTATTGATGTTTTTATTGTAGTTGCGGCTATGGACACAAATGTCGAGATACTGATTGAGCTTGCCCACTTGAGGGGCATTAGTGCAGCTTTTAGTGGTGGTGACAGAATTCACCGCTCGCTTGCATCAACCTTGGATGCAATTGTTGACACCATTTCACAGTCTAGCAATGTACTATATGATATTACATCATATAGAGAAAGAAAAAGACAACAATATGCTGATGGGCTAGACTACAATGCAATAAAAAATTTGAAAATATCTAAAGAGCTCATATTTGCATTGTTTAGGGACCCTCAGACGGGGGAAATACCAAATGCAAACAGGCCTCATATCTCCATTGAGTTGTGCACGTTTCAACCATTTGTTGATAACTGGATGGAAAGATGGTACATGGTTTTTAATATGCCACCACATAACAACAGGGAAATTCCCTTGTATTTCCTTCAAAAGATGTACGCAAAGTTCGTGTTACATAAACACGTAAACTATTTTGACATCTTGCAATTTCAGGGGATCGGTGGGGGGATGCCCCAAAACCGACCCAATGCAAGGCTTCGAGACCAGGATCGCTCTATCCCTGCACCTCGCAGGCAGTTGCCTGGGCCAGATGTCCCACCTGCACATCGTATTATTCCACAGACACATGATGCATTTTTGAGTTTGGCACGGGCGGTTGTTCACCATGGCATTATGGTTCAGCATATGGGTGAGGAAGGGACATATGTCCCTGGTGTGGTACATACACCATCTCATTACCATGCGGGACCATCCACTAGTGCAGGACCATCGACACATCCCCATCCTAGTACTAATCCTCACGAGTGCACATCATGTGGTTATCCCTGCTATGGTCTTGCCTCAGATGTTTCCTTCAGTGGGTTTTTGAGAGAGGTATGTAGATGGTTAATTGTAATAAATTCTTCATTTATTTTCATCTTTGTACACATATATATAGTTTGAGCTAATATATTAATTTTGTGAACTTGCAGTTGATGCTTTATGCCGGCAGCGACGCCCCAGAGCCAGATGTTCCAGACTCTACAAGGGGGCATGATGCTACCCATTTGGTAGGCCCATCTTATATAGCACCTATTGCC
Source organism: Larix kaempferi (assembly GCA_027924585.1). NCBI lineage: Eukaryota > Viridiplantae > Streptophyta > Pinopsida > Pinales > Pinaceae > Larix > Larix kaempferi. The sequence continues at coordinate 1,015,021 of BSBM01000563.1, forward strand.
ATATCTCACACTGAGGTAAACATTTTAAAATTTCAATTTTTTAATACTTGTTAATTGGTTAATTTTCACATATTTTACATTTTAGTTCACTAATGCTATCTACGGTCTAATATTTACAATTATTAAACTTGCAGATGGCAGATCCTTCAGTGGGGCAAGGTAATGTGGAGGTAGGACCCATGGTCGTACTGTTCGATGAAACATCTGGGCTCCAGGTAAACAATTAAAAATGACATTTTTTAAATACATGTTTGTTTGTTGAATCATGTATGTCTAACTACATGAACACTTGCTGACTGTAGGCACCATCCGAGACATCTGGACCATTTCCTGGATTTGTATCTCCCGCCAGGCCGTTCGTGAACAAGGGTCGTGTGTATGTGAGGCGTTCTACTCCTAGAAAGACTCCAGCTTCCCACGACCATGGGCTTACTCATACCATGGTAATGTATATCCTTCGATGATATTTGTTGTTTAACTTGAAATCCAGTGCATAAATCGTTTTTGTTAATGTTTGAATTGCATGTCTACTGCATCAGGAACCCGAGTTGTCTACTCAAAACCTCGCATCGATGGTTGATGCAGCAGTCAATGCCGCATCTGCAATGGCAACTGATCACACACGGGTATGTAACTATTTCAACATTATCTTTACATAGTTTATTATTGTTGTCTATTGTTTATTCATGCATTTCTAACTATTTCAACATTTTTTCATTGTAGCCACCACCAGCAGGAGCAGTTCCTGGCCCCCCCGGTTCGACCATCCTGGATGTTCAACCAACGGTTCCATCTACTACAAAAGCAACGCAATCTCCTTTGTGAGTTGAGGTGAGATGCCCTTTAGTAACCAAGTGTTTCATGCACTTTCCATGCACCAGTTGATAAGTGTTGAGTTAATTGTTGAGCTAATGTATTAGTGTACATAGTTAGTTGAATTTAACAATTGATATTTAATTTGCAGGATCCAGAGACGCACACTAATCCTAGAGATGTGACTAGAGGATCAACGTCGGGAAAGAACAAGAGGAAGCTTGAGTTTTGATGTGTCTTATGGGATATATGTACATTTGGATACATGTACATGTGGCTTTGATAGTTTTGGATAGTTTTGGACACATGTGCTTTTGCATACTTTTGGATATATATGTACTTTTCGATACATTCACTTTTGGAGGCATGTACATTGACTTCATTGTGCATGTACTTTTGGAGACATGTACATTGACTTCATTGAATACATGTACTTTTGGATACTTTTGGATATATATGTACTTTTGGAGACATGCACTTTTGGATATATATGTACTTTTGGATACATGTATTTTTGGAGACATGCACATTGACATTTCACTTATAAATGAATGATACATTTCACTTTTTATTTGTTATTCGGTTTCCACATGTTCTTGTGTCAATCTAATGTGTTGCTTTGTGTGGATTATCTATTACTCATGAATGCGCTATGTCAAAAGAACAAACTATTATATTTAAAGGTTTCAACAAACTCACTACATGTGTGCACTAATTGGTATCTAATTAAAATTTGTGATTTTGGATGATCATTACAAGTTATGTCAAAGTTCTTGCTCACGTAATTTAATCAAACTAAGTGCAATACAATGTTTTTCAAGGTTTCAACGAACTCACTCATGCACACTAATTGGATAGGTGAATTAAAATTTGTGAGTTTGGATGATTAAATTACAAGTTAAGTCAATGTTCAAGTGTAATTTAATAAAACTAAGTGCAATACATGCTACACATTTCATCAACGCCCAATATTTGATTGTACAATTAGATTCAACACTACATATGTGTAACTACATACAAGTGCTCAAAGCAACATTGGTGAAAGGAACAAACGTTACCTCGGGATTCCAGAAATAAAGTGCCTTCTAATGTTGGTTAGGAAGGATATGCTTGGTTATCCTTATGGCTTGGAGGTCATCTTCATGTAGATAAGTACTCTTGTTGTCATGTGTCTTTAAGGTTTTTTCATGTGGTAAAACCCTTCAGGGTTAGGGTTTGTAACATATAATTATTCTAAGAAAGGTTGCTAGGTTTTCTTCCCCATGAGGGTTTCCCAGGATAAAATGTTGTGTCTCTTGTCCTTGAACAACATTTTCATGCGACTTGCAGCTCGACATATCCTAGAAATCGGATGTCGGACCGACAAACCGTCGACTCCGTTGGTCTCCTGGCATGCGATTACCTCTAGGGGGCCCTCTCCCTCATCTCCCCATGGCCTAGTGGCTTCATTGTGCATTCATTTCGTAAACTAGGGTTTTGCTCAGTTTCATTGCATGCAATCTCGCGTTGGTGGGTCAACTCTGCAAAACCCTCCCCCAAGCCAGTGTTGGCAATGTTCCCACGTCGGCATTGCCCACACACACCCGTAGGAGCCAACGGTATGCAATCTTGCTGCTCCGTTTTTGGCTCCCGGGCGAAAATTCACCAAGTGTCTCTGAATGGCATTTTCATGCGACTTGCAACTCGACATAACTCGGAAACCGGACGTCAGACCGATGAACCGTCGACTCCGTTGGTCTCCTGACGTGCGATTACCTCTAGGGGGGCCTCTCCCTCGTCTCCCCATGGCCCAATGGCTTCATTGTGCATTCATTTTGTAAACTAGGGTTTTGCTCAGTTTGATTGCATGCAATCTCGCATTGGTGGGTCAACTCTGCAAAAGCCTCCCTCGAGCCAGTGTTGGCAGTGTTCCCACGTCGGTATTTCCCACACACACCCACGAGAGCCAACGGCACGCAATCTTGCTGCTCCGTTTTCTTTTTGGCTCCTAGACGGAAATTCACCAAGTGTCCCTGAACAGCATTTTCATGTGACTTGCAACTCGACATAACTTAGAAACCGGACGTCAGACCGACGAACCGTCAACTCCGTTTGTCTCCTTGCATGCGATATGTATGGTACAAAACGCGTATGCGTTACTGAAATCTAAAATCAATTTAAAAACACAGTCCCGACCACCCGCGACGCTCTTCACGCATCAGAAACACGAAATAGAGGTTGCACGAGGACGCTCTGTGTGACCTGGAGTATCGGTGGAGCTCAATTTAGTTGGAGGGGAGGCAAATTCACCGGTGGATTGTCATCTAATCAAGTAATTCATTCACCCATACCATTTTTTTGTCATTTCTTAACCTAACTTACTATTTTTTTATTGTTTAAAACAACCTAGTTTTGTAATATTTATAAAATTGGGAATAACCCAATCTCTAATTAAATTCACCTCTCCCTCAACCAAGATGAGTGAATAATTAAAATGAATCCCTTTTCAAAAACTCAAAAATTCCTAATCCAACCAAAAATTGAAAAAAATAGAACTCCTCCCTTTCTACAATGTATCCATCCACATGAAACCCAAATTTCCAACCCTCAAAGGCCACTTCCCATGATACTAATTAAATAATTTTCCTTGGTAATGGCCATAACAAGATGAAATGCATGCACAACCGTAAATAGAAAAAATGCAAAAAAAATTAGTAACTTGGTTTCTCAAAATTTCGTCACAATCATTTGTCCATGAACATAATCAAAATTTCATCAGAAGTGTATGTAGCTATACATTGCCTCTTAGTTAAGCACCCTTGACTAAATGCCAAAACACATTAACAAAGTGTCTCTCGGGCCTGCCCTATCCACACCCTTGATCAATCTACTCAACGCTCAGGGATCGTCGATTCAACTGAAAGACTTCATATAGAAAATCACTATGTTTTTTATTTAATTTTCTGAACTTGCCATACAATGTAGAGATTGATTTTGTAGAGAGAAATTGTCTCTATTTTGAGAAGTTGACATTGTTGTTATTGTCATTCTAGTCACAATCTCTAGTTGATTATTCAACATCTTAATCATTGATAGTCATCTCAAGTATATATGTAATCATATTGGCAAGACAAACTCATACATATCCATTTCATTCCAAGCCACTTTGTCCTCCCCTCCAACCACAAGGTGTAATATGTTGAAATCAATAAATTTAATGTTAGCTTATGAAGTTGATGGAAATATTGTTTTCTGCAAGGGACGTAAAGACCAAAACATGTCCAAATAACACTCCTAAATTCTAAGAAGTTTAAACCCAAGTTTGCATGGAAAAGTCACCAATGAGGGTTAAGAAGTGCCTTAACTTCTATAAAGAAGTTGAACGAAACTTACTTTTTAATTGTTAAAGGTTTAATTTTAAGTTTTAAATGTATATAAGTGAATTCCATTAGATTGCTTATTTGAGTTTGATTTAATACATTTTCAATTTTGAAGAGACGTCATTATATACCATGTATATGTTTCTAATGATTTTTGTATTGATGTTTTTATTGTAGTTGCAACTATGGACACAAATGCTGAGATACTAATTGAGCTTTCCCACTTGAGGGGCATTAGTGTAGCTTTTAGTGGTGGTGACAAGATTCTCCGCTCGCTTGCATCAACCTTGGATGCAATTGTTGACACCATTTCACAGTCTAGCAATGTACTATATGATATTACATCAAATAGAGAAAGAAAAAGACAACAATATGTTGATGGGCTAGACTACAATGCAATAAAAAAGTTGAAAATATCCAAAGAGCTCATATTTGCATTGTTTAGGGATCCTTGGACGAGGAAAATCCCAAATACAAACATGCCTCATATCTCTATTGAGTGGTGCACGTTTCAAACATTTGTTGATAACTGGATGGACAGATGGTACATGGTTTTTGATATGCCACCACATAACAACAGGGAAATTCCCTTGTATTTCCTTCGAAAGATGTACGCAGAGTTCATGTTACATAAACACGTAAACTATTTTGACATCTTGCAGTTTCAGGGGATCGGTGGGGGAATGCCCCAAAATTGACCCAATGCGAGGCTTCGAGACTAGGATCGCTCTATCCCTACACCTCACAGGCAGTTGCTTCGGCCAGATTTCCCACCTGCACATCGTATTATTCCACAGACACATGATGCATTTTTGAGTTTGGCACGGGCGGTTGTTCGCCATGTCACTATGGTTCAGCATATGGGTAAGGAAGGGACATTTGTCCCTGGTGTGGTACATACACCAGCTCGTCACCATGCAGGACCATCCACTAGTGCAGGACCATCGACACATCCCCATCCTAGGACTAATCCTCACGAGTGCACATCATGTGGTCGTCCCTGCTATGGTCTTGCCTCAGATGTTTCCTTCAGTGGGTTTTTGAGAAAGGTATGTAGATGGTTAATTGTAATAAATTCTTCATTTATTTTTGTCTTTGTACACATATATATAGTTTGAGCTAATATATTAATTTTGTTCCAGACTCTACAAGGGGGCATGATGCTACCCATTTGGAAATCCCACCTTATATAGCACCTATTGTCGTATCTCACACTGAGGTAAACATTTTAAAATTTCAGTTTTTTAATACTTGTTAATTTGTTAATTTCCACATACTTTACATTTTAGTTCACTAATGCTATCTACGGTCTAATATTAACAATTATTAAACTTGCAGATGGCAGATCCTTTTCTAGGGCAAGGTAATGTGGAGGTAGCACCCATGGTCATGCCGTCCGGTGAAACATCTGGGCTCCAGGTAAACAATTAAAAATGACATTTTTTAAATACATGTTTGTTTGTTGAATCATGCATGTCTAACTACATGAACACCTGTTGACTGTAGGCACCATCTGAGACATCTGGACCATTTCCTGGATTTGTATCTCCCACCAGGCCATTCATGAACAAGGGTCATGTGTATGTGAGGCGTTCTACTCCTAGAAAGACTCCAGCTGCCCACGACCATGGGCTTACTCATACCATGGTAATGTATATCTTTCAATGATATTTGTTGTTTAACTTGAAATCCAATGCATAAATCGTTTTTGTTAATGTTTGAATTGCATGTTTACTACATCAGGAACCCGAGTTGTCTACTCAAAACCTCGCATCAATGGTTGATGCAGCAGTCAGTGTCGCATCTGTAATGGCAACTGATCACACACAGGTATGTAACTATTTCAACATTATCTTTACATAGTTTATTATTGTTGTCTATTGTTTATTCATGCATTTCTAACTATTTCAACATTTTTTCATTGTAGCCACCACCAGCAGGAGCAGTTCCTAGCCCCCCTGGTTCGACCATCCTGGATGTTCAAGTAACGGCTCCATCTGCTACACAAGCAACACAATCTCCTTTGTCAGTTGAGGTGCGATGTCCTTCAATGACCAAGTGTTTCATACACTTTCCATGCACCAGTTGATAATTGTTGAGCTAATGTATTAGTGTACATAGTTAGTTGAATTTAACAATTGATATTTAATTTGCAGGATCCAGAGACGCACACTGATCCTAGAGATGTGCCTAGAGGATCAACGTCGGGAAAGAGCAAGAGAAAGCTTGAGTTTTGATGTGTCTTATGGGATATATGTACATTTGGATACATGTACATGTGGCTTTGATAGTTTTGGATAGTTTTGGACACATGTTCTTTTGCATACTTTTGGATATATATGTAATTTTAGATACATTCACTTTTGGAGACATGTACATTGACTTCATTGTGCATGTACTTTTGGAGACATGTACATTGACTTCATTGGATAGATGTACTTTTGGATACTTTTGGATATATACATACTTTTGGATACATGTACTTTTGGAGACATGCACTTTTGGATATATGTGTACTTTTGGATACATGTACTTTTGGAGACATGCACATTGACATTTCACTTATAAATGAATGATACATTTCACTTTTTATTTGTTCTTCGGTTTCCACGTGTTCTTGTGTCAATCTAATGTGTCGATTTTTGTGGATTATCTATTACTCATGAATTCGCTATGTCAAAAGAACAAACTATTATATTTAAAGGTTTCAACGAACTCACTACATGCGTGCACTAATTGGTATCTAATTAAAATTTGTGATTTTGGATGATCATTACAAGTTATGTCAAAGTTCTTGCTCGTGTAATTTAATCAAACAAAGTGCAATACAATGTTTTTCAAGGTTTCAACGAACTCACTCATGCACACTAATTGGATAGGTGTAATTAAAATTTGTGAGTTTGGATGATTAAATTACAAGTTAAGTCAATGTTCAAGTGTAATTTAATAAAACTAAGTGCAATACATGCTACACATTTCATCAACGCCCAATATTTGATTGTACAATTAGATTCAACACTACATATGAGTAACTACATACAAGTGCTCAAAGCAACATTGGTGAAAGGAACAAACGTACCTCAGGATTCGAGAAATAAAGTGCCTTCTAATGTTGGTTGGGAAGGATATGCTTGGTTATTCTTATGGCTTGGAGGTCATCTTCATGTAGATAAGTACTCTTGTTGTCATGTGTCATTAAGGTTTTTTCATGTGGTAAAACCCTTCAGGGTTAGGGTTTGTTCATGGTTTCATTGTACTTGATTTCTAAACATATAATTATTCTAAGAAAGGTTGTTAGGTTTTCTTCCCCATGAGGGTTTCCCAGGATAAAATGTTGTGTCTCTTGTCCCTGAACAACATTTTCATGCGACTTGCAGCTCGACATAGCCTAGAAACCGGACGTCAGACCGACGAATCGTCGACTCTGTTGGTCTCCTGGCATGCAATTACCTCTAGGGGGGGCTCTCCCTCGTCTCCCCATGGCCTAGTGGCTTCATTGTGCATTCATTTCGTAAACTAGGGTTTTGCTCAGTTTCATTGCATGCAATCTCGCATTGGTGGGTCAACTCTGTAAAACCCTCCCCCGAGCCAGTGTTGGCAGTGTTCCCATGTCAGCATTGCCCACACAAACCCGCAGGAGCCAACAGCACGCAATCTTGCTGCTCCGTTTACTTTTTGGCTCCCGGGTGGAAATTCACCAAGTGTCCCTAAATGACATTTTCATGCGAACTCGACATAACTCAGAAATCGGATGTCGGATCGATGAACCGTCAACTCCATTGGTCTCCTGGTGTGCGATTACCTCTAAGGGGGCCTCTCCCTCGTCTCCCCATGGCCTAGTGGCTTCATTGTGCATTCATTTCGTAAACTAGGGTTTTGCTCAGTTTGATTGCATGCAATCTTGAATTGGTGGGTCAACTCTGCAAAACCCTCCCCGAGCCAGTGTTGGAAGTGTTCCCACGTCGACATTTCCCACACACACCCATAGGAGCCAACGGCACGCAATCTTGTTGCTCCCTTTTCTTTTTGGCTCCCGGACGGAAATTCACCAAGTGTCCCTGAATGACATTTTCATGCAACTTGCAACTCAACATAACTCAGAAACCGGACGTTGGACCGACGAACCGTCGACACCGTTGGTCTCCTGGCGTGCGATTACCTCTAGGGGGGCCTCTCCCTCATCTCCCCATGGTCCAGTGGCTTCATTATGCATTTATTTCGTAAACTAGGGTTTTGCTCAGTTTCATTGCATGCAATCTCGCATTGGTGGGTCAACTCTGCAAAACCCTCCCCCGAGCCAGTGTTGGCAGTGTTCCCACGTCGGCATTGCCCACACACACCCGCAGGAGCCAATGGCACGCAATCTTGCAGCTCCGTTTGCTTTTTGGCTCCTAGGCGGAAATTCACCAAGTGTCCCTGAACGGCATTTTCATGCGACTTGCAACTCAACATAACTCGGAAACCGGACATCAGACCGATGAACCACCGACTACGTTGGTCTCCTGGCCTGCGATTACCTCTAGGGGGCCCTCTCCCTCTTCTCCCCGTGGCCCAGTGGCTTCATTGTGCATTCATTTCATAAACTAGGGTTTTGCTCAGTTTGATTGCATGCAATCTCGCATTGGTGGGTCAACTCTGCAAAACCCTCCCCCGAGCCAGTGTTGGTAGTGTTCCCATGTCAACATTACCCACACACACTTGCAGGAGCCAACAGCACGCAATCTTGTTGCTCCGTTTGCTTTTTGGCTCCCTGACGGAAATTCACCAAGTGTCCCTAAACGACATTTTCATGCGAATTGCAACTCGACATAACTCGGAAACCAGACGTCGGACCAATGAACCATCGACTCCGTTGGTCTCTTGGCGTGCGATTACCTCTAGGGGGCCCTCTCCCTCGTCTCCCCATGGCCCAGTGGCTTTATTGTGCATTCATTTTGTAAACTAGGGTTTTGCTGAGTTTCATTGCATGCAATCTCGCATTGGTGGGTCAACTCTGCAAAACCCTCACTCGAGCCAGTGTTGGCAATTTTCCCACATCGGCATTTCCCACACACACTTGCAGGAGCCAACGACACGCAATCTTGCTGCTCCATTTGCTTTTTGGCTTCTGGACGGAAATTCACCAAGTGTCCCTCAATGACATTTTCATGCGACTTGCAACTCGACATAACTCGAAAACCGGAGGTCGGATCGACGAACCATCGACTCCGTTGGTCTCCTAGCATGCGATTACCTCTAGGGGGGCCTCTTCCTCGTCTCCCCATGGCCCAATGTCTTCATTGTGCATTCATTTTGTAAACTAGGGTTTTGCTCAGTTTTATTGCATGCAATCTCGCATTGGTGGGTCAACTCTACAAAACCCTCCCCTGATCCAGTGTTGGAAGTGTTCCCACATCGGCATTGCCCACACACACTTGTAGGAGCCAATGGCACGCAATCTTCCTTCTCCGTTTGCTTTTTGGCTCCTGGACGGAAATTCACCAAGTGACCCTGAACGACATTTTCATGCAACTTGCAACTCGACATAAATCGGAAACCGGATGTCATATCAATGAACCATCAACTCTGTTGGTCTCCTGGCACGCGATTATCTCTAGGGGGGCCTCTCCCTCATCTCCCCATGGCCCAGTGGCTTCATTGTGCATTCATTTCGTAAACTAGGGTTTTCCTCAGTGTGGGAGTGTGCAATTTTTGCACATGGGGGTCAACTTTAGAAAATCATCCACCGGGCGGGTATGGCTAGTGTTCCCAGCCCAAAACTTCCTAGACACACCTGCAGGACTCCCCGGAACCCGGTTTTGTTGCACGGTTGGAGTTCTATGCCCCCGACAGGTATCCAACAGGTGTCCGTGAAGGCCTTCTGGTAGCGAGACGGGACGAGCCATAGAATGAAGACCGTGGCTCAGATTGACGAACCGTCGACTCCGTTGGATTCAGTACACCGAGATAGTGCTAGGGGTGCCCCTCCCCTCTGGCCCGGTTGCACATGTGTCACCTTGCAGGTCCATCTTGGAAACTAGGGTTTTGCTCAGTGTGGGAGTGTGCAATTTTTGCACACGGCGGTCAACTTTGGAAAATCATCCACCGGGTGGGTATGGCTAGTGTTCCCAGCCCGAACCTACCTAGACACACCTGCAGGACTCTCCAGAACCCAATTTTGTTGCACGGTTGGAGTTCTATGCCCCCAGCAGGTATCCAGCTGGTGTCCCTGAAGGCCTTTTGGATGCGAGACGGAACGAGCCATAGAATGACGACTGTGGCTCGAATCGACAAACCATTGACTCTGTTGGATTCAGGACGTCCAGATAGTGCTAGGGGTGACCCTCCCCTCCGGTCCGGTGGCCCAGGTGCCACTTTGCAGGTCCATCTTGGAAACTAGGGTTTTGCAGGTCCATGATGAAGATTTTCATGATCATGATGATGGTGATGATGATGAAGATGTTGATGATGATGGCTTGGTCTAAGGTGGTGCTCTCAAATAGCTAATTCATTATGAAATATTTAACAAGACATGAATTAAATTTAATATAAGTGTATTGTTTAATATAGTGAGCATGAATTGAATTAATTTGGTTGGGTGAAGCCAATAACCAACATGATGAACATAATATAATTTTAGGGTTTACTGATCATATGTAAAAAATGGCATATTCATAAACTTGACATACAAGAGAACTTTTGGCATATTTATAAACAACGTAAACCTAAATTTGGCATATCAAGAACACAAAAATGACATATTCATATGAAACATACATGTGAAAATTGAGCATATATCAATATTCAATTACAAATAGTATAAATAGTATAGTATTAAAAGTATGTAACATATCTCATCATGCTAGATCCCACCTATTATCATACAACCAAACCCTCTGGATCATCTCTTATACTGATGGTCTCCATTAGTCTCTCGTGCTCTGTATCCGGTAAGAAGTAGCGTACCTTCGATGTATTTCGGCTAGGCATTGTTCGTACCTGGAGGTTTGTGCCAATGATTAAGTTGGTAAGGTGATACACACTTGCACCTAGTTTGTAATCCCTGTAAAAATATCCACCCTTCTTTCTTGCATTGTTGTCCCGTGTCAAGTATTCACCTTTAACAACCATAGACCCAGTTGGGAAGTGGTTGTTTTCATCGTCAGTCATGGACATAATGAGGGTTTGCTTTCCATCTATACAGCGTGCCAACCAGTAATCACCACCCCATTCAATATCTTTTGAGGCAACCACTGCGTATATGTGCCCTGCATTATATGATTGTAGGTATATAATCAAAATATTTTTCGTGTGATACAAGGCCATTAATGTGCATTTGAAAACTACGTAAACAAACAAAAAATGTTAAGGAAATGCATCATACCAGGTTATACAAGGTCTAAGACATGATCAAAATCTGTAGAAATAGATGATTGGTCTTCTTCCAACGGAGTTAACTCAACAATTGCACGTTGATCAAGTGGAAGTGATATGCGATCCCATCCATCAACCTAATCCAATGATTCACACCCATCCCAATTACCATCACAACAAAGCGGGCAAAAACAAGCGAGTTTTCTGGTCCAAATTTCAAATACTGGGTTATCAGAGCTTCGAACCGAATGAAAGCCACGAGTCCCAGGCACAGTCTTGCATTCCCATGCATGTGAATGATCTATGTCTACCACCTCCCAAAAAAATCTTTCCACATGTCTCTTTCTTGTGGATTCTACTCGCATAGTTGATTCCTCTCCCATTAGTGACGTGCACCACCTGACTGTAGATTGAAAATTTAGAATAGTAGATTATGTAGATACTTTCAATTCCTCTCTTCGTAGGGCTGTTTTGACACATGCTCTGGCTCCATCATTCTTTCCTTTACCATTCCCAGTCTCAAAATAGTTCCACATATGTGGAACATTGTAGTTTTTATGCAATGAACACAACCATTGAAATATGCGTGGATTTTTGAACTGACCATCAGACCAAATCCAATGTCAATCCATTTGTATGTTCCTTCCCTTCAAGTGATCATAGAACATGATGAAGCAATGATGTACATAGTGGAATTCGTGGAACCTATCATTGTTAACACCCAAAAAGTGCTCACTACCTCATCTACCCCATTGCATGACTCATTTGTCCATATTTCCTACCATATTTGCCTCCAAAACCTTAAAACCCCATTAAAAAGCCTCCAAAAAGCCAAAAAACCCCTTTTTCCCCCAAAATAATCCAAAATTCCTCCAAAATAGCAAAAACCCTCTGAAAAGGGAATAAAAAATACAAAAAAGAGGAAAAAGAGGGAAAAAAGGAAGCAAAAACCTTATACAGCTGACCTAAACCATATGGTGCCCAAAACCATGGGTCAGCACTCCACCACTAAAAACCTATAAATAGGTGATGGAGGCTCCCCATTTCATATGCATAGTCAACCACACCCTTACTCTACCAAAATCACTCCTGAAACCCTAGCTCACCCTTGAGCTACTTTCACATTTGAGTGCCCCTTTGGCCCATTTCCAAAACCCTTTGGAGAAAGAGAAAGGAACAACACTAGAGCTTGGAAGCAAACCTCCTGGACTGCTGCAAAGGCTTCATCAACCTTCACATTGGAGGTATAATCAATACAAAAACCATTTTTATTATCTTGTCTTTTCTATTTATGCACATGCTTAGAGTAGTTACTATTTTACTGTACTGTCTTTCATTTACTGTTTTTCTGAACTGCTACTAAGGAGTCCCTTCTCCTTAGTAGGTGCTCATTTGCACAACCTAGGGTGAAAACCCTAGCTACAGTTTTGCCGACTCCATTTGTGTTCCTTTGAATTTCTGGTTATAGTTTTAAAGTTTTAAATGTTTTCAATTTTCTGCAATATTTTTCTGTTTTTTCCTTTCAATTGTCCCTTTCGGTTGCCATCAACCGCGTCTTTTGCCCCCCGCAATTGCGTTCCGACCACGTCTTTTAGGAATTTACCTGTGATCCGACCGCGGCTCTCAGACTGTTTTCGGCGATCTACCGGCGGTTTCCAGTCTATTACCTGCAATCTGACCACGGCTATTAGCTTGTTTCGTGCGGTCCGACTGCAGCTATTAACCCATTTTTCCGCGGGCCGCTTGCGGCTTTCAGCCATTTTACTGCACCCCGTTTGCATCTTTCAGTCATTTTCCTGCGTCCCGCTTGCAGCTTTCAGCCATTTTTCTGCAACCCGCCTGCGTCTTTTGGACTTTTTCCCGCGTCCCACCTACGACTTTCAACCAGTTTCCTGCAACCCGCCTACGACTTTGGACCTTTTTCCCACGGTTCGCCTGCGTCTTTCGGCCAAAATCCCGCAACCCATTCGCGACTGTTGCATTGTTTCCCGCGGTCCGATAACTCAGATTTTCTACAGACACGCGGTCTGTTTTCTGCACTTTTTTCACTGTTTTGAACCCAACACTTTGCTGCAATATTTTTACACCTCCACAGCCATCTGTCATATCTGTAGCCATACTTCCCTACAGCCTTTTTTCTGTAGTACTATTTATGTTCCATTTACAGAATATTTTTTAAAATTTCAGCATTTTAATTGAAATGAGAAAATTTTGCATTTCAACATTTAATTTCTGCATTGTTATTTTTAGTTAGGAATTTGCCCACCCCGTGGCACTTTTACTTGGGTTCATCATCTCACATGCACACACTCTGTCACCTAATTCAAGTGAGCCTTAAAATACTACTTAACACAACCAACATTCTAACCCCACTTGGGGAACACATAAGAATTTTTGTAGTTAGGTAGGATTGGGGGGATAGACATCCAAATAACACCCCTCGATTGCTTACACCTGAGACATAGTTGTTGTCCATTAGGGAACCAAAATCCCCTAGTATTTTTTGACACAGTTTAAAACCAATTTATCGGGAAGGCCTCTCCCCTAGAAGGGTTGAAGTCGTCAGACTGGTTCCGGAAGCTTGAGTGGAATACCGCAATCCATTCAGTAACCGAAGGATACCTTTCGCATTTCTCGATGTATCACTCGTATGGGGATACAGCGGCGATAGAACCAAACGGCAGATTCACCCAACCGAACGTGTCATGAACGGGGTATCTTAGTTGCTTTTCTTCTAGGATTGACTACCCGGTGTCCCTCCCGGTAGGGGGATATCTTTAGCCACTTGGCTCTACTATCCATATTGTCTAACTTGGATTTCATCACCTTACAGAGGATATTTCTAGTTGAGTTAGAATACTATTTAGCTAGGTGTTTGCATGCTCCCTTACCTCCTTTTGGTCTAGCAAGTCCACCATTTTTTATTTTATTTTCTAGGAAACTTGCTGCTTGTTGGTATTCTGACCATTTCTGTTGATACTCCACTTATTGTAGCACAGCTGTTACAGTAAGTGTTTTGAGTTGGTTGTTGGCCTGAGTGCCATATTTTTTTAGCTCTCCTTCTGCACACTCGATTGCAGTTGGGTTTTTGAGTTGTTTTTCACTCAACACAACCCCCAGATACTTGACACCATCTGTCACCATTGAGTCCCCGAGACATTCTCGGTGCCTCCGGGGCAAACCCCCACAGCACGGTTCACTTGACATCACCCATCATAGACGTAGATCTTCATCACTTGATACCACTCATCATCGATCTCGAGCTTTGCCACTTGAATCCACTCGTCAATGGCGTAGAACTCCGTCACCCGATCTAGATGCCCCTTATTTTACCTCTGATTCTGAGATAGAGTCCGAGAACCCCACTTACATTACACCAACCATCCCCATGGCTGGCATGACTTCCACCCCTTTCTTTGTAGAGACCATTGGTGGAGCATCCACCACCACACCTGCTTTGGGTATGCCCTCAATGGGGCCCACATCTACCATTCCAATCACTGTACCCATTCCAGTAGCTGGCATACCTATCCCCACTCCATCAGTGACTCACACTACCCTTGGCGGTGCAGGACCGTCCCATACCACTTTCGTTCCTCCACTTGGGGGCAACATCCCAAACCCAGCCCCTCCACTTGGGGGCATTGGCCCCAACATGGTCACAACCGCTAGTATGTCACATCCTTTTACTAGTTTGTCATTCATGGCTAGTCTCAACCTTCCTGGCCTAGCTAGACTGACTAACAATCCCATCAGACATGACCCTGCATGGCCTCACATGCCCACCAAGCTCCCCTCCGACATCCCTAAGTTTGAGGGAAAAGTAGGTGAAGACCCCCAGAACCATATTATGTCCTTCCATCTATGGTGTTCCTCCAACTCCATAGTGGACGAATCTGTCCGCCTCCGTCTGTTACAGTGCACCCTCACTAGCTCTGCAGCTAAGTGGTACATTGAGCAGCCCCATGGGACCCATGCCACCTTTACTTCCCTTACCTCGACTTTCCTGTAGTTCTTTCAGTTACATGTCCGCTATGACGCGGGATTTGAGATCCTATTGTCTTGCAGACAGAACACAGCTACCCACATCACTAACCACATTCATGAGTGGCGTCGACGCCGCAGCCTCTGCAAAATCAAGTTAGATGACCGTATCTTCTTAGATTTGTTTCTAAAATACCTCCTTCCTGTCATTGCCAAGGATGTGGCATCCGAATGACCCCAGTCCGAATAAGAGGCCATCCTCAAAGCCCAGCAATTTGACCTCATTTACGCCCAGTCAAGTTATCTGTATTCCATCATACCTGATGCCCCTCACGGTGATTCCTCCCGACAAGATGCGATGGGGGCATCCCATGCCGCAAATGGCATCATTGGTCCTATTTCCTCGCATCCCTAACCCTTTTCCATAGCATGTCATAGCCATGGCCTCGACCTTTTGCGGGCTACATCTCAGTTCGGAGAAACCAATTCGTATGCTCCAATGGCACATCACCACCATTCCCATGGACCCTCATGTCCACCTCAGTGCTTTGGTCATGCATCCCCCGCTTACGCCCCCCCGGTCGCACCTCAGACATATTACCACCCACAGGCTACACCAGCTCCTGTGTCCTCTCAAGCCCAACCTGCTTATTACCCGCCATAGGAAGCCCCTGCGGCAAACCCACAACCCGTTCCACAGACATATCCGCAACCCCCACAAGGTTCAGCACCTGCACAGCCTCCACCAACTTATTATCCGCCGCAGCCTTCTCCCGCACCTACACAACCCCAGAACCCACCTACTGCCCAAGGGCAAGTGTACGCCCAACAGAATCCACAGCAAAACCAAAATAACCAGCGCCAACAGGGCTAGCAAAACCGCGGCAAAGGCCGTGACCGACCAAAACACTAATGCTCATCCCACTGATCAGACGTTACGTATACCTCCAGCTCCACTAGATGGCACCTCCAAAGCACCTCGCTTCCCACTTCGTTGCATCAACAATAATCCCAATGCTCGCGCTGCGTCTAATTACAACATTGTAGATGACTTAGCCCAGTCTCCCGCAGCCATGTATGCGTTAGAAGTCTTAAAAAACTGTCATTCACAGCGCAAGAATTTGCTCTCCGCCATTAGTGCTATTGACCCAAATGATTCACGACTGATGGCCTTCGATTTGGACCAGTCCGAACCACGCCTGCCTTCCACTTTAACGTTCCAAGTTTCTGTTTCCGTTCGGAATCTTGTCATCCATCAGTGCATTATCGATGAAGGTGCCTCTACATGCGTTATGTCCACTTTTGTTTGGCAGAAGTTGGGATCCCCTACTCTCCAGCAATCCACCACTGCGTTGCGAGCCTATGAAGGTCGTTCGGCTGAACCCCAAGGTCTCTTAGCTAATGTCCCCGTCCAGTTGGCTGGTAAAATAGTGCTCATTGACATCGAGGTCATCAATGCCCAACTTGATTATAACCTCTTACTTGGTCGCAGCTACATGTATGCCATGTGGGCAGTTGCCTCATCCGTTTTTCGTACCATGATGTTCCCCCATGACGGACGCGTGGTCAAGGTCGACCAACTCACCTATTACGATCCCAATGCCCCCGCTGCACCCGAGAATGTTCTCCCCATGGTTGAACAACCTCTTTGTGGTGCAACTACCTCGTTTGTTTCCTCCATGGGACCCGGAGTTTACTCACATACGCCGATGACCTCAACATTCCAATCCATTCCACCCCCGTCACCCGCAACCGAAGTATCTGACCTATGTACCCTTTCCCACAACACACAAACACCAAACAATCAACCGCCCTTGTTACCCAAACTACTGTTGGTACCTAGTCACATTGGTGTTACACCCATCCACACAATCCCCTTCCTATTCCCTCCGTCGGGAGTAGTAAGCGCCCCGATTATGGCTACCCTCAGCCTCCCCAGGTTAACCTTAGGATTACCCGTGTGGTATATTTTTCCTCTCGTTCCCCCGCCGACACCGAATGTCATCCTACAACCGGTGCAACCCATCGCCACTACTAGTCAACCACCTTCCGGTGTCACTACCCCTTCGTCATCTACGAATCCCCCCCCTCTTATCCAGCACACTGGGAGCAGATGCCCACAACCATACACTGTTGTACCCCCACCCAAAATAGTTAAACCCCACCCCCCCGTGTTTCGTGCTCCTCCCAAATGCTCGTTGTGTGACGAGTTAGGCCATCCGACTCATCAATGTCCCCAATTACCTGCATTACAGGAACACATGCAAATGCTTGACGACGACCCCAACATCTCGGTTGTTGAACTCAATCTAACCCTTAAGCCTCATGATAAATCACTGCATACCAACCACCCTTGTGCAATATGCGGTATTTAGGCATTACTCATATCACTGTCCTGATCTCCCAAATTACAGAGCAGCTCTCTACGAGATGAATAATTTGGACCTTGAGACAACACCCCCCACAATTGAGGAGATCCACCCCCCAGATCACCCTCATCTGGAGAGATTAACAGCATTTATATGATCTCTTCAACTACCACTTCCTCGTCAACCGATTTGACAACTCAACGTTTCCACAATGATGAAGAGATTCTAGAGGCTCTCACTGCCCCAGATTACCCCTGGGAAGACATGCACCATCGTTCCTACTTCCTCCCAGAAGAGTCCTCCTCTACCACAGCCACCCAATTTGCGGTTGAGTCCAAAGATTTCCTCCCCACCAAAGTCGACTAGTTTAAGGATCCCATTCTCGCTCCTGATGCTTTTGAGGAAGGTAACATGGCCAACATCTCTCCCGTCATCCACATTGATATCTCTAACTTACCCGGTGCTCTTGAAATCATTACATTAGGAGCCTCCTGCAGTGAGTATGAGATCGGAGAGTACAATAAACGTTTCCAAGAGTTCCGCGATGTCTTTGCCTGATCCTATACCGAAATTCCTGGTCTTGACCCCGCTATCATAGAGCACCACAGTAATACCTCTGAGTCAAGGGGCATAAAAGATTACCTCGATCCTGGGATAGGGGGCATGATCCATCATTTTGAACCTACCCCATCACATCTATCTCATCACGTCAATGAACCCATCGTTCAAACCAACACATATGTGATCCACAATCACAAACCCCATGCACATAGCATGGGGGTAGGTCATTAACCCTGCTCACTTTTTCACATGCGTGATCTCAACCATTTTTGAGGTCACATGTCACTTGTATATTTGATTTGATTTGATACACCTAGTATTCTGCCCCCACGGGTCATCATTTCTCCCCACCACTGCATCCTTGGCTTGGTAGGCTCACCTTTATTTGTAGCCATTTTTTAACCTAGTTATTTCCTTTAACCATTCCGGAGTCCTTATGACCTCCGTTTTCGCACCATTTGTACCGCCGGATTCATATTTCCGTGCACGTGATGATGCTTGAGATCATTTCTCGCTCTCACAAAAAAAAAAAATCGCACGTCGCCATCTCGATTCGCGCGCCACATCGGCCGTTGTTAGTTTTTACTATTCCTTATACCATCGGATTCAGTTTTCCAAGCCCGTGATTATGCTTGAGATCATTTCTCGCTCTCACCCCCATATTTTTTGGGTATTTTTTCCAAAAAAGCCCCCCATCGCCTTGGTTTGCGTGCCACATCGACCATTATCTCTTTTTGACACTTTTTATATCACCGGATTCATTTTTCCAAGCTCGTGATGACGCTTGAGATCATTTCTCGCTCTCACCAGGTACAATTTCAACATTGTGTCCCGACACCTTACTGCCTCGGTTTGCACGCCACATTGGCTACCATCGGATTGTTCCACATTTTTACATGAGCCCTTCACTCCTTTCATATTGCAATTATTTCATTATTTTTCCACCATTCATTATCCCGCAAGGAGTCCCACCAGTGTTCCCCCCTACCCTCGTTCTTGGTCATCTTCAATGTTCCTTGATTGAGCACTTCCTCCTTGCCTGACCATTCCTTTTGTTCGGTATAATTTTATCCCTTTTTCGGGCCGAACAAGTCCTTTACGAAAAAGACACTTAGGGAGTTTCTGTTAAGCTCTTTTCTGACTCCTAAAACAATGAAAAGATCGTCGAGCAATCTTGCTTCCTTTCATGCTCATTAAAGTACCTGAAAGGGCGTCTATCTGGTATAAGTTTAACCATTTTCTGGACCGAGTAGACTAATTACGAAAAAGGAATACTCTAGTCACACCGGCTAGAAGAGTTCTTCATTGCATCCTTTTATGCTTCTTCGGGCCTTAGAGACTAACACACGAAAAAGCACCCCCCTGGAGTCTTCTTATTTGCTTTCAGACTCTCTAAAATTGAAAGCAACCAAGAGCATGCACTGTCCTGGGCTCGTACAAATCCACACGACGGTACCATTCCATTATTTCAGAGTCTTCTTATCGCTTTCAGACTCCTTAAAATTGAAAGCAATCCCGAGCATGAACTGTCATGGGCTTGTATAAATCCACACGACAGTACCATTTTAAACACACTTCTTCTAGTTCCTTAACCCATGAAGAAGTCCCCCCGTGCCTCTTGGCACTATGATTGATCATCTCGTCAATACCCCCAGTAAGGTCGCCTTTGTTCAGAGTATTCTGCAGTCTCCTGCCATTTTACACCCACTTGAGTATCACTCACCCCAGTCACTATCATTGATCCATTACAGCTATGATCCCTTTTCCACCAGTCAGTTTCATATGCTTCTCGATCATCCCCGCCATCATACTCTGAACAAAGGAAGTTTGGGTCCACCCACTCTACTTGCCCAGTTATCCCCCACAGTATGACAGTCCTACCATCAGTTCTCTCACACTTCAGTTCTCCACCTCGTGCTCTTATCAAGGAAACATCATTGCCTTGCTAGTTGCACATCTCCCTCTATCGACGACAGCCCCTCTATTCCAGAGGATAGACCCAGAGGTCCTTGTGCCTTGGACCCATCACCATCTGTGGTGAGTGCCTACGGACCATTTTGAGAGGAGTCATCATTGCCTCTCCGAGTGGTTGTTTCTCACATGCTTGACTTCAACACCTTGATCGCATCGTTGAGAATTGCGCAGGGTTTATATCCCTTCAGTTATTGGTCGAAGACCCCGGATATCCCCCGACTCTAGCACATTGGTGAGTCACTTCGAAACACCCAGTTATATGTTCCCATGGATGTCCGGGTTGCGTTGGCGATTTTATTCGGAAGCCATCTAGTTATATGCTTCCTTGAATACCCAGTTCAGTTCCAGTTCAGTGTACCATTGAGGGTATGACTCCCCGTCACTATGATCCAGCAGCTCATCAGTTCCTCTGGTACCACACTCAGTAGCACTGTAGTTATTCCAGTGTATCAGTTATTCAGCTTAGACATGGTCAGCCCAGCAGTATGTCCCAAATTTGTGTCCCCTCTGGACCCTTATGATGTACATAGTGGTTCTCTATGTATCTTACAGGTCCCTCTTTTCGGGCCTCGCAGTTATTTTTTATGTATCTTGATACGAGCATGGGTATGCCCGCCTCGTCCATATATTGAGATTCTTCCTCATTCATTATTTGAGGCCATATATATTTCAGGTCCCCATGTTTTGGACCCCATTGTTATTGTTTTCCTATATCTTGATACGAGCATGGGAATGCCTGCCTCATCCATATATTCAGATTATTCCTCATTCATTATTGAGGTCATGTACTCTCAGTTTTTGCAGTTTGTTCGGGACCATTGTTCCGGACTCTAGTTCGTTTCTTCTCTTCTCCACATCCCAAGAAAACCATAAAAGACTTATGATGTCTATCGGTCATACGATGAGCTCCTGCCCTCACACATCAGGGGGCAATCTGTTAACACCCAAAAAGTGCTCACTACCTCATCTACCCCATTGCATGACTCATTTGTCCATATTTCCTACCATATTTGCCTCCAAAACCTTAAAACCCCATTAAAAAGCCTCCAAAAGGCTAAAAAACCCCTTTTTCCCCCCAAAATAATCCAAAATTCCTCCAAAATAGCAAAAACCCTCTAAAAAGGGAATAAAAAATACAAAAAAGAGGAAAAAGAGGGAAAAAAGGAAGCAAAAACCCTATACAGCTGACCTAAACCATATGGTGCCCAAAACCATGGATCAGCACTCCACCACTAAAAACCTATAAATAAGTGATGGAGGCTCCCCATTTCATATCCACAGTCAACCACACCCTTACTCTGCCAAAATCACTCCTGAAACCCTAGCTCACCCTTGAGCTACTTTCACATTTGAGTGCCTCTTTGGCCCATTCCCAAAACCCTTTGGAGAAAGAGAAAGGAACAACACTAGAGCTTGGAAGAAACCCTCCTGGACTGCTGCAAAGGCTTCATCAACCTTCACATTGGAGGTATAATCAATACAAAACCCATTTTTATTATCTTGTCTTTTCTGTTTATGCACATGCTTAGAGTAGTTATTAT
Source organism: Larix kaempferi (assembly GCA_027924585.1). Lineage (NCBI taxonomy): Eukaryota > Viridiplantae > Streptophyta > Pinopsida > Pinales > Pinaceae > Larix > Larix kaempferi. The sequence continues at coordinate 1,036,975 of BSBM01000563.1, forward strand.
TTTACTGTACTGTCTTTCATTTACTGTTTTTCTGAAATGCTACTAAGGAGTCCCGTCTCCTTAGTAGCTAGGGTTTTCACCCTAGGTTGTGCAAATGAGCACCTACTAAGGAGAAGGTACTCCTTAGTAGAAGTTCAAAAAAAAGGTAAATGAAAGACATTACAGTAAAATAGTAACTACTCTAAGCATGTGCATAAACAGAAAAGACAAGATAATAAAAATGGTTTTTGTATTGATTATACCTCCAATGTGAAGGTTGATGAAGCCTTTGCAGTAGTCCAGGAGGGTTGCTTCCAAGCTCCAGTGTTGTTCCTTTCTCTTTCTCCAAAGGGTTTTGGAAATGGGCCAAAGGGGCACTCAAATGTGAAAGTAACTCAAGGGTGAGCTAGGGTTTCAGGAGTGATTTTAGCAGAGTAAGGGTGTGGTTGACTGTGGATATGAAATGGGGAGCCTCAATCACCTATTTATAGGTTTTTAGTGGTGGAGTGTTGACCCATGGTTTTGGGCACCATACGGTTTAGGTCAGCTGTATAGGGTTTTTGCTTCATTTTTTCCTCTTTTTCCTCTTTTTTGTATTTTTTATTCCCTTTTTAGAGCGTTTTTGCTATTTTGGAGGAATTTTGGATTATTTTGGGGGAAAAGGGGGGTTTTTTTTTACTTGTGGAGGCTTTTGGAGGTTTTCTAATGGTTTTTTGGCCTTTTGGGGGCTTTTTAATGGGGTTTTAAGGTTTTGGAGGAAAATATGGTAGGAAATATGGACAAATGAGTCATGCAATGGGGTAGATGAGGTAGTGAGCACTTTTTGGGTGTTAACAATCATCACTTATGTAGAAGTGATATTCCTTCAAAATTTCTCTTTGCTCTTCAGTGCTATTTGGGCCATGCCTATATGTGATATGGACCATCAAGGAAACCTGCTCAGAGTGATAATACTGACTTTGGATCTCATTTTGAGGTTGGAGAGTGTATTTCTCGAAAAAAATCAACAACTGAAAGTATAGTACCAAGGGGAAATGTATCTCTGCATATTCTAAACTTCTCATCTTGCCATCGTGCCACGTGGACATGCTGAACATATTGATGTGTCTTTTCAATAAATTCCTTGATGAAGTCACTAACTTGTACTTGGTGACACAAAATGATCTCAATGTCAGTTTTTTTTGTAAGTAAGGATTGAAATGTAACCGTTACAACATAATTTTATAGATATAAATGCATACCTGAGATGTCACCAATTGTATTTTTTTGCTTTCTTTCCCTAGGACTATTTCATAGTTGATATATTTGAAACTTTTCATGTTTGTAACCATTTTCCCAAATTCACTGTCTCCATTCTCGTGCATACATTGGCTCAATAATGCCATTCCAGCACAGTTGGAGCATGTTCCATCCAAACAAGATTTTGCATAGTATGTTTTCCCCTCGGGCCTATTGCACATGATGCTATGAATGAATTCTCTTGATGAAGTCAGTGGTATTGTCATGGAGCAATCCTGCACATGGTTAGTATGCAACACACGACGAATGTACAAAACTATTTCATAATAATATTCATATTATACATGGTATCTACAACAACAAGTGTTACGAAGAGTATTTATTCTAACATACCATGGCTTACATTTCTCAAAAGATCTTTGCCCCAAGTTCAATTGTTTATGCTCAATCCTAAATTTCTCGTAAAGTTTTCTCTGTGTTATATCAAGAAAATGCTTAGTATGTGGTTCACGATCCTTTGAACCCCTTCTCAGTTTTAGTACATCCTTTCGGTTTGAAGAAGGCCTTGTGTGATCATGCCAAAAACTATGCACTAGTCCCTTTACTGCATCAACTAGCTTCATGTCACGACGTGGAAACCGGCTAACAAAGGCCCAAAAATCTGTCTGATCAGTTGTGTCAGGATGTTCTCTTCTAATAGAATACCTATGGAGGGTTTTTACATTCAAATTAACTAGTTCGGATGTAGGCCTGAGAATATGAAGGATCCTGGTGTTCTTATTTGCAATTGCTTGTGACAACACACGACGAGCAACATTGCGGTCCTTTGAACGTGTGTTCTTACCAATTTTACCAAATGCATCTACTAGGCTTTTAACTATATGAGAACTTGGTTCAGAATTCTTTATCATCTTTATCCCTAACTTTTTCCTAACAACATTCATGCTCCTAGATTTTAACAATGATCAAAATAATCTACATTTATCTCGATCACATTTAGAAACAAAATATTTATCAATTATCTGTTGAGTTTGATAAGCAATACTACATTTAGATAGTGTACCTTCAATGGAATTGATGAGACTTTCATCAACTTGTATAAGCTTCGGAGTTCTTCGACGTGTGCTTACTAATGGAGGTAAGGGGGTTGGAATTCTACCATGTAGCACATCACCAAGATGCTTTGGCATTTCAGTAGTAGCTTGGTGTCCTTCATTCCCTTCCTGGTAGTTGGATGTTGGAAGTCCAACATCCTCATCGATGGTCTATGGAAGTCCAACATCCTCTTGTGGAAGTCCAACGGCATCCTCATTGATGGTCTGGATAACATTCTATTCTTCAACAATAGGAAAAATGTCCAACGCCTCTCTGACTTCATCGCTTGTATAACCACATCCGGATAGCAAATTTTGTGTTTCTTCATGAGCTTCATCTTGAGATGGTAACTTATCACTTTGACTTGAATGTTAAATTTTGAGAATTAGTTCACAATACTCTAGGATCTTCACTGAGAGAATAACATATACAGTATATCAATGCATACATTAGAGAAATTTTGAGGTCAAAAAAGGGCCTCAAAACAAAGAAAATGTACTATAAAATACAACCAATCACATTCTAGTAGATGACATCATCCCCCTTGGTGAGGTGGCATTGCATGAGTTAAGAATGCTTATTTGTCAAATTTTCTATAGTGGATGAAAACACATAGTTAACCAAGGTAGTGGTGTAAGTACTTTTAGGTCATAAAGTAAAGTACTCATAATGAATGTCTTTTCACACTTTCACATAAAATAATATTATTGTCATTTTCAAGTGAAGTACTCTTAATTCATAAAGAAAGTCCTTTCACATTTTTTTATAAAATAATATATTATCATTTTTATGTTTTTAATTTTAAATTATCTATTCACTCCATTCTATTTAATAACATAATGTCAAACTAATAAAGAATAATAATAGATTTAATAAATCATCATAATAATAATAATAATGCAATGTGGATTATAATAATATTATTGACATTTTACATGTAAATAAATTCTCAATTAAATTACATTATTAAATTCATGAGAAAAGTACTAAATATAAAAAGTCAACATAAAATTTTAAAAAAATCTCTTAAGAATGTTTTTTATTATTTAATTTCATTTGCAAGTTCAAGACAAATAAATGTTAAAGGACAATACATTTTTGGGAATTTACAATGAATCTTAGTCACATCAATGTAGACTTATTTTATTAATTTTATTTCTAGTGAATTTTGAAAAGTAACTCAACCATGGTTATTTATATTGTGCATAGAAAATAGTGTGGGAGGTGACTTGTCATATATACCTACCCCATAAAACCCCAAATTCATAATATTTTAATATATCTCATATTTTTTAAGTACATCTCTTAGGAGGCCCTTTTTTGACCTCAAAATCTCTCTAATGACAATCACAATAAGCATCACAAGCATCACAAGAATCAAAACCATGAGAGACAAGAGACACAGAGTTTCCGTGGTGAAAACCCTAAGGTGAAAAACCCCACAACTTCCTCAGAGATAGAGAGAGCAATGGCTCAACCAAAGGACAACCAAAATACACTTGAGATAGTCTCCTAGAAGCAGATAATCCTCCTCCTCACTAGTGCGCCACTTTCTGAGTGAGAGAGATATGACTTTTCGAATGATCTAAATAGAGATATCCTGATCTCTATTTATACTAACCTGTTTTCCCAGTGACCTTATGGGGCCGACTTGTCTAGCTAGGTACATCCACAATATAATATATATATTTCAGGGCCGACCCCACACATGGTGGTCTAATAACCCATCGGCAAGTACACACACTTGCGACACTTGTCAATCCACATGACGACACTTCCTTATAGAGGAATAACACATATCTAATAAGGGTACAATAAATATACATAGATGAAATACATTCCGAAGTTACATATACATCAACACTCCCTCTTAACTAAGAAGGTATTTCTTGACACAGATCTGCTAGACAAGTCTTCTTCTCGGGATCATCGTCATCATCATCGTCACTGCTGCTGCTATCTCAACCAATATCTGACTCTACTCGTCATAGGAAGTTCTACAGAGCCAATCCTTTTTCATACTGGGTGTAGGCCCACCACCTGCAGGTCTTCATCATCATTGGCCATACTGTGGAAATCTCAGGACTTATTACGTGCGTCACAAAACCTTAAAAGAGTCTCTTGAATAGCAAGAACCCTAAAGAGCATCTGAGGCCTTTTTCATCCTGTCCAGATCTCCAGGACTTATTACATGTGACCCCACCACAAAACCTCGAAAGAGAATCCCAGGACTGATTACGAGCACAAGGCTCAACCTATCGGATCTCCCAGGGCACAAATTACATGTGGTCACCACAAAACCTCGAAAGAGCATCCCAGGACTGATTACGAGCACAAGGCTCAACCTATCGGATCTCCCAGGGCACAAATTACATGTGGTCATGGCAAAACCTCGAAAGAGCATCCCAGGACTGATTACGAGCACACGGCTCAACCTATCGGATCTCCCAGGGCACAAATTACATGCCATAGGACAAAACCTCGAAAGAGCATCTGCCAGATATCCCAGGGCACAAATTACATGCCATAGGCAAAACCTCGAAAGACTATCTGCAGATATCCCAGGGCACAAATTATATGTCCTCCCAAGCAAAACCTCGAAAGAGCATTTTCCAGATATCCCAGGGTACAAATTACATGCCATAGGAAAAACCTCGAAAGACTATCTGCAAATCTCCCAGGGCACAAATTACATGCTTATCTGCACAACTTGTTCCATGGCCACAGAGTATCAACCTGATACTCACCATACATCATCCTGATGTACACGTGGTCATCCTAATCATCATCACTGCAACATCCTACTGCATGTCATCTGGAGAAACATCCTGAATCTCGTCATCTATGATCATCCTGATCATACAATGCATCTACCTGATGCATACCAAGTATCTACCTGATACATATCATCATACATTATCCACCTGATCGTACAATGTATCCACCTGATACAAATATAAATACATGATACATATCAACATACATGATCTACCTGATCATACAATGTATCCACCTAATACATATACAGATACATGGTCCAAGCATCCAACATTATGCATATACAAAATACATACACATGATCCAACCGATCATATCCAGCATCCAACATGATGTGTACATACATATAAATGATCCAACTAATCATATCCAGCATCCAACATGATGCATAAATACATATAAATGATCCAACTGATCATATCCAGCATCCAACATGATGCATACATACATATACATATAAATGATCCAACTGATCATATCCAGCATCCAACATGATGCATAGATACATATATAAATGATCCAATTGATCATATAAAGCAGAAACCAGAACATCATCCCGATGCTCATCATCCAACGCTTACATCCATAGCCATGTGAAGGATCCTCCTTCCAACATGCTTGGAATGGCTTCAGCAAATGTGTCCATCACTTCTTCCTCAAAGTGTCATCAATCTGAAGAACACCAAGCCTCTCCCTGAAGTACTTGAACTTCACCCTGGCTAGTCGCTTCGTCAGCACATCTGCAATCTGCTCGTCTGTCGCAACGTATAGGAGCTTCACAGCGCCTCTATGCACCATATCCCTGATATAGTGATATTTGATCTCTATGTGTTTCAACATGTCATGAAACACTGGGTTCTCGGACAGCTTCACACAACTTTGGTTATCATAGAAGATACCAGTAGCATCCAACGGGAGATCAAATAATTCAGACAGTAGCTTTCATAGCCATACTGCCTCACAACTAGCTGAACAGGATGCAACATACTCTGCCTCAGCTGTACTCAATGCTACGCAGGACTGCTTCCTGCTAAACCAAGAGATCACACCTGATCCCATACTTAAGCAGCACATAGATGTGCTCTTCCTATCTGTAGCACTGCCAGCCCAATCTGAATAAACATAACCCTACAGGTTAAACGTTTGATTCGCCTCATACTTGAGCCCATAATCCACTGTACCCTTCAGGTACCTCAGAACATGCTTTACAGCAACCATGTGAACACTCCTCAGATCCGTCAGGAACTGGCTCAATGTGTTCACCGCAAAGCAAATATCTGGTCTCTTGTTTGTCAGGTACATCAAGGACCCAATCATCTGATGATACATAGAGACATCAACCGGCTCAGATGAAGCATCACATAGAAGCTTCAGATTTGATGCCATAGGTGTGGCCATGGCCTTGCAATCCATCATCCCGAATCTCTTCAAGATATATACTGTGTACTTCCTTTGACCAAGGAAGATCCCACCTGCACTCTGCCACACCTCCATACCTAGGAAACAATGCATCATTCCCGAATCTTTCATATCGAACTCGGCAGTAAGCTTTCTCTTAGTATCTGCAATCAATCCATCATCTCCTGTTACAAATAAGTCATCCACATACAGGAGTAGAATCACAGGATTCCCTTACTCAACCTTGTAATAAAGGTTGGAATCCGCTTTACTCTTGGTAAAGCCCAAACTAGATAGGAAACTGTCCATCCTACCATACCAAGTTCTGGGAGCTTGTTTCAAGCCATACAAGGCTTTCTTCAATCTGCACACATATGACTCCTTGTCATGTATTTCGAAACCGAGTGGCTGCTCCACATATACTTCCTCTTCAACTACACCATTCAAGAAAGCAGTCTTGACATCCATCTGGTGTATTTTCCATTTCATCACTGCAGCCATGGAAAGTACTGTTCTGATGGAAGTATACCTGGATACAGGTGCAAAAGTTTCTTCATAATCTATTCTCTCTTTCTGAGAGAAGCCACGAGCTACAAATCTTGCTTTGTATTTTTCTACACTGCCATCTGCAGCATGCTTGATTTTGTAGATCCATTTGGAAGTCACAACAGACTTCTTTTTAGGTCTTGGGACAACATCCCAAACATCATTCTTCATTATTGATTGGTATTCCTCAACCATGGCATCCTTCCATTCTTTCTTTTCCGTTGCTTCTTCATAACTGGAAGGCTCCTTGTTCATAATATCACAGAGTAAAGCAACATAGCTGGTATGTGATCTGGTTCTCTTCTTTGCTCTGTGTTATTCTTCTGGAATGCCAAATATTTATGCATCTTGAATGAGCTCTCTAGCCCATGCAAGTTTCCTCTTGTGAGAGTTATCCTCACGGGGTGGATCTACAGGTTCTTGCAGATCTTCAAACTCACGAACAACTTCTGGAACTGCTTCAGTCATGGTAGTGTCTTGAAATCTAGTTTCCTTAGGTTCTTCATAAACTTCGATAGGTGCCTTCCTTGATTTGATGAATGCTGAGTTTTCATCAAATGTTACATCCCTGCTGACATCAATCTTCTTGAACCCTGGAAAGTATATTCCGTAAGCCTTCGAGCTTTCACTGTAACCCACAAAGATACCCTTCTTTCCTGAAGGATCTAGTTTAGTCCTCTTTTCCTTTGGGACATGAGTGTATACTAGACAGCCAAATATTCTGAGATGGATGACTTCAGGTTTCTTACCAGAAAAGACCTCTTCTGGTGTCTTGTTGTCCAATATCTTATGGGGTGTTCTGTTTTGCACATATACAGCTGTTCTAGCTGCTTTTTCCCATAGATGCATAGGTAGATCCCGGTCATGCAGCATTTCCCTTGCTGCTTCCATGATTGTTCTGTTCTTCCTTTCTACAACTCCATTCTGTTGAGGATTATAAGGAGCAGTCAACTCCCTCTTAATCCCTGAATCACTACAAAGCTTCTTGAAGTCACCTGAGGTGAATTCTCCACCATTGTCGGATCTGAATGTTTTGATCTTCTTGTCAGTTTGATTCTCCATCAAGGTTTTGAATTCCTTGAACTTATCAAACACCTCATCTTTGTTCTTCAAGAAATATACCCAAGTCTTCTTGGAGAAGTCATCAATAAATGAGACATAGTAAACATACCCACTCAGAGAACTAGATGACATAGGACCACATACATCTGAATGGATGATTTCCAGGATGTCTTTTTCCTTGCTTTCATTGCTTGGGAAATCCTTCTTAATGTTCTTACCTTTTGCACATCCTTTGCAAACACCTTCATATTTGGTCTTGATTTCAGGAAGACCCTCTAAAACCTTGCTTGCAATTGGAAGTTCCCTATAGTGCATATGAGCAAGTCTTCTATGCCAAAGTTCACTTGGCTCCATGGATTCATGTACCATGGCATGTTCAGGTTGTCCCTTCAATTTATACAAACCTCCCTCTTGCTCTCCAATCACTACTGCATCATCTATGTTCTTTCCCTTTGGCCACATTAGGACTTGGCCATCCACAAATGCAACCCTCATACCTTTTGCATCCAATGCAGAGATGGAGAGTAAGTTCTTCTTGAGCCCAGGTACATAAAGGACTTCTTTCATCTTCAAAGATTTTCTAGAATCTAGGTTGTAGGAGGCTTCACCACTTCCTTTGGTTGGGTATTGATAATCGTCCCCAAGTTTCACCTTATCGGGTGATTCATGTTCAGATAGATTCACAAAAGATTCCTTAAACCCAGTCATGTGTTTGGAAGCCCCACTGTCAATCAACCAATCATTACAACCATGGGAGATAGTACCTATGAGAGCAAAAATTAGAACATATTCTTCTTCACTTGATGAGTCATCATCACTATCACTTTCTGCCCTAGCCTTCTTCTTTGGGGGTTCATCATCTTCGACAGCATGAGCATGATATCTTCTTTTGTTATTCTTATTCTTCTTATTGAAGTTGTTGTTGTTGCCTTTCTTCTTCTTGGGACAATCTGAAGCAAAGTGTCCCTTCTCATTGCAATTGAAGCATCTGAGATCTTTCTTATCTTTATGATAATGGTGGTGTGAGAATCTCCTATCATGAGATGATTCCTTCTTGGACTTGCCTTTCCTGGCATGTGCTGTGAGAGCTTGATCTTCATTTCCCATCTTTTCTTCTCGGGCCACAAGCCTAGCTTCTTCTTGAGAGCATTCTTCCCGCAATCTGTTGAAGGAGATCAACTTCTTCCTTGCACAAATTCCTTGAATAAAGGAATCCCATGACCTGGGTAGGCCATTTAGAGTGGTCATCACCACTTCACCATTCTCCACCATTTCATCCCCTGATTCTAGTTGTTCCTTGATCTGGGAGACCCTTGAAAAATAAGATTGAATGGTTTCTCCATTCTGAAACTTTACTCCTTTCAATTCGTTCCGTAGGGTCATCTTCCGATTTATGTTCTTCCCTTCAAATAGCTTGGTCAAAGAGTCAAACATCTCCTTGGGTGTCTTTAGAGAAGACGCATGGGGTATGAGATGGTCTTTGATAGAATCAGCAATGATTCTCTTTGCCTTGACCAAGTTTTTCTTATGCAATACCTTAGCCTCTTCATCCTCTGGGATAGGGATGTCTTCTTTTACATATGAGTCCAACTCATTCTCTTCCAGGATTAACCCAATCCTATACTTCCAAGCTCGGAAGTTATCAACTCCTTCAAGCTTATCCTCAAGCTTGGTGTAGTGAGACATCTTAAAGAGTACTTCAAATGGAAATAGAAAAGATTTAGGTCTTACCACTTGAAATGCTGAAAACTGGATCTGGTCTCGGATTAGGGTTTGTCGAAAAAACCCTAAAAATTCAAATGTGAATTTCAATTTTCTGAAAGGATAGAAAGATGCGCCTTGATGAGCTGATCAGCCTGGTGTATTCAGAATTTGAGATCAGCAAATCTTTACCCTTCATATTTTCCTTTTTGTCCTCGCGGGTTCACTAGGAGAGCCCTGAATTAGGGTTTGAGTTTCCCAGAGATCTACCCAGCCAAAAATCTCGATCCAAAGCTCTAAACTTCGATTTTTGCAAGGAGCTTCCAACTATGTCTTCAGATTTCAGAAATTCCTATTTTTGTGGAAACCCTAATTTTTAGGGCCAAATCTGAAAATGCTCAAAATTGAATTCTGATTGGACAGATAGGTTCTCCTTGATGAGTAGAGTCAATCTACTATACTTCTTTTCCAAAATCTGTGGAGAGAAACCCAATAAACAAGAAACTCAAGTTTTTGTCACTGCAAAATGTCTTCTTCTCAGGTTAGCTCTGATACCATGTTAAATTTTGAGCATTAGTTCACAATACTCTAGGATCTTCACTGAGAGAATAACATATATAGTATATCAATGCATAACAATCACAATAAGCATGAAAAGCATCACAAGAATCAAAAGCATGAGAGACAAGAGACACAGAGTTTCCGTGGGGAAAACCCTAAGGTGAAAAACCCCACAACTTCCTCAGAGATAGAGAGAGCAATGGCTTAACCAAAGTACAACCAAAATACACTTGATATAGTCTCCTAGAAGCAGATGATCCTCCTCCTCACTAGTGCGCCACTTTCTGAGTGAGAGAGATATGACTTTTCGAATGATCTAAATAGAGATCTCCTGATCTCTATTTATACTAACATGTTTGCCAAGTGACCTTATGGGGCCGACTTGTCTAGCTAGGTACATCCACAATATAATATATATATTCCAGGGCTGACCCCACACATGGTGGTCTAATAACCCATCGGCAAGTACACACACTTGCGACACTTGTCAATCCACATGACGACACTTCCTTATAGAGGAATAACACATCTCTAATAAGGGTACAATAAATATACATAGATGAAATACATTCCGAAGTTACATATACATCAACATTGAAGTGGGAATTGAAACATCCCCTAATGAGCACCTACGGTTTGCTTCTTGATTACTTCCATGGGGTGCTTGTTCAACAACTATTGTGGAAATTGAAGGTCCCACTTGTCGTGGATTAATAGGATGAAATGTGGTATCCTCTACAATTGGATTTGGATTAGTTTCCAAAGAAAGCCTCCGATTCATCATGTATATTATTTTCTTTTCTTTCTCTTCTTCAATGACTTCTTGAGGTCTCTTCTTCCTTGTTGATTTGCTTACTCGGTTACGTGCATTCCCCATCACCACAATGATCAATTCAATATAGTTTGTTTTTGTTGCTCCTCAATTACAAGCTCTTCAATAATAAGCAAATGGAAGTTAAATCATAAATTGTTTGGGCTCTTTGATTCTCTTGTACACTTGTGTATATCCACCATCACCATGAAATGGTATTGAAGCTTAATATCTTATCTTGTGTGCTCCTCAAATATAGGAAAAATGAATATTTCAAAGACCTTATCTTTAGTGTTATTCAATTGGAGATTCTTCAAGCTTGCTGATTATCTTCTTCAAATATGGCTATATAACCCAACACCACACTGAGCCACCATGAAAGATGTCCTCAATGATGCACCTGCATAAAATAAATAATGATGGAGATGGTGTAGAATGTGAGGATTTCCAATGGTGGGCTCGTGCTGTTTGAAAAATCGCGGGAGTGTTGTTTTGGCTCGGACAGAGTGAAGTTGCTCTCTGACAGGGACAGTCCACTATTTATAGAGCTACAAAACGCGCACGTGTTATATAAAGATAAAATGCGTGCACGATATGAAGTGTAAAAACGCGTATGCGATATTGTCAAGCACAATAAATAGGTTAGGTGCATGGCTAGGGCAACGAACAAAATCAAAAGAAAACAAATATTTTATATGGTTACATACAAAACAAATGTTTTTAGTGTGGGGACAAATGTTTTGTATGGTTTAATACCCCCTAGCTCTCTCCCAATAATCCCTAGATACCCCCTATCTCTTTCTAAATATCTATCCCTCATTCTCCCTACATCCCTCCCTACATGTTTCTTTCATGTTTCTTTCTCTCCCTTACTCCAGCCATGTCCCTACCACCCCACTCTCCATCTCTCCACCTTCTCTTTATCTTCGTCATTATCCCTCCCTATAGCACTCTCTCCCTTCTTCTCCCTTAATCACTAACCCTCTACGCCTTTATCCCTCCCCCCTGCCCTCTCTGTCTTACCTTGTTCCTAGAGCCCCTCCCCCATAAAGGCCTTTAGACCCTCTTCTAAACATTAATCCCTAAGTGCATAAGTGCACAAGATGATGAGGAGGAGGAGGGTGATGACAATGAAGATGATCATGATGCAGATGAAGATGATAAAGATGATGATGAGGAGGAGGGTGATGACAATGAAGATGCTCATGATGCAGATGAAGATGATAAATATGATGATGTTGATGAAGATGATGGTGATGATGATGAAGATGTTGATGATGATGGTGATGGTGATGTTCGAATGATGATGATGATGATGAAGATGATGGTGACATGATGGAGATGTTGATATGATGAGGAAGATGATGATGATGATGGTGATGATGATGAAGATGTTGATGATGATGATGATGGTGATGAAGATGATGATGATGAAGAAGAAGATGATGATGGAGATGTTGTGTTGATGGAGAACCTAGATATGACAATGATGATGAAGATGGTGATGGTGATGGTGATGGTGATGACGATGAATATTTTGATGATGAGGGTGATGGTGATGGTGATGGTGATGACGATGAATATTTTGATGATGATGGTGATGGTGATGATTATGAAGATGTTGACGATGATGGTGATGGTGATGTTTAAATGATGATCATGATGATGTTCAGAATATCATGATGGTGATGATGGTGATGATGATGGAGAATATGACGATGATGGATATGTTGATGAGGAACCTACAGATGCCAATGATGATGATGATGATGGTGATGAAAATTATTATGATGGAGATGTTGATGAGGAACCTACAGATGCCAATGATGATGGTGATGACGATGAAGATGTCGATGATGATGTTGTTGGTAATGATGATGAAGATGTTGATGGTGATGGTGATGTTTGGATGACGATGATGATGATGATGGTGGTGGTGGTGGTGGTGGTGACATGATGGAGATGTTGATCTGGTGAGGAAGATGATGAAGATGATGGTGATGATGATGAAGATGTTGATGATGATGATGATGGTGATGAAGATGATGATGATGAAGAAGATGATGATGATGGAGATGTTGTGTTGATGGGGAACCTAGAGATGACAATGATGATGAAGATGGTGATGGTGATGGTGATGGTGATGGTGATGGTGATGGTGATGGTGATGACGATGAAGATTTTGATGATGATGCTGATGATGGTGATGATGATGAAGATGTTGACGATGATGGTGATGGTGATGTTTAGATGATGATCATGATGATGTTTAGAAGATGATGATGATGATGATGGAGATGTTGATTTGATGAGGAATATGATGATGATGATGATGATGGTGATGATGATGAAGATGTTGATGATGACGATGATGGTCATGAAGATGATGATGATGAAGAATATGATGATGATGGAGATGTTGATGGAGAACCTAGAGATGAAAATGATGATGAAGATGTTGATGATGATGATGGTGATGATGATGAAGATGTTGATGATGATGGTGTAGATGATGAAGATGATGATGATGATGATGATGATGATGATGATGGAGATGTTGATGAGGAAGGGGGAGATGACAATGATGATGAAGATGTTTATGGTGATGAAGATGTTCATGATGATGGTGATGGTGATGAAGATGATGATGAAGATGATAAGGATGAAAAAGATGATGATGATGGAGATGTTGATGAGGAACCTAGAGATGACAATGATGATGAATATGTTGATGATGATGATGATGGTGATGATGGTGAAGATGGTGATGGTGATGAAGATGATGACGAGGAGGGTATCCACCTTATGTATATATTCACAAATATCCAAGTCCCTATAGAACTCTCTCCCTTCATTCATCCTTAATCACAAACCCTATGTGCCTTTATCCCTCCCCCTTGCCCTCTCTATCTCACCTTGTATCCCTCCCTCCCTATCTCTATCTCTAGATCTATCCCTGGTTATGTCCCTCACTCCCTTTACCTCCCTCCCTCTATGTCGCTTTCTCTCCCTTACACCATCTTCGTCCCTGCCACCCCACTGATTCATCCTTCCCTATCGCACACACACACACACACAACCTCCCACTTTCTTTGTCGCTCACAACTCCCTCTAGTCTCTCTCTCCCCAACCATCAATCTCTCTCTCTCTCTCTCTCTCTCTCTCTCAAACACACACACACACACACACACATTATTTCCCTTTCCATTCTCAAACCCATCCCCCCTCCATCCATATCTATCTCCACCTTTCTCCCTCCATCCCTCACCCTACCTTCTCTCCCTCCCTCTCTCATTGCCTGTCTCTCTCTCACCTTCTATCCCTCCCTCATGTTATCTTTCCCTCAACCTATCCCAATCTCTTCATCACTCCCTCTCTCTCACACACTTTATGTCCCTTCCCCCTCCTCTCATATTCTCTCTCTCTCTCTCTCTCTCTCTCTCTCTCTCCATCGCCACCACTCCCTGCATGTCTCCCACCAACACTTTTTGTCCCTCCCTTCCTATCTCTTTATTTCGTTCTATCCCCATCTATCTCTCACTCCCTCTAAATCCATTCCTCCTCATTGTCCCTCTCCCTTCCTCGCTCTATGTCCCCCCCCCCCTGTATTCTTTATTTCTCTCTCGCATACCCCTTGCCTCCATCCATTCCCCCTTGTCACTCAAGTCTCACTTTCAACTTCTAACCCTATACCTCTTCAGAACATATTCTACTCCTAATAGTTCTCTCAATCTCCACTTCCCTTCACCCCATGCAACCCATCATGTTCTCATTCCCTTCATCTCTCCCCACTCAAGCTTCCAACATCCTTCTAAGCCCTTGACCCTTTCCCACCCCTATTAAATATTAACCATAGATTCTCTTGACCCTTCCCACCCCTTCTCAAATATTAAACAAAAATTCCCTTGAGTCTTCCACACCCCCTCTTTCTTAAGTATTAAACATGTATTTTATGATTTACATAACGCGAGTGCGTTTTGGAACTATATAATGCGTGCGCATTCTGTAGTTATATAACGCGTGCGCGTTATGTAGTTATATAACGTTAGCGCGTTATGTATTTATATAACGTTAGTGCGTTATGTAGTTATATAACATTAGCGCGTTATATACATCTAAAAGCGTGGCAATATTTTTGAATTTAAACAGAATGCGCTCATGTTTTGTAGAGCCTAAACCAAGCCGAGTCACTTGCTCGCATGTCAACAATAATCCTATGTGTATGCTTTGGAGTTTGCTTCGGTAATTCCAAACCTGTGCTATGTTAATGAAAAACCAAAGCTAATTGGGTATTTCTTCCAGTTTATGGAGAAGCCTATGCTTATCCACTCGTTACAATATGCTACACACAATCATTTTTTACGAAATCTTAGACACAAATAGTATTTTTTCTGCAGATTCCAAATATGTAAATTTTATTTTGAAATATTAATTTTTCCTATTTTCTTTCAATTTCTTTTCTGTCCTACTTCCTTAACTCGTGAAACACACTGTTAGTGTTTCTTCCATAACTTTTTCAATTCTTGATCATTTCAAAAAAAAATTGTATGGTGCACAAGAGGACACTAACTTCCACGTTCTATGAAAAACCCATTTCAAGATTTTTGCATTAAGACCTTCAAAGGCTCTACCCACAAAAGAGGTACTATTTTTGAGGTTTGATCACTTAGACAATTATAAAAAAAATTTACAAAATTACTAATTTAATTTTCGAAAAATAATGGCGCACAAGTGTTATGTGTTCTCTACATGCATGCCGATTTTTGTAGCTTGATTCCATCATTTAGGCCCTCAAAGGCTCAACCCACAAAAACATATACCTTATCATTTGCCTGAAAAAATAAAAAGTGTATGTTAGGAAAAATGAAACTTGACATAGCTATGCAAATTTTCAATACATAAAAGTTATATATTCGGAAACATGATTCAATTTCCTACATTTCATCTTTTTTACTCAATGCAAGATATTTTGCATAAGTAGCTCAAAAAATCCAAGTAAGTTGAGGGATGCCTGCTTTTTCAGTTTTCTATTGCATCTAACGCGCCAAAAGTGACCCTCATTAGCTTGCACTGACCCTTATGTGGTTCAAAAATATAAGTGTTCCTCTTTCTTCAACCTTTTCTAGAGGTGCCTCCATGCATCCTTATAAAACTCCATATCTTAGCTCTATATTTTCTTTTGTTGAGTAGAAATGTATACTCTATAATATTGGAGGACTCTTTATATCCAACAAACTCACCCATCAAACTACAATGTTCAGGCTTAGTTTAAAACCTCACTCAGGTGTATTTCCCTTCAATGCCTTGTGAGGACCCCTATTCAAGTTATAGATTGTCATACTGCAAGTTTCTACCCAAATGAACATACTCAGACCTAATCCATGCACCATTGTCTTGGTTGTCTCCCCCATGGATCTATTCTTTATTTTATCCACCCCATTCTATTGGGGATTGTAAAACATTATCAACTTCCTCTTGATCCTTGCTTCTTTTCAAAAGAATCCAATTCCTTGGAGGTATACTCTCCTCCATTGTTAGATCTTAGTGCCTTGATCTTCTTACCTATTTGGTTCCCCACAAGAGATAAAGACCTCCATCGAACTCTTGGAACTTGCTAAAGACCCCATCATTGGTCTTCATAAAATGGATCTAGGTTTTCCTAAAAGTGTAATCAATGACATAAACATAATAAATATTTCCAGTTGATGATGCATGTCCACACACATTCAAATGTACCATATCCAAAATCCCTTTTTATCAGTGCTTGTTGCTTAGAAAAGTAGTCATGGCATGCTTGTCAAGTGCACAAACCTTGCACACTCCTATGCTCTCTACCATGAATTCGGTAGCCCCACTAACATGCCCTTCAAGAGAGGAAGGGTTCTATAGGGCAAGTGACTTAATAGTATGTGTCAAAGCTCACATAGATTGCCACTTCTATGTACCAAGGCTCATGCATTTGACATAAATTTTGGTTATCAAGGGAAAGTGTTTACTAGTGGTGGCATGCACACGCACAAGTGGATTTTTTTAGAATTTCTCAATATCATGAATTTTTTTTGTTCACCACTATTATATGAGCTTGGATTCCCTTTATTGTATGTTCCTAGACTTTTGTATATTGTAGCATTTCAAATAAATATTTTTGTTTCTTTTAGTCTCAATAACATTGCTTTGTTTTTTATATACAACAATTTAGAATATTTAGTATTTATTTGTGCATTAAATCCTCTAGGGTAGAGATCCATTGCTTTGTTGTTTTTTAATAAACAAGTCATAGTATTTAGTATTTATTTACGCATTAAATCCTCTAGGGCATGGAGCCATTGCTTTGTTGTTTTCATGCAATAAATCCTTTATGGTAGACAACTATTGCGTGGTTTTTTTGTTATTTTTTAATAAACATCAATTCATAATATCTAGTATTTATTTCTAATTAAATCCTTTAGGGAAGGGACTAAACTGCACGCAGCTCTTGTTATATTTTGTATATGTTATTATATAATATTATCAATGTAGCACATAAGATTCCAATTTAGTATTGAACTAGTACTATAATAATTATTATTTTCTTCTTTTCAAAAATAAATTATTAATTTTCATGTATAGTTTATCATTTAATATTGAACTAGTATTATAATAATTATTATTTTCTTCTTTTCAAAAATAAATTATTAATTTGAAAATAAATTATTAATTTTCATGTGTTTGCGATATTTCATGTATGGTTTATATGATCAAAACAATTTTTTTGTGAACCTGTAAAAATTATTGTTTTCAAATGTATATCATTTTTTCATTAGTTGTTAATTATCATAAATATAATATTTTTAATTAAAATTTTAAATTTAATTAAACCTAAATTAATGGTTGGAAATAATTATTTCATCAACCTCCATATTAATGAATTTGACAATTATAATTACTTTAGTTCAAAGTAGTTAATGTTTTGTAGTAGCAAGGCTCAAGGTTTATTCTCTTCGGATCAAGTGATGAGGTGGCTACACTCACATTGAAGAAGTTTTGTAGGTGAGGTGGCCATATTCCCATTGAAGAAGTTTTGAATTCAAGTTTAATGGCATCATGTTCTATATTCAAAATTTTACCTATCGTATTAATTTCCACTGCGTGAAGCCATATCGAAAGTCTTCCATCAAAAGTTTCATCTGATGCACAATTGGGTATGTTTCAAGTTTTGTTGAAATCCATCGTTCCAATGGAGCGAAGTCCCGATGACCTGAAATCCAATGATTTTATCGGGAGTTCCATATCGGAGGTGAAAACAAGTAATGTATGTGAGGAGTCTCTATGGAGTAAGTCAGATAGCGTATCGAACCCAAGGTATCGGAAGTGCCTCATTAGAGTTTAGAACACATTGTGATACTAAGAGGGGGGGCGAATCAATATCTCATGCAAACTTACTATTCCACTTTCAATTCATCAAACAGTATATGCATCAATCAACCATTAACAAGAGAGTACACTCAATGTATATAGAAAAAAATCAATATATAGTATTTATAAAAACAATATGACTACATCAAGTTGAGGAGACTTATATCTCCAATGATCACCAGCTACAACTGGCGGGAGGCTCTAGCCTCCTTGTTTCTTCAGCTCCAACTGAAGGGATGCTCCAACACCCTACATTTTAGCTCCAACTGGAGGGAGGATATAGCCCCCTTTTCTTAGTCAACTCCAACTAACAAGAAGCTTCCAGCTACAACTAGAAGCAGGCTACAACCCCCTCACACACGTCCTCTGCTACGACAGGATGGAGGCTACAACCCCCTTTGCACACTTTATTTATCTTACTCTAAATTGCGCACTACGCGTTCTTCTCAGCCTTCTCTGTACTTTTCATTTTCCTGAGTCTTACTATGTACTACACACTCTCCTCAGATTTCTTTGTACTTCGCACTTTCCTCAATCTTACTTTGTACTGCGAACTCTTCTCAACTTTATCTGTACTTCGCTCTTTCCTCGGTCTTAATCTCCACTCCTTTCTCTACAATGCAAACTCTCTACAGCTTTCTTTACACTGCTCACTTTCTACTACATAATATGTACTACACACACTCCACAGTTTTCTCTTAACCACACACTCTTTTCTACACACTTTCTACATTGTGCACTCTCTACACACTTTGCACAGTGCACACTTTTATGCACAACTCTTTTCTTCTCATTCTACGTTGTGCACTTTGTTCAACACACTCATATTTATTACCTCTATGCTATTCTGCACTCACAACACTTTGCTCTATGCACTTTCCATAGATTCTTGCATACTAGGGTCTTCTTACCTTCCACAGCTTGCTATGTACCTCATACTGGCTAGCTCTGCAGTAGTGCATACTTGACTCAACACACTATTCTCAACTTCCTTTGCACTATGCACTAGGATCTGCTTCAGACTTCGTCCTTCCTTGTAATGGTGACTTTTCCCAATGGCAACTTTGCACAAAACATTGTTTCCAAAATCTATCCTTCGTCTTATCTGTTGAGATACTGTAACTTCCAAGAATATTATATTTGTACTTTATTATTCAGAGATGTTTCATTCCTCCATAGAGATCTTATTGTATATCCAGAGATGTTTATTCCTCTGAGAGAATGTGGTAACTTGGGTTATTAGACTTCCCTAGTGGGGTCAGCCTAGATTCAGTTGTATGGGGTGTTTAAGTCCCCAGTGGGGTCGGCCCAGTCAGCATTATGTTGAGTGGTTAAGTTGGGGCCAACCTAGTTAGTGTAAAAGTCAATTTGAAGTAGTGTATAAATAGAGGAGGTGTGTTTCTCATTTAACACACTCATTCGCTCACTTGTGATTGGCGCATAGGAGAGAGAGAGAGAGATGTTATGAAGGAGAAGGAGCTCTTTTTTGGGGATTAAATCTTTTTATTTGTTGATCATCTATATTGAGGAAGCTTTGCTGGGTTTTCTACCCCATGAGGGTTTCCCAGAATAAATCTGTGTCTCTTGGGTTTATGTTGTGTTTGTTGTTCTTTCAGTGATCCTGTATATGCTATTGTTCTGAAATTGAATGTAATACTGATGTTATCTATGTTAGCATATTGAATCTTAAAATGGTATCTGAGATAGCCTGAAGGAAGACAATGCATGGCACTTACGACACTTGTCTCACTTGCAACAATTTGAAAGTTAGAGTTTTCTATAGCAAAACCTAGTCATCGTGGAACTTTCGCTATAAATCCATTTTGGCGAAGTGTCAAGATATGAAACTTATACAGGACGAATATAACATCCCCTTGTACCTTGTGTCCGAATATTAGCCTCATATTCATTGTACTTCGTGATTTATGATCCGTACAAGTTAGGGTTTCTACCTCTTCCAGAATGCAGTCCTAAACAGGTGACCTAGGGAAAAAGGTCATATCTCGGGCTAGGAAGCTCCAAATGAAATTTTGTAAAAAGTGAAAGGTAGGGCACGTACTTTATTTTTACAGGTTTGGGTTTCAGAGGCCGAAGTTGAAACAGTGACACGTGGCACACCATACAAGTTTGATATGTTGTTTCATCCCATAAACAGGTCATGTTGCGACACTTGGAATAAATGTCTCTCAGAGAATCCATTAAAGCTTAGACTTATGGGGTTGGAAATATGATAGGTTAGGCTACCACAGGCTGAAGTTTCAGACCCTTCAGATCCGAAATTGCAGAGATACACTAGAAACAATATGACACATTTGAATTGGCTCAACGGAGGAAATCTAAGAAGAGAAGGAAGAAGCTCTCACTTAGGGTTTTCAGTGTTTAGGTCTGGAAGGACCTGATACAATGTTGGAGACACCTGATACAACATTGGAATATTTTATAATGGATTTGGAATCCATTCATCATATATATTAATCCTCCATCAAAATGTTGTGGGAGGAAGGAGATTGAAGATTAGGGTTTCCAAGTAAGAAGAAACCCTAGAAAAGTTGGGAGACTCACAGGTAAGCGATGAAGAAGGTTTAAATAGAACTGATATTCTATCATCATAGCACCATGAAAATATATAAGATGTTTACAAGTGATCTACCTTGGATGTTTAGGGTTTTACCCTTATAAATAAGACTACTCGAAAGGTATGACTTGAGAAGATACAGGTATGTTTTGAAATTTGTTTCATGACTAAGTTTATAATATGTTTATCTTCATATTATTGAGGTTAGTACAATCATAATTAGTTTAGATTGTCTAATCACCTTAGTAAAAGTATGAATACATAGAAGACATTCATTGATTAGTTTTATGACACTTATGATTGTACTAATGCACATGTGATGTTGTATGAGGATGATGTTGTCTGCTAAACATGAGAGATACATCAAGAAAGACAAATTGAGTTCTATGAACATGATGACATGAATACAAACACTCATCCATATTTTTTGATCACATAGAAGCTCTACTTACGACGTATGTATGACTTTGTTCTACTATGCTTAACTTATGAGATATGCATGTTCTAGCACAAGGTCTCTAAATCATTGAAGAGAACAAAGAAGATATTGTTTGGGTATAATAATCCAGGTATGTTTTCCTATATCAAGTTAGAATCCTACTTTGTGTTAGGATCTTAGGTAAGTATACATGTGTATGAAATGATCATGACCATACATACTTAAGATTATTTAGAATCATAATGTTTTGATAGTATTGAGATTATACTAATGAATGTATGATTATGTATGAGATCATGAGGATGACACTAGTGCACACTTAAGCATGCATAGTGGTACAAAATGAATAGAAGTTCAAAGACATATAGAGATCAAGCGGGAGGAAACCACACAAACATAAAAGATAAGTATTTGAGTTGTTATTTGAATCTCTGAAATAGTTGTATGCATTCCTAGAACATATCATGCATAGTTTAAGCATTCATATAGCATTGAACAGTATACTACTAATATGCATATGATGGGTAAGTTGGACAAACATTCCATTGTTATCTATCTAGAATGAAACCTCTTTGCTGACATGCTGAGAGCTGTGCACGCTCTTGATAGTATGTTCTGGTAGAGATGGAAGGCATCTAGATAACCACTGTATGAATACAGGATATGGAAAAGGTGCCAAAGTATTGGTGAAGATAGTTGCAAAACTATGTGAATCATATCTATATGCATTATAGGTCATCATGTCAACATGATTTGATGATTTTGAAGTATTACTAATCATGTAATTAACTTTGATTTGTAGGAAAGATCATGGGATATGATCTACAAAAGAAGGATGATGAACACCGAACAAGTGATGGATGTTCAACAAGAAGACTTACAAATCAAACGTAATATAGAAGGCTCGTGGCTAGAAGATTCTCTTAGAAAGAGGAAGAGGATCATGACGAGATGTTTGCTCCAAGTGGCTAGATAAGACCATTCTCTTAATGGTGTAATTGAAAAAAGCTCTGTACGGGTACCCAGGATCGATAGTCATTTGATGAGCTTAATGATCACCATGGGTGATGCGGATTTCAACCTTTGCTACAAGGTTGAAGATGGTGTCTATATACAGATGACATTCTTCTCTTAGATGGAAGCAAGAAGGAACTCACCATAGAGTTTGAATGATCTTGAGGCTCATATCAGTAGACCCATCTGAAGGGAGATGGCATGGATAGATATGTAGAAGATCACTCAATGCAGAGTGTGAATGATGTTCAGTCACAGAGGGAGAATCGATAGCTTCTTGACAAGCTTGGGATTTACCAAAAGTAAAGCTGATCCTAACCTTTACCTTAAGGTTATGGATGATGAACCTGTCATACTATTATTGTATGTGGGTGATCTCTTTCTGACAAGGAATGAGAAACAGATCATGGTAAGCAAGAAGAAGCTAGCTACAGAATTTGAGATGAAAATATCTCGGATTGATGCATTACTTCCTAGGTATGGAAGTATAGCAAGGCCCAGAAGGAATCTTTCTCAACTAGGGAAAGTATTTGATATGTTGGAATGCAAAATCCATGGCCACTCCCATGGATTCCAACTTGAAGATGTTAGCTAATGACCCATCAGAGTTAGTGGATGTGACTCTGTACAGACAGATTATTGGGTCATTGATGTATCTAACAAATACCAAGCCAGACATATGCTTTGTTATGAACACTTTGAGTTATTATCTAGTGGAACCTAGACGTGTTCACCTGATAGCTGCAAAGCATGTGATGAGGTACCTAAAGGGTATGATAGACTTTGATCTATGTTATCTTGGAGATCATGACTTCAAATTGTATGGCTACACAGATGTTGATTGGACAGGAAGTGTATCAGACAGGAAGAGTACATCATCGGGAGGATGTTATTGTCTAGGATATGCCATGATCTCATGGTTTAGAAGGAAGCAGTCTAATTTGGCTCTTAGCACAACTGAAGCAGAATATATTGTTGATTGCTCTGCTAGTTGTGAAGTGATATGGTTTTGGAATTTCTTATCAAGATTGTTTGACTTGGAGATGGACCCCACTGTGATATTGTGTGACAACCAGAGTTGTATCAAGATGAATAAGAATCCAAGTGTTCCATGATAAGTCAAAGCACATAGAGATCTTATATTTCTATATATGGGATATGGTGTAGAAAGGAGCTATAAAGCTCGAGTATGTGGGCACTGACGAACAAGTTGCTGATGTATTGACCAAAACTCTGTCTCGAGTAAAGTTTGAGCATATCTGAAACAAGCTTGGTGTAGCTCAGAAGGACCCTCCTTGAAAGGGGGAGTAATATGGTCGATGATGTGGATACTTGTATAGATGATGAGGATACTTGTATCGATGATGAGGATACATGTATCGATGATGAGGTTACATGTTCCGACGATGAGGTCGATGATGAGGATACGTGATATTGACGATGAATTCAATGATACCGATGATGAGGTCGATGATGAGGTTACCTGTTCCAACGATGAGATTGATGATGAGGTTACCTGTCCCGACGATGAGGTTGATGATATCAATGATAAGGTTGAGAAGTGGCCCCTATTAGACGAGAGAGATTGTATCATCCCTGGACATCGGTCCCTGAATTGATCCATAGACATATGTCTCTGAAAAGTGGTTCTTAGACTTTGTCTAAGTAGACGTGATAGGACTGCATCGTCCCTAAATGGTTAGTTCAAAATGTACATGATAGGACTGCATCGTCCCTGAACATTTAGCTCAAAATGTACGTGATAGGACTGCATCATCCCTGAACAATTTAGTTCAAAATGTACGTGATAGGACTGCATCGTCCCTTAACGGTTAGTTCAAAATGTACGTGATAGGACTACATCATCCCTGAGCATTTAGTTCAAAATGTACGTGATAGGACTGCATCATCCCTGAACAGTTTAGTTCAAAATGTATGTGATAGGACTGCATCATCCCTGAATGGTTAGTTCAAAATGTACGTGATAGGACTGCATCGTCCCTAAACATTTAGTTCAAAATGTACGTGATAGGACTGCATCGTCCCTCAATAGTTTGGTTCAAAATGCACGTGATAGGATTGCATCGTCTCTGAACAATTAGTTCAAAATGTACGTGATAGGATTGCATCGTCCCTGAACATTTAGTTCAAAATGTACGTGATAGGACTGCATCATCCCTAAATAGTTTGGTTGAAAATGTACATGATAGGACTACATCGTCCCTAAACTTTTAGTTCAAAATGTACATGATAGGACTGCATCGTCCCTGAATGTTTAGTTCAAAATGTACGTGATAGAACTGCATCGTCCCTAAACGGTTGGTTCAAAATGTACATGAGAGGACTGCATTGTCCCTAAATGTTTGGTTCAAAATGTACGTGACAGGACTGCATCGTCCTTAGACATGAGAGGTGTCTTAAATGGATCAAGGACTGCATCGTCCTTAGACATGAGAGGTGTCTTAAATGGATCAAGGACTGAATCATCCTTAAACATGAGAGGTGTCTTAAATGGATCAAGGACTGCATTGTCCTTAGACATGAGAGGTGTCTTAAATGGATCAAGGACTGCATCATCCATAGACATGAGAGGTGTCTTAAAAGGATCGGGATTGATCATCCTATAAGTAGAACTAGATTGCATCGTCCATAGACATGAGAGGTGTCTTAAAGTGAGATGAATTGATCATCCCGTAATTGGATCATGTGTATTGCAGAGTATGCTGCTATGATGATACTGTTGATCAAGATGATCCAGATGATGACACTGTTGATCAAGATGATCCAGATGAGGATGTTGATAGAGATGATCCATATGATGATACTGTTGATCGAGATGATCCAGATGATGATGTTGATCGAGATGATCCAGATGATGATATTGTTGATCGAGATGATCTAGATGATGATGTTGATCGAGATGATCCAGATGATGATGTTGATCAAGATGATCCAGATGATGATGTTGATCAAGATGATCTAGATGATGATACTGTTGATCGAGATGATCCAGATGATGATGTTGATCGAGATGATCCAGATGATGACACTGTTGATTGAGATGATCCAGATGATAATGTTGATCGAGATTATCCAAATGATGATACTGTTGATTGAGATGATCCAGATGATGATGTTGATCGAGATGATCTAGATGATGATACTATTGATCGAGATGATCCAGATGATGATGTTGATCGAGATGATCCAGATGATGACACTGTTGATCGAGATGATCCAGATGATGATGTTGATCAAGATGATCCAGATGATGACGTTGATCGAGATGATCCAGATGATGATATTGTTGATCGAGATGATCCAAATGATGATGTTGATCGAGATGATCTAGATGATGACACTGTTGATCGAGATGATCCATATGATGATGTTGATCGAGATGATCCAGATGATGACACTGTTGATCAAGATGATCCAGATGATAATGTTGATCAAGATGATCCAGATGATGATATTGTTGATCAAGATGATCCAGATGATGATGTTGATCAAGATGATACAGATGATGATGTTGATCGAGATGATCCAGATGATGATGTTGATCGAGATGATCCAAATGATGATGTTGATCAAGATGATCCAGGTGATGATGCTATTGATCGAGATGATCCAAATGATGTTGTTGATCGAGATGATCCAAATGATGCTATTGATCGAGAATATCCAGATGATGATATTGTTGTAGTTGTTCGGATGCTGCAGAAGATGAAGACTCAATACTGAATATGTTCCAGTATTGAATATTTAAACATGTTCCAGCAACTGGTTGAGTTACTGATGATGTTAAAGAAAGCTTCCAATGATTTATAGATGTATCATGTATCATGTAGTTGATGACTCCTTGCTCCTGCATATGTTGTTATAATATCCTTCTCATTAAGGGGGGGTGTTGAGATATTGTAACTTCTAAGAATATTATATTTGTACTTTATTATTCCGAAGATGTTTCAATCCTCCGTAGAGATCTTGTTATATATCCGGAGATGTTTATTCCTCCGAGATAATGTGGTAACTTGGGTTATTAGAATTCCCTAGTGGAGTCGGCCCAAAGTTAGTTGTATGGGGTGTTTAAGTCCCCAGTGGGGTCAGCCCAGTCAGCATTATGTTGAGTGGTTAAGTTGGGGCCGACCTAGTTAGTGTAAAATTCAAGTCGGAGTAGTGTATAAATAGAGGAGGTGTGTTCCTCATTTAACACACTCATTCACTCACTTGTGATTGGCACATAGGAGAGAGAGAGAGATCTTCTATGAAGGAGAAGGAGCTCTTGTTTGGTGATTACATCTTTGTATTTGTTGATCATCTATATTGAGGAAGCTTTGCTAGGTTTTCTACCCCATGAGGGTTTCCCAGGACAAATCTGTGTCTCTTGTGTTTATGTTGTGTTTTTTGTTCTTCCAGTGATCCTGTATATGCTATTGTTGTGAAATTGAATGTAATATTGATGTTATCTATCTTAGCATATTGAATCTTAACATTATCTATGACTTCGCACTTGGTTTTTCTTTAGGATTTGTCTTCTTGTGACTTCGTAGTTGGTTCTAATTCAAGCTTTGTATTCCTTACTAACTGCAAATTCGCTCTGGGTGCCTCTCCAAGACTTCATCCTTCCTCCCAACTATGACTTCACTCAACTGTGACTTCACACTACACTCTACTTCAAATCAAATAGTCATTAATCTCCTCAAATCCCCATATATTCACTATTACATCTTTCATATCTTCATTACTTCATTGAGATTACACACCCATTTAGAGCTCCATCTTCTTTCCTTCCTTCTTCTGAACTGCAAACCCTTCGCCTTACATTTATTCAGCTCGTACCTCAAGTCCATTCTCACAATGATCATCATGCTCTTATTATACACTATTGACCTCCCCTTCCTTTTTGAGTAAGAGGACCAACCAAGATGCTCAACTTGATTTATAGGCTTTCTTAAGTCAACTTGTCTTGACATTTGTACTGACTTAAATTGCATTGTTGTGTGGGCTATACACCATTCAAGGAGCCATATTTTGGGTTACAATACCCCTATACAACACCCACTTTATTGTGCATGCTCTCTGTTGGGTTGCAAGAACTCGACATGTCGCCTATTTCACTACGTACTTTTCTTCATACTCTCTTCGACATTATTTTTTATATACTTCTTCAAACTGGATTCTAATTACATGAATTCTATACATTTTACTCCCATTTGACATCAATGACAACAATAGGTCCAACAATATCCCCCTTTGTCATTGATTTCAACACCAAGTAAAACCGATTTCCCCCTAAGTATTAGCTCCTCATTGGTGCTTCTCCTCTAATCATCTCCCCCTGATTTGCATCCCACTAATCCACTGATCCATTGCTCCCTAGCTTCGTAGCCCTTGTTTTACTGTCAAACTCCCCCGTTGACATCAATAGAAAAGGGATACTCCCCCTGGACTCATGCTTTTTCTTTATGTTGCTTCTCAGTTTCGCTTCAGTTCACTATTCATTCTTTAATTGCTGTTATTTCTTTCAATTCTTTGAATTGCTACACAAAAAATCATTGGTTTGATCCAATGAATTTTTCAATCTTCCGTTGCTTTTTACATGTATAGTGACTTCATTCTTGCTTCTTTTACTATTATCTTTCTCAAGATGATTGGGTTTTCCTAATTTAAGGATTTTATCATAATGCAAGAATGAACTGATATTAGAATATCCATTCTTTTAACCTTCAACCTCTTGTTTCATCTTTGTTTCTCTCATTGAAAAGTGTCTCAACATGCTCAAGTCCATTTCATTGGAGTATCAATCATGTACATGTTCTCTTAAGAAATGATACTTGATGGGTATATGCTTGGTTTTTGGGTGCATCACTGGATTTTTTGAGACACTGATTGCACTCATGTTGTCACAACAAATAGGAATTGGTTGATCGTATTCGACTTTGATATCCTTCATATTTTTCTTCATCCAGAGTGTTTTTTTACAACATTCGGAAGTAGCCATGTATTCTACATGGATCTCCCCTTTCTAATGACAATTGTTTTTCTTTTTCCCCCTGTCAACTAGACTTGTTCAACTCTTCTCAGTTTTTTCTTAACAATTCTCAAATAAATCTCTTATCTTTGTCAATGTCACCGCATTGAACTTTCTTTCCCATCTTTCAGAACTTGAATGATAAGTTGAACTATGTAGAAAACCATCTCCCATGATTCATATTTGCTAGAAAATATTAAATTGAACTGACATATTGGTTGGGACATATGCATGACTCTGAAGTAGATCATACAAGTGACATAACCACTTCAATGCACGTTAGATGTCATGTGTATCTTGGTATAAAGAGTGAAAACTCCAACATTAATGCAAGCATATAGAGAACAACCAATTCATTCATGCCAAAAATGAATCATGCGGTTTTTACTTCCATGCCTTTTCAACCTTTTCAAAAGCATACAAGTGTAAATGACTTATGAGTACGACTAGAATCACTTATGAGCGATAATTGATCATGGATTTTACCAAATATGGAATTTGCACTTCGATTCCATGGATTTTATGCAACTATTTCTAGTGCATTAGATCTGATTCCCACTTTGTTGGTATCCAACCATTCAGTGAACGTATTTTCTTAGTAATTTGGTCACCATGTCTGATACTGATAGCCTGCAGTGCATTAATTATTCTAAGACCAATCTCTCTAAAATAGTTCAAAAACAACCAAAGGAATTCAAGGATCTCAAAGAAAATTTGGAGAATTGGATATCTCGAATAGAGGAGACTAGCTTCAGGGATTGGTATGACCAAACACAGGTTAATCAGTGCAATGCAAATGAAATCACAGCTCTCAAGAACCGAATTTAACAATTAGAGAGGTAGCAAGAGAATGTCATGGTCCTTTTGTTGCAGGCACAGATAGAACTAGGTAGTGCAGGTGTCGAAGAGGGAACCTTGCTAGATACTGAATTGTGCTTGTCATTACAAAACCCTAGACATTAACTAGAAATTCGGTTGTCAACAAATTATCCACAGATAAAGTTATAGTTTTGTATTATTTTCAAATGTTAGTATTGTAATTAAGAATGAACTATGATTTTGTAGATCAAGGACAATTATAGGCTTGCATATTTTGGTAAATTTTAAATGTATGACTCATGACTACTGAACTGTACTTCTTTCGGTTTTGGCCTCTACGATAGTAGTCTCTTTTTATAATATAAATTTTCACCATTTCAGTAGATGTTGATAGATCCATCCTTGTACATACATAGAGCATTCTTTAAATGCCTCCAACTTCGACTTTTCTTATCATCATTATATTAGGCTGATTTCGTCCTTGAATTCATAATTTGTGTATAGTCCACTCAAAATCAAGGGTCTTCGCATAATGTTCTAGCAATTATTAGGATATGTAGCAGTCTTTGTTGCTTCATGACTACTGTCACCATCTTCATTGATACTTAGCCTTGGATTTTTCCATTACCTTTCCTTTATGTATTGTATGAAGTGAATCTTATTGATTGTCTTCTTGAGTTCAAACAATTTTGAGTTTTTTGGACAAAACCACTACAAGTGTAGCATCTCATTGTATGATAGTACATTCCAATATGTCCATAATAATTGAACCTAAAACATTTCAATGTGTTTTCCTTATCATTTCCCCCTCCGTTTTTATTTATAAAAAAAAAAATCAATCAAAATAAGATGGAAGATCTTTCATGATCTTCACAGTCTAGTTCCTTATTTTCACTTTTATTATCTTGAGTAGTTTGGACTGCATCAGTACTAATATTTTCCATTGATTTCTTCTTCCATATTTTTATATCTTTATGTGCAATATCTTTGGAACTTATGTTTATTGAATCAATAGATTTCTTTGTCCATTTTTTTGTATGTTCTTGTCTAAGAGGTTTTGTTGGATTACTTCTGTAATGTCGTGCTATGTGTCCATAGGTGTGGCAATTGTAACAATAAAATTTGAAGGAGTTCATACCTATGGTTCTTGATGGAGTATACCTGTCATAAGATTTGCAATGGAAAACCTTGTGACCATAATTTTTGCAGGTGTAACAACAACCATGAAAAATATTTGAATACATGTGAGTAGTTGATTTTTCTTGGGATGAAGATCTTTGAAATGAATTCATTTTGATTTCTTGCTTGATATTATTTTGTTGCTTGGTCCATCCTTGCATATTATTCCTTTTATGTTGAATTCCAACTTTGTTGTATCTTTAATTACAATTTTTATTCTCCTCTTCTCCTCCATGTGACTTGGAGTCTTTAGTATTACGTTGAAATCCAATTCCTCTTTTATTGCTTGAGCCTCTTTTCTGGCTTAAGAGATTATTCAAGTCTGATGTAAATTTCTCAAAACTTATGTTGATGATGCTTTCCTTGTTCAACCTCTCATGTAAGATATCGATTTAACTATCCTTTTCTTGAAGCTTGTTTGTCATTTCTTCTCCCTTAATCCTCATATCTTCCAGTTGACCCTTGAGCGAAGTGACCTCTTTCGATTGCTCCATGTTTGTTGCAATAGTCCTTTCTAATTCACCTTTTAAGAAGTCATTCTCAAATTTTCTAGCTTCACATATTTCATCATTGTCCTTTACCTGAATAGTTAGATCCTCCTCAAATCTCGTAGCTTCTTCAACTTGGAATTTCAGATCAATGATAGTCTTTGAGTCATTTTCATGCTCTTCATGTTTCTCTTCTTGAATTTTTTAATAAATTTTTTCTGCAACACATTTTTTTCCTGCGATTTCTTTAATCCTTCTAGAGCATGAAAAGTATTTCTTTCAATTTTTTCAAGAGCATCCTTGGGTACTTGAATATATAAATTATCTTAGTAATTTGTCTTTGAGCTGCTCATTTTCCTTTCTTAATTTTTCTAATTCTTCTAGAGCACAAGTAAGTTCTCCTTCCCAATCAACCTCAGCTTCTATTTCACCAAAATTTTCATCTTTATTTTCATCCTCTTAACCAAGTGGGCATACTTCATAATTTATATAAGAGCAATGAGAAATATTGCATTTGAAAAAAGAATGTTTAAGAGGATTCTTACCTTCAAAGTGTGAAATTTTGTGAAATTCTCACAGAGATCTAGAGACAGATAAAATTCACACAAAGTATAACAGAGATCAAAAGAATTGAGCAAGAAAAATAGAGAAGGAAAAATTGAGTTACAACACAAGAGAATAAAGAACAAATGGAAAAAAATCCATTATATCTATTATTCAGTAAAATGTGTACATAAATAATACATCTACAAAGGATAAATTTGTGAGCCCAAAGAGGCAGTTGGAATCCACACATGTGGTAGGATTAGTTTTCATTGAAACCATCTCCCGATTAGATCTAGTGGCCACCGATGATGAATGACTAGTCAACTAGAGTGGACTAGCACATAACTGAGTTATTGGGGATGGAGATTACGGAATGAGACTCCAAGGAGGCGCAATACTGATTTTTAGTGGTCAAAAAGGCGCTCCTACACTCAGTAGTAGTGAAACTAGGTGTAACAGTGAGTTAGCTGAGTAATCAAGGGTATAAGGCACCCTAAATCATGGAATTGATTGTATTGAATCCTAAAATCATGCATGAGGGCACCTTTGGAAATAAATGAAGTAACCAAGGCGCTCTAAGTGGATAAGAGGGATAATGATGACCAAATTTAATCTCTAGGGGGGGTAAATTAAGGAGTAGGTGCTAGGAGACTCAACTACCAATGCATGGATGCATGGACTGCATGGAATGCATGCATGCATGCAAAACCAAGGTGAGATGGTTAGAATATTCCAACACCCCCCTTAAGCCTGACCATGTGAGGAAAGATCAGAAATAGGGCCCTGGTAACTGAGACCAAAGATCACCCTTTACAAATGTATTAGTCCATTAAAGTGAGGAAAGAGGGAAAACCCTATGGAAACAAATCCCCCCCTCCAGAAGGACATGAAACACACCAAAAATGTCCCGCTCCAAACTTCAAGTAGGTGTGATGATTGAATCAGTGTCTGGAGGTATCTTCCTCTTGGGAAGAAGTGGATCATGCTCCAAAAACATGTTCTTGAATTCTCCTTCAGTGGATGCAAGTGAATTTGGAGGCTCTCTAAACTTGATCTTCAAACCAAACATGATGAGAACAAATCCAAAAATACGAATATCATCCCGGAACTTGAAATTCGAACCAACTGAGGTATGTCGATCAACTCCAGGAATGTGTAGATGGTTCCTTGATATCTCCTTTGAACCAACATAGGTGATATCATAACCACATTAACCATGACAAGATGTTGGTGGATTGGACTTCAAATCAGATCCAAGTGAGAGGAGCAAGTGTCAAAGAAAATGCAGAATGTCTCCAACTTCATTTGCAGCTTGAGGAAGTGTGCATTTGACCATTATGGAATAGGAAGGAGGTATGGGACCAAGGAGAGCATATCCAACATATCCAAAGATTGATCTAGCCTCCAAAACATCCAGTAGATCACAATCTTGCACATCAGTAAGCTCATGGGAAGTAGAAAATTTGAAACCTTCTTCAACCTCTAGAGTAGTAACTGACATATCTTGCTCATAATTCGAAATAGAATACGTTGAGAACATGAGTGAGAAATGGATAATATCTCCAAAAGGATACACTTCATTAGTTGTATCACTTTCATCTGCATCAACTACATGGGAAGGGGGGAATTCTAAATTGTCTTCAACTTCTAGAGAAACATAGGAAGGAATGTATTCAACAGGAACTTCCTGTGTTGAATCTATAGCTTCTTCTTCATCTTGAACAACTTCATCATGAGAGATACTTGAGGTTGAGACATAATTAGAGAGAACACTTGAGGAGTTATCATTGGACTTGTTCTCCAAGTTATTTGCACCAATCTCTTCATTTTTCTTTCCAAATGATTTGTCCAAATGGATCCAGAGATCACTTGGATATTTAGCAATTTCCATGAGGTAGGACATACTAGGAGACATAGAAAGACACATCGCTCCATAGGCTCTATCACAATCATTTAGTCAATCATTCTTCTCTTCATATGAAGAAAAATATCTCATAACACCAATGCACATCTCAAAAAGACACTGTCTCTTCACATATGCTATCATCTTTGGTTTCCACTCATCATAATTGAATGGAGAGAGAGGAGGAACTGCTTTCAAATTCATGGAAGTTGTTGTAGAATACCTACACAAAAAAGATCTAAAAAAATATTTGGAATATTAATTTGCTCGGAAAATCTATGATACCATGTGAGACTTTGTGAAATTATCAGAGAGATCTAGAGACAAAGATAAAATTCACACTTAGTCTAACAGATATCAAAAGAATTATGCATAAAAAATAGAGAAGGAAAAACTAAGTTACAACACAAGAGAATGAAGAACAATTGGAAAAACTTCCATTACATATATTATTCAGTAAAATGTGTACATAAATAATACATCTACAAAGGAGAAATTCGTGAGCCGAAAGAGGCAGTTGGAATCCACACATGTGGTAGGCTTAGTTTGCATTGAAACCTTCTCCCAATAAGGTCTAGTGGCCACCGATGATGAATGACTAGTTAACTAGGGTGGGCTGGCACATAACTAAGTCATTAGGGCTAGATATTAGGGGATGAGACTCCAAGGAGGCGCAATACCTAGTTTTAGTGGTCAAAATAGGCACTCCTACACTCAGTAGCAGTGAAACTAGGTGTAACAGTGAGTTAACTGAGTAATCAAGGGGACAAGGCGCCCTAAATCATGGAACTAATTGTACTAACTCCTAAAATCATGCATGAGGGAGCCTTTGGAATTTAGTGATGTAACCAAGGTTCTTTTCTTGGACAAGAGGGATAATGATGACCAAATTTAATCTCTAAGGGGGCTAAATTAAGGACTAGGTGCTAAGAGACTCAACTACCAATGCATGGATGCATGGAGTTTTCCATGGAATGCATGCATGCATGCAAAACCAAGATGAGATGGTTAGAATATTCCAACACCACCCCTTAAGCCTGACCATGTGAGTAAATATCAGAAATAGGACCCTGGTAACTGAGACCAAAGGTCACCCTTTACAAATTTATTAGTCCATGTAAGTGAGGAAAGAGGGAAAACCCTATGGAAACAAAACTCCTCCTCAAGAAGGACATGAAACACACCAAAAATTTCCCGCTCCAAACTTCAAGTAGGTGTGATGCTGTAATCAGTGTCTGGAGGTATCTTCCTCTTGGGAAGAAGTGGATCATGCTCCAAAAACATGTGCTTGAATTCTCCTTCAATGGATGCAAGTGAATTTGGAGGCTCTCTCAACTTGCTCTTCAGACCAAACATGATGAGAACAAATCCAAAAATACGAATATCATCCTGGAACTTGAAATTAGAACCAACTGAGGTATGTCAATCAACTCTAGGAATGTGTAGATGGTTCCTTGATATCTCCTTTGAACCAACATAGGTGATATCATAACCAAATTAACCATGACATGATGGTGGTGGATTGGACTTCAAATCAGATCCAAGTGAGAGGAGCAAGTGTCGAAGCAAATGCGGAATGTCTCCAACTTCATTTGCAACTTGAGGAAGTGTTCATTTGATCATTATGGAATAGGAAGGAGGTATGGAACCAAGGAGAGCATATCCAACATCTCCAAATATTGATCTAGCCTCCAGAACATCCAGTAGATCACAATATTTCACATCAGTAAGCTCATGGGAAGTAGAAAATTCGAAACCTTCTTCAACTTCTAGAGTAGTAACTAACATATCTTGCTCATAATTCAAAATAGAAGACATTGAGAACATGAGTGAGGAATGGATAATCTCTCCAAAAGGATACGCTTCATTAGTTGTATCACTTTCATCTGCATCAGCTTCATGGGAAGGGGACAACTCTAAATTTTATTCAACTTCTAGAGAAACAAAGCAAGGAATGTCTTCAACAGGAACTTTCTGTGTTGAATCTACAACTTCTTCTTCATCTTGAACAACTTCATCATGAGAGATACTTGAGGTTGAGACATAATTAGAGAGAACACTTGAGGAGGTATCACTGGACTTGTTCTCCAAATGATTTGCACCAATCTCTTCATTTTTCTTTCCAAATTATTTGTCCAATTGGGTCCAGAGATCATTTGGATATTTAGCATTTTCCATGAGGTAGCACATACTAGGAGACATAGCAAGACACATTGCTCCACAGGCTCTATCACAATCATTTATCCTATCATTAGTCTCTTCATATGAAGAAAAATATCTCATAACACCAATGAACATCTCAAAAAGACCCCGTCTCTTCACATATGCTATCATCTTTTGTTTCCACTCTTCATAATTGAATGGAGAGAGAGGAGGAATTGCTTTCATATTCATGGAAGCTGTTGTAGAATACCTCTACAAAAAAATTCTAAAAAAATATATGGAATATTAATTTGCTCAGAAAATCTATGATACCATGTGATATTTTGTGAAATTCTCACAGAGATCTAGAGACAAAGATAAAATTCACACTTAGTCTAACAGAGATCAAAAGAATTGAGCATGAAAAATAGAGAAGAAAAAACTAAGTTACAACACAAGACAATGAAGAACAATTGGAAAAATTTCCATTACATCTATTATTCAGTAAAATGTGTACATAAATAATACATCTACAAAGGATAAATTCGTGAGCCCAAAGAGGCAGTTGGAATCGACACATGTGGTAGGATTAGTTTGCATTGAAACCATCTCCCGATAAGGTCTAGTGGCCACCAATGATGAATGACTAGTTAACTGGGGTGGGATGGCACACAACTGAGTCATTGGGGATAGATATTAGGGATTGAGACTCCAAGGAGGTGCAATATTGAGTTTTAGTGGTCAAAATAGGCGCTCCTACACTCAGTAGCAGTGAAACTAGGTGTAACAGTGAGTTAACTAAGTAATCAAGGGGACAAGGCACCCTAAATCATGGAACTAATTGTACTGACTCCTAAAATCATGCATGAGGGTTCCTTTGGACTTCAGTGATGTAACCAAGGTGCTTTGAGTGGATAAAAGGGATAATGATGACCAAATTTAATCTCTAGGGGGCCTAAATTAAGGACTAGGTGCTAGGAGACTCAACTACCAATGCATGGATGCATGGAGTGCTACATGGAATGCATGCATGCATGCAAAACCAAGATGAGATGGTTATAATATTCCAACACCCCCCCTTAAGCCCGAACATGTGAGGAAAGATCATAAATAGGGCCCTGGTAACTCAAACCAAAGGTCACCCTTTTTAAATTTATTAGTCCATTTAAGTGAGGAAAGAGGGAAAACCCTATGGAAACAAAACCTCCCCTCAAGAAGGACATGAAACGCACCAAACATTCCCCGCTCCAAAATTCAAGTAGGTGTGATGCTTGAATCAGTTTTTGGAGGTATCTTCCTCTTGGGAAGAAGTGGATCATTCTCCAAAAAAATCTGCTTGAACTCTCCTTCAGTGGATGCAAGTGAATCTGGAGGCACTCTGAACTTGCTCTTCAGACCAAACATGATGAGAACAAATCCAAAAATACTAATATCATCCTGGAACTTGAAATTCAAACCAGCTGAGGTATGTCGATCAACTCTAGGAATGTGTAGATGGTTCCTTGATATATCCTTTGATCCAACATAGGTGATATCATAACCAAATTAACCATGACATGATGGTGGTGGATGTAATATCCCGATTTTGACCATATTGCATTAAAATTGTAAATGATGTAAATATTGTTATTAATCATGGTGAGGAGCTCAAGGCCAAGGCCCCGCCATCAATTTAGTGTTTCATGTATCGGCAATTAAAATAGATGCATATGGTTCTTGTGCTGGGCATGCACAATGTAAATTAATACATCATGTAAATACGAATTTTAATGAAATACCCACAACTAGCTATGCAATGCAACAAAGAGATGGGGGCATGATTTTTATAAGGAATAGGGAGGAAAATTATTCAAACCCTTGAGCCAATGGTGCTAACCCATGTGTCAATGAGAAAACCCATAAACCACCAACTACCCATTTTGGCTTATGCGCCCAATCATTAAATTTTTCCAAGAGTTGGTTGAGGCAGTTAATGCCTTGGGAGTGGAGAGGTATGGCAGCCAATTTTCGTGTATGGGAAAGCCTATTAGGAACCCATGTCTTTACTTTGTTAGTATGTTGTTGTTGTACGCATATGCTTTGTAAGTCGTCCCGTAGTATTTGTTGATCAATAGTTTGTGTTATTGTTGTTGGCGCATATGCTTTGTAAGTCGCCCGTAGTATTGTGGATCCATAGTTTGTAACGGCCCATGGTTTCGACCCATAGTATTGGCGCCTAGAATTAGTATATAAGTGTGTGTTGAGACCTATGAAGGCACCGTGAAGTTATTTGTATTGAGCTTGCTCATAGGAGGTTGCCCCCTCAAAGTGGCTTGTGATCAATATAAAAGTGATTCTGAGTTCTGTCATTTCTGCTATTTCGCATATTCGTATTAATTAATTGTTGCAGGTGCCTCACATCTGGTATCAGAGCACTTTCTTGGGCTCGCTGGGTGAAATTTCTGCCAAAAATTTTTTTCGCATCTGTTGCAGGTTTGGATTTGGGAATAATCCCTATCCACTTAACTGTGGGAAGTACTTGGGCATAAGCCCTAAAACTCATTGTGAGGAGTACCATAGGAACCCCGAAGTAACTGGCCCATTGAGAGGACCTGCCAGCGAAAAGGGCAACAACCCCTACCTGATTGACTAGTTCCCACCTATGAGGTAAACCAAGAGCTGTCGTGTGTGGCAAAGCGGTTATCAGTTTTACCTAAGCCATGGAGTGAGGGGTACTACCCCAATACGCAAGCCGTCAGACAACATTGGTGGCCAAGTGAAACCCTTGAACTATTAAGAAGCCGCACATACCTGGGGTCCATATCTAATTTCAGCTGAACTGTCGTCGATCGTTGCTGCGCCGTTTTACATCTAGTCATTCAGATCCATTTTTCAAGCCGTTCCAGAGCCATCCATTTTCAATCCATTTGGCACCGTTTCAGATCCCTTTCGAGCCGTAGCCGCTCCAGTCTGGAAAAAAAAAAAAAACAGTTTTTTCTCCATATCTCCCTTGTTTTCACTCTGTTTCCCTTCAAATTTTCGGGGAACCCCTGTCACCCCATTCTGCATATTTCATTCCTGAAGACCCTATCCAAAATTTCCCTTCCCAAAGCCCGAAATCCCACATTTTTCTATTTTTAGGGTTTGCCATAACTTCCTCAGATTTCACCCAATCACCCTCAAATTTTATCACGGAGTTCATTTTTGAATTCTGCTTCTTTGTTCCCCTCTGCCAAATTTTCTCATTCTTTCACCCCGCTTCTGGAATCCTCATTTTTGTTTCCTTGTCTATTCAACAATGTCCAAAACCTAGTCAAACCCCAATTACCCTTCAGACTTTTTCCCTAGTCCAAATTTTCCCTTACTGAAGTAGTTTCTGTTTTTGTTTTCCTACCCAGTCAACCGAAAAAAAAAAAAAAAAAACACTCCTGGTTATGGTTGTCACCCATGCAGGAGCAAAAACCATGGAGGAAGCACTTGCAGCCATCCAAGCCAAACTCCAGGATCTGGATGAAAAATTTCTCGACCTCCATCTTGAATATTCAGCTATGAACAACAAACGACAGTCCGAGTCTTCATCAGACAATGGGTTCTCCTCTTCCAGCAATTTCCGTGGTCCGAAGCTTGATTTTCCTCACTTCAATGGTACTGATCCAACTGGATGGATCTATCGTGCAGAACAGTATTTCAGTCTACATAATACTTTTGATGTCAACAAAGTTCCGCTGGCATCCTTTCACTTGGAACAGGAAGCTCTTCAATGGTACCGTTGGTACATCAAGGCTCATCCAGAGCCCAAATGGCCAGACTTTTGCCAGCTCCTTTTGCAACGATTTGGTCCTAGTGCTTTTGATGACTTCACAGGAGCCCTCACTAAACTTCGCCAAATTGGCACGGTGAGAGAGTATCAAACCGAATTTGAGAATCTAACCAACCACACCGAAGGATTGTCTGATGACTTTTACCAGAGTTGTTTTATCAGTGGTCTAAAGGATGCCATCCGCTCTGAGGTCAAAATGTTCTGTCCCAACACAATGATGGAAGCCCTAGGGTTGGCTAAGTTGGCAGAAGACAAGATTGCAGCCCAACAACGCTCCAAGCCCACTTTTGTTCCCTTCCGAAATATGGGTCCTCAGCGACCACCTATACCGCAAGCTCCTCGACCGACTCCTATCAAGCGTTTGTCTGAAACAGAGATGCAAGCACGCAGAGAAAAGGGGCTTTGCTATAATTATGATGAGAAATTCACTCGGGGACATAGATGTGTTCAGCAAAAGCTCTATCTCTTGGATGTGGAGTCTCCGCCTGCCTCTGAAATTGGTGACGAAGATCCAGAAACACTGGATGCTCCGGTCGACATTCAAGAACCGCCTATTGACCCTCCGTCTCAGGATGACCAGCCAGAGATATCTCTCCATGCTTTAGCTGGAATCACCACCCCCCAAACAATGCAGGTCAGGGGTTACTTCAAGAAGCTACCTCTTACAATACTCATTGATTCTGGTAGCACTCATAATTTCATTGACCCTCGGATCGCCAAACAAGCTGATTGTTTTATCCACCTTGCTCCAACTTTGAAGTCGTGGTTGCCAATGGGGGCACCTTACCTTGCAAAGGGAAGTGTCGAAATGTGCGTATCTCTATGGGAGATTATACCTTGCGCTCTGACATGTTTTCCTTGCCCTTAGGCGGATGTGATGTGGTTTTGGGTGCTTAATGGCTACGCACACTTGGCCTTATCTTATGGGATTTTGCTGAACTTTGGATGCAGTTTTCCCTCAATGGACAAAAACACACATTGACAGGATTACAACCAGGTTCTCTCAGCATCATTAGTTCACATCGCATGGAAAAACTCCTCAAGAAGAATTCACATGGTGTCATCTCTCAGATCCATTCCATCCAGATGCAACCATCAGCGGTCTCCACTACTCCTTTGGATCTACAACAAATTCTGGATCGATATACAGGTGTCTTTGTTGAACCAGTGGGATTGCCACCTTCCAGGCCAGAAGACCATCGTATTCAGCTCCTTCCTGGCAGCGTTCCTCCCAACATCAGGCCCTATCGCTACCCATTTCACCAAAAAACGGAGATTGAAATGCTCGTTCGGGACTTATTGAAGCAAGGTATTATTTGCCCAAGCACTAGTTCCTGTTCTTCTCCAGTTATTCTTGTCTGCAAAAAAGATGGGTCATGGCACCTCTGCATTGACTTCCGAGCACTTAATCACCTCACCATCAAGGATAAGTTTCCACTTCCTGTTGTTGATGAGCTTCTTGATGAGCTTCATGGGGCTCACTTTTTCTCCAAGTTGGATCTTCGTTCTGGGTATCATCAAATTCGAGTTCATGAGGATGATATTCCTAAAACATCTTTCCACACACATGATGGCCATTATGATTTTTTGGTCATGCCCTTTGGCCTCACTAATGCTCCTTCCACATTCCAGGCCTTAATGAGTAAAATATTTCGACCCTACTTGCGGAAATTCATTCTGGTATTCTTTGATGATATCCTCATCTACAGTAAAACATGGGATGAACATCTCCAGCATCTGGATCTTGTCATGCAACTTTTCTCTGACCATCATCTCCATGCCAAGCAGTCTAAATGTGTTTTTGGACAAAAGGAAGTTGAGTATCTCGGGCACATTATCTCAGCACAAGAAGTTCGCGTGGATCCTGCCAAAATCGATGCCATGAACAATTGGCCGCATCCTCAGACACTCAAGAGCCTTTGTGGTTTTTTGGGATTGACTGGCTACTACCGCAAGTT
The DNA here is from genome assembly GCA_027924585.1 of Larix kaempferi. Lineage (NCBI taxonomy): Eukaryota > Viridiplantae > Streptophyta > Pinopsida > Pinales > Pinaceae > Larix > Larix kaempferi. The sequence goes on from BSBM01000563.1 coordinate 1,078,436, forward strand.
TGTCAAGGATTATGGGAAGATTGCAGCTCCATTAACTGCTCTATTGAAAAAAGATGCTTTTACATGGACACCTGTTGCTCAGTGTGCATTTGACAAGCTAAAACAAGCTATGTGTACTACACCTGTGCTAGCTATGCCCGATTTTTCCAAGCCCTTCACTATTGAGAGTGATGCTTGCGGAAATGGACTTGGTGTTGTTCTCCTTCAAGATGAACACCCCATTGCGTTCACCAGCAAAGCCCTTTCAGGTAAGAATTTAGCTGCCTCTACCTATGAGAAGGAAATGATGGCTATTTTACATGCAGTACAGAAGTGGCGCCCATACCTATTAGGGAATCATTTCTGCATCAAGACTGATCACCAGAGTCTGAAATATTTCTTGGACCAACGTGTCTCCTCCCCGGCACAACAGAAATGGGTTAGCAAACTCATGGGTTATGACTATGAGATCACTTACAAGAAGGGTAAAGACAATATTGTGGCAGATGCTCTTTCTCGCACATTTGATGCCCAAGGTTCTCTTTCAGCTATTTCTATGCCTGTTCCAAATTGGTTGCAATCTATTCAACAGGGTTATGTCAATTACTCTTCCTTGTCTCAAATCATCCAACGCTTGACCAACAACCCTTCTGTTGTACCACATTACTCTTGGGATGGTGCTTCTATGCGATACAAGGGTCGTCTGGTGCTTCCCTAGAGCACAGATCTTCAACAGGCTGTCTTCTATGAACTCCATGCTTCTCCATCGGCAGGGCACTCGGGGTTCCTCAAAACGTATGAACGAGCATGGCGTAACTTCTTTTGGCAGGGCATGAAAAGGACAATTCAACAGATGGTGGCCGAATGTGATACCTGCCAGCGCAATAAGGGTGAAACAACACTCCTTCCAGGATTGCTTGAACCCTTTCCCATACCTACACGGATTTGGACAGATATTTCTATGGATTTCATTGAAGGGCTCCCTAAATCTGGCGGGAAGACAGTGATTCTCGTTGTGGTTGATCGCCTCTCCAAATATAGTCATTTTTGTGCTCTCAGCCATCCCTATATAGCCTCCTCCGTCGCTCAAATTTTTCTGGACCAGATCTTTCGTCTTCATGGCATCCCTTCTTCCATTGTCTCGGATCGTGATGCGACTTTCACCAATCATTTTTGGACAGAACTATTTCGCCACACTGGCACCAAATTGAAGATGAGTTCAGGGTATCACCCACAAATAGATGGTCAGACTAAAATTGTCAAAAAATGCTTGGAAACTTATCTTCGTTGCTTCACCTCGGAACAACAACATCAATGGGAAAAGTGGCTTCCTCTCGCTGAATGGTGGTACAATACCTCTTACCACACTGCCTCTAAGATGACCCCATATGAAGCAGTCTATGGTCAGGCACCTCCATCTCTTCTTCCATACACCCCCACCAGTTCACCAGTTCAAGAAGTTGACACGGTCCTTCGAAACCATGATCAGATTCTTCGCATTTTGCAGGACAATCTTCACATGGCAAGAAATCGCATGAAGCACCAAGCTGATCAGCACCGTTCGGAGCACACTTTTCAAGTCGGCGATATGGTTTTTCTTCGTCTCCAGCCATACAAACAATCCTCCTTGAAACTCAAAGGGCGTCATAAGCTCGCTCCAAAGTTCTATGGGCCATATCGGATTCTTCAGAAGATTGGGTCCATTACTTATAAATTGGAACTTCCTCCTTCTTCCCGCATTCATCCAGTCTTTCATGTCTCTTGTCTAAAGAAATTTCTTGGCACCAACATCAGCGGACAAACGATTTTACCCGAACTGGATAATGAAGGATCCATCATTTTTTAGCCAGAGGCCATCCTCAATCGGCGCACACGTCAGCTTCGCTCTCGCTCTATCACAGAGGTCTTAATTCAGTGGCACGACATGCAACCAGAGGATGCTACATGGGAACCACTCCTTCAGATTCAACAACAATTTCCACATCTAAAGCTTTGAGGACAAAGCTTTTTTTAAGAGGGAGGGGATGTTAGGAACCCATGTCTTTACTTTGTTAGTATGTTGTTGTTGGACGCATATGCTTTGTAAGTCGTCCCGTAGTATTTGTTGATCAATAGTTTGTGTTATTGTTGTTGGCGCATATGCTTTGTAAGTCGCCCGTAGTATTGTGGATCCATAGTTTGTAACGGCCCATGGTTTCGACCCATAGTATTGGCGCCTAGAATTAGTATATAAGTGTGTGTTGAGACCTATGAAGGCACCGTGAAGTTATTTGTATTGAGCTTGCTCATAGGAGGTTGCCCCCTCGAAGTGGCCTGTGATCAATATAAAAGTGATTCTGAGTTCTGTCATTTCTGCTATTTCGCATATTCATATTAATTAATTGTTGCAGGTGCCTCACAAAGCCATCAACCTGGGAATTCGTATTTTTCATTCTTGGGCAAGAAACACCCATGAATTTCCTTCCCAATCCATTATTCATGAGGAGACTTCACTCTCTCACGTTTTGGAATCTTGCTAGGCATTTCTCTCAGGAAGTACGTTGTAAATTCGTTGGTTTTCAAGCTGAGAATCTTGTTTTTGTGATGGATGGACTGTGGGGAAAGAGGAGAATCCATTGGGAAGCAATAGATAAGTTTTTATAGCTTGATGTTTCCCCTTATTGTTGTGAAATCATTTTTGAATTTCCAGATTTGGTTTTCATTATGGAAAATTTGTTTTTGTGAACCCAGCAGTTATCTCCTACCCCAGAAATTGTTTTGGAATGTTCCCATCAATTGTGTGACTGTGTATGTGTCAATTTCGGGTGCCAACCTATCACGGTTTTTCCCAAAAATCATGTTGGTTCCCTGCTGCCAGTTAATGACTATGTGAAGGTCATTTTGGCCCTTGAATGCCCAAGCCTTTTCCCTCTCACGTAGTCTGAGCTAGGTGGGGCTTTTCCCATCACATTTTTCATCTATCTCCTGCATTTTTCCATGCATGGGAACTCGTTTTTGTATTGCACAATGGCTGCGAGGAAGGGAGCCACGAATTTGGGGTTTATGGAGGCCGTTGTTGTCCCTTGAGTGCCCACAAATGTTTTCTGGAAACGGTTTTGTTCTCCTAGGGTGATTCCCCAATTGCCATTTCGTTTTTGGTTGCCCAACATTTTTCTTCATGCCCAGAAATTGTGGTTTTGTTGTTATGTGCATCCCTATTTTGGTTTGATCCTGTGAGCAAGAAATTTGGAGTGGTAGTGGACAGAATTGGCTTGATAAACCTAGTAAAGGGAGTAACCTCTTAGAAAGATCAAGAGGGCTTTGGGTACTTTTCTATGCACACCCTGAGAGCACTAGAAAGGAAGGTATGGTTTGAGGGACTATGTAGCAGTGAAGAGAATACTTCCTTGTGGTGGGTGTGTAGGTATTGTGGGTGCCAAGTTAGATAGATCTTGTAGAGGTATCCATGGCTCTGTGCTTGAGCTCACTAGCTTAGCAATTCTTCCTTTCCATTTCCTAGCAGCCTAATAAACCCAATCGTAGATTGGCTTGGCTCATTTTGGTGCATGTTTGGCTATGTGTGAGTATGTTGTTCCCTTGTTCCTTGTAGAAATCATGCCCAGCTCGGGGGTGGCAGTTGTATCAAGAGATTGATAAGCACAGCTGGCCTATGGTTGGGTGGAACATTGCAGTTGCATAGCTGGTTGCTCGGGACTACTTTGTTGAAAATAAGTACTCTCATGTGTTTAAATTCTGCAATGTATTTATTCAATGGCTGTCATGAAAATGTTGAATGTATGTTAGATATTAAACATGATTTTTAATTCCGTTTTGTTCAATTATAATATGCATATGTACATGTATTTTTCTATCAATGAATGAATTTTTACTTATGGGATATGGGGCTAGATGCCCGGAATTAGAGTCATGTTCTCTCCCTTGCTTGGGCTAATGGGAGGGGACGCCACAGTGTGGTATCAGAGCCATAGGCTACAGCATTGGGCCTCTATGGGCCAAGTATGATCACAGTTACAAGGGAAGATCCCCTTCTAAACACCACAGATTACCCTGTTGGGCCTCAATAGACTAAGGTTGAACAGTTTGCAGAGCTTATGATTCAACACTGCGGCTGTTGGTCCTTTCATAGAGATATAAATCATTGTGTGTATATGTATGTAGTATTTGAAGTTAAAATGAACTAGAGAAACCTGAATATCTCATAGCTTCTATTTGATTAAGATGGAAAATCATTCCCATGACTGTTTTGAGGATTATTTCAAAATTGCTTGCATTGATTTCATCTTATGAAAGTGAGGAAGGAGGGAGAAAATCCCTTTTCAGGTCGAATGCTTACTTACATTGCTCCTAATGTAGTAGCATTCTGTTTTGTATTTGTTGATTGCCCCATGAAGATGAGAAGGAGGCACAACCTCTTTCCATCTTATATTGTTTTGTTGTTTTGTTGTTTCATGTTTGACATGGAAGAGGTTCAATATTTCTTGAAATACTTTCTGTTTTATGTGAGTTTGATCTGTAAGTAGCTCACCTCTGTAAGGAAACGAAGGACATATTTCAAGAAAAGAATTCTAACTGTCTTTGAAAATTTGCAAAAAAAATTCTAACTGTTTTTCTGAGTTTTCTGCTAAGGCAGTGTCAGCAATTTTAGCCTTATCTTTCGCAACATAGTCGGCAAAATAGTTGTTAATTCGATGCCGAAAGATTTAAAAAAAAAAAAAAAAAAATTCAAAAATTTTTCCTAAGGGCTGTGGTGGCGGCAAAAAATAGGTTAACTATGCGCGACATGGTGGCGAAAGTTAAACTAACTTTCTGCACACGCGGCGGCAAAAGTTAGGCTAACTTTCCGCGCGCGCGGTGGTGAAAGTTAGACTAATTTTCTACACGCGCGGCGGCGAGAATTGGGCTAACTCTTGTGACTCTGTCGGCAAAGATAAGCCCAAAAGCGCCGCAACGGTCGGCGAAATAGATGTTAAACTTTGCGTCGAAGGGAAGCGGTCAGCAGTCGCAAGGTTGGCGGTCGGAAATTTTAATGATAATTTTTGCGACACGATCGGCAGAGATGTTGCTAATTCTGCGCCGAAAGGGAAGAGAAAATTCTAAATTTTTTCTAAGTGTTTCGAATTTTTTTTCCTAAAGGCTGTGTCAGCGAAGTTAAGGTTAAACTTCTGCATGCGCGGGTGGCAGAATTAACGTTAACTTCTGCGTGCGTGGCGGAAAAATTAGCGTTAATATCTGTGACTCACGCGGTGACATATTTTAGCTTAAAATTCTGCGACATGGGCGGCACTTTTTAAGCTAAATTTCTGCGACAATGGCGGCCATTTTAACCTTAATAATTGCGCCAAATGGGGAAAGTCTATGATTGGACAAAGTTGTCAATATGGGATTTCCCCACATACATGCAAATAATTTATAGCATTATAATGCAACTAACAGTTGTGTTTATAAACACATTTTGCAGAATTATAGTCACATCAAAGCAGCATTCCAGATAAGTGCAGTTGGAAAGTTCTGATCTTGGTTGGGCCAAGAATATCAACATCACGGATGATGCACAGGATCCCTATGAGCCTGAGACAGATGCCATGGGGGAAAATATACATTTTGAGAACGCTGAAACAGAATCCAATGGGAGAAGAAATCAAGAGACTCCCCCAGATATTGCAGCCACCATGAGGAACCTAAGGGTGGAGTTGCAAAGCTGTAGAGAAGATAATGAGAGGTTGATTAAAGCTCGGGAAGAACAAAATCAGTTGAATGCAGCCATCCTACAGAGTTTGACAGACATCCAAAGGCAAATAAACTCTGGGCATCAGACATCAAATCCATAAAAGAGTGGGAGTAGTTCAAGGAGAAATTCCCGCAAGAGGTCCAATATCTCAAGAAGAGTTTCTAGAGACAGAACCTATACTCCAGAAATCTCTTCTAGTGGATCATCTGACTCCGAAGGATCCATTGAGGGTTCAAGCTCTTCATCTCGCAAGAATAAGAGGAACAGGTATTACAAGAACAATTCACATGGGGAATTTAAGAAGGCAAAACCTCCTACATTCGATGGAGAGGTAAAGTCTGTTCAAGAAGATGAAGCTTGGCTTCTTGGGATGAGAAATTATTTCCAAGTCCAAGACTACTCTAGAAATATGAAGGCAAGGATCGCCATCTTCAACTTGAATGGACGAGCATCTATATGGTGGGAACACCTCAGGCAAGTGAAGAAGATCAATGAAAGAAAAATTGTGTGGAAGCAGTTCAAGAAATACTTCAAGCAGAAGTACCTCTCTGATAGGTACTATGATGACAAGATCAAAGAGTTCCATGAGCTGAGATTGGGACAATTGACCATGGAAGAGTATGCAAACAAGTTCTTGGAGTTGCTGAGGTATGTCAGGTATATTCGAGATGATAAGGTGAAAATTCAGCATTTTCTAAGTGGGCTACCTCATTCATATAAAGATAGGATTGAATTTGATGAGCCTTGAACTCTAGAGGAGACAAAGAGGAAGGCCAAGTATTGCTATGATCAAAACAAAAGCAAACCTAATTTCCATAAGGCATGGAAGGGTAAGAAGAATGAGAAGTTTGACTAGAGGAAGAAAGGTTTCAAACCTCCTCATATTAGAAATCAGCAAAGGAAGCCATCACAGGTTGTGACTAAGCCAACTAGGATGATGGGAGACAAGTCAAGAGACCCAAAGGAGCCAAGAGAACCACTTCAATGTTGGGGTTGTGGAGGAGACCACATGCCTAGGAACTGTCCACACCAGAATGGGAATGCAAATCAAGTTCACAACATCCAAGGAGCTGAAACTGTGGGTCAAGTGGCGAGGACAATCCCTAGAATCTATGCAGCACTAGATGACCGCCAGGTAGATCATCAATCGACTGTTGTTGAAGTTGAAGGTAAGATTGCTAAGCAATCTATTTCTATTTTGATTGATCCTATATCTACTCACAGTTATATCACTCCTAAAATTGTTGAGATTTGTGCTTTTAAGAAGTCAAAGCATAGTAAATCATGGTTAGTTCAACTAGCTACTGGAACCAAGAGAAAAGTCAGTGAAATTGTAGAGAAGTCTCCCTTAGAGATGGACGGGCTATTCACTTATGCAAATATGAATATTTTGCCACTTGGTTCCTATGATATTCTCATTGGGATGGATTGGTTAGAGGCACACAAGGTTAAACTTGACTGCTACAATAAAACTTTTGAATGCATGGACGAAGAAGGAAACCCAAGGGTTGTAAAAGGCATTCCAAAGGTGACTTCTGTTAGGCAGGTTTTTTCCATGCAGTTGAAGAAGTTCTGTAGGAAAGGTTTTCAATTGTATGCAACCCATGTTTTGGAGGCAACAGAGAATGAAACTCTTAAGTTGGAGGACTATCATGTATTGCAGGAATTCAGGGATGTTTTTCCTGATTAGATTCCTACACTCCCTCCAAAGAGAGACATTGATTTTATAATTGAACTTGTGCCAGGAGCTGCACCAGTGTCTAAGGCACCCTACAGGATGAGTACACCGGAATTGCTAGAATTGAAAATGCAATTACAAGAGTTGTTGGAAAAGAAATATATCACGCCAAGTGTGTCCCCGTGGGGAGCACCTATTCTATTTGTGAAAAAGAAAGATGGAACACTCAGGTTATGTATTGAATACAGGCAGTTGAACAAATTTACTGTAAAGAATAAATATCCATTGCCCCGAATTGATGACCTGTTTGATCAAATGTGAGGGGCAAAGGTATTTTCAAAGATTGACTTGAGGTCAGGTCACCATCAGGTAAGAATCAAAGAGGAAGATATTCATAAGAAATCCTTTAGAACAAGTTATGGACACTATGAGTTTGTGGTGGTACCATTTGGTCTCACAAATGCACCAACTACATTCATGTGTCTCATGAATAGTGTTTTTAGCAAGTATTTGGACAAGTTTGTTCTTGTTTTTCTAGACGACATTCTCATATATTCTAAGAATGAAGAAGAGCATGAAGAACATTTGAAAATGACATTGCAATTGCTAAGGGAGCATAGGTTGTATGCAAAGTTAAGCAAATGTGACTTTTATAAAGATAAAATTCATTATTTGGGTCACATTATCTCAGACGAAAGAATATCTGTGGACCCTGAGAAGATTGAAGCCATTATGAATTGGCCAACTCCAAGAAATGTGACTGATGTGAGATCTTTTATGGGCCTTGATGGATACTACCGGATGTTTATTGAAAGATTCTCCAAGGTCGCAAACCCAATCACTTCTTTGCAAAAGAAGGGGATAAAGTTTGAATGGTCACCGAGATGTGAGGAAAGTTTCCAACGGTTGAAGAATCTTCTTACGAGTGCACCAATTTTGAAAATTGCAGACCCAGAAAAAGACTTTGTGGTGTGTACCGATGCATGCAATCAAGGACTTGGAGGAGTTCTTATGCAAGAAAACCACGTGGTATGCTATGAGTCGAGAAAGTTGAAGGAGCATGAGAAGAACTATGCTACTCATGATTTAGAACTTGTGTCCATAGTACATGCTTTAAATATGTGGAGGCATTACTTAATGGGCAGGAAATTTGAGCTAAGGACAGACCATTGTGGTCTGAAATACTTGTTTGATTAGCCAACTTTAAATGCTAGGCAAACTAGATGTTTGGAATTTTTGTGTGAATTTGATTTTGAAATCAAACACATAAAAGGGAAAGAAAACAAGGTGGCTGATGCACTTAGCAAGAAAGTACATGAAATGCATGTGGCAGCGCTTAGTACTTGTCAACCAGATTTGAGGCAGTAGATTATTAACCATATGGATGAAGATGAAGTGTATGTGCAGATAAAGGGCAAATTGCAGCACCATGACCTTGAAAAGAAGTATGAAGGATACCATTTGGAAGAAGATGGACTTCTTACTTATAAGAATAGAGCCTGTATTCCAAATGTGGCAGACTTGAGGAGGATTGTTATGGATGAAATCCATAAAGCTCCATACTCCGGTCACCCGGGATATTAGAAAACAATTGCTACAACAAGAAAAAATTATTTATGGCCAGGAATGAAGAAGGACATCGCTGAATACATTTCTAGGTGCATGAAATGTTAGCAAGCGAAGGTTGAACACCAACACCCAGCAGGTTTATTGCATCCATTGCTAATCCAGAATGGAAGTGGGAAGTAATTTCCATGGATTTTATTACAGTTTTGCCAATGACGGTGAGACAACATGATTCCATCATGGTGGTGGTGGAAAAGTTAACAAAGGAAGCACATTTTATACTAGTTAAGTCCACACATAAAGTCGATGCCATTGCAAATATTTTCATGAAGGAAATTTTCCGATTACATGGATTGCCTAAGGCGATAATATCTTATAGGGATACCAAGTTCACTTCCAATTTTTGGAAAGGTCTCTTTGCAGATTTGGGTACACAGTTGAACTTTAGTACCACATACCATCCTCAAACAGATGGGCAAACAGAAAGAGTAAATCATGTGCTTGAAGACATGCTTCGCATGTATGTTATGGACAAACCATCCAAGTGAGAGGATTATCTACACCTGGTAGATTTTGCATATAACAATGGGAAACAATCATCATTGGGAATAAGTCCATATGAGGCTTTGTACGGCAGAAGGTGTAGGACACCAATGACTTGGGATAATCTAGTGAACAGAATTGTACTTGCGCCAGAATTGCTTAAGGAAATGGAACAAGAAATTGCAAAGATCAGGTAGAATTTAAAAGCAGCCCGGGATAGACAGAAAAGCTATGTAGATAAGCTTAGAGTTCATAGGGAATTAAGTGTTGGGGATCATGTGTATCTTAGAGTGAGGCCAAGGAAGAGTTCCTTGAATCTTGGGGGTTGTGCCAAGCTATCACCTAGATATTGTGGGCCATTTGAAGTGCTTGAAAGAATAGGGCCAGTTGCATATAGATTTGCATTTCCTGCTAGCACTAGAGCTCATAATGTTTTTCATGTCTCTTTTCTTAAGAAATATGTACATGATCCTAACCATGTGATAAATTGGGATGTGATCCAAGTGGAACCTGAGGGAGAGTTCCAAACCGACCCATTGCGCATCCTAGACAAGAAGGTAACATTGCTCCGGAACCGAGCCATCGGACAGGTAAAGGTGCAATGGACGCACTACGGTCCCGATGAGGCTATATGGGAGTTGGAGGATGCCATGAGAGTGGCATATCCATTTTTGTTCAATTTTGATGAGCATTGAGGACAGTGCTAATGTAAGGGGGAGGGGAATGTAATATCCCGATTTTGACCCTATTGCATTAAAATTGTAAATGATGTAAATATTGTTATTAGTCATGGTGAGGAGCTCAAGGCCAAGGCCCCACTATCGATTTAGCATTTCATGTATCGGCAATTAAAATAGATGCATATGGTTCTTGTGCTGGGCATGCACAATGTAAATTAATACATCATGTAAATACGAATTTTAATGAAATACCCGCAACTAGCTATGCAATGCAACAAAGAGATGGGGGCATGATTTTTATAAGGAATAGGGAGGGAAATTATTCAAACCCTTGAGCCAATGGTGCTAACCCATGTGTCAATGAGAAAACCCATAAACCACCAACTACCCATTTTGGCTTATGCACCCAATCATTAAATTTTTCCAAGAGTTGGTTGAGGCAGTTAATGCCTTGGGAGTGGAGAGGTATGGCAGCCAATTTTCGTGTATGGGAAATCCATCAACTTGGGAATTTGTATTTTTCCTTCTTGGGCAAGAAAACACCCATGAATTGCCTTCCCAAGCCATTATTCATGAGGAGACTTCACTCTCTCACGTTTTGGAAGCTTGTTGGGTGTTTCTCTCAGGAAGTACGCTGTAAATTCACTGGTTTTCAAGCTGAGAATCCCGTTTTTGTGTTGGCTGGACTGTGGGGAAAGAGGAGAATCCATTGGGAACCAATAGATAAGTTTTGATAGCTTGTTGTTTCCCCTTATTGTTGTGAAACTATTTTTGAATTTCCAGATTTGGTTTTCATTATGGAAAAATCGTTTTTGTGAACCCAACAGTTATCTCCTACCTCAGAAATCATTTTTGAATGTTCGCATCAATTGTGTGACTATGGATGTGTCAATTTCGGGTGCCAACCTGTCACGGTTTTTCCCAAAAATCGTGTTGGTTCCCTGCTGCCAGTTAATGACTATGTGAAGGTCGTTTTGGCCCTTGAATGCCCAAGCCTTTTCCCTCTCATGCAGTCTGAGCTAGCTGGGGCTTTTCCCATCATGTTTTTCATCTATCTCCTGCATTTTTCCATGCCTGGGAACTCGTTTTTGTATTGCACAATGGCTGCGAGGAAGGGGGGCACGAATTTGGGGTTTATGGAGGTCGTTGTTGTCCCTTGAGTGCCCACAAATGTTTTCTGGAAATGGTTTTGTTCTCTGAGGGTGATTCCCCAATTGCCATTTCGTTTTTGGTTGCCCAACGTTTTTCTTCATGCCCATAAATTGTGGTTTTGTTGTTATGTGCATCCCTATTTTGGTTTGAACCTGTGAGCAAGAAATTTGGAGTGGTAGTGGACAGAATTGGCTTGATAAACCTAGTGAAGGGAGTAACCTTTCAGAAAGATCAAGAGGGCTTTGGGTACTTTTCTATGCACACCCTAAGAGCACTAGAAAGGAAGGTATGGCTTGAGGGACTATGTAGCAGTGAAGAGAATACTTCCTTTCCATTTCCTAGCAGCCTGATAAACCCAATCGTAGATTGGCTTGGCTCATTTTGGTGCATGTTTGGCTATGTGTGAGTCTTTTGTTGCCTTGTTCCTTGTAGAAATCATGCCCAGCTCAGGGGTGGCAGTTGTATCAAGAGATTGATAAGCACAGCTGGCCTATGGTTGGGTGGAACGTTGCAGTTGCATAGCTGGTTGCTCGGGACTACTTTGTTGAAGAGAAGTACTCTCATGTGTTTAAATTCTACAATGTATTTATTCAATGGCTGTCATGAAAATGTTGAATGTATGTTAGATATTAAACATGATTTTTAATTCCGTTGTGTTCAATTGCAATATTCATATGTACATGTCTTTTTCTATCAATGAATGAATTTTTACTTATGGGATATGGGGCTGGATTCTCAGAATCATAGTCATGTTCTCTCCCTTGCTTGGGCTGATGGGAGGGGATGCCACAGTGGATCGAACTTCAAATCAGATCCAAGTGAGAGGAGCAAGTGTCGAAGCAAATGCAGAATGTCTCCAAATTCATTTGCAGCTTGAGGAAGTGTGCATTTGATCATTATGGAATAGGAAGGAGGTATGGGACCAAGGAGAGCATATCCAACATATCAAAATATTGATCTAGACTCCAAATCATCCAATAGATCACAATCTTGCACATCAGTAAGCTCATGGGAAGTAGAAATTTTGAAACCTTCTTCAACCTCTAGAGTAGTAACTGACATATCTTGCTCATAATTTGAAATAGAAGACGTTGAGAACAAGAGTGAGGAATGGATAATATCTCCAAACAGATACGCTTCATTAGTTGTATCACTTTCATCTGCATCAACTACATGGGAAGGGGACAATTCTAAACTGTCTTCAACTTCTAGAGAAACAAAGGAAGGAATGTCTTCAACAGGAACTTCCTATGTTGAATCTGCAACTTCTTCTTAATCCTTAACAAATTCATCATGAGAGATACTTGAGGCTGAGACATAATTAGAGAAAACACTTAAGGAGGTATCACTGGACTTGTTCTCCAAATTATTTGCACCAATCTCTTCATTTTTCTTGCCAAATTATTTATCCAATTGGTTCCAGAGATCACTTGGATATTTAGCAGTTTCCATGAGGTAGCACATACTAGGAGACATAGAAAGACACATTTATCCATAAGCTTTATCAAAATCATTTAGCCAATCATTATTCTCTTCATACGAAGAAAAATATCTCATAACACCAATGCACATCTCAAAAAGACCCTGTCTCTTCATATATGCTATCATCTTTGGTTTCCACTCATCATAATTGAGTGGAAAGAGAGGAGGAACTACTTTCAGATTCATGGAAGTTGTTGTAGAATACCTGCACAAAAAAGATCTGAAAAAAAATATCTGGAATATTAATTTTCTCGGCAAAGCTATGATACCATGTGATATTTTTTTAAATTCTCACAGAGATCTAGAGACAAAGATCAAATTCACACTTAGTCTAATAGAGATCAAAATAATTGAGCATGAAAAATAGAGAAGGACAAACTGAGTTACAACATAAGAGAATGAAGAACAATAGGAAAAACTTCCATTACATCTATTATTCAGTAAAATGCGTACATAAATAATACATCTACAAAGGAGAAATTCATGAGCCCAAAGAGGCAGTTGGAATCCACACATGTGGTCAACCATCTCCCGATAAGGTCTAGTGGCCACCGATGATGAATGACTAGTCAGATGGGTAGGACTGGAACATAACTGAGTCATTGGAGCTAGATATTAGGGTATGAGACTCCAAGGAGGCACAATACTGACTTGTAGTGGTCAAAATAGGCGCTCCTACACTCAGTAGCAGTGAAAGTAGGTGTAACAGCCAGTTAACTAAGTAATCAAGGGGACAAGGCTCCCTAAATCATGGAACTGACTGTACTAACTCCTAAAATCATGCATGAGGGTTCCTTTGGAATTCAGTGATATAAACAAGGTGCTCTAAGTGGATACGAGGGCTAATGATGACCAAAGTTAAGCTCTAGGGAGCCTAATTTAAGGACTAGGTGCTAGGAGACTCAACTACCAATGCATGGATGCATGGAGTGCTGCATGGAGTGTTGCATGGAGTGTTGCATGGAATGCATGCATGCATGCAAAATGATTGCAAATCATGCAAAACGAAGATGATATGGTTAGAATATTCCAACACAAAGTTGGATGAGTTTTACACTGGGTCTTTGATGGAGCTAGCTTTTATTTCATGTGTCTTCTCTTCTTCATTTGAGTAGAGGTATTTTATTTTGAGCCATAGTTCTCTTGCTAAGGTGCATTGTCCCCCATTCTCTTTTAAGCTATCTGTTAGTCCATCAAGTATAGTTTCTATGGGAATCAAGTTATTCTTCATTGCATCATTCTGAGTTGTATAATTCACTTTCTTTGGTGGAATGTAGCTAGTGTCAAATGAGTTCCATATTTCAAGACCTACAATAACTAGGTACCACTTCATTTGTATACTCCATAACACATAGTTTGACCCATCAAATAAGGGTACTCCATTCATTGAAAGAACTGCTTATTCATCCATTGATGTGTTCAAGGATCTCCTTCAAGTTAGTCAAACTTGTGTGAAGAACCTTGCTCTGGTACCAATTGTTGAACACACCGAGATACTGAGAGGGGGAGGGGGTGAATTACTATCTCATGCAAATTTACTATTCCACTTTCAATTCATCAAACGGTATATGCATCAATCCACCATTAACAAGATATTACAATAAATGTATATAGAAAAAACTCAATATATAGTATTTATAAAAACAATATGACCACATCAAGTTGAGGAGAATTAAATCTCCAATGATCACCAGCTACAACTGGTGGGAGGATCTGACCTCCTTATTTCTTCATATCCAACTGAAGGGATGCTCCAACACCCTGTTTTTTAGCTCCAACTGGAAGGAGGCTACAACCCCCTTTTATTAGTAATCTCCAACTGATAGGAAGCTTCCAGCTACAACTTTAAGTAGGATACAACCCCCAAACGCACTTCCTCTTTTGTGACAGGATGGAGGCTCTAACCCCCTTTGCACACTTTCTTTTTCTTACTCTAAACTACACACTGCGTACTCTTCTCAGCCTTCTGTATACTTCACACTTTCCTCAGTCTTACTATGTACTGTGCACTCTCCTAATATTTCTCTGTACTTCGCACTTTCCTCAATCTTAATTTGTATTATGCACTCTTCTCATCTTTCTCTATACTTCGCTCTTTCCTCGGTCTTAATCTCTACTCCTTTTTCTACACTGCACACTCTCTACAAATTTATTTCCAATGTGCACTTTCTACTGCATAATATATACAACGAACAATATCTCCATAGTTTTCTCTGAACTGCAAACTCTTTTCTACACATTTTCTACAATGTGCACTATCTACACACTTTGCACAGTGCACTCTTTTCTACACAAATATTTTCTTCTCACTCTAGGCTGCACACTTTGTTCAACACACTCAACTTTATTCCCTCTGTGCTATTCTACACTCACAACACTTGGCTCTACGCACTTTCCACAACTTCTTGCATACTAGGGTATGCGTACCTTCCACAGCTTGATCTATACCTCATATTGGATAGCTCTACATTGCATACTTGACACAACACACTATTCTCAAATTCCTTTGTACTATGCACTAGGATTTCCTTCAAACTTCATCCTTCCTTGTAATGGTGACTTTTCCCAACTTCGGATTCATACAAAACTTTGTTTCTAAAATATATCCTTCATCCTATCTACTACTTCGCACTTGGTTTTGCTTTAGGCTTCGTCTTTTTGTGACTTCGTACTTGGTTCTGATTCGAGATTTGTCTTCCTTACTAACCGCAACTTTGTTCTAGGTGTCGCTCCAAGACTTCATCCTTCCTCGCAACTGCGAATTCACTCAACTATGACTTCGCACTACACTTTGCTTCATATCAACTAGTCATTGATCTCCTCAAATCCCCATATATTCACTATTAGATCTTTCATATCTTCATTTATTTCTTGAGCTTATGCACTTGTTCAAAGCTCCATCTTCTTTCCTTCCTTGTTCAAAACTACAAACCCTTCACCTTACATTTCTTCAGCTCGTACCCCAAGTCCATTCTCACAATGATTGGTGTGCTCTTATTTATACACGGCTGACCTCCCCTTATTTTTTGAGTAAGAGGATTGAACACGATGCTTAGCTTGATTTACAGTATTTATTTAGCCGACTTGTCTTGACATTTGTACTAACTTAAATTGCATTGTTGTGTGGGTTGTAGACCATTCAAGGAGCCATCTTTTGGGTTACAAGATCCCTACACAACACCCACTTTACTACGCATTCTCTCTTTTTTGTTGGAGGGCCTCGACACACTGCTTATTTCATTGCGCACATTCCTTCATACCCTCTTCGACATTCTATTCTATATACTTTTTCAAACTAGCTTCTAATTACATCAATTCTATACATTTTACTCCCATTTGACATCAATGAAAACACTAGGTCCAACACGGAGGAAGGGCATTGAAGTATACAAGAGGAAGTGTTGATGGGAGAGCCTGATGGGTGAAGTCTGACAAAAGTATTGGAGTATCAAGGTCTCGATAACCCGGTTTTTCTATGGTTCAATATCCAATATCATATGGGTATTTTGAAGGAGTTTGGTTTGAATGTTTTGATAAGTGTTGATAACTGATAGCTGATAGTGTTTCAGAAGGTCTTCATCAAAAGGAAAGTCCGTTGTACATTTTTTGTTTTATTTTGTGATGTCCCAATATATGTATTACCCGACAGAGGTTTGGAGGTTTAGTTTCTACAATAATTTAGTCGTCGATTTTATAATGTTTCCCCACCCAATTATAATATTATATCACCAATAAAAATACTACTTATGTGTGTGTGTGTCTGTGTCCCTTAAGTAGAAGAGAAGAAGGACAAAAAATTGCTTCTCTTGTATTTCTGTGTATGTTTATGTATTTGTGAGTTTGTAAACTCCCCTTAACCTTCATTGATTACTATACATTTAATACGCTGATTTCAAGTTTATGAGTCACCAATATGTTATTTAAAAAAAAATGAAAAATAGATACCAAACAACTTTGCTCTTCATTCTACTTGTTAAAATATAAATTTGTATTTTTATAATCAATTGATATGTGTTTCTCAATTGTTTTAGCCGCACACCAATAGAGATTTCTATCGAGAGGCTATGGACAACATTTCTGGAAGAAACTCCTAGAGTATCTCTAAATGCCCACAATTGGGCATGCATTGATTCATATTAAGTCTGGGATCTATATAGTCGAGGTATTTATTTGCAGAGATAATAGTAGTTCTTGAAATGGGCTTCTTGCACTGAAATCCAATGGACAACATCCAATTATCGCATGATGCAATTGTAAAACAACAATTTTGAAGCAATGGTCAGAATAGACCAAGTTAATATAATGTTTGAAACGGTGATAACTTGTTACCTTGTACTCAATGGACCATTCCTCTGCAGACTACAAACGATGGGAAAGCATGGTTTTATAAATATGTGATTTTCTCAAAACTTGAAGATGAAGATACACATGATTTCTTTCATACTCTGCTCCATTGAATCAATTAATTGTAATTTTATATTTAAGGATTTTAACCATATAACATGGTTTATGATGAAAATGAGTTATTTTTCCAGCGAAAAAAATCTACTATTGATATTCATAGGAATCAAATAGTACAATGATAGTCTAGATTCGTTGTCTGAATCGAGCAACAAAAACTCTAAGGTCTGAAATACATACTTATGTTCAAGACCTTCCGAATCCCAAAAAAAATTCAAAATATCAGACCTCCCAAAAGTATCCAAAAAAACAAAATGATGCAGAACATCTATAAGTACAGGCAATTGAATATAGTAGAAAAGATGGCCTCACAAACCTTAATCATAGAAATAAGTGACTCCACTATCAAGGATGGAATTATCCCACCATTCCTCTCAAAGTACTGACCTTCCAAACCTGCCAGAGCCTACTTTGATAACTTATCCGCCAACGAGTTATGAGCTCTATAAATATGTTCAAACCTAATATTCTGTTGTTGAGCTATTTCATATTGTGCTCGAAGACACCAATGTCTCAGATTTGTTACATTCAGTTTCAACTTACCATTAGCTCACTTGATTGTGACACGGGAATCTCCATATACTTTAATGTTAACTAAACCAAAAATATTTGCTATTACATGTGAATATAGTTGTGTTTATTTTTCAAAGTAGTAAAAATTATGTTACTTATGACTATCAATTTAGTAACATCATCACATCTATTCCAAGTTTAGTAGGATTCTTACATTTATCTAAATTTGTAGCACCATCATTGTGTAGAAACGAATTTTAGATATTTATAATAATCCGTTAATGGTTTGTAAAGGGTAGAGTTCCATTAATGTTAAAGCCTCTAGGTTTTTTATGTTTAAAGAATATAAACTCTTAGCCAAATAAAGAGTGTAATTTTTATTCCACAACACAAAGGGGATCACCATTGATATATATATCTAGAAAAAGGCAAGTAGCCCATAACTAACATGGCTAAGGAAAAGGGTTAATGTGAACCATTGGGTCTTATAATGAAGCCAACTTATAAAATCAAGTTGATTGACTCATAGCTTGGATAAATATATAATGAAGCCAATTTATTAAATCAAGTTGAGTGACTCATAGCTTGGATAAATATATACATATACTTATTGTAAATGAGAATTCGGTCAGAGTCTCTCTCGACTAAGACTACAATATATTGATTGTCTACTCTACACCCACATACGTGTTCATCTCCATCGAACTGAATATTTGCATCACGAGTATTCAAATTAGATAAGTAAAGATAAAGTAAGCTTTATTGTTGTTATGTATTTTAGTGGCATTCACATAAAGTCATCTAAGATAAAGTGAGCTTTATTGTTCTTATGTATTTTAGTGGCATTCACATAAAATCATCTAATATAGATGCAAACTACAATGTTAGTAGGTCTAACATGATGTACTTATTTTCATAGCAAACCATTCAAGAAAGGAAAGGAAGAGACAAGTGCTAATGAAGGAACACCTTTACCAGAAGTGCAAGATGATCCAAAAATAGTTAAGTATCGGTAGAAATAAGTATCAATGTTATGAATTTTAAAAATATATAATCACTTTCAGAGTATTATTGTTGATTATTTTCATTACATTAATTAAATTATAAAAAATTTGAAATATTTTTTCAATTTCTATTTATTCTTAAATGTGGTAATATGCTTACTTCTAATCTTTTTTGGGTCTGATTAGAATGAGTTGGAAATAGGTCTATCTAAATCATTATTAAGTTTAAATAATAGTAATAATAAAATTTTGTATGGATTTCAATTAATTGAGGTTATAAATCATTATCATTTTGAGGTATACATATTTCTCTTACAAGTGCATTCTTTTTTTATTCTTTTTTAGTAATTGTTTCTATTATTAATATAAAGACATTTTAATTTATGTTGCAATTCATTTTTAGGTTAATATTTTTATTTTATTTTTCAAAAAAAATTGTTAATCTTTTTTTCTTTTTTCTTATTAATTTTTTTTCAAATTTTATTTAAATAACTTTATAAGCATTCAACTTGTTATTCTTATAACCTTTATATCTTAAAACATAGTTACATCTAAAATGATATCATATAAATCATGAATGTTACTTGCTTTCTGTAATTACATTATTTAAGGCGTGGCATGTGGGAGATCATTTATGATCCCAAAGGAACTCAAGAAAGTAGCTTTTGGGGGGAATTGTGAAAAACAACAACAATCGAGAAAAAGCTTATGCTCTTCTCAAGGTATAAAAATGGAAAATTCATCAAATATAGAAACCATGCTTAAATCCAGAAGCAAAGTAGATTTTCAATATTATCCCCTATGTTTTATTTACCCACTCATTCAATTGTAGTATGGAAAGGACCCATTGCAAGGTCATTTACTCCCACATCTAACGAAGTGATGTAGCATTAAACATTGTCCCAACTCTACACATACCTCTCCTCTGTAGACTCCAATGTATTAAAGCCATGGATTGTTGATGGGAAGGTGGATATGGTATTTATGTTCCAAGAAACCATTCTCGGCTGCTACAATCTAGAAAGGTAAGTCAGACTCGGCCTTCACAACTCTGTCTGATAGTGGTTTTCTTATGCCTTGGTATTTTCAATGGTAATGGACATAATCCCTCTGCAAATTTTGTTCATCCTAGATTTTGTAAGGCATTCTTAGACAGACACCCTAATTTAGGTTCTACTAAGGGGAAATTGTCTTTAAATTTGAGTGTTGGGGCAATGAAAAGGGACAAAATAAGTATTGATTTTGTTGTGTAGTTCATGTATTATGTGGTTTTTTTCTTGTCTGGTTGCTTCTTGTTCGAATTGAGGGTTTGTGAATTGTCATTCTAAGTGGTGTATGTGCAAGTTGTGGGTAGCCATGGATGAACATTCCTCCAACTTTCATAGGGATATTTAGGAAATTTAGTTGTTTATGAGGTGGCAAGAGTAGTTAATAAATGGAAATTGAACCTTGATTTTATCAATCACCATGAAATCTCATGAATTAGAACATTTATAGACCTCTCAAAATGATATAATTATGGATATAATGGTCATGTAGAAGTGGAAAAAAATAAATTAGATGAGGAATATGCCAAGCTCAAACCTATGGTGATATCTATGAGTAAATATTCAACATCTTCAATGGTAATATGAATACTTCAATTGGCTATTTTCCCATCAAATTCAAGGAAGAAGAATTTGTCCACCAACTCTACGAAGGTATGGAGATAGACAAACATGATTCATTCCCCTTGAATCAAACCTGGGATGATGTTATGAGAAAGTGTACCTTATACCCATGTATTAGTTCATGTTTTGCAAGTTTTTTTTGTTCCTAGGTGTCTTTTGTAGAATCTACTTTGTTAATAGTACAAGGCCAAGATATGTGAATAAATGAAGCAACCTATATAGGCTACATTGGGATTCCAATTCATAGCAGAAACTTATTGAAAAAAAATATTCTCTCATTTTGTACTCCATGGATCTTTAGCTTAGTTGTATCTTTTTAAAATACAAATTTTAAATAGTTGATGTTATTAAAAAAATTGCATAGTTTATACTATGGGGAAAGGACTTCAGTAGATTCCTCTAAAGAAACTATAGGAACATGGAATCTATATCAAAATCATTCATTGTACTTAAATTGTGTATGTCCTATAAATCATGAATGTTACTTCCTATGATTATGTTGTTTGTTAAGTTTATAGGTGTCCCTATTTTAGCTTCTAGGTCATTTAATACTTGGATTGGGGATCAATGGGCCTCCTTTCTTCTTCCCGTTTTCCTGAAATCTATCTATGGTGGGTGTTTAATGAGGTAAATGTTCAGTGTTTTTTAAACTATGATTAACAGTTTGATTAATAATTCATTAATATGTTAATGGCCACCATCCTCAACATCTACCACGTATAAGAAGGGGTTTTGATTGTGTAGAAGGTGATTAGAATTACTAGGGGTTGAGTTGTATGTTTTGGGGGCTTTGAATTACCTATCCTCATATTCAAAAAATAGATACATGTATTTATCAATCATTCATTCCAATATGTGATGTTGTTGCATCCATATCTCATGATTTTTCATTTAAATTGATTTTTTTTTCCTCCCCTGCGGAGTCATGAATGTGTGCTAATGGGTAACAACCACATGTTTCAAGATAGGAAATTTGTTTTACCATATTAAAGATGGGTGTATGTGAGTTGTATGAATATTTTCAAGATAAGTGTTCATGAGTTGTATAATTAAAGATATGGATTTGATGTAAAAGTAAATCTATATATATCTATATATGACTAATTAGAAGTAAAACTATATGTGACTATGTATCCAATGGAGCCACATGGTGAAATATCTAGTGTATAGTGAACATTTATAATGATAGGACTTGGTATAAAGTAGTTTCTTTTATGTAATGTCACAAGGTAAAAGATAGGCATTCTTGAGAACAAATAAAGGTAGATAGAATACCTTATCCCTGGTGCAACATGTTTCTAGACATTTGAAATTTAAATTGTTTTGGGCACATTTCTGGGCATTTGAAGTGTAAATTGTTTTGGTCATGTTTTTAGGAATTTGAAATTTAATCTGCCTCTGTGCATTTAAAATTTTGAAATTATATTTCAATGTTGTCTTGTTGCAAAAGAAACTTTATGAACACTCACAAAGAGTGTGACCCTTTGAATGTATATCCCCTTACGAAGAAGGTGCCAAAGAAGTAAATCCCCTTATGAAGAAGGTACCAAATAAGCTTTCCAAAAAAGTGGGGAAGAAACCATTTAAAGTTGGTTTTCTAGTGATTGTAATATTACTATTTCCAGGGTTTCTAGAGCTTGTATGATTATTGTTTATGTGATTATTTCTTCAACGTTGTTTTTATTTTAGAACTAATGCATAGTAAAAGACCATAAAAAAGAAAATAGAAATGTATTTAACCCTTGATCCCTATGCAAGGAGAAGAGGGATTCCTAGATTACAATATAAAGTGAAAGATATAATAATCTAGATTGCAATGTAAACTATTAAATATATAGTAGTCTAGGTTGCAATGTAAATAAAAGCAATAATAGTATAGATTTCAATGTTATGTGAAAGATATAATAGTCTATATTGCAATGTAGTAATAGTGATCTAGATTGCAATGTAAAGTGAAAGATAGGCATTTATGAGCTATATTTCAATAACAAGGTGTTAGTGAGCCATCCTTATAGTAAAAAATAGGTAGACGTCCACCTATTTATGATCCCTTCCATATAGTTGTCCCAAAATATATATGGCATTCAGTTAGTCATATTGAAAGATATGAGTAATTTATCTAGGTATGGGGAATTTAGTTAGCCATATTGAAATATAGGAATAATTTATCCAAGTATGGGGATTTTAGCTAGCCATATTGAAAGATAGGTTGAAATATAGGAATAATTTATCCAAGTATGGGGATTTCAGTTAGCCATATTGAAAGATAGGAATAGGTATGGTTAAAACATGAATACAAAAAGTGCTTGCTTCAATGGATATTTTATGATCGATATTGTTGTTTCAAGATAGGCACATAGAAATCCATACCCCCTAGGTACTGACAAAGATCCCTACATGGATAATGAAATTATGTGTCCCGGTGAAACCCTTCCATTCAATTGGAATAATCCACCACAAGAAATGGATACCCAAATAACATATCCCCCCCACACATGTGCTCAACCCAGGTATTGTGAATAAAATCCACAAAATTCCCATATCTAGCATAAGAAGGCTTCTTGTTGGACTATGTTTGCAATTTCCTTCATGCACCATCACAATTTTGTTTTCCATATAATAATTACTGAAAAATCATTGTCGTTTACTAATTAATAGTTACTGAAAATACTTGTTATTTACCAATTAAAAAAAGTTGCGTCTTGATGCAAGCACGAAGGGCCCATTCCTTTTTTATGGTTCAGAGTGAACCATAGCTCTTTGAAACCAATAAGGACATGACATGTCCTCAGTCCAACACACCGTGCAATTCAAAGGAACCTAATAGTCTTAGCATAGTTCAAGCACACAAAACATAAAACATATTAGACGTTTTCATTAAAATGGCTCAACAAACCTTCCATTAATTTACACAAATATTTACAATTCACATTGGCCTCAAAGGGATTCTAAAAAATTACTCATAAATTACATAGGGTTCTCGAACCCATACCCTTTCTTCCACCTGCTAGCCTAAGTCTCAACTAGGTGTTTACATTGCAAATTACCCTAGGATTCTATAATCCACCCCTTTACCTAAATCTTCTACCAATTTCCTTGCTTCAAAAGTTGCGTGTTGGTCTTATGTTGCTCTTCCACATTCTACTAGTGCTCTATCTTCTCCTCTTATTCTATTCTTGAGTTCCCTTTAAGCTACCACCGGGCTATCTACTCCCTATATTTCTCTTATCTACTTAATGCTTTTCTTCTAAACCTTGACTGGGATTGGATTCCTCTTTTCCTCTTCTTCTTCTTCTGTGCAAACACCTTGTTGTGGTCTCCACCCTTCTCCACTTTTTTTCCCTCGGCTTCTTCTCCAAGCCTCCTCCTTTTGTCCACTATGATTATTTCCTCTTACTTCTTTACTTCTTTTCTTCTTTTCTATTCTTCTCCCAAAGTTCTGCCAAGTTTCTTGAATTTTCCCCAGGCATTCATTCACCGGGATATCCTATATTGGCCTTTCCTCCAACATTAAATTCAGGCCCTTCACCAAATTAAATGTCTAACGATGGGATTCTACCCAACAATGACACACAACCACTGCAATCATCCTCCAAATTTTCGATGGATCCACTTTAAATTTCTAGGAGACAATCACCATTAAATCTGTACAATCATCAGTGAAATATGGGGCATTTGCACCTCTTCATTTCTGGCATGTATGATGACATCCACCTCCACCGTGAATGGTGTTGATTAGAACCCATAGATGATCTAGTTCATTCATGCATCTCTTCTCGTCCTCCTACCTGTTGTGCATCGGCGTTGTGCTCTGCTTCTGCATCAAGCTCTCCACATAAGAAGAAAGCATGGCCTCATGCTTTATTTTTCTTATGCTCCAAACCTTGAAACACTCATAATTGATTTTCTTCAACTTCAACCTTACCTTCTTCTGCACCCACCACATTAGTTTTAGCTCCTGCAATGTGGGTATTTCATAATCCCATTATCCATTTTGATGATCTTCTGCATTGCCAATAAATTATTCAAGGGCCTGTTAGAGTAAATAACCCTCATAGAGCTCATGTCGATGAGTCTAATGGTACAAAACACATTCAAATCCACTTCCTGAGTCACCCATGAGACCAATCCCTAGATTTGGGGGTGCCTTCCTTGGTTTGAGGGTGCATTCCCTGATTTGGGGGAGTTTTTACATGATTTAAGGAAGAACATGAGTTAGATCTAAATATGCTCCACTGATTTAGCCTAAAATTGACTCTAATTGACCCTTAACACTCATTATCTCCCCAATTAAGTCAATAGTTCCCTTCTTGAGAGAATTTAGGGACTTGCATGTTTTCATTCAGTTAGCTGGGTGATCAGTGAGTCCTTTTATCAGTTAACTCAATCTAGGAGTTCATGCATGACTAATTAGGGTTATCTGCTCTCAATTAAGCCTCCTATCCCTTGCTACATAGCATGGAAAATTCAAATTGATCCTTAACATAATTTGAATTGGTCTCCTATATATTGTAACCTCTTTTCATTAATTCATCACTATGATAATAAAATCATTGTATTTCTTCTCTTCAAAATTAATGTGTAATGATTCATATATATTATTGCATAACTATTCACGCTTGATTTAATCATCATATCTTGTTATCTTTTTCACCTAGATCTATGAATTCTCAAATCTAATATGTTATCAAAGCTAGGGGTGCTAGACTAGCTAGTATGCTAGTATCGTTTATCAAGTTTTTGTAGGTTGAGAAGGGATTTTGTAGCCACTCAAGAAGGCTATCATAGCCACCCAAGAAGGCTTTCACAACCACCAATGAATGATTTTTCACCCAATGTGGACCAATTCTAACTAACTAACTCAACTTCTGACCTTTGACACGATCAACATGACCATTTTCCTCCTTTCCTCGCCGGTTCATCGGAGTTGACCCTTGCATCGAACTGGTTCCACTTTGTCTTCATCCACACTAACTCATTTCTTCAAAAATGATACTTCCATAATACTGGGCCCAACAGTCTTTCACCTGGCACATATATTCTGTAGGTTTCAGATGATTCACTATAACCAACAAAGGTTCCCTTCTTTCATGATGGCTCCATCTTTGTCCTCTTTTCTTTCTGCACATGAATGTATACAGGACTCCCAAAGATCCTCAAGTGTGAAATATATGATTTTTCACCAATGAACACTTCTTTAGGTGTCTTCTCATCCAGAATGGCATGAGGACTTCTATTATGGATATATATTGTTGTACTGGTGGCCTCTTCCCATAATGAGGTAGATAGGTCTTGATCATGCATCATGGATTTTGCAACCTCACATATGGTTATATTCTTCATTTTGGAAACCCCATTTTGCTGAGGGTTGTAGGGTACAGTTACCTGTCTACAAATTCCTGCATCACTACAGAACTCATTAAACGCATGTGAATCAAATTCACCTCCATTGTCAGATCTCAAAGCATGGATTTGCTTTCCTGCCTGATTCTCAACTAGGGCTTTGAATTCCTAAAACTTGCTAAAGGTTTCTCTCTTAGCCTTTAGGAAATAAATCCATGACCTTCTATAGAAGTCATCTATAAACATTACATAATATAAATATCCACTCAAGGAATGGGATGACATGGGACCACATACATCAAAATGTATTAAATCTAAAATCCCTTTAGATCTAGTAGTACTACTAGAGAAACTCTTTTTAACATTCTTCGCAAGTGCACAACCCCTACATACACTATCGTGCTCAAAATCAAATATGGGCATACCTTTCACCATTTACTGTAATCCTAGTATTGATTTGTAGTGGAGGTGACCAAGCATCCTATCCCGTATCTCGCAAGGACTGATAATGTTGTGAACCATAGCTTGAATGTACTTCCCAAGTATCTTGTAGAGACCTCCTTCTCTAACTCCAATCACTACTGCATAATTCAAGTCTTTGTTCTTCGGCCATAATAGTGCTTGATTATCCATGAAGTAACTCGGAAGCCCTTATCTTCCAGAACCGAAATTGATAGGAGTTTCTTGTTCAAGACTAGAACAAAAGAATATCCTCCACATGTAAAATATCTCCTAAACTCATCTGGAAGGAGGTGGATCCAACTCCTTGGATCGAATAGGTTGTGTTGTCTCCCAACTCTACCTTGCATGCAAACATTTTCTCCTTAATATTGGTGATGGAGCTCCTATAATCAGTCATATGTGTTGGCTGCTTTCTTGGGCAGACCCGGGTTTTAATGAAGCGCAGCAACAAACCCCTTGGCGCACTGGCCCTCTCGGCAACGAGCTGTGCAGCAGCTCGAGGTCTCACCCGAAGTGGCTATGGGGGGCTAAGGAATCAGGTTTCCTCAACCGTGGTGACGCGAAGATTGTTCTTTCCTCTTCTGGTTCCTCAGATATCAGCGGTCGGACTTTCCCGCAGGCCCCTCGGCGCAACTGCGCGAATTCCTTCCTCTCTGGCGCAGACGGCAACTAATCCTTGCTCGGAGCATTAAGCACTTCCTCGCCCTGCGCAAATAGCGAAGTATCGCAGTCCTCGATCGCTGCAGCGACTGCGCTCCACCACTTCTTCAATTCTTTAACACTGATGGCTATCAATGGCCCTTCCCAAACTCAATCCAATGTTCGCAAAGGTAATACAAGAGTTTTGCATACACATGTAATGAACTTAAACAGTTAATCATTCACGCAAACATTATAACAAGGGGAGATATGTGAAGCTCTTCTCCTCGAGGAAAACCACGTCCACGGGAGTTTATATTAACCAGAAAACCATAGAGTTATACAATATGCTGCGCACACAGCTGCAGTCTTAGATTCTTACAGGAAACTCCACGCACACAGCTGGGAGCCCTTCTCTTAATCTGGTCTCTTCTCTACAGAGATTACAAAGGCGCAGACATCACACAGACTGTCTGGCAACTCGGGGATTAGCTCCTCGGCTATCCGATTCTTCTTTAGTTCTACAGACTCGGTAGAACACTCAACAAAGGATAATCAACACATGATCTATCCTCGAGACTGACTATCTAGCAGTCTAAACATCAATCTATCCTAAGAGTATCTAACTCTTGCTTTCTAACTCTAACTTCCAACTAACCAACATCTACTCATTACACTTATTCATATATATAGGTGGCCATGGCGGTCGCACCTTTACAAAACTGTGGGCCTTTCCCAACAGTGATTCCCAAAAACCCTAACCACGCACATGGCTAGGTGTACTGTAGGCGTCGCTTGCAGTCACGTCGCCGCTTCCTGCAGGCTCCTTGACTTTCGGCGCAGATTGTGGGTATGGGCGCTTGTCCTTCACCTTCAATGCTCTGGTCCGTTGCTCCTCCTTGATCCGAGCAACCATAACTTCTGTACTAAGCCTTTAAATGAGGGTAGCTGAGCCCTCTACTCCATCGCCGTATTTATTATGGTAGCTGAACTTTCTATTCAGCCTTCATTCTCTTCTGTCGTGCGCGCGAGCTCCGCGATTTCCGGTCCGTGATCTTCACTGAGCTTGTCTATCTGGCACCGTACTGCGCACCGTCTCCTTCTTGCCCAAAACTTAGTGCTTGTCCCAAAATTAGCACTTTCCTTCCATACTTGTGCTTTTTTCCCAAAATTCGCAGCTTTTACCGTAGCTACGACCTTGACTCCAACAATATGTTTCAATGTTCCACTGTCAACCAACCGTGTGTCCTCACTTGTGATGACGGATCCAAAAAGTGTTGATACTAGGTAATACTCCCTCCTTGTTTCCTTTTCTTCGGGTGCATTCTTTTGAGTAGTTTCATCTTATATAGCAGTAGAAGCATGAAACCTTCCTTTTCCCTTTTTCTTTGCTTTGCACTCCCTTTCATAATGGCCCTTCTTGTCACAGTTATAGCATACAAACTCTGACTTGTCAAAGTCCTTGTATACCTTCTTCTTTGAATGGGAAAACTTCTTTTAAGAGAAGTTCTTCTTTCCTTTTTCATCCTTTCCATGAGGGAAAGGTTTTCTTCTTTGACGCACACTAACTTGCTCTCGATTCGCCCCTCTTCTTGGAGGAAGTCTTTCCACAACCTTTTGAAGTTATATTGTACCTATCGACCATTTACCGCAGCCAAGAATGTCTCCCATGAGGATGGGAGACCACCAATATCAATTTGGAGAAGATCATCTTCATCCACCACTACTCCAATACTAGCAAGCTGATATCTTACCTGGGAGATCTTGGTGAAGAAGGAGGCCATTGTCTCATCCTTCTCCATCTTTAGGTTTCAAAGCTTATTCTCTAATGCCCTCTTTTGACTTGGGGCCTTCTTCTCATATAGGTTTGTCAATGTATCAAAACACTCCTTTGCGGTCTTCAATGGAATGATCACGGACATGAAATTGTCCTTTACCAAATCATAGATGGTCCATTTGGATTTATCTTGGTTCCTCTTGAATTTGATGCACCCTGCATTAGATGTAGACTCCTCCACCACAGTGTATACGCATCCATCCAAGTCATGTTCCTCCAAGATGTTCAACACCCTCGCCTTCCAAGTGTTGAAATCCAAAGTGCCCTCAACATGTCTTCCGGTCAAACAAAGATCAATTCCATGGATCTCAAGTATTGTGCTCAATTCCTCAGGATCTACGTAAGATCACATTTTCTTGACAAATCTTACCTCCTTCACGCCATGAGCTCTGATACCATGTTAAATTTTGAGCAAATATGATGAGCTTTGAACTTTAAAACTTTAAGTGCGGAAATACGGAATACTTGAATCAATGAACCATTCAATCACATGAAACATTCAACCCTAACACTAGATGTACCCTGGGGAAAACCCTCAAAAAAATGAGGATGAAAAACCCCAACAAATATTCATAGTATAATTATGATAGATAATAAAGAATGTCTTTTTACAAAATAGCAGATTGATTTAGGCACCCTTGGAGCTAGATAAGAGAGAATACTGAGGAATAGATAATAGAGATCAACTGTATCAATTTTCCATATTCCCAACGCATTAATAAAAAGCAATAATAATATCCCACACAAAGAGAAGCGCCTTGCCTTCAAGGGATAAGAGAATTCTCCTCACATTGAATTCATCAATCTCGTATAACAAATTTATATATTCTTCACATGCATCGGTTTCTATTTTTATCTTATGACTTCATGATGAACTCGCCCTCCATCTGGATGTATCAATCTTGCATGAAGAAGAGTGCCCCACTTCTCATGCAGTGCATTAACTCAATGAATTGAGACTTAGGATGAACTCGCCCCTTAACAAAAATCTTCCCCACTTAGTTAGGTGGCTAACTTAAGTGTCTTTATGCAAGTGCCGCAACTCAAGTGTCATCTTTTAGTTTAACATAAGTGTCGTCATGCAATAACACTTAATTAACTAGATCTTCTTTGTTACCAATTGGTTAACTCTCTTAATTGATTCTTTCTTGTTAACATCATTGTAGTGATCAATTCGATTTCTCCCTTGATTTACTGAAGTGTCGTCTTTTGATTAACTTAAGTGTCGTCTTTTAGTTTAACTAAAATGTAATCAATGCAAAACACCTTAGTTAAATAGTCATTCTTTATTAACACTTAGTTAAATATTATTAACTGAAATCATGATGATTGATTTACTTGTAGTGACCACTGTGATTTCTTTAATTAATTGAGGCATACATTGTATCTTTAACTAAAGCTTGACAATTCAAGTTCATTTAGTCATCTCATGAGCATTTTGAATTCTCTTTTTCTCTATGCACTTATCTTTATCTCTTATCTTTACTACATGGTCAATATGTATTAACTTTAATTATACTCGGAATATTTTTCAGATGCTGTGATCATATTATATTACTTTCTGACCAATTGATCATATGCTAAAGTAATTTACTCTATAGGTGGCTAGTCTCTAAAGGAGACTTAATAGTAATCGGTGACCATGGTTAGTAATACATCACACAAAATTAATGCTTCAACATCCAAGACATCTACCTCTATAACTAGAGGTCCACCCCATGGGTACCTACTATAACTAGAGGTCCACCCCATGGGTACCTACTATAACTAGAGGTCCACATGAGAATCTGACTTGACACACAAGTCCTGAGCCTTGTCCAACAAGACTTTACAACATCATCACTTTGGTAGATAAAATCATTCACCTCAACACATGAGGAATAACCTTTTACAACTGAATTCTTAGTCATTCTTGAGTCCAACTGAAGAATCTACTCCAAGTTCCTGAGTCCAACTCAAGTTCCCTACCTCAACACATGAGGCCCAATCCTGGTTGCACAAGATTGGCTTGCAGAATGACTCGTGATGATGTACATTTAACATTCCCCAGGGTAAATTTATGTGTCAATTGTGGATGTTTATGCTTCTGATTATTCATTGTTTTCAAGTACTATTGTAATTCTGCAATTAAGATTGAAAATAAACATTCCTATCTTCCAAGCCAACCAATTTGATATGAATGGCATGGCCCTTACTAACCCCATCTAGAAATTTGAAACATTTGTGAGCCTTTTTGGTTATAGTCGAACCCAATCCTCCACACTCATACCCCTTATATATTTGTCTTTTGATACTTCACTCTATAAGCCACTACCAAACAAGCATATCCACATACTCTTAGCATCTAAAGATGTACCAAATAAATTTGCTCTCTCTATATACTTAATAGATTTGGTTTTAAGCTGAATTAAAGTTGGTTACATGAAAACATCTTTCTCATACTATGTTTTCAATTAGCTCACTGTACTCTTAGTGCAATTTTAATTTCCACAATGTTAAATTTAATTTTAAACCAACATAAATCCATTTTAAATCTTTAATAAATCTAGGTGTTTAAGATTGATTTATAATAATTTTAATTTTAGGAGGTTTCAAAGAATCCATAGTATCCATTTTAAGTCGGCATTTCAAATCCATAATAGGATTCATCCTCGGGACAAATAGATTCCCCCACCTATGAACTTGAAAAATATGTAGCTAAAATTTTAGGCCCCTTAGTAGGCAACACAAACTCATTCATAAAATTCTCAAGTGATTTTGTGAAGTTAATCAAAGAAGAAACAGTAGAATCTAAAGACATGATCGTAAGCTTTGATGTGGTATCCCTCTTCACTAAGATACCCTTGAATGAGGCTATCCAAGTCATCAGGGAGGTTAGTAGAGGTATGTCTCAAATCCACCTTTTTTAGTTTTCAAGGAGAATTCTATGAACAAACCACTGGGGTGGCCATGGGATCCCCCCTCTCACCCATAGTGGCAAACCTTTTCATGGAAAAGTTCGAGAAAGAGGCTCTAAACTCCTACCCACTAAGGCCATCGAGATGGAAAAGATACATAGATGACACCAACGTGATTTGGCCACATGGTGAAACTGAACTTAGAAGGTTTCTTGAACATCTTAACAATCGTTCTGTGGACCTAAAGTTCACAATGGAACTAGAGGAGAATGGAAGTATACCTTTTCTTGATGTCTTAATAACTAGAAAATAATATGGAACATTAGGACACAAAGTTTTCATAAAAAAGACACACACAAAAAGCTACCTCCACGTAGACTCTCACCACCACCCCTCTCAAAAGATAGGATTCCTTAACACCTTAGCAATTAGTGCATCAATAATTTCGAATGATGAACACCTTAAAGAAGAAAAAGAACACCTCAAAGATGTCTTCATGAACATAGGTTACAAGTGTTGTGATATCAGAAAAGCCCTAGATAAAACTATTAATAGGAACCTTGATAATACTAAAACATCCAATGAAGGGACCAACAACCTTATCACACAAACACCTAACCTAAGAGCCTAATTGCCTTACATTCAAGGTGTCACAAACAAGATTGCTAGAATCCTTAAGAAGTGGGACATTACAACTTCGTTCAAACCCCTAGAGACCATTAGACAGAAAATGAGACCTGTTAAAGATCTTATTGACCAAAGCAACTTAGGGGTGTCTACAGGGTCCCTTGTTCATGCAAGATATGTTACATAGGTGAGATCAAGCGTTCTTTCCATACTATATTAAAAGAACATGGGGCTAACATAAGGAATGAACACATCTAAACCTCAGCTCTTGCGGAACACTGTACCAAAACAAAATACCAAATCTACCTCGAAGACACTGAAATCTCAGCAAGAGAAGACCATTATTTCAAAAGAAAACTCAGAGAAACCATAGAAATAAGGAGACATCCAAACAACTTGAACAGGGATGGAGGCCTTGAAGTAAGCACAAGTTGGCTCCCCTCAATCCTAAACCATAATTCAAGAAGTTAACCTAGAATTCCCCTTATAATTGTCTTTTACATATTAATTTAGAAATTAACATAGACATTTATTCATTAAACCTTTAAATCATTATATAACTAATAGACTATCCACTTCACATAATATTAAAGCTTATTATAAGTTACTATTAATTTTAATTAAAATTTTATAAGTCTTAATTGATTGTTAATGTTAAACCTTTAAGTTTAATACTCAACATTAACAATCAATTTAATACTCTCCAGTTTTTCTAACAAATACTAAACACTTTATGGACAAACTATAATTATAACATTTTAAAGCTTAAGCCTTAACATTAACTACTAAGACTTATAATTATAACATTTTAAAGCTTAAGCCTTAACATTAACTACTAAGACTTGTTAAAATTAATAGTTTTATTTTAATCTTAATATTAAATTAATATTAATACTATTAATTTTAACAAATTTTATTAATAACATTTTGAGGCAATGAAAGGTTTATTAAGTTGTATGTTTATATTAAGCCTTAATATTAACCATTAAGGTTTATTGAAATTAATAGTTTAATGTTAATTTTAATATTAATATTATTAACATTAAACTATTAATTGAATACATTGAATACTTATTTTAAAAAGTCTCATTATTTGTAATTACGATTTTTTTAAAACCACTGTTATAATATACTTTGGTTATCAAATTGACCAACACAGATTGAAAAAGAATTTAAATAATATAATGATATTAATTAAAGTAAGTGATGTTAGTATTAAACTTAGCACAAAATTTAGGTCATAATCGGAAGATTAGCTTAATTAGGAATTGGTAACTTCACCTTAAAAACCCTAATTTCTTATGTTGACCTATATTTTCTTTGCATTTCAATTTAAACTATTAATACCTCAGATATTTTGCTCTTCACAAATTGACTATTCACCCCGAGGATGAATCTTATATAGATTCGAAACATCACATAAATCTTGGTACAATCATTTTAATTTTTTTATTTTATATAGATATAAATTTTAAATTTATTAAAATCATACAATATTCAACAATTCATTACCTATGAATCTGGTATAGATTCGAAACATACATAAATCTTGGTACAATAATTTTAATTTTTTTTTATTTTATATAGATATAAATTTTAAATTTATTAAAATCATAGAATATTCAATCAACATATTATGCATTTTGAATTCATTACCTTGTAAAATTGTTTTTGTTTGTAATTTGAAACAAAAGATTTATTATTTAAGACATTTTTTTTTCAAAGGAAAAAAATCATATATTGATCGTTAAGAGCAAAATACATTCCACAGGTGCTTGCTAGTACGATATCACTAAAATATTTCTGCACTAAGTGCCATAACTCTCTTCCAGATTGCGCAAAAAAATAATACCTAGCTTAAGATAAGCTTTACATTCATATTTTTTTAAACTTCCAAAAAAAGCTCTTATCAACTAGAGAAGCCAAAAAAGCTTAAACCAGAAAAACTAAGAGAGCGAAGCTAAATAAAACCTGCTAATTTCACTAGACTCTTGGACATAAGTTGTTTTCATGCACTGTCCATCTTCCATATTTAAACTTGCTTTGGATAAACTATTTGGTTGAGTATTCTAGGTTCTATACACATGAGCAAAAGATACATCCTTTAACAGAGTAACCAGGTTAGATATATTGCTTCCAAGGTTCTATAGCACATGGTTGTTGAAAGAATTTCCTTTGTTCATATAATTGATCCATATTTCTGAATCCCCATAAATCTGTAGCTTTTCCACCTTTTTCTCAATAGAAAACGTAGGGCTAAACCTTCTTCTCTGATGTTCGAACCTATCCCTCCATTTGCTTGAAAGCTATACTTTATTGCAGACAGGCTCAAAATGCCTCCCAAACCACATTGATTATTTATGCAAGCTCCATCAAAGAAACCCACATTATCCTCCTCTAGATCTGAGACAGCTTTTAGTTGTCTAACCTTAATCTTTTTCACCGGTCCCTGAAATAAATGATAAATTGATAGCACCTGGGACGTCACAAAAAAACTTGGTTGTTTAATTTCCTCAAAAATAGTGAGATTACGAGCATTCCATACATACTATGGAACCAAGAAGACTAAGCATCTAAACCTTTTCAATAATGGATCATCGAACCATTGCTTCATAAATATTACAAACGAATCTCCAGCATCCACAAAATTCAATTTTAATGCATGTCTCAACTCTTCCCAAACTTGTTGAATAAAAGGACATTGCATAAAAATATGAGCAGCATCCTCATCTGTCACTGTGCATAAACTGCATCTCCTTGGACCTTCAATGTTCCTCCTCTTCAGCTTGTCCCAAGTTTAAAAAAATTCCTGTAGAATAAGCCATACCAAAATCTTACTTTTATGGGTTGCAGTGGCTTTCCATAGCTTCCCCCACCACCAGGGGTCTTCATGCAAACGGTGGCTCCATAAAGCATTATAATTTGCGCTCACTGAGAACAATCCCTCATTTACAACACCTTGCCATTGTAAAGAATCTGATCCATTGCGTAACTGAAGATAACCGTTGGTTAACCCATCGGTCCAAGATTTCCAGTTGTCGCTCCATCTCTCTAGAATCAGTAAAGAAGCTGCAGACTTCCAATGCTGAATAAAAAAGGAGCTTCCCTCAGCGATATCGGCCAGAACCCTGATACCCCTCTCCTCCAAAAAATTAATACATTCCTGAGGCAGCCGGTTACGATGAGTCACTCCTTTGTAGTTATCCACTCCAATACGGGTTTCCATTCCATTTCCCACCTGCCATATCAGTCGATCCCCAACTACTGGATAAGCAGCAACAATATTTTTCCAAAAGAGTGACCCCCCTCTTCCAGTTTTGACGGCCTGCTGAATCCATGAGAGCAAAGATTGATTGTGCATATACTTAGATTTTAAAATTTCTTGCCATTTACCTTCCTTAGATATAAGCTACCAGACTGATTTGGCTGCCAATGCTTTGCCAAAGGTAAATAAATCTTTGAAGCCCCATCCTCCTGCTTCCTTTGGTTTGCATATGGATTCCCAGGAAGTCCAATGCATACCTTTTACGTCTTTGCCCTTCCAGAGAAACCTGAAAATAAGCTTCCTTAGAGCTTGCAACACCCCGATGGGAATTTTGGCTAGAATTTCCCGATACACCGGAATTGCATTTAAAATGCTCTTGATCAGAACTGTCTTACCTCCTCTAAATAGGAACCGGTTACACCAAAACACTATCTTACCTTCCATCTTATCAATTAGCCAGTCCCAGTCGTGCTAAGTGTAACTGTTGGGTTTAAGATGGACCCCCAAATACACAAACCCATCAGCTAATAAACTAGTCTCCATTGGCATAATATCTAGAAAATCCCCCTTCTTAGCATCAGTTAATTCATTATGATAACACACCGATTTCTCAAAATTGATTAGCATACCAATTTCCAAGCTGAATAGCCAAAACATGTCCTTAATAGCTAATATCTCTTCCACCGTGTTACCCAAGAAGAATAATGCATTGTCCACGAAGAAGATGTGGGTAAGACACGTATTACCATAGCAAATACCTTTCATCGAACAGTTATCCACTAAACCAGCAACCTGGTTACTCAAGCCATCCATTACAAGCAGAAAGAGGTAGGGTGACAGCGGGCAACCCTGTCTCAGACCCCTTTTAGGGTAGAAAAAACTAGAGGCAGCACCATTAATTAAGACCAAAAATCTTACTAATGAAATACAAGACCATACCCAATTGACAAACTGAAGATCACAACCTATCTGAATAAGGACCAGCCTGATGTACATCCAGTTTGTTTTGTCATATGCCTTTGAGAGATCTATCTTCATTACTTTCGTCGGAAGTTTTCAAGTCTTCAGAGTGTGGATGCCTTCCTGAGCACATCCAACCGCCTCATGGATGCTTCTGCCTGAGAGGAAGCCAAATTTCTCAGGCCTGATATACCTGGACTCCGATCTCTTTTCAGCAAATGTAGAGCCTTCTGTAATTCTGCCATTGAAACTAGTCCACTTAAAGCCACCTTATCCTCCTCCTGCATCCAGCAATTGAATTTTGTAGCTAAAGTCACTATTGCTTGTAAGTTATTACCCTCTGGAACCTGATAAAAAGTCTTGAAGAAAGCCACTCCATCGTCTACCAACTGCTGAAAGCCCTTTAAAGTACGACCATTGTCATCATGAAGATCCCAGATAGTATTGATCCTCTTACGATGACTGACCATCTTGTGAAAGTATGCAGTATTTTCATCCCGAGCTGTAACCAGACATCTCGACTTTTCATCCTTACTTCCGCTTCTCTATCCAATAGCAATTTATTTCTCTTTTCTTCCAACATCGACAATTCCATAATGTGGAATGCATCCGTAAGCACGGGGTAATCTTCATAGAACTACTTAATACTCTGTTCCACATTAGTTAAGCTAGCTTCCACCTGCCGTTTCTTATTTTTCGCCCAGACCACCGTAAGTTATTCAATAACTTTTAATGATGAAACAAACCGTAAGTCACAAGAATCCATGGATGTTGGTTCATAATGTCTCCAGTTAGCTCTGATCATCGTTGTAAATGCATCATCTCCCAGCCAATGTGGGTTGAATTTGAAAGGTGTGCCCGGAGTTTGATCCCCTTTTTCTACACAACACATAACAGGAAGATGGTATGAAAAACCACCCATCACCCTCCATGACCGAGACTTTCCACTGCCTCTTAGAAAATCCCCAGAAAAAAAAGAAAGCGGTCCAACCTTTTTTCTAGGGCCGCAGAGCCAGCCCGTTTATTAAACCAGGTCGGTGTCTTGACCTCTGGTTCCAAATAAAAAATATCCTCCTCCACCATTAAATGTCAGAAAGTGTTCTGAAAAGGATCCACCTGAGCCCCCACACCTTAGATTTCATCTCGATCGAGGGTAATATTAAGGTCTCTTGCAATGATAAACGATAGATCCTTAAGAATAGATTTTTTAAATAAAACATTCCAAAAAACATGTTTACGGTTGTAAGGGCCATAAATATTCAGGATGTTAAAAGTTAAATCTGTTTACATGCTATAGAAGGTTGTCCCCAACCCAGACTGAAAAGCAAAACAGTTCAGCAGCGACACCGACTCCTTCCAACCAGACACCAAACCCCCAGATAAACCTGCATTGTCAACCCATACAAAATTCTAGCGTGGAAGAAGCTTGCTCAACCGACAAACCAGATTAGCCCCTCCACACATCGTCTCCTGAAGAATGATGATATCAAGATTATTTACTTCTACTAACCTCCCTAATGCCAGCAATTTTGGGTTGTTGGCTAACCCCCAAGAATTATAGGAGAAAATATTCATAAGATAACCTTCCTGGAAGACGAATCTCTAAGCACCAAAAAACCAGGGGGAGAAGTGAAACGGATGCTTAGATCCTCCCTAAGCCCCTTCCTCACCAGACTGCCAGAAGCCGGAGGCTCAATCTTCGAAAAATTCCTAGAAAAAAGCTGTCCCTTCTTAACCTAAGAACGCAAACCGTAGGGATGAGCCAATTCCTTATGATCTTTGCAAAACTCCCTATCCCCATCCGGAGCAAATAAAGCCGAGGATTGATTCCTTAAAAAATGCTTACATTTCCTTAGTGTTAAACCAGGGCTCACTAACCCTAAAAGCGCCAGTGGACTGTAACTAGCTCAGATAGGTTCTAGATTCTTTAAAGGAATAAGGGAGGGATTGAAAGGCTTACCCGAAAGAGAATCCGCAGTAGACTATCCCATATCAGTTGCATCAGCCAAAATCTCTTCTGGACCAGGAGTGACCTCGTCCATAGCAGTGGCATTGTTATCAGACGGCATGGGGTTAGCCTCTGCAATCTCTAAACGATTATCAGCCCGTGAAGGAGGGTCCAAACCGATACTTACTAAAATTACTGGTTCAGCTCCAGTATTTGGAATCAATAATGAAGAATTATCCATACTTAGTACCACATTCCCAAGATCCATAATCTTTTTCTTATTCGAAATCTGGATCAATTGATTACTATATGTCCTTCTGTAAACAGAATCTTTCACAACCCATTTCTTTTTAGTAAATGGGAGGACACATTCCGAGATTAAATGCCCATTAACATGGAAATGACCACATCTGAAAGGAATATTAAGGTAATCCAGAACCTGAGAATAGCTAGAAAGGCCTACAATAATCTCAATAACATCTGGTAGGCCTCTGGCTATATCCACCTCCACTAGAACCCTAGCAGCGGTTCGATGTGCTTTGTGTTTGAAGGTAATATCCACTGTCAATGTTTTTCCAATGTTATTTCCCACAGCCGTAATCAACTCCTCATTCCAAAATTCCAGAGGTAAGCCTAGCAGTTTGACCCAGACCGGTACCTCACCTTTATTTTCCCTCCTTGGATCAAAACAAGGGTTCCATGGCTTCAAACACAATGTCGTGTTTCCCCAAATCCAGAGCTTCCCAAAAACCTTTGCCACATCAAGTTCATTCCTCATCTTGAACCCTAGCCAGCGTTTAGTCATTATAAATATTTCTGGTATATAATCTAAGACTGGAGCCCATTGAATCATCAGCCAATTTCGCAGGGCTTTCTCCTCAATGTGTACCCCATAAAATATTCCAATCAAAGTTTTCCCTACCAGCTCCATGATACCAGCCACCCTTATATCTTCACCCACAGTCAGCTTAACATCGTTCCTTTTCTTGATTACTCTCTTGTTTTTCCTTGCCTCAGGATCTCGGAAGGTATTGAGTAGCCCTGTATTGGTAGAATGCTGGTAACCTTCTTCATTTGTCTATGCATCCGTCTGACCCAGATGCTCTGTAGCTAATACTCCTTCTGAAGAAAAAAAAACCCTCCTGACCTAGGTAATTGTGACTTCCTCCCCCCGAGAACTCCATACAACCAGACAATTGTTTGTCCTTATATTCCACCTGGCTTCACCGTCGCCAAGAGAACCCTAAGTGCCATTAGTACAGAACGTACTTCTCCATCCAAAAATAGAATATAATAATGAAAATGAAACTCTCTATTTCACTACCAAGAATTTAGTTTGTGATTCTTCCCTTTGAATTATTTAAGACATATTAAAGTTTTGTAAAAGTAAAAAACAATTTAATAGGTAAAAAAAATTATTTATAAATAAAAGATTGTTTAAAAATATATATTTGGAAGATTTTGAAATTAAAATTATTTATATGATATAAACACTTCTTTTATTATTGGATTTTGATTGGTAAGGTTGTGCAAAAGTTTAGAAATGTAAAATTAATAATATTATTAAGGTTTTGCAAAAGCTTAAAAATTTGAAAATTAATAATTATTTAAAAGCTTTAAATAATATTAAAAAGACTAAAGTACTAGTAAGTTCTAAATACTTCTTTAAAAAACAAATATACTTTATATATTTATAAATATATTATTACAATAAAATAATAATAAATATACTCACTCATATATATATAATTTAAAATTCATTAAACCTTTTTTTTTAAAGAAAAATAGATATCTTTTTCAAATTTGACCAACCAACAACTAACAAAACAATTGGAATGGAGGGACGTTATTGTAATTACATCATAACCAATCATGAAATTTATTTATTATTTAATTTGGATTATTTTAAAGGAGGGTTATTATTTCGACATTATTTGTTTTATATAAACTTAATTTTAAAACATCGGTAAATAAAATAAAGGAAATAATTGACTTGCAATTCATTTCAATTTTATAATTGTTTAAAAACATTATAGATAATGAAATAATATATTTCAATAGTTACATATTAATTTATAATTTATTAGATTAAATTTAAAAATTATTAATTATAAGTTAAATTAAATCATTTATATTATTTTGTAAATATAATTTTATGTAAATTATACATCATAAATTGTGATGAATTTTAAAAATATTAATTTTATTTTTTATTTAAATTGAATTTTTCAGATCATTTTTAATTCACATTTTTGTTTTCATAATAATGATTAACATTCATTGAGATTAATAATGATTAATATTCATTGAGATTAATTTTGATCTATCGAACTTTAAGTAGGGTATTATTTGGTTTTCTTTAAAGCCCACTATAGTTTTGGCAAGTTAGGAAGTTAGAAAGGTTTGTATTGAGCAAATGCATACTATGAAATTCGATTTAGCCCACTAAGTTTTAGGAATAAACCAACGCTCTTTTCACTATGGAGTTCATGAGAGTTCGTTTTAATCTTGGCTATATTAATTTTCTTCCTTGAACTAGTTACTATGGGGAGATACTTATCATCTTCCAAATTAGGGTTAATGACCTCCTTACAGTATCTTAATTTTCTCTTAACAACTAAATTTTCCTCATACCATAGTTTCTCTTTAAGCTTCTAGAAGTAATAATATTTTTGACATTATCCATTTTTTGCATAGTGTCATTTTCATCAATATCCAATCGTTTAACCAAGCTATGGTATCTTTACACCAACCGCGGCTTGAGGCCTAGTTGGTTTTGACTTGAGTTTAAAGCAATTTTAGGAAGTCTCTCGTTATAAGTTATAAACCACTTTTGGATTTGCTCAATCTTCCTCCAAGATTCTCTCACGATTCTCTAGAAATGTTGCATCTCCATACTTCATAATGTATAAGATAATTGGGGATGAGAGTCTCAAAGATGAACTTATTTTTATCTCACATGACCATTAGCTGATTTACAATTATTTTCAAGACCAAAATAATCATTTTCTCAATGCTATAGTTCCAATTAAGTTTGTGATTAATATAATTTATGAGATATTTGTAAGAAGTCACTTCCTCCAGTTTTCTATTATAAGTTCCCTACTTTGCAGTTTGCTTCTCATTTCTTTCCACAATCAGAATCACTTTCTCATTTCACCTTTTTTATTTGGAACCTTTACCATATCCTCTATGTTCTTATTTTTCCCAACATCTTTATCTTCAAGATTGTCATTAGTGT
Organism: Larix kaempferi; assembly: GCA_027924585.1. Taxonomy (NCBI): domain Eukaryota; kingdom Viridiplantae; phylum Streptophyta; class Pinopsida; order Pinales; family Pinaceae; genus Larix; species Larix kaempferi. The sequence goes on from BSBM01000563.1 coordinate 1,120,111, forward strand.
ACTCTTCAAGTAAGACCATGTCAAAATAATAAGAGAAAAAATTATAACACTTTGAATCTAAATAGTGTACCATTTTTAAGACTTAAATTATTAAATAAAAAATTATTATATTGATAATACAAAGATATTAAAAAGTGTTATAATTTAATTAATGATATTGTTATTTAATTATAATATTATAATTAAATAATATAAGTATAAAAAATTATTGCGTCCAGAGTCGGCCATAAACAAAAAAGAATAATACAGAGTAAAAAGTAAATATGAGACTTAAACTAGAGACTTTAGAGCTTAGGATTAGGTGGTAAATATTATGTCGGCCATAAACAAAAAAGAATAATACAACTTAAAAAATAAATATGAGACTTAAACTAGAGACTAAATACTTTTTACTTTTAATACAAAGTAAAAAGTAAATATGAGACTTTAGAGTGTTTGTCCACTAACAAAATAATATAAAGTAAAAAGTAATAATATTATGTCCGCCATCGGTGCTTGATAGAGCCTAGGATTTGGATCTAGGCTGGTTTAACCAAGCTATGGTATCTTTACACCAACCGCGGCTTGAGGCTTAGTTGGTTTTGACTTGAGTTTAAAGCAATTTTAGGAAGTCTTTTGTTATAAGTTATAAACCACTTTTGGATTTGCTCAATCTTCCTCCAAGATTCTCTAGAAATGTTGCATCTCCATACTTCATAACCTATAAGATAATTGGGGATGAGAGTTTCAAAGAGGAACTTATTTTTATCTCACATGACCATCAACGAATTTACAATTATTTTCAAGACCAAAATAATCATTTTCTCAATGTTATAGTTCTAATTTGTGATTAATATCATTTATGAGATATTTATAAGAAGTCACTTCCTCCAGTTTTTTATTATATAACTTTTATTTTTAACTATTAAACACTGTGTTCAATAGTTTATGGATGTAAATATGGTAAGGCAATTAAACAAAAAGGTAATTTTTTAACGCTGAGGTAGGACCTGCATTGAAACTCAAAAACTGGTTCTTGCACATGTCCAGTTAGCTGCCCCTCAAGAATTTGGTAATTCTGTTTTTGCTGGGCTTCTGCTCATTTCCCAGCCAATGCTGCATGTGAACTCCGATTGCATCCAAATACACTCCACTTTTCCCATGAAATCCAACTATCTTTCCGCCAGACTGTGCAGAGGTGAAGAATATGCCTAACTCTTCTCCGAATGGCCCATATTTGCCTCTGCTAGAATAGAACGTCAATGATCTTATCACAGAAGGATCACTCCGATCCTCACGGTAAGGACAGTGGTGTCCACTGACGCATGTTACCACTTCGTTGGGATAATCAACTTTTATCTGAAAGCAGGAATTGTTGCAAACTGAATTAGCATATGCAGTATTCATAATCTGACAAAGCTACGTACGTAAAGTATGTTTCAGTAATTGGGTTTTGATTTAGTTGGTGAAGGGTAATTGTAGTAGCAGCAAATCTTTGTTTTTTTCGTAGAAAAGTGGAGTAGGAGAATAGAGTTATTACTCTGTTGGTAGTCTCGCCCCCACTGCCTCCATGGCGCATAGACCAAACTGATTGCCCATTCCGATCATATTCAACTTGGATTGAATGAATTACTTTACTTCTCATGATAATAATCTGCTTGATGCCAGAAAACACACCATCATCCCATGGCTTTCCTCCCTGGCCACCCCAAGGCCCCGGCCCCAGAGGAACTGGCTCTCGAACTACTCCATAAGCCACCTGAAGTCAGTAAAAGTTGATTGCAATGTATAAGCGATCGATGCAGGTTACTCCTATTTTCTTTCAAATTTTTAGCAACTAAGCCGTGTTCTTTGTGTTTCTGCCCCTACAAGGCAATGAGCATTATTCTAGACCAAGTTATGGTATAATTTTCTGGTATAAAGATTGTTTTGACAATATATTAGACCAAGTTATAGTCTAAGAACAAAATCAATTTAACAAAATAGAATATATACCATGTAAAGTAAAAGACAAATTCACCTCTTCAGGTGGAGCGCCTCCAAATGACACCGCTTTATTGGTCCGCAGAATATTCTGAGCTTCACCATTCTGAGATGAAAATAATCCATTTCCCATCTCATCCTTTAAAAATGGCTTCTCACCTGGGTAAACCTGGCCTTCAAGCACATGGACCCCAATTGCATCCAGATACCAGCCTTTCCTCCCATGGAATCCGACTATCATTCCTTCAGAAAGTCTAGAGGTAAAGAAAGTCCCTTGTTCTTCTCCATATGGTCCACGGTTTCTTCGAGTGGTGTGAAATGTAAGAGACTTTATAACAGTTGGGCCCCTGAACAGAACGCTCCCATAGTATCCAGTGATGGAGGTCAATATCTCAAAAGGATAATCAAATACTATCTGCATGCAATCAAATATAAAATTGACTTATCACATTGCTTTTGGAAAATTTATAATTAAAGAGTTTTCAGGTAATTTTATCCACAGTACTCACCTTGTCAGTTTTGACGGCACTTACGGTTCCTCAATGACGATTTCCCCATATGGAGTGGCCATTCCTGTCATACTCCACCTTGATAGAAGAAATACCTGCTCCCCGACTTAAAACGATTTGTCTAACGCCTGTGTAAATCCCATCATCGAAGGTACTTCCACCGTTGCCCCCGCAAGGCCCATACACAACAGGCGGTCTGATTATACTGCTTTTCTGTGATTCAAATAATGGAACCATCTGGGTAGTCACATGAAAATTGCAATCAGGTTATGTCATATTTAAAATCACCTTTGCCATTTTTACCAAGAGATACAAGGAGAGATATGTAAGGCTTCATGTAATTTACTCAAATAAAATATTGTATTAATTTTTTCTATACGTAGGTCAATCAAACATTTGAACTTGAATTATTTGATAGAAAAGGAAAGAGTAGACACCATTTAATGAATGTTATATATATATCAAGTTTTTTTCTCACCATTTGATGAATGTTATATATATATCAAATTTTTTTCTCTTTCAAAGATATTAATAGTACATATTTATATATCAAGTTTTCTCTCAATTTGAAAAAATATTTCAACCACAAACCAAAACTGAAAATAGAAGAACTAGTTGGCCAAAATCTCACAAATTCAACTAATTTAATTTAACAGCTTCGTAAAACTTAGCATAAAATCACTCACTTATAGACAAATTCTACCTCACATTGACACATTATAATAACAAATATGACAAATTATATGAGATAATAATTCCCACACTCCCCCTTAACTAGTACTTCTCTCAATATGTGTCAAGTCAAGTTTTCATTAGCATCTAGCCTCTAGAACACATGCTGCTTCTTTAGATACTGAAGATACTCATCATCAATAAGGTTTGGTCCAACCCAAAATTCACATTTGAACCTCAGTGAAGTAGATATCACTACATTATCGAAGTCCATATAAATGAACAACCATATGTACCAATACATGGATATCTAACCATTATAATTGGAAATCTAGTGGGATGACCTTCATATACATGGTTAATTCAACTTCTTGATGAACTCCCCTTGAATGTGCAAACAAATTGCCAACAGTTTTCAATAGCTAATGAGTGCAAGTGATGCACCCCCTCTCACTAACACATGTCCCTAAAGTCTTTCCTTGGTTTGACAGGCATAACAATAGATTGCTAGTCCTTAACATCACCCAAATTCCACAACCAACCAACATACAGACCACTCCTCCAATTATTAACAATTCCATGTACAGGTGAAAGACCTCCCTTTCAAGGAAATAAATCCTTACAACTTACATACTGGACATCTCAAGGAGACACTAGGTACAATATTTCATAGTATCACCTATGTACTAATACTTCTTCCAAATACCAACTCTAAGAAAAATACAAACTCAAAACTTTTATAGAGCAATACATAAAATTTATACATAATATTTCGAACTTGCTGCAAATATCAGATGTGATTAGCATTAAATCCATATGATCACTACTTTTATTGAACACGGCAAACAAACTTTACCTTGTTTATCTACACCATCTGATCTCCACTATTGCCCCAAGCAATGTCACCAGCATCCTCAAACTTGCATAGAGAACAACTTTTTTTTGTCCATCTTACTTAAATCTCATCTTCTAACTCAAAATTATGTCTTTCATCGACACTTGGTTTCCCATGCAAGAACAATGAGTCTCCATTGCATCTTTTACTGCCATAATAACCAACCAATGGTTAAATTCATCCAAGCAACTTGCTTCCATCCCATAATCAAAATGTTTGTTCTTCTCCATCCACTTGTAGAACTGTCATCTTGAACAACATACCAGCTAGGAACCAACCATACATCTGAGACAATCACTATACTACCCTACATAGTTCAAGTAGTTTCTCACTCCTAAGAGGACCTGTGTGCACGCAAGGTAACCATGAAGACAAGCTAAAAGAAGGGCAGTATCTCCATCACAAAGTGGGCATTCCATGCACCCTCTTCTACCCAATATCACAAACCTTCTGCATTGATGGCATTAGCATCTCGTCGGCGTCCCAACAAAACAGTCGAATACCCACCAAATCTTGCTCGAAAACAGAGCACGAAAATTCAACTTTAGCCTCTTAAGCCCTCTTTCCCCTACATAAGGCCCTCTCTATTCCATTACAATTTAATCCAGTCGAATCCAATCCAATTCCTCATGTGCATCGCTGAGCCGCGAGATAAATCAATACAAATCAGAAAAAAAAATATAGAGGTAGTCTAGTGTCAATGTAATCATGCAAAAGCGTGTAGCCAGATTCCTCATCCGACGGTTCCCCGATTTTTCTGAGGCATTGGAGAGAACACCATCCGTTGTATCAGAAAACTGACCTAATATCCCACAGTCAAATGGGTTCAATTAGATCCCTGACTGAAATTTGATTCTGTCATGAGGCATCAAGCATCTGGAATTCCAACAGTGCACAACTAACCAGCATTTGTACACTTATAAGCGATCAAGCAAAGAAAACTTGAACAAAGTGGGAAAATGGAGCTTTTATTCCATTAGAAATTTCTAAACCTTCATTTTGCAACCTATAAGCCCAGAGCTTCTCAAAATTTGGGTATTATGAGGGTTTCTACACAGGCTGCTTTAAGCCTGAACCATCGCCAAACATTCTCTATTGCCAAGAACACAAAATTTAATGCTTCTTTCAACAGGTTGCACATCTAGCAATCGATTTTGTGTAACAGGTAAGGTTACAATGCAATCTGCTACCACCGGCTAGCAATCATAATGACCAGCAGAGTACCTCTCTGCAATATCTTGTCTTTCAGCGCCAATCATACTCCTTGTCTTATCTTGGCTAGCTATGATCTCCTACCACACTGCTTGGTTTATTCTGACAGTGCCATTGACTACAGATCTCATCAAACTATGGACAAGCTGCCACATTACAACCAGCCAACCATCGCTCACATACTACTGTAGCAATCATAAACAGAAACAATCGACTTTCCTACCTATACAGACCTACTCCTACAGAAGAAGTACTCCATAGGCTTTCAATTATCTGGGCCTTGCATTAGAGAGTCAAGTCCAATTTACTTCGATTTCATCATAGAAAAATGAGAAAGTAGATCTAGTTTTCACACACAAATTACTCTATTATATCAAAGAAAGTTACATATTTATACATCATATATCTTTACAATCTTAACTATGCTAATAAACTTTTAAGAAAATACATCAATTACACATAATAATAATAATAAAAAGGAGAGAGAATCTCTGAAATCCAGTTAATCTAACAATTCTTAATACTTCAAAAAAAAACCCAAAAAACCCACTTAAAGACAAACTAAAACATAATGACCAATTACAATAACCACAATATTATCATGTTAAAACAAATAAAAGTTAATAATTCCAACATTATTTTCATGTCTTTGAATCCTAACCACGAAACCATTGAAATGTGGAGAAAAATACTCTGCATGTATTTGCAATTAGGTTTTGTTACCATTCACACATCAATAAAGACTGAAATTTATGGAGTCCCATACCTGTGTATTGTCGCCATCTTCAAATCCTCTGGTATTGAACGATGGTGAAACACTGTTGAACGAAGCTGGTGCGAGGCTATTCAATCGGGAGCATTGGACGTTCACTTTATCTGCAGATTCTCCGAGCACAAGAAGTATATTATATGTTTTGTTCGAGTTTCCGTCAAATGATACCTGCGGCTTTCCTGGGGAGGACGTGAGATTTGGAGATATAGTTGCAGGCACAATTGTTAAATCGTTGTGTAAAGTTGAAAAATACACTCCAATGCAATCCAAATACCGGCCACTACTACCATGGAAGCCCACTATCTTGCCTCCCGTCTGGGAAAATGAGAAATAAGTCCCATCCTGTGCACCATATGGTCCATATCTCTTCAAATTGCTGTCAAATGTCAGTGATTTTATCACAGATCCAAAGCCAAAGAAAACAGAACCGTAATGTCCGCTCACGGAAGTAAGACTTTCTCTGGGATAATCCAATTCAATCTGCGCAGGATCACAGCAAATATATATTTTTTAATTTATAATATAAAAGATGAAATAAACCTAATATCTCTCTTTAAATATATCAATATCATATGCTGTGGTTTAGGTTTTCTTCATATTTTGGGTGATTCTCTGGTTATAGTGAACTGGTCAAAAAAAATTATTCCAGTTAAACAACATCAATATGTTTCATTGGTGTGATAGGATTTCCTTGTTGATGACATGGTTTTATGATCTTAATATCCATTATGTCAGGGAGAACAATGATTTGGCAGATGCTTTGTCAAAAGAAGCTCTTGTTGGTGAGGCAGGCAGGTTGCTTATATTGGGAAAAATGGGTGGAGGGTTATCTCACACATTCTGGTTCCATGAAGTTTTTTGATGAAGTGATCTAGATTGAACCTTTTTGACCTGAATGTTTCGCTTTGAGACACAAGGTTACTCTCTAGTTAATTTTTGTATGAACTGTATACAGTGATGATGTAATGTTCTCCTAACAAGAACTGTTTTCAGATGAATCCGTTATGACTTTGTACTTCTTGATTTCACTGAAATAACATGAGTACAGTTTTTTTTCTTAATGAAAACAATATATCAATATCATAATTTTTTTAACAATTTATAAGAATTCAAAAATATTTCTCTTATAACTTTTTAATCAGAAATTTTTTTATTAAAAAACTAAATACTCCCATATCTATAATAAACCAAATTTAATCTCAATAAAAATACATTTATGATACTTTTGCTTTAATATTATAGATTTATATATAATAATCTATCTTTTAAACATACATCAATATCATATTCTACTTTTTATTACATTATTATAAATTCATATTCTCATAAAAAAAAATTATATATATATATATTCATTCTTATTTTAATTACAAAAATTTAAGAGTATTTTAATATGCATGTTCGGAATTTCCACGGATCTCATGATTTTCATGGACGTTTCGAGTCCATAACAGGACTCATCATCAGTATGTCAAAGAAGAGGGATGGTGTTTGAAATGTCGGGATGTAGCTTAAGTGTCTGCTAGGGTTTAGTTAATTAGGTTGAGTGTAGCTAGGGTTTAGTTAATTAGGTTTAGTGTAGCTACACTCAACCTAATTAACTAAACCCTAGCCGACACTTAAGCTACATCCGGACATTTCAAACACCATCCCTCTGCACTTCTATATTAAAGCTACAACCTTTAGGATAGCTACTCTTCTTTGACACACAGTCCTGATAATGAATCCTGTTATGGACTCGAAACGTCCATGAAAATCATAAAATTTGTGGAAATTCCAAACATGCATCCTGAAACTAATCACCACAAAAACCTAGCAACAGTATTTCAATACTTAATTATCTAATTTCATTATTACATTAAATTACCTTATCAGTTATGTATCCCCCTGTTCCACCATGCATCGGTGACCAAACAGAACTTCCATCTCTGTCATATTCAAATTTAATGGAATCTATGACAACTCCACGAACTAGTTTTATCTGCCGAATGCCTGTATTCACTCCATCATCCCATCGGCTTCCACCACTGCCTCCAGATGGACCAACCTTATTACTCTGCAAAAACAAACAGAAAGAACCCAAAATATTACCTTCCCCATTTAATTTAAAGAAATCAAACTCAGAAAAGTTTATATAATCCAGTATTATTATGGTTAAAATGAAAACCAATATTACCTTTCCATTGTCTAATTTAAAGTAGATATTACTTTAACTTTAGACCTAGCCCTATTGAAATGAAATATTTACTCGTCGAGGTTCTGTGTTATTGTTTCAAGTCGTTAAATTACCTTACTTTTTCCCTTGCAAAAATAAGCTATACCGTTTTTAAACCTAACACAGAAATACATGAAGAGCTAATCCCCACCAAAAAACTGTAGAGCATTTGCCTTCTGTCACTGTAATTGCCACATACTGATCAACTTACCATGTTTGATGGATTTAGCTTGGTATGCCCTCCTTAGTTTGAATTGTTCCCAAATAACTGGATTGAATCTGCAGCAAACAAATTCAGAACAGGGAACTATTATGAATACAGCATTTACAGCATACAAGAAACCCAAACAGAATTATAATTAGAGTCATCCCTACAAAATATATAGATGTTTTTTTATTGGGGAACTATTATGAATACAGCATTTACAGCATACAAGAAAACCCAAACAGAATTATAATTAGAGTCATCCCTACAAAATATATAGAGGTTTTTTTATTGAGAGTTACCTTAAAAGCAAAAACATAGAGATTTTAGCTGAAATTGGGACAGCAAATTAAACCTCGAGCTCTTAGATGTCAGGTGGAGAGCAAAGAATCTCCATAATTATGAGGTGTCTAGTGGACAGCTAAGAGTATATATATATATATATATATATATATATGTTTATATATGTTGAATGGGCCCATAAATAAAGTTGCATGGCACTTTCTGAAAGAACGATATCATTCCGGGGAACCAGTGGAGTAATACATGAACCTGAAAACTGTAGGCCGCTAATGCGAAACAGAAAGCGGAAGAGAACCTTTCACAGTTGTAAAGAAGCGAATGGTACGAATTATAATATTTAATCCCAAAAACACAGTGGTGGTCGAAAGTTATTCGGATTCCACAGAAATTATATCTGCCTGGTCCGTTAAAATAAATTATGATAAATGTATATGCTGCCGAAAGGTAAATGTATATTGCCGAAAGGTAAACGTAGTGATCGTTTGGTAATAAAAAGTCGCCTTGACTTATATAGAAATTTCCATATTCCTCGTCTGATGTGATCAATTTAAATTTCCACATTCCTGAAGTGATTCATCATGAAAATACAAGTTTTTAATGCTTTTCTTATTCTTATTGAGAATTTGACGGTAATCAGAATTTAACGTTTTAGAAAGTATTTTATGACAGGTACAAAAATTATATTATGGTCAAATAGATATCTGATAATTTAGATAAATCTTTACAAATTTGTGTGAGTGTACCAACAAGAAGTATAAGTAACTCTTCACACCCTAATGCATACATTAGGGTGACTAAATTTTAATGTCATACAAATATGTGTAGGTGTACTAACAAGAAGTATAAGTAACTTTTCACACCTTAATGTATGCATTAGGGTGATTGAATTTTAGTTTTGGTCATATAATGGGTTTAGTAAGTTGTTATTTGGTTTGGAGTTTGGATTTACAGAAGCTTAAAAAACAAATTATAAAGGGATTCTATAATATTGATGAAACAAACTTTATAATTATTGATTTGGAACTAAATCTAATCTAAGAGGGAATCAATCCATTCAATTCACTTTCCATATTATACTTATTATGTGTTGATTCAACAATTTTAATTGTTCATAGGTTCCTTACTTTGCAGTTTGCTTTTCATTCCTTTTCACAATCACAATCACTTTCTCATTTCATCTTTTTTATTTGGAACCTTTGCCATATCCTCTATGTTCTTATTTTTCGGATCATATTTATCTTCAACATTGTCATTAATGTACTCTTGAAGTAGGACCATGTCAAACTAATAAAAGAAAAAATTATAACACTTTGAGTCTAAATAATGTACCATTTTATCAAAATTGTATAGATAGCTAGAAGAAATCGAGACTTAAATTATTACATAAAAAATTATTATATTGATAATACATATAGCTAGAAGAAATCGAAACTTAAATTATTACATAAAAAATTATTATATTGATAATACATAGATATTAAAAAGTGTTATAATTTAATTAATAATATTGTTATTTAATTATGATATTATAATAAATAATATAAGTATAAAAATTATTATATTGATAATACATCAATATTAAAAAGTGTTAAAATTTAATTAATAATATTGTTATATTTAATTATGATATTATAATTAAATAATAAATAAATAGTAAATAAATAATGATGCACTACTATAGGAATATGGTATTTAATTAAAATGTTATAACCAAAATATTAATAAAATTATTATTTTTAATTAAAAAATGTTATTTTATTATATTTTTATTTTAATATTATAATATTATTTAACGTTAATGTTGCAATGTGATATTCATTATTTAGCATGGTTATGTTGAAATGTGACTTTGAGGGTTTTTTTGTTGAATTGTGACAATCTTGTATGGTTATGTCACATTGTGACATTTAATGTGACTACTTTTTTTAATGGTTAGTAGCATCGCAACAGGGTGAAAACACGAAGTTGGGAAACACTTTTATGACAACGGAGTGAAAAAAAAAACTAGTGTGCGCGGATGATCACACGAAAAAAAGTCAACCTCAAACTCTAAGCCGAGAGTTTGTAAGAGTTTAATAAAACTATAGGCCGAGAGTTTGAACCAATCATCGCGCTGTATTTTTAAAAAAACTCTCGGATGTGAGTTTGACTTAAACTCTTAGCCGAGAGTTTGGAAGATATTTTTTCGGTCGAGGGTTCATGGTCAACAAAACCTAAGAAAATATCTGGCATCTTTTTGGAACCTGCAACTTCAGCAAGCCCAAACACCTGCAAATTTTAAATATTATTTGTTGGACTTGGTAGCAATGGATTCATCTATGAATCTAGTTTCCAATGATATATTAATTGTTTTATTTCGCATTAGAGGAAATTTGAGTTCTAAAATGGGCCTTATAAGAAAATGAGCAATCATATAAGAAAACGAGCCAACCATAATTTCTTGATGAGTTGGAATTCAAGAACCAATAGAATTTCAATAAAATGTGTCAACCATAATGGTTGACTTGAGATATATATCATAAAAAAACTTCTTTTTTGTTCGTATTTTCAACATATCTTCCTGTGTTTTTACTCAAATTTCGAGCGGGAGCAGTCGTTACATCATCATCACGTTTTTCAGGTATTTATTGTTTTTGGGGCAGCGGGGTCCGTCAAAAGTATGCAGTGTGGGTACTCATTGGATGCAGAATTTAATTCCGCATCCAACGACTACTCCCGCTCGAAATTTGAGTAAACATACAGGGAGATATGTTGAAAATACAAATAAAAAACAGTTTATTTCTTTCATCCTCCAAAATTCATAAATATTATTTTATTATTTCAACTATTATCTTATTATTTTCCTTAGGAGGCCCATTTTAGACCTCAAATTTCCTATAATGATTTGAATTTCTATTTATTAATAAAAAAAATTATAAACCTTATCCCTTGAGAATTTTATTACTCTGAAAATCACCCGAAATTAAAATTCAATACCATAACAAAGACAACACCAAAAAATTTGAAATCTTCACAGAGATCTTCCTTTACCCATCTGCTTCAAAAGTGTACTTTATTTTTTTGAATAAGAGTCACACTAAAAATAAAATTGAAGCTTACCTACATGTGTCGATAAGGCACCAGTTTCTGAACATATGCTATTTTGATCAATAATAAAAAATAGTTCTCAAGTCTGAAAAACCTCAAAATATAGTCTGTGCACAAGTGCAGTGTGTGTAGATTATGATCATACATTGTTTTACCTAAAATGAATAACCATCTCTCAAAAAAATAGTGCTCACGCTAGTCACTCATTATTCATACCTAAAGTTTTCAAGTATATGATGTTGGTGAGCACCAAATTTGTCCCACGATATGTCCATAAAAAAAATTTAAAAAAAATACGAGTAGAAAGCTAATTCAATTCTCTAAAACATTTGTGTTTACTTCAAGTTGAAATTCCTAAGGGAGACGTGGGTTTGAAGAGGTCGAAGTTGAAAAACATAAAATTTAGCAGTTTTGTTTGTCAAAAACAAGCCAAAAGTGTTACCCAACTTCACGTTTTCACCCAACATTGTACTGGTTTTGTTGTCTATGGCATTCTCCCATGGTTATGTCACATTTATCCATTCAGGGTAATGTAGTATTGCAACATTTTCTCATGGTTTTTATTGCATTGTGATATTCCTCAATGGTTATGTCACATTGGGTGTAGTTTATTTTGGTTGGCTATGCTTTACTATTTGTGTCAACAATATTCGAATGTGGTTGATTAGGTTCACGTGGTGTCAACTCTCTCTTCCATCTTAGCTTACAAGTGGAAAGCTGATATATTGCTTGATTTTTATGTTGGATTGTAACATTGTGTCCATTAAAATGATAGCCATGAGTTAACCTTGATCGATGCTTATTATGCGTTATGTTGATTGCAACATTTTTCTATGTTTACGTAGATTGTTACATTATTGTTAGTTAAGTTATGGCATTCATATATGTTATGCTTGATTTCCATTTATGCATGAAATTTTTATGTCACATTGTAACTTCTATGTTTGATTATGTTTGTGTGATTCATTATGGTGTAATGTTGCTAAAAATGATGCCGATTGTCAACCTTAGCCACAAGTTAGGTTGATTATGTGACATTCAAATTATAATATGGTTTTATCTATTTTGATGTTTATCTCGATTAACATATGTCAACCTATTATGTTACTTAATTGTTCTGTCACATTGGGACATTCATTAAGGAGTATGCCACATTGCAACATTCCTCAACATTGTGGTGTACTTCAAGGAATATGTCACATTATGATGTTTCTCAATGATAGCAAGACATTGTGATATTTTGTAATTATTATGTGACATTGTGAAATTCATCATCGCTATAGTATGTCAAATTGGATTTACGTCCCATTGTGACTTTCCTCAATGGTTATGAGACAGTAATGGTTACATCACATTGTGATATTCTTCAAGGATTATGCCATATTGTGATGAAGTATGGATGGTTGATTATGTCACATTGTGACACACGGACAATAAATTCATTGAAAACCATTAATAATGGTTGATCATGTTCAACTGTGGATGGTTGAACATGTTCAAATATGGATGGTCGAGATTATGTGACATTATGACACAAAACAAATTATAATGTGGTTTTATATATTTTTTTATTTATCTCAATTGACTTATGTCAACCTATTATGTTACTTAATTGTTCTGTCACATTACGATGTCCATCAAGGAATATGCCACGTTGCAATGTTCCTCAACATTATGGCATACTTCAAGGAATATGTGACATTGTGATGTTTCTCAATGATAGCAACACGTTGTGATATTTCTTAATTACTATCTGACATTGTGACATTCATCACAACTATAGTATGTCAAATTGGGCTTATGTCCCATCGTGACTTTCCTTAATGGTTATGAGACACTATTACTTAATGGTTACATCGCATTGTGACATTCTTCAAGGATTATGGCATAATGTGATGAATTATAGATGGTTGATTATGTGACATTGTTGACAATCATTTACAATCGTTAATCATGTTCAACTGTGGATGGTTGATCATGTTTAAATATGAATGTTTGATTATGTGGGATTGTGACACAAAGCAAATTATAATATGGTTTTATCTAGTTTCATGTTTATCTTGATTGACTTATATCAACCTATTATGTTACTTAATTGTTTTGTCACAATGTGTCGTTCGTCAAGGAGTTTCCTCAACATTGTGGTGTACTTCAAGGAATATGTCACATTGTGATGTTTCAATGGTAGCAACACAATGTGATATTTCTCAATTATTATGTGACATTGTGACATTCATCATGGTTATATTATGTCAACTTGGGGTTAGGTTTCATTGTGACTTTCCTCAATGGTTATGAGATAGTGTTACTTAATGGTTACATCACATTGCGACATTATTCAAGGATTGTGTGTTTTTTTAACTATGGATGGTTGATTATATGACATTGTGACACAAATATAATATATTCATTGACAATGGTTGATCATGTTCAATTGTGGATGGTTGATCATGTTCAAATATGGATGGTTGACTATGTGACATTGTGACACAATGCAAATTATAATATCGTTTTATATGTTTTGATGTTTATCTCTATTGACTTATGTCAACAATATGTTACTTAATTGTTTTGTCACATTGTGATGCTCATCAAGTAGTATGACACATTGCGACGTTATCAAGGAGTATGCCACATTTCGATGTTCCTCAATATCATGGCATACTTCAAGGAATATGTCACATTGTGATATTTCTCAATGATAGCAACATATTGTGATATTTCTCAATTATTATGTGGCATTGTGACATTCGTCATGGCTATAGTATGTCAAATTGGGGTTATGTCCCATTGCGACTTTCCTCAATTGTTATGAGACATTCGTCAAGGATTATGTCAACCTATTATGTTACTTCATTAATATGTCACATTGCGATGTTCATCAAGGAGTATGTCACGTTGCGACATAATATAGTTTTATATATTTTGATGTTTATCTCGATTGACTTATGTCAACCTATTATATTACTTAATTGTTTTGTCATATTGCAACATTCATTTTAAATTTAAAAAAAAACTAAATTTTAATGAAAATATAGTTTTTAGAATTGTAAATTAGTAAAATAAAAAAACTCTTTTTAAAAAAATATGTATTTTTACAATGTTCACCTTAAATTCATTTAGTCTTTTAAACATCATTTAACTATGATTGAATAATGATTATTATTTATCTATAATTTGAATATTAATTACTATAATTAAAGATACTTAAAAAAAAATTAATATAAAATTATAGTTAATTAATATTTAATACTTTAAATTAATTTAAATATTTTTATTATTATTTTATTATTATTATTATTAAGACTTTCCAAATTAATATCCAAATGGTACAGTGTATTAATCTCTTTTATGTAAAACTCTCTTTTTAACATCTGACAATATTTAATGTTATTTTTTATATATTTACTTTTAATATGATTGATTTAGATTTTATGATTAATTTATTTAAAATAGATTAATATATGATTTATTTATATTAATATATGATCAATTTATTTTAAAATGATTAAGAAAATTTTAAATAGTTTCAATGATATATATATATATATATATATATATATATATATATATATATATATATATAAATTTGTGTTAACCTTTACATGGAGTTGGAAGGACATGGCTTAGCATATTTGAGGGAACAAGGTTGGAAGAACTTCCTCTAAAGAGGTAGCTCACTAATTTTTCTATGGTATTTGAAGAATAGACAATTTTATGCATATTGATCTATTGGAGATCAACATGATGTTGATATAGTCTTTATTTATGTTAATTTTTATGTATGTTAATTTTTATGTAGCCCCATTAAAATATGAAGAAAGTTATCTAAAAAAATTATTCTAAATCTTAAAGAAAAAAATAATATACGTATATTTTTAGAAGAAGAATAATTCATTTAGAGATTTGTGGTTTGCACATATATATATATTTTTATAAAAGGAATAATTTATTTAGAAATTGGTAATTTACATATAATCAATTTAATTATAAAAATAAATAATTTATTTAAATATTTGTGGTTTACATATAATTTATTTTATTATAAAAATAATAATTCATTTAGAGATTTGTGGTTTGCATATAATTCATCTTATATCAGTACACTTGGTTTAGAGGTTGAATCATTGAGAATGTAAGATCCAAGTGAGGAGTAAGAAAATAAAATAAAAAAGACGAACAATTTAGGGATAACTTATACTTGTATCTTTGTGTGTTACTAAGACTTTGTAATACACTCTACATTACTATAATTACTATAAGAAAAAGAAGGTAAAAAATGATGAACAATTAAGGGGCAACTTATACTTGTATTTTTGCGTGCTACTAAGACTTTGTGACACATTATGTTAAAAGAATGTAACTACGGAAGATATTCTATTTGATACTTGTCTATTGTATTATTGTATTCCTCCCCTGGGAGATGTCATTGATGTACTTAATAATGTAAGAGTCATTGAAAGAGTCAATGTAAACCCTAGGTCTCGTGTCGACCTAAAAGAACCCATAAGAGATTATTATATTATGTATTTGACAAGTGATCGGCCCAGTCAGTTAGGAGAAGTCGGTCCTGTTGGGGAAAAGTCACCCCAATGGAAGAATATAAATAGGGGATGTCTCTCTCATTTGTACTTACTCATCTCACTCACACAAGTTCACATAGGAGAGAGAGAGAATTTTGCACAAGTGGAGGAGTAGCTGATCTTGTCTTGGGGTTTACTTTTGTACTTTGTGATTTCTATATTGAGGAAGATTTTGCCGGGGTTTTCTCCCTTGCGGTTTCCCCGAGAGAAATATTGTGTTCATTGTGTTCTTGTTGTGCTTGTATTTATTTTAGTGATATATTGTTTAATTTTATATGATAAACAAGTAAAAACTAATATGGTTTCAGAACTGGCCTGAAAGGAAACATTGTGCAGCCTCTGTAACTGCAGAAACTAGGGCTTCTTGTTCTAGGATCTCCCTCCACAGATCAGTTGAAAAAGATAGTGCATATAACTCACCTCACTAGGGCGCATCTTTATGTCAAAGAAGATTTTCATTCTAAGAATTTTCATTTTTGGGTCCCCCACTGCAGCCCGGGAGAATTAGGGCATCAAGTTTTTGGATCATCTGTTCACAGAATTGGGAGAAGGAGTACTTTTCTCAACTCCCCTTGAGGAGGAGAACTTGCTCATCCAATCATATTTCCAAAATCCCAAGTTTTAAAATTAGGGTTTCTCTGACAAACCCTAGGTCAAGGAAGAAGCAACTTTCAGAAGGACAAATTTTCTGGTAAGTCTCAAATCTATTATATTTCCATTTGAAGTACTCATTATATCAAGATGAAAATCAATACCAAGCTTGATGAGAAGCTTGAGGGAGCTGAGAACTTCAGAGCATGGAAGCATAGATTCATGCTCATCCTTGAAGAACATGACCTAGAAGACTATGTAAAGGAAGGACTTATAGAACCAGAGGGAGATGAATCCAAAGCAAGGCATAAGAATGTCAAGCATTCTAATTGCAGATAATTAAATATCAACACACAGAGCGTATGAAATTTATTGTCAACCCGAGAAAGTCTTTTTATTTCAAAGGACAAGTGCACAATATATGCTTAAACACAAACCATTAGAAGTGAATACTTTTATCTTCTGTCATCTATGTTCATCCCAAGAATCTACGCAATCCCAATTGCCTTCTAACTGCTGTACTACAATCCTTTTCTATTATGCATCAAGCAAAACGAATATCAGATCTAATCAACGATTGCAGGAAGGAAATCTCAATTGCATTCTAAAATAATCAACTGTCTAATGAAATCAAGCTGGGAATCAGGAAGCATGACCCGAACATTACTCTAGAATTTAATAAAGGAGATTGAAGCAACTGTTCTAAGATACTGAATTGCAAAATAAAAATCAATCAACACATAACAGGAAAGCTAATTCCTAGGAGCTTCTGGGATTACGTTTCAGCTGTAGGATGAGCACAACAGTGTGAACAGAAATTGAATTACATAAAACAAACCTGACTCAGTCGACTGTTATTGATACCATTCACCAATCTCACAAATAAATCATTTACTGAGAAATCCACACAATGAATATTGCTGCTGCGTACAAACGAAAGATCAAATCATCACACAACAGAAAGATGAAATCCTAAATTAACACAGCAATCCCTGTGGAAGACGGGCCCAGTCTTCACACAGAGACGCTGGTTGAACAACACTCTCTTTAACTCAGAAGCAACTCCTTATATTAACAGAAGGATGAGTACATAGTTTCGGCTTGACTGCTAATACAAGATGAATTAATTAATTGCTGTCCAACCCCTCGATCGAGGTAATACCACATATTTATACATACAGTTGCAACATCTAAACCTATAATTGGGCGGCCATGAAGATCTATGATCTTCAGGCGCCCTAAATAATCTAGCTGTTACAATGCGTGGCAGAACTGAAATATCCAAATATAAGAGGAGTTATCAACTGTCCCAAGAGTGGCGGTCCTTCCAGCTCACAGCTGGATTTGAGCAGCGACATACTTAAGATAGAACTTTATGTTACAGCTGCCCTGCCACGACTGTGCCTTGATTGACGAATTGAGCCCCAAGGAACCTTCCTTAAGCAATGGACGTCCCTTCCTCCGTGACTTGTTCAGCTCCGATCTTCCTGCAGTCCATTTATCTTACTACCTTCATAATTTGCATCATGTTAGCACGAATTAAGAGATGCACAGCTTAAATCATCACAATCATAAGTATTAATACAATAAAACGATAATCGGCCATACCTTGGTAAATTGGGGAATATATAAGGACAATAAGTTTAATTGCCAAGGTAATTGGTGTGAGACAAGGTAAGGGACAGTGATAAATGATGGTCAAAAAGGGCCAATTCTGGGCTCAACATCTCCCCCCAACTATCCTGTTGCATGTCCTCATGCAACAACCTGCATCTGAATATTGTGCTGAACCTTGTCCAGGCAAGAGGAAAGAATGTAGATAAATCAGGCATCCCCTCTATCCCTTTGAAAAATTTCTGTGAGCAACCCAGCAGTTCCCAACTTTACTGTTCCCCTTCCCCCGCTACTTGCTAATATCTGCAGTTCTCTTATGCTTTGCCTGGGGAAGTTGAAAAGACACACTCAATCTGAATCCAATTCAATAATACCTGTAGGAGGTGGAAGCACTGGTTCTTGTGGGACAGTGTCTTCCAGCGCATCTAATCTTATCAAGGGAGTTGCTGGTTCTTGTGTAACAGCAACATCCCTTAAACCTTCTTCAGCAGCTGCCTTTATTGCTTTTGGAGACACTGGTTCTTGTGTAACAGTGTCTTCTTTGTCAATTGGCTGCTGAGATTGGATATCCTTTTCGATTTGCAGCTCCTCCTCCAAGATTTCAGTGTCACCTGAGCAGGGTGTCTGTACCTGTTCATCATCACTCCATTGTGTATCAGGAATGATCTCTACTCCCGGGTTATCCTCCAACTGCAGTTCAGGGGTTCTTGCTGCAGCATCCAAGGATGTTGGTTCTTGTGTGACAACATCCTGGCTTACATCTTCATCTTTATTTTGCTGCAGCTTCTCTTCCATGAGTTCTGTATCATGAGAGCTTTCTGGGGTCACCACCCAGAGTTCATCGTTGAATGCCAGAATATCCTCTGTCCCGGCTTCTTCTTCTGTCTGCTCAGTCGGTTGGACGGTCAAGTTCAGGATTGCTGGTTCTTGTGTTGCAGCATCCTGTTTCAACTTGTCACTGTCCTGCATTTCCATTTCCCCTTCTAAAATTATTGTGTCCTGGGAACGTTCTGGGGTTACAGCACAAAATTCTTCACTATCCTCCAGGGTATCCTTTGGCTCCATGATTTCTGTGTCATGAGAACACTCTGGGGTCTCACTATACTCTTTTATAAGCTCCAGAGCATTCTTCATCTCCCGTTCTTCTCCCATTTGTTCTATGATTTATATGTCGTGGGAGCATTTTGGAATTGCCATACATTCCTTATAAATTTCCAGGGCATCCTCCACTCCCTGTTCTTCTCCCATCTGTTCTATGACTTCTGCATCATGGGAAGTAGCAGCTGCAGCAAGGATGTTTAAAGGTGTTGGTTCTTGTGTTGCAGCATCCTCTTTCTCCACTGCTTTCCCTTCTGTGGCTGCAGGCTGTTGTGCTGAATAGGTGCTAAGTAAAATTTTATGGCCTGCTTCCTCAAAGATCTCCCCACAGGTAGGGCAGAGTATTCGCTCATCCTTTTCTCCAGCTTCAGCAGAAGCTGTTTCCTCCACTTGGTCTGCAGCCTCTATTAATGTATACATTTTTCTTCCACCCTGCTTTTGGCAGATTTCCTTCCATGTTTCCAGCTCCTTTCTAAGTGCTTGGAGGTCCTCTTTCAGCATTGCATTCTCATACAAGAGTCCCTCAACTCCCGGCTCTTCCTCCACTGGCCTTTGTGGAGCATCCCTCGGTTTTGGTGTAAGGATTGGGGGTTCAACCTGTGTCTCTAAGGTTGCCCATTTTGTTCTAGCTGCCTCTGCTGCTGTAATTGACCGAGTTCGCTTCCTTCTAATTGGTGCCACTAAATCAAACTCATTGGTGGTCCTCTTCCTTTTCTGCGGCGTTTTCTTTTGTGACTTCCCTTTCTGTAGTGTTTCTTCTCGTGGAGCTGGAACATAGGGAGGCAAAACTGAAGTCAAAGGAACATTTCCCTGCCCCCCATGCTGTTCTTCTTCAATCACAGCTGCTCCTCCTGCCCATTCCGGTGAAGATTCGATTGTGACCAGCTCAATATCTTCTTCCATTGCTCTGGCTCCGCCATCTTCAGGTTCCATTGTCGCAGCATTTGATGCTGCTCCAATTTCACCTTCTGCTGGCGGAGCTGCCCTGTTGTCTAGGTTTTCCACGAGGGTTTCATCTACATTGTCGCCTGACAGCTCTGTTTGTGCTTCCCCTCGCTCTCCTTCAAATGCAGTGTCATCCCCCACTGGTTCTGCTTGTGCTGGGGATTCATATACTTCAAATGGCTCTGCCTGTGCCTCGGGCTGTTCTTCCTCTATGGTTTTGTCAACCCCTGATGTCCCTGCCTGTGCCCTCTGTTGCTCTTCTTCCGTTTCATCCCTTCCGGATGGTCCTTCCTGTGCCCTCTGTGGTTCTTCTTCCGTTTCATCCCTCCCCCCAACTTCACTGGAGGAACTCCGGTCCTCCTGTTGTGGCGGAACCGGTAATTGCTGTAATGGAATAACCCTCAAGGGAACAGGTTGCTGTGGCCGGGTGATGAATTGCTCCCATGTTATATTATGTTGGGCCAGGGTTCTCATAATAATTAACTTAATGAGGCCATGGTGTGTGAGGGAGGATAATGGGTGTTTTGCAGATTGAACGAATGTTGCCATATGGCGCAAATCATGCAATAGATAAAATGGAATATTTAACAAAATGCCATGACGGAGATGAGAAAGCAAAGGAAGTTCAGAGTTGTACACAGTTTGGTATCTGCCTTCGCAAGTTATGTATTTCTTGAGGAAGATAGCGACCTGGTCCCATGGCTGCGGCAGTGACTTCAATGCAATCCCTCTCCTGGATGCTTCAACTTGCTCCCCTGGAAGTAAAAATTGTTCCCGTGCAACTGTTGCAGGAACTCGACGGTTAAACCAAGGTTTTCCCACCAATGGGATAGCTGTAACCTCGGATATAATGACCTCCGAAACATCTATACACAGCCCCCACACCGTGGAGTGTGTTTTAGTGAGATTCAATGCAAATTGCAGGGCTGCGTCCCGGTCGAATCCATCCAATCGTTCAAAGAACTCGACCCAGCCAGCGGCTTGAAAAATGGCCAGAACCTGCAAATTCCGTCTAAGTTCCCGGGTATTGAAAGGTTCATGGCGAACTGGAATGCCCATGGTCCTGGCTGCAAGATAGAACTGCTGTTTCGACAGAGTACAGGATCCAGAATAGAAGTTGCAGCGCGGAGAATGCACGAATCGTTGAGCGGAGACGTTGAGCGAATGAACTAATTCGGAAAGTTAAGCGCAGAGAGGAGTTTAAAATTTTCATGCCGAATTGGGGAAGGTGGCAGTTATTAGTATTACGTCGTACGAGGGAAAGGTTCAATCAGATATAAATGGTCGTACGAGTGAAGGTACGGCCAATCTCGTTTACATGATATCAATACTTAGTCACGTGATAAATGAAAGCCATACCTCATAAAACTGTGCGTCGGAAGGCTGCGGAAACTGGTGGAGCATGGAGTTGGTGACGTCATGGAGCCGAACGCGTGCACAATCAGACGTGGAATCATGATGACTCGGATAAGGCACTGATTTCCTTCGCCGGTAAAACACAAGGCGTCGCATCCTCCGGGTTGAAATGATGAGTTCGCCGGCAGGACTGGGCTGAATCAGCGTCATAATTAGCAAGTTAAACAATCCTTCTGTTAACACGGGAGTTACCACTGCAAATTGCCAAAGAAATGATCACACGGCCGATGAAAAAGCTTGTTGCAGCTGACAAGAAAGAAGTTACAGCCATCGGGAAAGAATTCGTGGCAGCCGGAAAAAGATTCACAATATCCGGGAAAAATTACGGCTGTCGGAAGAGACTTACGGCTGGCGGGAAAAGATTTTTCGAATATGGGAAATATGTCGCAGCCGCTGGAAAGAAATGACAGCTGTGGTGTGGAAGTGACTTGGTCAATGAGGTGGCGGCCGGGAAGTGATGTGGCGACTGCGAGAAAAAGATGTTGCAGCCGCCGAAATTACAGCCGCCGGGATTGCAGCTGCCGGAGTTGCAGCTATCGGAAAAGATTTGACGGTGGACGGGAAAAATTTACGGCTACCAGGAAATGGAGAATACGGTTGTGGCTGGTAAATGGAATGGCAGCTGCGGAAAATGAGATGGCAGCCGTGGAAGATGAGGTGGCCATAGCTGGTGAATGAAATGGCAGCTGCGGAAAAATGAGATGGCAGCCGTGGAAGATGAGGTGGCAGCCGCGGAAACTGGAGTTGCAGCCGCCGATGTTGCAGCCGCCGATGTTGCAGCCGCTGATGTTGCAGCTGCCGATGTTGCAGCCGCTGATGTTGCAGCTGTCGAAAAAGATTGACGGCTGTCGGAAAGGGCATTTACGGCTCCCGGGAAATGGAGAATACGGTTGCCGGAAGAGAATATACGGCTGCCGGAAAAATATGTTGCAGCTGCCGGAAAATATGTTGCAGCTGCCGAAATTTTTTTTTTTTTTTTTTTATTTTTTTTTTTTTTAAACACAAGGACGGCACAGAGAGATTTTCATTATGGGCCCCAAACTGATCATTCTCCTGGCGCTTCCCTGAAAAAAAATTTCTTAAAAGACAACAGCAAGCAAAGAGATCAAATGCAGAAAGAAAGAAAACGACAATTATACGCTACAGCAAGAAATTATTTATGTACAGCAAATATGATTTTCATTTTAAGATTTGGTAAAGGTAGAAAAATGTTCCTGCTCTGGTGCCAATTGGTAGTTTGGATCAGCAGCAATCTGTGAAATGAATGCATCTTTCGAAATGGGCTTCCGATACAGTCGCAGCCTGTGGCCATTAACAAGTAATGGCATACGGTTTTCATCAATGGTGACCAGGCGAACAGTGCCGTTGTCAAATACCCTGTCAACCAAATATGGACCCAGCCATCTTGTGCGTAATTTCCCTTTGAAATCTTTCTTGAATCTAGAGTCGTACAGTAGTGCCCAGTCTCCTTCATGGAAGATTTTCTTCTTGATGAATCGGTCATGCCAGTTAGATCTCTGTTGCTGAAGTAGCACAGTCTGGTCTACCGCAGCTAATCGTTTCTCATCCAGTTCATTCAATTGATTCAATCTTCTTTTCTGAGCTTCTGCTACATCCAGGTTCATTTCAATGGCTGTTTTCAGGGTCTTGATCTCAAATTCAATTGGAAAGATGGCACTCTTACCATACACCAGATCATAGGGAGAAAAGCCCGTGGTATTGCGCCAAGTCGTGCGATATGCCCACAGTGCTTCTGGAAGTCTGTCAGCCCAATCCCTTCGATGGCTTTTAACTGTTTTAGTAAGGATTGCTTCGATAACCTTATTAGTGCTTTCCACCTGACCATTGGCCTGGGGATGATAAGGTGAAGTTATCTTGTGCTGCACATGATACTTCCGGAGCAAGGATTCAAATTGATGTGAAATAAATTGTGGTCCGCCATCGGTAACTACTTCCTTTGGTACTCCAAAACGGGTAAAAACTTCACTGTACAGGAAATCAATCACCGCCTGGTCGTTTGCCTTAGCCAAAGCTACAGCTTCTACCCACTTAGTCATGTAGTCTGTACACACCAAGATGTAAACCTTCTGTTTGGAAGGAGGGTTGATAGGACCAACAAAGTCCAATGCCCATCTATCAAACGGTTCTAGTACCACTTGGGGCTGTAAAGGCATCTGGTCTGTCTTATTAGGTTGGCCCATCCTTTGGCAGCTGTCGCAGGACTGAACATATTTTTTAGCATCTCTGAACAGTGTCGGCCAATAATAGCCCATCCGCAACGCCTTATGTCCTGTTCTTTTATCTGCAAAGTGTCCTCCGCAAGGTTCATCGTGACAGGCCTTCAGTATATGAAAGATCTCATCTTCCCTTACACATCTTCTAATTTCAAGATCAGGTCCTGTGTAAAAGAGATGGCCTTTAAGCCAACAATACCTGGCACTTTGCTGAATAATTTTTCTTTTCTCTCGTTTAGACATATGTGGCGGAAGTTTCCCTGCAGCCAAATAATTAGCAACATCTGCATACCAGGGTGAATGAGCTGAGAGTGCGAATAAATGTTCATCCGGGAAAGCATCCTCAACAGGTGAACTGTCATCACTGTTAGTAAATCGTGATAAAAAATCAGCAACAACATTTTCTTTTCCAGGTTTATCTATAATAGTAATATCAAATTCTTGTAATAATAAAAGCCACCTGGTTACTCTGGCATTAGTGACAGGTTTATTCATTAAATACTTAATGGCAGAGTGATCAGTATGCACAAATGTAGGATACCCAGTAATGTAATGCCGAAACTTATTAATAGAATAAACAATAGCAAGAAATTCTTTTTCAGTAACAGTATAATTTAGTTCAGCAGGGGCTAAGTTTTTACTCACATAATAAATAGCATAAGGTACTTGACCATCCTGCTGTCCTAGTACTGCTCCAATGGCGGTATCAGAAGCATCTGAAGAAATGTGGAAAGGTATGGTCCAATTAGGTCCCCTTAAAATAGGGGCTGTGGACAGTTTCTCTTTAAGCTTATCAAATGCTGTCTGGCATGCGGTACTCCATGCAAACTGCACATCCTTCATTAACAATGAAAACAAAGGAGAAGCAAGTTTGGAGAAGTTTTCTATGAATCTCCTGTAATACCCAGCATGTCCCAGAAAACTTCGCACCTCTTTCTGAGTTGAAGGGGTTGGTATATTCTTTATCACCTTAATTTTTGAAGGATCCACTTGAATACCGTTAGTAGAGATGAAATGTCCTAATACCACCCCCTCACTCATCATCATGTGGCATTTTTCAGTG
The DNA here is from genome assembly GCA_027924585.1 of Larix kaempferi. Taxonomy (NCBI): domain Eukaryota; kingdom Viridiplantae; phylum Streptophyta; class Pinopsida; order Pinales; family Pinaceae; genus Larix; species Larix kaempferi. The sequence goes on from BSBM01000563.1 coordinate 1,145,487, forward strand.
CTCAGTGAGAGGCGAGCCTGTTCACAGCGAATTAAAACCTTCTTCAAATTTTCCAACGCTTCATCAAAATCCCTGCCATAAGGAGTGAAATCATCCATAAAAACTTCCATGCTATCATTTACCAATTCAGAAAATATGCCAATCACAGCTCTTTGGAACGTTGCAGGTGCATTGCACAACCCAAAGGGAAGCACCCTGTAAGCGAACGTTCCCCAAGGGCAGGTGAAGGTGGTCTTATCCTGATCCTCTGGAGCAATCTGGATTTGATTGTACCCACTGAATCCGTCCAGGAAGGAGAAGAACTTCTTCCCAGATAAGTTATCAAGTACCTGGTCAATAAAGGGCAGAGGAAAGTGATCCTTTTGTGTAGCCTTGTTCAGCTCCCTATAATCGACACAGACTCTCCATTTACCGTTTTTCTTGGGTACAATTACAAGTGGGGAAACCCACTCACTGTCTGAAATAGGATAGATGAATCCTGCTTCCAAGAGTTTCTGGATTTCTTCCTTCACTATATCCCTCAGATTGGGGTTCATGCGTCGTTGGGGTTGACATACAGGCCGGGAGTCGTTTTTAATATAGATATGATGAGTGCACAGACTAGAAGGAATACCCTTCATGTCTGTATACTCCCAGGCGAATGCCCCCTTACGTTCCTTCAAGAGATTGGTTAAGCGCTTTTGTTCTTCTGAGGAGAGAGCAGGATTGATGTTCAAAGTTCTTCCAGGCTCTACCTCAATAGGAATACTTCTCGAGCTTTTCAATACTGGGATTATATTTGCGTCATTGGCTAGTGCTTCCTCCGTAAGCTGTTCTTGTTCTTCTTTGCCGAGGGTACTGTTCAGAAGTTGATAAACTTCCTTGTCTACAGAAGCAGGTTCGCTAATGAAACTATTAATGGCATCGTCTTCTGTTTCGTTTTTGAAAGTTAGTGCCTTCCCTATTGTTAGTAATGGCTGAACATCTTCTTCTTCTTCTTGTTCTATCCAAAGGGAGGTTTCAGTTTCTAGACTCGGCCTTGCTGGAGGGTACAGGGTAAGATTTTTGGTTTCCATGCCATCAGATATAGTCATAGATCCTGATCGACAGCTGATGCAAGCATCAGCTGTAGCCAACCAAGGTCTCCCTAAAATCAATGGATGTCCCCCCAGCTGTGATTTTGGCTGTAATACCAGAAAATCGGCAGGGTATTCCCACGAGTCTACTGAAATAACGAGGTCGTCCAAAATCCCTTCAGGTCTGATGGTGGATCTGTCTGCCAGTTCTAAGATAGTAGGGGTCGGTCTAATATTGGTGAATCCGAGTTTTTTTACAGTCTCCATCGTTATAACATTGATCGCAGCTCCTAAATCTACTAGTACGTTGGGTATCTGCGTTTGTCCTATGTGTACAGTGACAGTAGGGTTGCCGGGATCCTCATACTTAGTTACAGGGGTTTTTCCAGTCATTAAAGCGGATAAATTCCCTATAACATGAACAGTAGGAGGATCTCTGGGTTTCCTTCCCGGTCTTTTAGTGCACAGGTCCCGAACAGTTCTAGCGTAGATAGGTACATCTTGAAGAGCTTGTAAAAGGGGAATCTTAACATAAAGGTTCTTCAATTCTCCTAAGAGATTGAACTGAGGTTGCCCCCCTCTTTGTGGCAGCATCAATCTCTCAGGGTAAGGTGGTTGCCTTACCAACTGGGCGGGCTGCGTGTTATCCACTTCATCGTTCAATGTTTCAGCCCTCCCATCTGAGGGATGCTCAGCATCTTCAATGATAGGAACCGGATCAAAAGGATGCTGGGAACTCTCTCCTTTGTCATACACAGTTGGTGGAATATTTTCTGAAGTTACACGTTCTACTACCTTCCCAGACCGTAAGCGAATGTCATTACAAGGTACAGGGGAGAGAGAGTAGGCTGGCATATTGAGAGTTTCCAGTTGCTGGACTGTTTTATTATTTGGGTTAGGGTTAGGTTGGGCAGGCAGCTGAGGCCGTATTGGTATGTTAGGCACAGGATTATTTTGCAGCTGCAGCTGCGACTGCTGAGGTAGGTATTGAGGATATTGCTGAAATTGAGGATATGGAGGATACGGTAACTGTTGAGGTGGAGGTGGTTGAGGAAACTGATTCCCAGGATGGAAGTTCCTCCATCCAGGAGACCATGAAGTAGGTTGATGAGGTGGCTGTGTCCAAGGACTCCATGAATTATAACCTTGCATCGTAGGTTGAGGAGAATTCCACTGAGCATAATTTGAAGGGAATTGTGTATTCACGTTTTGCATATTAGTATTCCAATTATTCAAATTATTCAAAAATGGAAATGAATCGGGAGACATACCTTGATTCCGGGGCTGCCAGGGTTTCTTCTGTGCAATAAAGTAGGCTGAATCCACCTCTGGAGTTGATGCCTGCAGAACAGCTTTCACTTGGGGCAGCGTGGGGCATTCTTTCATATCATGATTCAGCTCGCACAATTGACATACTTGAACTTTGTCAAGGGGGCATTCTTTCAGTGGATGAGTCTTTCTACATCGGGGACAAAATACCCCTAGTGTGAGATCCTCCACTGCCTGTCTTTGCTTGGCCTTCAAGACGTCAATCTCTGAAGAGATAGAGCTCATCATTTCTGTTTTAAAGTTTTCAAGAAGATTGCCTATCTCTGCACGTGTAGCTCCCCCATTGGATGACTTCTGAGTTCTGTCGAAGACATCACGTTCCAGGTTATTTCGTTTATGCTGCTTATTATGCCTAGAAGATCCCCTGGAATATCTCTTACATAATTCCACAATTGTCTCAAAAGATTCTTTAGAGATATCCCCCTTTCCTAATAAATTGAGCATGTCTAAACAATCGTCCCTGATTCCTCGAAGCAGGATTATCTTAAGCACATCTAGTCCCATGTTCGTCTGTCCAGCTCTCTGCACATTGTACAGCAACCTCTCTACAAAATCCTCCAAGCTTTCGTCCTCCTTCTGTACCATTTTGAATAACTCCTCCCTCTTGTCCCTGGTGTTGCAATATTCTTGATATTTTTCCAGGAACACTTGCTTCATCTTGTTCCAATTAGCAACAGTTCCTCCCCCAAGGCTCATGAACCAACGTAATGCATTGTCCTTCAGGGTGGCAGGAAAAAGCTTCAACTTTTGAGCATCTGTGACATAATCATAGCTGCGACAGAGGATATCGAATTCAAACAGGAATTCGTCTGGATCTTCTGCCGCCCTGCCATGGAAGCGGGGTAACACCGACGGTGAGATGTTTTTCATAGGAGTTGTCCCCTCGAGCTGCTGTATTGGGAATTGCAATGTAGCCATAGTTTCTGGCGGGGAATTATCTTCATGATGGTATTGTACCACTGCTTCTTCCTCTTCATTCTCATGTCTGTTATTCATCTTTTCTTCTGTATCTTCTCCTTCGTTTGTTCCTTTATCCCTTACCTCAGTTGTAACAGCTGCGTATTGTTCGGATGTAACAGCTGCATATTCTTCGGTTGCAGCAGCTGCGTATTCTTCGGTTGTAGCAGCTGCGTATTCTTCGGTTGTAGCAGCTGCGTATTCTTCAGTTGTAACAATTGCGTACTCTTTAATTGCAACAGCCGAATCAGCTGTTCCTTCTTTAGCAGGAGTATATGCAGAAATCACCGCTGCTCCTGTATCTTCCACTGTAGATCCTGATGCTAACGCTCCAGGATCAGTAGGGCCTCTTTTGATAGGAGTCCCCTGTTGACGAGATCTGACAGCTGAATCAGTTTTGTCAACAAGGTCGTCAATGAATGTTCTTCTGCCCAGCGGTGGACCTCGACCACGACCCGAACCACCTGTACTGTTAGTAATTTGTGGGGTTTTGGGGGTCGGGAGGTGATCGCGTTTTACCCCCCTCGTATTCATGCGAAGCAGATCATTTCAAAAACAACCAAAAGACTGACTGAAAGCAATTATCAGATACAACTAATGACTAGTGTTTAATTTTTATCCTTCCCCGGCAACGGCGCCAAAATGTCAAGCACTCTAATTGCAGATAATTAAATATCAACACACAGAGCGTATGAAATTTATTGTCAACCCGAGAAAGTCTTTTTATTTCAAAGGACAAGTGCACAATATATGCTTAAACACAAACCATTAGAAGTGAATACTTTTATCTTCTGTCATCTATGTTCATCCCAAGAATCTACGCAATCCCAATTGCCTTCTAACTGCTGTACTACAATCCTTTTCTATTATGCATCAAGCAAAACGAATATCAGATCTAATCAACGATTGCAGGAAGGAAATCTCAATTGCATTCTAAAATAATCAACTGTCTAATGAAATCAAGCTGGGAATCAGGAAGCATGACCTGAACATTACTCTAGAATTTAATAAAGGAGATTGAAGCAACTGTTCTAAGATACTGAATTGCAAAATAAAAATCAATCAACACATAACAGGAAAGCTAATTCCTAGGAGCTTCTGGGATTACGTTTCAGCTGTAGGATGAGCACAACAGTGTGAACAGAAATTGAATTACATAAAACAAACCTGACTCAGTCGACTGTTATTGATACCATTCACCAATCTCACAAATAAATCATTTACTGAGAAATCCACACAATGAATATTGCTGCTGCGTACAAACGAAAGATCAAATCATCACACAACAGAAAGATGAAATCCTAAATTAACACAGCAATCCCTGTGGAAGACGGGCCCAGTCTTCACACAGAGACGCTGGTTGAACAACACTCTCTTTAACTCAGAAGCAACTCCTTATATTAACAGAAGGATGAGTACATAGTTTCGGCTTGACTGCTAATACAAGATGAATTAATTAATTGCTGTCCAACCCCTCGATCGAGGTAATACCACATATTTATACATACAGTTGCAACATCTAAACCTATAATTGGGCGGCCATGAAGATCTATGATCTTCAGGCGCCCTAAATAATCTAGCTGTTACAATGCGTGGCAGAACTGAAATATCCAAATATAAGAGGAGTTATCAACTGTCCCAAGAGTGGCGGTCCTTCCAGCTCACAGCTGGATTTGAGCAGCGACATACTTAAGATAGAACTTTATGTTACAGCTGCCCTGCCACGACTGTGCCTTGATTGACGAATTGAGCCCCAAGGAACCTTCCTTAAGCAATGGACGTCCCTTCCTCCGTGACTTGTTCAGCTCCGATCTTCCTGCAGTCCATTTATCTTACTACCTTCATAATTTGCATCATGTTAGCACGAATTAAGAGATGCACAGCTTAAATCATCACAATCATAAGTATTAATACAATAAAACGATAATCGGCCATACCTTGGTAAATTGGGGAATATATAAGGACAATAAGTTTAATTGCCAAGGTAATTGGTGTGAGACAAGGTAAGGGACAGTGATAAATGATGGTCAAAAAGGGCCAATTCTGGGCTCAACAAAGAAGAATATGGTCAAGGCAAATAGGATCATTGTTGATTCCATAAAAGGTCACTTGATCTCCCAAGTGTCTTCCAAGGAGACTCCAAAAGAGATGTTTGATGCCCTTACCAGCCTATTTGAAGGAAAGAATATCAATAGGAATATGACCTTGAGAAATCAACTCAAGGGTGTGAAGAACTTGAATTCTGAGTCCATGCACTCATACTTCTCCAGAGTGTCCCAGATAAAAGAACAACTAGAAGCTATTGGAGACATGGTAGAGGATGCAAAAGTTGTGATGACCACTTTGAATGGATTTCCCAGAGATTGGGAACCATTTGTTCGTGGCATTTGTGGTAGAAATAAATTGATCTAGTTCAGACAGCTATGGGAAGAATGTGTTCAATAGGAAGAGATAATAGCGATGAGAGAGGAGAAACTAAACGGCAATGAAGATAAAGCTTTGGAAACTCATGCCAAAGGTGGAAGGAAAAGGAAGAGTGTTGCACATACCCACTCTCCCAGAAGATCTCAAGGATATCAAAAGAATAAGAGGTTCAAGAAAGACCTCTCCTCTATGTAATGTTACTCTTGTCACAAGACAGGACATCTAGCAAGAAATTGTCCATTCAAATCTGGACATCATAAGAAGCAGAAGAAGAGGTTTCATGCGCATGCATGCAACAGAAGATAGTGAGTATGATGAAGAAGTCAAAACCAGAGATGATGAAGAATTTAGTGAAGAATATGTTCTAATATTATCCCTCATTGGTTCAGTATCTCATGGGAGTGATACTTGGCTAGTAGATAGTGGATCTTCAAAGCACATGACGCGATACAAAGAATCCCTCTCACATCTTATTCGGAAGGAATCTCCACACAAGGTAAATCTTGGAGATGATTATCAATACCCTATCAAAGGAATGGGAGAAGCCTCTTATAAATTGGACTCTGGAAATTCCATGAATATGAAAGATGTACTTTATGTACCAAGTTTGAAGAAGAACCTTATATCTATCTCAACATTAGATAAGAAAGGTCTTTGAATTGCATTTATAGATGGTGAAGTTATTATGTGGCCAAAGGGGAAGACTATTATGATGCAGTATTCATTGGAGTAGAAGAAGGAGGACTTTACAAACTGAAGGGTCATGCAAATACAGCATTGATGACCAGTACCATGATCCCTTGTGATCTATGGCATAGAAGACTACCTCATGTACACTACAAATCCTTACCAATAATAAGTAAGGTGGTGACTAGAATACCATAAATCCAGGTTGATCATGAAGGAGTATGCAAAGGATGTGCTCAAGGGAAGAGTACGAAGAACCCATTTACAAGTAGCGACAGCAAAGCGAAAGGTATTCTGGATATTATTCACTCAGATATTTGTATACCTATGTCCACCACTTCTCTAAGCAGGTAGGTATACTATGCTTCCTTTATTGATGATTACTCCTGTAAAACATGCATTTATTTTATGAAGAATAAGAATGAAGTCTTTGGAAAGTTTAAAGAGTTCAAGGCTCTTGTAGAAAACCTCTCTAAAAAGAAGAAAAAGATTCTAAGTTCAGATAATGGAGGGGAATATACTTCAGGCGATTTCAAAGATTTATGTAAATAAGAAGGGATTAAGAGGGAGATTACTATTCCCTATAATCCAAAACAGAATGGTGTAGCTAAAAGGAATAATAGAACGATCATAGAAGTAGTGAAGGATATGATCCATGATCAAGACTTACCCATGCATCTATGGGCAAAAGCATCCAGAACCGCAGTATATGTATAGAACATAATCTCTCACAGTGATCTTGGCAACAAGACCCCAGAAGAGATGTTCACCGATATGAAGCCTGAAATTAGTCATCTAAAGATATTTGGATGTCCAGTGTTTATTCACATTCCAAAGGATAAGATATTGAAATTGGAACCTTCAGGGAAGAAGGGAATATTTGTGGGCTATAGTGAGAAATCAAAGGCTTACTATACCTACATCCCAAGATTCCACCAGAATGAGCTCATCAGGGATGTTACATTTGATGAAGACACGACATTCAACAAATCCAAGAAGACTCATGAAGAAGAAGAGGAGCAGGAGGCTCCTAGAGTTACAGAAAAAAAAACAAAGTACCAAACAGAAATGTTGAAGAAGATCCTATTCCATAGGATCATGACATGGCAAAACCTCAGAGGCCCAAGGAGACACCTCATAAGGAAATTTATCAATGGTTGGATGCTATGAATGAAAAATACCAATCCATCATCAAGAATAATGTTTCGGATGTGGTACCAAGACTTTCATGTCCCAAATTTGGCATTGGATCACAATGTCCTAATCACATTGGCCCTATTCATTAGATTTTTTCAAATTGATGCTAAAGGTCAAATAATTGCTAAGGAGGAAAATTACTAGTTTCCTAGTTTTGGGGTGGAAGCTTTGGGATTTGGAATAATGGGGATAATAAATGATGTTTGAACATTAGAATGGAATAAATATTTAATAAAGGGGCTAAATAAATATATACAAGTGAAAATCAAAGTGGCATTTGATCATGAAGACACATGGAGGAAGTGGGACCCACATATGACTAGATTTCCCCACTACACTTGGCATCATTCTCTAACCAATTCGAATTAAAGGTGAATGGTAACATACTTGGGGGAGTCCAAAAGGTATTATTCATGTCATGACTCATCCAAGGTCGAAATATAGAGGAAGAGTAACTCCCATGGAAGAGGAAGAGGCAATTTGGAGCTAGTGAGACACTTGGGCTAGATTCCCTAGCTCTATGACAACAATGATGAATATGTTATGACACCTATGACACAAATCAGACCTAAAGGCTGACATATGACATATATGACATGTCAGGGCTAAAAATAGACTCCAAGAGGGCGCTCAAGGGTGTTAGGGAAGCTAATATGCTTCCACATGTGATTTGGTGGAAGTGGGAGACTAGGAATTGTTGTACAAGTGGCGTTCTTTGGGATCTCTTCCCAACTTGAGTTGGCATGAGTCTCTTGGAAGGAATTCAACCCACGGAGGACATTAGAAATTTATAAATGTCAATAAAAAAGAATGAAACCAGCTTTTGATCCTTTGTAGAATTTGCAATTGCATTTGTGAAGAGGGAGAGTTAGTGGATGACTAGTTGCTTGCCTTAGCCAATTTCGAGGGTGAAAGATTCCCATCCAAGGTTGTTATTGGAAATTCCATTCAGACCTTTCATTTGGAGCTTTAATGGAGTCTTTATTTGCAGGTGTATAGGGAATCACATGGTTTCTTCTATTGCATCTCACTCCTTCAACCATTTCCAGTTTTGATGGCATATTCTTGATCCTTGAGGGAGGGAATTTTTGGTGAGCTATTGTACTCTTTGGGGGAGATTATAATGCCCCATTTATTTTGTAATATGAAGTAAATAATCTGTTCTTCATCTCCAGAAATTTTCAGGTCAAAATTCCAAGTAGAAATGTATAAATCTCAATTTTAATGAAAGAACAGTGCCATTTCGCCACTACCTTGTTGTGAATCAATGTAATGCTGATGATTTCAAAAGAATGGATGATTATCTGGTGAATTTGTGATTAATAGAATTCCATGGATGTATTTTACAAGTTTCATGTACTGTACTTGAGCATTAGAAGTATTTTTACTCAGTTTAATTGCATTGGGAGAAATAGTGCCATTTCCCCAAGGGTCGAATTGGTGATTTTGGAAGTTGAATGGGAGAGGGTTGGAAAAGATATAATAATCAATTAATGGTGCACATGAGACCTTAATAACATCCTTAATACATTCCCTACCTCTGTTCAAAAATTTGAGTGGGTTTGGAGGCATTTGGGAAGCCATTTGTAGTACTTACCCCAGAGGGATTTGAACCCCAAATTACTAGTAAAATTGCATACTTGGCCTAGAATCTTAAGAGAGTTTGCAGAGGTATTTTGGTGGCCATATATCATCCATGAACATTATATTCAATTCCTAATATAATTCATACACCTTCCTTGAAGATTTGAAGGCATTTGGAGTCAATTTGAGACCTAGAGACAATACTAGTCAAAGGGAAATCACAAGTAAAGTTACCTACATTGACCAGAATTGAAAGAGGATTTGAAAAAGTATTTTAAAGGTCCAAAGGAATCCCTAAAACACATATTTATGTTCTAATATCATTCATATACCTTCTCAGAATATTCGGGATCATTTGGGGCAAATTTGGGACCTAAAGATCAAAACTAGTCAAAGGTCGAATTGGGGAAAAAGTGAAAAATTGTCATTTTAATAAAATCCTTAACATGGGACATTACAGTGGTATCAGAGCATGATCTTGGCACCTGATGTGGTATGATATTCATGAGGACAAGAATTCAGGTACCACCATTAGGTATTGAAACCAAAAGTGCTTTTGTTGAAGAGGGAAAAAAAAAGTAGGAGAAGAAGAGCAAATGTTTTGAGGAAACTATGACTAGGGATGAAAAGGGAACCTCATATAATGGTGAGGAGCATATAAAAATCATGAAAAACAATTGTTGAAGATATGACCAAGCAACTTAAGGAAGGATTCGAATTGTTGGCTATCTAACTTGTGAAATAAATTACTAATTTTAAGAAAACCAAGGGGAAAAATGCATCAGTTTGCTTGAAGGAGAAAAAGGAGAAGATCCATGAACCACCTAGTTCTGAAATAAGTGAAGTAGAAGAAGCAGTACATGAAGAGGATCGAAAGTCACTCATAAGTGACTCTAAAAAAGATGAAGAGACATCACATGATCATGAAGAATATTCCATTGAAAATATTGAAGATCATTTAGAGATCCAAACACTTGATGTGGTGGAAGAGGAACTTGAATTGTCTCTTGATGAAGGTTATGCAATTTTTAAAGAAGAGCGTGATTCATCTACATTGGAACCAATCTATGACAAAGGTTTCACACCTTTGAAGGAGTTGCATGATACTACCCATATGGATCCTTCCCATGATGAAACTTCTGCACTTTTTGATCATTTGGGTGAGTTAGTTCATTATCCTACATCCTACAATTCCATGTTTTGCAACATTAGTCTCAATGAAGAATGGGTGAAAGGGTTTTTTTTTTATGGTGCCGCATGAGGAGTATGGAACTCCTAGAGTTACTTTTTATGATGACATGGCTGGAGAAAATTCTTATTCACATTTGCAGCAGCATCCTTTGTTACTTTATGATGATGCACATCTACATGGATGCACCTATGATATGCATTCGAGTCACTTGAAGACTCATGGTTTTTCTCGCTCAACACTTGGTTCATTTGATGTTGGAAGAACTTCATCCAAAACCAGGGTGAATAGATTTATGATTGAAGAATATTTTTGTTGGAAGCCACATACTTTGTTATATCTTTATGATTCTCACATTCATGGATGTATGGGTGAGACTTCTTTGAGTCCTTTGAAGTCTCCTTGTTTTTTCTGCTCATTATTCGGTTCAGATTTTAGTGGAGATTCTTTATTCACTTGTTAGATGAAAGAATACATGGCTGAATATTTTGATGCATATCACATCATTTTGGAGAAGCATTATTGGACATGGGATCCTCACCTATGTCATTGGAGCAGATTTGATTGGTCACTTGAAGATTGTATGCACTCGGCAAATGGTGGTTTACTTACTTGGAGGTATATGCACTTTCATGATTCTTTGATGAAGCACCTCCTTGATGTACATCTTCATTATGTTGCTATGTACTTTGATGATATATATTTTGTACTCATGATGATTGGAAGAATGCATACAAGAAAATGGGATCCAGGAATCCTCTTATCTGATGGTATGGATTGGAGAGCACTCTTAATTGTTGGGGTGCAATACAAGCAATGGGACCCTGGAATAATTTTTGTCTCATTGGTTTCAATTTTTTTGGGGAAACAAGTAGTATGGGAGATGGATTTCCCACTTAATAAAGTGATTTTTATCAGAGTAGTGCAACAGCAAGCATGGTGGTTCCTCTCTAAAATATTCATGGAAACTCAAAGACTCAAGGTTGGGCAATTTAATGGCAACTTCAAAGAATTATACAGAAAGCAAGTTCTTCAACACCCATGTTTAAAATTGCTTGAGGACAAGCAATATTGAGAAGGGAGGATTTTTCATGTCCCAAATTTGGCATTCGGTCACAATGGCCTAATCACATTGGCCCTATTCATTAGAGTTTTTCAAATTGATGCTAAAGGTCAAATAATTGCCAAGGAGGAAAATTACTAGTTTCCTAGGTTTGAGGTGGAAGCTTTGGGATTTGGAATAATGGGGATAATAAATGATGTTTGAACATTAGAATGGAATAAATATTTAATAAATGAGATAAATAAATATATACAAGTGAAAATCAAAGTGGCATTTGATCATGAAGACACATGGAGGAAGTGGGACCCACATATGGCTAGATTTCCCCACTACACTTGGCATCATTCTCTCAGCAATTCGAATTCAAGGTGAATGGTAACATACTTGGGGGAGTCCAAAAATTATTATTCATGGCATGACTCATCCAAGGTCGAAATATAGAGGAAGAGTAACTCCCATGGAAGAGGAAGAGGCAATTTGGAGCTAGTGAGACACTTGGGCTAGATTCCCTAGCTCTATGACAACAATGATGAAGATGTTATGACACCTATGACACAAATCAGACCTGAAGGATGACATATGAAATATATGACATGTCAGGGCTAAAAATAGACTCCAAGAGGGCGCTCAAGGGTGTTAGGGAAGCTAAGATGCTTCCACATGTGATTTGGTGGAAGTGGGAGACTAGAAATTGTTGTACAAGTGGCGTTCTTTGGAATCTCTTCCCAACTTGAGTTGGCATGAGTCTCTTGAAAGGAATTCGACCCATGGAGGACATTAGTACTTTATAAATGTCAATAACAAAGAATGAAACCAGCTTTTTATCTTTTGTACAATTTGCAATTGCATTTGTGAAGAGGGAGAGCTAGTGAATGACTAGTTGCTTGCCTTAGCCAATTTCGAGGGTGAAAGATTCACATCCAAGTTCGTAATTGGAAAGGCCATTCAGAACTTTCATTTGGAGATTTAATGGAGTATTTATTTGCAGGTGTAAGCTACAGGGAATCTCATGGTTTTTTCTATTGCATCTCACTCCTTCAACCATTTCCAGTTTTGATGGCATATTCTTGATCCTTGAGGGAGGGTGTTTTTTGTGAGATATTGTACTCTTTGGGGGAGCTTCTAATGCCCCATTTCTTTTTTAATATGAATTAAATACTATATTCTTCATCTCCAGAAAGTTTCAGGTCGAAATTCCAAGTAGAAATGTATAAATCTCAATTTTAATGAAAGAACAATGTCATTTCCCCACTACCTTGTTGTGAATCAATGTAATGCTGATGATTTCGAATGAATGGATGATTCTGTGATGCATTTGTGATTAATTTACTGCCATGGATGTATTTTACAAGTTTCATGTACTGTACTTGAGCATTTGAAGTATTTTTACTTAGTTTAATTGCATTGGAAGAAGAAATAGTGCCATTTCCCCAAGGGTCAAATTAGTGATTTTGGCAGTTGAATGGGAGAGGGTTGGAACATATATAATAATAAATTAATGGTGCACATGAGACCTTAATAACATCCTTAATACATTCCCTACCTCTGTTCAGAAATTTGAGTGGGTTTTGAGGCATTTGGGAAGCCATTTTCAGTACTTACCATAGGGGGATTTGAACCCCAAATTACTAGTAAAATTGCATACCTAGCCCAAAAACTTAAGAGAGTTTGCAGAGGTATTTTGGTGTCCATATATTATCTTATCCCTGAACATCATATTCAAGTCCTAAGATCATTCATACACCTTCCTTGAATATTTGAAGGCAATTGGAGTCAATTGGAGACCTGGAGACAATACTAGTCAAAGGGAAATCACTAATAAAGTTACCTACATTGACCAGAATTGAAAGAGGATTTGTAGAAGTATTTTAAAGGTCCAAAGTCATCCATGAAACACATATTTATGTTCTAGTATCATTAATATACCTTCTCATAATATTTGGGATCATTTGGGGAAAATATGGGACCTAGAGATCAAAACTAGTCAAAGGTCGAATTGGGAAAAAAGTGGAAAATTGTCATTTTAATAAAATCCTTAACATGGGACATTACAGTGGTATCAAAGCATGATCTTGGCACCTGATGTGGTCTGATATTCATGAGGACAAGAATTCAGGTACCACCATTAGATATTGAAACCAAAATTGCTTTTGTTGAAGAGGAAAAAAAAAGTAGGAGAAGAAGAGCAAATGTTTTGAGGAAACTATGACTAGGGATGAAAACGAAACCTCATATGATGGAGAGGAGCATATAAAAATCAAGAAAAAAATTGTTGAATATATGACTAAGCAAATTAAGGAAGGATTCGAATTGTTGGATATCGAACTTGTGAGAGAAATTACTAATTTTAAAAAAACCAAGGGAAAAAAAGCATCAGTTTGCTTGAAGGAGAAAAAGGAGGAGATCCATGAACCACCTAGTTCTGAAATAAGTGAAGTAGAAGAAGCAGTACATGAAGAGGATCGAAAGTCACTCGCAAGTGACTCTAAAAAAGATGAAGAGACATCACATGAGCATGAAGAATATTCTATTGAAAATATTGAAAATCATTTAGAGATCCAAACATTTGATGTGGTGGAAGAGGAACTTGAATTGTCTCTTGATGAAGGTTATGCAATTTTTGAAGAAGAGCATGATTCATCTACATTGGCACCAATCTATGACCAAAGTTTCACACCTTTGAAGGAGGTGCATGATACTACCCATATGGATCATTCCCATGATGAAACTTCTGCACTTTTTGATCATTTGGGTGAGTTAGTTCATTATCCTACATCCTACAATTCCATGTTTTGCAGCATTAGTCTTAATGAAGTATGGGTGAAAGGGTTTTTTTATGGTGCCACATGAGGAGTATGGAACTCCTAGAGTTACTTTTTATGATGACATGGTTGGAGAAAATTATTATTCACATTTGTAGAAGCATCCTTTGTTACTTTATGATGATGCACATCTACATGGATGCACCTATGATATGCATTCGAGTCACTTGAAGACTCATGGTTTTTCTCGCTCAACACTTGGTTCATTTGATGTTGGAAGAACTTCATCCAAAACCAGGGTGAATAGATTTATGATTGAAGAATATTTTTGTTGGAAGCCACATACTTTGTTATATCTTTATGATTCTCACATTCATGGATGTATGGGTGAGACTTCTTTGTGTCCTTTGAAGTCTCCTTGTTTTTTCTGCTCATTATTTGGATTTAGTGGAGATTCTTTATTCACTTCTTAGATGAAAGAATACATGGCTGAATATTTTGATGCATATCACATCATTTTGGAGCATAATTATTGGACATGGGATCCTCACCTATGTCATTGGAGCAGATTTGATTGGTCACTTGAAGATTGTCTGCACCCGAACAATGGTGGTCTACTTACTTGGAGGTATAAGCACTTTCATGATTCTTTGATGAATCACCTCCTTGATGTACATCTTCATTATGTTGCTATGTACTTTGATGATATATATTGTGTACTCATGATGCTTGGAAGAATGCATACAAGAAAATGGGATCCAGGAATCCTCTTATCTGATGGTATGGGTTCGAGAGTACTCTTAATTGTTGGGGTGCAATACAAGCAATGGGACTCTGGAATAATTTTTGTCTCATTGGTTTCAATTTTTTTGGGGAAACAAGTAGTATGGGAGATGGATTTCCCACTTAATAAAGTGATTTTTATTAGAGTAGTGCAGCAGCAAGCATGGTGTTTCCTCTCTAAAATCTTCATGGAAACTCAAAGTCTCAAGGTTGGGCAATTCAATGGCAACTTCAAAGAATTATACAGAAAGTAGGCTCTTCAACACCCATGTTTAAAATTGCTTGAGGACAAGCAATATTGGGAAGGGAGGATTTTTCATTGCCCGAATTTGGCATTGGATCACAATGGCCTAATCACATTGGCCCTATTCATTAGAGTTTGTCAAATTGATGCTAAAGGTCAAATAATTGCCAAGGAGGAAAATTACTAGTTTCCTACGTTTGGGGTGGAAGCTTTGGGATTTGGAATAAGGGGGATAATAAATGATGTTTGAACATTAGAATGAAATAAATATTTAATAAATGAGATAAATAAATATATACAAGTAAAAATCAAAGTGGCATTTGATCATGAAGACGCATGGAGGAAATGGGACCCACATATGGCTAGATTTCCCCACTACACTTGGCATCATTCTCTCACCAATTCGAATTAAAGGTGAATGGTAACATACTTGGGGGAGTCCAAAAGGTATTATTCATTGCATTAATCATCCAAGGTCGAAATATAGAGGAAGAGTAACTCCCATGGAAGAGGAAGAGGCAATTTGGAGCTAGTGAGACACTTGGGCTAGATTCCCTAGCTCTATGACAACAATGATGAAAATGCTATGACACCTATGACACAAATCAGACCTAAAGGATGACATATGACATATATGACATGTCAGGGCTAAAAATATAGTCCAAGAGGGAGCTCAAGGGTGTTAGGGAAGCTAAGATGCTTCCACATGTGATTTGGTGGATGTGGGAGACTAGGAATTGTTGTACAAGTGGCGTTCTTTGGAATCTCTTCCCAACTTGAGTTGGCATGAGTCTCTTGGAAGGAATTCAACCCATGGAGGACATTAGAAATTTATAAATGTCAATAAAAAATAATGAAACCATATTTTGATCATTTGTAGAATTTGCAATTGCATTTGTGAAGAGGGAGAGCTAGTGGATGACTAGTTGCTTGCGTTAGCCAATTTCGAGGGTGAAAAATTCCCATCCAAGTTGGTAATTGGAAAGGCCATTCAGAAATTTCATTTGGAGATTTAATGGAGGCTTTATTTGCAGGTGTAAGCTATAGGGAATCTCATGGTTTCTCCTATTATAGGTCACTCCTTCAACCATTTCCAGTTTTGATGGCATATTCCTCATCCTTGAGGGAGGGCGTTTTTTGTGAGCTATTGTACTCTTCGGGGGAGATTATAATGCCCCATTTATTTAGTAATATGAATTAAATACTATGTTATTCATCTCCAAAAAATTTCAGGTCGAAATTGCAAGTAGAAATGTATAAATCTCAATTTTAATGAAAGAACAGTGTCATTTCGCCACTACCTTGTTGTGAATCAATATAATGCTGATGATTTCGAATGAATGGATGATTCTCTGATGCATTTGTGATTAATGGACTTTCATGGATATATTTTACAAGTTTCATGTACTACACTTGAGCATTTGAATTATTTTTACTCAGTTTAATTGCATTGGGAGAAGAAATAGTGCCATTTCCCCAAGGGTCGAATTGGTGATTTTGGCAGTTGAATGGGAGAGGGTTGGAACATATATAATAATCAATTAATGGTGCAAATGAGACCTTAATAACATCCTTAATACATTACATACCTCTGTTCAGAAATTTGAGTGGGTTTGGAGGCATTTGGGAAGCCATTTGCAGTTCTTACCCTAGGGGGATTTGAACTCCAAATTACTAGTAAAATTGCATACTTGACCCAGAATCTTAAGAGAGTTTGCAGAGGTATTTTGGTGTCCATATATCATCCCTGAACATCATATTCAATTCCTAATATCATTCATACACCTTCCTTGAATATTTGAAGGCATTTGGAGTCAATTTGAGACCTAGAGACAATACTAGTCAAAGGGAAATCACAAGTAAAGTTACCTACATTGACCAGAATTGAAAGAGGATTTGCATAAGCATTTGAAAGGTCCAAAGGAATCCCTGAAACATATATTTATTTTCCAATATCATTCATATACCTTCTCAGAATATTTGGGATCATTTGGGGCAAATTTGGGACCTAGAGATCAAAACTAGTCAAAAGTCGAATTGGGGAAAAAGTGGAAAATTGTCATTTTAATAAAATCCTTAACATGGGACATTACAGTGGTATCAGAGCATGATCTTGGAACCTAATGTGGTATGATATTCATGAGGACAAGAATTCAGGTACCACCATTAGATATTGAAACCAAAATTGCTTTTGTTGAAGAGGGAAAAAAAAAGTAGGAGAAGAAGAGCAAATGTTTTGAGGAAACTATGACTAGGAATGAAAAGGGAACCTCATATGATGGTGAGGAGCATATAAAAATCATGAAAAAAATTGTTGAAGATATGACCAAGAAACTTAAGGAAGGATTCGAATTGTTGGCTATCGAACTTGTGAGAGAAATTACTAATTTTAAGAAAACCAAGGGGAAAAATGCATCAGTTTGCTTGAAGGAGAAAAAGGAGGAGATCCATGAACCACCTAGTTCTGAAATAAGTGAAGTAAAAGAAGTAGTACATGAAGAGGATCGAAAGTCACTCGCAAGTGACTCTAAAAAAGATGAAGAGACATCACATGAGCATGAAGAATATTCTATTGAAAATATTGAAGATCATTTAGAGATCCAAACACTTGATGTGATGGAAGCGGAACTTGAATTGTCTCTTGATGAAGGTTATGCAATTTTTAAAGAAGAGCATGATTCATCTACATTGGAACCAATCTATGTCAAAGGTTTCACACATTTGAAGGAGCTGCATAATACTACGCATATGGATCCTTCCCATGATGAAACTTCTGCACTTTTTGATCATTTGGGTGAGTTAGTTCATTATCCTACATCCTACAATTCCCTGTTTTGCAGCATTAGTCTCAATGAAGTATGGGTGAAAGGGTTTTTTTCTATGGTGCCACATGAGGAGTATGGAACTCCTAGAGTTACTTTTTATGATGACATGGTTGGAGAAAATTCTTATTCACATTTGCAGCAGCATCCTTTGTTACTTTATGATGATGCACATCTACATGGATGCACCTATGATATGCATTCGAGTCACTTGAAGACTCATGATTTTTCTCGCTCAACACTTGGTTCATTTGATGTTGGAGGAACTTCATCCAAAACCAAGGTGAATAGATTTATGATTGAAGAATATTTTTTTTGGAAGCCACATACTTTGTTATATCTTTATGATTCTCACATTCATGGATGTATGGGTGAGACTTATTTGAGTCCTTTGAAGTCTCCTTTTTTTTCTGCTCATTATTTGGTTCAGATTTTAGTGGAGATTCTTCATTCACTTCTTGGATGAAAGAATACATGGCTGAATATTTTGATGCATATCACATCATTTTGGAGCACCATTATTGGACATGGGATCCTCACTTATGTCATTGGAGCAGATTTGATTGGTCACTTGAAGATTGTATGCACCCGGCAAATGGTGGTCTACTTACTTGGAGGTATAAGCACTTTCATGATTCTTTGATGAAGCACCTCCTTGATGTACATCTTCATTATGTTGCTATGTACTTTGATGATATATATTTTGTACTCATGATGCTTGGAAGAATGCATACAAGAAAATGGGATCCATGAATCATCTTATCTGATGATATGGGTTGGAGAGCACTCTTAATTGTTGGGGTGCAATACAAGCAATGGGACTCTGGAATAATTTTTGTCTCATTGGTTTCAATTTTATTGGGGAAACAAGCAGTATGGGAGATGGATTTCCCACTTAATAAATTTATTTTTATCATAGTAGTGCAGCAGCAAGCATGGTGGTTCCTCTCTAAAATCTTCATGGAAACTCAAAATCTCAAGGTTGGGCAATTCAATGGCAACTTCAAAGAATTATACAGAAAGCAGGTTCTTCAACACCCATGTTTAAAATTGTTTGAGGACAAGCAATATTGGGAAGGGAGGATTTTTCATGTCCCAAATTTGGCATTCGGTCACAATGGCCTAATCACATTGGCCCTATTCATTAGAGTTTGTCAAATTGATGCTAAAGGTCAAATAATTGACAAGGAGGAAAATTACTAGTTTCTTAGGTTTGGGGTGGAAGCTTTGGGATTTGGAATAAGGGGGATAATAAATTATGTTTGAACATTAGAATGGAATAAATATTTAATAAATGATCTAAATAAATATATACAAGTGAAAATCAAAGTGGCATTTGATCATGAAGACACATGGAGGAAGTGGGACCCATATATGGCTAGATTTCCCCACTACACTTGGAATCATTCTCTCACCAATTCGAATTCAAGGTGAATGGTAACATACTTGGGGGAGTCCAAAAGGTATTATTCATGGCATGACTCGTCCAAGGTTGAAATATAGAGGAAGAGTAACTCCCATGGAAGAGGAAGAGGCAATTTGGAGCTAGTGAGACACTTGGGCTAGATTCCCTAGCTCTATGACAACAATGATGAAGATGTTATGACACCTATGACACAAATCAGACCTGAAGGCTGACATATGACATATATGCATGTCAGGGCTAAAAATAGACTCCAAGAGGGTGCTCAAGGGTGTTAGGGAAGCTAAGATGCTTCCACATGTGATTTAGTGGAAGTGGGAGACTAGGAATTGTTGTACAAGTGGCGTTCTTTGGAATCTCTTCCCAACTTGAGTTGGCATGAGTCTCTTGGAAGGAATTCGACCCATGGAGGACATTAGAACTTTATAAATGTCAATAACAAAGAATGAAACCAGATTTTGATCATTTGTAGAAGTTTCAATTGCATTTGTGAAGAGGGAGAGCTAGTGGATGACTAGTTGCTTGCCTTAACCAATTTCGAGGGTGAAAGATTCCCATCCAAGTTGGTAATTGGAAAATCCATTCAGACCTTTCATTTGGAGCTTTAATGGAGTATTTATTTATAGGTGTAAGCTATAGGGAATCTCATGGTTTCTTCTATTGCATCTCACTCATTCAACCATTTCCAGTTTTGATGGCATATTCTTGATCCTTGAGGGAGAGCGTTTTTGGTGAGCTATTGTACTCTTTGGGGGATATTCCAATGCCCCATTTATTTTGTAATATGAATTAAATATTTTTTTCTTCATCTCCAGGAAGTTTCAGGTCTAAATTCCAAGTAGAAATGTATAAATCTCAATTTTAATGAAAGAACAGTGTCATTTCCCCACTACCTTGTTGTGAATCAATGTAATGCTGATGATTTTGAATGAATGGATGATTATATAATGAATTTGTGATTTATGGACTGACATGGATGTATTTTACAAGTTTCATGTACTGTACTTGAGCATTTGAAGTATTTTTACTCAGTTCAATTGCATTGGGAGAAGAAATAGTGCCATTTCCCCAAGGGTCGAATTGGTGATTTTGGCAGTTGAATGGGAGAGTGTTGGAACATATATAATAATCAATTAATGGTGCACATGAGACCTTAATAGCATATTTAATACATTCCCTACCTCTGTTCAGAAATTTGAGTGGGTTTTGAGGCATTTGGGAAGCTATTTTCAGTACTTACCCCAGGGGGATTTGTACCCCAAATTACTAGTAAAATTGCATACTTGGCCCAGAATCTTAAGAGAGTTTGAATAGATATTTTGGTGGCCATATATCATCACTGAACGTCATATTCAAGTCCTAATATCATTCATACACCTTCCTTGAATATTTGAAGGCATTTGGAGTCAATTTGAGACCTAGAGACAATAATAGTCAAAGGGAAATCACTAGTAAAGTTACCTACATTGACCAGAATTGAAAGAGAATTTTTAGAAGTATTTTAAAGGTCCAAAGGCATCCCTGAAACACATATTTATGTTCTAATATCATTCATATACCTTCTCAGAATATTTGGAATCAATTGGGGCAAATTTGGGACCTAGAGATCAAAACTAGTCAAAGGTCGAATTGGGGAAAAAGTGAAAAATTGCCATTTTAATAAAATCCTTAACATGGGACATTACAAAGACTAAAGGATAAATCAGTTGTATCATCAAAATGGATCTTCAAAATGAAACACTCAGCAGATGGAAGCATTGAAAAGTACAAGGCAAGATTTGTAGCACGAGGATTCTCCCAAAAGGAAGGAATTGATTATGAGGATACTTTTTCTCCTGTGGCCTGATATACTTCAATTAGAATCATTCTTGCCTTGGAAGCCAAGATGAAATGGAAGTTACATTAGATGGATGTAAAGACAACGTTCCTAAATGGGAAGATAGAAGAAGAAGTATATATCGAGCAGCTAGAAGGATTTGAAACAGAAGATAGAAAGTCACATGTATGCACACTAAAGAAACCATTGTACGGGTTGAAGCAAGAACCCAGAGCATGGTATGGAAGAATTGATAGCTTCCTGATGAGTTTGGGCTTTACCAAGAGTAAAGTATATTCTAATCTTTATTATATGATTATTGATGATGAACCTATGATACTACTACTGTATGTAGATGATTTGTTCTTGATAGGAGAAGACAAGCCTATCACCGAATGTAAGAGAAGGATTGTAGCAGAATTTGAAATGAAAGACCTTGGTATGATGCATTACTTTCTAGGTATTGAAGTATGCCAGTTTCCAGATGAGATTTTCCTGATTCAAGGAAAATACACAGTTGAGATCCTGAAGATATTTGGGATGATGGATTGTAAGGCCATGACTACTCCGATGGTGACAAACTTGAAGCTCTTGAATGATGCTTCATCGGAGATAGTAGATGTCACCATGTATAGACAGATTATTGGGTCATTAATGTACTTGACCAATACTCGACCAGATATATGTTTTGTTGTGAACACATTGAGATAGTATATGGTGGAGCCCAGGACTGTTGACCTGATTGCAGCAAAACATGTGATGAGGTACCTAAAGGGTACATTGGATTATGGACTTAGATATGCTTCATATAGTGAGTTCAAGTTGTACGGGTACACAGAATCAGATTGGGATGGAAGTGTCGAAGATAGGAAAAGCACTTCAGGATGTTGCTTTAGTTTGGGATCAGGTATGATCTCATGGCTCAATAGAAAGCAGCCCTGTGTTGCACTCAATACAGCAGAAGATCAAGATGTAGCAGCTTGTTCAACTTGTAGCTAAGCAGTGTGGCTTCGCAATATGTTGGCAGGATTGTTCGATGCAGAGATTGATGCTACTGATATACTCTGTGACAACTAGAGTTGCATCAAGATGACAGAGAATCATGTGTTCCATGATAGATCGAAGCACGTCGAGATCAAGTTCCACTATATTCGGGATATGGTGCAAAAGGAGCTATAAAGCTCAAGTATGTTCCTACAAAGGAACAAGTTGTTGATGTGCTAACTAAGCCTCTATCTCAAGTAAATTTGGAATACTTTTGAGAAAATCTTGGTGTGGTCCAAAGGGACCTCTCTCAAAAGAGAGAATGATAGAGTTCTTATCCTTAGGGAACGGATGTCAGTATTGGGGACTAAAAATCAGTATTGGCTGACTGATAGTGTTGCAGTTCTTAGGAACTGATGCCAGTCCTGGGGACTGAAGATCAGTATTGGCTGACTGATAGTGTTCCAGTTCTTAGGAACTTATGCCAGCCATGGGGACTGAAGATCAGTATTGTATGACTGATAACATTCCAATTC
This sequence comes from Larix kaempferi, assembly GCA_027924585.1. Taxonomy (NCBI): domain Eukaryota; kingdom Viridiplantae; phylum Streptophyta; class Pinopsida; order Pinales; family Pinaceae; genus Larix; species Larix kaempferi. The sequence goes on from BSBM01000563.1 coordinate 1,168,342, forward strand.
TTAGGAACCTATGCGATTCCTCGGGACTGAAGATCAGTACTGGCTCACTGATAGTATTCCATTTCTTAGGAACTGATGCCAGTCCTGGGGACTGAATATCAGTATTGGCTTACTGATAGTATTCCAATTCTTAGGAACTAATTCCAATACTGGGGATTGAAGATCAGTACTGGCTGACTCATAATATTCCAGTTCTTAGGAACTGATGTCAGTCCTGGGGACTAGAGATCAGTAATGGCTGACTGATAGTATTCCAATTCTTAGGAACTGATGCCAGTCCTGGGGACTGAAGATCATTATTGGTTGACTCATAGTATTCCAGTTCTTAGGAACTGATGCCAGTCCTGGGGACTGAATATCAGTACTGTCTAACTGATAGTGTTCCATCTAATGATGTTGTTGATGAGGATGTTCCAGCTGACGGTGTTGTTGATCCAATAGAAGATGTTCTAGCTGATGATGTTGTTGATGAGGATGTTCCAGCTGATGGCATTGTTGTTCCAACAGAGGATGTTGTTGACGACGATACAGAGGATGCTGTTGATGGTGATATTCCAACAGATGATGATGACGATGTTGATCATGACATTCCAGCAGACGATGATGATGCTACTCCAGCAGATGATACCCCAGACATATGATGATCCAAAATATTCCTACGACATATAGAGATTCACAAGTCAGTTGTGCAGCTGTTGATGTTACCCACAGAATACCTTCCTAGTTAAGAGGGAGTGTTAAAAGAATGTAACTGCAGAAGATATTCTATTTGATACTTGTCTATTGTATTATTGTATTCCTCCTTCGGAAGATGTCATTGATGTAATTAATAATGTAAGAGTCATTGAAAGAGTCAATGTAAACCCTAGGTCTTGTGTTGGCCTAGAAGAACCCATAAGAGATTATTATATTATGCACATTTGACAAGTCGGCCCAGTCAGTTAGGAGAAGTCGGCCTTGTTGGGAAAAATTCACCCCAACGAAAGAATATAAATAGAGGATGTCTCTCTTATTTGTACTTACTCATCTCACTCACACAAGTTCGCATAGGAGAGAGAGAGAAGTTCGCACAAGTGGAGGAGTAGTTGATCTTGTCTTGGGATTTACTTTTGTACTTTGTGATTTCTATATTGAGGAAGATTTTGCCGAGGTTGTCTCCCTTGTGGTTTTCCCAAGTAAAATATCGTATTCATTGTATTCTTGTTATGCTTATATTTCTTTGAGTGATAGATTGTTTAATGTTATATGCTAAACAAATAAAAACTAACACACTCTACATTACTATTATTATATTTAAGTATTAACATTTTATGTATTTATCCGTGCACCACTAATAACAATTAGTAAGATATATAGTTGTGAACCATTTAAAATCCGTAACACACTCTACATTACTATATTTTGGAATTAACATTTTATCTATTTATCCGTGCACAATTGGTAAGATAAATAGTTGTGAACACTTTAAAATCACATTAAGAGAAAGTCGTGAGAACATCTTGAATGGCTTGAAGAAAATATAAGTAATAAGCACCTTTACATATCGCTTTACCATATTCTTTTAGAGATTTAATATTTAATATAACAATTTTAAATCAAATTTTCAATAAGTATAATGTTAAACTTTTGTAAATGAGTAATTTTCTTTTGAAAGATGCATTTTTTTTTATATTCGAATGATTTTTTTAAGTAAAATATCTTAGGATTAAAATTATGTAATCAAAGTTTACATATACAAGTCAAACTATTTCATTAAGTAAATTTCACAAAAGACTTTAAAGAATTGAACTTGTTCACTTCTTAATTTATTTTAATAATTTTTTTATAAATTACACTTGTGTGTGAACAACTTTTTTTAAGAAAATTTATAAAATTAATTTTTTCCAATTTTTTTTTAATTCGTATTAAAATATGCTTAAAAAGACATGATTTCATATCAAAATTTTCCAAGTCCAAAATAATTAAAAGAATCGAAGCTTGAAGCCAAAGTAGTTATAAATCAAAACTTTAACATGGTCAGCATTTTTCCTCAGATTACAATTAATTTACAAGTTAAACAAAATTGTATTCTAGAGGCCTAATTATAAAAATTGAACTCGAAAAAAATCTTACCTTGCCATTATTTGTTTTGCACTTGGCCTCCTTTATGTCTCCATCAGAGTTCTCTCTCTCTCTCTCTCTTTCTCTCTCTCTCTTATATATATGAGAGAGAGAGAGAAAATATATAATACAGAGAGAGAGAGAGATTATTTATTTTAGCTATATGATGAGCTCGTAACCTCACACATATGGGGCAATCTATTATCACACTAATTTTTCTCACCTACGACACCTAAATGATTTTAATTGAAAACATCCCAAACTAGCATTAACCTTGTCTAATATAGTCAAGGGCATTATTTATAGGCCAATTACATCTCATCAAAATCCCAATTAAACTCCAAGTTGACCATCTAAAGTTTTGTAGAGCTTATACCTTAATAATTGCACAATTGTCCAAGGGGTTTTTAGATACTCATGCAATCCCTGAAGTAGCATGATTCAAGCAACTCCATGGGCCATTAAAGTTTATGGTTAAATCAAGGACTTAGTTGGTGAGTGCAATACTTTACCAATAATCAATGAAAGGGTACGTATCCTTCCTTGGAGTTTAATTGGTCACATGGATGACCATACTTGAGCTTTGGACAATCGCACTAGAACTAGTTTCTTTGAACTTCGATAATAACCTATAAATTTAGGCCTTCCCAATGCATTTGATAATTCTTTTATGTGATAAGGTGATGTCATTAATATTTGGCCAAAGAGTGAATATTTTTTTTGTTAGTTTGTCTGTGACTTGCGGGACTAGCCTATGGTCTAAGAAACTGCTACCCAAGGGCATCTAAGCCATCAAAATCACCCAAGGATCGCCCCTAGCTTGGGCCACACCAACCCTTAACATGGATGGATTTTTAAGTGTCTCCTCCTAGCTACCTTGTGGGGTTCAAACTTGGGTTTCCATGTATAATGAGGCCCATCAAAACCAACCATGCTAGTGGGATTTGACGGCCAAAGAGTGAATAATTATTAATCCTAAAATCACAAATATTACCTTGCCTTGCCTTCATGTTGCCCCAATTCCCCTCCAAAATATTGCTTACATAAGGGGAAGTACTACATGTTTGCGTTCACATCCAAGAGATGCCATTGGATGATTAAAGGAACCTCCCATAGAGAAGAATTGAAGACCACTTCTGCAAGCTTCTTTCAAATGATATATAGTTAGTTTATCGACCTTTACATTAGTTTAATTTGGGGGAACAATAAGGTAAGCAAGTTCATCACACCTTTGGATCTTCAGTCGATAATTGACTAGGATATTTGACTTAGTGGTTGTCTAGGTATTTAACTCGTTGGTCAATTTGACTAAAGCAGTTGACTGATGCACATAATAAGGCATAATTCAATGAATCTATTATACACCTTAACCAATCTAAGTATAACTCATTTGCCTCACTTCAAAGTATTTGGTTGCATCTTGGTGCTAGGCCTTATGGGTCGATCTATATGATGTGGAGTGTCTACAATGTATGTAAATATTTTGGTTTCTTATGCTTCTATGTATGTTGATTTATACTCACTTGTGCTTAAGCATTGTAACAATGTTTTTAGAGACCATCTCTTCTTAGAATACCCTACTCTCTGATCTCTCTAATTCCTTGGTTCTCCAACATGGCATTAGAACTATTAGTGTGAGACCTAGCCTATTATCTATGAGTCTTTTGGAGGATGTTGGTTGGATGCACTCCTAATGAGTCAAATCTATTTGGTAGATTGATTGAGGATTTCGACTAGCAAATTGAATAAGCCATTAGATCTATGGATCAACATCATGTGTTCCAAGCAAGAGCACATAGTTTTAGATGCCCACAATTATGGAATATGGACACAAGATATGGAAACATTTTTAAAGAGTAAGGCACTTTGCTAGTTCATAAGATTGCGGTTCCATATATGAAGGATTACCAGTAAAATGTTGTCATTAATGAGAAGAAGGATGAGGTTGTAGGTGTTATAACAACCTGCATCTCTAAGGAGATTCACTTCCGTACAAGGGGGATTGAATGTTCAAATCAATCCTAGAAGAACTTGAAGACTCTATTTGATAAGAACAATAAAAGTTAAGTTATGCAAATTGAGAAAGATTTGATCTCTTTGGATCCTTTGACATTTGAAAGAAGTAAAGATTACTTGGATATATGAAAGAAATTCAATTTAAATTGGATGATTATGGAAAGGATTTTCCGACAAAAGATAGTCATTGATTATAAATAATCTTAATGAAACTAAAGACACCCTATGATGTATTTTGTTTGACATTTCATGATAATTGGCCTTCCAATAAGGAAGATGGTGAGGATTATTCCTTTAATTATTTGAGTGGTTTTATAATGGTTTTATAATTAGAGAACAAGAAAAATTGCTTGAAGAAGGGAAAATCTAAGTTAAGCAGCAAGCCCATCCGTTGAATGGAAAAGGTCGATATAACTATAGACAAAGAGGTCGACAATGCAAGTAAGTGAAAGAATGGGATTGCATCAACCAGATTGTTAATAAGAAACATGGTGAACATATTTCAACTAAGAAAGGTAGGACGAATAAAACATATTGTTATCATGAGAAATTGGGACATTTTATATTAATACTTCTTAGGCTTTACATGCTCACGCTTCTCAAAGTGTGTTATCGGTTGATTCTGGTTGTACACGTCACATGGATGAATATGCCTCTCTTTTCTTCATTAAGTGAAGCTACAAAAAAATAAAAAATATTTTTTTGTAGTAGATAATCATGCACACATTGTTGCTATTTGTGGCAAGATTGAATGTGAAATGGAGTAATTGCCAATGTGTATCATGTACTTAATTTGAGTGCTAATTTGTTGTCTATAACCCAACTTACCCAAACTATAAATAAAATTGAATTTTGGTTATAGAATCTTGTTGTGAAAGACATGAATAATAGCTTTGAATTTGTTTCTTAATGCATTTTTTATCCTACTTGGATAAACAATATAATTTCTATGACTTCCCCATAAAATATCCAAGGCTAACTACACTCATATCTTATGTCGACAACTAAAGTAGAATTTGGCATGAACAACTTGGACATCTAAATTCTTGAAGCTTGAAACCGATGGTGAAAGATAACCTAGTTATCGGAATACCCAAGGTTGTTCTCCCTTATGGAGTGTGTGAAGGGTGTGTGCTTAGCAATAATCATCAAGTTGATTTTAAAACAAGGCAGGCTTGGAGAGCAAAGACTTAGCTAGAAATTGTCCATAGTGACCTATGTTCCTTGAGCAAACCATCACTAGCAATTACAATGTATGTTTTTACTTTCATTGATGATTTTTCTATGTATGCTTGTGTCGTTTTCTTAAAGAATTAGAGTCATGTCTCTGAAAAGTTCAAGGAATTAATGGCATTAGTTAAAAAACAATGCAATCATCTAAGAAATATTTAATACTAGACAATGGTGGAGAGAATTTGGGTAAGGTCTTTGAAAATCACATGTCCTAGCATGGTATCTCTTGGTAGAGATTTGTGTGCTGCACAGCTCAACAAAATGGTGTTGCATAAAGGGAGAATTGGACTTTGGTGGAAGTGGCATGTTGTTTGCTTTAGGGAAAATGTTTTCCAACCATGTTTTGGGCAGAGGCTATTTGCTACTCAAATTACCTACATAATGGTGTTGTCGAAAGGAAGAATCAAACTTTGATAGAAATGGCACAATTGCTTTGAAGAAAATGTTTTCCAACCAAGTTTTGTGCAAAGGTTGTATACTACTCATATTAGCTTATGAGTCTAATTCTTACTAAATTTGTATGGGATATGACTCATATTGAGAAATGGAGTAGGAGAAAACCCTCAACTAGACACCTTAGAACCTTTGCATGCATATTGTGAGCTCACATTCTAGATTATAAAAGGAAGAAGTTGGATGTAGATGGTCATGCTTGTATCATGATAGGCTAATTCGAAGAGTTGAAGGCCTATTGATCATTTGCGCTAGCCACACAATACATTATTTACAAGAGATATGTTATCTTTAATGAGAGAACCTCAAGTGTTACTTTGGGGAAATCCCTTTTGGCTTGTTGAGTCATTGATCCATTGGAAATTTTGGTACATTCTAGATTAACTGGATGCTAAATTGTTGGTTGGATAATCAACTCATGTACCAAGTCCAACTTGCAGTTAACCTTATACAATGGACTTGACCATAAGCTTTGGAGCCCCTAATTGTTCCTCTAATGAATATTTTGGTACAAGTACACCTTTTACACATGATTTTGTCTTTCTAGATGGGCTCAATTAAAGTTGTTGGAGATGATGTAGGAGATGTAAACAACTCAGTGAATATTATAAGTCATAAACAACATGGTAGTGTTTCTCTAATGACATGTGTGCTAGAAGCATGCAATCCCAATCATACATATGTGGATTCACATGGTCAACCTAAATGGGAGAATGTTATGGTTGTCAAGTATCATTCCTTAATGAAGAATGGAACATGGGACTTAGTTCCTTGAGCACAAGGAAAGAATATGGTAAAGTGTTGATGAGTTTTCAAGATCGAATTCCCATCTAAAGGTGTTGTTTGAAGACATAAGGCTTGTTTGGTAGCAATGGGTTTTTGTTAGCAAGAAGGCATCAATACATTGAAACTTTTTCCCTTATTGTGCAAATATGAACTTTGTTTGACTAATTTTTTCACTTGTTGCTCATTTTGGATGGGAGGTACATAAAATGGATGCAAAAGTGATTTCTTACATGGTGATCTCACTAAAGATATTTATATGGAGTATCCCTTTGGATTTGAAAGGATGGGAGTCTTGTCTGATTACTAAATAAGGTCCTTGTATGGTTTGAAACAAGTCAATATAGGACAATTGGCCATTTTTTCCTCATTCTTGGTTTCAAATGTTGTGAATTAGATGATAGTATATATTCGTTACATGTAAATGGTGAAATTCTAATTGTTTCCTTATATGTGGATGATTTAGTCATCACTAGATGCAATCCTGATTTCATTTTGGGTTTGAAGAAAAAGTTAGCAAATACATTTGAGATGATTAACCTTGGCCTATTACATTTATTTTTGGGCATCCAAGTCTTGCAAATGGATGACGGTGTCTTTATTTCTCAACCTATTTATAGAAGCTCAATATAGAATAAAACCTTATTAGTTAGGGGTGAAGCTAACTAAGGAGTGTGATTCTCTAAACATTTTCAAATATCTTCTACTTGAGATTCCATTTTCATGAACCATGCTTATCCCTTGTCTATCTCATGGTTGTCTACCATTTCAAGTCAAGTTGGGGCTTGAATGGGGTTAATCTAGGCAATAATGGGTCTTCACTTCACAATTATCAAAGTTTGATTTTCACCATACACTCCTTAGGAACACATGAACAATGCTTTGACACCAAGATGATTTGTATTGGTGGGCATGCCATAATCTCCCATGTATCTATATTATGAATTTTGTTAAGGACACTACTATATGTTATGAATATCATATCCTAGTAATTTGTTTCCTAAACAAAATTCATAATTTCATTCACTACCTCAAAAAGGAGTTACAAAATTACATTTTTCATGCTCATCAAGAGCTCCATGAGTTTTAAACCCATTAGACTACTAAGCTAGGAATATGGCCTTCTTTAGTTCCTTCTCTTACATATAGAGAAAAAACACCCAAAAAAAACCTTCCATACAGGACTCTCCTCCCAAACGGAGGTAAAAGAACTAGAATATAAAATCTACAATATACAAATATAGTTTAAAAGACCTAACAGCCTTAAACCACTTAGCATATTCTCATAATTCCCAAAATCTTATACAAAAAAATACAAACAGAGCCCAAAAAGACTTCATAACAGTACCATATGATCGACAGAATTTTGACAAGAGGTGATTTGAAATGCTAAGCTTCATGAAAAGGAGGGAGATAGTATCTTGAAATATCTCCATCCCTGAACTCTCTAATACACCAAGTGCCTGAATCCATTAATAGGTATGGCTTAGATTGGATGTATGCTTCAACGTTTCTTTCCCGGAACACATGCTTAAATGAAGACACTACCAACTCTGCCCTTGCTCACTGCACCTCTTCCAGAACGATAGAAAGACCCAAGTCGCTGCATAGATGAACGCCATTGATCTACTCTATCACATTTTTTGAATCTTCGAACACTTGAATGTTAGTGAATCGCTGTTCCAAAGCCATAAATAATAGAAGCTTTAATGTCGAAAGTTCTACACACACATATAAACTTATATTTTCTATTTCAAACAGAAATCAAAATATATATTGAAGAACTTAGGAGCTTGGAGCTTGTCAACTCGTTGACGAAGGATCTAGAAATCATTACAGTCTTTCGACTACTACCAACAAAAACTTATCAGACCTCCCAAAGGAAATAGGTCATTATAGAGATTCTTCAAGCTAGACAACCTTATAGAGCTATGTAAAATCAGAGAAAAAATCGAGTTTCTATTGGAAGAGGAATATTATCAATAAATTCATATGTAACCAAAGGGCCTTCTTCTAGAGTAATGGCTTCATTATATAACGTATCCGCATTTTTGTTAAATTCTTTGTAAACATGGGAAAAAGTAATATGTTAGAAATGAGCTTTAGTGTCCTTAATTCTATCAAGTAATAGAGCCAAAAATATGTTTGGGATGGTGCACAGATTATTACACCATCAATAAGTATTTTAGAATCACCATAAATATGCAGTTTCGGCTGCCACTTTACACAATATGCAGTGACTGGATCCATGCTAGTTGTGGTTCATCCCATTATCCCATGTTACCAACCATACAAAGCCTTAATCTCCAATGGGCACTCAAGTTTCCATATAACCCGCCGCCACCAACGATGATCTTCCTCCAGTGGCACAAATACAACTATTGTATAACCATATTTACATTTAGCTGTGAGTTGCCCCGTAGCTTGATTTTTAGTCCACAGTAAGTCATCCTCCTCATCGGATATACAAACAACACTGTGGGTGAGTTGTTGCAAATAATTATTCCATTCTGTCACCATATCAGTGGGAATATTCAAATCTAGCAGACTTCCACGATGGAGATCAATTCCTTCCGGCCCCTACACTGCGATGTCGCTGAGATTAATGAAGCCTTGATGCCTTAAAAATCTTTTTGGACTCTCCGAGAGATTATAGTTTCCCACGCAACCTACACACGGATCGTCGTCAAGCCTGACGCAATTTCCTTTGCCAACTTTCCACGTGAGCCATTTAATGAGTGGGTAGTTATTAATCATTTTTGGCTCATTCGATTTAGGAATTAGAGCCAAGAAGGAAGAGTTAATTGCCCTTGAGGCTGCTCCCTCTCTTCTGGAATCGTTGATGACAACTAGCATATCCTCCTCCATTGGATCATAAAGTTCCACAGTCCACGGTTCCACCCATCAAGGCCGAGACTCTTAGACTTTCTAAGAGTACCTAATAAACCTTTCAATTCGTTGCTAGACACTTCCGCTTCGAGTTCCTCATTTAATTCTTGATTCACCACCCTGGGAAAGTCTTATGACTTCCAATTGCTCTGCTATGTGAGAATCCTATGGTTCTTTGAATAAGCTACCAAAATGCTCAACCTCTACGGCTGAGATTCATTCAAAAGTATTAACAGTTGCACCGTTGGCAACTTCAAGTTCCGACCATATTGTATTATAAGATTTTTTGAAATGCGGAAAGGTTTGGAAAAATTTAGTATTTCTGTCACCTTCTGCGAGCCAGATGCCTCGACTCTTCAAACTCCAAGCGGCTTCTTTAAGATTTAATAAATGACTTCTCCTATATTCCAAGATTTTTAATCTAATGTGTTCTTCTTCAGAGAATATTTCAAGCGCGTTGGATGAGAACATAGACTCTAGTTTCGATTCTATTGCAACCAGTTCCTTGGAGTTCTCGTTCTTACGGGCAACCCATTCAATTGTTTTCTTTTTCAGGTTTTTTAGTGTGTTCACCAACTGGTACAAGGGACTTTCCTCACTTGTCAAATCGATGTGAGACCAATTCGAAGTGACCAGCGAACATAATACGTTGTCTTCCAACCAGAAGTGATTAAATTTGAAGGGAGCGAGCGGATTTATGTCTCCATTGTCAAACAAAAAAATGATATGATTACGGTCCAATGCTCATCCAAACCCAACCCAGGAGTGGGATCTACTGAAAAATTCGACCAAATTTGCAAATATTAAGAACCTATCAAGACGCTTTGAAATAGACTCTATGCCTTGCCTTGAGTTACACCAAAGTTGGGACGAATTGTATTGGTTCCATATCAACCAACTGAGCTTCCCAAAAAAGACGTACAAAGAACTCAGCAAGATTGTCTGGTCGAGTTGAGAATACGATTTCTGCTCAAAATAAGGCCCATAAATATTGATGATCTTCAAGGCCTGCCCAATATTCATGTCTTCTCCTTCAACTACAAGACCTACATGAACCACAAGTGTAGAGAGATCATTAAACATAGGGCTCCAACCTAATACAAGTCCCCCAGAATGACCCATTGAATCAACTCTACATCAGTTAGGAAAAAAAGAATGGATGGTCTTAGTGGCCTTGGTTCCAAGACACAGTTTCTTGCAACATTATAAAATTTGGCCAATAAAAAAAAATCATGTGTTTGAGGGCTAAAATCTTCGTGGCACCCCAGCCCCTCATATGTTAAAGGATAGAAAAATCATCAAGACAATTTTCCAGGCATTTTGCTCACTCTAAGCACCCCATTAATGGTAAGTTGTTTACCATAAAATACCTCCAAAGAGACCTTCGATTTCACCTTGGACATATATGATTTATGACTAGGTTGCGCCGGGATTTCCAAATTCATCCATAGACCACCCTTGACCTCCCCATACTCCACAAACTGTAGGTTTTTCTTTCGTTGTGCAAACATGAGAAATAATAATTGGTTTTTTCGGATCAGAGGAGGGCATAGACAAATACTTGCCTTTGCTAGAGGAAACAAGAAGGGATTCTTTCTGGGATCTCGTCAAGGGGCTTAATAAGTCCACCTATGAATTCTGAACATCACTATATGCTTTCATAGAACAAATTTCAGTAATAGGAGAAGATGTACCTACAATATAAATCCCTTCATTATAACTATGCCAGAACTAAACATCTCTTGACTGCAAGGCTTGCTCAGGCTGCCCTATCGATTTGGGAGCCAACAGGTGAGGGGGGGGATTTCACCTCCAATCCCTCTTTAGCAAAAGGACCCTCTCACTCGGGGTCATGGGTGCCTTTTTTCATCCAGAATTTTTGCGCTCCTTCGAATAGTTTTTCTTGCATGCCCCACGAAGGTGACCACTTCCAAGCAGCATGAGAAACATAAGGGCATCCTCCAATGGTCCAAAGGTTGGATAATGGATTTCGATCTCCATTCCATATGAATTCTCTCGAATAACCCCTTTGAGATTTCCAACTCAACCAGAACCTTTTCCATCTACTTATCTTCTAACTGCAAAAATTTCACCACCGTGAAGAATTTTCCCAATGAATTGTCGATTGCTTTCAAAACTACCTTAGACCATAATTTGCGAGATATCCAACTCAACCAGAACCTTTGCCATTTTCTTATATTTTAACTACAAAAACTTCTCCTCCACTGCAATGAATTTTCCCAGTGAATTGTCGATGGCTTTCAAAACTGCCTTATATCATAATTCGAGAGGCACGCCGGACAAAATCATCTAGCTATGTTAAATAATGAATGGTTCGTGACGAGGGTCAAAGGAGGGATACCACGGCTTGGGAACTAAACTTGACGGCCCCCAGAGCCAAAATTGGCTCTGGATTCTATCCCCATCTACTTCAGTGCGGAATTCAAAAGCTAACCAACCTTTTAGTAACACATTAAAAACCGACAAGTAACCAAGAAAACATTTCTAAGCATGCTCAAGCCAGCCCCAAAGCGAGACTGAACTGACTTGCTTCCCCATAAACTTCCCCACAAGCGCTTGAGAATCCAAAGATTCCATGTGCTCCATTCCGACGTCTAGACCCAACACAAGCTTTACCTTCTCTTTGCAAACCTTCAAGCATGTAACCTTCCTTTTGAAGCTCTGAGTGCTAGGGAAAAGCTTAGCTAGATATTTGGTAGGGCATGTCCGTGTTTATGTTGAAATGAGGTGTAATATCCCAATTTTGACCCCATTTCATTTAAAATGCAAATAATGTAATATCGTTATAAAAATCGTGGTGAGGAGCTCAAGGCCAAGGCCCCATCATCGATTTATTGTTCTCGTAGCGGCAATTGAAAATTGATGCATGTGGATCGTGTGCTAGCTTGGCATGATGGAAATCATAAATATGATGTAAACATGTATTTTAAATAAAAATGCCCACAACTAGCTATGCAATGCAGCAAGAGTATGGGGACATGATTTTTACAAGAAATTGAGAGGTAAATATTCAAACTCTTGAACCAATCAAGTCAAGCCAAGTGTCAATTAGAGAACCCATGAACCTTCAACTAACCATGTTGAATTTTGTACCCAGTCATTTATCTCTTCCAAGAGTAGGTTGAGGTAGTTAATGCTTTCGGATTGGAGAGGCATGGCTGTCCAAATTCGGGTATGGGCAAGCCACCATTTTGGAAAAACGTGTTTTGGCTTCTTGGCCAAGAAAAAATCCCTAAAATTGCTCCCCAAGCCATTATCCAACAACCAGTTTGGCTCTCTCACAAGTTTGAAGCTACCTGGATGATTTTCCTCACGTTTTTCGGACTTTTCCTCCATTTTTCTCTAGCTGGGAGCTCATTTTTGGGTTGCAGAACATCTAGAGGGAAGAGGAATCCGATTTGGGGGTTCTAGTAGGTCGCTTTTGCCCTCCAAATGCCCACATTCCTGATGTAAACTCGATTTTCCTCTCTGTGCTCGATTTTCCCTTCCCACAATCCGTTTTTTACTGGCCACGATTTGGGGAAAACCCATGGACATCTTGTTTGCAAATCCCATAGTTGAAAATGTTTTGTTATGCCCATCATATGTGCTTGTGGTGCTTTTTGTGTGTGGGAGAGGATGTTGTGGTTTGATTTATGGGTATCCATTGCTTTGGCTTGAGCTTGAGTGCAAGCATCCAAAAATAGAAGAGGGTTCAAATTTGGGTTTGATAAACCCATCTATGGACTGACTTGGCTTAGATGCAATGTTTATTTGGTTGTGTTGAGCTTGAGTGTTCCCATTCCTTGTGGAAATCATTCCCAACTCGGGGGTGGCAGTTGTGTTGAGATATTGATGAACACAACTAGCCTATGGTTAGGTGGAACGTTGCAGCTGCATAGCTAGTTGCCCGAGACAACATTGTTTCCAGATAAGTATTCTCTATGTGTATTAAACTCTACAGTGTTTTTAATTTGATGATTGTTATTGATATGTTGAATGCATCTGAAATGTGTGTGGAAAGTTTAATTCCGTTGTGCATTTTTATTTTGAATGGAATCTGCACACATGTGTTTTTATTTATATGAATTTGATGAATGGGTCTGAGTTTCTGAAAATAGCCCAAGAAATTTAGTCATGTTCCCTTCCTTGCGAGGGATCGATGGGAGGGGACGTGACATAGTGGTATCAGAGCGAAAGGTTGCAACATTGGATCTGCATGGGCTACATCTCACAATTACAGAGGTAAGACCCCTTCCTGATCACCACTGATCACCAGGAAAAAATTCAAAATTTTCAAAAAAAATCTAGGTTTTTGAGTTTTCTGCCTAAGTATGTGTCGGCGCAAAACTTAAACAAGCGCTGAAACTATCTGCGAGAAATCGAAAAAGTTGCCGGAACGTTTTGGTGAGAAATCAAAATGTTGTCGAAAAAGGCGTTTTGAGGTAAAATGGAAAACTCGCTGAAACAGGTCAGTGGAAAATTATAAATAGTGTCGATCGGCAAGAAAGTGAAAAGTGCGCCGAAGCAAATCAGTGAGAAATGGGAATTGCGTCGATCGGAGGAAAAGTAAAAATTCCGTCGATCGGCGAGAAACTAGAAAAGTCGCCGAAACGGCTGGCAGAAAAGTAAAAGTCTGTCGATCAGCGAGAAATTGGAAAGGTCATCGAAATAGGTCGGAAAAAAATTGATAAGTGTGTCGATCGAAGGAAAATTGATAAGTCTGTCGAAATGGGTCGGTGACAAATTGGAAAGTGTGTCGATCGAAGATAAAAGGATAACTCCTCCGAAACAGGTTGGTGTCAAATAGGAAAGTGCGTTGATCATAAACAAATTGATAAGTTCGTCAAAACAGGTCGAGGAGAAATGGAAAAGTCCGCCGAAATGGGGAAATTAAGCAGATTTTCTAGGGAGATTTTTAGGTGCCGGAAGACAAAAAAATGGCAGGGGGAAAGCCCCCTTGACCCCCGTTGTCCCCCTGAGACAGTCGTTGATTGCGAGAGAATTCTGTGGCTGATAGAAATGGTCAATTTGGGTATAAGTCCCCAGAATACATGAAAATTTTATTTTTGTGTATCTCTGAGAATGCAATGAGGTTAAAATGTAGAAGAATCAACTGAAGGATTCTTATTTTGAAACAAGTTTCCAGTTGTTTCAAATAGAAGGTAGAGTAAAGCCTCTAGGCTTGATTAAGCAAGAAATTCTCATTATGGGTGACCTCCCAAGTAGCCAAAATTTTGGAAAAAGATTTATATGAGGGTGTGGGAATACTGGATATGGAAGTAACTCAAAGTGAGTAAATTTTATGGTATCAACATCATGGTAATGGTGCTATCAAAATAAAGTGGAGGCACATTCGGTATCATGACCATGGTAAAATTGTTGGTTAGCTAACAATGTGAATTATTGAAGCAAGCTTGGTTGGATGCTTAGTGACAAGGTAGTTCCACTAATGAGCAATGATACAATTGAGAGTATTATGGTAATTCACGTTAACTGTGGAAAAACATGTTGAATGGATAAGAATACACTCTTGCAGATAATTTGTATTTTATAAGCATGGTATGGAATAAGGGAACTAAAAGGAAGTGATGTTCCTTAGCCAGAATGTATGAAATGCATTCTCTATGCTCAAAATGTGCAACATGAATTGCGTAGAGGGATTATGGAAGCCTTATTAAGAGTATTTGGTTGTAATATGCATTATGGAGGAGTGATAGTCATGTCTAATCATTGGAGGATGAAAGGGACCAATAATGGACATTGGTGCCTTGGATAAGAATGCATCCAATATACTATTGTTAGTAATAGATGCAATTTGATGGCAAGGAAGAGCCATTGGGGATCTTGATTATCAAAGATGGATATTGTATTCCATGAAAGAATGCTCAATAAGTAATGGAATAGGTTATCGGGTAAGGGACATGTAACTTGTAAAGATGATGAGTCCATCATCCTTGTGGGCAAGTGCATGCATGATAAGAGAAGTTACAAGATATGAGTCAGTAACTTATGAGTAAGTAAAGAGAATGGGTAAGGCAATTCCATTCTCCCAAAAAGTTTTCAGTCATAGGAATAATACATCCCAGTATGTGTAATTGGCATGTGGCTCATGATAGTGACATGGTGGCCATGCAAAGGCTACTAATTGGGGAATGAGGCATTCCCATGTGTGAATCAAGTATGTGATTCAGAATTGTGGAAAGTATTTCCACAAGAAAGGAAAGAAAGTATCATAATTGAATAAGGTGCAAGGGCACATAATGGACCTTGAAAAGACTCCTTATGGAATTGATATTGAATCAATTGCAGTGTTGATTAGTGCTAGGAAGTTAAGAAAGATCAAGTTGAACTTGGCCATAATTTCTGAAAGTAATTGGAGCAGTAAGGCAATGTTGATAAAGAGGGAAATTTCTCACCTTAAACTATTTTTGTTTATAGCATACGAATTGCATGCTTGCCGGAAAGTAGCAAGTAGGAATGTTATACATGAGTATATGTATTGAATTGCTACTTGGTGAGAAAATCATAGCTAATGATTCCTTGTGTGCTTGCAAAAGAGGCCATGAAATTGGACCAGCTATGATGTGGAAGAGGAATTCCCTGCTATGATGAGGGATTGGAGAGGGAGAATTCCTTAACTCCTCTATTACTATTGAATTTATATTTTTCAGAAAATTATGGCATAGAAATGTTGAAAATGGAAGAGATTGAATAGATGAAATGAATATGCACTAGTGGGAATATTAATAAATATCACATAGTGCATGTGAAGATGTTTGTGCATGTATATGTTATTGCATGTTGGTAAAAATGTTGAGGCTTTACATATGCAATGAGCCACTTAAGATAATTATTGTGGTTGTTAATAATTAGTGTTGTTCGTATTGGTTGTAGGACCAAAGAAAATCAAAGGATGGCTAAAGATGTTCATGATGTTGTCGCATGTGACCAAAAACCATATGAGGAAAGGTTGGGGTAACAAACTTATGATCACGAGGTTGGTGGAAGGATGGTGTAATCCTTTACAGGAGACCAATTGATCAGATAACATCAAATATGTTAATGGAAGCCATGCAGGTAATGGTTTATTTATGATTGCGTACAAAAAGGGGATTGGGTAAGAATCCCGTGAGCCATATTTAATAATCGTAAATTGGTATGTATGTGATGTTTAATGCATTTATGCGAACATTATCCCAATGGGTACGATGAGGTATGTGGTAGTAAGAGAAATGATCCTTAGACCATCTAGCTGTTTTGAATTGTAAATGCTTTCATATGAAAATATATCATGTTATTTGTGTATGTTGGTTATGAGTTTAATAACCAAAGCAAGTGAGGACTTATGGTCCTTTTGTGGTAGTGCATGCCATAATATATAGTCATGGTTAAGGCCATAATGTGGTTGGAATGGTAATGCTATAGTGCTACACAAGTATCCCAGGAACCCCGTATTGGTGTTAATTTGGGATGAAACCTCTTTGCCAACAACCAAGGAGTGAGTAAACTCTTGACGTGTTGTTCTGGTGGACAAGGAAGGCACCCAGATAACTTAGATAACTTAACCAAGTGATAGGGGAGATGGTTAGGTGATGTGTTAAGGAATTAGCTAGACCTTCCCACACATCATGGTGGAATTCGTGACATGATATTATGGTATTCATGAATCAATGTGAGGTTGCATTGAGTGAATGCAAATTAAAATATTATGTAAACTTTTTTATTGTTTCTGCATATGTGTGGGTACATATCTTGAGAGGCTTGGTGTGAATGCATGGTTGTGGTATATATTTCATTGCAATTCATTAATAACTGAAATGATAGAATTATTGGTAATTATGAGATCACTTCATGAGCTGCTATGAATACAGGAAAATGATTGCATGAAGAAGGTAGTCATGTTTGATGGTCTACCAAGAATGCTATGTTGGGGGGACAAAGTTTCCTGAATGGATATGATTGTGTAATCATGAGAATTGGAAGTTTTATTTAAATTGCATAGATAATGTGATTGTATCCTGCAATTTTATTCTGATAATGATGCACATCAACTAAATGTATTTCATTGTCTTTGAGATAATAACAACTGATAGTGTTTGAATTATCGAGTGTTATAATTCTGAGATCACTTCAGTGACTGTTGTAACAATGAAAATATTATATGCACGGATACTCAAAAGTGTTTCACTGATTGAAAATTTCAGATTACGGGTAGAATTGTCTTGGATATGGAAATTTGGGTAAGTCCATAATAAAGATTGGAATCTACCATGTGCAAAAGCCAAAAAGTATGAGAAGGGTCTCATGGTTGTGAAATTTAATTTATGTATGGAACATACTGTAAGTTTCAGATTTGAGATTTTGCTAATAATTACTAATGATTGTTTGGCGTATCTAGAATTGTGTCAAGAGGACATGTTGTAGGTGGATGTCTATGTTATGGAAGCAAGTGTAAAACCATAATGGACAGAGTTCTACCACTTACAAGAGCCAAACAATATGAGGATGGCCTCATGGTTAAACAAATATAATTTCTGTAGGAGACATAATTGTAATTCGGGTTTGAATCTGATTATTAATGTCATTGATTGGTTGATTTTTGGTGAATTGTGTCAGGAGGACACATTACAGGAAGACCATGTGTTATGGCCTGCAAGAACTAAACATCATGAGAAGGAACTCATGTTTTGGAAATCTATTTTCGTATGAAACATATTTGAGAAACTCTAATTGAAATTACTATGATGACATCTCATGTGAACTACATGATTGTATGTAATGCAGGTGAGATGGTTTAAATATTCCATTGGGGCAGATGGCAGTTGTTAAGGCCAAGAATGTAAAAGAATGCCACGAGTGGCTTGGTTTTAAGAAACCCTGAAAAAATTCCTTACATGTGCTTGTCTCTCCGCGGTGCTATTAAACCCAGTAAGAGCATGGGTACTCAGAAGGATTGTATGGGCATTGGTAGCCTTTCTACGCTCACACTGAAGAGCACTAGAGGGATGGGTACGCCCGAGGGACTGTGTAGCAGAGAAGGGGTACCTTCCTTGTATTGTGTGAGTGGGTATTGTGGAGCCATGCTAGCCTGTAGTCAAGTGAGTTACCTATGGATTTCTTGGAGGGAACCACTGGTTTGCATAGGAGAAGGAGCCACATAATCGTATTATGTTGTTTATCTTATATATTATTTAATAAATAATCATTAACACCATTATACTATATAAATTAATATATATAATATAAAACATAACTTATATATATATATATATATATATATATATATTACTACAATAATATAACTACGCACATACATATATTTTTACATATATTATAACATATACATATTTACATACATATAATATAATATCACACACTATATACACATATACATATAATTTATTAAATACTACACCACATAAATCATATATAAATACATATCATACATATAATATATTGCTTGATAAACCCAATAGAGACATTGGCTTGGTAATGATTGTTGTATGCTTGATAAACCCAGTCAGAGAACTGGCTTAGCATACTGGTTAATGGAATGCCTGATAAACCCAGTTGACATACTGGCTTGGCATTGGTTATTTGAATGATGTGGTGCAGCCGGTGTGTTGGCGTAACATTTGTTTTATACATATGCACAGGTGATCTGAGGCTTGCAGAAACTTGGTTACCTTTTGATGCACACCCTGAAGAGCACTAGAAGGGGTGGGGACGCTCGAGGGACAGTGTAGCAGAGAAGAGGTACCATCCTTGTGTTGGGTGGGGCGGGTCTTGTGGGTGCCATAGTTGTCTGAAGTCAATGCGGGATACCTGTGGAGCTAAAGGAAGATGCTCATGGAGATAAGTATTTGGTTTATCTTGCATCTTCTTGCTTAGTTAATGTGAATATACATGTGTATATGATTCGGATATGGGTTTTAAACTCTTGTTAAGAGATGAATCCTATGAGAATGGATTTGACATGTGAAATGACTAAATGTTTGAGCATAGGTATTGCTGGATGCAAGGACCTTGAAGACATTTTAAGGATGCAATGGACATGTGGTTGTCCTAAAAGGCTTAGTATGAGCAGCTAAAGATTGGAAAGAGATCCAATGGACATTGATGAAGAGAGAGAAGGGCATTTCAATTGCATCTCGAAGGAAGGACATGGAACCTTACTAAAAAAAAGAGAATACCGAGGACGGTGTTATTCCAAGGGGGAGGGGATTGTACAATATCCCGATTTTGACCCCATTTCATTTAAAATGCAAATAATGTAATATCGTTATAAAAATCATGGCGAGGAGCTCAAGGCCAAGGCCCCACCATTGATTTATTATTCTCATAGCGGCAATTGAAAATTGATGCATGTGGATCATGTGCTAGCTTAACACGATAGAAATCGTAAATATGATGTAAACATGTATTTTAAATAAAAATGCCCACAACTAGCTATGCAATGCAACAAGAGTATGGAGGCATGCTTTTTACAAGGAATTGGGAGGGAAATATTCAAACCATTGAACCAATCAAGTCAATCCAAGTGTCAATGAGAGAACCCATGAACCTTCAATTACCCATGTTGAATTTTGTACCCAATCATTTATTTCTTCCAAGAGTTGGTTGAGGTAGTTAATGCTTTGGGATTGGAAAGGCATGGCTATCCAAATTCGGGTATGGGAAAGCCACCATTTTGGAAAAATGTGTTTTGGCTTCTTGGGCAAGAAAAGATCCATGAAATTGCTCCCCAATCCATTATCCATCAACCAATTTGTCTCTCTCACAATTTTGAAGCTACCTAGACGATTTCCCTCACGTTTTCTTGAGTTTTCCTCCATTTTTCTCTAGTTGGGAGGTCGTTTTTGAGTTGCAGAACATCTGGAGGGAAGAGGTATCCGATTTGGGGGTCCTGGGAGGTCGTATTTTCCCTCCAAATGCCCACATACCTGATGGAAACTCGATTTTCCCTTCCCACAATCCATTTTTTATTGGCCACAATTTGGGGTAAACCCATGAACATCTTGTTTGCAAATCCCATAGTTGAAAACGTTTTGCTATGCCCATCATATGTGCTTGTGGTGATTGTTGTGTGTGGGAGAGGATGTTGTGTTTTGATTTATGGGTATCCATTGCTTTGACTTGAGCTTGAGTGCAAGCATCCAAAAATAGAACAGGGTTCAGATTTGGGCTTGATAAACCTAGCTATGGACTGACTTGGCTTAGATGCAATGTTTATTTGGTTGTGTTGAGCTTGAGTGTTCCCATTCCTTGTCGAAATCATGCCCAGCTTGGGGGTGGCAGTTGTGTTGAGAGATTGATGAACACAATTGGCCTATGGTTGGGTGGAACATTGCAGCCGCATAGCTAGTTGCCCAGGACAACGTTGTTTCCAAATAAGTATTCTCTATGTGTATTAAACTCTACAATGTTTTTAATTTGATGATTGTTATTGATATGTTGAATGCATCTGAAATGTGTGTGGAAAGTTTAATTCCATTGTGCATTTTTATTTTGAATGGAATCTGCACACATGTGTTTTTATTTATATGAATTTGATGAATGGGTCTGAGTTTCTGAAAATAGCCCAAGAACTTTAGTCATGTTTCCTTCCTTGCGAGGGATCGACGAGAGGGGACATGACATGAGGCGTTTAGACTCTGAAACGTTAGCTGATTTTGCGGAAGAGGGCTTTCCAGAAGGGAGGAGGGCTAAAAAAAGGGCCTTAGAATGAGGTCCATGAGGTAAGACCATACATGATGTTGGCAGAATAACAGATTGCTTGAGATGAGTATTAAAGGCATGGGTAAATTCCCAGACCTCTTTCAATTCTTCCTTTGTAATCAAAGAGCAGATCCTCCCCATAATCTAAATCCTCCTCTTATAATCCCATCCTAACCAAGGGATGCATGGGAAGCAGTGATCAAAATTGAAGGGCTACTCTTAATTTCATGTTGAAGGGTAAATATTCATCCAACCCTTCCGTGATGAAAAGTTGAAAAAATATTTGTACTTCAATTGACAAGAGTAAATTAAGTATACACTTCAAGAAGAAATATAAAATATAAAATATTTCTCTTCAAATTGTTTACAATGTCTACAATGGATTAACCACTAGATACATACGTTTTAATTTCAATAAAAAGTGATAACATATATACCTTATAATCAAACCATGCAAAAATGTGTGCGAGAGTGGGAACAATTAGAGCATAAGTTTGGTTATAACAAGAATTACACTACCTTTTGGATAACTTTCCTAGGAATCCCACACATGCATCAAAAATGTTGTTCCAATCAATAATGTCAAAAAGGATATGTCTTTTTGACATTGGGATTGGATGGTGTAGAGGGAAAGAAGTTATAGCAAATTCTTGAAATATTTTACATGTAAAGTATTCACATTCATGTTAAAGTTGAGCTATAACAAAACAATAAGAAAGGGAAAGAGTATGATAGATAAATATGCATTGAGTCGGGAAAAGGGGAATGACTATTTTGGAGAACAGCGAAGAAAGGATTTGATGATGTAGAAAATTAAATGAACAAAATCATATTTTGAATGCTATAATCCATATTTTAGGTTTGTGCAGTTAACAATGTATGTTTTGTACAAGTTTATATCTAAACTTAATTAAGAATATATGTAAATACAAAAATTTCACTGAGCTTAAGAGATATTTTGTCCCAAACAAAAACATTGAATAGTTTTTTGAAAAATAAAGAAAAATCTATGTGTTATCTTTATGATGAAGCTGGCCAAACTTCCTCAAGTTTTGTGGATTGCTGAGAGATATATATATTTAATTATTAGTTATATGTTTCCCTTTAAGTATCTATTGTAATAATGAGAATTCCAATAATTGCAAACTGAGTGATACAAAGGCCCAATAATTTGGTCGTATAATAAGAAAATATTAGATATCAACATTGTAACCATATCATAAATTTTAACACAAAAACACATAGCGTTACCAATGCAATAAAATGGCTATAAATCAACACGTTAAATGCTTTTAAAGAGATGAATATGTAAACATGAAAAAAGAGGGATGCCCACATTTTCCTAGGTTCATTCAATGCTTATTGTTTGCTTTTCAAAATTGTCATTAAGCCACACATTTGCAATTAATCTTACTAATAAGTCACCAATGCCAATATAATTTATACCCATAATGTGTGACTAATAATTGTGTTAATATTTTTCAAAGCCAAAAGGGGGAGGAAAAGATAACAAAGATAATGAAATTATGGTTATTGTAGGATCTCAAAAGATTAAGTATGGAAACAAAATGTGATGCCAATTATCATATCGGCAAGGATCAACAATGCTCATAACCCATGAATTCAAGTGAAGATTTAGAAAGAAAAGGTATCCAAGCTTCTTTGGGAAGCTTTCATTAAGTGACACTAACAATGTTGCATGCATCAATATGATGGTAGGATTATCTAGGGGTGAGCGATGTGCTAGATCAAATGTTTTGGAGTGGTACACTACATTATGAAATAAATGAGAGCCAAAAGGAATACAAATTATTTTAGTATTTCTATGCAAAAGCCAAGTATTGGAAGATGAAGTCTAAATCATGTTTTCATTTCACATCTATCCTCATATAATATAGAGGTGAAATATTCATTGAGAAACCAAGAATTTACAGTGAAGACATTGATGGGTTGTCGAAAATGTGACCCTTCTTTAATTTGAAATTTTATAAAATTTGTCGTCCTTCACAAATAACAAATGATTTCAAAAATTTGCATTCTTTTTAAGGGTGATTTTTAAATTACCCATTTAGGAAGGGTTTGAACCCCTTGGAAGGGCTTGGAAGGGTTCAATTTTGATCATTGATGGGAAGTTAAGGGTTTGATGCTTAGACCCTCCACCTAGCTCTGATTCTGCAATAGCCCTAGACCCGATCCGAAAACCCCTATGCTCTGATTCGGCATATCCAATGTGTGTATCATATATATAGAAAAAACATAATAAAGTGCCTGACAATCACACAAAGAATCCATGACACAATACAACAATATTTTTAGGAGAATCCAAATCATCTTATCGTACTTGCTTGAAAGAACACAAAGGTGGCCTAAATGAAATAAAATTTCATCATGTAGATGAAAGTTTGAAACTAGTTTTCCTACATGAAGTGTTATATAGGTAACAACTAAGTTGGCGTCATTGTCATAGTATTAGGGCCACTTGAAGGTCCCATGTCCACAAGAGTCGAGAACTATAGTCAGTGTTGCAACCATAGGTCAATTGAGGTAGTCTATAATGTTATTTGTGCTTTCCTTCTTGTACTTGATTCTCAAGTGGAACTATTACAGGTACATGGACCACTTCTAATGGCATCCATTTTGTAAATTTTCTTGCATCCAAATGAACTACGGAGGATTCTGATCAACATTGATTATTGTATCCTTCCTTAAGAATTAATTCCTCTATTGGCGATGGGCCTGCATAAAGGAGTACATCTTCTTGTCATAGGTGCATACTTATGAACCACATCAAAGAGTATTTTTCTATCACGGGCCATCGAATGTTCATGTTGAGTGAGGACTACATCGACAACATAATATGAAGCATCTATCACAATCTCAAAGGGTTGTTGCAAGTATGATAGAGTCAGTATTGATGTCGAACAAAGGCAGTGTTTTAGATCCTCAAATACCTTTTGTTGTGCCTTGAACCAAATGATCTTGGATTTGGCCCCATCATTGGTCGCTTGGCTTAGGGGCCAAGTGATATGAGAGAACGCCAATATGAAACTATGATATAAGTTAACAAGGATAAAGAAGTTGTGGAGCTCTATTAGAGTTTTTGGGGATGACCAATTATGAATAACTTGGATTTGGATATATCCACATCCACACCATGTTCATCCATGTTATATCCTAGATACTTAATTCTCTGCATGTCGAATGATCATTTCTCCAAATTGGCATGTAACATGTGTTGTCTTAGGGTGCTTAGGCTTTCTAAATGTATTGCAAACGTTCTACCTAAATTTTAATTAAATGGGAATATCATCCAAATATATGACCACAAAATAATTTGTGAATGACCATAAGATATCATCCAACATTCTCATGAATTTTGTTGGAGCGTTAGTCAAGCCAAAAGGCATGACCAACTAATTGGAAAATGTCTTGTTTGAACTTGAAGGTACTCTTCCATACATCAATTTGCTTAATGGGTACTTAATGGTAACCTAGCTTAAGATCATTCTTATGAAAAAACTTGGAACCCTTGAGCTAATTAAGAAAATCAACAATTCAAGGGATTGGATATCAATACTTTATTGTGAATACAGAGCCTCCATGTCCTATCCTTATTTTGCATCAATGCAATTGGGCTCCCACAAGGTGAGAAGAATAGTCAAATGTGGTCTTTTTAGATTTGCTCTTGAATATGTCATTTGATTTCTTCATTCTTTAGAAGAGAGTATCTGTATACTCAGCCATTAGCAAAAGGGGCAACAAGTATAAAATCAATTGAATGATTGACCTAATGAACAAGGCACCCCTGTAGGTGAAGAGAAGATATATCTACATTCTTCCATTGTTGTTTCCACTTGATTCTTATTTGTACGGAGACCCCATGTAGACATCATGGTGGTTGCAATGATCTTCCATTCATATTCAAACTGAATCATGAAGACGAAAATTCTCTCTATCTAAGATATTAGCTTCATGCATAGCTTCATTGAGATCAAGGAAACTATGGTAGTTGGAACTATCTATGGTACCCTATAGAATTAACCTACCAAAATAACAATGACACTACAAGGTCTAGACTTGTAAAAAACATGATATTTCCACATATAGGGTGGTTCTAAAATAACATCACAAAAGTAAGTGGGCCAACATCACACATTATTTCATCTTGGAAGGGCTTGATGTCGTAGGCAAGCAACATTGTTCATTGATGTGAATGTCATGTCCCTAGCTCAACCAACCAATGGTGTACATATGGGGGTGTGGAATTGTCGTCAACTTCACTTTATTCTTAATTTATACTTATTTCGGGTTATTTTGGTTATTGTTATCAATAATGAAATGTAGTGGAGTCCCCTTCACCCAAATCTGTGAATGGAAGAGGCACTCATCTTCCTTAGGCACCTCTGGATCTTCTGGTTGGATATTTGCAGTTGTGTGTGGCACTAGATTTTGCATCAATGATCTGCTTTCCTTTATTGAGTGTTGAATTAAAGTCCCAACCAAATTCCAACTCTAAGGCTTTGATCTCAACCAACAATTATTATTTCAAGTGACATTCATCAATAATGTGCCAAGGGATTTTGTGGAACTCACACCACTTTCTAGTTCCTTGGTTTGACCTATTGTTGCCCTTCTTTGCTTGTATCTTGGATTGGTTGTACTAAGTTTGGCTCTCCTTTATCTATCCTTTATTTTGTGAGTGAGTTAGGGACACCTTTACCATGCTTCCACTATGATGGATTTTCAAACTCAAACTCTTGTTTATTCTTTTTCTCAAATTCGACAACATATTAATAAGTAGCTCCCAATGAGGAGATGTCTAGGAGCTCCATCTTTGCATGGATGTACCTGTGTAGGCCACTATATCACTTCAAGACCAAGTTCCACTAAAAATATCTAATACCTAGCTTTGAGCGCATGGTATGGAAGATATTGGTGACCTATGCAACTGTTTGGTCTCTCTCTTGGCACAAAGTTGTGCATCTCGTGTACTGGTCATCATAGTTCTTAACATGGTAGAATTCCTCCTTGAGGGAAACAAAAAAATATGCCCAAGTGATTTATGTCCTAAATGTCATAGACTCATCTCCAACGTGTATCTCCCAATAACCTTCCCATCAATATTTAACATTGGGAAGGGACTTGAGTGTCAAAGTGATATTTTCGTTGTCAGAAATTTTTTGAACACAGTTGTAACCCTCTAACAAATTTAACCATTTCTCCAAATTATTGAGCTCTATCTAGACTTCAATAAAGGAATGTCAAATTTAAGTTTTGCCTTGAAGGGAATCACACTTTTGAAATGGTTGTCAGTGTTATAATGTGTTTTAATGTTATATAGTGGCTTGATGTAATGTTGTACTTGGTGTCATAATGATGATTATTATAACATCATTTGTGGGGCACGTATACATGTAAGTTGACCTCACTAGACTTTTGTAATATTGCACATGTACACATGGAGATAGTTTTCGAAGTTATTTGGTGGTGACCTATTTTTCAAGTAACATTAACCTTCTCCAATAGATCATTCTTATCCACCTATCTAGACTTCAATAAAGAATGCCAAATTTAAGTTGTGCCTTGAAGGGAATCACACTTCTAAAATGGTTGTTAGTGTTATAATGTGTTTTAATGTTGTCTGGTGGCTTGATGTAATGTTTTACTTGGTGTCATAATGATGATTATTATAACATCATTTGTGGGGCACTTATACATGTAACTTGACCTCACTAGACTTTTGTAATATTGCACATGTACACATGGAGATAGTTTTGGGAGTTATTTGGTGGTGGCCTATTAGTCAAGTAGTATTAACCTACTAGAACACGCTCTATGGAGCGATGAGAAGGAGCAGGGTTTGAATTAGGTTTAAGAGGGTGGCATGGTAGGAAAAGTTATAGTCTGGTTCTGCTCGTCGACGGCTTGGCGAGGCTGCATACCACCATGGGGGAGGCGACCAAGGTGGGGCAGTGCCCCTACCCACATGGAAAAAGGAAAAAGTAATCAGACGAAAACAAATATGAGGACTTCTCTGAGAGTTGGAGGAGAAGGATCGAGCGGATTGGCCGATCTGTCAGATGGGAAAAGGAGAAATGCCTGAAAACCAAGGCAATGCATGCCAAAAATGACAAAGATACCCACACTTCATATTCAATCATAGGGCCTTAGGGTACACATTAATTACATGAAAGAAAATGCATTAATAGGGAAATTTGTAGGCATTTATCCAACAAAGAAGGCCTTAACATGGTGGATAAATGGCATGTGGTAGCCAAAGGGGCACTATGAACTGTGGCTTGGAGCAAAAGGATTCTTCATGGTGATATTCTTCAATGTGGAAGACCAAAACAAAATAATGGACGGGGGTCCATATTTCTTTAACTCGGTAGGATTTTTCTAAGACCTTGGATAGATCGTTTTAATCCTGACGTAGGGATTTGTCAACAGAATACTGGAGAGAAGAAATACTAGCAGACGTAGGAAATGTCATAGGATCCTTTGTGAAGGCCTCTGAACAAACCAAATCTCTGCAATACACCTCATATGCGAGGATATGTGTGTATATGGACTTATCTCAGGAACTTCCAGAATCAATTAACCTTTCATGGGACGACAAGGAATGGAGGCAGCCATTGGACTACGAAAAATGTTCCATTTAGATGCAGAAGATGCCATGAGCATGGGCATCTCTTCAGGGAATGTCCCTTAAACACATCACAATCCCAACCCAAAAACAAGGCAGCGACAGATGCAGAGGTATTTACCAAGGTGACTAACAGAAAGAGAAATGTGAAGAGAGGATCAGGGCTAGAGATCCACAAGAAAACCCAGATAGCAAACAAATTCGAAACCCTTAACCAATCTCTGGAAACTATTGAGGAGGAAGAAGAAAAATGGAAGACGGATGAGGAGAATCAATAAGGTAAATAAGCGCAAGTAACAGAGGAAATTCACGAGGAACGGGAAGAAGAAGAGGATGCATACATGCAAACGAAAGAGACTGAAGACCTGGAAATTGTCAAGCTGGACCTAGAAGAGATAGTGAAAGCATGCGTCGATTTAGAAAAAGGTTATATACCTACCCATCAAGTTTGTCTCCTGCATGAGGCCATTCCGAAATCCTCTAACTCCAAAAAACTAGGGGTTGTGACAGAAAACATGAAATAAAATGAGGGGATTAAGAAAATCACAAGGGAGAAACATGGAAGAAGAACGGACAAGCATAGAATTAAGGAGGTAGGAGAGAAACTGGTGGCTTTGGGGCAATACCCGACCATAAAATACACCTTCAAGGCATTAACCAAAACTCTATAATGAAAATTGTTTCATGGAATATAAGAGGCTTGAATAGCCTAAGGAAAAGACGACTACTGAAGAGGAAAATAGAGAATGAGAAACTAGAGATAATGTTGATACAGGAAACAAAATGTTCTAAAGAAGAGTTGAAAGCGGCGAGAAGGAAAAATCTAGAAGGATAGTGAGGTAACTGCTCTAGATGGAAGATGAATGGTGGGAGGTCTAGTGATTTGGTGGAATCTGCAAAAGGTAAGCATGTCTAATTTTGTAGAAACTAGACATATTATTTAAGCGGAATTCCATATAACTGGCACGATTGTAAGGGGAATTGCTTCCAATGTGTATGGCCCCTTTTAGTCTAATTTGAAGGATGACTTTTTAAAATCAATGGAAGATCTACATAGTTGGGTAGGGAGAAGGAACTGGGTCTTGGGGGTGACTTTAACCTCATAAGAAACCTAGAAGAGAAGAATGGGGGACAAAGATTACTTAACAACCCAAACCGAAAGTTTGGGGAGCTAATAGAGAACCTTCAGTTGGTAGATATCAGAACCGCTAATAGCATGTATACCTAGAATAACAAGATAACTAGGGAGCATTAGATAGTAGCAAGGCTGGACAAATTTTTAGTCTCTGAGTCAATAATGATGGGGGGGATCTCTCAGCTTTGGTTCTGTCGGAAGCAGGTTATGATCACTCCCTAATTAGCCTCGTCTAGGGAAGACCTGGAGAACATTTGAGGAGATCCTTCAGGTTCGAAAAGTTCTTGTTAACCCACCCTGATTTCGGGGAGAAAATTAGAGGGTGGTGGGAAGAATTTGTGCCACCAGGCGTCTCCCTGATGTACAAATTCCAACAAACAAGGAATTTTGTTAAGGAGAAGGTCAAGAAGTGGAATAAAGAGACCTTCGGAAACATTTTCCAGGAGAAAAGAACCCTTGAAACTCAGCTGGAGAATTTACATAGAGAAATCCAAGATGAAGGATACAATGATGAAAGAAAGATAAAGGAAGTGGAATTCTTAGAACATCTTAATATGAGGAGGACTCGGGAGGAAATCCTATGGAAACAGAATTCTAGGAATGGTTGGCTTAAGGAGGGGGACGAGAATACCAAGTTCTTTCATAGATCGACAGTCCAGTACATGCAACAAAACATAATATCTTGCCTCAAAAAGGAAGATGGGATCTATGTAGAGACACAAGAGGATATTGAGCAAGAACTCATAAGCTTCTTTAGAGATCTTCTTGAGGAACAAATCCCAAATAGGAGACCATCCCTTGACAAAGTGGTGCAAAATATTCCTCACTTGATAACCTAGGAGCATAACCAACTTCTAATGAGACCTATCGAAATGCTAGAAGTAGAAGAAGTGGTGAAAAGAATGAAGGGAGGAAGGCACCAGGACCTGACAGTTTTATGGCCAACTTCTTCCAAGCCTGCTGGGATATCTTAAAGGAAGAATTATTGGCTTTGGTGGAATATTCCAGGAGATCAGGGGGTGTGTTACAGGATTTTAATTCAACATTCCTGGATCTACTTCCTAAAGAAAAGGGAGCGGATCAAGAACCAAAATTCAGACCAATAGTGTTGTGCAATGTCATCTACAAGATAATAACGAGCGTCATAGATAATAGAATAAAACCCCTTCTACCTCTATTTGTTTCTCTGGATCAAGTGGGGTTCATGGAAGGAAGGCATATATTAGATGGAATAGTTCTAACTCATGAACTGATCCAGTCCTTGAAAGTCTCCAAAATTCTGGGAATGTTGATCAAGCTAGATCTATCCAAAGCTTACGAAAAGCTTAGTTGGAAATTCATGGAAAGCATGTTGAAGGCCTTCGGATTTCAATACTCTTGGGTAATATGGATTATGAACCTTTCATCTTCTGCTTTTTTTCAATTTTGGTCAATGGCACCCCTGCCCTGACCTTCAAATACACAAGAGGGATAAGGCAAGGGGACCCCCTATCCTTGTTCATTTACATCCTGATGGCGGAGGGGATTGGTAGGTTAATCAAGGCTGGAGTGTCCAACAACTCTATTCGAGGCTTAAATCCCCATGGAGAAGCGCAAGCTCACTCGCACCAACAGTTTGTAGACGATACAATGTTGATGGGGCACTCCTCAGTACAAGAATCCCATGCAATAAAGCAAATACTAAATGACTTCTTGATGGCTAGCGGGATGGATATAAACAAGGAAAAATCACAGGTTTTCTTTCTCAACACCTCGGTAATCACTAGGAGGAATATTTTAAGAATCTTAGAATTTCAATTGGGAACTTTCCCTTTGAAATATATCGGGGACACCCTCTCTGATTCTATGATTAAAAAAAATTCTTGGCAAGAGTTGTTGGATAAAATGTAATCCAAAATGTCAAACTAGAAGTTGAGGACCCTGAATTTTCTTGAAATATTAGTTCTTTTTCAATTGGTTCTTCAAGCTTTACCCATGTACCATTTCTCTATCTTAGCTTCTCCCAAGACGGTTCAAAAAAAAAAAATCGAAATCTTCAGAGGAACTTCTTGTGGGGAGGCTCTGAAGACCATCAGAAATGGGCCTTGGTGGGATGGAAGGAGGTTTGTACCCTGAAGCTGTTGGGAGGGTTAGGTCTTAGAGACCCGACCACTAGATATGGTGGAGATGGGCCACCCATACAAATGATCCTTGGGCCAAGTTATGGCATGGAAAATATGCGAGGGAGTGGGAGAAACAAAAACTCATTTATTTTGCATAAGATAAGGCAGTATCTTACATGTGGAGGGATGAACAAGGAAACATATCTCTAATACAAAAACATAGTTTCTGGGAATTGAGGAATGGGGAGTAGGCCTACTTTTTCAAATATTCATGGCAACAATTCCCAAGTCTGGAAGGCCTAATCAACCTCCCAAGCCTCAAGGAAAATATTGAAGCGAACAACTTAGTGAAGGTGAAGGACATTTGGGAAATAGGTAATGCAAACGGACCCTTCTAGAAATGGAGAATAGAGGAGTGGTGGAAGAGATGGATCCCTCAAGACAACATCCAAGAACTTTTGGACACTATCCAGCAAAGGAAAATCAAAATTCAAAGCAGGCAGGATAAATTAAGATGGGGATTCTCCCAATTGGACACCTTCAACCTCAAAGAAGCAGTATTTTTACATGCAGGACACAGCCAAATTCCTAGCGACCCCAAATGGGGGAAAATATGGGAAAAAAACCTATGGCCAAAGATAGATTTATTCCTATGGCTTGCAGTCAGACGTAGAATCTTGACATGGGAGAATATCATGAAGAGAGGCTTCATTGGCCCGGTGTGGTGCAGCATGTGCAACAGGGAGGGAGAAATATTGAAACATCTATTATATGGATGTTGTTTTGCATCTGAGCTATGGAAGAAGGGGGGGGGATTTTTCGTAAACGACTCAGAAGCAACAGAGACCTAGTCAACACGATAATTGAATGGAAGGAGAAACCTTATAAGAATGTGATTCTAAATTGTATATGGGAGCTCTTCCCAAGTTTCCTAACATGGGAAATATGGAAGGAAAGAAACTATCCCATCTTCGATGGGCGGAGGAGGAAGGAAGAAAAGGTGTGGATAAGAATGAAGACATGCATAAAGGAAACCCTGAAATTGTCCCGGTGGGAAGCGAAGGACATTTAGGCTGACATAGAGGAGAGAAGAATATTGCAAGACTGGGGTATCCTCTCTTTACCTGAGTAGCTTGTACCCATACATATCAGAGAAGGTCAAGCAAGAAGCCCAAAAAAATGGAAAAACCCACCAGAAGGCTCCTTTAAACTGAATTTTGATGGGGCTTCAAAAGGAAACATTAGAATGGCAGGTTTTGGAGGCGTTATCATAAATCACCAGGGAGATATTAAGGGCCTCTTTTGGGGAAATATCGAGGAAGAAATGAATAATATGGTAGAGCTTGATGGCCTCATCAATGGATTTCAATGTCTTCTCAAGCATGGATGTACCCCATCTATCATTGAAGAAGACTCGTAGATGATAATTAACATGGTGATTAGGATCCAGTCATGAGCAGTCGTCTCTAAAGTGGGGAAGAATTGGCGGCTAGAAGCAGGCCTGTATCAACTAAAGGGACTGCTAAAATAAGTCCCATCCATTGTGTTTAGACATGTTAAAAGAAACGCCAACAAGGTATTCAACTTCATGGCCAATCATGGAATCATAGAAGGAAGGTCTATCTCGGAAAAGGTCTGGCATGAAGTAGAAGAAAGGGACTTCTGGACACGATGCAACTACATAGCATCCAAGTATCTGGAAATCTCGGATGCGGGTGTGAATGTGAACACGAGGCCACAGGATGGGGGAGACATGATGTGAAGGGAACATGAGGAGGTGTCAATAGCAAGCGGGGCAGCTGGCGTCGGGATGAAGGAGTTCAATGCAAAATCATGCAAGGAGGACATGTAAGAAAAGGAAAGGTGGAAGAGGTCAACATATATTTATGAGAAGGGATGGAGAGAAGACTACCAACCTCGACGTAAACATTGGGTGGTTGTTAGAATCCAAGGTGATAGAGGTGAGGTACAGATATAGTCTCGTAGATATCAGGAAGACATCAATGATAAGACGAGTTAAGCAAGGGAACAATAGTTATGGCTTGAATGTGGATTCTGAACAAATTATGATGCCATTAAATGACCTCGATGCTAACAAGATGCCCAACATGTATAAAATGGAGGAGGCATTACGAAGAGCAGTGGAAAAGCAGGAAGAGTCTCTATGGGTAAGGCGTAAATTGGATGCCTTAGAGCTCTACAATCTCAGAGTGGCCCCCCGACAACATATGCGCAGTCATCGACGAGGGAGAGGTCGCCATGAGAGGGAGAAGCAGATCAAAGAGGCAAAATTCAAGGAGGAATTCATGCAAGGGGTTCCTCCACGCATCAATGATATTATCTCAGCAATGGAAGAAGAATTAATTCAAAGCAAAATGGAAGAAAATGGCATGGAAGCTCGTTTGAGCCCGTACTGGGTCCTAAGGAAAATTCTAGCAAGGACGTTAATGGAGTAGGAAAGCTTCGATGACCTAGTTATCCAGGTCGTGTCAAACCCCAAAGATGATATGATGAGTGGGATTGTGGACCTAGAAAGAGTCCTGGACTTAGCAAGGGCTCCATTCGGTGGTGGTAAAGAGAAATCAAACCCTCCTCCTGCAGCTGATGATGTTCTAGCACCTCCTGCAGCCCCAACGCAGGAGTCTCCGGCAAAACAGGTGAACATGCCAAAGGAAAGAACGTCAATGGAAACGGGTGAACGATAAGGTGTTTTGATATCTAGTCTTGTTTTGATCGGCTTATGTAATGGATGTGGGTTGGGGGCAAGTATTATTGTGTGTTGGCTCTAAGTCAAATATGAATTATGTTTTGTAATGATCGTAGAATGTCTTCTGGGTGGTAGTTTGGTCTGGCTACAAGTCAGGGATGGAAAACTTGTGGTAGAAGTGTGGGCCATGACTGGGTTTTGTGGGTTTGGCACAGTTGAGAATCGTTTTTGTAAGCCCCAGGGAAATGATCTTTCAAACTCTTATGTAATCGAGTTGGGAATCAAGGGAAGTAGAAATTATTTTTGTAAGCCATATGATGTAATGTATATAAACAGAATGGGAAAGGGGAAGATTAGGCCTGCAAGAGGTCCTCAAAGACCAGCTTTTGTAACACTCTGTATAGCTCAATTTGAATTATAATAGAATGTTTCTACTCTTACTCACAAAAAAAATTAACATTAACCTACTCCAATAGGTCATTCTTATCCACCACTTCTCCCTTGTCTCTTGATGAGCTTATCATCAACCTTATGTATTGGATTATCTCTGCCCTTGATTGTGCCTTACGATCGATGGTCTAGATTGCTTATGGTTACTATAAATTGAGGTCATTAGCCTTGAATCATGTAAGTGAGGGGTAGCTTATGGTATTGAGATTTAGCTTGGACCCTATGGGTCCTTAGGCTAGATCATCCATATGTTGCAGATTTGTATGGATCCCATTTGAACTCCATACATGTGTGTACTCTAGAAGATGTAATTGGGAGGATTTTGTTGAAGAATAAGAAGGCTTTGCTTCCATGGATGATTCCCCACCTTAGGGTGTTACCACATAAGTCTCTTCTCTCTTAACTTTCTTGATTCTTATATCTTATTGTTTTGTTTTGATGCTTTCTATAAGAGTTTAGACAAGTTAGATCTTGTGTTTATATGTTATTTCATATTTTCATTATATTTCATGCAGGTATCAAAGCTAGTTGATCTTACATGCTATTAGAGGCTACCTAGATCTCACTCCTTCGATAAAATTCTATATTGATTTTTTTTGCATCAAACATGAATAGATCTTCAAATATGTTACCCCAGCACTTCAAATCTAGTTTATAATCCCTAATTTAATATATTTGTAAATATAACTGGACCACATGTTTAGTTTCTTCAATTTCTAAGCATTTTTTAGATAGATATAGCATTGTCATTGTGAATGGAGGACAACCACCTTATACAAACTTTAAACAATTATTGTGACCTCGATAGAGCATTTTAGAGGGTCTACCATAGCTCATTAGAAAGGTTTTTATGTTATCTCAAATGGGTTTTTTCGTGAAACTTCATTTTTATTCCTAGTTTGGGAGGTGGCATCAATTGAAGCTCTATAGGTATTTGACACAAGAAAGTCACGCGTACCTTAAGTTTCAATAGATATTTTATCACTCCTCAAGCTACTGTAGAATAAACTACATATATCGATGTAAATATCTCTTCAATATCTCAAATGGGTCTCTTCAATATCTCAAATGGGCCTTCAATTGAATTTGATTTCATCGCATGTAGCAAAATTTATGAACAAATTTGCAGCAAGATGCCAACTACCCCAAAATTCAAATTTTCCATATGATTATTTAGGATGGTAATGGAACGCATCTCCTTTGTTGATTTAACAAAAGTATGTTTGAGACAGTTTCTTGATGGCGGAAGTTAGTGCTTTTTTTGGCACCATGTATTTGTCACGGGGAGACCATTTTTATTTGAGTACTTACTAAATTTGATCATAATTGTGAGATCATGTTCAAGGTCTTTATTAAAGCAATTCAATTGATCATCAACACCTTAGGCTGGTTGGATCACATTCAGCTCCATGTTTATTGTCTTTCATGTCTTGTTGGGGAGATTTTTTATTGACACATTATGGACTTTCTATGATGATTCATGCCTTTACTCTTGGAGGTCCTTTCTTGCAGTTAGTTCTTTGTTTACTTCATGTGTTCCATAGTGGTATTTGTGAAGAGTTTGGAGACATCATGATTCTGCATATTATTACTCCATTTAGAGTTTCCTAGCACTTCATCATGTGCATATTAATGTTGTCATTATTTGCCATTATACTTTGATTCTTGACAGTAGCAAGTATCTTCTTCTTACACCTTTTTTAGGATCTGGTTGCAACTTATTGATGTTTTCCTACATTATTCCACTCAATAGCTTATCCTTGACAACAACAAAGTTTGAATCTCTCTTTTCCACTTCATTTGGGAAGTTTGATGTTGTCATTAAGGGAGAATGTAATGTAATGTCATCTTCTTCCAATTGTGATGTAATTATTGTTTATTGGCCACATTTACTATTGTATAACCTATCATTATGATGCTTGTGAGAATATCATTCCAAGGCATTTCTACACACAATGAGGCATCATTAGACTTGTTAGATCTCAAATTTCTCAAACATGACTCCTTCCTCAATTCAGTTTCTCATTCCTCTAGTCAACATTAAAGGGGAATGAATTTGTTTT
This sequence comes from Larix kaempferi, assembly GCA_027924585.1. Lineage (NCBI taxonomy): Eukaryota > Viridiplantae > Streptophyta > Pinopsida > Pinales > Pinaceae > Larix > Larix kaempferi. The sequence continues at coordinate 1,204,640 of BSBM01000563.1, forward strand.
AATATTTTCTAGTGGCTTGATGTAATGTTGTACTTAGTGTCATAATGATGATTATTATAACATCATTTGTGTGGCACTTATACATGTAACTTGACCTCACTAGACTTTTGTAATATTGCACATGCACACATGGAGATAGTTTTGGAAGTTATTTGGTGATGACCTATTTATCAGGTAACATTGAACTACACTAATAGGTCATTCGTATCCACCACTTCTCCCTCATTTCTTGATGAGCTTATCGTCAACCTTTATGGATTGGTTGATATCCACCCTTGATTGTGCCTTATGATCACCGGTCTAGGTTTCTCCTAGTTAATATAAATTGAGGTCGTTAGTCTTGAATCAAGTAAGTGGAGGGTATCTTATGGCATTGATCTTTAGCCTGGACCTGATGGGTCTTTAGTCTAGATCATCCATATGTTGGAGAGTTATATGGATCCCATTTGAATCCCATACATGTGTGTATTCTAGTAGATGTAATTGATAGGATTTTGTTGAAGAATAAAAGGTTTTGCTTCCATGGATGTTCCCCACTTTGGGGTTTTACCACGCAAATCTCTTCTCTTGTCTCTCTTTATTCTTAGATTTGATTGTCTTTTCTTGGTGCTTTCTATAAGAGTTTAGACAAGTTATATCTAGAGTTATATGTTTTTTCATATTGTTGTAATCTATGGTATTACATGTGGTTACTAGTAGTGCATTATAAACATATAAACAGATATGAAGACATACATACATAAAGAGAGTGAAGAAGAAGTAGTGGTCACACCAGCAACAAGTCTTATATTATCATCATAGCCCAACAACCTATATATATGCAATGTACAATCAATTAGACAGTTTCCAATGGTTAAATTCTCGATATGCATCTTAGACGAATCCACTAAAGTAGTCCAACCATTAGGTCGCCGGTCGAGAGGACCTAGTCGACTCGTCGACTAGGCTCCTCTAACATCTTCCTCACCCCAAAATTATTCTTCGTCCCAAAGAGATTAGGGATATGTAAAATTACAAAAAATACAAGATGACAAAAAAATTAAATTTTGCATGGTTGTTAAGATGTGGAAGTTGTGCCATGTGGAGTGGCTTCAACACAAGCTTCAACTATGGCAGTGACTATGATGGCAAGGTGTTGTTTAAAATATTCCTAGATGGCTAGAACATATTGTATATTTGTGTTGATTGTTATGATTTTTGAGAGACAAAAGTTTCTCTGCTAGTGAATTGTTCATGATTTTCTAAAGGTCGGGCCTGAGGTTTTGATGTTGAAGTTTTGTTGCACGCATCAACCGATATGTGTGATTAATCATGCGGTTGAATTCATCCTGTGTAGTCTTGGCTTCATGCAGCCACTGATAAACCAATGTTGTAATCTATGGGATTACATGTGGTTACCAGTAGTGCATTATAAACATATAAACATATATGAAAACATACATACATAAAGAGAGTGAAGAAGTAGTGGTCACACTAGCAACAAGTCTTATATTATATTAGAAGGCCATATTGTACAATGGGGTGTAATCATATATATTATCTGCATTGTTCAACAACCTATATATATGCAATGTACAATTAGTTAGACAGTTACAAGTGTTAATCGCCCGATAGTCGCTTAACCAACTTGACTCGACTGGGTCAACCATTAGGTGGTAGATCGGGAGGACCTAGTCGACTCGTCAACTAGGTTCCTTCAACACATATGTTTCTGGTCTTTCATGGTATCAAACTAGATGATATTACTATTATTTGGAGATATATCTACCACCATTGAAAATCATCTAAGGATCTGAGTGAAATTATCTGCCATCTCATTCCTTTTCCATGTGAGGGCTACCTCAAGCAAAATTTTGATAGGATCTCCTACCATGTAATCTCTCTTTTCTTTCACCATGGGAGGTTGTTTGGGTTGGCAAGAGTGGCATTTCTCAAGTTGAATTAACTCGAGACTCAATTACCTATACCCTAGCCTTATCTGGGAAGTGTGGGGAGAAACAACAAAGAGCATATTGTAATTCCACCAATCTAGATTATGTAGAGAATGAAATGAAGGAAGAAATATAAATGGAAACACACATATAAAGCTATTGTAGAGAGAACAATAATACAATAAAAACCCAAATTCTATTAATGAGTGAAATGGAAGGAATACTGTAAAATGCAAAACAATATAAACTAGTCGAAATGGTGGTAGCTTTCTCTAGAGAGAGATGTGTCAGGTATGGGTTAGAATATGACAATATGTGAATAACATATAATAATACATAACATGAAAAGCATAACTAGCCTAGCGTCCTATCCATACAACAACAAATAATCAAATAGCAAGAACAAGGAGAAAAGAGAAAAAGAGAACATGAGATATACGTGGTAAAACCCCAAATGGGAAACATCCACGAGAAGGTTGTCTTCTTATTATTCATCAATAATCTCCAATCTTACAATAGAGAGCTCCCACACATCACACTCCATCTTCACAAAAACATACACAGTGTGTCTACACGATGATCATTAGATGTCTTCCATTTTCCATGTGTCTTGATAAGACCCTCTTAACTCTATTATATACCAACAGGTAAGGAGGAATTACATCCCAACATTACATGTGGGATAGATGTAATTTCACATCTTCATATAATAAATGGTAACAAGAGTAAATTATTACATAATACATGTGGTGTTGTTCGGGATTTCTACCCTATAGTGAGGAGATGGACACTACCAACTGGGCAGGGTTGACAGGTAAATACATTAATTGCATTACAACTAGTTCTTACAAATGACAGAGATCAGGATATCGAAAGACATACCTTTAACTGACGGCTGGTCCTAGCTTTCACTTGATGAACCTACAATACAAAGGGTACCTTCCTCAGCGTATCTTGACCATATAACATATGATGAAATTATAAAGCAATTTAACATTGACTATAATCAAGAATTAAGCCAAATAGACATACAATCCAATAGATATTTGATTTGGGACAGGAAGGGTATTTCGACCTTTTTATTGTCAAAGAAACATGAAATCAGTACAATATACCTGACGTGTAGAGATGTTTCTGCAACCGGACTCTGGGCTCCTGCTCTTCACTCTAACTTGGGAATTCCTCCAGCGTAACAATGCTTAAAGCCTTTCTTCTAGGTCCCTCTCTCATGGATCCTCCTTGTATTTATGGGACAAGGTAGGTAGTTTAGATCGAGAGGTGGTTGGATTGGGAGGTTGGGGAAGTTGCAGAACCAACTTCAACTAATCCCAATTCATCAAATTAATATATTTTTGATTTCATCTTAAGATGTACGCGGGTTTCATACAACAAGAGTAGCGTACAGGAAGCAACTTTTGGGCTTTACAACAAGCGTTTACAACTTTTTGGGAGATGTACGTTGGTTGTGCTTGAGCAAAGTAGGGTATTTTCTCAAGGTGTACACTGGTCTTCTATGCAGAGAGGGGCGTACATTTGGAAAAATCAGGAGAAATTGCAATCTTTTCAGATGAGGAGTGTACTTCTAGCAGCAAATCATCCAAGGCAATCTAGCTCTTCAATCCTTTGTGCCCTTTTGTGTGATCTACAAGGCAAGGTGATCACGGGACGGAGAAGTGCATATTTGACCTATAACAGATGCCCCATAATGTGTGAGGTCAGAGGGAAACGATGGCCGAAATACATTATAATTCCAAGTCAGAGGAGGAGCAAGAAACCACAGAACCAAGTCACAAAAACACCTGAAACAACAATCAAGGTCAGTGAGCAATTACAATCTTGACATCATATAGATGTGTAACATGATCTCCGATACATAACTAGGAGATGTATATATAGAGCATGGCCACTGAAATACAAGCATGGATCCATGTCAAAAGAGAGATCATAGCCATAGCAACAAGCTGGATCTATGTCTCATGAAGAGCCAAAATGAGTGAGGCTCAGTCTTGCGCAGCTTGAGGGATAACATAAATATGGTGATGCTATCATGGTCCCAAGGTCTTCATCCAAAACAACTAAAGGTACAAACCCTAACCATGCGAATAAATGAGTTGAAGTCAAACATGGGGGGTATCGTTTGATTACCGATCATTGAATGTATACCGTTAACAAATGCGAGGACTTCCATCGATAATGATAATGGGGTCCAAGGTACCTAGTACGATCCTAACAAGTGTGAATAAGTGGACTTGAAGTCGAACACTTAAGGAACCTGTAGAATAAGAGACATTGATGTATTCCCATTTATTCAACAGCAAGGGAAACTGCCACTGATGACTGCAATCCCCAAGGTACTAACCGAAACTCTAAAATTCGTTCCGAGAGCATAATGAGCTAAGGTCGATGGGAATAAGTCCGTTGGAAGGGAGGCCTTAATGCATCCTCCATCATCCAACACGAGGACCACTCGCAGGTATGAGCTGATGTGGAGTAGGACGAGTAACAAGATGAAACAAACTGACACCAGGATGGCCGACACATGAAGTCAAGGTAAACTGCAGAATGGCTGACACAAGCTGTATCCTTGAACAGTGAGCACGACACAAAGTGACTTAGGCAGTTTTCAACATGAAGGGGAAAATGATATAAGTTTGCGATGTAGGAGACATAACAGACCCTCCATATGGTTGGAAGAATAACCAACCGGGGGAGTAAAAACTCGGAGATCAGGTTCACCCTAAGGCCAAAAACTAAACCCAACTGGCATGAAAGACTCAAGAAGGTGATGTTCAAGGATATGACTGACGTAACTGCCTTTGAAACTGAAAAAGATGTGATATACCCTTCTTATCCCTTATTCTTTTTTGATAAAAGAATATCCTTCTTGTTGTTTTAATGAGTCCAAGAAGAAAAGAAACTCAATACATCCAAACATGTAAAGAGTTTAACAAACCCATGGGAGGAAGAATAGGGACCTTCTTCATTGTTTACAGAGTTTGAAGAAGAGATAGAATAATACTCTATAGTACTGATCTCTGGATTTTAATATCGAGCCGAGATCTGTTCTTGCTCACCGGTGTTTTCAATTTTAAGGAGTCTGGAAAACTTAAACAATAACTCCATACACCTACTCGTGGATTTTAATATCAAGCCCAAGTAGGTTAATGCTCGCCGGTGTTTTCCTGTTTATAGAGTCTGAAAAACTTAAACAATCCTCTATTTACCCTCTCGTGGATTTCACATCGAGCCCGAGTAGGTGAATGCTCGCTTGGTGTTTTCATGTTTCGAGAGCCTGAAAACCCTAAAGAGAGGCTCCAAAAGTCCTTTTTCGTATAGTTAGTCCCCTCCCCCGAAAAAGTATAAAACAATGAGAGAACTCTTCTGGCCATGTATGACTAGAGTATTCCTTTTTGGTAATTAATCTGCAAAGGTCCGGAAAAGGGTTAAACTTATACCTAAGCGGATGGACCTTCAATTCCTTTAACGAGCTTGAAGAGGCCAATTTTGCTCGGCAATCTTGTTTATTTTTTCATAGTCAAAACAAGAGCTTAAAACGACTTAAAAGACAGCTACTAGGATCATATGTTCATGACCTGCCAAAAATATGATCTCAATAATCCAGTTAGTAAGTGGCGACAAAGTTTCTCGATGACATAATAAATGATCAATACAACGTCTATACTGGTCCATAAATAAAGAAACTAAGTCATACTAGTTCAATGCTTTGAGAATCTAGTGAAAAATTGAAATATCTAGGGTAGAATTACTTCACCAAAACCTGCAAGTATTAGTGATTAAATAGAACCCTTTAAGAACAACTTGAAACTATAGACTTTTGCAAAAAGTGGGTAAAAATTAAACTCACTTTTATATAACTAGTTTCAAATTAGAAAATCAAATATCACATTTGAGAATTCTAGGGCAAGAATTGGAGCAAACCCTTGATCTTCAACCACTCACTGCGATCAAACCAGAGTACCAATCGACCTTCCGCTTCCACCAAGTATGGTTAAAAATCCTATTTTGGCAATGCTCACAACGTGCTCTGCATGTATGCTGCTATGCATGAAGAAAAGCAGCGTTCTAAACATGCCTGTCTAATGTAAAGAGCAGCGTACACCCCTGAAAGTAGCCAAAAAGTTGAAAAAAGGCTAAAAATTGACTGTTGCTTGGCAGGATGGTGTTGGTATGGAGAGAAAGAGAGCATGAGGACATGGATCGAGAAGCATTACAAGATCCAATGACCCTTCATACGCACAGAATATGTGGATTACTGAAATTCTATAGAACGGTCAACATGCGGGCACAAATCCGCTTGCTTGAAAGACTTGTCCAATACTGGGATGCAAATGCCATGGTGTTTGATATCCGAGGTGAGATACTAGAGCTCACCGTAGATGACATTTAATTTATCATGGGCCTCTCTCGTAGAGAAGAGTTGGTGAATCTAAAAGGGTCTTCGAGCAAAGTGGGATCCTTGTCGATGCAAGAATATGTCAATGCGTACTATGTACCAAGAAGTGAGAAATGTGGCAGTCAAGTTCTCATCTCTACTATTGTAAGCTTCCCTCTTCGAGTTATTCTAATTGTTCTCAACCAAATGGGGGGAAGTGCCTCGCAACATCTTGCTTCGAGGCATTATATGCATATAGGTGTTGAATGCTTGCAAGGGCATGTTTATGACTAGTGTTCGAGTCTTTTGGCAAACATGAAACTTCAACTCTCGGGGTGTAAGATCAAGAGAATGAAGAATTTTGGGTATGGGAGCATACTTCGCACCTTCTTCTTTTAGAGGGTACCTGCTATCAGTTTGGGCATGGCATTGCCCCTTATCAACCCTCGTGAGACAATGCTGGCCCGTTAGGGTGAAATCTTCCTCCGCCAGGGTGGTGGCGAGAGCAACCTTTGTTACCAAGAGGATGACTTCTGGGGTTGGTGGGAACGACAAGTGCTAGCTCTTGAGCAGTTTCCATATGCAGGCCTAGACTTCCATCATGATCCTATGCTGATACTTCCTCCAGGAGCAGCCTGGGGAGATATAGGTATGTTTATGTTTTTGAAAAATTATTTAATTTTTTCAATTTTATGCATATATGATTTTTATGATGAGTTTGAAATACTGAAACAAAGTGTCAAATGCAAATGTTGGACCAGTGCGCCCTGAGGGACACCCATATACTTTCATGAGACCAGTAGAAGTGGGTGCAGCTGATGCCACATTGGGGACCATAGAGAGGAAGATGAGTTGGTTGACTCATGACATTCCTACATACCGTATTGAGCGGATTCCAGTTGATATGCAGGAGGATGTAGTAGGTGTGCCCCTAGCCTGGATTAGGTTGCTGCAGAAAGTAGCTAGGTTGGTCATATGCTACCAAGAGGCAGCAGAGGCAGATGAGGCCCCACCTTCTCCATAGGAGAAGGATATTCTATGTATATTTTTGAGGCCATCGAGCCCAATTTTTGTATCTTATGACATGACTCTGTGACAGACTTGTGATCCAAACTCATATTATTTTTTGATACAGTATCGGATATATATACAGTATCGGTTATCTACATGTGTGTTATTGTGTTTTATGCATGAATTACTATGTATGTGAATGATGCAAATGCCAATCTAAAACGTAGTTTGCAAATGAATCAGCTAATGCATTCAAGTTCCTTGGAAATGTTGATATGTGATATAATCAAAATGTCTCTCAAGTAGCTTAACGCGCATAAACTGACGTAGCAAAGTAGGATCTCTAACCTGATAAACACCCAGTAACTGAAAAACAACTAACTATGAGTCGAGTCGTACCTCCAAATGTGAAATGCCATGAAACAGATCATCTCGGAGTAGCTCTATGACCGCACTGTATTCAGCCACATTTTTCGTTGTGGGACCTAAACAATCCCCTCCCAAAGATACCAGTTGACCAATTGGTGAGTAAATAACCTAGGCAGCGGCGGCCAACTGACGGGTGTGGCGGCTAGCGCCATCAGCAAACCCTATAAAGTGTTCAGTTGACATCTGAAACACCAAAAGAAAAAGATGCATAAGACGTAACTACAACTGTAAACAAATCTAACTCTACAAAATGTACAGCTAAAAATACATGAAAAAGCACGAGTGGAAGGGACAGAGGACCAAGAACATTCTCACTGGGTCTCGAAGAGAACTCACCTCTCTCTATCAAGTTCAGAATGGGAAGTAAATAATACCTGGGGTGCATATTTTCTTGAGAGTATTCCAAGCCTATCATGGCTTCCAAGAACGTTTCGTCAGAAGGCAACACCATGTCTAAACAATTAGGAGAGTGGGTGGATTCTAGTGACCATGCAGGAGCACAGTCCATATCTAACTCAGCAGAGACTATGGAGTCATGATATGTTCTGCTGCAGTTTGTTGTGGATCCAAGTAGGTTACCTCTGCGACAGATACAGGAACAGCTGGTTCTGATTCAGTGGGGAAACTCTATGTATCTGTCATTGAACAGACGGTGGAGGTCTCAGAAGGTGAACATTCTTCAGAACCAACGAACAAGGTGGGAGCATGTAGGTCAAATGTGCCTATTATGGACCCATAGAGCCCTGCTCCTAAGCTCTCAGTGACTAGACTGGATTGATCAATCAATGGGATAGATGAATCCGATGAAGTCTGGTTATTCCTCTGGGTAAAGGAAAGTTGATCAACTGTGACGATCTTTCCTTCGTGTGGGAACATTATGACCCGGAAGACAGCTGATGGCACTTCCTGCATGGCATATGTCCAGCTCCTACCCAACAACAAGTTGTAATCGAGTGGGGCATCCAAAACTTTGACCTTTACTGATACTAGCTTGCCTGCAAGTTCAACATCGAAGGATGGTAAGACTCCGTGTGGACGGAAGGATCTTCCATCGAAGGCAGTGAGTATCGTGTTCGAGGGAGCTAACTCAGGCTCACCTAAAGCTTTCCAACAAGAAATAGACATTACGCACGTGGACGCACCCTCATCTACAACAGCTCGTCAAATGGTCCTGGAACCATGAACGACCTCTATTTGGAGAGCGACGTGATACGGCAACCGGAACTTGATATCTTTCATATCAAAGCGTACAATCATGTTGGACGAATCAACACTCCCGATCGCTGCCAGAAGAGCACTACGTTGCAATGGGAAACTTTGCAGCACCTCCAGGGTGGACATGGCACAAGGGGTTTGGGCTAAATCCTCCACTACATTGTAGTTGGAAGTATCCCTCACGTTAGGGTTTTTCACAGCCCGTTTGAAGACACCTTTCGAAATCTTCGGCAGCGGATCCACTGGTCTCTCGATGTGGAGAGGGGTAGATAACTCTGGGACATCCTTTTGTTGCAGTTCCAGGGTATAATTTCTTGCTCTAGTTTGCAACAGATCATCTGAGTTAACCATGTTAACGAATGATTGATCAGCCGAGGCGGCACAAATAGTGCCCCCAACACTAGAGCTGCTAGAAGTTGAACTTTGTCCATGAGGAAAAGGATCTTTCAATACAGCCGGTTTCTTCTCACAGATCAGCTTCTGGGGCTCTTATATTAGAGGGCATTGGTGGGTAAGGTGGTCCTCTTGACACAGTTTGCAAGGGAACTTAGCCTTCATTTTCTCTTTTTTGCCCTCCTCGGCATTTTGTCTATCTTTGGGCTTTTGTTGGTTTCCCTCCCCTTTCTTGCCCTTTCTTTTGGGCTGTCGAGAGCCCTTTTGGTTTGTCTGCACCTGTTGTACAGATTATGTAGTAGAAGGGGAGGACGCAACAGAAGTTGCTTCTGCAGCAGTCTATTTGACTGACAAGGCGTGAACCTGCTTTGTTAAGGCGTCAAACGTTGTAGAATCGACCGAACCCACGATGCCATTGGCATGTGGTCCAGGTTTGGGCTTACCTAGGTCTATATTAGACCTCGGCACATTAGGAATGATTTCGTACAACAACCCAGACTAAGCATAAACTAAGTCAAGCTGCTGAGTTCTCAAAATGGCCTCCTCCTCGGAAGACACCCTTGAAGTGGCAACTTCCTTAGAAATATAAGGAAGAAGAGACTTAAGGTACCATTCTAATAAGAATGCTGGGGGGATGTCGACCTTGATGAGCCTTTTTCGCCTTCGCCACTCCTGAATATGATCAGATAGATGAGTGGCCTTGTTTTGCCGAAATGTCTACAAAAGGTCTGTACTGGCATCGTACCGGACAAGAAGTTGAAAGTGGTTCAAGAACACAATGGCAAGATCCCGAAAGGTGCTATAGGCAACCACAGGTAGTTCAATATACCACTTGGCCGCAACACTTGTCAAGGTTCTTTGTAAGAGCCTTAACCTTATGGAATCGTCGTTCAGTGAGTTGGAGGAATACCAGAGGTGAAAGGTTGTGACATGGTCACCAAAGTCCTCACCAGTTTTACCTTCAAACTTTGGTATGTCTGAGGGCAATTTGGTAGGAACGGGTGGACATGTAGCATCGTGACACATGGGGTCGTTCGTAAGCTTTGAAAGATCTGGCAAGTTTAAAGTTGCCAGAAAAGGTAAACGTGGTTGAGCCGATGGCATCTGGTAAACAGGAACCTGGTATTGGGGACCACCCATGGCCTGGTTCATGTACTGTTGGTTGGGGTTGACCCCAGCCACCGGTTGTGAAATGAAAGGATTGAAAATGTTCCATCCGAAAGTAAGCAAATTAAATCCTTGGGAAGCAGTCCATTATGTCTGGGGGTTAACCCCACCGAACTGTGGGTTAATGATATTACCGCCTCCTCCAGCAAACAGAGAGAAGGGGACACTCCCTATAGGTATATTCAACGAATTAACGTTATAACCTGGATAGGGGTTGAAACCCGACGTGGTAGCAGTGGATGGTGCCGTCATCGTACCCATCGCGGGCATGGATGCAAAAGGGATGGATCCGACCACGGATAAAGAAGCAATATTTTGAGTTACACCTTGTAATGATTATGTGGTAGAAGACTGAGTGAAACTCACTGCGGGTACCCCTGATAGAGGTACATTGTTGGGTCTAAAAGTGGGTGTGGAGGTTGAGGCAGATGTCGAGGCTAATGAGCTCGGCATGCCTAAAGTTCCAACATTGAAACTAAAGGATGGGGTCGAGGCCGAAGCATTCTGTGATGAACTCGATTGGGCAGTGTTTGAGAAAGAAGGATTAAGAATCCTTGCATCCATAGAAGTTGTGGGAGTTTGTGGAACTCCCTGCTCGTCTCCTGGGTTAACCATGGTATAACCCGGTGTAAAAAGATAAGCACTAAACTCAGGATGTTGGAATCCAACAGGCACCATAAGTGGATCATTGGGTCCTCTAAGAGGAGGGTTAAAAGGAGTACTAAACTCTGTAGCAGTTAGATCCTCAACCTCGATAGTGTCCAAGACTTGTCGATCCGGTATTCTAGGTTGTGGTTCTCCAAGAACCTTTGTGTCGCTCGTAAGTTCAAAAGAACCACGGGAATCATTTCTCCTACGTCGCGGTGGTGGTGGAGGATCCACTATGAGTGGGGGAAGGTTTTTCAACCTCCGAGACCGATGAAGATCTTGGTCCTCCACAACTATAACAAAATAAAACTAAGTAAAAACCTAGTGGCCACTACAACTAAGGAGCAAACAGCATACCACTAAAAAATTTCCTAAGTAATCAAACCATTCAAACGGATGGAAAATACTCTCGGAAGCAAGTATGGGATGATCAGGACCTAGAACAGACTAACAGAACATCGACAGTCAGTTACGTGGCGTCCTCCGGAGGTCCACTGGGTGCAAGCACTTGAATCACCAAACCGCTTTCTCGGGATTACTGCCAGAGGGTTATCTTCCATGTTTGTCCGAGGTGAAGTGGGAATAACCGCCCACTCTACCTGTGTAGAATCCTAAAGGTGTGATACTAAGGCTACCATCAATACAAAATAACCTGGGGGGACAGTCGTCATCCTAGTCGAAACACATGGGCAGGGTAACAAAGCCCGAATTCTGAAAGGACCCCCGTACGTGAGTCAACTCTGGTTTATGGTTAAAAGGAAAGTGAGGGGATATCCTCAACAATTCCAATCTCCCACGGCCTCGTGCTTAGCTCTAGTTTAATTAGAGTTTCCCAGGACTATTTGATATAGATGGATTTACATAAATGAAAGTCGTACTACGATTGTTGAGTAATGAAACCAGTTCCGAGCAGTTTAAGGTGATTTAAGCTCGAAACTCTAACCTAAGCTAGTTGATGTCCTGTATTCCTAAAAAGAAAATGTTGCTAATAAATTTTATTGATAATTCCTTTTTAAGGGCTACTTGTTACTCAAGGTTTGTAGTGCGGTGTGTGGAATGGTTTGTTATGAAAGTAAAGTACTTGTAAAATGACGCTTTCAAATTCACAAAATTTTCTCTTTTCGTTTATAATTCTTTCAAAAAATTGAAACCTAACCAATCCTAAAACAAAATCTTTTTGTATTTTCTTTTTTGATATTTCAAAGCAAACTATGCTACCTCAAAATAATGCAAGACCTTACTACTAAGCTATTTGAACAATTTTTTGTCTTTTCTAATAAATGTAAAAGAAAGAGAACTTTGTACAAAAGCAAGCAAGATCTAAATGTAAAGCGTGTGTAAGACAAACATCTAAATGGCTCAAAGCAAATGAATCAAGAGACTCGATTAAGACTTGACCTACCAAGCTTTTGTAAAAGAAAAACTTGAGGCTTGGAAACAAAGTGAAAAAGAAACAGGGAAAAAGAGACACTTGTGACGGAAAGGCAAACCTAAACAGGTTGCTCCTAAGCATCAAAACCCTAAGAAAACACTAAGCCAAGCAAAAAAAAAGCAATCGAACCAAGAATGACTTTAACAACACACGGACTCAACATAAAGACAACCAAGAGGCTTCGACTTACTTGAACTGAACTAGTAAGATAATCAGCAAGCATCTGAACCAAGCAACCTTTCGACAGCAACCCTAAGGACTCAAACTTGACAGTCAAACCCTAATGGAAAGGATAAGACAAAGAGAAAGTGTGCTATACATTGCAACAGACAACAAACATTCAAAATGCAGGTCTGTATGACTACAACAGCAACTAGGGTGAAGGTATGCAGCTATGTCCAAAAGAGAATAGCGCACGAACTTCAAAAAAGGGCTAATAAGCGGCAAAGACACTTAAACAAAGACTCAATCAAGCAAAAACAAGCTACAAGAGATTGGAGAGGCTTACAAGACTCAAAAGAGACATATGAGGTCTCAGGGGTCAGTGAAGACAGCAAAGCAACAAGCTGGAAAAGCAACCAAAGCTTGAAAAACAAACCCTAATAGAAAAACTGGACACTACAGGAACATACACTACTATGCAGTGTTGCAACCAACGTACATCAGGACAGGTACTCTACTATGCAGTGCAAGGAGGGGCGTTCATCAGGTAACAAACGTAGCTGTATGTAGGGAAGACCAGCGTACATGCCTCAAAAGGGAACAAACAGGCTTTGCAAACAATCAACTGAGATGAATCAAGCAGAAAGGAAAGGTAATACAGACCTACAGGGCCTCTCAGACAATCAAAAAAACTGAAAAATGGGCTGGAAGAAAACCAAAACTAAGTCTCCTAGAGCAGTGAAACACACGGTTACTCCCCAGCAGAGTCGCCAGTCTGTTGCTTGGGATTTCTACCCTATAGTGAGGAGATGGACACTACCAACTAGGTGGGGTTGACAGGTAAATACATTAATTGCATTACAACTAGTTCTTACAAATGATAGAGATCGGGATATCGAAAGACATACCTTTAACTGACGGTCGGTCCTAGCTTTCACTTGATCTCCTGCTTGATGAACCTGCAATACAAAGGGTACCTTCCTCAGCGTATCTTGCACATATAACATATGATGAAATTATAAAGCAATTTAACATCGACTATAATCAATAATTAAGCCAAATAGACATACAATCCAATAGATATATGATTTGGGACAGGAAGGGTATTTCGACCTTTTTATTGTCAAAGAAACATGAAATCAGCACAATATACCTGACGTGTAGAGATGTTTCTGCAACCGGACTCTGGGCTCCTGCTCTTCACTCTAACTTGGGAATTCCTCCAACGTAAAAATGCTTAAAGCCTTTCTTCTAGGTTCCTCTCTCATGGATCCTCCTTGTATTTATGGGACAAGGTAGGCAGTTTAGATCGAGAGGTGGTTGGATTGGGAGGTTGGGGAAGTTGCAGAACCAACTTCAACTAATCCCAATTCGTCAAATTAATATATTTTTTATTTCATCTTAAGATGTACGCGGGTTTCATACAACAAGAGTAGCGTACAGGAAGCAACTTTTGGGATTTACAACAAGCATTTACAACTTCTTGGGAGATGTACGCTGGTTGTCCTTTAGTAAAGTAGGGTATTTTCTCAAGGTGTACGCTGGTCTTCTATGCAGAGAGGGGCGTACATGTGGCAAAATCAAAATAAACTGCAATCTTTTCAAATGAGGAGTGTACTTCTAGCAGCAAATCATCCAAGGCAATCTAGCTCTTCAATCCTTTGTGTCATTTTGTGTGATCTACAAGGCAAGGTGATCATGGGATGGAGAAGTGCAGATTTGACCTATAACATGTGGGATAACTCTTTTACATAAGAGTGGACATTATTACCTTCCAAATTAATACAGTTAGTCATCATTACATATTCCAACACACCTTCTTACTGATGATTGGGAGATAGAATAAAAAATGGCATTACATAACATCCCCCTTAATGACAACTTCTAGAATGTCCATAAGCTATGAATAAAAACACACTTCGCTTCATGGAGTAGATGAAGATAACAACCGCTTCCCATTGAATCATGAAATTGCACTTGAACCAAGTTGTAAGATGAACTCTTGCAAAATACCACAACAGTGTATGGCCAATACAACATAACATGTGGTGGCAAGCTCCAACTGTAGAATGCCTAGATTCACAACAACACACAAAGTGTGTCTACAAGATGATCATTAGTTGTCTCTCATTGTTTCATATCTTGATAAGATTCTCTTGACTCTATTATATACCAAGAGGTAAGAAAGAATTACATCCCAATATTACATTTGGGATAAATGTAATTTCACATCTTTATATAATAAATGGTAACAAGAGTAAATTATTACGTAATACATGTGGGATAGCTCTTTTACATAAGAGTGGACATTATTACCTTCCAAATTAATACAATCAATCATCATTACATATTCCAACAATATGCTCATTTACAAGAGGCCAAAGATGCTTTTTAACATAAAGTGTAATGCCCTAGGATGCAAAACCTTAAATATCCAAAACCCTAACCCTATGAAATGATGTGGCAAAAGAAATGAGGGCCTCAAGGAGGCTAGTTGATACATCAACTTCTTGGAGACAACTTTTACATATAAGTTTCATTTAGGGCATTTGTTGGATTGTTACAAATTTTAATTCATGTTGTATGATTGGGGTAGGCCACACAATCAAGGATTACATGGCCTACGTCAATTGGCAAAATTGCAAGGAAAATGCTAAAAAAACATGTTGGGAGTTTGGGACCTAAAACACACTAATAAAATTGTGAAGATGTGGAACCATTATGAATTAATGGAATTGGTGGGTGGCCACCAATATCCACCGAGATCACCTTTAGTTAAGTCTCTACATGTTTTAAGACCCATTTCTAGTGGGCCTTCTTTGTTGCAATTCGTTGCCCTCCTAGGTGACATTATTCCATCACATATTGTAGACAAAAACAACATTCATTTTTAGAAGTTCCATGATCTAGCTCCACTAGCCATTTTCTTGTATTATACTTTCCTTTGATTATTTCATGATCATGGGTATGCGTACCTCATTTGTAAAGAGATTGTATATACATGTTACCTTGCCATTATTTGTTTTTCAATTGGCCTCATTTATGTCTCCATCAAAGTTCCTTCAATTCTCTCTCTATGATGATCTCCTAACCTCACACATATGGGGCAATCTATTATCACGCCAATTTTTCTCACCTACAACACCTAAATGATTTTAATTGAAAACATCCCAAACTAGCATTAACCTTGTCTAATATAGTCAAGGGAATTATTTATGGGACAATTACATCTAATCAACCCCAATTAAACTCCAAGTTGACCATATAAAGTATTGTAGATCTCATCCCTTAATAATTGCACAATTTTCCAAGGGGTTTTTAGATACTCATGCGATCCCTGAAGTAGCATGATTCAAGCAACTCCATGGCCCATTAAATTTTATGGTTAAATAAAGAACTTAGTTGGTGAGTGCAATACTTTACCAATAATCAATGAAAGGGTACTTGTCCTTCCTTGGAGTTTAATTGGTCACATGTATGACCATACTTGAGATTTGTACAATCGCACTAGAACTAGTTTCTTTGAACTTTGATAATGACCTATAAATTTAGGCCTTCCCCATACATTTGATAATTCTTTTATGTGATAAGGTGATGTCATTGATATTTGGCCAAAGAGTGAATATTTTTTTTTGTTAGTTTGTCTATGACTTGTGGGACTAGCCTGTGGTCTAAGAAACTACTAGCCAAGGGCATCTAAGCCATCAAAATCACCCAAGTATCACACCTAGCTTGGGCCACACCAACCCTTAACATGGATGGATTTTTAAGCGTCTCCTCCTAGCTACCTTGTGGGGTTCAAACTTGGGTTTCCATGTAGAATGAGGCTCATCAAAGCCAACCATGCTAGTGGGATTTGACGGCCAAAGAGTGAATAATTATTAATCCTAAAATAACAAATATTGCCTTGCCTTGCCTTCATGTTGCCCCAATTCCCCTCCAAAATATTGCTTACATAAGGGGAAGTACTACATGTTTGTTTCAAATCTAAGAGATGCCATTGGATGATTAAAGGACCCTCCCATACAGAATAATTGGAGACCACTTCTGCAAGCTTCTTTCAAATGATATATAGTTAGTTTATTGACCTTTCCATTAGTTTAATTTGTTGGAACAATAAGGTAAGCAAGCCCATCACACCTTTGGATCTTCAGTCGATAATTGACTACGATATTTGACTGAGTGGTTGTCTAGGTATTTAACTTGTTCGTTAATTTGACTAAAGCAGTTGACCGATGCACATAATAAGTCATAATTCAATGAATCCATTATACACCCTAACCAATCTAAGTAGAACTCATTTTCCTCACTTCAAAGTATTTGGTTGCATCTTGGTGCTAGGCCTTATGGGTCGATCTATATGATGTGGAGTGTCTACAATGTATGTAAATATTTTGGTTTCTTATGCTTCTATGTATGTTGATTTATACTCACTTGTGCTTAAGCATTTTAACAATGTTTTTAGAGACCGTCTCTTCTTAGAATACCCTACTCTTTGATCTCTCTAATTCCTTGGTTCTCCAACATGGCATTAGAACTATTATTTTGAGCCCTAGCCTATTATCTATGAGTCTTTTGGAGGATGTTAGTTGGATGCACTCCTAATGAGTCAGATCTATTTGGTAGATTGATTGAGGATTTCGACTAGCAAATTGAATGAGCCATTAGATCTATAGATCAACATCATGTGTTCTAAGCAAGAGCATGTAGTTTTGGATGGCCACGATTATGGAATATGGACACAAGATTTAGAATTTGTTTTAAAGAGTAAGGCACTTTGGTATTCCATAGAGATTATGGTTTCATATCTTAAGGATTACTAGTAAAATGTTGTCATTGATGAGAAGAAGGATGAGGTTGTAGGTGTTATAACAACCTACATCTCTGAGGATATTCACTTTCATACAAGGGGGATTGAATGTTCAAATAAATCCTAAAAGAACTTGAAGACTCTATTTGATAAGAACAATGAAAGTTAAGTTATGCAAATTGAGAAAGAGTTGATCACTTTGGATCCTTTGACATTTGAAAGAAGTGAAGATTACTTGGATATATGAAAGAACTTCATTTTAAATTGGATGATTGTGGAAAGGATTTTCCGACAAAAGATGGTCATTGATTATAAATAATCTTAATGAAACTAAAGACACCCTATGATGTATTTTGTTTGACATTTCATGATAATTGGCCATCCAATAAAGAGGATGGTGAGGATTATTCCTTTAATTATTTGAGTGGTTTTATAATTAGAGAGCAAGAAAAATTACCTGAAGAAGGGAAAATCTAAGTTAAGCAACAATCCCATCCGTTGAAGGGAAAAGGTCGATATAACTATAGACAAAGAGGTTGACAATGCAAGTAAGAGAAAGAATGGGTTTCAACTAAGAAATGTAGGATGAATAAAACATATTGTTATCATGAGAAATTGGGACATTTTCTATTAGTACTTCTTAGGCTTTACATGCTCACACTTCTCAAAGTGTGTTATCGGTTGATTCTGGTTGTACACATCACATGGATAAATATGCTTCTCTTTTCTTCATTAAGTGAAGCTATAAAAGAATATTTTTTTATTTTTTTTTGTAGTAGATAATCATGCACACATTGTTTCTATTTGTGGCATGAATGAATGTAAAATGGAGTAATTGCCAATGTGTATCATGTACTTAATTTGAGTGCTAATATGTTGTATATAACCCAACTCACCCAAACTATAAATAAAATTGAATTTTGGTTATAGCATCTTGTTGTGAAAGAGATGAATAATAACTTTGAATTTGTTGCTTAATGCATTTTTTATCCTAAGGACAAACAATATAATTTATATGACTTTCCCATAAAAGATCCAAGGCTAACTACACTCATAGCTTCTGTCGACAATTAGAGTAGAATTTGGTATGAACAACTTGGACATCTAAATTCTTGAAGCTTGAAATTGATGGTGAAAGATAACCTGGTTATTGGAATACCTAAGGTTGTTCTGCCTTATGGAGTGTGTGAAGGGTGTGTGCTTAGCAAGAATCATCAAGTTGATTTTAAAACAAGGCATGCTTGGAGAGCAAAGACTTAGCTAGAAATTGTCCATAGTGACCTATGTTCCTTGAGCAAACCATCACTAGCAATTACAATGTATGTTTTTACTTTCATTGATTATTTTTCTATGTATGCTAGTGTCTTTTTCTTAAAGAATTAGAGTCATGTCTATGAAAAGTCAAGGAATTTAGGGCATTAGTTGAAAAACAATGCAATCGTCTAAGAAATATTTAATACTAGACAATGGTGGAGATAATTTGGGGAAGGTCTTTGAAAATCACATGTCCTAGCGTGGTATATCTTAGTAGATATTTCTGTGCTACATGGCTCAACATAATGGTGTTTCATAAAGGGAGAATTGGACTTTGGTGGAAGTGGCATGTTGTTTGCTTTAGGGAAAATGTTTTCCAAGCAAGTTTTGGGCAGAGGCTATTTTCTACTCAAATTACCTACATAATGGTGTTGTAGAAAGGAAGAATCAAACTTTGGTAGAAATGGCACAATTGCCTTGAGGAAAATGTTTTCCAACCAAGTTTTGTGCAGAGGTTGTATACTACTCATATTAGCTTATGAGTCTAATTATGACTAAATTTGTATGGGATATGACTCCTATTGAGAAATGGAGTAAGAGAAAAACCTCAATTAGATGCCTTAGAACCTTCGCATGTATATTGTGAGCTCACATTCTAGATTATAAAAGGAAGAAGTTGGATGCAAATGGTCATGCTTGTATCATGATAGGCTAATTCGAAGAGTTGAAGGCCTATTGATCATTTTATCTAGCCACACAATACATTAATTGCAAGAGATATGTTGTCTTTAATGAGAGAACCTCAAGTGTTACTTTGGGGAAATCCCTTTGGCTTGTTGAGCCGTTGATCCATTGGAAATTTTGATAGATTCTAGATTAACTAGTTGCTAATTGTTGGTTGGATAATCAACTCATATACCAAGTCCAACTTGCAGTTAACCTTATACAGTGGACTTGACCATAAGCTTTGGAGCCCCTAATTGTTCCTCTAATGAATATTTTGGTACAATTACACCTTTTACACATGATTTTGTCTTCCTAGATGGGCTCAATTAAAGTTTTTGGAGATGATGTAGGAGATATAAACAACTCAATGAAGATTATAAGTCATAAACAACATGGTAGTGTTTCTCTAATGACATGTGTGCTAGAAGCATGCAATCCCGATCATACATATGTGGATGCGCATGGTCAACCTCAATGGGAGCATGTTATGGCTATCAAGTATCATTCCTTAATGAAGAATGGAACATGGGACTTAGTTCCTCGAGAACAAGGAAAGAATATGGTAAAGTGTTGATGAGTTTTCAAGATCGAATTCACATCTAAAGGTGTGATTTGAAGACATAAGGCTTGCTTGGTAGCAATGGGTTTTTGTTAGCAAGAAGGCATCAAATACACTGAAACTGTTGCCCTTATTGCAAATATGAACTCTATTTGACTAATTTTTTCACTTGTTTCTCATTTTGGATGGGAGGTACATAAAATGGATGCAAAAGTGATTTCTTACATGGTGATATCACTAAAGATATATATATGGAGAAACCCTTGGGCTTTGAAAGGATGGTAGTATTGTCTGATGACTAAATAAGACCCTTGTATGGTTTGAAACAATCCAATATAGGACGATTGACCATTTTTTCCTCATTCTTCGGTTCAAATGTTGTGAATTAGATGATAGTATATATTCTTTACATGTAAATGGTGAAATTCTAATTGTTTCCTTATATGTGGGTGATTTAGTCATCACTAGATGCAATCCTTATTTCATTTTGGGTTTGAAGAAAAAGTTAGCAAATACATTTGAGATGATTAACCTTGGCCTATCACATTTATTTTTGGGCATCCAAGTCTTGCAAATGGATGATGGTGTATTTATTTCTCAACCTATTTATAGAAGCTCAATATAGAATAACACCTTATTAGTTAGGGGTGAAGCTAACTAAGGAGTGTGATTCTCTAAACATTTTCAAATATATTCTACTTGAGATTCCATTTTCATGAACCTTGCTTCTCCCTTGTCTATCTAATGGTTGTCTACCATTTCAAGTCAGTTTGGGGCTTGAATGGGGTTAATCTAGGCAATAATGGGTCTTCACTTGACAATTATCGAAGTTTGATTTTCACCATACACTCCTTAGGAACACATGAACAATGCTTTGATACCAAGATGATTTGTATCAATGGGCATGCCATAATCTTCCAATGTATCTATATTATGAATTTTGTGAAGTACACTACTATATGTTATGAATATCATATCCTAGTAATTTTTTTCCTAAATTTTTTTTTAAAAAAAATCATTCACTACCTCAAAAAGGAGTTACAAAATTACATTTTTCATGCTCATCAAGAGCTCCATGAGTTTTAAACCCATTAGACTACTAAGCTAGGAATAGGGCCTTCTTTAATTCCTTCTCTTACATATAGATAAAAAACACCAAAAAAAAAACCTTCCATACAAGACCCTCCTCCCAAATGGAGGTAAAAGCACTAGAATATAAAATATACAATATACAAATATAGTTTAAAAGACCTAACAGCCTTAAACCACCGAGCATATTCTCATAATTCCAAAAATATTATACAAAAAATACAAACAGAGCCCAAAAAGACTTCATAACAATACCATAGGATTGGAAAAAATTTTACAAGAGGTGATTTGAAATGCTAAAATTCATGAAAAGGAGGGTGATAGTATCTTGAAATCTCTCCATCCCTGAACTCTCTAATATACCAAGTGCTTGAATACATTAATAGGTATGGCTTAGATTGGATGTCTGCTTCAATGTTTCTTTCCTGGAACACATGCTTAAATGAAGACACTACCAACTCTACCCGTGCTTGCTGCACCTCTTCCAGAATGATAGAAAGAGCCAAGTCACTACATAGATGAACACCATTGATCTAGTCTATCACATTTTCTGAATCTTCGAACACTTGAATGTTAGTGACTCCCCATTCCAAAGCCATAAATAATAGAAGCTTTAATGCTGAAAGTTCTACACACACACACATATAAACTTATATTTTCTACTTCAAAAAGAAATCAAAATATACATTGAAGAACTTAGAAGCTCGAAGCATGTCAACTCATTGACGAAGGATCTAGAAATCATTACAGTCTTCCGACTACTACCAACAAAAACTTATCAGACCTCCCAAAGGAAATAGGTCTTTATAGAGATTCTTCAAGCTAGAAAACCTTATAGAGCTATGTAAAATTAGAGAAAAAATCGAGTTTCTATTGGAAGAGGAGTATTATCAATAAATTCATGTGTGACCAAAGTGCCTTCTTCTAGAGTGATGGCTTCATTAGATAATGTATCTGCATTTTTGTTAAATTCTCTGTAAACATGGAAAAAGGTAATATGTTAGAAATGAGCTTTAGTGTCCTTAATTCTTCCAAGTAATGGAGCCAAAAAAAAATGTTTGAAATGGTGCACAATGGTGCACATATTAT
Source organism: Larix kaempferi (assembly GCA_027924585.1). Classification (NCBI taxonomy): domain Eukaryota; kingdom Viridiplantae; phylum Streptophyta; class Pinopsida; order Pinales; family Pinaceae; genus Larix; species Larix kaempferi. The sequence goes on from BSBM01000563.1 coordinate 1,226,948, forward strand.
TACACCAGTCAAAAAGTATTTTAGAATCACCATAAATATGGATTTCAAAAATACCTTTAGACATCACAAACCTTAAAAGGATCCAAAGAGCTTTTGCTTCAATAAAGTTATTTGTACCTTTCTCCCTCTACCCACACCGTATTTGAGCGAAATAAAATGATGTTCATTGAAATATGGAATTTCACTTCAACCACATTGACCCAAAGATTCATTGACATGCCCCATCGAAGAATCCCCATCAGGGATCAAATTTGGAGAGTGGGGTCCCATTTCACTTTGAAGGGCTATGAGATATTGAACCCTTCAATGCTGTCATGTAAAAATAAGTCATTCTTTTCATTTGAAAATGTACTAGTACATCAAAATTTCAATTTCAATGTTCTATGTCGTATAACACAACCATATTTCGCCCCGATCTAGTGGCTCGGTCTCTAGGCCACTATGCCACCTTTGCCATCTTAGCAGTTTCCCAAATTGATCTTGCCTCTTAAACTTTTAACTAGTATAATAATACAGTTAACTTGCTAACCCCATTCCAATCCAACTTTCATCCTTACATCCAAAATTAATACTATTTTACTCTTTCATGATCTGCTTGAACATGAGGAATTTATTAGTGAAACATAACTTAGGAGACACATAGAAAATCCACTTTCTAGATGTTCAGTGTGAATTGCCATAACTAAATTTATAGATCTTTTTCTGCACCAGCTACAGTTAGCTTGCTAGGCCAATTCCAATCCAACTTTTAACCAGTATAATAATATTTAATACCTCTTAAAATGGGTTCCTAGGCTGCTTCAAACACTACAAGCTCGATGAAGAATTGGGTTCTTCAACTCTTCTAAAAGCAACATGATGCTTATTCTTGGAAAAGTTCAATCTTTGTAAATCACTAGTGTTCTTCAAACTAATATAAATTCTATCCTACTTAACAATGGAAAAAATGATAATGTAAGAAAAAAAAGGAAGAAATTGTTTCATAAGCCAAAAACATTGGACGTTGAATTTGGTCTGTATCTGTTACTAAATTAGTGAACAATAGAGATGTATGTAGAAAGGAAGTAAAAAAGGTGAAGGGAAAGAATCTGAATGGTAATTTTTTTTACTTTGTTGAATTGAGGACCATAATTCACTTTCATTCACCTCTATCAAACAAATGCATTTCCATTTATAATCCTCCTTCACGCAAGTATATTAGAGAGAACAATTCAACAAAGAAGTTGGATTGGATTGAAAACTAATAGCGAGTTTCTTTGTCACTCTAACTATGTACCCTACGATAGAATTGAATTCCAATGACAACAATATATGTTTTAATTTTTCATTCAACACTATGAATTACACACGTACTTGGGATAGAATAAGTTTAAGCACTCCTTACATGTTACATGCTATGTTATGGTTTGAACAAAGAGAACTATCCGACTCCAGGAAACTTTTGTTCTCAACAGCTAATTAAGGACCCTGGATGCTTCTTCTCTATAGCCCTCCACCTAGATCTCATTATGCATATTAAATCTATGGTATGATGGAGTAGAGGATCGGTTGTAACTTGTGAAGAATAAGTAAAACATAGGTAGACCAAGTAGAGAGGAGATGCATAGATGGTTGAAGTTCTTGTTTTATTCCAGACCAGCCGATAAGGGCAACAAAATCAAAAGGTAAAGTAGTACTGTCATTCTAAAAATCAAGATTACAAAAACATTTTTGTCCCAATTCATACAGTTGAACGCGGATTGTAAGTGTAGTAGCATTGGTGGTCTTCATATTAATAAATACCAAGAATCTTAAACCGTGTACTAGAGGAAGGTGTCGATTCGACGACTGAGCAATTGAGGAAAATAGCTCATGTAATACATTTTTAGATACAAAGTCTGGATTCTTGATCTAACTCATTAACTAGATGCATGGAGGTTGGCAAAGTGGGAACTTCCCCAAATCCCCAGTCTTTTTGGTAAAGCTGGGGGGTGCACTACGCACACCTATTTCCCGTAGGGATGCAACCGTGGCCAGTGGAAGATGAACGGGGAAGAACTCGGTTTCAGAGTGAAAACAATGGTCTTCCTTGTCCCCTCCATTTCAGGAAAGTTAAAGGGTAGCTAAATTCTCAAGAGCTTCGATCGGGCGAGAATGGAAAATAGGGCAAGGCAAGGAGCACTTGGAATCATATGTGTATACACAGGACATATGAAGAAAGAATCAATTGTTGTTGTTGCTACAATTGGGAATTGATAAATGTCGTTCTAAACAGCCTTTGATCGAGATTTGTGACAAACCCACTCTCGGGTCCAAGCTTCAAATTTGAAGCCTTCAAGGCCCATTTGAAGTAACAAAATTTCAGTCAAATAATAATATTGTGTTTGAACTTTGAAGTTATAGAATTTTAATCAAATAACAAAAATTTTAAATAATTGATGGGATCATGAATGGATAAAATGAAGTACATACCTGTAAATTCATAGGATTTCGACAATCTAGTTAGCCTTGAAGTTGAGCTCCTCAAAGAAAACGAATTTCTTTATATATGTTTATGGCAAGCTGGCATTGGCAGCTTCGCTCCGCAAACTCTTCTGGAGGACTGGAGGAGATAGGGTAGGTGGAACTTGGAAGTAGCTCGGCCACAGTGGAGTAGGGGTATAAGAAAAAGCTTGTTTGTATTCTTGTAATATTATATATTGATGGTCGGAGCCATGGAAGCATGGAATCTGAGCATTGACTTGATACAACAAATAAAACACAAGGTGGGACTCGGGACCCGCAGGATTGACTTTCAATACAACAAAGAAAACACAAGGTGTGAGGCTGGGAGCCGTAGATGGTAGGATTAACTTGATACAACGAAGAAAATGCAGGGCTGTGGGTAGGGGCCACGGGAAGGAGCATCAGCCTGCAACATTACAAGAAGTTTTTGGATTGTGTATTTTGTCTAAAATGCCAAATTCGGGGCACATTAACATAATATATTATACATTGAATACTCAATTAACTCACTGAGTCAGAATTCACGAATTGGTATGTGATAACTGGTAACTTGGTAAGCCCACTTCCAACAACACGTATAAGCCACCAACCAAGTTTAATAAATTTGTTGCTTCCATTAAATGTGTTAAACACGTAAGTGATTGCTGCAAACATGAGAACTTAGAAGCGTTCAAGCCATGGGCTGCTCAGTGTAAGCCCGTCCACATAAGTTGGTCAATGATATTATTAGAGGCCCAATGGTCCATGATCCATGGATGATATTGGAGAGTAACCGAGTCCCACTCCGAAGTCACCTAGCTAGTAGCCACATTCCCAATTTCCCATTGAAAACTTTCGATGGGTGAAATTTGAAGGTACCCTTCTATTGCAATTTTAAACAGTAGTGATTAATTTAATTATTGAAGAGCTTACCATGAAATTAAATTAATTAATTTAATTATTGAACGCTTACCATGAAATTAAATTTTTTTTGCATGGTAAAATTTGAAGTGGCCTTCTATGACGTGTAAAATGGCCTTTGAAGGGCCGTGAAGCCTTCAAATTTGAAGCCCCCATGCTCGATTTCTGTTAATAAGTAGTTCTTTTAATGTTCTGGCCATGGCCTTCTTGGAGATGATGCCAGATTCTTTGAATAAAAGTTTGACTTAGTGTGTCATAATGGCAGCATTCATAGCCTTTTCTTCAAATAACGATTTGTTTCTAGTAACCCATATACCTCAGATTACTGAGCAGGGCAAGGATATAAAAGAACCCATCTGGTATATGGGAGAGCCACTTCACAAAGCATTGTTCGAGTGAACCACTATTCCATTGACCATGACGAGTTAGATTTGCAGAGATTTCCTGCCAAACTTGCTTCGAAAAAGAACAATCCACGAAGAAGAGGTGATTAACAGTTTCAGCTGCCACTTTACATAATATGCAGTGACTGGATCCATTCCAGTTGTGTTTCATCCCATTATCCCATGTTACCAACCATACAAAAGCCTTAATCTTCCTCCAGTGGCACAAAAACAACTATTGTATAACCATATTTAGCTGTGAGTTGCCTCGTAGCTTGATTTTTAGTCCACAGTAAGTCATCCTCCTCATCGGATATACAAACAACACTGTGGGAGAGTTGTTGCAAATAATTATTCCATTCGGTCACCATATCAGTGGGAATATTCAAATCGATAGCAGACTTCCACGATTGAGATCAATTCCTTCCATCCCCTACACTGCGATGTCGCTGAGATTAATGAACCCTTGATGCCTTTAAAATCTTTTTAGACTCTCCGAGAGATTATAGTTTCCCACGCAACCTACACACGGATCGTCGTCAAGCCTGACGCAATTTCCTTTGTCAACTTTCCACGTGAGCCATTTAATGAGTAGGTAGTCATCAATCATTTTTGGCTCATTAGATTTACGAATTAGAGCCAAGAAGGAAGAGTTAATTGCACTTGAGGCCGCTCCCTCTCTTCTGGAATGTTGATGCCAACTAGCATATCCTCCTCCAGTAGATCATAAAAAGCAACTCTTCCAGTTGATCATAAAAAGCAAGGAAAAGTTCCACAGTCCACCCATCAAGGCCGAGACTCGTAGACTTTCTAAAAGTGCCTAATAAGCCTTTCAATTCGTTGCTAGACACTTCAGCTTCGAGTTCCTCATTTAATTCTTGATTCACCACCCTGGGAAATAGTCTTATGACTTCCAATTGCTCTGCTATGTGAGAATCCTATGGTTCTTTGAATAAGGTACCAAAATGCTCAACCTCTACGGCTGAGATTCATTCAAAAGTCTTAACAGTTGCACAGTTGGCAACTTCAAGTTCCGACCATATTGTATTATAAGATTTTTTGAAATGCGGAAAGGTTTTGAAAATTTTAGTATTTCTGTCACCTTCCGCCAGCCAGATGGCTCGACTCTTCAAACGCCAAGCGACTTCTTCAAGCTTTAATAAATGACTTTTCCTATATTCCAAGAATTTTAATCTACTGTGTTCTTCTTCAGAGAATATTTCAAGCGCGTTAGATGAGAACATAGACTCTAGTTTCGATTCTATTGCAACCAGTTCCTTGGAGTTCTCGTTCTTACGGGCAACCCATTCAATAGTTTTCTTTTTGAGGTTTTTTTAGTGTGTTCACCAACTGGTACATGGGACTTTCCTCACTTGTCAAATCGATGTGAGACCAATTTGAAGTGACCCGCGAACATAAAACGTTGTCTTCCAACAATGAGTGATTAAATTTGAAGGGAGCGAGGGGCTTATGTCTCCATTGTCATACAAAAAAATGATATGATTACGGTGTAATGCTCATCCAGACCCAACCCAGGAGTGGGACCTACTGAAAAATTCGACCAAATTTGCAAATATTAAGAACCGATCAAGACGCTTTGAAATAGCCTCTATTCCTTGCCTTGAGTTACGCCAAGTTGGGACCAATTGTATTGGTTCCATATCAACCAGTTGAGCTTCCCGAAAAATATGTACAAAGAACTCAGCAAGATTGTCTGGTCGAGTTGAGAATATGATTTATGCTCAAAATAAGGCCCATAAATATTGATGATCTTCAAGGCTTTCCCAATATTCATGTCTTCTCCTTCAACTGCAAGACCTACATGAACCACAAGTGTAGAGAGGTCATTAAACGTAGGGCTCCAACCTAATACAAGTCCGCCAGAATGACCCATTGAATCAACTCTACACCAGTTAGGAAAAAAGGAATAGATGGTCTTACTGGCCTTGGTTCCAAGACACATAGTTTCTTGCAACATTATAAAAATTGGTCGATAAAAAAAAATCATGTGTTTGAGGGCTAAAATCTTCGGGGCACCCCAACCCCTCATATGTTAAAGGATAGAAAAATCATCAAGACAATTTTCCAGGGATTTTACTCACTCTAAGCACCCCATTAATGGTAAGTTGTTTACCATAAAATACCTCCAAAGAGACATTAGATTTCACCTTGGACATATATGATTTATGACTAGGTTGCGTAGGGATTGCCGAATTCATCCATAGACCACCCTTGACCTCCCCATACTCCACAAAGTGTAGGTTTTTCTTTGGTTGTGCAAATATGAGGAAGTAATAATTGGTTTTTTTGGATCGAAGGAGGGCATAGACAAATATTTTCCTTATGATCATGCCAGAATAGGAACTATCACTGGAAACTTGCAAGCAAGAACACAATATGGAACTATCATTCATGATTATGCTATGGGTTTAGCAGATCCGTATCTTAAGGATGCTTGGAAAATGTTGATTGGGGTTCAAGGCCTTCAAATGGTGGATGATTCAGAATATTTATCAGTTATCATCCAAACCACCTTCATGCTATCTAATACTGCACATCCCAAACTAAAACAACCTGTTCTTAAAGACTACGTCACAACAAGTATTTCTAATGCCGAAAGTTTTGGAGTTTCTTATGAAGATGTCGGTCTCCCAGATGATTGGTATTTCCAATATCAATCTCTCAACTCTCCTCCTCAAAAATCTGCACCTCTTTGCAGATCTATCACTTATGATAATCAAGTTCACCTTATCCCTTCTCGTGATCAACCAACAAACACCTCTTCTGCTTTCCTTCATACATATGTACATAATTGGTTCGACAGAGGTGTTACATACTCTCTTCAATGTCCCTCCTGCCATTCTTTAATTTCCCCTCCTATTGATCAGATTAAACTCAGCCAGCGTGGTGGATTCACCAAACCTTCCACAAACCATTTTTTGCCTTCTTCTTTCAATCTGGCAAAGCCCGCGAATCCTTCCTCAAATCTACCAGGAAAAGCTAGACTCTATCAACATCCAGCATGTGATTCAGCATCTACTTTTGATAGTTGAAAAGCCCCAAATGATGTACAATTTCCCCACTGTAATATGATCAGAAGCATTGATTTTCCAAAAAGATGGAAGAAACAAACTCAGAAGATAGACTACATGCTATCTTCCCAAAGACATCCTAGAGACAAATCTGGACTAGGATACAATCCTCCTTCTCGATAAGAAATAGAAACACAAAAGTTTCTAAAGAATGAAGCTAGAGAGAGTAAAAGATTCCAAAGGCTAAAAGAGAAGACCTCATTACCGTCTTCTAACTGTTAACTACCTTGCCAGAAGGTATCTATCAACCCACTCTAAAAGAGATCGAGATATTTTTGGATAGATATCAAGGATATACTCCTTATGATCTGAAGGATGATTTCATGAAAAATATGATAAATTGGGATTTCTTCACACATGAAGATTCTAAATAATTCAGAGAATCCCATTCCATGAAACAGAAGATAGAGTTAGCAAAACAATGGAAAGACCATATGATAGAAGGAAATAAATGGATATCATTCTATGAATGGTACATAATAAAGAAATTGGAATCCTCTTTAGAGAGCTTGCAAATAAATACCTTAGAAGAACAGCCTGAGTCCTCACAGAAGCCTCCAAAAGGCCATAAGTGGGAGTCAGTCAGAGGTGGAGAAACTTACACAGTCACTTCTTTCCCCCCTTCGAAACCTATCCTTCTAAGAAGAGAAGAAGAAAAAGAAGAACTTGTAGTTGTTGCACTCTTAATAGAAACTAAGGGAGATAGAAAGGAATTGCACCAGCAACTCAATTGGAATAGTGCGGCCCTGAAAGGACTGGCACTGCAAATACATGCAAGGAGACAATTGAATGACTCGCAAAGTGAGTATCTCAAGAGCTTGATGAATCTCTATCATCAAGAAACTAAAGAGAGCATCATAAAAATTGGCCATGAACAAGAACTCTCTTTTGAGATTCTGAATTATGTTAAGATAGTTGTTAATGGGTACGAGAATCCAGAGAAATCCCTCAAAGATCAGATAAAAACCCGTGATAGTGACATTGAAATAGCACTTACTTATGTCCTAGTAGAGGTGCAACAAGTTCACACCTTAACAGAAAAATCCCATAAGAAAATTGGGAAGTTGTGGAAACAAAAGAAGGAAGGAAAAATAGACCCAAAAATTGCCCTCTGCTTTCAAAAGCCAAGATTCATTCCCTCTACTTCTTCCACTAGAACAACACCATAAAAGGATTCCCAGAGCTCAAATTTCTTTTGACCTTGAAGAAAATCCCAGAATAATGGCCATCCAAATGCCTCAGTTGTCCCAACCAATAAATTTTGAACCTCCAACTGTGAATGCATCCTTTGATAGAGCCTATGAAATAATCCCTAACCATATGGTAAGACCTCTTGCACCAGACATGGATGATGGGATGAACATTAGCCAGATTTCATGGTTTGATGACCTGCTATATGAATGGAATGTAAATGGAGCCAGCACTCAGCAGATCGAACAAATGATTCACAGGATGTATGTGGCCTACAAAGCATATGTAGAAAATGGAAAAGATGCCACAAGTGCCTGCAAGATGATTGTTGTAGGATTCACTAGAGCACTAGAAAAATGGTGGGAAAGATCCATAACTAATGAGAAATGGAATGTTTGGGTAGCATCCGAGCTTGAAGTAGATGGAAAAGATGAGCCAAACCTCATAGGGAATCTAACTGCTGAGATTCTAAGATATTGGGGAGGAACACCAGAAAACCATAAGGCCAAAAACACTCAACTACTCTTAAACATGAAATGTAGAAGTCTCAGAGACTATGAATAATTCCATAGAGATTGGGTGGTTAGATGCCAGGATGTGCAGGATAGTGATAAAGAGGTCTAGAAAGAAAAATACATATCTGCACTTCAGAAATTCTTTACTAGTGCATTGGATATTGATACCTTAGAAGATTATTCATGGGGAGAATTCCATGATATTGTTCATAGTTGTATAGCAGATATTTGCACTAGAAGAATTGCTGCAAAGGAAACAAGAGATTTCCTGCCAGGCACATGAGGAATTTGCTCTCAAGGGATATCCAAGGGAAAAAAGGTATAAGAAAGAATTCAAAAATCAAGAAGAAAGGTATAAAAAGAAAAAAAAGAAATTGAAATTCTTGAAACATAGATATCCAGAAAGGTACAAAGATTACAAAAGAAATAAAATGAAGAAGACCTTTGAGAAAAACAAGAGATATGGAAAATGGTACCAAATTAGAGATGGAAAATCCAATTTTCGGTATCAGAAGATGAAGGATGAGTTTGGAAATAAGTCCAGATGGAAGTACACTCCCAAATCTCATGCTACAAATGCGACAAGCAAGGACACTATGCAAATAGGTGTCCTAGTCCAAATCCTAGCCAAACCTATGGTTTAAATCCAAATAGAAGCTTACCCATGAAGATTTGTTGAAAAGATATAAATGTGCACTATGTGGGAACAAAGGCCATAAAGAAAACAGATGCCCAGAGTCTAGGTCCTATGGAGATGCATATGCTATAGGATCATCATCTAATGAATTGAATTGCATAGACTCTGACAGTGAAGATCTTCTCTTTGCTAAAGAAACTAACAGTAGCATTGATTTTGATCTAGTGCAAACAACCAGAGTTGGTCATACTTGCCAATGTAATAACAAATATAATTGTCATTGCTCCTTAGAAGATGAATCTCTAACCTCTTCTCCTGATGAGTCGGCAGATGAGAAGTTAGCAACATACTTGGCTTGGATAAAGGTGAAAAAAGAAGTGAAGCAATGTAATGTGATGAGAACAGGAACTCAAGCCTCTGTTTTGATGAAACAAATAGAGGAAATGGATGAAGGTTCTGCCAAGGAAATCATGAAAGAAGCATTTGCTAGTGCTTTTCTAAAGAAACATAAAGAGAAAGAAAAATCTAAATCTACATCAATTAGAAGTAAGAGCAGCAAACGTTATGGCATATCAAGAGATGAAGATCTTCCCCAAGTTTCTCCTAATTGGAACATGTTTGCTTCTGCTCTTCCATCTTATGAAAGAAACACAACGACACTTTTGGAAACTGAAACAAAAAGGCCAGTATCCTTGCAAGAACTAGGAAAAGAACAAAATATTCTCAAGAAAGAAATAAAGGCATTGAAATCTCGAGTGGAAAAGTTAGAAAAGGAAAAGGAGTCAGATTCTTCAACAGCGGCAAGCACTTCAGAGAATGAAGAAGAAAGTAGTAATGCAGAGAAAAAAGATGAAGATACGGATCCTCCACAATATCAAAAGGTCACATCTATCCATAAGAATCCTTCTGATTTCCATGCCTTTCATATTAACTCCATCATACACCAGAGATACACAGCCTCTATGGATATAAAAATTAAAGGAGAATTTTTCCATTTCCCTATCCTAATTGATACAGGTTATAATGTAAATATGTTAGACATGGACAAAATCCCTACTAAATATTGGCATATTACCTCCAGAATAATCCATTCAGTAGGGTTTGATTCCAATATAAAGTTTGAATTTACTCATGCAACCATTTGCCTAAACCAGTACAGATTAGACGTCAGCTTCTACCTCATGAAAATGTATAATACTTGTATATTAGGAACTCCCTTCTTGAAATCTGTAGAACCTAATGGAGTGTGTACATATCAAGGCATACCAAGAATTTTCATGACTATAAATCCCTTAGATGATGTTGTTTTCTTACCCTTAATATATGTTCCAAAGGAGTCTGACATGGTTCATAATATTAGAACCCAACCTTTGCTCATGTATAAAGATAAGTTGACAGCAAAGGAATTACAGTTGAATGAAATAAAAGGACAGATGAAAACCAAAAGAATATAAGAACAATTGAAATCTGGTAAGTGGCAAAAGGTGAAGGAAGACATAGAAAATGAATTCAAGAAGCTTATATGTGTTGATTCTCCTAATACATTCAAACATAGGAAGAGGCATATGATAAAATTGCCACTCAAGCCAGAATTCAAGGGTACTCCTGGACATTCTAATGTAGTTTTGATGTCTAAGGAGATGCAGGATTATTGCAAAAAATAAATCAGAGAATTACTAGAAAAGGGCCTCATTGTTCCATCTAACAGTCCCTAGAGTTGTTATGGATTCTATGTAAATAAGCATTCAGAGCAAGTAAGGCAAGCCCTAATAATGGTGATTAATTATAAGCCTCTGAATGATGTCCTAGAATGGAATAGGTATCCAATACCTAATAAATCTGACTTAATTAAAAGGATTGCAGGATGCAGAGTGTTTTCAAAGTTTGATCTAAAGAGTGGTGTTTGGCAAGTAGAAGTCGATCCTGCATATCAGTTCAAAATTGCATTTGTAGTGCCTCATGGACACTATGAATGGACTGTGATGTCCTTTGGCCTCAAGAATGCACCATCACAGTTTCAAAAGATAATGGAGGTTATATTCAAACCATTTATGGACTAGTTAATTGTATATATCGACGACATACTCATCTTCTCTGAGACTTTAGAAGAACATCATAAACATTTAAAAGTATTTTTGAAGATAGTTCATGATAATGGTCTGGTTTTATCTACAAAGAAATTGAGGCTTTATCAGGATTCAATTGAGTTTCTTGGACAGAAGATTGAGAAAGGTTTGATAAAAGTCCAAGAACATGCTATTGAATTTGCAAATAAGTTCCCTGATGTAATTAAAGACAAGACTCATCTGCAAAGATTTCTTGGATGTTTAAATTATTTGTTAGCTTATTACAAGAATCTTTCTAGTGACAAGAAAATATTAAGTCAAATATTAACTAAAGAGCCAAGCCCCTAAAAGGATGAACATACCAAAGCTGTCCAGAGAATTAAAAGTAAGTTCAAAATCTTGCCTATTCTGCACGTCATAGATGATGGTCTCCCCAAGATAATTGAAACATATGCTTCAAACCTTGGATGGAGAGGAATCCTAAAACAATCAAGGCAAACAAAAGAGAATAAAAATGAAGAGATAGTTCAGTTTGCCTCCGGAACCTAGAACAAAGCTGAGCAAAACTATGCCACAATTGACAAAGAAATCTTAGTTGCTCTTAGGTGTATTGAAAAGTTTCAGATTCATCTCTTAAATCATGATTTTACTATAAGAACAGATTGTTCCAGTTTGCCCTTTGTTCTAAACAACACAATCAAGAATGCAACAACTAAAGGAAAGTTTGCTAGATGGCAAGCTTTGTTTTCTTGTTACAATTATTCAGTCTAGCATATTTTTGGTAAGACGAATTGCATTCCTAATTTTCTAACAAGAGAATACCTATCACAGAAATATGATATTAATTTTGATCAAGCGAACCTAAAGCAGAAAAAAATGAGCCTGGAAAATTACCAAGCGATCCTGGAAAGCAATCAAGCGAGCGGGAGCAAGTGGGCCCATAACCCACAGGTCAACATGATAATCTCAGCATGGGTAGATGGATCACACAAAACCTACAGTATCTGGGATAATATGACATGGGAAAATTATATTCAAGTATGGAAGCCAATGTGGGAACTAAGACATACAGAGGTATTGGATGAAGACCTATAAGGATCTGATGTATTTATCAATTAGTCCTTGAAGTTAGAAGGATGCCCATGGGATCAAGTATAGTCCCAGAGATGATCTACAACAAATCCTTGAGAAAAGTTGCAAATGCGAGTAATTGGTTGACTCACCATTACCACGATTTAAGTCTGATATGGTCCGAAGTCTCGTTCTGGAAGCCAAGACTACAGTTGGATCATCAATACTATTGCATCAATCGGATGAGACCTCTGAAAGCATGGCCAAATCATGATGTCAGCCTGAGATTCCCATCAACCACTCATGCCTATGAAAAGTATAAAAAATTGTGGTGGGAATTTCTCCGAAAAGAGAATGAGACAAGGACCTATTAAACTTTGCTAAAATTCGGCCTTCAATGAACTCAAATCTTTGAAGATCCTCCACTATTTGGCCCTCATTGGATGGAAGAATGGTGGCAGACATTCAGAATCAATCTAACTACCCTAGAACCAGCTGTCATCCATAATCTGAAGCAATATTTCGGGGAGCCTCTTGATCGAGTCAAAGATATTGTATAGACAAGAATCATCGAAAGGCAGATCTTAGAGTACTATATCCACAACAAAGAGAAATGGTTAGTCAAGACAAGAATTGTAGTTCACATGCATCAGAACCGACGAGTTGTCCTAAGGTCGCTTTATTTTGCTAGAGGAAATAAGAAGGGATTCTTTCTGGGAGCTCGTCAAGGGGCTTAATAAGTCCACCTGTGAATTCTAAACGTCACTATATGCTTTCATAGAACAAACTTTGGTAATAGGAGAAGATGTACCTGCAATATAGATCCCTTCATTATAACTATGCCAGAACTAAGCATCTCTTGACTGTAAGGCTTACTTAGGCTACCCTATCGATTTGGGAGCCAACAGGTGAGGGGGGGGATTTCACCTCCAATGGGGTCGATCCCTCTTTAGCAAAAGGGACCCTCTCACTCGGGGTCATGGGGTCTTTTTTCATCCATAATTTTTTAGCTCCTTCAAATAGTTTTTCTTACATGACCCACGAAGGTGACCTACTTCCTAGCAGCACGAGCAACATAAGGGCATCCTCCAATAGTTCAAAGGTTGGATAATGGATTCTGATATCCATTCCATATGGATGCTCTTGAATAACCCCTTTGAGATTTCCAACTCAACCAGAACCTTTGCCATCTACTTATCTTCTAACTACAAAAGTTCTCCACCGTGAATAATTTTTCCAATGAATTGTCGATCGCTTTCAAAACTGCCTTAGATCATAATTTGCGAGATATCCAACTCAACCAAAACCCTTTCCATCTACTTATCTTTTAATTTCAAAAACTTCTCCTCCACTACGATGAATTTTCCCAGTGAATTGTCGATGGCTTTAAAAACTGCCTTAGATCATAATTCGAGAGGCACGTTGGACAAAATCACCTAGCTATGATGAATAATGAATGGTTCATGATGAGGGTCAAAGGAGGGAGACCACGGCTTGGTAACTAAACTTGACCCCCCCCAGAGCCAAAATTGGCTTTGGATTCTATCCCCATCTGCTTCAGTGCGAGATTCAAAAGCTAATCAACCTTTTAGTAACACATTAAAAACCGACAAGTAACCAAGAAAGAATTTCTAAGCATGCTTGAGCCAGCCCCAAAGCAAGTTTGGATTGACTTGCTTCCCCATAAACTTCCCCACAAGCGCTCGAGAAGCCAAAGATTCCACATGCTCCATTCTGACATCTAGACCCAACACAAGCTTTACCTTATCTTTGTAAACCTTCAAGCACTTAATCTTCATTTTGAAGCTCTAAGTGCTAGGGAAAAGCTTAGCTAGATCTTTGGTAGGGCATGTCCGTGTTTCTATCGAAATGAGGCGTTTAGACTCTGAACCAGTTGGTTTTGCAAAGGAAGGGTTTCCAAAAGGGAGGAGGGCTAAAATAAGGGCCTTAGAATGAGGGCCATGAGGTAAGACCGTACATGATGTCGGCAAGACGAGAGATTGCTTGAGATGAGTATTAAAGGCACTGGTACATTCCTAGGCCTCTTGCAATTCTTCCTATGTAATCAAAGAGTGGATCCTCCCCATAATCTAAAGCCTCCTCTTATACTCCCATCCTGACCAAGGGATGCATGGGAAGCGGTGATCAAAATTGAAGGGCTACTCTTAATTTCATGTTGAAGGGTAAATATTCATCCAACCCATCCTTGATGAAAAGCTGAAAAAATATTTGTACTTCAATTGACAAGAGTAAATTAAGTATACACTTCAAGAAGAAATATTCTAAATAAAATATTTCTCTTCAAATTGTTATGTCCTTGACATTTAGCGACAGATTCGGGGGTATTAGTTGTGGTCAGTGGGCGAAATGTTTTTCCTAGTATAATGTTTGGGTTTGATTTGGAAATTTTTTATTATTTGTTTTTTTTAATTTGTCTTTTTTCAATATTTCTATTGGCTCTGTGCATGGTGACCGAAGCTAGGAAGCTGTTCCCCAGGAGCCAGCGCTGGGGTGCCATCAGCCACTCCTGGGCAAGTGTACCCTGGTAGGACTGAGATTTTATGTTTGGCAGGACGGAGGTTTTCAATGTGGCAGGACTTATGTGGTGGGAGTTAATGCAGGTGCGGGTGGTGGGAGTTGATGCAGGTGTGACGGGTATGGGCGAGCCTGCAACAAGGGAGGAGGGTTCGTATTTTCCTTTTTCTTCGGTTGAAGTCTTCTTGTTCATCGGTGGTGGAGTTTCACAACTTGGTGCGGTGGCTTCCTGCAACGTGGAAGGACCATTTCATATTTGCCTCTACCTTAGCTTCGAGCTTTGGTAACGGGCCATGTTTTCTTCATGTGTTTTTCTTCTTCGTTGATGGTGGAGTTTCAAAGCTTGGCATGGTGGCATGGTGCTCTGCTGTTGTGCTTTTCTTTTCCTGGTGTTGTGGCGTGGTGCTCTATTGGCTAAGTGATGGAAACCATTGCCTCTTCTCTTGCCTACTCCATCAAGTCTCTTTTCACATCACATTGCTTCTCCGACTCTCATGGCTCTTCAAGTTCACAGTACTCTATAATGGCGTCATCCTCTTCTTTATCTTTGGGCTTGGCTTCGGGTTGAGGTTCAAGCATATCGGTGTTACAGAGTAATGGATATATGTTGTTCACAACATAAGCAAACACAACACTGCCAATAAAATTGTTTCAATGGGGAAGGCTCTAACACTCAAAAACAAGTGCTCACATCAGAGGAATAACATGGCTCAGATGAGAAATATGTTTTCCCTTCACAGAATATGGAGTGCAATATCTTTAAATCATGCAGTTGCATCAATGCTATCGCATGCTAATCTTTTATTTACCATGACAGTATTTGTAGCCTTAGTTCTCCCTTTTCCATTTGTAATAAAAGGATATACTGTGTCTCTCAGAGTTGCTGCCATCTGATGCTTCATCAAATTTTATCTCAGGTTCATCAAAATGGTCGTCTACCAGAACTTGCTCAGTGGTAAGTCTCCTTCTTGATGCTTTGGATTTCATATTTTTGTTCTTGGTTTAAGGGCTTTTTTTGTTTTGGTTTCAGGTCTTTTATTACACAGTATAAGGATATGTATTATTTCTCTCAACCATTTTTTTTCTTTTCCATTAAATTCGGAGATAAGCCCTTAAAAAGCGTTGTGCTTAAATATTATTTTACTATACGCTATCGTAAAAATGTAGTGTCTGAAAAAAAAAAAATCAGAATAACATTAGAAATCAAGTGCAGAGCTTTCAAAATCACTGTTTTTAAATATTATTTATATAAGCAGCTATTAACATTGCCACTCAAGGGAAAATCTTTCAGACAAACCCTAAAACTCTTTAAAGATAAATATAACAATCAATTAACCGTTATGATGCAAAATCCCTGACATATCCCACACTTTGGCAATGCATTACAGGGTTTACAGCACTAAGAGAGGCCGCCATAGCCTTACATTAACAAAGTTCCTGAACAGTTCAGTTCTACTGACTTAATGAGAAATAATGGCTTCAGATGGTTTCTGAATAGCACAATAATAAAGGTTTTAAACAGATTTGTAGTATGATTGGAAGTCTGCAAAACTAATAGCTTAGATGTAAATAAAGTTAAGAGTAAGCTACCTTTTTTACAATTTGCAAGTTTTTGTTTATTTTTTGAATTTGATCATCACATTGGATTCATTCGTTCTCAATTATTCCCTTTTATTTTATTATACATTTTCAACAATTTAAAACTACAATTCTAACAATTACAAACAGAAATTTTAATTGAAAAAATGATAGTAAAATACTTTTAGCTTATTTCTACGCGTTAAAGGGAAATATAATATTCTTTATGTCACTTCATGAGTATATTAAAACTTTACCAAGAACCTATAAAGCTCGAGCCATTAAAGCGATTTATTGTTGTGATGGGATGCAGCGACTGGAGTCTTTGACAGCAAATCCACGTGTTAAAATTTTGTTGTGAAGCTCCAAACACGTTTCATAAGTGGCGTGTCCGAGATAGCATAAACTAAGTTAATAGACGGTGACGCTGATAGTCGGGTTGAATCATGCTCGACTTTTGCATTGCGACGAGGTTTTTTCAAAATTTGGGTCCTTACGAATTTTGCTTATTTACCAATCAACATTTGGATTCTTCTTTGAATATTAGTTCAATGGGTTTGGTCTCCTATTCGTGCTAATTATGGCTTTCACAATGAGAATTGCTATAAGAAAATTTGATTGTTGCACTGCATTGCCTAATCGTGTTCAAAGTTTTGGGCTCGTCCTTTATGCAATTGGAATTTTGTTTTTAGCACTCGACCTAGGGTTCCCAATCAATGGAATTTGTATTCAGATAATGGCCTCTTACTCCCGTGTCAAATCTAAATTACAAAGGACCCACCGTGTTGAAATCCAAGTCGCAAGAGGCACGACCACAAGCAACAACATGGTGTAGCTTTCACATGGAAAGTGTTAGTGAATGGAAAGATATTAAACCCACTGGTGCTTTAAAGTTCATATAAAAAATAAATCCGACGTGTCATATTTATGTTCTTGCCAATTAAATAAATCATTACTATGTTAAATGGTGTTCTTGACTTTTCAAAGTGTGCCGACATATTGAGAAACAAAAGAAAGAGAACAAATAAAGCTCACAGTAAACATTCAAAAATACACACAAATGAAAGACAAAATTGGGATTGAGAACATAGATATAATTAAATAGACAAAGATATGCGCATGCATCACTTTGGCAATGTCAAGGACATTGCCACCTCGTGGCTCTTGTTTACAATGTCTACAATGGGTTGACCACTAGATACATACATTTTAATTTCAATAAAAAGTGATAACATATATACCTTATAATCAAACCGTGCAAAAATGTGTGCAAGAGTGGAAACAATTAGAGCATAATTTATAATGCATAAGTTTGGTTATAACAAGAATTACACTACCCTTTGGATAACTTTCCTAGGAATCCCACAAATGCATCAAAAATGTTGTTCCAATCAATAATGTAAAAAAGGATAAGTCTTTTTGACTTTGGGATTGGATTGTGTAGAGGGAAATAAGTTATAGCAAATTCTTGAAATATTTTACATGTAAAGTATTCACATTGATGTTAAAGTTGAGCTGCAACAAAACAAGAGCTACGAGTAGCTTAGTCCCTGCCATTTGAATTGACAAATTGAAACAACTGGATAAGTCATTCAAGCTAAAATCTAGAGGAGACATGAAAATAAGTTTTATGAATTTAATCAATACTAGAGTCTAAAAGACATACCTTCAAATATTTAATCACAAGGATTGGTCCATAACCATTTTAACTTCATATATTTGATTGTGTTGAAAGGTATCAAAAAATGTGAGATGCAAATATCAATTTTATGAACACTAAGATTCTAAGTGTAGTAAACACTGAAATTTGTACTATAAGTTTTTTTATACCTCTCAACTTTGAATGGATCGTAGACATATAAGGTTAGGATGGTTAAAAAATTGTTCCTAACCTTATATGTCTATGATCCTAACCTTATATGTCTATGGTTCTAACCTTATATGCCTATGATTCATTCAAAGTTCAGAGATATCAAAAAAATATCCAACCCTAACAAATAGGTGAAACTGTGGGATATATCCCAATGCCTTACTCCATCCCACTTCTAATCATCGCCTCAAAGTCTCACCTTTCACTACTTGCGAAAGCCCGCTTCAGTAATCCCTCAACCCTATCCATACTCACATCAAGCCCTAACACCATTTTGATCATGTATCTTTTTTAGGTCTAATCCACATCTTACTTTGCCTCGGTTTTTCAAAACCTTGGCCTTTCTTTGGATTTCAAAGATCAAACTATGAAGGAGTCAAAGGTGAAACAGGAGCTTTCATATATGAGTCATAACCCATCTCTCTTTCCTTGAAACCTCCAAATCCCTACCAATAGAGAGTTGGTGTGTTGAGACCTAACTACAATCATGTGGAAATTTAAGAACCAAATCCACTTCCTTGTCTTTAAAGATCTAGATTTTGTGAGACATATGCCTATTTCTATCATATAGCATTAGAAATTCGCATTTCAAAAATTGACCTAGGCTAAAATCTTCAAATAACTTAAATATTAAGGATGGAATGGTAAATTCATCCTCTGTAATTTAATCTTTATATATTATTTTAATATTTTAAGAAGATCATTTAAAAAATATAATAAATAATATAGTTTAAATTGTAACATAAAAATATCCAAACCAATCATATAATATCAAAATAGATTATATAATATCTATAATCGTTTAAATTAATATCAAAATAGATTATATAATATCTATAATTGTTTAAATTAATTTTAACATGATTGTTATTTATTTATCATTTTAAATTAGATAATTGTTTATTTATTTATCATTTTATAAATACATATAATATATTTTAATTTGAAAAAGGATAAAATATAAAATAATCAAATCTTTAAATTAAATTTTATTTTTAGTTATTTATATGTATTTTAAAATTTTAATTTTTAAATATTTAATAAATATATTTAAAAGAAATTTAAATTAATGGATATAATTTAACATTTTAATTAGCATATTAACATACTAATTTAAAGAAAACTCTACATCTTTTTCGTAATAATGGTATACTATTGCAATAATTTTATTAGAATTCGATTATCAATTCCAATATTGAAATGTTTTTCAAATAATTGAATTAATGTTTCACATTTAGAAATACAACTTTATTATCAATTAGAAAATTCTTTAGAATATCATAAAAAAACACTCATATCAAATCATTTCAAGAATTAAAAGAAAAAAAAAAGTACTCCCCAAGTAAACTATGTACAAGATATTTTTAATGGAAGCTAAAAAGGACATTAGGAAGAGGATATCAAATCATATCAAGAATTAAAAGAAAAAAAAGTACTCCCCAAGTAAACTATGTACAAGATATTTCTAATGGAAGCTAAAAAGGACATTAGGAAGAGGGGCATCATCCAAGTCAATGTTAAACTGGTTTATCATTTGAGGTTTTAGTGAATTAGATTGGTAATGAGTGGTTTGTTTCATGTATTTTTTCTTTTGATGTTCAAGAGATGTATATAAAAATGCAAATGGCATGTGTGGAATTAGATTAACTAATCAAATGGAATTGTTATATAAAATGTAAATTCAATTATAAATTTAGCTTATAATTATATATTAATTTCTTTGTAAATTGGGAAATCATAGCAGGGACATTAAATTTTTGCTTGGGTAAGAACATTAACAAAAAAATACAATACCCAATCATTTTAAAATAATAGCATAACCATGACATCTTAAGAAAAGACAAGCGACAGCAACAATCTGCATGTTCCATGTATAGAGTTGTCTAACAAAAAACCATCTCAGGCATATAAACAATCAAACCACAACTACATTTGATATCAAAATCAAAGCAAGTAAAAAAATCAGAATAAATTAACAACATCATTAAGAGAATTTTGTTTATCGTATTGTGAGTAATACTCTGCAAATTCCAGATGAAGAACTCATACGCAATTCAATACTCCCCTAAAAATTGCACAATAATCCAAAACTCATTATTAAAAAAATGAGCCAGAGATATGGCCCCAAAATCCTAAAAATTAGTATCCAGACCTTGTCTTCAAAATTTGTCACCATCATAAAAAAAGGCCACATCGTGTTGAGTGGGCACATTCATGAGATAAGGAGTTAGATATAGAGCTCTTAGCGCTTTCCAAAAATTAAATCCCAAAATTGCTGTAAAATCTGAGCCTGTAACAAACTAGTGGAAGTGCGCCTCATAGATGCTACCACCATGTGCGCGATGCAGCCTAGAGAGAAAGGTACAATCAAAGCTTGGGAGATCCCAACAACTATAGGGAGAGTCAAAGCAACCACCGAAAAAATAATTTGAATATTATAAATGGTCGGCATGGAAGGCCGCAACGTTGCCACTTCTTGAGAAGACCAATTTTAATTACTCTAATTGCTTCCTCCCATGAATAACTACCCTCCAATTTGTGATCCAAAACATCTAAAACTCTCTCTGCTTATATATAGTCTCCATTTGTAGTAAATGGCAAATTAAGTGTGTTCCTAGCTTGCAATATGGGCTTTCACTATTTCTTAATGTATTTACTAAGAATTCTCGTTAACCACAGTTAACCCCTTTTATTTCTTCTTTAGCTATTGAATATTTGAACTATAATATACTATCAAAACTATTTTCATATGACCTAAACTATTTTCACTTGACCTATAAATGGTTGCATTTATGCATTTACATCACATTACTCATCAATCATTATCATCAAATTCTTATATAACTTTCGTAGTTCATGCCAATTGTGTAGACTCACCTTAGAAAATGTCAAGGAAATTAGATAAGTGATCAACTTGACTCATAAAAAATCTAAGTTTGAACCATGGCCTGCTATCTGGCCCTCGACCCAGATGAAAGAGGCCTTGAAGCTCATCTTTGATCAAGGAAACCGCATTTACAGGGTGATTATATTCTTTAGGCTGCATTTTATAGTTAGTAGATAGTCTTTGCTGCTGTAAGTGTTACTGCTGGGTCTACTAGTTATAGGTCTAGATATGCTACGTGTGCTACTGGTGCTGCTGTTGACTAGGGGTCTGGATCTTTGGCTCGATCAATAGAAGCTACTGGGTATTGATATGTAACATCAGAATATGGATCACAATCTGGAACATCTGGCTCTGCAACCGCTGTAGGATACGAAACAACTGGCTTTGGAACTTATGTTTCCACCTTTGCTTCTGTGGGTGGTTCTGGATCCACCCTTGTTACTGATGCTACTGGTCCTTATGCTATAGGTGGTGCTTGCTTTGCTTCTGGTGCTGGACCGACTTCTGCATATGGAGATACGACTTTAGGATCTTACACTAGTGGGGGGGTGCTTAAATGGGTGCTACAACAACTAGAACTACTCATGGGTCTACTGATGTATCTACTACTAAAGTTGCTGGATCAGGATCACAATCATCACGAACTGGATCACTAAACTCAGACTCTCGCTCACAAACGTCATTTCTATTACTATTATATGATGCAGTGATATCGACATCCACCACTGCTGCTTAAGCTTCACCGACTGCTTTATCTACTTCTTCATAAGTTGGGTAGACCAAGTGAAAGTGATCCCTCCACTATTTAACTTATCATGTTTGTTGTTGGTAGTGTATAAAGGCGCGCGGATTAGCGTGTAGTAACTAAATGAGCACCAAACCACTTGATCTCACCTCCATTACAGCATACTATGAGTGATCGGAGAAGGTGATACCTAGTTCGTGCTTGTCGGTGGATTGATGTTAGGCATATTAGCCACCTCCAGAGCCACATTTATTCCCGAGAAGAATTAACTGCCGCTGGTCATATCCAACTAACACACCAACCCCAGCGATAGCACGGATGATATTTGCGCCTACACCCTTGAAGAGTGACTTGGCACCTTCATTTTTTACTATTTGATTAAATGCATCCAAGGAACTCTTGTACTTAACTGCCTCACCAGAAGTCATCATCATTCTTCTTCGTATAGTATCTATAGGATACGAAGCAAGACCAACACCAATTATAATACCCCAACCAAGGAGAAAACTTGCAAGGAAGTTATTCTACACAAGTGAGAAATTCAAAGAAATCAACATTTTAGAGCAAATAAAATTAATTTTGATTCATACTTTAATTTAAACAGTTGTATACTATGAGAATAACAATGGCCTTGAATAAAGGTAGTAATTGTAGGAAGTTGAGAGGGTGATCTCACCTGAAGATCACTCGTCAAAACAACTAGCTTCAGAGAATCATACATTCCAAAGTATAAACCACGATAGACTATAATGCCCATACAGGAAATGTTGAATCCACGATACAGACCAGCAATTCCATCAGTTTTCAATGTCTTCTTGTAGAAATCAACGAGCCCATTAAATTGCCTCTCCCCTCCTTTCTTTGCATTCTTGGGATCATTAGCCAGCCGAGTTCGAGCATAGTCCAAAGAATAAACAACAAGGAGAGAAGATGCATCAGCTGCACCACCAGAGGCCAAGTTTCTAGCAAACCATTTCCAATAACCATCCTTGTCTTTCTTGAAATTAAAGAGCCTCTTAAAGTAATCCTTGAAGGCAAAGTTCAAAGCCTGTGACCAAACAGGAGAGTTAATTACAATCTAACTTTCACATCTTCGCTCCAGTAAGGGAAAAAATTACAAGCTATAAAAACTTATATCAATTTGCATTGCTTTGTAATGTAATTAGAAAAAACAAATGAAAAGTTATATTTACCTGAGTGGCAAAATAACGAATGAGATTTGCAGTGTTTCCTCTCCACAACGCAATAACACCTTCATCCTTGATTGTCCTACCGAAACAATCCCCAATTCCTTTGTATGGTTCAACAAGACGTCCATAATTCAACATTTCATCTTGGTTTTGGATCAATAGTTTGACACGCTCAATAGGGGCAACTGCAATTTTTGATACTGCAGCAGAGACTTTCAAAGGCAAACCTTTTCTGCATCTCTTTTCCAAACACAGAAATTTGGGCATCATAACGACAATTCAAAGGCGCCACGTCCTCTGGCCCAAAGGCTTCTATGGGAAGAGATTCCAGTAAGTCGAAATAGAAGAGATACACAACGATATAGGAATTGTTATTACTATTATACAATAATTGGATGCTCTACTGCATTGCTTATATAAAAACTAAATAATGAAGGGGCAATTCCATTATTTAAGACGGATTATGAAAAGCAGTAACAAGTTATGGTGAGAAAGAAATAAAACCTGGAAAATTGGATGAAACTTGCCAGAACAGGCTTTAACAACCTCCTTCCCAACAATTCCACCAAACATAGCTGCCATGGGATTCAACACTGCACAGGAACCACTTGTGAAATGCTTGAGTATTTGATTTCTTGGCTTCATGATGCTGAACACCAAATTAACTAGACAATTTTTGGGAGCATCAAATTGATGAGATTAAGAAAAGATTTAATGACATCAAATGGCGTGATCTAAATTATGAGATAGCTTCCTGTTTAAGAAAAGACTAAATGATAACACATTGTCAGGTCTCTGAAAAATTCTAACGGAATGGCAATTCACTAGCACATAAATATTTCTACACATTTGGTAATTAATACTATGCAGATGGTATTTTATTTTTATTTTTAAATTTTTAGTATTGCGTCCAATGATAAAAAATGTCTAATCAAGAACTTTAGTCCAATAAACATTAAGAAAAAGGTATTAAAGAAAAATAAAAAATAATATTATTTTAGTCAACCTTAATAAATCTGAAGTTTTCTAATGAATTGATTTCAAACTAATTGTAAAAGGTGGAACATATAGTCTCTACCTATGGCAAGGACTGACAATAAGAAAGAGAAAGAGTATGATAGATAAAGATGAATTGAGTGGGGAAAGGGGGAATGACTATTTTGGAGAACAAAGAAGAAAGGATTTGATGATGTAGAAAATTAAATGAACAAAATCATATTTTGAATGCTATAATCCATATTTTAGGTTTGTGTAGTTAATAATGTCTATTTTGTACAAGTTTATATATAAACTTAATTAAGAATATATGTAAATACAAAAATTTCACTGAGCTTAAGAGAGATTTTATCCCAAACAAAAACATTGAATAGTTTTTTGAAAAATAATGAAAAATCTATGCGTTATCTTTATGACGAAGCTGGCCAAACTTCCTCGAGTTTTGTGGATTGTCAAGATATATATATATATATAATTATTAGTTATATGTTTCCCTTTAAGTATCTATTGTAATAATGGGAATTCTATTAATTTCAAATTGAGTGATACAAAGGCCAATAATGTGGTCATATAATAAGCAAATATTAGATATCAACATTGTAACCATATCATAAATTTTAACACAAAAACAAATAGCATTATCAATGCAATAAAATGGCTATAAATCAACATGTTAGATGCTTTTAAAGAGATGAATATGTAAACATGAAAAAAGAGGGATGCCCACATTTTCTTAGGTTCATTCAATGCTTATTGTTTGCTTTTAGGTTCATTCAATGCTTATTGTTTGCTTTTCAAAATTGTCATTAAGCCACATATTTGCAATTAATATTACTAATAAGTTCCCAATGTCATTATAATTTACACCCATAATGTGTGACTAATAATTGTGTTAATATTTTACAAATCCAAAAGGGGGAAGAAAAGATAACAAAGAAAATGAAATTATGGTTATTGTAGGATCTCAAAAGATTAAGTATGGAAACAAAATGTGATGCTAATTCTCATATTGACAAGGATCAACAATGCTCGTAACCCATGAATTCGAGTGAAGATTTAGAAAGACAAGGTGTCCAAGCTTCTTTGGGAAGCTTTCATTAAGTGACACTAACAATGTTGCATGCATCAATATGATGGTAGGATTATGTAGGTGTGAGCTATGTGATGGATTTAATGTTTTGGAGTGGTACACTACATTAAGAAATAGATGAGAGCCAAAAGGAATACAGATTATTTTAGTATTTCTATGCAAAATCCAAGTATTGGAGGATGAACTCTAAATCATGTTTACATTTAACATCTATCCTCATATAATATAGAGGTGCAATATTCATTGAGAAACCAAGAATTTCCAGTGAAGAAGTTGATGGGTTGTAAAAAATGTGACCCTTCTTTTGAAATTTTATAAAATTTGTCGTCCTTCACAAATAACAAGTGATTTAAAAATTTGCATTTTTTTAAGGGTGATTTTTAAATTACCCATTTAGGAAGGGTTTGAAACCTTGGAAGGGCTAGGAAGGGTTCAATTTTGATAATTGATGGGATGTTAAGGGTTTGAGGCTTAGATCCGCCCCCTAGCTCCGATTTTGCAAAATCCCTAGACCCGATCTGGAAACCCCTATGCTTTGATTCAACATATCCAATGTGTGTATCATATATATATATAGAAAAAACAAAATAAAGTGCCTAGCAATCACACAAAGAATCCACGACACAATACAACAATATTTTTAGGAGCATAAATTTTAAGATTGATTTCAAATATTATTCTTCTAACTAGTAAATGCATAGAATTGTAAATCTACACTTTTTGTGGGACATCCTATCCACAAAATTGAGTTTACAATACTTGACACTCTTAAAATAAGTGAAAGATTTTATTTACTCGAGGCATCTACCTTCTCTTCTTAACAACTCTAGCCTTGGTTGTGATCCCTTAATAAACTATCCAACCAGGTCAATCTTTGAATCTTCAAATTCCGTAACCAAAAATTAATCGGAATTCACCCTCTTATAGGATGTATCCCAAGAGTTAGTTACTATATAGTTCACATGCCTACAATAAGTACTTATCATGACAATTCAACTTCCACGTATTTTGTTACATAATGGTTCAACTTGTTGGTAACCATCTCCAATTTTCCAATCAACAATCTCTAGATGTGTACTCCTACATTAGCGTTCATCTCCCTAACAACTACCTCCAACTAACACATTTCTCTTGACAAGGCTCCCCACTATACATCAATCAACAATGATCCGATTGATTAACTATTTGTCCTTCACTCCTATAAACAACATACATGCACTAGTCAACCATAGTCTAGTCAGTGATAAACTAGTTGATTCTCATATTAGTGAAACTTCTCTAATCAGTTCTTCTTTAATTGACTATACTTAGTTGAGATTTCTTAGTGGAATCTACCTAATCGATCCTTCCCATGTCTTGACTCATAAACTAGGTATGAAAATCCATGGTACACAACATGCTTAAAGAACAAAGAGGGAAAATGATAATTTGACTAAGAAAACCCCTTGAAAATGGTGGGAAACAAGTTTTCGGCCATTGGAGACTGAAATTGAGGCATTTCCAACCACCTAAGACAAACTCAAGAGCACTAATCCCGAGGTTGATCAAGACACCTGGAAGGTATCCCAAGTTGGAAATCTAAAGGGTTTAGCAAAGCCAAATATGTGGCCAAGAGACAAAGGGACCTTATTAAAGCACTAGACATCATGTTGATATGCCATAATCACGTGCTTAGGCTAAGATAAGGTGACCCAAAGGAAAGTAATCCAACATAAGTGAGTTGTCAGAAGGGAAAGTGGAAGGCTATTGTTGTCATCCATGGATGAGTCATGAATGGCAAGTGCGTGATGAACACTCTAGACAACCACATTTGAAGGGGTGGGCGTATGAAAATTATGAATTGCAAAATTGACACATTACATATGGGAGAAAATAGGAATAAAGTTGCAATATAGTTAAGCTTACCATCCTTATATAGATAGTCAAATCGAGATGGTGGCATTCTCCTTCTCTGTTTAACAACTCTAGCCTTAGTTGCAATCCCTTAATCTACTATCCAACCAACTCAGTGATTAAATCTTCAAATTACCTAACCAAATTTTATCACAATTTACCCTCTTATAGGACATATCCTAAGAGTTAGTTATCGGATAATTCACATGCCTACAATAATTAACTGCCATGACAATTCAACTCCTACCTATTTTGTTACATACTGGTTCAACTTGCTGGTAACCATCGCCAATTGTCCAATCAACATTCTCCATATGTGTACTCCTACATTGGTGATCATCTCCCTGATAGCTACCTCCAACTAACACATTTCTCTTGACAAGGCTCCCCACCCTACATTAATTGACGATGATCCAATTAATTAACTATTTGTCCTTTACTCCTATAGACAACATACATGCACAAGACGACAATAGTCTAGTTGATGATAAACTAATTGATTTTTTTTTCAAGTGGTTCACGGAACACCCTCTGAATAGCTCAACGGCTCACTTAAGAGCAAGTGTCACTGGAAGGACTTGAACCTGGGTGGAGAAGATAACAATCTGATAACTCAACCACTCGGGCTAAACCCAATTGACAAACTAATTGATTCTCTTATTAGTGAATCTTCTCTAATTGGTTCTTCTTTCGCTGACTCAATTGAGCTTTCTTAGTGGACTATGCCTAGCCAATCCTTCCCTTGACTTGGCTTATAGATTAGGTATGAAAATCCATGGTACACAACATGCTTAAAGAACAAAGAGGGAAAATGACAATTTGACCAAGTAGACCCCTTGAAAAGTGTGGGAAACAAGTTTTAGGCCAATCGAGACTGAAATTGAGTCATTTCCAACCACTTAAGATAAACTCAAGGGCACTAAGCTTGAGGTTGATCAAGTCACCTTGAAGGTCCCAAGTTGGAAATATAAAGGGTCTAGCCAACCCAAACATGTGACCAAAGAGTCAAGACAAAAGGGGACCTTATTAAAGCACTAGACATCATGTGGATATACCATAGTCATGTGCTTAGGCTAAGATAAAATGACTTAAAGGAAAGTAATCTAACATACGCGAGCTATCAGAGTCCTTATTGTCATCCATAGATAAGTTGTCTATGGCAAGTGCATGATGAAGACTCTCCACAACCATATTTGAAAGGGTAGGCACATGAAGATTATGAATTTTGAAATTGCTAGATTACATGTGTGAGAAAATAGGAATAAAGCTGCAATATAGTTAAGCTTACCATCCTTATATAGATAGTCAAATCGAAGTGGTGAATCAAAGTTTATGTAGTATGTTAATATGTTTACTTGAAAGTTAACCGAGACAATAGGATAAGGTGTTACCATAGGGAGGGTTTTCATGTGATTGGTTAATGAGTAGAATGAAAGGGTTCATCTTGTTTAATATATTGTATGGAAGAACCCTAAAAGGTGTGCCATACTTTTGCTTTGCGGTTGAATATGAGGAGTGATGATACAAAATAATATTCTGAATGTGAGCAACACATTTATACATAGGTTCAAGAGAGGTTGTAGGAGAACCTTGTTAGGGAGTTACACAATGGTAGACTTGGAAAACATTTCCATGAAGAGACCAATGAGCATATTTTTTGAGAGGTGCAACATATGTCAAGTGGTTAATGGCAAAGTGACAATACAAGGTTGTATTCAACATTTCCAATGCTAAAGAATCAAGGGGAAGACATTTCAATGGATTTGTACTCGTGTTGCCAAGAAGACAATGACATACCCACACAACACCTCCAATAGAGGATGTGGGGATCCAAACAAGCAAACATATTCATTCCACAACCAATCAATAATATCTTTGTTGGAAGGCCACTTCTTATGTGGAAACTCCCATTGGCATAAGAATCATTGTATGTTGGAACTTAGATGTGTGTTGCAAACTAGACACCATGACCAATGTGGGATATTGCACAAGAGGAGATAATATTTTAAAGTCATAAAAAATATTCCAAGAGCATATTCATCCCACAACCAATATGCCATTATGTTACTGGTAGGACCCCCCATTAGCATAATGTTCATGGTATGCTGGGACTTATATGTAATTGCAAACCATAGCTCATAACTACTTTGAGATAACACACAAGAGGAGAGGTAGTTTAATAGTTTAAAGTTCTAGAAACTATTTAAAGATGCCAAACATAAGGTATTTGATTATTTACTCTCTTATTTATGGTTCATTGTTTATTATAGCACACACACACCTATATCACAATTCCCACAAAGGAAGTGAGGCCGAACAATTGTGTATAATCGTCTTGCAACAATCAACCAGCATGTTAGTAAGAGGGCACTACCTATGTGGACAACCCCCATTGGCATAACGGTCATGGTAAGCTTAGACCTATATGATGTTATGACTTATAACCAATGTGAGATAACAAAAGAAAAACAATTGCAATTGAAATGAGCATAAAAATTCATGAAAAGACATTCACGTTTATTTCGATTAAGAGTAAAATAATTTGTCAACAATTTTTTGACTCTTTATGTAGACAAGTTTACAGGATAACCCAAATTTAACAAAATTTTTTCTTTACACTAAAATTACAAAATTCTAAATATTTAAATTGCATAATCCAAATATTATAAAAGTTTTTGAAGTAGCTCATAAATTTATATAATAATATTATTCAATTTCAATACATTAAAAATATTATAAAAATTTCAAATTAGATAAGCCAAATTGTTTCCACTTATTCCTTTTAAATATATATATGAAATCAATTTAAAATTCTTTTAGGACAACTCAATCAACTATCAATATCAATAACCTTTAACACTAATCACTATTATAGATGCTTATTGTATCGATATCAATAACCTTTTAACACTAATCTCTATTATAGATGCTTATTGTTTATGATTCCAATCTTTGCAATGTTTTGCTAAACACAAATTTAGAAATAAGTGACTGAAATCCCTCGTATTAATCCCATTGCGTCCTCCTTCATTCCCTGTACAAAGATGGCAATCAGTCTAGATGTGATGGAGGCCCTCTTTGACTTGTCATGTGGGTGAATTACCAAATAATCGAAAATCGTAGTCCTACATTGCCATATCACTCTTGGCATTTCGCACATTTACACCGTCCGCTCGCTGATCTCGTTTTGCCAACAATCTCCTCTGCGTGATCTTACATGCCAAGAACCTTCTCTGACCTCGTTTGCCGGCAATTCATCTCCCTCACATTACATTCAATTTTCTCGAAAAATTAAGAATTACAGAGGAGAACCATGAAACTAGCCGCGAAGGAGAACAGGTTCTATGTTTGGGGAGTCGGGTTGTTCTGCTTGATATTGCTCATGCTTCTCACTCCCACCGTCCCACAGTCGCAGGACTACCACATTTTTGCAGACAGGCGAAATTTCTTCGGTAAGTTTTCCAATTTTCTAGGGCTTTTGTGCGTGAAGACTCCGTGAGATTTGAACTAATGACCACCTGCTGTCAAACGATACTCTTTAAACATGATATCGACCATATTGATCCAACAAAACATGGTACGTTCATAATTATGTTTTATGGTGTTCGTAATTGCCATCATCATTGCTATTTGCCCTTTTTTTAAAAGCCCTGAGACGGTGTTTGCAGGGCAGTGAAATTCATCCTTCATTCAATGCCAAGCTTTTTCATCGATTTTTTCGATATTGAATAGTTTTTAAGATCCCTCCCTTCTGCCCCCTGCCTAGCATCTCGGTTACATCATCTCCTGATGAATAGAAACCGGACTCTGTATAACTCTGCAAGTACTACTGAGCTGACTCCGCTGTGTGAGCTAGCGAGCGGAGTTTAAATTCCTAGTCGAAATCTATGAGACTCAGTTTTGATCAACAGATTTGCCAAGTTTTGCTGTGTTATGTTCCCTGATATTTTTGAGTGTATGTTACCAGATTTTTTTAGTCGTTCGCTCTCCACTTTGGGTTTGCTGAATTTTTTCCGAGTCTGAGTCATATGACTTTGATGTTCGTCCTTCTAATTCGAAAGATCAAGCAACTATCATTGGTTTGGCAAGAATACAAATCTTATAGGGACTGTGGGGATATTGAGCCTCTGACCTATTGTAACCAGATACGTGGGAAGATAAGGGAGCTGAAAGATACGCATAACATACCAAGCATTTTAGGTATCCAAAATACTAGAAATCATGCTTGTATATAATATACGTAGTCATGGAAAAAATAGCTTGTTTGAAACTTATTGGAGGAAGGCTGGCTACTAATGTTTCAGTCAAATCTCTCATAAATCTTATGAGCTTACTTGGCTTTCTATGTTGATCAACAAAATCATTTTACAGAGCTTGTTGCTTGTTGTATCTAGCCTACATAATCCCTAAGAAATTTTCACAAACTGCTTGTTTTACTCCTCAAGATTATCCTCTCGACTGAGTCTATGTTACCAGAAACGAGAAATGGGAATGGTACGGGAAACAGAGTCTAGAGGTTTCACATACAAGAAACAAGGAGAGAGAAAAAACAACAAAATTGAAGATGAAGAAGAGCGGGGAGATCACCAACTACACTCTGAAATGTTAACGTATTTCCCACAGTGAAATTTAGGGCGTCGAAGAAGTCCCTAGGATCCCACACAAACAATGAAGCCTTTTCCTTTCTGATCATAGTACTGCTCAATATAAATCCAGAACTATTGTCATGACTGGTCACAATTGCATAGTCATCTGTCATAATTTTATTTATGCATTTACCAATCTCAATTTGTTGTATCTCACAATCCATGAGAACTCTCTGCAAACTGCTTGTTTTACCTAGCAAGATTATCCTCTAGACTGAGTCTATGTTACCAGAAATGAGAAATGGGAAGCAGAATGAGAAACGGGAACAGTACAAGAAACATAGTCTAGAGGTTTTGTGTACAAGAAACACGGAGAGAGAAAAAACAACAAAATTGAAGATGAAGAAGAGTGGGGAGATCACCAAGTTCACTCTGAAATGTTAACATATTTCCCACAGAGAAATTTAGGGGCTTGAAGAAGTCCCTAGGACCCCACACAAACAATGAAGCCTTTTCCTTTTTGATCGTAATACCTCTCGATAGAAATCCAGAGCTATTGCATAGTCATCTGCCATCATTTTATTCAAGCATTTACGAATCTCAATTATCATGGACAGTTCTATTATCAGTGAGTGGGCAAGTTGATGATAAGCTCACATTCAATGCAATGCCAATTGAAGATACAATGCCCTATTGGAGGGTCAGGAGCTTCACAAGACTTCTCTTTGAGTTGTCCAAGACCTTAGCCACATTAGTGTCTAGGACTAAATATTTTGAAATTTATTTGAATAGAATCTGACCTTTCTGTATAGCAATTTCAGTTGGAAACTTGGAACTATAACCCAACCTTAAAGACTGCAGTCTGTCCTACCCAAACTGAATTTCAAATAATTCAAGCCAAACATGGTCCTGGGTGTTTTTCTCTTCGTTTACTAAACAAACTCTTTTTATACTCTACATCATAAATAAAATTTGAAGAAAAACTAGTTTTATCTCTGCCTTCCTGCAGAGCCTCCTATTTGCTTCTGCATTCATTTTCCCCAAATTCAAATACCATAAGACATGAAAATATTTGGATTCAAAAAATAAAGTAGGAAAGACCATCAATTTTGATACAAGTTACAATTCAGCCAGTTATTAACCAGTTATGGATGCATTTACAATTCAATCATAGTAACCAGTTTTCTACTACCACTCTTATCCCCTATCCCCTATCCCTGTAGTGGAGATCGTATTATTTACACATAATTCTACATGATTTACTTTGAATTTTGTATACCGTATCCATGTGGGATTATTTTTTCTTAAACAGAATTTATTCCCCATCAGACATACATTACCATTTAAAGTTTTCATGAAGATCAGTTGTCTTTCTATAACAAATGGTTCCTAGATGATATACTGAAATGTTGTCTGTCAATCAGTACTAAAAAAATATAGAGAATTTCTTGCGATTCAAGTCCTCTGAGCAGGGTCAAAAGTAGAAATGGACACGAGAACGCCCATAGAAAATGACATTTTTCATCTTGTCCTCATTTCTACACCATTTCCTCAACAAAACGTAAGCTCCTGTTTCGTTATGGTAACATAGGACTGAGTGGTTTCCTTACCCAAATCCTAAGTTACTAGGATCCATACGATTTGCCAGATTTTTGGAAATCCAGGATCCTGATATAGCAGGGAACCAATATGTATAAAAAATATAAATATATTTTTAAAATTCTTAAAAGAAAGATAAAGAAAATTCAAATTTGATGCAATAATTAATGCACATATCACATTTGATACGTGGTACATTATGTCTCATTTGTGTCATATAATAAATCTTCTATAGCATATGATACATGGTACATTTGATTAAAATGTCATATGTTTTCTATATATATTACTTATTTTATCATATATTTTTTGTTAAACTAAACCATGGAGAATATGTAAAGAGACAAAGGGACAGAGAGATATTGTAGTATATCATTATGCTTAGAAATGATATACAAGGGTGTTGTATATATATCAAACAAGTTCTGTTATTCTCATTAGGAACTGCGCATCTGATCTCATTGATATAACATTAACAAATGCCATTTATTACATTTGGCTTAAGTTGCACGAAGCGGGGACGAAATGGGGAAATGAGGAAACGTTGGAAACGTGACCCCCCAAATTTTGGAAACGGGGAAACGTGATATATATATATATATATATATATATATATATATATATATATATATATGAACAAGGAAAAAATTATTATGTATGAGGCTACAAGTACAATGTATCAACTGTGAACAATGAGCATAATAACATAGAAATAAAAGTAAAACATAAGCTCATGCTAATAGTCATCCTCATCTTCATAGTCTTCCTCAAAAATAGAACAAGAAGCATGCTCAGCAGCAGAATGTAGAGAGTGGAAGAAGTATTTCCAATTCCACTTCTAGGTTCCTCAACTTAGTGCAGCAAGAGAGATGTCCAAGTTAGCAAATTTTGACTCGACATCCCAATTTGCACAAGGCCTATTGCTATATTCTGGGACCTGAGTGCTGAAGTCGCTTGTGTGAGGAGAGAATGAAGTGATGTTCTCTTTATAACTTTCTTCAACCTAATTAGAAGCATCTAGAATTAAATTTTATTTTAAAATTTAATGTATTAACCCTTAATTATTGAAATCCGTGGGTGGAAAGAGACTTTACGAGCTGGTTTTTAAAGTGACGGGCTTTTATTTGGCAGGAAACGCGCCATACACGAGAGGAAATGTGTTTCCGTTTGTACGGACGCGTTTCCCATTTAGGAAACGTGTTTCATACGGACGGAAACGAGTTTCCGTCAAGTACCATACGATTTTCCGAGTTTCCAAGGGTGAAACGGGTGCTAGACCCGAGTTTCCTGCAACTTAGCATTTGGCTTATTTCTCATTTAATTACATTACAATGCCTAACACTCCCCTTTAATGGTTATTTTATTTTCCATTACTCCTAAGTCCTAACAACTCATAATTTCTCCAATTAATCCCCAATGAGTGCCTTAGTGAAGATGTCCGCTGCTTGGTCTTGGGACCTCCAGTAAATCAATTCTATCTCTTTGTTCACCTTGACAACGTGCTAACTGCAAAAGTTGTGTCTAGTTTGGTTGTTGTAAGATATATTGATCCTCCTACAAGTTGATGATATAACATTTCATTAACCACCTCTGACAATGAGTGCCTTAGTGAAGATGCTGGCTGCTTGGTCTTGGGACCTCCAGTAAATCAATTCTATCTCTTTGTTCACCTTGACAACATGCTAACTGCAAAAGTTGTGTCTAGTTTGGTTGTTGTAAGATATATCGATCCTCCGACAAGTTGATGATATAACATTTCATTAACCACCTTGGATTTATCATCTTTCGAAAGATTTATGTTTACCTTTATTGGTGTTTTGTTAGGATTGCAATCTTCTATTTTAAACTTGTTTAACAATCCTGAATCATCCTTTGCCTATGAGATGAAAACTTGTTTTGTTGTTGCCAAACTTCAATGCCCAAACAATAATGTAGTAATCCCAAGTCAATGATGTCAAATGATTTGCAAATATTATCTTTTTATTCTTTATTCAACTAAGAACTATTACCCATAATGACTAAGTCATCAACATTACAACCATATTAATAATTTCTTCATTTTTTTCTTTGATATACAATTTAGTATTATAATTGCTTGATCTAAGATACTTATCAATCTTTTCATACCAAGCTTGAGGGCCCTGTTTTAATCATACAAGGCCTTCACCAACTTACATACAAACTTTTCTTCTCCTTCAACAACAAATTCTTCGGGTTGTTCCATATCCCTATTTAGGAATGCACTTTTGACGTCCATCTGATGTACCTGCTATCGAAGCTGTGTTGTAAGAGCTAAAAACATTCTAATTGCAATCAATTTTTTCACAGGAGCAAACATTTCCTCATAGTCTATACCTTCTCTTTGTGCATATCCTTTTAGAACTAACCTGGCTTTATATTTATCAATCGAATCATCTGATTTGAACTTAGTTTGATATACCCATTTACAGTTTACTGGTTTCTTATTTGGAGCTAATTCAGTTAACTTCCAAGTTTTGTTTTTCATTAAAGCATTATATTCTACTTTCATTGCACTTCTCCATTCTTGTTTTTTGTTCGCTTCATTAAAATAGCCGAATCATTCGCAACTTCACTCATCAAAACAAGATTTACATGATAGAATGACCTTGACCTTGTTCTTCTCTCTCTTTGTTGCATCTCATTTGGCTTTGCCTCTAGAAGCATCTTGTAGGACAATTTTGTTAGCTTTGGAGTTGCTTCGAAAGTGTTTACACCATGCTTGGGGGTGTTTCATGTGATGTGGGGTGCATGGTGTATTGGATGACCCTTGTTTGTGCCATGATAGACATACACGTGAGGTGGCTTGCTCATTGATTGCTAGACCTTATCTTTGTGCTTATGTGGCTTTCTTCCTTGGAGCGTTGGAGGCCTATGGAGCTTGGTGACTTCTTCATGATGGCCCCATGGAGGTTGATCGCTTGCTTGGGAGGACGGCTTGCTTTGGGAGAGGAGCATTGGGCATCTTGTAGGAGGGCCTTGAGCTCTACATGGCGTGGGAACATTTAGTTGCTTGCATGGAGGCTTGTGCTTCACTTGAGGATTGAGGGAGTGATCATGTAGATGGGGTGGACTTGGAGGAGCATAAGCATAGGAGGGGCGTTGGAGCTTTGGATACTTGTGGAGGGGGAGCATTGGATCCTTCTTGAGGAGCATTCATGCCTTGGAGTCTTGCTTGTTGGATGTCTTCACCTTGGGGCTTGGCATGTGTCACTTGTAGAGGGAGTGCTTCACATGTGGGCCTATCTTCTTGTGGATAGGTTGCTTGTAGTGGAATAGGACCACTATTATATTGTTGACCTCTCTTACCTCTCATATAAATAGAGGAAGGAGTGAGTGATTTCACATCATCATCATTATACTCACTCTTTGTTAGGGGATGCTTTGTAGGGAGCAAGACTCTAGGGTTCACGAGAAAACTTTCGAGAAGATAAGAGAGAGACATTGGAGATGATACTTGATCTTGTGGATTCATTCATCACTCACTTGTATTAGAGATGTGAGGAGTGGAGCGCACCAGTCTCTCTCTCTTTGTACTGTTTATTGTATTATCACTCTTTTGTCTTGGAGCACTAGAGTCTTGGACAAGTTCAAGGGTAACTATAAGGTTTGGGTTGTTGAGAAATGTAATTGTTGTCACATCCATAGTAGCAGGGATACCATGATACAGATCAGGCTTGTCAGAGGCATGGGCTAGTCCTTTGGTTTAGTTGAGCACATATTTTTCATCCATTTGTGGATTCTTTAAGAGCTTACAGAGCAGTCCGACAGTATCCCATATCATGACTTGGCCTTGCATGACCCCATTGAGAGGACTTGGTTTAGCTATGGTTCACTTTGTAGAGTAGGCAGCTAATATATGTTTTCCTTTGCCCATGAGCAGTCAGAGTTGGTATTTAGGATCGTATTCAGAGACAAGTATATGGCTGAGCAGGTATACTTATTGCATTTGGGTGTTATTACTTGTCTTTCTTACTCATATTACTAGCTTAGACTTAGCATGGTAATTGATAGTGGTGATTGCATTATTTATGGATTTGTTGTGAGTGGATAAATGATCTTCAGTGGTAAGACTTTTTCCTATGCTCGCTAGTATTGCCGACCTTATACAAACTTAACCATACCCTTGTTATGAATGGCACCACTTCTCATGTCTTTCATCCATCCGTTGCCTCCATCTTTGAGATTTGACTTTTGACTTGGACCTGGACTCGTGAGATCAAGGACTTTTCCCCCACTTAGACCTCTATGTTGGATAGACTCCATGTTTACCTGTGTCTCGACTCTCGAGTGTGTGGGTGCACACTGTGTGTCCACCGGATTGTCTCCTTTAGTCTTCTAGCCTAGTTATCCTAAAAAATGCATTGGAAGGACACATGTTATATCTAAAGGATGCAAGGCCAGCTGCGATTAGTTGTGTTTTTGAACACTAGGCCTATTTGAAATGCAAGCAAATAAATCTTCTATAGCTAGTCAGTGGCCAAGGGATGAGCACTCATCCTTTGTATGATGTAAGGCCATTTGCCCCTTTAGGGCAACAGGGTGGTAAATCCATACCTATGGATGGTGGCTAGCAATGGAGGTTAGACCGAGTCATTATCTGGGGCCCACAAGACTATCCATGGCACCTACCCTTGGAGGTTGGCTAGTGAAAGAAAGATCAAATGTTGAATGTGAAATATTGCAAAATCTATGCTAATTGAATGTTATAAATGTTAAGATTATATGCTACCATAGATTAGATTTCCACTTCATTGGCATTTAATACATTATTCACAATAGCGGCATAATAAGGATCTCTGAAAGATACACAATCACAAAGCACAAAACAATATATCCTGGGAAACCCTCAAGGGGAAGAAAACCCAACAAGAACTTCCTCAATATAGATGATCAAAGTACAATGCCCAAAATATGTCTCACAAATAAGAGAGACAAGAAAGACCAAACTCTAGACCCAAGCCAATCCTCCTCCTCCTTCGCAGATATCTCTCTCTATCCCCTAATGCGAATTGCACAAGTGAGTGAATGAATAAATGAAGGAAAGACTCTGTCTATTTATACATTACTTTTCACTTAACCTTTAACCCTAATTGGGCCGACTTCTCTAGGAAGATTCAATATAACATTATATTATATTCTAATGGGTGTTAACGACCTGACTTACAATGGGGGGTTAACCTCATGACTTTTACATGACCAAATATAATAACGACATCCCTGAACGGAGGTAAAACATCCCCGACGGAGTTACAATAATAAAGTACAAGTAGAATATTCTTTGAAGTTACATTAATTTAATACCCCCCCTTAACAAGAAGGGTATTCTACTGACAACAACATCTGCATGTGTAACTCTACACAACATCATTAGAGGGAGGAGGGGCAACATCAACATCATCTGGAACATTGGTTGATACATCTATAAATCATTGGAAGTTCTTCAACATCAACATCAGCAGCACGGAGCTGGAACATTATCATTATCTTCAGTACAGAGTTGAAGTATCATCATCATCATCATCATCTTCAGTACGGAGCTGAAGTATCATCATCTTCAGCACGAGGCTGGAGCATCATCATTTGCAGCACTGGAGCATCCTCATCTACAGTACTGGAACATCATCATCTGCAGCACTGGAGCATCCTCATCTACAATACTGGAACATCATCAGGAGCATCATCACCTGCAACACACATGATCCTTCCTTTCGGAACTAGGGATCGTGGACAATCCTTCCTTTCGGAACTAGGGATCGTGGACAATCCTTCCTTTCGGAACTAGGGATCGTGGACAATCCTTCCTTTCGGAACTAGGGATTCAGTCCAACAACTTTGGTGATCCTTCCTTTCAGAACTAGGGATCATGGACAATGCTTCCTTTCGGAACTCGGGATTCAGTCCAACAACTCTGGTGATCCTTCCTTTCAGAACTCGGGATTTAGTCCAGCAACTCTGGTGATCCTTTCTTTCGAAACTAGGGATCATGGACAATCCTTCCTTTCGGAACCAGGGATTCAGTCCAACAACACTGGTGATCTTTCCTTTTGGAACTAGGGATCATGGACAATCCTTCCTTTCGAACCAGGGATTCAGTCTAACACTCATATCTTAGACAATCCTTCCTTTCGGAACTAGGGATTTAGTCTAAGGATCAACATTTAAGACTATCCTTCCTTTCGGAATTACAGGATCATCTGGCCTGGTATTCGTCAGATACATCAACGACCCAATAATCTGCCTGTATAGAGTCACATCCATCAATTCTGACGAAGTATCAGATAGTAACTTCAAGTTTGTATCCATGGGTGTGGCCATGGCTTTACACTCCAGCATGTCAAATCTTTTTAAGATTTCTACTGCATACTTCCCTTGGTTAAGGAAGATTCCCTCTGGGCTCTGCCATACCTCGAGACCAAGAAAATAATGCATTAAGCCAAGGTATTTCATCTCAAATTCTGTAGCGAGCTTCTTCTTGCACTCTGAGATTTGCTTCTCATTACCTATCAGGAATAAGTCATCCACATATAGTAATAATATGACAGGTTCATCATCCATAACCTTGTAGTAAAGGTTAGAATAAGCTTTACTCTTGGTAAAGCCCAAGCTCGTCAGAAAACTATCAATTCTTCCATACCAAGCTCTTGGAGCTTGCTTCAACCCATACAGAGCCTTCTTTAGTTCGCAGACATGCGTCTCTTTGTTTTCAACCTCAAATCCTTGTGGCTGCTCTATGTACACTTCTTCTTCAATGACGCCATTCAGGAAAGCTGTTTTCACATCCATCTGGTGTAACTTCCACTTCATCGTGGCTGCAAGTGCCATGATGGTTCTAATTGAA
This sequence comes from Larix kaempferi, assembly GCA_027924585.1. Classification (NCBI taxonomy): domain Eukaryota; kingdom Viridiplantae; phylum Streptophyta; class Pinopsida; order Pinales; family Pinaceae; genus Larix; species Larix kaempferi. Next base: position 1,267,115 of record BSBM01000563.1, read on the forward strand.
GTGTACCTTGCTACAAGAGCAAATGTTTCTTCATAATCGATTCCTTCCTTTTGAGAGAATCCACGAGCCACAAATCTAGCTTTTTATTTTTCAATACTTCCATCCGCTGCATGTTTTATCTTGTATATCCATTTGGAAGATACCACACTTTTACCTTCCGGTTTGGGAACTATGTCCCATACATCATTCTTCATTATAGATTGGTATCTTCCATCATAGCTTCTACCCATTCTTTTTTTTGAATGGATTCTTCAAAACAAGTAGGTTCTTTGTCTACAAGATCACACATCTAAGCCACATAACTGGAAAATGGCTTTGGCCTCTTGCTTTCTCTTGTGGAGCCTTCTGGAGCTCCATACTTCTCAGCATCTTGAATAATTTCACGAGCCCAAGTTGGTTTTCTCTTGCGAGAGATAGTCATGGATGGAGGTTCTTGGGGCTCCAACATATCATGATCTTCCAGAGTCTCATCATCGAGAGAGGGTGCAACCTCTGCAACTCTAGGAGCTACATCTTCTTCATATACTTCTTCATGCTGACACTTTCTGGATCTCTTGAGAGCTGCATCTTCATCAAATGTTACATCTTTGCTAATCTCCATGTGATGATAGCCTGGTATATAGATCCTGAAGGCCTTGGATACCTCACAGTATCCAACAAAGATTCCTTTCTTTCTGGAAGGATCCAACTTGGTTCTTTTCTCTTTGGAATATGAACAAAAATTGGACAACCAAATATCTTGAGATGACTTACCTCTGGTTTCTTTCCTGTGAACATCTCTTCGAGGGTTTTGAACCCAAGTGCACTATGGGATATCCTATTTTGGACATATACTGCTGTCCTTGTTGCTTCAACCCATAGATGCACGGGAAGATCTTGATCATGGATCATGGTCTTTACTGCTTCCATAATAGATCGATTCTTTCTTTCAACAACACCATTTTGTTGAGGATTGTAGGGAGTGGTAAGCTCCCTCTTAATCCCAACATCCTTGCAAAAGGCTTCAAAATATTTTGAAGTATATTCTCCTCCATTATCTGACTTGAGTGTCTTGATCTTTCTTTCTGAAAGATTTTTTATCAAGGCTTTGAATTCCTTGAACTTTCCAAATACTTCATCTTTTGTCTTCAAAAAGTAAACCCAAGTCTTTTTAGAATAATCATCAATGAATGCAACATAATATACATACCCACTTAATGATGTTGAAGGCATTGGTCCACATACATCTGAATGAATGAGTTCCAATATCCCTTCCGTCTTGGTGTCGCTCTTCGGAAATGGATTCTTTATGTTCTTTCCCTTTGCACATCCTTTGCATATTCCTTCATGATCAATCTTTAGATTGGGTAATCCTATTACTACCTTGTTTACATGTGGTAAGGATTTGTAGCTTATGTGAGCAAGCCTTCTATGCCATAGTTCGCATGGACTTGTAGTATCATGAATCAAAGCTGCTTCTGAATGTCCTTTCAGTTTGTATAAGCCTCCTTCTTCTATACCAATAACAACAACATCCTTTATAGATTTTCCTTTGGGCCACATGAGAACTTCTCCATCTACAAAGGCAACCCTAAACCCTTTCTTATCCAAAGTTGAGATAGAAAGTAGGTTCTTCTTTAGGCCTGGTACATATAGTACATCCTTCATCTTTATCGGGGTTCCTGAATCAAGCTTGTAGGTAGCTTCTCCTATTCCCTTAATAGGATATTGATAATCATCTGCTAAATATACCTTCTGAGGAGAGTTCTTTTCTTCTAAACTGGAGAGAGTCTTCTTCTGACCTGTCATGTGCTTTGAAGCACCACTATCAATTAACCATGTGTCATTTCTAGGTGTTACGAACCCAGAGAGAGCAGAGAATAAAACATATTCTTCTATTTTTCCTTTGTTTGCTTCCTGGGAGGTTATTCTTCTTCTTCTTCTTCGGCTAAGTAAGCATGATGTCTTTTGTTGCTCTTCTTCTTGTATTCTTCTTTTCTTTCTGGACAATCTTTGGCAATATGTCCCATCTTATCACAATGGAAACATTGATAAGAGAAGAAGTCTCTTTGCTTGTAGTTTCCCTTCTTATACTTTTGAAACTTCTTAGGAGGATGGAACTCCTTATGATTGTCCTTCTTGAAATGAGGTTTTCCCTTTCCTCTCTTAGTATGGGTAGCTAGAACTTGATCATCATCTCTGAGTAATGCTTATCGATTCGCCGCTCTAGCCTCCTCTTGGACACATTCTTCCCATACTACTTCAAATAGTAGACTTTCCTTTCTTGCACACATAGTCCGGATAAAAGAGTCCCAAGGTCTAGTAAGACCATTGAGAGTAGTCATCACCAACTCATCTTCATCAAGGGTGTCTCCAATTGCTTCTAGTTGTTCTTTGAATAGAGAAACCCTTGTAAAATATTCTTGGATAGATTCTCCTTGGCTCATCTTGTACTTTTGAGTTGAGCTCTCAAATTCATCTTCCGATTTATGTTTCTTCCTTCACACATTCTTGTTAGGGCATCAAACATCTCCTTTGGAGTTTTCTTGGAGGACACTTGAGGAATCAAGTGATCTTTAATGGAGTCTGCTATGATCCTCATAGCCCTAATCATATCCTTCTTATGTTTTTCTTTTGCTTCAGCTTCTTTGGGTTCTGGTACAACCTCTTTAACAAATCTGGTAAGATCATTCTCTTCTAGAATGACTCCAATCCGATACTTCCAAGCACGAAAGTTCTCTATACCTTCCAACTTGTCATCAAGCTTGGTTCTTGGTGCCATCTTAACCTGGAGAGTAGAGAATAACCAAAAAATAAAATTTCTCAAAATAAAAAACTGAACTCACCAAAAGATGCGCTTGACTGAGGTGAGTATGCTGGTACACTTGGTTTCTGAAGATTCCAAAATTTCACCCTTGAAAATTGACTTGCGAAATTCTGATCTGTAGTTTTCTGGTTCTCTGGTTTTCTGCAATTTTCTGGTTCAAGGTCAAACTAGGGTTTGAATTTTCGGGAGTTTCACCCACTGAAAAACTTCGATCTCTGTGCCAATAGATGCGCCTAGGAGGGGTGCATTTTCCTATGCCACTTGCACTCAAAAATTCCACTTCTGTGAGAAGCCCTAATTTTATGCTCAGAGAGAGAGAGAGTTTTACCTTGTGAAAGTTGCTCTTTTCAGGCTAGCTCTGATACCATGTTAAGATTATATGCTACCATAGTTTAGGTTTCAACTTCATTGGCATTCAATACATTATTCACAATAGCAGCATAATAAGGATCTCTGAAAGATACACAATCACAAAGCACAAAACAATATATCCTGGGAAACCCTCAAGGGGAAGAAAACCCAGCAAGAACTTCCTCAATATAGATGATCAAAGTACAATGCCCAAAATATGTCTCACAAATAAGAGAGACAAGAAAGACCAAACTCTAGACCCAAGCCAATCCTCCTCCTCCTTCGCAGATCTTCTCTCTCTCCTCTAATGTGAATTGCACAAGTGAGTGAATGAATAAATGAAGGAAAGAATCCTTCTATTTATACATTACTTTTCACTTAACCTTTAACCCTAATTGGGCCGACTTCTCTAGGAAGACTCAATATAGCATTATATTCTAATGGGTGCTAACGACCTGACTTACATTGGAGGGTTAACCTCATGACTTTTACATGACCAAATATAATAACGACATCCCCGAACGGAGGTAAAACATCCCCGACGGAGTTACAATAATAAAGTACAAGTAGAATATTCTTTGAAGTTACATTAATTTAACAATAAAGGATGCTTACTAGAACCTACTGGAGACCTAAGCACTCTACCCATATGTGAGACACTGCCATTCCCTAGTGTTATCTATCCTACACATATCTGAGTGGATTCCTGTTTCCCTTCTTTTCGAGAGATCACAGTGTCAAGGTTTAACAAGTAAAATCCCCTTATCTTAGCCTTGTTTTGTCCATCTCACCCATCATAATAGTTTGGTTAAGTTTGTAAGTGAGCATATTTAAAGGGCTTCATGAAGGAATAAGCATGTACTCTAAACAAGTACTATCTTTGTTAATTGATTGATTTTTCACCATTGTCATGTTACTAATGTGATAGTTGGCTCTTAATATGAATAAAAAAGCATTATCTACCTATTGTTGCTGCAACATCCCCCCACCCAAATTTTAAAAATATTGGGGCCCCTCCTTATTTTTTCGAAAAGGTCCTTTTAAGCCTTTGCCTGTTTAAAATTTAGCTAAGGCTTCTATTTCCTTGGATTCTTTTTTTTTTGTTCTTTGTTCTTTGTTTTTTGTTCTTTGCTTTTTGTTGTTCTTTTGCTAAGGAAAAATTCATCCTTTTCTGTTTTGGTTGCAAATTTTTTAACCCAAAAGCCGCCGTCGTTGCGCATTTCTTAACAATAAAGTTTGCGACGTTCGCGCAAAATTTCAGCCTAAGTTTGGCCGACTGCGGCGCGTATTCCAAGTTTAAAATCGCCGCTAGCAATGTTCGTTTTCCTCCCAAAGCGCATCGCGTTTTTTATCACTAGCTTCCCCGCCTCGGCGCAGTTTTTAAAGTTAACTCCCGCTTCTCCGAACCACTTGGTTGCATCATCTCGTCGCAAGTCCTAATCTTAAAAGCTTCGCTATTGCGCGACCTTTAAATTTAAAATCGCCGCCTTGTTTTCACGTCCCTTTGACCTTACCGTCGTCGCATCTTTTGGGCGCAAATCTTAACACTAGTTTCCCCGCCATCATCGCGTACTCTAAGCTAAATGGCGTCGCTGTAATAATTCCCCGCGCCATGTTCGATTGTGAAATTTAAACGTAAAATCGCCGCCCGACGCGGGGAGATACCATTTGGATTGCCGCCGTGACGCAGCCGAGTTTTTGGGTTTACGTGAAGGTCGGGTTGGCGGAGTTATTTAATGCGCCTTGTGCGGTTTTAATACACCTTTGCATCGAGCCATGTTCCCACCAAACGCCCATTAACCGACCCGTGGGGAATTAATTCTCACACTATATATGCACAGAATGGGGTTTTGATCGTTCATTGTTCCCAAAGCTGAGAAAGTTTCCAGTGTTGGACGTTGGATGATTTCAGTTTCCTATTCACCTGGGTAGACGCGTCAACTGCCGGGGACCATTCCAAGGGTAACAGGTAGGCACTTCTCCCTCTGTTTGCTTGTTCCGAGGAATAACTCCTTTCGAAGCTTGTTTTGACAGTTTTAAAAGGAAAATTGCTTCATTGATAGTCATTTAAGCCACCCACAGTGTTTGAGTTCCTCCTCGTCCATATGCTCTGTAAGAGTTTCTCCACATATTGTGCAGACCTTTTTAACGCTAAGTCGCTTTGTCAGTCTCGACATTAACCCATAAAAGCCTTCCTTTGCGCATGCAATGCCGTCCATCTTCTGCCGTTTTCGCAAGTATTATGGGAAAAAGCTCCCTCCAGTTGTATCTTTCAAATTGAAAAAAGCCGAGCAACCCTTACCGCGAATATCTTTAAGCCATTATTGGCAGTGTCGCGTCCTCTTGGCTCTGTATCGCACATTCTCGAACTAGAAGCAACACCCCGCAGCACACAACGAAAATGCTGCCAACGGCTACCATACTGCATTCGTCAATACGTTGGGCATTAAGTCAAGCCTTTAGCGCGATAACCCCTGCATTGAAGCCATTAACATACGGGTGTTTTCTGTCTCACACCACAATGGCAACTCCCCACGTAATTACGAGTTGGCGCCTGTGTAACAATTTAAGCTGTCACAAGTTATTAACGAATGAGACATTGGCAACTTTCAATATTGTTTTAAATGCACTTATTTTGAAATTATTGCATGAATGATTTTTGTTTAAGAGTCCCTACCATCATTCTAAAAGGATGTTTGAAGTTTGAAAAGAGTCACCCTCTGTTGCTCATTCATTGCTTAGTTACTATGAATTTTGAGTAGTGTTTGTTTTGCTGATTGCGCATAAATCTGTCAACTCCTTATTTGCATTTACTTGCCCTGACAGGTTTTGACATGCATAGGAAGTCCGCCAGAAAGAAGGCTAAGCTCGCCGAGTCTGACTCAGACATAGAAATCTTGCTAGATACTTCACTTGAAACCATGTTTAGCGATACGCAAGCTATCACCGGAGTACTCCCAGGGAGCTCTGCCCTAGAATTTCAGTGGGGCGACTTATATAGGTTTATCAGAGATCAAGATTACCCTCAAGCTCCCCTAGAAGACACTATGGTATATTCAAACATCAAGAAGTCCTGCCTCCATAAGGAAACAACTCATCCTGAGTTATTCCCATGCTCCGAGGTCATTGGTTGGATAATCCCTCATGTTAAGACTGATACAAGGTTCATTAATGACAAGAATGGGATGAACCTAGCATCTTTTGCACCCGAACATATCACAGCCACTTACAAGTTACCCCAGCCAAGAACTTGGTTGGATAATGATTGGATAGCAAAGCAAACTGTGGACCCTCTGGAGTCTGCCAGGAAAATGATGATAAGTGACAGGAAAATCAGACAAAGGCACAACAATGAATATGAAAGTAACCTTCTAGAGACTCCCTATAGACTCATTGTCTTAATGCTGAGTCGGGTTTTCGGCATGCCAAATGGCAATATTTTCAAGCTTGGCTGGGTGCCAGTAATAGTCCATGTGGCCATGTCCGGTACCATCCGGTACCATCTTCAATTGGGCTGACATAATTTCAGAAAGTTTGGTCTCGTAGCTAACTGCTGCCCAAGGAGGACTAACTCAGAAGAAATCGGACTTCTTCATGTCTTCTTATTTGATGGACTGCCTGCTAAGCAAACACACCTTCTCGGATTTGGGTTGTGTATGGAATAGAAAAGAGACTCCTCTCTTTGTGGCTTACCAACCCACATGGGCAAGCAAATATGCAAACCACTACAAGCAGATTTGCGAGAAATTCATCATGCCCCTATATCAACTTATTTTTGTAGAAGAGCCAAATTGCATGTTTGAGAACGCCATGCCCATCATTGAAGAGTTTGGAGATTACTACCACTCCCTAGAAGGCACCTATATCCGAATGAGTGGAGGATCCCAAGCTCCCTTTTTGTTTCCCCAGTATGTTACAGATTTTGTGGTGCACAAGGAAGCCTTAAGGCAACTCTTCGGCATTGGTGGAATTAGCAAGATCCTCACTGAGAGGAAGAAAGGTATATATCCACCAATGCCTTTCACCATTGGCGCATACAGCCTCCCGAGGGAAAAAGAAGGATAAAACTATGCTCAGGGCTTGGAAATCTTTCATTTCGGCACAAGGTTTTTCAGGAGGCATGACCCTTGTGGTAGAGTTGCTAAACATTGCCTTGATGTCAAAAATTCCTTTGAGTACACGCATCTTATGGACCAAGATGAAGAGTTCTTTCGAAGTGCTAGGAACCTAACTGAATTGGGAAAACGCTACTGCAGAAAAGGCGGAAAGGGTTCCACCCCCAAGCCTGTCGGCCTAATCCAAAAGGAGCAAGAGGCAGCAGCTTCTCAATCAGAGGGTTCAAAAGGAATGGAAAAGGAAGAGGAAGAAAGTCTCCAAAAGGAGCAGGAAGTCAGACAGTAGTAAGAGGAGGAAGCCGCACGAATCCAGAGGGAGCAGGAGGCAAAAGCTCTGCAAGAAGAAAAGGAAAGAATTCTACAAGAGCAGGCTGCCAAATTGCAACAAGAAGAAGAAGAAAGAATCTTGCAGGAGCAAGCTGCCAAATTGCAGCAAGAGGATGAGGAGAGAACTATGGTGGAAGAAGCAAATAGGTTACAAGCAGAGTTAGCAGAAAGGCAAGAGAAGGAAGGAGCTGAAAAAGCCGCGGAATAAGGCCCATCCAGCCCGCAGACCATGGACTTAGATCTGCCAAAGTTAAACCAACCAGGGATTGCTGAAGAAGGGGTTGTCTCTACTGAAGAGTTAACACTGACCCCATACAACCCCAGAAAGCAGCGCCAAGTGGCCAACTTGGATTCCGTTTATTTTCATGAATGGAAGAAGGCTATTATTGGTAGATCCGTAAAGAAAATGGAAATTGGATAGGACCTATATGAGCTCAGAGTGTCAGAAACCACACTTGTCCAAAGGACTGACATCGACCCCGTATTCACGGCAGCATGCTTCGTGTCTGCAGCCCAGGCAAGCAAAACGAATGTCGATCATCTTGTTGAAGATGTTAAGAAGTATAGGGAACTTTGCTTCAAGATAAAAGCTGACAGCAAAAAGGAGGTATCAGAGGCAAATGAATTAAAAAGGAAATACAAGGGAACTTGCAAAAGAGAAGGAAGAAACAACTTCGAAAATACTGCAACTCGAAAGTGAAAAGAATACTCTAGAAATGCAATTGGCAATCTCAGAAGATGAGCAAGAAGTCTTAAAGGTCCGTATAACAGAATTAGAAAATCATGAGGCCAACAGTGTGCAACAAATTGACTCTTTCAAACCTTAGTTTGAAAGACTGACACAAGAAAAGGAAGAGCTGTTGGAACAGCTCAAAGAGATAACTTAAAAGAGGCAGGATTTGTCTACTTTTACAAGCAGGCCTGCGACATGCAAGAAAGGATTCATCAATTGCTAGTATTAATTTCTGAAGAAGTCTGCGGGATGAAAGAAATGATCACAAAGATGACAGTCATTGAGGTTGAGGCGCTCAAAATTAAGGACAAGTATGCGCAACACGTGGCAGAAATTAAGGAACAGTTTGAGTGGAGGAAACGAAAATCCGGTTTCCCCTCAAATCTACGCGCTTTAATCGATGAAGAGCTAGACATCGATGCAGGAGTCCTTGAATTTTGCAGGGATTGTGGCAACAGACTAAGTATTGAGATCCAGAAGACCATAAAAAAATGCCACGTTGTTTACTCCAAGATCTGGGAAGCCCACGAGAAATGTCACATGGCTTTACCGCAGATCATTTATGAGTTTCCTAAGAAAGACCAGCGCATGATAGAGTTGCAAGATAATTTGAATGCAGAGTTAGACTATCTAAAGAGGATAGAGGCTATAACCTCAGAAGAACTTCATCAATTCATCGGGCAGATGGTTGTTCACACTCATTTTTTGGAAGCCTGTGCACAGAAGACTGTAGCAGGGACAACGAACATCAAGTTAGATTTGCGCAAGCACAAGATAACACAGAAGGTGACAATCTCATCATGGGAAAAACCATCCTAAGAGAAATTGGCCAGTGGGCTAGTTGTATTCAAGAAGCGGACAAAGCAACAAAAGCAAACGAGCTTGCTGGAGAGAACGAATCAGCAGTAGAGGAGCGACCAAATGAAGCAGCAGGGCCATCTAGGACTTAATTGGTTCATTGTAAAACATGTTAATTGACAACTGTCCTTTTGTTTGTCTTTTGTGGAAAAGGCTTTCACGTATTATTCCAATTTTGTAATTAGGCACTAAATGACAAATTAAAGATTCCTAAAATTAGGGTACACTTGGCAGCTCTAGAAACATTTTGTAAAGCTTTATATAGATGAATAGAAGTTAGAGAAAGGACCTTTTGGCAGGTGAAAAGACATTTTCTATCTTGTACGTGAACTGGTTTGCTACATGTATAAGGAATTCGCTTTTTGCTTAATGAAAGCCCGAGAGACTATGTTTTTTGCCTGAGGGATGTGTTAAATGTTTGCTGGATTATTCCTGTGTCATCTATACATTAATGTGAGACCATTCCTTGCTATTATGAATTGCTTCTATGTGATGAATGTTCTTATATTTTCTGTGCAAAGATGTTTATCTCAAATGAGTAATGGAATGTGTTAATTGAATCAAAGCTATCTTTGATATCTTTTATATTCTGCTGGAATTGCATCTTTATGATTAAATAGCTATATGTCTGATCTTTAGATGTTTCTTTCAGTTTTTTACTCATCTTTACAGTTTGCTCCTTGCAATGATAGATTAGATTTGCTTACACAGTTTTAGATTAATTATCTGCATTTAGCTTAGGGCACTTGCATATCATCTTCAAAATAAAATTACATAAACGGTGGATCGGGCCGCAACCGGTGTAAAGGTTATAAATCTTTAAATCTTACGGTAGCCGGAACCGTTAACCGGACGGATTCCCCACACCAAACGGTGAGCGATCTAATTGGGCTTGCTTACCGGGGAGAATCCCTTGCTGATTGATGCTACGATTTTCGAGGCATCAACACTACCCTTATGCATTGCAAGATCATTCAGATTCCAGTTTAGTCATCAGTTTGGCTATTTTTTGACTTGGCCAACCTAGTTGACTTGGTCAACATATAGGTCTTGAGGCAGATGTGGCTACGATGGTTCGAGATGTTAAGGTAAAGGAACTTTCTTTATTGCTTCTACCTTCTCCGGATCAATCTTGACACCATCTTTGGAGATGATGTGACCCGATAACTTTCCTTCTTCCACCCCTAGAACTGACTTAGCCGAGTTCAAAGATATACTGAATTTTCAACATCTTTCAAATATTTGTCTAAGGTGGCCAATGTGATCAGTTCTTTCCTTAGAAAAAAATGTGAGGTCGTTTTGATATATTTCAATGATTTTCCTGATTAGCTCCTTGAAAGCATAATCCATGGACCTTTGGAAAGTTGCACCAACATTATTCTGAGATATTCATAGGTTCCCCAAGGGGTGATGAATGTAGTTTTATGTCGGTCTTCTTTACTAACCAACACTTGGTTATAACCTGAGAAGCCATTAAGCATTGACATCATGCTTGAACCAGTCACCCTTTGTAACAAGGTTTCCATATTTGGGAGAGGGTAGTTGTCTTTCAAGCATGCCCAGTTTAAATTTATGAAGTCAATGCAAAGTCTAAGATTTCCATTCTTTTTCCTTACAACAACTAGATTTGAACACCATGAGGAGTGTCTAGTTGGGGCGATGATTCCTGCGGCTAACATCTTCTGAAGCTCTTTTAACACAATGGGGGCCACCTTAGGGTTAATCTTTCTCAACTTCCGGCGAAAAGGCTTGGCATCTTCTTTCAATGGGATAGTGTGCTGAAAAACGTCTTCACGATATGACTTGAGCTCATGATATAAAAAGGCAAAAACATCTTGATATTCCCGAACTAAGCTTATAAGGTCATTTCTTTCCTTTTTTGATGTACCCTTACCAATTTTTATTAGCTTAGGTTCTGTTTTGTCCCAATATTTACTTATATGTGATTTCCATCTTTTAAGACTTCCTTTTCGGGTTTATGCCTATCCTGCCTGTCAAAAGTGTGCTCGCACTCAATTATGCTCTTAGGAACTGTGTTCCTAGGCTGATCTTCCTTCTCGGTGTAATCATACTTTTCTTCCTTGTAACTTATTTTACAATCATAGAATTCTTGGACGTTATGAATAAACCTAAGGATTTGCTTGTCATCTTTGAACACTTGCCAATGGTCTATGTTGTCTGGGATGGAGGGTCTAAAGTTTATCTCGAACTTTCCATTTCCTTTGATTAACTCGTCAGTTGGCTGGAGGGTTGAGGCTGCTATTGCAAGCTGAATGGCTTCTTTATTCTCATCTCTAGGAACTGCTATGATGTTTAGGGCATCAAACAATTCCATAGTATCCCATCAAGCTTTCCTATACTTTTTTAACCTCTCACTCTTGCATGCGAAGATATTCCTGATTTGGGAAACAACTAAGTCTGAATCACCTTTTATACTTAACACCTTTATGCCCATGTCCTTAGCAATTTTTAGGCCTTGCAAGAGTGATTCATACTTAACAACATTATGAGAAGCATCAAACTCAAGTTTGAAAGCAAAGTTAAAGGTTTGCTGAGATGGAGAGGTGATAACAATACCGGTCCCTTTGCCTGCTTTGGAATAAGCACCATCGAAACTCATTCTCCAAACTTCACTAATCTTTTCATCTTTAACGTTTTCTTTTAAGGGAGCTAGGAAGTTTGACAAAATGAGATAGCTACCAAAACTATCAGACTCATGGACATACTCATTATCTAACATATTTGGGTCTTCGGCATGGAATTTCCTTTCCTTTTCCCTATACAACCTTACATGAGCATCTTCATTAGCTAGGACCATGGCATAGGTCCAATCCATTTGAATACAACCACCAAGGGAAGCAACCTACTTTCTAGATAACAACATCCCCAATGTACTTGGAACATCTATGACCACTACATCCATAGTTAAGTTTATATCAGGATAGGCTGCTCACTTTACTTGCAAGTTCATGACTATACCTATTACATCAATCTCTCTGGAATCCATTGCACAAACATTCTGATACGGCCTTGTGACATGCAGGTTCAATTGCTCCATGACTTTTCTGGTCATGATGTTGGATGAGGCACCCGAATCAAGCATGCAATTATGGAACAACATGTTATTTACTACTAAGGATACATAATGATAAAATGGAGGATGATCTTCTTTCTGAGGATCCATACTATGTAATATGACAGGTAGGTCTTCATTTACTTTCTTGGGAATGTCAGAAATGACTTCTTTCGGTTTCTTAGGAATGACCTCTTTTGGCTTTTCATGTATCTTATCCTTAGTTTTATCTGGAGCTTTTTCTTTAGACTTGTCACAAACAGTTTCTTTGGGCTTCTCGACATTGTTCTCACTAGGTGCTTCTAATGCTTTTATTAATTTATCCTTTTGACTTGGGATCTTAAGGATTTCAGTTATAGGAACAAGCATTTTTGCACAAGCCATCCAGCTAACCACATCAATATTCAAATATGAGGGCGGAGGATGAGTTACCTTCGGAATATGCAGATCTGACTAGGTTGGAATTGAAGTCATTCTTCTCTGGTGAGTCCTTTGAACTTTTCCATTTCTCTGATCTCTTTTGGAGTAGGCTTTTCCCCAAATATCTTAGTCACATTGTCCTTCTCTTGTGCCATTTCTTTAGCTTGCTTCCATGTTTCTTTAGACAATGCATGAGTTCTGCCAACTGCATTGATGTACTCTGGTTGACTGGGATAACCAACGAAATTGTTTGTTTCAGGAGGACCTTGTTCATTGATGTAATTGAAATTTGGACAAGTTGATTCCTCATGAAACTCATTGCAAGCTCTACAAAAGGGAGGAACCTCTTCGTGACCAAGTTTATTGTTTCAAGTTGATTTGGAATTCTTTGGTCATTGGAAGGAAACTTTCTCTTCCACTTTGGATTTGGGTCTTGGTGGAAATCTTTGGGCAGGAACATGGGATCTATCTCTTTCCATGGCAATGAGTCTGTTCTACACGGCATTTATCTGTGCAACATGATTTGCTTCCATGGCTTTGATGACATCAATTAACTCTCTCAAGGGGTCTTTTGATAGGTCCTTGCTATTTGTTGCTTTGTCTTTACTATCTGGATGTCTGGATGAAGAACTACCCCTTGTGAAACCTGAAATGTTTGACTTTCCTGAAGACTACATGTTTTTGTCAATCTTCTCAGCTAATGTTTGGGCTTTCTTTAAATCACTGGGTTCTTTGTCTCTTAGCTGATACCTCATTTCTCCATTGAATGACTCCGTGTAATATATCAGGATTGAGCCATCAGGAGGTTTAATGTCGTCATGGAGGCTTGAAATGAGATTATTGAATTTTTTGTTAAATTCATCCATGGTCTCATTCTTGTTCTTTTTCATATTATTGAGGGCAGTGAATAGATGTCTATCCTCTTTCTTATCTCCCCATCTAGCCAAGAAGCCTTTTTCAGACTCCTTGAAATTCTTATAACTGTTATTGTCTAGTTCGAAAAACCAATCAAAAGCTTCCTCTTCCAGTAAAAGGGCAAACAACTTCATCAGCACATCTTCATGTTTACCATTCAAACACCATTTCTTAAAACATTGTGATTTTTTTTTTTAATGTGCCTTAGCACTTATTGCATTGTTACCCTGGAAGGAAGGAAAATTTTCAATTGCCTTCTCAGGAATGGCATTAGGGTAACCATTTATAGCGGTAAAATCTAACGGACTAAAAAAGTCTCCCATTTTATTCTCAACTTCAGAATTTTCAAATAAAAAGTGGATATCTAAAACAAACTTAGATTCGAGATTCTCGAGGATTCTACGAGAAGTAAGTTTATTCAATCTTCTCTGATAAACCTTTTCAGGTTTAGGGATGAGAGAAAATAATCCTTCAGAGTTCCTTCTTGTGAATACCTCGTTAAGTTATTTGACAGTGGAGTCGCTAGATGGACTGAGTAAGTTTTAAAAATTCATTGGATGCATCAAACAAAGTAAAAATAAACAAGAAGAAACAAAAAGTCGTAACCCGAGAATGCAAAGGTTTATCCCCGACAACGGCGCCAAAATGTTGCTGCCTAATACACACCTAGGGGGAACGCGACAGAAAACCTTCAAGCCACTCGGTGTGTCCTTGGGGGCAAGTCAGAGTCAATTGCTGTCACCTGATTATTCGACTCCTCCGTCTAGGCTCCTCCTAGCGAAGCCAAGGGGGGTCGTCCCTCTAAAATAAAACTATGGCTTTTACACTACAAAAGAGTAAAAAGCTAATCTAGGAGTTAAAAGAGGGTTGAACAAATTACTAAACCAAAAAAGCATCTGCAGATAAATTAAATGAGCAACAATGTATTTGAGATATCATTCACGACGTATTGGTAGATTGATTTAAACCACTAAAATTGTATAGTAGACTAGTGCCAAAAATGTGTAAATAGTTTTTGTGTTGGGAATGTGCTGCTGATGTCTTGTTGTCAGTTTTAAGCTTATTAGTGAGTGATTATGGGAGTGGGTTGATTCTTTGTTTGGCCCAACTCTAACTTATTCCTTCGAACTGAGCGCAAATGACAACTATACCAAGTGTCCAATGAGGCGATGCATAACCTGCTTAAAGTAGCCCCCTGACTCTGTAGTAAGTTCCGCGCGACCTCTCGAGTTCTAATGATTAAGTTTTTATTGGATTTCCCTATTAAGCTAGTCACTCAAATCCCTTTCTGATTGGCCAACTGTTTAGACTAAGCTGTAGTGGTCAAGAGCATACGAGAACTTGAGCCTTGATTAGTTTTAAGGATTAATTGGTCATGAAGTTGCTTAACTAAACTAATCAAATTTTATTACTTCAAAAGGAAAAATTAAAACAAGTTGTACAACCCGTTAGGACGGATTGTGTGCCTGCATTGTTTTAATCTAGTACTTTAAAAAGAAAACTAAACTAAAGCAAAAATAATGAAAAAATGCAATCCCACGAAAATGACACAGATCTCCCTTGGGGGGGATGGGGGCAGGTGCTGAGTAGCCTGCTTGCTTTTCTTTATTTCTTATTACAAAAGACTCTGCTTCAGGGAATGCCGCTGGTCCTTTATAGTTTGAGGATCTAGACAGCTTACAAAGGTTTGAAAAATTTATCACAAGTAAAGGGTAGCCTCTGGGGGGTCTTGGATGCTCTAAATCTTGGAAAAATGGTCAGCATGCCTCTCTACCTGATCGCTAAAGTCTGCAAAAAAGCAAGCAAATAATGGTCAAATATGCCCCAAAACACTTTAAAAGTGTTTGGAGAAAAAACCTAAAAAATGCACAAAAAGTTTCTAAGTAAAAATAATGCAGAAGGAAGGTAAATGACTAAGGAAAGTCAGCTAGAAAGCTACTTTCCTTAGGATCTTTGTTTGCTTTCGGAAAAAGTCAACCGAATCAAGGCACTTAGATGCCGAATATTAAATGAGATCAAGAAGTAAAACAAGACAAACCAAGCCTTTTGATGTGCAAACTAGAAACTTGATTTGAAAAGCCTACAACACCTAGATCTAGAAACTTAAAAAAAAACCTTGAAAGTTTAATCTAGATTCTTAGTGCGATTCAAAGCAGTAAACCTATTCATCATTTAAGATTTAGAATATAGATTCATGAATGTTTCAAACAAAAGTAACTGGAACCGAAAATAGCTTGAAACAAAGAGAAGGGGAAAGGAAGCTCTTTAAGCGAGAAACCGAGACTTGATGATGAACTTATTGGTTGCTATGGGACTAGATTTGAAAAGAAAGAAGTTAGAAAAACAAGAGATACAAACAAGTTCTCTTTTCCTTCAACCAAAAGGGTACCTGCAGCTTACATCAACTCATGCACAAAGCATTAGATTTGGAAGCATGTATTCAAGAAATCAAAGCCAAAATACTCATAAGCAGATGATGCATTTTAAAACTAGATCTCTAGCATCTATAACAACAAGACTAGATAAGTAAACAAACTTAACTAATCTAGCTTACAAAACCAATAATTGTCCTTACAGTAAACCAAGATCGAAGCAGGAAGTATGTGAACAACTCACTACAAGTAATCTTCATTCAACACATTGATCATCCATCCACACACCAAAGCAACACAATAATTCGACCTCCAAAGTCTCTTTATTCTTATTAAATAACAATGAAATACAATGGCAGAGATTTGCCTCTCAACTCCAACTAGAGCAAATAAGAGAAGGCAGCTGCTTAAATAGCAATTTGCATGCAAATAGGGCGCAAATCCCAAGAGAGGGGCGCATGCATGAAGAGGGAGTTCAACTCTTAGCTCCAAGCTATGATGTAGGATGTGATTGGGAGCCAAATAAAGGGGATTGCGCCACCTCAAGAGAGGTATGCGCACCCCTACCTTGATAACATCAACCTAATAGATGGGTGCCATATGGACAAAGTCACCCATGCTAGAGAAGGGCGCATTCTTTGATTGCTAGTTAACCGGATCTCAGTAGATAAGATTGGAATCAACTTTTTCGATGTTTAAATTGACATAGATTTGATTGCCAATCAATCTAGTTTAACTCCAGACCAACTCTAGACATGTTTCCATTAAATTAGGAAAATGTCTTTTGTCTTTATTATGTCTTTTTTGGCCATTTATTATGTCTTTTTGGCCTTTTTCGAGTAAAATTTAAATTGAGTGAGAAATATTCACTCAATTTATGGGTTTAATGGGTGCTCTGGCTTAGAAAACGAGCATCCCATTGGAAAATTTCACCCACAAACCACTTTTTTATTACAATTTTAATTTTCCAAATTAAACCATTAAAAATGGCTTGATTTTGCGGGAAAATTTTATTTTTCCAAAACAATAAAAAAAACCTATGGGGACCTAGCACATGTTCATATGACTCTAGAATAGTGTCTAACATGGCAATAAACATTGACGCATGAACTTTAATAACCTCCTAAGGCCTAACCCCCAAGGTGAGCATTCTAAGACACAAAGCATAATTGACAAGGGAAAAACCTCCTTGGAATACTCGGATTGGTTGCTGAGTCCCTGGAAGCCAAGTTCTTTACATAACCATCATGCTAGCACACTTTATTACAAACCCTGTGGGGCATGAACATGTGAAAAAAGTTAAAAGAAGAGCCTTGAAAAGGCCCGATTTTAACTTCCGAGCACTGAAATGCACAAGTACTTGTGCAAACTTTGGCGGCTCACTTGAAGTCCAAATGTGTGCAACTCAGTTGATAACAGGCTGCATGGGGAGTTTTTGTGTGACTGGGAAGGTTATCTCCATGTGGAACTCTGTAGTCTTGTTAAAAGGATTCAAAATCAACATGGTGGTGTTGTGACCCCTGCTGGGTTGCTTATGCAATGGTTATTTGAATACACAATCTGAGGCTCTCCCCAGTAGTAGGATTGATAGCAACAAAAAGATGAATTCCCTTGGCCCTGTAATGGGCTCAATTATCAGCATACAAGGAGAGGACACCAAAGCACAGATGACAAGGACTACCACACATCTACTTCTCCTTATTGGTTACTAGGGACTTGGACCATGTTTCTTATTGTGACATGTATTATGAGAGTGATGAGGATTGAGAAGAGATCCCGGTGGGTGCATAGGAGGATCCACAAAGATGTTGATGACTTTGAGGTTGTGGAGGATGAGCAAAAGGAATAGAGGAGTAAATTACTCATAGATGAGAGGGAGTTGCTGGAGTAGGATGTGCCTAGCAGTGAAGAGGTACTACAAGACAAGAGAGGAGCTTATATAGTGGATTAAGTTCTTGATATTCCACATGCCAAGCAGTAAGGCACATGTAGGATCTTCCTTCTTTCCTTTTCTTTTGTTGTCTCTTCTTTTGATTATGGCCTCTTTGACTATGTGGGTCTACTGTGAGTATTGAGGTGGTCCCTCACTTAAGTGGGGGACATTATTCTTGATGTCTTTTGAGGAATAGTATTCGATGGGAGAGAGCTGGCAAACCCTGGATGGTTGTCTTGCTTTGATACTGTATAACACTCTGTAGGGCCTCGGATATGTTGTATCCTGCATCAGATACAAGTATGACCCTAATATGGGGCTGATGTATAGGGCTGATATATATACAGATCCATATATGGCCAGGGCATGCATTTGAAGCTGTATCCCCCAAAACCCAAAATGCTATTTATACAGTTTACCTTTGTATTGCATCAGATCATCTCATTCATATTCAGCAATTATTATTTTATCCTATATAGATTTATCATTTCATGGTTTTGTCCTATTTATTATGGATTCTTGGTTAATGAACCATTTGGTTTGCATTTACATGCTTAATAATGGAAAGGCTGGTAACAGTATATATCGTGCAGACTGCATGGTATTGATGCTGGCTAGTCACATGCTCGATTTTGCTTTCTTCTGTAAATATTGGAGAGCTAAGTGTTCTATTTTGATATATCATCATATCTGACTGGTGAATGAGTTTCAAAAGAAGATATAGGGCTTCTATATGATTTAAATCCATTGAACGATTTGGTTTTGGCTTTGAAATTGCTTATATTGTCATGACATGTGGGTCCCTCATCTAGTGCCTCTGTAGGATATTTAACCCATCTTTCATTGAACCCATTTCAGAAGGTTTACTCTTCAAAACTGGTGAATGTATTTCTTCAAAACTGGTGAATGTCTTTGCTCTTGGCTGCCTATTTGAATTGTGACTTAAGATATGTTATGTTTATTTCTTTCAAATTATTTTGAATAAATATATTTACCTTCCTTAGGGCAATACCTTGGAAAGTTGGAACATGATTAGAGATAGACAATCATATATTAATGGGAATCAGTTATTAGTTTACATCTCTTGTATCTACGATCAACTGTGACATATGCCATCTCCTGTCTGTTGCATGTCTTTGGACATTGTCACTCATCATGCCTTCTGATTGAGCATTAGAAGTATAAAGGCATTATGAATGTTAGCTGTGGATTATTAGTTTTTCTATTTGATTTTTTTTATTGATATACGTGCCAACTAATTGTACATTTATCATTGCTTGATTTCCACTGGTAAATACTTGTTTCTGTTAAATCCAACTGACATCTTGTCCTTTCTGTTGGTATGTTAGGAGTTCCCAATACCTTAAATGTGATTTCAGTCTTTCCCTTTCTAATAATTGGCGTTATTGGATTTGTTCTGTGTCTTCATGGAAATTACTTTGGTTTAAGGTATGACTATTTTATCTCTTCTGAGTTGATAGAATTCTATACATCTTATGCTATCTCTTTGTATATGTTTTTATGTTTATTGTTTTTTTGGCTAATCATGCATTCAGTTTAAGAGGAGAAGTTTGGGGTTGGCTAGCCTTTTATGCTGGAGTTGAAGTCACTGCTTTTACTTCAGCTTATTACCATCTCAAGCCAGATGATGCTCGGCTTGTATGGGACCGTTTACCTGTAAGAATTTTATCATACGTATATGCCTGCCTTGATGCTTTTATTACTTGTCAATTGATGTCATTCTGATTTCCAGCAACTTCTATCTCTATTTTCTTCTAGTTCTTTTTCTCCTGTGTCAGAAATTCATCATTAGGGAAATAACACAGAGTTAATAGTAGTCACGCAGCATCTCTCTTCTTTTCACATGCCTATCCGGTATGACAGTGGTCCTTCTCTATTAAAACTGGGTAACTGTCCAATTACTGTCAAGTTATGTCACTTGTGTTGTTTTTATGTTTCTGTTCAACATTGCATTTCAGGTGACTATTGCATTCATTTCAATTATGGTGATCTTCATCATCGAAAGAATTGATGAGCGCACTGGAACTGCTTCTCTCTTTCCTCTGCTAATCTTGGGTATTGCCAGCATTGCTTACTGGAGGCAAGTACGAGTGTTCAATTTTTCCTTGGTATCTTGATTGCTTGTCATTAGTAGCCATCTTTGGTTGCCGATCCTGTTTAATATATTTCTCTCTTCCATTTTCTTCTTGCAGGCTTTTTGATGATCTTCGCCCATATGTACTTATACAATTTATCCCTTTTATTGCAATTCCAACGATGGCTATTCTATTCCCTCCAAAGTACACACATTCTGTATACTGGTTATGGTCAGCAGGTGTGCAATGCTTGCATAATTTTAATTAACTTTACTGATTAAATGAGTTACCGTAAGCTCATGGTATTCTTATAATTATGCCTAAATTGTATTCTTAAGCTGCCAAACACCTTAGAATATCAGCATGTGACACACCTTCTCCTTTATTGGTTATGATTTCATTATAACCAAAATAAATCCAGCCAATAAACAATCTAACAAAAGGGTTCTTGGTAAAGAACTCTTTGAGAAGTCTATGCCAGCATTGAAAACAATGCATAGCCTCCAGGAGCTAATGTACATGCCTTGTGACTGAAAATGGAAAGAACTAGTCCGAAGGACATTCTAAGAAGTTATACCCTCTAAGCAAGGGTAGGGTAGAGGCCATAAGGTTTAGTGGGACCACACTCATTGACAGTAGCACTCATGATGACAATGATAAAATTTCTGAACCCTAGGTGACTAATTTCTTATGTTCTCAATCAAAGAAATCAATTATAGAATATATTTAGCTGCAGTAATTAATTTCTGAACATTGCATCAATCACACAATAGCTGGAAAAGTAAATAGCGTAAGCATAAATGAAATACACACATAAACACATGATTTCTCGTTGAAATCATCTTCTCATTCCTTACATCAAAGCTTACAAGGCAAACGTCGACAGACTGATAAACCAACAACTGTACGGTTTGTCAGGCCTGGAGTAACTCCAAGAATGGATGCATTTCATTAATGCAAATAACTTCTTTATACTCTCAAGAGTGACTCTTGGTTTTCTGTTTTGAAGAGGTTACGTGACCCTTCAATTCATTATATGGAAACTGAAAACTAATATTTACAATGGAACTGTTATCACACCATAGTAGCTGGGCTACTATTTTTGCTGAGCAGATATCTGCACTTTTCAGAGCTTGGATTTTACAGAGATCAGCTATGATGAGCTTGTTATTTGAGATCACTTATGGATCAGAGCAGTATATTGTATCAGACTTTTATTAGACCTTGTGCCAAGGCTGAACCTTGAGAGCTTGGATTTGATGACCGATGTGACCCTTTGTTCCATACAGTTTCAGTTCAGTGCCCAGTGATTATATTGCAGCAGTGTTTCAGATGTTTATTGATGATTATTAGATGTGATGTGACCTATGGACTTCTAATTATTGGCTTTGGATTATTATCTTGTTGTTTTAGTCATCTTCATAGCATTGACTTGGTATATGATTCATGATGTGGCAGTACTATTTAAAATAAAATGAAATATCTTGGATGATGTTATAATTATAAAATGGATGTATTACTTGCACACTTAAGTTTTCTGACAATTACTCATCGGTTTCACCACCCTTTTATGAACATAGATATGGTCTTTCCTTACATCCTTGTCTGCTAGCTTAGGCACCATTTCATTTGACTCCATCCATCCATGACCTTCCTTATTTGTCTTTCACCCGTGACTTGCCTTCTTGACTTCTTGATACTAAGGACTTCCCCATTTCTACCTTTGTGTTGGACCGCATCCATGTTTGTTTTGTGTCTCGGCTCTGAGTAGGTGACAGAACTTGCCTTTGGTAAGTTGGATTGTATGCCTAAATCATTCTGGTCGGTTGTCCCGATGTTTGGCACTGTGCAGAACTCCTCCTAGTCACTTGAGATGTTGTTGGCTAAAATTGAAAGCTCATGTACTACTTATATTGGAAATGTATTATGAAGGCCTGTGAACTTAAAATTCTAGAATGTGTTTCTTAACACACGTGAATAAAGGCTATAGTGATGAACTGCTAAAATACCCCTCGAAGGGTATGAAAAAGGTCCAAAAAGCAAATGTACTCAAAAGTTATATCTATTATCGCTGACCTTGTATATGTGAATATGCCCCGGATGCAAGCTGCGATTAATTGTGCTTCTTAGCACATGTGAAATCCCAGAGGGGTCAATAGGCCAAAAGGCCATTGAAATGAAATGAATGATCCTAATGAACCTGGATCAACTTGATGTAAACATGATGCCTAAGTTGAATAAACACTCTCTAAACAACTTATCCATTTGTGAGGCACAACCCTTCCCTTTGTTATTTTTGTCCAGCACAGAGTGTAGCTCCCCCTTTCCCCGTCCAAAGTGTCACTTGGTTGATTTTGGTCCAGTCATCCCCATTTGCCTAGCCTTATCCTTAGCCTTCATCCTTAGCTAGCAGTTAGGCCATGTCCAATGGGTGAGTCTGTCATTAAAGCTCTTGTGCAAGTAAAATATAAATAACATTGAAATATATATATGTATTAACTGCCACAGAACGATGTTTATACTTTAAGTTAAGCTGTGAATATGATCTAAAGGAACATGTCTTAGTCTTTGTCATGATCTTGTCCTTGGTTATATGTTGACCTAGTCAAACATAGTTTGACCATGGTCATTCTTGGGATCCGTGATGAGATGGACCACTTGTGCTTATTGATGATGATTGGTGGTCCCACATACACCTATTGATGATTCTATATGTTGGACATATGCTTCAGATGATGGTTGATGCAGTTACTCAGTTTTATTATTATTTCCAGATTATCATATTTTACACTGTCTGGGTATGGTGGGCCCTACAGTTGACCCCTCAGGTCAACCCATGGTGTATGAGTACACATTTCTAGTAGATTTGGGTCTTATGGATCCATTGAGACACTTATCTTTCAGTTCTGGGCACTTCTGATGATGATAGCAACAACTATCCACCTGTTGACCAGTTTTGGGCATGCTGATCCAGCCTGTCCAGCAGAGGCTTGGAGGCCAGTCGTTGCCTAGGGCGCTGTATAGGAAGGGGATGGTCCAGCCACTTGTTTTTACCATTATGCCCCCCTTCCAGACATCCTGGTGCACTCAGTTTGACAGCGCAGGCACCCTGGGTGGCAGTTTGGGCAGTTTAGGGTTTTTCGGGAGGATTAAAAATAGAATAAAAGGGTCACTGAAGAATTCGATTTGGGCAATTGAGGCAAGGTTTTGGCACTTGGTCTTCACAAAGGTCTTCCAGGGTGAACCCCCCATCTTCCAGTCAGTTGGCATCAGTCAGTGGGGTCCACAGTGGCCACAGGAGGCCTTTTACTACATGTCTCTCACAGATTTTGAGGACAAGATTTGATCATTTGTGTTATTTGGACATGTCATAGTCCTATTATTTTATATTATTGTGCCATGGGGATGAGCTAGTGAAGGATTGATACCTCCTAGCCCCACCATGTGTGTCTTGAGTCATGTCCATGTCATATTTGGTGGGCCCATGTATCTTAGCCCCTTTTGGAGGATGACGTCACCCTCACTTAGTCATTTTTAGCTATGACGTCATCCCTCTTTTGAGTGATCGATGTGATATTATGTTTTGGCTCATCTTAGCCATTGATTAGAAGATGAGATCTTTTAATCTCAACCACTCATTTCAAAAAGTGGTTTTGTGGTATAGGGTTTTGGTCTTTATTATCCTATATAAGGAGGAGACCCCCCTATTGTAAAATTCATCTAGAGATTTTTGGCTTTTGGCTATTGGAATAAAAATACTTTCTTGGGCATCTTGGATCTTGGAGTTGGAATGCTTGTGGTGATTGTAAATGCTTCTTCCTCTGCACTGACAGACATTGGTGGCCATCTTGATTTTATCTTCAACTAACATTGTTTTGTAGGCAAAGAAGACGATTTTGAGGAGTGCGTATTGGTGGGGAGGTCTACCCTACAAGCTTCAAGAGGACGTTTTGGGTGACAGGGAGTTGTTTTGTCTTTGTACCAACAATTTCATGTTTCTTCATCTCTTTGCTTGCATCTACTTCCATTCTTGATTGATTGATTGATCTTTGTGTCCTTGATTGACAAGAATAGGGAGGTCGATTTGGTTGAAGGAGGCAAAACTTTGGCAAGAAGGGCCTCATCAAGTTTGGCATTTGATCTTTGTGGGAAGTAATCCTCGTCTCAAGCCTCTTCCATCTTCATTTTTTAGGTATGTTCCATGAGGTATGATATTCTTCTATCCTATCCATCTACTCTCTTTAGATCACAAAACCCTCATTGATTAAAACCCTCATTTTTACATTTTTCTAGATCTACTTGGATCTAGTTTGGCTTTGGGGATAATTTTAAGAACCCACCTCTATAGCATCCACGACAATTCAGATCTATAGTTTAGTGGTCATTAGCCTCCATTTGACCCATTTCCGAAGGCACATTAGCCTATCGAAGGGAGGTCGCACTCCTTGAGGAAGGCTAGTGGGGCTAGTTCCAAGTTGTGGGTAGGTGAGATCCCACTTGATTCAGATAGATCTACATTGATAACCTACCCCTAGTGCTTCACCTCTTTGATTTTTGCCTTGTGGGCTCCATTCCTCATTTTGAGGGTTGTGCCCCACTTGGGTCATTGGGTGATGCATTTTCAACCTTAGATCTATGGAGATTTAGCTCATATTGGGGCATGCCACTTCAAACCCACCTTGATAATTGCCTTTACTAACCCGATCTACATTTTGGTAAAATTTGGACTCCATTTGCCCCCTCATCTCAAGGCACTAGTCTCCCTTGGTCAATTCACACTCCTTGGGGTTAGTGTCATTTGCTAGATCCCATATGTGGGTATTGTCTATCCCATCCTAGATCCATAGATCTACATCTTTGCATACCCCTTAGTACCATCTCACCCCTAACTCTACCTTGTGGGCCCCATTTGGACCATTTCCACTTTTTAAGGAGTGGGCCCCACTTGTGTCTTTTCATGGTAATAGATCTAATTCACTTGAGCTTCATTAAGTGGCCCTAGTCATTCGTTGGTTGAAACACTTGTCACCCCTAAGCCTCTTCAACCATACTTAAACTCTTGGGTCCATTTAACCTAACTACTCATTGGTTTCCGTAACTCACACATTTCCCTAGGAACCTTTGGGTTAGCTAATCTTCATTGATTGGCCAAGGTCTCCCCCTTGGTCTTGATTCGTCTTGATCTAAAGTGAAGAGTGCCTCAGTTATCGTGACTCCCAGCTTGCATTGGGAACCGTGGCATCTCTTGGGTCACCTCTTTAGTTGTCCATCTCCTCTACCATCCCGGATGGGATACCTTTAGGGACAACTACAAGTTGTCTGATAACAGGAACCATAATCCATACTAGTGAAGCACCACTCGGGGCATACTCGCGAGTACCCGCGAGTCTTGCCGAGTGGATGCCCTCCCCGCGTAACCGCCGAAGACTCGTCTTCATACTCACGAACTCGGGTTGACTCGTGGACCTTAGTCATACTCGCCAGATTCGGCTAGCAAAAAAAAATCGCATCTATTTGTTTTTGCTGAGTTCGAGTGTCTGCAAGTTTGCAACTGAGGAGTGAAGCTGTGTGCCGTGATCCCTGAAGCTGCCGTGAAGGAGTGAGGAGTGAAGCCGCTGTGCCGTCTTGCCGCCGTGAGGAGTGAAGCCATGAAGCCGTGACCAGGTTAGTGAAGCCGTGACCAAGTTAGTGAAGCTGTGTGCTGTGTGCCGTGAAGCTACTGTGTGCCATGAAGCTTTGAAGCTGCTGTGTGCTGTGAAGCCGTGAAGTTGCTATGTGCTTTACTATTGCATTAAACTAAAATTTTAAGCTGCCATGAAGCCGTGTGCTGTGTGCCGCGAAGCTGCTATGTGCTTTACTATTACATTAAACTAAATTTTTTATAAAATTTATTAATGTATTACATATTACAGACTATGTATTATGTAATATGTAATACATAAACTAAATTTAGATAATATTATGTAATATGTAAATTTAGTTATTATGCAATACGTAATAGTAATACTATTTAGTAATTTACTTGTTTTAAACTTTATGTAATATTCTATTTTAAATGTAATAGTTAATACTAGTAGTTTAAATTTAAATTTTTTACCTTAAGTTTAAACTTTAAACTAAATTGAAGTTATTTAATTTGTTTATTTTTTTATTGTTTCCATTTTTAATATGTTATTTTTTAAAGTTTTATTTATTTTATTTATTTTAAATCGTTTTTGTAATTTTTTTCAAATATAATTTTAATTTATTAATTCGCTAGGTAACTTAGCTTAAACTTAGGTTAGTGGTTGATTTTTTTTAATATATTATATCTGTAATTTAATTTCTTATGTAATTTTTTTAATATATTATTTATGTAATTTAATTTCTTTATTTTTTTATTATTGTTTTTAACTTTTTAATATATTTGGTTAAGTTTTTTTAATATTTTCTTTCTGTAATTGTAGTTTTATAGCTTATATGGATTGGAAATGCTTTTAAACTCTTTTTTTGGCAAAAAATGTACAATATTTTTATTTTTTTCCTATTTGTCGAGTCTTGCCGAGTCTGTCCCGAGTCTTTCCCGAGTCTACGAGTCATATGCCAGCCGAGTATTTGCTGAGTCCGAGTCGTGCAACATTGATCCATACGGATTTTCCAACAACCCCCCTGTTAATCCAAAGGGGTGGTACTTTGTGTTGATGTGCTTCGTTCGATCATAGAATCTAGGATTCTTGGCCAACTTGATTGCAGAAGTATTGTCAAATAGTAGAAGAGTGGAATTCACTCGTTTCTCCTGCAAATCTTCTAGTATTTTCTTGAGCCACACAATCTCCTTTGTTGCTTCTACAACAACCACATGTTATGCCCTTGTTGTGGAATCTGGAACAGACTATTTGCATGATCGCTAGGAGACAACTGCTGATTCATGACTCATAAGGTAGCCTGAAGTAGACATTCCATTCTCTTTGTCACCATCAAAGTCTGAATTAGAATATCCTATTAGTTGGAAGTCATCCACCTTAGAATATTTGAGTCCAAAGTCTTGAGTCCCCTTCAGGTATCTTAGAACTCATTTTGCAGCAGACCAATGTCCTTAACAAGGTTTTTGCATGCACCTGGAAAGGATCCCAAAAACAAATGAAATATTTGGTCTGGTGGTGGTAAGGTAGATCAGGCCCCCCACAAGCTATTTGTACTTGGTTGCATCCTCAATTTCATTCCCTTCTTTTGATGTGATCTTCAAATTCTGTCATGCCAAACCTGTTCAACAACTCTCCAATGTCACTTCAATTCCCAATTTGTAGTGAAGATGTCCCGAAACTGTCATCTCAAAGCCTTTCTTCAATTCTTTCTTTATGGATGCAATTTAGCTTTCATTGTTCTATGTCATCAATAGATCATCTACATACACCACAAGATATAGAATAGATCTTCTATCCTTCTTGACAAACAATGTTGCATTGTCAAGATTAAAGTGTTTGAAATTCAATTTCAGAAGATGTTTGATTGGCTTTTCATACCGTATGAGGTGCTTGTTTCAGGACATTCAAAGACTTGATGAGTTTGCATACCTTCTGTTCTTGTTCGTTCACAACAAAGCCTTTTGGTTGGGACATGAAGGCATTCTCTTTCAAGTATCCATTCAAGAAAATAGTCTTCACATCCATTTGATGAACTTTCCACTGATTTTGTGCAACCAAAGACATTAGAGTATGGATGCTAGCCCATTTTGTTGTGGGGGGGAAAGTCTCCTCATAGTCAATGCCTTCTTTTTGTTCAAAACCTTTTTCCACAAGCCTTGCCTTATGCTTGACAAATGAGCCGTCCGACTTGTACTTCTCATCATAGTAGCAAGATTCGAGTACGAATTCGAATACAATTCGGATACGATACAGAAAAAATACGTAACGAAAAAAACAAGTATGCATAAAATACGATAGTAGACATCTTATAAATACAAAAAACATGCAATTTTAATTTAAAAAAAATAAGATTATACATAAATCATTCCAAATTTTAACATATCAATCATTATTCATTGAAAACAATTTGAAACATATCTCAAATTCAATTTTGATACATGGCATATCATATAATATAACAATGTTTATGATGTCATCATCCTCATTCCCTCACCAATCCTAATAGAATTACTAAATAAATAATAAAATAATAACAAAAAAATTTAAAATGACAACTACATAGTAAATATAAAATAATTCAAAACTTTAAAAATAAAACTTAAAAATATATATAAATCTACTTTTATACAAATGACTTAAAATAAATAACAATGTTTATGATGTCATAACATAACAATGTTTATGATGTCATCATCCTCATTCCCTCACCAATCCTAATAGAATTACTAAATAAATAATAAAATAATAATAAAAAATTTAAAATGACAACTACATAGTAAATATAAAATGGTTCAAAACTTTAAAAATATACATAAATCTACTTTTATACAAATGACTTAAAAAAATGAAGAACAAAGGAACTACCTAAATATTTTTATACAAAATGACTTAAAAAAAATATAACAAGTAACTACCTAAATACTAAAAAGTAAAACATAAAATAAAAAATTAAAATAACAATTATATATAAAATAAAACTTAAATAAAAAAACTGCATTTAGTCATGTACTAGTAAGTTAGTATACTAGTAAGTTATTATTAGTAACGCAGATGATATAAAAACCTTACTAATAAATTATAATAACTCTAATAATATAACACTATGTATTAATAAATTATAATAACTGGTTGAGTGTACTGAACTCGTATCATTTTGAATGTTCGCCGTATTTTTAACTTTGTTCGAATTTACGTATAGCAACTGCTAATGCGACCGTATTTTGCTACTATGCTTCTCGTAGACCCACTTGCAACCAATTGGTTTGGTTCCAAATGGAGGGTCCACTAACTTCCATGTCCCATTCTTGATGAGAGCATCATATTCATTCTGCATGGCTTCTTTCCACTCATCATGAGCAACAACTTCTTCAAAGGAAGTTGGTTCACGGTTAGCAGATATGATACATCTATATCTTCTATGTCACTTGAATTTGAATTATCTGCTTCTCCTCCATCTTCTTGTCTCATCAAACTTCTGGTTCCTGTCTTTTCAACTTCATCAGAATGAACACTTTCAAGTGTCTTAGTGACCCATTTTGAAACTTTTTGTGAGGGTCCAGGTTGCTGACCTGGAGGTGCTTCATTCCCTTAAAGGTTCAGTCTTCCAATCTTCTCAATCACATCATCCAATTGAACCTCCTATTTTTTTCAAGTGGTAGGAACTTCTTCATGAGGGGGAGATGGTGCTGCAAAAAGAGATTCCAAGGATTGATCCAAGATAGGGACCCCCCCTTCAAGATGTGGAATCTCATTGTCAAATTCATGAAATGTCTTTACGTGGGTAAATTTATCCAAACGATCAAGCTTCCTCTCAATAGTCTTGTCATTTTTATTCATTTCAAGAAAAATGACATCTCTAGAAAGTATAAACTTTTTGTTTACCTCATCGTAAAGATGATATACCTTGGTGGTATTTGAGTAACTATTAACCCCTAGATCTACCCATTGGCAATCTAGAGGGTTAAGGGCCAGCACATTCCATTAGGCTGGTATTCAGACAATGTTTCTAGAGACAACGTTCTTTGAGCTAGGGTTGGTTCCCATTGAGTTTAGGTATAGGATTGGTTCAATGATGTTTTCCTGATTCAGAGACATGTAGTTCACATGTTTTTGTTAGATTTAGGTTGCTATTTTCTGCAATACTCCTATACTTTAGGAGATAGGGTTCATAGGTTTGCATGTCAGAGATAATCACATTTTCGGTATCCTTGTGAGCTTAGGATTCTAGTGAGCCTTTTTCTGATGACATGCATGATACTTCTATTTTTGGTAGCTAGGGTTTGACTTGCATGGCACTATCAAGGGCATGCATGGACATGCATGTTTTTGCATGCCAAATATTCAAACATGCAAGCAATTTTCTATTTTTAGAAGTGGGTCATGCATGTGTGACATATGGCAATCTCAATTGATGACACATGGCAGCTTTCAATTGTGACATGTGGTAGGATCTAGGTGCCTACATGAGTCAACAATGATGTGGCGACTGCTTGAGTTCACTAAAGGGTTTCATGAGTTATCAGAGTGCATGCCTTGGTCAATGGAGACAACTAGGTCGCTTGCATGGTTAAGGGAGTGAGGTGGCATCAAGGCGAGTTAATTTGATGTCCGCGTTAGTTTATTAAAGCGCCCTCCTTGGTAGATTGAAGTAAGGAGCACTTCACATCAGTTCGCTTGCAGTTACTCTCAGTTTACCTTTACTTCTTTGGTGTGCATGTGCTTCTCTCACTTTACTTAGGATCTAACTCAAAGTATCTTCACTTGAATTAGTGCTTTTGACACCTCAGTGCTCTGGCTCATTGCCACTCAACTCAAAGATACTTCGAGAAAGACTAGTTCGCACGAATTTTTTGACTATACTCTCAACTAGTCTAACTAAAACACGTCCTTGCTTCACTCTCCACTTCACATCAGTTTTGTTCAAGTTCATCTCCACTCCGTTAATGCACATGGAATCTCCACTTCACCCCATTGAGTTAGTTAAAGCGCATGAGGAAAGACTTCACATGGACTAAGCAGATGGTTTACTTCACTCAAAGTCTCACCTAGTCAACAAGGTGCCTACCTGTCATCACTCTACTCCATCATTACTTCACTCCAGTGCATCTCTTGAGGATCAGGGCGCATGGTCTCTTCACAACAATTCATCAATAGTCAAACCACATGTGTCTCCATTCGAATCTGACGCATCCTCACCTAGGTTAACCAATGCACATTGGATTACTCTTTAAAAGGAAGGGGTCGCTATTGTTTGATCGTTGGATTTTCTTCAGTAGGAGCATACTCTTTCACCTTCTCTGCTTTCTCTTCTAGCTTCTATATTCTTGTGCAAGAAACATCATTGTACTGGTTCCATATCTGTCTCTTTGGTGCAATCAACCTTTTGTTTTATGCAAAATAAAGCTTGGTTATGCTCGTATCCGACTCTCTAAGTTTGATGGTATCTTGATGAGTTTTTGTGCAATATTATAGAATTTTCCAGCCTTTTATCTAGGTAGAATCTACCATTTATAAGCGCTTTCAATCTTTGTTTTTTTCATTTTTTTCTTAAGCTAACATTGAAGGGAATTCCACCACAATTTATAAAATCAATCATGGTAATCCCTTTGGCTACTCAATCGTAGACCAAAGATTTTTTCTTGTTACTGTTTTATTGTGTTTTATTGCAGATTTATAGGTTGAAGGCAACGTAGGAGTTCTATTAGTGACACATTGGGTAGTTTTCTCCTAAAAGTTACACATATTTTTGATTGTTGATTCACATAATTATTCATATTTCGTATGTGCAGAAATTTGTGCTAACAAATTGGCACTGTTGCCAAGGATCATTATCAGTTGTCGGCTTTTATAGTGACATTGGTGAGATTTGTTTGATTTGATTTTTAATTTATTTCATCTCACTTGGCGACTCCACTTTTACAAGGTCTTATCAGGTTGGACAATCATAAGATCTCTATGATTTGACCATGCACAAGGCACAATTTCGGGCCTTAAAGAACTTGAAATTCTATTCCGGAACATGAGGGTAGGCCACTTCAGTTTCCCCTAGCGACTCCACTGATGGAAGAATCATGATTGATCATGGATGCTGAGTACATAAAATGGATGTGGGATAATGAAGCCCTCTCAATGGAGTTATCTTGTATTAAGAAGAGAAAAGATGAAACTATACTTGCTTTCCATGGTCATTTTACCCACACATCGAATAAGATTCATCCATCATTCAAAAGGGGCATTGTATTGGATTTTTTCTTTGCTTTTGATCTAGAATTTTGTTCCCTCTTATGGAATGAGCAACCAACAAGTATAGGGAAAGCTTTTTGCATTACCCTGAGAGTAGAGGAATTCCTTGTTGTTGAGAAGGAACATAATAACAGAAGTTGTGCATGTAATGAACTGCCTGATAATGACTCTTACACGGATGATCACAAAACAATGGTTGCACCTTTTGAGCCATTTGCAGAATCCCATAAATATGAAGAGGACAAGTTGAGTTTACAAATGGATTTCTTGAGTAATGATGATAAAGTTCAAAAGGAAGAAGAACAAATCAGCCTTGTATATTTTATTCTTCAAGAAGATCCTCCTGTAGATCATTGTTTGGATATTAGGGTTAGTCATGATTCGATTAAGTCCAGGATGATGGAGGTGTTTTAGGAAGCATATTTGAAAATTTTTGGATTTTCTATTTTGGAGAGGTCCATTCATTCACATGACAAGTTTGTCCAACTTTTACCAAAGTTAACTTTTTTAACTTTTTGACTTGGCCAAAAGGGGGTTTGACTTGGTCAACAAGACCAACCTGTAGTGTGTGATCATATTTCATCATATTCAACATATTGAAGTCTTTGAAAGCAAATTAAATCCTTCCAAATGTTTTTTTTAAGGACTAAAAGGCATTAATTAAAGGTTTCTCTTAAGTTTTCAATTAAAGAGGATTAAGTCCAACATTAATAATTTGGAACAATGATTAAATGAAGAATTCAAATAAGTTTTTGGCTTTTTATGGATTGGTATTGGTTAATAAAGCATCATGGACTTCATTCAAGGCAACTTCCAATTGTTTCTCTCATGGATTGTTCAAAAACAAATTAATAGGTGATTATTAATTAGACTTCATAAAGTTCGATTTAAAAATTGCCTAACTCTAGCAGTGAGTAAGTTAAATGGCAATGGGAATGTAATTGAGCAAATATTGAAGTGGGTCTCTTCAAAGGTGAATCTAATGACAAATTAGCTATTACTTGGCATTCTCCACATGTGTTTGGGCCCCATCTAGCAAGCTCTCATCAAGGGGGGTGCACTTTTCTCCTAGGGGGCATATTTGTCTATTTTAGCCATTTCTTTTTACAGTCAGTCATCCAAATCAACTTACAACTCAACAAGGACGTCTTTTAGATGATCTATCTCAGCATTTTGATGCATTACTTTATCATTTTTGGTCCCCACATGTGTCCAAATGGAAAAGTGCGCCTCTCCCTTAAGGGGGCGATTTCCAACTTGTATAACTCAACAAATAATGTTTTAAATCTCAGCCATTGATGTAAAGGGTAAGACTCAAATGAAGATCTCATCCCTTTATCTCTTTAGAGTTAGGGATTTTTCTCTCTCTTCATCTTTAAAAAGAGATTGAGCCTCATTTTGTAGTGGAGTTAGTTTGCTACAACATTATAAAAGATTTCTGATTTCTGAAAATTATCTACAGTGTTCCTTGTGTTGTGAGTAGAGGGATTTGGCTCTTGCTTTCCTCTTGTTATCACATCCATGTTAGTTGGAGCTACCATGCTGCAGATTGTGTGGTCGGGGACCATACTATACTTTTTTTTCCAGATCAGAGATCGGATGCCTTCAGAGGAGGCACACAATTTTGTTCAGATTGCCCCGAGCAGACATATCAATGGGGACAGATGATTGATTGTATTGTCCAAACATGTATACATTATTGCCTACAGAGGCACCCTTCCTTGCCAGGCTTTGCATAAGCCCATTGAGACAGTTGCCTAGCCATATTTTTTATTGAGAGTACAGAGTATTGCTGGTTTACCACTTATTGCCCAGATTCAGTTGAGATCCAGTTTCAGAGTCAGCTTCAGCAGCAGGTATATGGTGCAACAGGTATAGCATTTGATGTTTTATTGCTTATGTTGTTGATTAGACTTGTTTATACATGATAGTACATTGACTTTACATATTATGTTGATGTGGTGATCTAGTTGTTATTATGATGTGTTTGGCCCTTGATGATGTCAGTCCATCCCATTCAGTAGGCTCCTGTCTATGCACACTGGATCACATCCCCACTATTGGTATAGACTTGGTCACTTAGTCCCCCTAGGCAGCTGACTTTGGATCCACATTCACTTTCTCCACCCATCCGACTCATTCATGATTGATCTTGCCTGACTCGGATTCTGATTTGTGACCTTGAGGATCCCCTTCCCCACTGATCTCTGAGTATGCCATGATTCCCTGTCTTTTGTGCCTTGGCTCTTTAGTGTGTGAGATGCACTCTCAAACCTGGGATTTGCTCCTGTCGGTTGCCCTCGATGTTGCAATGCAGTATAGGATTGTGTAGCCTCACCGGGTGTTCCCCATTGGTCATTGAAGCATTTATGCTCAACCCCATTACTCTGCAGTATGAGCACCTTGATTATATCTATTGAGATATGTATGTAGCCCAAAAGGGCCTTGATGTAAAATGAAGAAATGAAGAATTGTAAAGCAAGCCAAAAACGCTATTGTAAATGTAAAATCTAGCCAAAAAGGCTAAGTATGAAATTCATTGTAAAATCCATGCAATGTGTTTGTAAACACACATGGACACAGGTCAGCCGTACATATCAGCTTTGTAGTGGTTATTTCCTCACCTAGTCCTGCGAGGCAAGGAGGTGAGAGGGAGCAAGGGACAAGCTCAAGATTGTCTCCTAGAGTCTCAAGTTACGATTTGCTGGACACCCAGTTTGGCGGCTCTAGAAAAGATCCCCACGGAGTCTTATTAAGGCACGGATGTGAGTTGTGAGGTACTTGTTAGATGACCAGTGGTGGTTTCCCTACACTATACCCATTTGTGAGGCACCGCCCTTCCTCGTGTTTTGTCATGGTATGCTTATCTCAGTGGACCCCGCTTTCCCGAGTTATCCAAAGGGCCACATGATCTTAGTCCTTGTCATCCCTTATCCTTCACCTTATTTTTCACCTCACCCAAAGTCAACTAGGTGGTCAAGTCTATAGGTTGTGCATAGCAGTTGAGTCTTTTGGATGTGGTGGGCCCACCTCACCAGGGGCCTCGTGTTTTTTGAGATATTATGTATTTTGATCACCATATTGACATTTTATTGTTTAGTAATGCACTAACGTGTATAAGGAAGCCTATTGCTTCATATTGCATACAGGTATTCAGCTAGCACTATGTTGACCATATTTGACTTGGTCAAACTAGGTTGACCAGGCCAAAAATGGGCCCGAAAAAATATTGCGATCGAAATTTCGATTTTGGTCACTTGTATTCTATTGGGGTCCTATATGAACCTCCAAGTATCAGAATTGGAAAATGTTGAGGCAGCAATGAAATTTTTAATTATTATTGGTCATTAATGACCTGTTTTAATTAAAAATCATGGATTTTGGGCAAACAGTGCCTAAGTGATGGATCGTGGTCGTTCAAGTGACCATATCTACTATTTTTGGGGTCCACGATTGCATTGCAACAGACGGTTCGACAATCCGGGCACTATAAGTGGGTCAAAAGCCCAATTTACACCTTCAGCAATAAAAACCAGCAGTTAATTAAAGGAAAAATCAAAATTTGGCAAAGGCAACTATGGCAAATGGAAAAATCAAAGGCTGGCTAATACAAGGGTGACTTGTAAGGTAATTTGGTAATGTTTGGACATTGTATTTTTGGTTGTGGGTCCCTCCATTGGACCAACTCACTATAGAGGTCGAATTTGCCCATGGGGGCGTTTTTCTCCACCTAGGCAATTTCGATTTGGATGTTTATTGTTATGTGGGACTTTAATGTATTATGTTGGGGGGATAAAACACCATATAGACACCCCCCATCCTTGTTCTATGTATTGTATGGACCCCACAATGGGTCCCCCACTCCACTTGTGCGTTACACTTGGGCAATTCGCACCCCCTCTTGAAGCTCATCCCCACCATCGATTTGAGGCTTGGGAAAGTTAATCCCAACCATTGGTTTTGGGGGGAATGAAGCTAGGTTTTGAGCCATCTCTATAAGAGAATGAGCTCACTCCATTTCTACCTCTCTTGGGCATTTTTTGTAAACACTTAGACTGAAATAGAGAAGAGATTCTTGAGAGTTCTTGAGACATTGTTGCTTGGATGAATGTTGTGATGATTGATAGCCATTTGCTGATGTATTGATGAGTTTTCTAGTGCATTTATCCATCTCCTACAACTGAAACGAATTGCAAGTTGGAAGGCCACTTGAAGAGGGGTGCATTTTTTGGAATGGGAGCTCCACACTTGGGTTTTTCTTCAAGGATTTTTAAAGAGGGAGTTGAATTTGCTGTTTATCATTCAATTTCTCAATTATTTGCCTTTCATTTTGCTGTGTTAACTATCTATTTGTTGCAGATTTCTGACTTTCCATTTCTTGTGGCAGATAGCTAGGGCGCACTTGCTCTCCGGCTGGCTCAAACGCTTAGGGAAAGCGCTGGCTGCTCATCACTTGGATTCAACAAGTGGTCTTCACACAAATATTCAGCCATTCATCTTTGTTTCAGGTATTCCTCTCATGCTCAATTCTCTAGTTAGATTTTTGATGTGTTTGCTAAGCTGAAACTGCATGTAAAACCAAGAGAATATTAAAAACTAAAAATTTGACCGTAGGAACTTAAATTTCTCTCCAAACCCGCTTATTATTTGTTCTTAAAAGCCTATATCTCAAGTTTCGTTTAATTCCGACTCCATCTTCCCATAGATCTAGCACTGGTCGTTTTTGCCAAAAATGCCCCACTTGGGCGTTTTTCTCTGTCTGCTTGAGTGGGTCATTTTGGGGTTGTGGGTACTCTTGATTTGGGTTTGTATCGCCATTTTATTATAAGAAATCAAGTTATCATTTGCTGAAAGTGATTAAAAACCTTAATTTTACGCTGCCCTAGGTCCACTAATCTTTGAATCAATCTCTCCCTTGGGCAGATTTTCATTTGTTAATCACTTCTAGTATTGTTTACATCCTTAGTTGATTTTCAGCCATCTAATCTGTTATTTTCATCACAATCTATTGCTGGTCACATTTCATTTACGTGCTTATTTCATTTGTTTGTCCAACCGGTGGCTGAAACTAGACTTAGGAGTTCATTTACACTCATCTCTTGTCTTTATCTCTTTATATTTCCTAGGATTTGGGTGTATTTTTGTCTCTCAACCTTCATCGGTTGAGCGGGGTCTCCCCCCTAACTTGGCTACGTGCCTCGTCTGAAGTGACAATAGCCTTGTCCGTTGTGACTTCCGTTCCTTGAGTGGAGGACTTGGCCATTGTTGGTTACACCTTCCTAGCTGCTCACCCTCTACCATCCCTGTTGGGACACCTTCCACTAGCAGCTAGAGATAGTGTGATAACACCTCTTTCATGTGTTTATGTAGTAGATCTATGTTGAGGCAAGATCGTTTTTATTTATTTATGTCTGAATCTGATTTCTTCAACTGTGCAAGTCGCCTTGGGAGTTTTGGTGAGGAATTCCACTAAGAAAATTTACTGTTTTTTGCTTCTCTTTTCTTGGGTTTT
Organism: Larix kaempferi; assembly: GCA_027924585.1. Classification (NCBI taxonomy): domain Eukaryota; kingdom Viridiplantae; phylum Streptophyta; class Pinopsida; order Pinales; family Pinaceae; genus Larix; species Larix kaempferi. Next base: position 1,304,493 of record BSBM01000563.1, read on the forward strand.
ATTTCTCGCTGTTCATAGATATTATTCCTAAGTTTCCAGGGTACCTGTACTCGGGGGTAGGGTACACGTATCCGTACCGAGTACTTGGGTACTCGTAAGGTACGTTTCCTGCCGTACCCTGATGTACCCCATACTGGCTCCACGTACTCGAGATGCCATTATAAAAAAAGGGATACTTATAGGCAAAATGGTACCTTGTACCCCATGTTTGGGTACTCCGTACCCCATGTTTGGGTACTCCAGGGGTACGACCGACTCAATAACATGCAATCCGTTGGGGAAAATGTAATGACCCCCAACCAAATCTGAACTAATTTTTTGCTAACTGCATATGGAGTCTGGTTCAAGACTTATGTCAAACAATTTGCAACACTGCTCAAATTCCACTGAATATTGTCCATATCTGGTAGACTGATTTTGCATTGATTTACAATGAATGTTTTTATGGTTTTATGTTTAGCACTCATGGTACATAATTTGACTACCAAATGTGCACATAAAAATTATACATATGTATTTAATAGTGAGAAATACACTCACATCAATCCAGGAATATATTTGCAATTTTTTATTTCCTGTAACAACAATACAAATAGGTGTTTAAAATAAGATTTCAAGTGTACTTTCAGGTTTGAGTTTGACTGTTTGTTACAGCTGCTTGGTACAATGATTTATCAAATTTTATGTAACTTCTAGTATTCCAATTGATATCTACTGAGTCTATGATTTATCAAATTTTATGTTTCAAATTTTCAATGTGAATGTTCATTGTTCAATGAATCATTGAATTTAGAATTATGAATCATGATTCATAATTTATGGAGAAATCTGAAATATGATGAATATATATATATATATATATATACACACACAGTACCCTCGACGTACCCAAGTACCATGTTTCAAAAAGTGGTGTCCCCGTACCTGTCACCGTCCGCGTACCCAAGTTTCCCGGCAACTTAGTATTATTCTAATTTGTTTGTTGGTTTGGTTGCAAGGTTTGGAATTTCAATCTTGAATTCCATTTCACTAATACTTTCCTAGTTTGCAGGTTGGAAGACAACGTGGATATAAGACGGTGCCCCAACTAGATTAACTTGGCTGATTGCTCAACGGCTTCATCAAGCTCAGCTATCATTTGCATTTCAACTGCTAGGAGGGGTAAATCAACTCCCTACCCAAGCTACAAGGCACCTCTAGAATTTCTCTTGTACCCTCACTTTCTCCATCAACCAAAATGCATTTTTCTTATTTTGTTGTAGCACGAAGAAAGGATTTACAATTTGCTGGGTTGAAATATCTTGCTTCCTAGGCATTTACATCTAAATTAATACTTTGCATGCAAATTTGAGCCAAATCTATCTTAGAACCCTAGGATTAAGGCACTGGAAAATCATTCTTGCACAGCATTTAGCCTAGCAAGAGTTTATTTGGACTTGGTGTGATTTATTTGCTTGCTATTATACATTTCTAGAATATGATATATTAAAACCAGCAAGCTATTTATGTGTTGAGACCTACTTTAACTCATACCAGGAGTCATATTTCACTCACGAACTTCAGATCCAAGCTCTAAACTCATTTATAAAAAAAATATGAACTTAAACAAATGCTGATAACCATTAAAACTTAGCACATAAAGCCTATTAGTGACATACATGCTTAAATTTCCTAGGTACACACATAACTCGACTATTATAAACTACTATTTCTTGCCATTTAAAACCCTAAGACAACCATTTACCTCTGTGGCCTAGTTATTTCTTTTGTATCTATTCTTGTGAGTAGCTTGTACCTTTTGTTTCTATTATTCCTAGTTACTCATTTCACTTAAGGGGCCATTTCAATCCATTAAACTCAAACCCTTTTAGTATTCCCCCACAAGGTGCCACATTTTTAGCCCTTTGTTAATTTCCAAGGTACATTGTCCCCTAGAAATCGATCTAGCAAGTACTATGGGAAAGCCGGTTTTAATTGGCAAGTACCTAGAAAAGCTTGACCGGGGTCACCTCCTGTGGTTAGTCCATGTCTACCTTGGTGGATCTGAGAAAACTAAAGAGAGAGGGCTTTGTCCATGTGACACTTTGGGGTAGTGTCTTGAGGTTCCACCAGTTTAGCAGTCGATTAGTCCTTGTAATCTCAAGGCTACTAGGTTGTGCAACAACAGGCACATAATTGCAGCTAGAAGGGTGTTAGAAATGCTAATGTCTCTAAGCCTTTGGAGTAGGGTCTCTTGTGGAGTTGAGTCAAATGCTTCCAGAAAGTCTTCAAAGCAACAATATATTTTTGAAGAATGATACCTCGCCTCCTCTATGATGGTTAGGGTGTATCGATGTGATCAATGGTTTGATGCGTCGGTGGAAATCCAACTTGTCCTCTAGCTCAAAGGTGTCTCCTCTAGCTCGAAGGTGTCTTTGCTCAAGCTCCTTGGTAAGCTTTAGATGGCGTGTAGTAGCTTAGAGTTTTGAAAAGTGCGATGAGACCAATTGTGTGGGAAGCCTACGATGACAACATGATTAAATAGATTGACAATGTGGTCATCACGAGCATGAAGACCATGTTTGAAGAAATTGGCCTTGAACCCCTCCTTGTTTGTTGCTATACTGGTATTAATCACTCTAACTAACTTCTCGATGTCTTGATGTGAGAATAAGTAACAAGAGATGGTGGGGGGCGGGGGTGTGTGGGGAAATAACCTAGTTCAAGGGCTTCCCTAGGACGGCATAAAGGGTAGGGCTAGGCTAGGCTAAACAAACATATTTCTAATTGAGAGGAGGCATAGATGTATATCAAAATGAATCACCCTTTTCAATTGGCAACTATGCTAGTTTCCACAAGATTTACTAAAGCATTGAAACAATCATTGCCACATATATAAATATGTATATTGGAAATTTTTGTAGGTAGGGAAATTTGTTAAGTTGTCAATTTGTCATTTAATTTTCAATAATCAAGGCCATCACATCAATGAAGCATCACTCACCGGGGACTTACGAGTACTCGCGAGTCTCCCTGAGCGGCCTCCCACACCGTGTAACCGATAGAGACTTGGCAATGGACTCGTGGACTCACCCCACTCGTCGGAACCGACATACACTCGGTGAACTCACTGTTGACTCGTGGAACTTGGCAGCAGTGAAAAAGGGACGGACAGACATGTTATCCACTGAATTGCACTTAGTGGATTCCGAGTGAACCGTCGAAGACTTGAACAATCCAATTGTTCATCATCAGTATTTCGAGATCCATCAGGCCAAATTCTGGCCCTTTTTTCAATAAAATTGCAAGTCCATACCCCCATGGGGAATTGTAATAAGTTGGTCTAAGCATGGTCTTTTTGTAACGGGCTTGGCTTACCTTAGGTTTATCTGTCAAGGGGATACTCTAGAGTGTTTTTTCCTTAGGAATTATGCGTTGTGCTTCAGTGACGTATAATTTCTGAGTTTTTCACTCACACCTCCAAAGCTGGAGTATTTACCTTGGTGGTCAAACCTTGGGAGGTTATTAAAGCCTAAGTGTCTATGTATTTTTTCATGCTAGCCGTCAATAATGAGTCGTATGGACATACACTAGGTCCCCTAGGAGTTTGAGTCAATTCCGAGGAAAATAATTTTTCCCGTAAAATTAGGCCATTTTTTAATGGTTTAATTGAGAAATTTCAAAATGTAATAAAAGTATGGTTTGGAGGTGGATTTTGGTGCGGGGGTGCTTGTTTTCATGCTCAGAGAGTCTTCTTTACCCCGGAGCCCACTCTTCCTTTGTTTTGGGTGATTAAATTATTACTTGGAGCATTTTTTCTTAATGAGGCGACAAAATGGCAAAGAAATGCTAACGACGTGACAAAATGACGGCAAGTTGTAAAATAAAATAAAAAAGGAATTTGGCATGTGCCAAATGAGTTGGCATTATGTCTTTTATGGAGGGCGAATATATCCCTTAGCTAAAGCGTTGGATTTGAGTTGATGTGGAAGTCAACGTCTGAATATCCAATTAAGTATGCGCTCTCTCTCAAACATGGGCGCTTTTTCCACGTGGATGCTTTCGTTTGGGTTGTGATGAAACCGAGGAGAGGTCGCCTACCTCATGGAGAGGTGGCACATCCTCTTTTGTTTGGTGCCAATCACATTCAATCAACGCCATGCACCTTAACGTGAACTTCCTCAATCACATGTGCTCCCTCTCTCATGTGGGCGGCTCCTTCCACACGACAGCCATCTCTTGGTTGTGATACAAACAAGAGAGGGATGCGCCTACCTCTCTTGAGGTGGCGCAATCCCTTTGGGATTGACTCTCAATCAGGCTTAAGTCAAAGGATTGAACTCAACGTAATTTCCCTCAATCACATATGCGCCCCTCTCTTGGGAGTTGCACCCCACCCCTTTGTAAATCTCTATATAAGAGCAACTCTTCTCCATTGTTAGACATGAGAAGGTGTAACCTCTGCTAGTTTGGCTTTGTAATTGTTGTGAAGTTTTCTATTAATGAGAATAAAGGCTTTGGAGGCTAACTGATGTGTGGATCCTCATATGTGTGGATGTTGTGTCTTCTTTCGAGCTTGAGGTAACCTGTATTTTTGTCATTTGCATTCGATTGTTGGTTTATGTATGGCTTTTGAAAGGGAAGTATTTCCTAGTAAGGTAGAATGATAGATTAATCTATTATTTCTTCTGTTGGATTGCAATAGATGTATTAGACTAGCATGTGATTTTATCTAAATGCATGCATTTTTCTGGATTTCTATTGTAGTTCACACTGGTGCTCTTAACCCTTCTTTGCAAGTTGATGTGAGATTTCAGGTTGCTTAGGTTGGAGAACAAGCGGAGCGTGTTAGCATCCTCTTGTCTTCAAGCTACCTTTTTACAAGAAGCTTTTCCCTCTGATCCCCACTTCAAGCGACTCCATTGCCCAAGTTCAAGGGCTTAATACACTTCTACTCTTCTCATCCTCTTCTTTAAATTTTCTTGGTTACTTGGTTACTTATCTCATATTTATTTTTATCAAGCAAATTAAAAGTAGATCTGATTTATTTCACTAGATCCTAGTTGTTTTTTTTTCAAAGCTTAAGTCTCAAATCTAGATCTAGTATAAGCATTCTTTTGTTACAAGTTAATTTTTCTTTTCCATATTTCAAGGCTTGAACAAGTAGTATGTTTAGATCGATTTAAAAGGTTCATTTGTTGACCTAAAAGGGCAAGCAAAGATCCCAAGAAACAAGCTCTCTAGCTTGTCTTTTTGGTTCATTTTGAGTAGTCTTTTCCTTGTTTAACTTAGAAATTTTTTGCTAGTTTTAGATGACAACCCAAAGTCACTCTTAAAGTGCTTTGGGCCACTTTTGTACTAATTTTTCTTTGCTGTTTTTAGCTTTTTGCTGAACAGGTAGAGAGGTGTGCCGGCGAATTTTTCGATGATTTTAGCCATTTGGAGCATTTTGGGAACCCTCCTCTTAATCCAATTCATTTTCTTGAAACTTTTGTAAACTTGTTACTCCCATTCTTCCAGGGACTACAAGTACTTCTGAAAAGCATTGTAAAAGAAATTTTAAACGAGAGCAAGTGGGATACCCAGTGTCCACACCCCATCCCCCCTGGGGGATTCACGTCGTCTCATTTTTTTGTGATTGTTCCCTTTTTAATTTAATTTTAGTTTTATTTCTTGCTTTAATAAAATCAACCAAACTAAAATTTAACTTGTTGTATCCGTTTCAACAGTGGGCCACAAGAGTTCTCAGGACGTCACTTTTATTTTTTCAACTAATAAATAAACATAGGACTAAACTTTAACTTGTTCGATCTGTTTCAATGGCGAGCCACAAGAGTTCTCAAGACTTAGTTTTTCTCATTTTTTTAACAATTTCCCGCTTTTAGAGTAATTTTGTCCTTACCTTCTCGAAGTACGGTACCACGGAAAGAGCTTGCTCGAGTATTGGAATTCGGCTAGAAAAGAGATTCTTGGAAGTATATTTAACCAAGTAGAAAATCTTTTTTTTAAAATAAAATAAACCAACGCTTAAACTCCGAGTATGCTCTTGCCTGCTACAGCTTAGTTTGATCAATTGGTCAACCAGAAAGGAAGGTAAGCACTAGTTTAATAGGAAAATCCAATTAAGCTGAACTTCAAGAACTCGGGAGGTTGTATGGGTTGACACCATAGAGTCAGAAGGCTACTATAAGCTGGTTATGCCTCACCTTGCTGGACACTTGGTTAAACCGCTATAACACTCAGTTCGAGAGGTTAAGTTTACTTGGGCCAAACTCTCAATAAACCCACTCCTTTAATACCCACTAATAATATTAAAACTGAAAACAAGACTTTGCAATACTTTCATGACACAACACAACAACATCATTTTCACAATCTCGGCACTGGTCTTCATACAATATTATTTGTTTAAATCAATCCGCAAAATGTAGTGAATGCATCTTTAATCCCATGTGTTGTTGTGCTCAAATTAATTGCAAATGTTTCTTTTAGTATTTTATCATCATCTCTCTAACTCCTAGATTAAGTATGTTTTTCTCTTCACAGATTAAAAACCTTAGATTTTCTTTTATTAGGGCCCTTTCCCCTTGGCTTCGCTAGGAGTAATCCTAGACGAAGGAGTTAAGTTTCGAGTGACAGCTATTAACTCTGACTTGCCCCCAAGGCCACACCCGAGCGGCTTGAAGATTTCTGCCGCGTTCCCCCTTAGGTGTGCTTCCAGGCGACAACAAGATGTAGTTGAAGTTTAGTTGCAGTTGAAGGTCGACTTTGGGCTGGGCGTCTTCGACTTCAGTGTCTTGTCGGGTTCAGTGATCGTGTCTTCAACTTCGGGATAGGTAAGTCCGCGACTCCACTGTGCTGTGCAACAATTTTGTTTTTTATGTTACGTAATATTTTTTAATACTGGTTTGTAACTTTGTTAATGTTATATAGTTTTTGTTATATATATATATATATATTTATATTTTTTATTATATATTTTATATATAATATATATGACATGTAGTTTTTATTATTTATATTTTTTGTTAGATATTTTATTATTTATTTTTTTGTTATGAATTTTTTTATTATATATTTTTTATTTTTATTTTATTTAATTTCTGTTATTTTTTTATTTATATTATGCTTTAAATTTATACTTATTAATTTTTTGTTATATATTTTTTATTTTTATTGTAAAAAAGTCCTCAAGGGTTTCTAAGTTTAAAGTTCTCATTAGTTATTTCATTTTTCTCAAAAGACCTTGCAAGGATCTCATTCCTAAGGCACTTGTAATAAATAAATAAAAGGCTAAGTGGAGGAGTCCTCCACTTTTTGGGTTTTCTTCCCCATTTGGGGAAGAGTGTTGTGCTTTGCTAGTTTAGATTTCTCTTGTTTCATGCTTTAGATTAACTTTTTTATTTATTTTTCATTATACTCCATTTCCAAGTTTTGACTAGAATAAACAAACTTTGGGATTGCATCCCAAAGGCCACATAGCTTTGTGGTAGCTTCTCGTTCCCCATTAGCCTCCTTGCCGAAGTTTCAGCTAGCTGAAAAGTCTCAAGGACTAGTGGTTCTAGTGATCAACTTTGTTTGGAGGTAGATCCCACTTTTTTAGATTAATATTGTTTGGTAAAACACTAAGTTTATTTTAAGTTTGTTTCAAGCATCTTGTTACATCTCGTTATCATCGTTTTATTTTCAGTCATTTTAAAAGCTTCATTTTTGTTTCTTCAAGTTATAACTGCTTCTATTTTATAAAAGAACTAAAGTCTCTTGAACTTGGCCAAATCCAAGTCAAGAGCACTCTCTGTTGGAGAGCATTTAGTTGTTGCATTTCCCTTGCATTAGGCATTTAGATTAATTATAGTCTCTTGAACTTTGGTCTTAAAGACTAAGTCAAGAGCGCTCTCTATCGAAGAGTTGAATTGTGTGCTCCAAACAACAATTAAAATTTTCCAACTCACATCCCCCATTAATTAATTTACCTTGGTCGTTATCTGACACCCGTATGCTCTGCCAACCTGAAAGGGTTGGGCTAGTACTCAGAAAGGTGTTGGATTTGCTAATCTCACAAGTGATAACTTAATAAAACTTTACCCCAACCAACGAACCAGCGTTACTTTCGAGAATTACTGAGGTAGTTTCCTGAAACAGGTGGTGCCGAAATCCCGCTGTCAGACTCGAGGGTGGTCAAACCAATTGAACACTTACCCTCTTGAAATCTGGGTGGCTTCGACCTATCATCTAAGAGGTTACCAATACTATTTTCGGACTTTTGATATCCTTGTTCTTAGCCTAATAATCAAGACCACTAAAAACTAATAATTTACCAAGATAATTTGCACAACGATCTCACAAACAACTACCTTTCAAGACCCACACTTTCAGCATCACATACTTGTTATTCTTTGACTCCATAAGGCACTGGTTATTTAAATATTATATCTTGATCAGGACCATTTGTCCTTGTGGTTTTACTTTATTTTGTGGATGCATTATTTAAACTTCAATTCTTGAAAAGTACTATCATTTTCGATATCTTATTTAGCAACGTGGATTGCATCTTATCTTGTCTATCTTACTTATATTTTGGTCTCATCACAAAAACTCCTAAACAACACCCATCCGCATCACTTCATCAAAAAACATTACAAAACATAAGAGCTTTAGTGAAACTCTTTGTAGGGACTACCCCCCTTGGCTTTGTTAGGAGTTAGCCTAAACGGAGGAGCTGGGATTCAGTGACAGTACCTGGCTCATTGCTTGCCCCCAGGGCCACACCTCTCCCCACTTCCAGTGAAGGAGACAGCTTTCAAAAGATTTCCGCTGCTGGTGTGCATCTCGGTGGACAACACATGCCATTTCTGCATCCAATATATGTCTTTGGTTTAATTCATACTGGTAAATTTAGTTCTCCTATTGGAATCAAATTCCTAAAGGCAATAACAAGCTTTGACATTAGTACATCACAGCAGTTGTTGCTCAAAACCTATGTTACTGGATCTGTCTGGCCCAGGGGCTGGATCTGTGGATCATCAGATTGGACATGGATTTGGATCTGGATCTGCCAGGATCTGCCTAGCATCTGCTCCATGGCACATGTAGTCTGGTCATGTGAAATGCTGATTCTGTTTAATCCGAATGGGAAAAATTAGCTGACACCATTTAATTCGAATGGGAAAACTTAGCCTGTGCCGTGTAATCTGGAACGAGAAGAGTAGTTGACAGTGACCCTAAAAACTTTAATTTATAATTTTTGAAATATATTAAAAGGAAGACCAGTTGATGATGGCTTAAAAAATTTAATGTATAAACGTTGAAATCTATTACATAACTGGATATGATAGAGATTCTAGCATGGTTTGAGAGTGAGATGCCACCATTGCCCCTAATATAGGGGGGCTCTGCTAATCCCCTTCCAGCATCAGGGCAGTTCCTTCCATCTAATTGTCCACTCAGAATCTGAACGTTAAGGTCCTGAACTATCCATCTCTCAGATTGATGCCTCCATTTCCGTCAACTCTACCCTTTATGATCATTATTCTCGAAGCAGGATATGCTTTCTCTGGAAAAGGCCATGTTGATTCTGGTTGATTCACCATTATGATCTCTGAAAATCATTGGTTACTTGATATTTTTCTAATGCTTTTCTGAAACACCTCTGAAGCTCCTGCGATCTTTAAGAAGGAATTAAAAAAACAAAAAAAACAGAGTGAACAACGATATTCAGGGATGTTTATTACTTAACTTTAATATATTAAAGTAACTTTAATTACTGCATGGCTTAAATCTTCAATGGTATCACATAACATTATGACTTCCAAGGTAAGACATAACTTTGATATATCAATAAAAAACTTTAGGACCCATACAATAGTATTTTCAATTTTTTACCATATACCCAGTTATGGCAAGACATAACTTTAATTTATTTAAAAGTAAAGTTTACAAACCTTAGTTTCATTATTAAATTATTAATAAAGTTTGGTCCTCAATATAAGTTATATTAATAAAGTTATATTACAAATATATATAAGTTATATATTTAAACATTATAAAAAATATATTTATATTTTTTGTACTTGTCGTTTCTCCACTGTATCCAGATCCTGGCTTTAAAAAAATGCCGGATCCATATCTGAATCCTGGTAACTTAGCTCACAGCAAATCCTTGGGTTGTCAACATTGATGAATTTCAGTTTTATGATGATATTTCTCTTCTTTATAACTGTAATGCAAACTTTCCTTCTTGAGTGCTTTTGGTTGTAGGGAACACTATTTCATGATACAGACTTTGTACTATCCTTCTGATATCATGATCTGACTTCTGAAACAATCTTCATTGGCAAATCTGCAGGTTTTTTTCTCTTAGCAGAAATTGCAGAAGCAACAGATAGGAAACTCTACAAATTGTCTCATTACGTCATTAGTGGTCACACATTGAATCACCTCAGTGCATCAGTGGTTCCAATCTTGCTAACAATTATGCTTTCTCGCAGAAGCATCAAAATTGAAAGGTAATACATTTCTTTGTAATATCACTTTTTAAGGGCTGGTTTAATTTCTCCAAACATACATGGTAAGAAGGGCCGTGACTTGCATTCCTTTAATTGGCATTATAACTAAGTAGTAAATAATGGTGAATCACGGAAGTTTTTGCTGGCCTCACACACAGTTCCCAAGAAAGTGTGATGCATGATGTGTCTTTTATGCCAAATCTCTCTATCTATAGATTGAAATGATGCGATCTGTCAGATTGCCCCTGCATCTGATTGGAGGGGGTCTTAAACGCTGTTCTTGAATTCTTTTTCTGCTTGGATGTGTGCTAGTAACCTGATTGAAATCCTGAAGTATGGATAAACAAAAAATGATAATGTAGTTGACAGAAAAAAGTAATGGAATATATAGAAAAACAATTGAACTATAACCAAAAGGAAAAATATTTCTAAATGCAGACTGCAGAGATTTGGTGGCATAATGTAGACAAAGTACTAATAGAATGAAGACTTTCTTTTGCTCTTCTTTCTCTCCTGCTTTAAGACAGGCATTGCCACCTTGTAATTCAAACTTCGAAGTCTCTCTTACTGTGAGGCAGAACTGAGGTAGTTGCTGGTGGAATGATTAATCCCTCCAGTGCTGAATCAACACCAGTTGCCTGCCTTGCCCCTTCATATGGTGATGCAGAACAGAAGTGACATGATGAGCCTACCAATGATTTTATGTGATTCATGATGGATGCTATTTTTTGGCTGGTAAAATATGTTTCTAGGAACGGGGGGAGATACTTACAAAACCATAGTAGTAGGGTTCCCATATCACCAAAATTGGTAACCTGGAAGTTCAGTACAGAAACAACAATAGAACTAGAGTTCAAGTATCTTCTTGCTTAACATTTAGAATAACAATTGATAAGATCATAAATGCAGTGTATGGGGACTTATCTGTCCTTTTCTTGTCTTCACTTCTATCTGAATTGTCATAGTCTCCAAGGTTCAATGATAGTAGTGTTTCCAGGTGAGGCAATTTCTTGAAAAAACCCTCCCATTTTTTCATCCTCATTGTTACCCTTATTTTTGTCTTCAATGTTCGTGATTAGGTGCTCCAAAATGAAGATTATGTTTGCCATTGTAAAAAGGCCATGATGGGATGTTTTGTACAAGTGTTGAACAATTAGGGTTTTCTGACCTTGTAGTGGGCCAGTCATAGCACATCCTCTTGGTATTTATCTCACAGTGTCTTGGTCTTGTGGCATTGCTGACTAGCCCTTGATTGGATGCTTGATCTCCGGTCTTGTTAGGCTTTTATGCTTGTGGCTAGGTATTGGGGCACTGTGGAGTAGTCCCATTGGGACACATGGCTTATAAAGCCCTTAGTCACACTTATTATGGAAAGGTGCTTGCACTCATAAGGGTCTTGTACCCGCCTTAGCACACCCTCCTCTTGCCCACATGGATTTCCATCCATCTTTTAAACCCTCATTTGGTCACCTCCAAGCAAGCAGAAGAAGGACATCCTCCATCAAGCAAGCACAAAAAGGTCGTACCTCGGAAGAAAGAGGGGAGCATTGACGAAAGAAGACAAATGTTGGGGTTAGTTGGGGTATGATGTTCCCCTCTTGGGCTCAACGTTGCATCATTTGTTGAGCTACATGCTTATGTGTCATCATTTGTACTATTTGGCTTAGTCCCCAACCACGTGGGTGTACAAGTCAATTTAAAATTAAAAGCATGTTAAGTTGTAAGGTCGGCTTGAAGCCAAAATAAAGGAGGGCGCTTAGTATAAATAAAGCACCTGTCCTCATTTGTAACCATTATGCCACATTCTGTAGGCATACTTTTTCAGACTTATTTTTGCTTCAGATCACTTTGCATTCCTGATTATGAGGCCCATCTTTGCTGCTATTGGGCCTTCTTGTGATTTCTGCTGATGAGATGATTTGATGATCATGTGAGACATGCCATTTTTCTACTACTATGCCATGCCATGATGATATATTATGTGATGATGTGCTATATGTTATTACTGCCACATTTGCTATATGTTACTACTGCCACATTTGATGTAATGATTATTTGATGAGTATAGTTAGTAGTATCACCTGTAGGTTGACGAGGGTAGTAGATCCTTGATTTACTTATGTACCATTGAACTAGGGGAGTTCTTGGTCTTTGCAAGGACTTTTACCCCTTTCTTCGGGTCCACCTTTTGCCACTCACACATCATCCATTACCACTTCATACTTTTGTTTGCGTCCTTTGGCTAGAGATTGATAGATTGACTCTTGACCTCCCCTCTGTGACCCCTTCACCATGAAGGCTTCCTTGTTTTCCTTTGTTTCTCGGGCATGCTTGTGTTGCAACGATTGTTGTGATAGTTTAGGAGGCTTCCTTGTAAATCTCAGGGGTTAACTGCTGTAATGTCACCAATTTGAAAATTTTCCCAATTTGGCCAATTTTCGAACCTTGGACTAGTGAAGCTCCAAACTGTCCCCAAATGATCTCAAATGGTTTCGAATTATGCCCAGAGTGGATTGAGGTGTATTAGGACACCCTTATACAGCTATTATATGTTTGGACACCTAAGTACTTCAACAACTTGCATTTACAATTAGAGAATGAAAGGTAAAATTACTACGAAAATCGATGTTGAAACCCCCAAGGGTAGATGGCTCCAAAAGACTCCTAAGGATTTCGAATTGGGACTGAGAGTGTTTGAAGGGTATTAGGACATAAAAATGAACCTAATGGGTGCTTAGACACTATCAAAAGACTTCTGCAACATTCATTTAAGTTCAAGAGAAAATAGGGAAATTTGCTAGTAAATTCGAGGTTCAAATCTCCCAAGGGTAGAGGTCACTAATGGCTTCCCAAATGTAGTACGAACCTCCCAAGTTTCAGAACAGAGACATGGATTAGTTAGATGACTTCAATGGGCACCCAAATGCATCATTAATCAGTTCCTAAAGGCTGCTGCAACTCCCATAAATCAGAGATTGGTAAACATGTCTTAACATAGGGGGAAATGAGAGAAAAAATCTATAACTTGCTATGAAATTTGTGAGAAATATTACAAAGACTTGCATAAGGTGTATGAAACTTCTTCAGTATATTAATGGCTCTCCAAACAACAATAAAACCACAAATATTTACTAATACAAGTCGATACCAAACAAATTCAAGCTCTCTCAACAAGATATATGGGAAAATGGCTCAAATCTCTTTCTTGAATGTAAATATTACTTGAAATACATAGTGTTTCGAGTTGTGGCTCTCATGATATCATTATTACAGAGATATATGGCAGCTAACATGTCCATGATGTCGAAATAGCAGTCCTTCACTAACTATGTGCAACAACAAGTGCGCTATACAAAAGCTATGGGGGAAAATGGCACCATTCATACATAGTTTGGCATTTTTACATGGTTTTACTTGGATATTCGACCTGAGGTTCATATGGGCATCAAATACAGAGTTCAGACATCATATTACAAATAAATGGGGTTCCCCAAAGAGATCCGCATCTCACCAAGTGCGCCCTTCCTCCAAGAGCCAAAATATGAAGAGAAATGTGAGAGAGATGTGGGAGAATGTTGAAGAAGAGAACATCACGAGCAACCCTGTAGCTTCAACCTGTAACAAATGACTCCATTGTAGCTCCAAATGAAAGGTCTGAATGGCCTCTCCAATTGCCAATTAGGATGGGAATCTTGCACCCTCAAAATTGGTACTAAGGCAAGTAGAGTAAACACTCCACTAGCATGGACAAACTATGCTCTCCAATTTGCAAAATGAGAAATGATCAAAAGCTCCTCTCCTTCTTTGTTCTTGTCTTTTATAAACTTCCCAAGTCCTCCATGGTTCTAATTCCTTCCAAAAGCCTCATACCAACTCAAGTTGGGAAGAGATTCCAATGTGTGCCACTTGTCCAACAATTCCTAGTCTCCATCTTCCCTCAATTCGAATGGGGAAGCTTCTTGGCTGCCATAACTCCCTTGTGCGCCCTCTTGGAGGCTATTTTTAGCCCTGACATGTCATATATGTCATATGTCAGCAATCAAGTTTGAAATTTGTCATAAGTGTCATAGAATCTTCATCATTGTTGTCATAGGAGTTAGGGAATCTAGCTCCAAGTGTCACCATTCTTCTAAGATGCCTCTTCCTCTTCCACTCCAATTCGACCTTACATGATTCATGCCATGAATAATACCTCTTCAACCCCCCCAAGTATGTTACCCTTCATCTTGAACTCGAATTGTTGAGAAAATAATGCCAAGTGTAGTGGGGAATCTTGCCACATGTGGGTCCCACAACCTCTTATGTGCCCTCAGGATCCAATGCCACCTTATTTTCTTTTTATTATTATTTGTTTGATCCATTTAATGTGAATTTGTATGTCTAAGGTCATTTTGGGTCTTGTAGCTCCCTTATTCCAACTTTTAATGCTTCCACCCCCAACTTAGGGAACTAGTAATTTTCCTCCATGATAGTTCATTTGGATGGGTATATTACAAACTTTGAATTGAGAATTTCTCTTAATGTGACCCACCTTGTCCATTTGGATCTAATTTACATTATTACTAACTTGGACATCATTCTTGGCAATTATTTGACCCTTAGCATCAATTTGACAAACTATCATGAGTATGGCCAAGGGGCTTAGGCCATTGTGATCCAATGAAAAATTTGGGGACATGACAACTGCTTATTAAGCATAAAGAGTTGCCGTGGAGCAATGCTTCTCCCTAGACCTAAAACATGAAAGGCTCTTCCCCTTCAATGCCTCGAAAAGGGCATGTGAAGAAAGCTCCCAATACAAGACTCCTTGTACCTGAAATAAAAAAGAAAAAAAGACCAAGTCAAATTGCAAAAATCAAGCAAAGAAAAAAGAAGCAAGTTTCACTTCCATGTGCCTTCAAATAAAATAAAGGCCAAGGTCTCCAAAAAAAATGACGTACAAGAAGAAAAGAGTCCAAGAAATCAATGAAGACAAGTCCAAGGAGCTAGCAAAGTAAAACTAAAAGAGCGGGGGGGGGGGGCGGGGCGGGAGTCTGATTGCCAAGGCTAAAAGAGTAGTACCCCCTTACACAACACCAATTTGTGAGACACTTTCCCTATTGTTTGACCTATTTGTGAAGATCACAGAGCTTTTCCTTATCCTACATCTTGAGTCAGTCAAATCACCTGTGGCCATAAACTTCACTTATCCAACTTGGTCTGTTCCATCTCTAGTCCACCCCGAAGAAGAAAATTGCCTTTGTAAATGCTTAGATATTGTCGTAGTACTAGTTAATTTGTAAATCATCTTTCTCAAAAACTAGTTTGAAGATATTTGTGGTGTTGGTATAACTATATTATCATGTATGTCATGACTAACTTAATGATGCCTCACTTTGATGATCATTTACATCTGTATGTGCTTGTCCATGTGGACACCTTTTGTTGTTGGTCCACCAGAGAGACCTGTGATCATTGGACAACTTCATTACGTTGCTACTGAGATGTCATCAGGTCTTCTTCAAAGTTGTTGTGTTCAGTGCCAGTTTGCCAATGTTGTGTCGTGGCTAAGAGGGGCATATTGCATAATTTTTGTTGTACATGGGGCCTAGTGATTCTAAGTACATATTTGGATACCCATTTGGCCACTTACTTAGGTATATGGCATTAGATTGATCACTACTGCCTCAGATCAGTCTCTTCCAAAAAGGTGGTGGGCCTTTCCCTGGTGTTTTATTATCCTGGTTTTCATGGACGTTCATGGGATTGATATACTTGGTATTTTCCAGATATATTGATGGATTTGGATACCCATTTGGATCTACTTTCATCTCCCATGCTTGCATTTCATAACGCTCCCTTAGTTTGGTCAGATTTTAGAGGTCATTCAGTGCAGTGTCAACAGGCAGCCTGGAAACTTCATCAACGTGCATGGCAGTGATTCAACCGCTATCTCCACAATGACATGGCATTTTTGAGCACCCATTTGGCCCTTCTATCCATCCCAACTCTCAGATGCCAAAGCATTGTCTTCTTTGGGTGTTTTCCAGGCATAGGGAGGTTTTACAGTCTTATTTCAATGAAATGGCAGATTAATAGATGGCACCACTAAGGTTTTTATTTAAAAAAGCTTAAGTTGGGTCTAATTTGTCATTGAGGAGGAAAAAATGCACTTTATGTTATATTTCTTCATTGAGTTTACATATGGGAAATACTACATTTTCCTAAGGAGGTTGATTTTCCTAATGTTACCAACGTGTTTGTACCATAGTTGGATTATCTGAAGAGCCGCCATTTTACAAACATGATAAGTGTTTGATTCCAGTGTATCAGATGATCCAGCGTTTGTGACTAGCCAGTTTTGTTTTTGAGTCGACATGACCATGGCCCCATGGGGGTTTGTAATAAAGTGTGCTAGTAGGATCTGAGTGTCTCGGTTCCCCATGACTTGATTAAGCAACTAAGGTATTCCAGGGAGTTTTTTCCCTTCTCAATTATACTTTGCTTATAGCCGAGCTATAAACGATGAGGTTTTCTCCCGCTCCTCCAAAGCTGGAATGCCCGATTTTGAAAATTTTAGCCATGGGGGGTTATTAGAGTCCAACTAATGTATATAAGCCTACTAGACACTATTAGAATAGGTTCTGGTCATGTCCCCAGTCTCTAGGACCCTAAGAAAAAATTTCGAAATTTTTTTACCGGGTCTGTCGAGTTTGGGTTTTTTAATTATTTTTTAAATTTTAATAAATTTCTCTATAGTTTAGATAGAGAAATAATAATTTGTAATATGTCAGTCGTCCGGGGTCCAAATTCAGCGGTTGATGGCTCGTTTCATAAGCCAAAAATCACACATGACCTATGGACCAGCTAAACCCAGGTTTCGGATGTCATTTAGGCCTCATAATTAATATTTTCTCTAAAAACCCAATTACAGAGAAAATATTAATTAAATTAATAAATCTTATTATTTTGGAGAAAATCCAAAACTCTCCAAAATAATCCAAATGGAATAAAGTAAAAGGCTAAATGACATGGCAACAGACACTCATGATGATTCCAATCAACTCCAAGTTCATCCAGTTGAAGATACAGTCAGCACAAGCTTATCCACTAAAGAGAATTTGCCCTCCTTCAATTAAAAGTCGATTTTGGTGATGTGGAGTATGCATTTATTGGTTTTTGGTTGGTATGATTTGCATTAATTGAGAAGTGGGGGCGCCTTGCCTAGGTGGAGGCCACCTCCCACTTCTACCTACCATGATTGCAATCAACTCTTAGTTAGAACTCCAACTACGTACCACAAGGCTCACGCATCCCTCTTGAGACTCACGCATTATGGACTTGGAGGGCGAGTTTACCACATGGCAACTCATCATTTGTTTGGTGGAGTTTACAATGAAGAGTGGGGGGCGCCTTGCCTAGGTGGAGGCCACCTCCCCACTCACACCAACCTCAAGACTCGAGTTGTAAGCCAAGCTCGCCATGTGTTGAAGTTTTGGCTCACCTTTGATTGGAATTCGTTGGGATTTGGCTCTCTTCTATTGCCATTCGACCTAGGGTTTTAGCTTTCTAGTTTTGTTATATAAGAAGGGTCTTTTAGGCTTGTTCTTCATGGAGATTTTGAGCATGAACACTTTGCCAAAATATTGTTGTAATATCTGTTTAATATTGAATAAAGTTTAGATTTTGGAGGTCCATGCTGGAGCAATTGGGATGTACTTCACACTATTGGTGATACCTCTTTCATTTTGTCAATTGATCATGCAATTTCAATATTAGATGTATGTTTTAGCTTTGATTAAAAATATATCTTTCGGTTCTTGCATGTTTCATAACAAGGTTTTTGCAGGGGTTTCCCAAGGTGGAGAAAGGCTTATTAAAGACTAAGTCATTCTTTACTTCAACAGTGGTTATTGGCATCTAATCAATCTGTCTTGCAGGTCTTCATGGTCTTTTCTTCACTTCAAGAGAAGAAACACTTCTAGGGAGCTTCGATCTCTTCCCTCCATCAAACATAAGAAACTTTCTCTTTGGTTACTAGATCTACCATCCAAACTGTGGATTTCCCAAGCTTTTTCCATCTCCAAGTTTGTGATCACCTCCTTGTTGGCCTTTGCTTTTGGCCCACTTGGTTTTGCCTTCTCGTTTTCCTCATCAAAGCCATCTTCCCTTCCTCCTCTCGTTTCTTCCCTCCATCCTCCTCTCGTCCACCATCTTCTAGCCATCCTCCATTCGTTTTACTCTTCATCTCCTCCTCCATTTTCATTGTCTTAGCCCTAAATCTATCCCTTCACCCATTCGTCTTTCCATCCAAGACTCCTCCCATCTCTTCCATTCGTTTTTGGCTCCATTCGCCTACCTTCCAAAAGAGCCCTAAACACATAAAAGTCACAAAAAGGAATTTTTAAGTAGTAGTGTTAGCTTCATTTTTTAGCTTGCAAAGTAGCTAGTTAGAGTTAGATCTTAAGTATTGTTGCATCCATCTCATGCATTGAAAAGTAAATGTTAGAAGCATTCTAGATTTCTTTTTTCACACTATTATAGTTTGCATCGTCTAACTCTAGTTGCAAGTTTGAAAGATAGAATATTTTCCATAAAAATTTCTCAAAAATTTTATACTTTAGATCTCTTTCCCATTGCATTTTAAGAGTTTGTTGTTCGTTGGTCCGTTTCATCATAGTTACAGTTCTATGTCAAAATCTCATGTATTTTACATTTTAGAGCTAAATCTTCAAATCTAGACTTAGTAGTTTTCATATTTTATTTGTTTTGATTAACAAAAATAATGGGTGCTTGAAGTTGATCTTTGTTGTAGGTGCTTGAAGTTGATCTTTGTTGTAGGCTCTTAAGAGAAAAATCCAAGAAGAGGAGGAGCAATAAACCAAAGGGAAGATCTAAAGCCAAAGAGGAGACAAAACCAAGTTGTGAAACCAAGAAGATGTCAACCATGAAGACTTAAAACTCACTCTCCTTTGTAAAAAAGTTCTTTAAGAAGCTTCATATTATTTTTCTAGTTATTTGCTTCAAAGGCCTTGCAAGGATCCCATTCCCAAGGCAATTGTACAAGATTAATAAAATTTCAAGTGGAGTCGTCCTCCACTTTTTTGGTTTCTTCCCCATTTGGGGAAGAGTGTGGTGTTTGGTTAAGTTAGATCTTTCAGTTTTTGCTTTAGAGTAGTTTATTTTCATCTTGTCGCTTCTCTTTCAAAGTTTTGACCAGAGTAAGCTAACTTTGGGATTGTATCCCAAAGGCCACATAGTTTTGTGGTAGCTTCTCGTTCCCCCATCAGCATCTTGTGGACATCCAACTAGTTGGAAGGTTTCCAGGACTGACGGTTCTAGTGATTAGCCTTGTTTGGAGGTTGATCCCACTTTAGAATAAATCTGCTTGGTAGAACACTAGATTTTGTTTTCTGTTATCTTCAAAGCATCTTTCTTTGTGGTTATCTTTATTTTTTCAGTCATTTTCAGTTTCATTTACTTCTTTAAGTTTCACAATCACTTCACTTTTGCAATAAAACGAACAAAGCCTCTTGAACTTGGCCAAATCCAAGTCAAGAGCACTCTCTGTCGGAGAGCATATGGATTTGCACTTTCCCCTTGCATTAGGCATTTTAAAGTAGGAAGTCTCTTGAACTGTGGTCTTAAGACTAAGTCAAGAGCGCTCTCTGTCGGAGAGTTGAACAAGTGCTCCTAATAATAAAACACTTCAATCCACATTTCCCCCTTTAATTAATTTATCTTGGTCGTTTGTCCAACACCCGTAGGCTCTGCCAACCGGAAACGGTTGGGCTAGTACTCAGAAAGGTGGAAGACTTGTTAAGCTCATAAGTGATAACTAATAAAACTTTCACCCCCATAACCAACCAATCCGGAGTTGAGCGATAAGATAAGTTCAGTGGGTAATCTCCTAGTTGGGGGTGCCGGGTTGCCATGTTCAGCCTCTAGTTTGCTGGTTAGCATTGCGCGACCTGACTAGAGCACTGGGTGGTCCGACATGTCCTTGAACGGAGGCACTTGATACTGTCTTTCCGGACACTCTCTTGATATCCTTGGTTTTATCCTAATAATCAGGACCACTAAAATCTTCAATTTACAAAGATAATCTGCATAACGATCTCACGAACGGCACTTCTTCAAGACCCACACTTTCAACATCACAATCCTTACTTTTCTTTGACTCCATAAGGCACTGGTTATCTAAAAGTTTATATATTGATCAGGACCATTTGTCCTTGTGTTTATTTCATCTTGTGAATGCTTTAGTGATTTGTCAAATCTTGAATCATACTGCCATCTTGTTATCTTATCTTGCAACGTGGATTGCTTATTATCTGTTGTTCATCTTTATATATGTTTTGGTCTCATCACAAGAAAACTCCTAAACAACACCCATCCGCATCATTTCACCAAAAACACTTAAAAACACTTAAAAACACAAGAGCCTTAGACAACTCTTTGTAGGGACTACCCCCCTTGGCTTCGTTAGGAGTTAGCCTAAACGGAGGAGCTGGGATTCAGGTGACAGTACTTGGCTCATTGCTTGCCCCCAAGGCCACACCTCTCCTCACTTTCCAATGAGGGAGACAGCTTTCGAAAGATTTCCGCTGCTGGTGTGCAATATGGCGCTTGGGTACACATGTGGAGGCATTTTTGGTGATGTGGCACATTGGCATTTTTAATCTTATCCAGAGGTCACTACTCGCTCTGGAAACCCTGAGATCTCAATGACTTTCAGTCTCTACAAGCCAAAATAAGCAAGATTGACTTATAAGTTAAAGTACTAACAAATCTATTAACAACTTGAAGAAATAATGAGCAATCACATAAATTTGACTCACAAATTTATCCTGGAAACTCAATTGGGGAAAACCAGGCTTGGTGGGGCTTTCTTGTTTCTCGAGCCCAGAGCATATAAGATGAGAATAGTTACAAACAAAAACTTAGAAGATGCTATCGAACCTGATGGTTGTAAAGCCCTAGATCTTCATGCAGTAGTTGCTGCATGCACTTGGGAAATACGCCCCCTCTATCTGTTCATATCTGGATCTCTCTAAAGGCCTAATTCAACTGATCTCAGTATGTAGTCTCATCTCTCAATCTCCTCTGCCCTAATCTGCTCTATTAGTGGAGAACTGATGCAACCTCCCTTTGTAGAATGCGCCCCCTCTGCATGGGAATGTGTCCCTCCCTCTGTGAAGTCGCTCTCTCAAAATCTTTGATCTCTCTCTGTATTGATGCTCTCGTTGCCCTTAGTAATGATGGATTTGTGCCTTTGAACAAGTGAGGACTGATCTAACTCAGATCCCCTCACTCTCCCTCTCTGCAGATGCACCTCCCTCTCTCAGAAAGTCGCCCACTCTGCAAGCACAAGTCGCCCTCCTCTCAAACTCCTCTCTCTCTGAGAAATCTGTTGAGTAGTCTCTCCCGGTGACCTACTACCTATTTATAACATCTCACTG
Organism: Larix kaempferi; assembly: GCA_027924585.1. NCBI lineage: Eukaryota > Viridiplantae > Streptophyta > Pinopsida > Pinales > Pinaceae > Larix > Larix kaempferi. The sequence goes on from BSBM01000563.1 coordinate 1,326,418, forward strand.
ATCAATTAGGGTTAGCAAAACCCTAATATGAGTGCATGCAAAAATCTCACTTTTGCATGCATTTTAATTAAAAGGTCTGTCATGCAAAAAGTTGCATGCATGAGGCAAATCACCCTGAAAGGTTCACATGCATCCGCTGTTGGATTCATGCCATCTGGTAGAGTGCATCTCACCCTCTACCCTATCCTGATGCCTATACTACAAGTGTACCTCCATGCTAGGCATCTGAACATGGAGGACATCTTTCCTAGTTAACTTTTCAACACTCCCTCTTAAGCAGGAAAGTGTTCTGAACCACTCCCATCTTTTCCCTGAAGTATACAAACTTGCTCTTCATCATAGACTTCATGAGAATGTCTGCCACCTGCTCATCAGTAGGTATGTACTGAAGCTCAACTGCTCCTCTCTGAACATGATCTCGAATGAAGTGATATCTGATCTCTATATGTTTGGACCTGTGGTGAAAAACTGGATTCTCCATGATTTTTATGCAACTCTGATTGTCACAGTGAATCAAAGTAGGTCAAATAAACTCACTAACATCTTGCGAATCTAAATAACCTCGCAACTAGTTAGACTAGCTGCCATATATTCTGCCTCTGCAGAACTCAGTGCTACTGACTTCTGTTTCCTGCTAAACCATGACACAACTGCCAAGCCCAAGCTGAAACAACACTCGGAGGTGCTTTTCCTGTCCACTGCACTACCTGCCGAGTCAGGATCTGAAAAACCAACTAACTGTACTCCACCCTTCCTCTCATAGTTCAATCCATAATCAACTATACCTCTGATACACCTAAGCACATGTTTTGCTGCTACCCAGTGCACATCTCTAGGCTCCACCATATATTGACTTAAGGTATTGACAACAAAACTCAGATTTGGCCTAGTGTTGACCAGATACATCAAGGATCCAATAAGCTGACGATACTTGGTGGGATCAACCAACTCACCCTCAGAAGCTACTAACTTCTTCCAGTTGGTTGTCCTAGGTGCAGTCATAGGCCTACAATCTAGCATCTGAAATCTCTTCAGAATGTCAATAACATACTTGCCTTGACCAAGAAAGATATGCCTATTCTCCTGCCAAACCTCCATACCCAAAAAGTAGTGCATTAGACCTATGTCTTTCATCTTGAACTTTGAAGCAAGATCTTTCTTGCAACCATTGATGAGTTTCTCCGCCCCTGTAATGAACAAGTCATCTACATAAGGTACTAGAATCAACGGATCCCCATTTACTACAATGAAGTAGAGATTGGGATCAGCTTCGCTCTTCTGGAAACCCAACTGCTGCAAGTAAGTATCTATCCTAGAATACCAAGCTCTCAGAGCTTGCTTCAAACCGTATAATGCTTTCTTCAACCTGCACACATGAGATTCTCTCTCATGAACCTCAAAACCCTCTAGCTTCTCAATGTACACCTCCTCCTCTACGAGTCCATTGAGAAAAGCTGTCTTCACGTCCATTTGGTGAATCTTCCAACCCATCTCTGCTGCAATGGAAATCATCGTCCTGATCGAGGTATATCGGGCCATTGGAGCAAACGTCTTGTTGCCGTCGGATACGCACTTCTGGGGAAAGGGGTTAACCGTTAGCGTGGCAGAAATCTTCAAGCGACTGGGTGCAGCCTTGGGGGCAAGGAAAGAGTTGAGATACTGTCACTCAACACTCAACTCCTTCGTCTAGGCCAACTCCTAGCGAAGCCAAGGGGGGTGGTCCCTATGAAAACAAACTAAGGCTTTTAAGCTGAGTTAGAGAAAGAAATTAATCTAGGAGTTTGAAGGTGAATTAATACTGAACCAAAGAAATGCAATTATGAATTATAACAACAACATGAATAAAGATACATCCATCTCACACATTGATTCACTTGATGTTTAATTGTTTGCAGGTTAGACCAGTGCCAAATGGAGTCCCATAAGTTGGAGTGCTGTTGTGTCGTGAAAGTGATACAAGTCTTGTTGGTCAATTTTAAATGATTTGATTAGATGTGTGAATTAAGGAATGGGTTAGTTCTTGGTTTGGCCCAATTCCAACTTAATCCTTCGAACTGAGCATAGTGACAATTAAACCAAGGGTCCAATTGGGCGAGGCATAAACTGCTTAAAGTAACCCACTGACTCTGTAGTTAGTTTCATGCGACCTCCCGAGTTCTAATGTTAAAGTTTTCGTTGGATTTCCCTATTACACTAGTCACTCAAGTCCCTTTTTGATTGACCAACTGATCAGACTAAGCTGCAGAGGTCAAGAGCATACTCATGAACTTTAAGCCTTGGTCAATTTTATTAAGCAAAATTAAAGTTTTATTATGTGGCCGAGAATCTCTTTTCACCTACCGGGGATAAACCCTTTCAGTTTACTTCGGGAATACACAACCTTAGATTTATTTGTTAATTATGTACAAAACTGTAAAAGAAAAATTGTAGCAGTAAATAATAAACTAACTAAACAATCCTATTGGGGCGGATTATGTGCATGTGAAGATAAAATAACATAAAGAAAAGTTAGAAAAATTTGCAAACCACAAAAAGAGCCCGCGGGATCCTCCCAGGGGGGATGGGGTGTGGGTGCTAAAGTAGCCCACCTGCGCTTATTAATTATTTTACAATAAGAAGGTGGATGCCTTTGGTCCTTATAGATCTGGATCCAAAGGCCTTACAAGTTTCAAAATTGATGCAAGATGGAAGTATATTGCTCCGGGAAGCCTTGGATGGCTTTAGATCTTCTATTTTCCGGCAGCACTTCCTCTTGTTATGGTGATAAAACTGTGAAACCAGCCACCTGAAATGCACCAAATGTGCCCAAATAAGCATTAAAAGCATAAAAAATTAAGTACTTAAATGATAAACAATAAGCTTAAGTACTTAGTCAATCTAGATCTACAAAAAATAAAGCTTTTAGATTAAGATCTAGATTGTACTTAAATAAATCAGCTTTTGAATGTTCTTTTTTCAAAAGGGAACTAATTTACTTAAGCATATTCAAAGTAACCGGAACCAAAGAGGAAGTTTAATTATAAAAGTGAACGAGAGAAGGAAGAAGGAGCTGCTCAAGTGCTCAAGCAGAATGCCCAGATCTAAGGAGTCCAACAGTGGGAAGCGAAGGGACTATGTCTTTCTTGAAGTGCTTGAAGAATGGTAGATTCAACCAAGATCATCCACTCCACTAAGGCTAGGAAACCTGTATCACTAACAATACTTGCACAAAAGGGGATCAAATCTGGTATTTCAACAAATAAAGATTGAGAGAGCATAAGTACAACCTAGTACAGTCTGCTAGTCCTAGATCTTTACAAGCAGAGAGTAGTAAATGAAATCAAACTAGAATCATTCACCCTATATGTTAACAACAATCTTAAGGCCATATATATTACCACAAGAAGCAAAGCAAAAAAAAAGGGCAGCAATACAGTTACCTCATAAGCCAGTGACAATATTCATTCACACACAAATGCAACACACCATGGACCTCCAAAGTATTTCTATTAATCAAAACAGAGTTACAGTACAAAGCTTCATAGCTTGGGAAGAGCCTTCAGTCTTCTGACCATGAGAAAATGGTAGCAAAGCCATGCTTAAATAGAATGGAGAAGAGGAGGGGCGCACTTGAGAAAAGGGGATGAGGGTGCACATCTCATAATTAAAGGGAGTGATCCATGCCATGATTTATGGCTTGTTTGATGGGAGTATGAGTGGGGTGGCTGCCACATGGGAAAGGCGTCCCCACTCCAACCTTGGAAACTCCTACAAGCCATAACAACCCGCCACATAACCCACACGTGAACATGAGAGGGAGGGCGCATATCTTGTTTTGATTTTCAAACGTTTGACCTCCACATTAACTCAAATCACACGCTTTAGTTAATGAAAGTACTCGCCCTCCATAAGAGAAAAACATGCCACCTCATTTGGCACATGCCAATAGCTTATTTAATATTTTTTTTGATATTTTGGTGCAATTTGTCGCATCATTAGCATTAAAATGCCATTCTGTCGGCCCTATTACCAACTATTTTGTACAATAGTTGAACTTCCATTGAGCCGCCAGTGTTTGAACATGATCCATGTTCACTTCCAGAGTATCAGAAGTTCAGATTTTTAGACTTAGCCAATTTTGGCTAGCCATTTTATTTTTGTTGTTGAAATGACCATGCCCCATGGGGTTTTTGTAAAAAGTGTGCTAGTAAGGGGTTTTGAGTGGCTCGGTTCCCTAAGACTTGACAGTCAACTAAGTTATTCCAAGGAGTTTTTTCACTCAACGATTATGCTTTGCCTTTAGCCGAGTAATAATCGATGAGTTTTTCTCCTGCTTTCTCCAAAGTTGGAATGCCCGATTTTGAAAGTTGGGCCTTGGGGGGTTATTAAAGTCCAACAGTTAAATATGAACCTACTAGACACTATGAGTCTGTTATATGGTCATTTCCTAGGTCCCTAGGTGGTTTAAAACGTTGTCCGAAATTTTTTTACCGGACGCGTTGGATATTTAATTTATATTATTTTATTATTAAAATTTTCAATTATTTTAATTGAAAAATTTCTAAATGTAATAATTAAGTGGTTTGGGGGTGGATTTAAAAGATTGGAAGCTCAATTCCTAAGCCAAAAATCCTAGTTGAACCCCAAACCCACTTATCCTAAGTTTCAAACATTTATTTGGCCTCATAATTAATATTTTCTCAAAAAATCAATAAATGAGAAATATTAATTAAAATATTCAGAAAATAATAAATTGGAGAAAATCAAATTCTCTCAAAAAAGGCCAAATTGAATAAAGTAAAGATCAAAATGACATGGCAGAGAGCATTCATGATGATTCCAATCATCACCCACCACATTCAGTTAACATCGGAGCACTAAAGATCAAGTCTATCTTGGGATTTGCGCCCTCTCTCCAAAGGAGGGCAACTTTGCTTGTGTGGCACTCCTCTGTTGGTTGGGTGATGAGATCTAGGTGCTAGGGTGGGCGCTTTGCCTAGGTGGAGGCTGCCTCACCCTAGTCACACCTTCCAACATCTAGTTAACTCTTCAATCATGATGTGGTGCTCTCTTCTCATTGGTTCATGCGATTTGGCTTGGCTCTCTCTATGCCAATTCGACTTAGGTCATTGGTCTTTGTAAATTGTATAAGTATGAGACTCTTGCTCCATATTTCAGATGGATGGTTTATGCAAGAGCACTCTGGAGAAATTTGTAATATCTTTTGCTTTCATATTGGAATAAAGATTAGACTTTGGAGGTCCATGAGTTTTCTTCATTGGTGGTGAATTTCATCTCTTGTTGAGGTGATACCTTTCTAAACCCTTCTCTTAATTTGCAAGTTCTTTGATCAATGGCTAGCCTAGGAAGGCTATCATTCTAGCACACAAGAGTAATCATTTGTAGCTTTCAACTTGATTATTTATGCAAAGTTTATCAAGATCTAAATGGACAGGAAGTAGTCAGTTATACCATTGTTGATTTAATCTTGATTTTCCTAGCATTCTAGTTGTATTGATCTCACTTGTGCTTTGAGTCGTATGTGTTTTGATTAGGTGTTGCCAAAGTGAAGAAGGGTATGAGCTCAGTTGCATCTATCCCATGCTTCATCATCAAGATTTTTCTTTAACACTTTTGTGATTACAGGATCTACAAGTGCTCAAACTCTCATCCAATGAAAAACTAAGGAGAGATCTTACTACCATCTCATAAAAAAGACAAACTACTTCAATCTCTTAGTTACTACAAAACGGATCTCCAAATCTAAAGGTTTTTATCTCTTGGATTCGTTTTTTAAATTTTTTAAATAATGCATTTGTTTCAAAAGTCCATATTTCTAAATCTTGCACTTTTATTGGCTAAGTAGACCAAAGCTTCACACTTTGATCTACTTTTGGGTCTAGATCTATTTTTCATAAAGCCTAAATTATTAAGATCTAGGATCTAGTTTCGATTTCAAAGTTGTAGATCCATCTTTTCTACCTTTTCAGTTTTTGCTTGTTTTTCCATTTTTTCTATCTTTTTTCATTCATAGATTTCATAAATCCATTTTTATCTTTGATTTGTTTTCCTTTTTCTCATCAAGAAGAGTGCCAAAAAACACTTAGGAAAGAGCCCAAGACACTTAGATTTTTGCCTAAAATTTTCATTTTTAAATTTGCATTAGAAAGCGTGCCCTTTTTTTGGTCATTTAGTCCACTGTTTTTTGCTATTTTCCATGATTTTACAATAATGGAAATTAGCTTAAAACAAAAAAAAAATTTACCAAATTTTTTTTCCAATTTTTTTTTTCTATTTTTTTTGACCTTTTTCTCGATTTTCGTGCCCATCTAAGCTTGTTGTTTTTCACTGTTTTTTGCTGATTTTCAGTTCTGGAAATTAGCCTAAAACAGTAAAAAAATTTCAAAAAATTTTCTCAATTTTTTTTCCAATTTTTTCTCGAAAAAACGTGTCATTTTCTGCCTATTTTTTACTGCTGTTTTTTTTGCTGATTTTTATTTAATTACAGATCTGGAAATTAGCTTAAAAATAAAAAAAATTTCCAATTTTTTTTTCCTAAATTCATTTCTCGAAAATCGTGCAAATTTTCATTAAAAGGAGTGATTTTTCCAATTATTTCAAAATGCTGATTTTTGACTTAAAATCACTGTTTTTTGTCATTTTCTCTTTTTTGGCATTTCTCTCTTAGATCCATTCTTCTTTTCACCTCTTGATCTTTTTACTTGAGTTTGACTTTGTTTGACCATCTTTGGTCTTTTGCTTCTTTTCTTTGAGTTTTTGCCTCTTTCACATCATAAGTCAAATCTTGGTTTATGCGAACAGTTTAACTAGCCTTTGTTGAGAGTTCTTGTCCACAGGTGAACAAGAAGATAAAACCACAAGCAAAAAGCCCAAAGGCTAAGCAAACAAACCAAGCAAGCAAAACCATCTTTTGATAAGTCAAAAAACCAAAAAAGATTGTAAAAAGTTGAATAAAAGCAAGTGGGATAACGGCGCCCACACCCCCACTTCCCCCATTTGGGGGAAGCTTGTATCATCCATTGTCCATTTTTCGCATTGTCTTTGCTTTATACCTGCAAGTAGATTAGTCTTGAATCACTAGATTAGCTTCATGTTTCATTAATTGCTAGATTAGTTTTCATGCTTTAATATGCTCTAGATTAGTCAAAATCATCTTGCTAGTTTTGTTTCCATACTCAACATTTTTCATATAAACTGTTGAAAATCATAAATCTCTTGAATCTCACTCAATAGTGGATCAAGAGTGCTCTCTATCGGAGAGTCATTCCTGCTTTTCATTTTGGTTTACTAACCCCCATGCTCTCCCGAGTAAGGCCTTAAAACCTGAAAGAGATTCTTGGGTAGAATAGATCTTTATTTCAGTTCTTTAATTCCGTGCATCTTAAATCTCTTGAATCTCGCCATAAGGCAGATCAAGAGTGCTCTCTGTCGGAGAGTTGCTTTCGTTTCACTTCCTGCACTATCACAACAAACCATCCCCTAAAATTGGAATTTATCATTTCTATGCTGCGTATGCTCTACCATACCCTGGGATACATAGAAATAGTATAGACTATTTAATTTCTCACATTTAATCCAATTTTAACCATAATAAAATTTGCACCCCATAACCAACGAAAATCCGGCATTGATCGTCAATACTCTAATGTGGACAAATTCTGCCTGGGGGCGCTGGATCACTATACCTCGCTTTCCAGTGGCTGGTAAGTTATTGAACACCTTGCTGGAAACTTGGATAGCCAACATGTCCTTGTACGGAGCCACCTAGAGCATTTTCCGAACATATTTCTAGGACCTCTGCGTATATTGGAAATTTCCTTCACCTTAATAGTCAAGATCACCCAAAAATTTATAATAAAATTTACAAAGAGCACTTGCAAAACAGTTTCAACACACCACAAACACTTGTATCAAGCAATCCTGAACTCTTGTACCTCAGCATCCCAATACATTTTTGACTCCATAAGGCACTGGTTCATCAGTTGTTTCATTTGATTATTATATCTGAAGTGCATGTATTATTTGCTTTAATTATATCATTGTGGATGCTTCATATCTGAGTTGTTAATTTAGCAATCTGTGGTGTATTTCTTAAAGTATTATTGCAAGTATTCCTTTGTGTTGTTTAAATCTCAATTATTGTAAATTTGTGATCACAAAAACTCCTAAATAACACCCATCCACATCATCAACACTTTAACTTAAAACAAAAGAGCCTTAGACAACTCTTTTTTAGGGACTACCCCCCTTGGCTTCGTTAGGAGTTAGCCTAAACGGAGGAGCTGGGATCAGGTGACAACACCTGGCTCTTTGCTTGCCCCCAAGGGCACACCTTCCCACACATGAACAACATTTTGAAAGATTTCTGCTGCTGGTGTGCATTTCGACGGACAACAGGCCCGATAAGGAAAAATGCTCTGAATTATAATTAATCATCCGAAACATAGGAAGACTAGGTCTCAGGGTAAAGAGGGCGCTTTGAGCGTGAAAACGAGCACCCCCGTGCCAAATTCGCCCCCAGACCATACTTTTATTACATTTTGAAAATTTCCAAATAAACCATTAAAAAATGGTCTAATTTTATGGAAAAAAATTATTTTCCTCGAAATTGCCTCAAAGTCCCAGGGGACCTAGGGCGTGTCCATACGACTCATTATTGATGGCTAGCATGTAAAAATACATAGACACATAGGCTTTAATAACCTCTCAAGGTTTGACCGCCAAGGAAAATACTCCAGCTTTGGAGGTGTGAGTGAAAAACTCAGGAATTATACGTCACTGAAGCACAACGCATAATTCCTAAGGAAAAAACACTCTAGAGTATCCCCTTGACAGATAAACCTAAGGTAATCCAAGCCTGTTACAAAACGATCATGCTTAGACCAACTTATTACAATTCCCCATGGGGGTATGGACATGCAATTTTTTTTTTTTAAAAGGGCCAGAATCTGGCCTGATGGATCTCGGAACAATGATGATGACAATTTGATTGTTCAAGTCTTCGACGGCTCACTCAGAATCGACTAAGTGCAATTCAGTGGATAACACGTCTCATCATAGTCAACTCCCTCTACCTGTGAGAAACCTCTTGCCACAAACCTAGCTTTAAATTTCTCAATACTTCCATCTGCAGCATGCTTAATCTTGTAGAGCCACCTGGAGGTCACAACAGACTTCCCTTTAGGTCTCGGTACAACTTCCCAAACATCATTCTTCATGATGGAAGCATATTCTTCCAACATGGCATCTCTGCAGGCTTGCTCGCCTGCTGCTTGCTCATAAGATGGTTTCGACTATGTGAAGTGGCACCTTTCTCTCTCTTACATTCTTCTTTGGAGTCCCCACTGTCTGAGCTTCCTTCAAGGTATCTTGAAGCCACTTGGGCTTCTTCTTCCCTGAGGTATGTTAGATTTTGTGGTATCTCGGGATGTCCTCCATGATTAAGATGCCTTGCATGGAGGTACATCAGCAGGATAGGCATTAGTATGGAGTAGAGGGTGAGATACACTCTTCTAAGTGGCATGAGTCCAGTGGTGGCTGCATGAGGACCTTTCGGGGTGTTTTGCCTCTTGCATGCATGAGATTTGCATGTCCAATTAGTGATTATGAGATGCATGCAAAAGTGACTTTTTGCATGCACAGATATTAGGTTTTTGGTAAACCTAATTGATCACTGAGATTATATATAGAGGCAGGAGGTCCCCGGATGAGGTTGCTTAGTTGACTTATTAGAGAGTAAGGAGGGCGCATTAGTGCACGCATGGCGACTTTCTAAGAGAGAGAGGAGCTTCTGCAGGAGGGAGAGTGGTTAGATTTGAGCTGGATTAGAGACCACTTGCTCCAGAGGCACTTGGCATCCAGTTCTGTGGACTGAGATAGTTCACTGGAGTGGTTTCTACAGAGATAGAGCAGGACGTCTTCCAGAGAGGGAGAGGGGCGCATTACCTGAGGAGAGAGGAGCTCATTCAGAGTCCGATTGACCGATTGAGCGTCTGAGACTTTCAGAGTATCCTTGCCTCAGTGTTTGAGGAAGGTTTGTGACGATCAGAGCTCAGATCTGTTGAGATCTGACCCAGTACGAGCATTCGACATCCAGAGGGGAGGGCGCACTTTTCCATGCAGAGGAAGGGCGCATTCACCTGTTGAGCAGTTGGCCTTCTTCCGTTGCAGAGCAGATCAAAGCAGAGGATTGAGAGAGGCAGTACAACTAGAGCTACCTGCAGCGAGACTCAGATCTAGATTGACAGTTAGGGCACATCTCCCCAGTGCATGCATCAACTGATGCATGCAGATCTAGGGTTTTGACCCGTTCAGGATTGAGTGTTACATCTGAGGTAACATTGTTGTATTTGCTCATTGTTATCACACAAACTCTAGTTGCTATAGAGGGATGTCCCAACAGGGATGGTAGAGGATGAGCAACTAGGAAGGTGTAACCAACAGTAGCCAGGTCCTCTATCCAAAGGATAGAAGTCGCACTGGACAAGGCTACAGTCACTTTAGATGAGGCTCAAAGCCAAGTCAAGGGGGAGAACCCGCTCAACCAAGTATGGTCGAGAGACAAAACACACCCAAATCCAAAAGATAGAAAGAGGTAAAGAGAGGGAATGAGTGTAAATAGGTCCTAAGCTAAATTTCAACCAATGACTGGATGCGAATGGAAAAAAGAGAGTAATATCAGATGTGACCAATGATTAAATATGGTGAATTTAATGAGTTAGATTGATAATTGTATGGCTGAAACAAGCAAGGGACAATCGTTAAGCTAGAAGTTGAAAAATAGACTATCTGCCCAGGAAAGAGAGTTAAGTAGTGCAGAAATGGACCTAGGGCAGCAAGTAAAACATGATTAAAATGACTTCTAGCAAATGGCAACTTGATTTTTAGTAATAAAATGGCGAGACAAAACAAAATCAATAGTACCCATAACCCTAAAGTGACCCAAACCAACAAGAGAGAAAAACGCCCTAGGTGGGGCGTTTTTGCCAGGTAGACCAATGCCTAAAGTGTGGGTTAATGGAGTCGGAAATGCTTCAAACTTAAGATTTAGGCTATTAGGCTCAAATAAGAAGCAGGTTTGCAATAAAAATGAAGTTTCTACGGTTGGGAATTAAGTTATTAATTTTTAGGGTTTTTTATTTATGGTTGCAACTTAACATCAACAGTGAAAGAGAGATTATGAGAAACAAGAAGAAATCCCGTACCTGGATAATGGAGATGAAGATGTCCCAGTGCTGAAGGCAAACCTTGAAGATCAAGTGTTGAGCTGAAGTGTGTTTTCCCTTTGCGTTTTTGGAGCAGCTAGTGAACTAGTGCGTTTTTCTTGTACCTACCAAAGAGAAGATGAAGTCAGTTTCTATGGCAAATAACAATAATAAACCAACAAATGAAATGACAAATAATGAGTAAAGCAAATAGCAACAAAGCAAATTCACTTCCCTATTGAAATCCCGAAGAGAAACGCTAGCAAGGAGCTGCTGGCTCAAGTGCCGCGTTTTCCTCCAGTGGCCAGCTTCACCTGCAAATCGAAATGCTCAAGGAGAGATGGGGACACCACAAATAACTCAGCAATGCATCAGAAATATGATCTCAATCAGCACAAGAAGAATCCCACTCCAAAATCACAAGTAACTCAGTAAAAATGTCTCTCTATAATCTCAATGTCAAGTCTCTAGAATGCCAAGAAGAAGTACAAATAGAGTGAGTGCCTTTTCTTATAGAGAAAGGTAGCTCTCACTCCCCCATCAACCAAAACGAATGGTGGAGATCTCCCTATCTGGGGGTGCGAATTGCCCATAGAAGCGCACAAGTGGAGAGGGGGACCCATTGTGGGGTCCATACAAATGTGGAGGGAGGAGTTGGGGGGGTGGCTATAGTGTGTTTTAGCCCCCCCAACTAATACAACAAGGGCCCACACCCCATCATACAACAAAATCGAATTCCCCTAGGTGGAGAAAAAACGCCCCCCATGGGCAATTCGCTCAGATGGAGAGCTGGTCCAATGGAGGGACCTGTTATCACACAACTTGTAGTTGCCCCTAGTGGTATCCCATCCGGGACGGTAGAGGAGACAGGCAACTAAAGAGGTGACCCAAGAGATGCCACAGTTCCCAATGCAAGGTGGGAGTCACGTCAACCGAGGCACTCTTCGCTTTAGGTCAGGGTGTAACAAGACCTAGGGGGAGACCCTATAACCAATCACAGTTGATTGGACCCAAACAAAGGTTTCTAAGGGTAAGTAAATGAAGAGTTACGGAAACCAATGCAAGGCTAAGTGGACTTAGAAGTTGAGGTATGGTTGAAGATGGTTTGGGAGATTGTTAGTGTTCAACCTATGTATGATTTAGGCCACATAATGGTATTATGACAAGGTGTAGTACCATATGTTTACACAAGTGGGTCCTATTTTCTTGGGATGTGTGAAATGGCTTTAAGTGGCCCACAAGGTGAAGCTAAGGTGTGAAATTGGTACTAGAGGTCAGGTAATGACTAGATCTATGGATCTAAGTTGTTTTTAGGAGTACCCATGTACTAGATCTAGGGTTTGACACAATTCCCAAGGAGTGCGACTTGCTTTGAGGACTAGTGCCTTGTTGGATGGGCTAATGGGGTCAAAAAGTATGTCAAAGTGTAGATCCGGACACCTAGAAGCCAAGTCAAGTGGGCTAGATGAGATCTAATGGTTGGATCTTGCTAGATCTAGGTTTTCAAGAAATGACCCTAAGTGGACCACAATCCCTTGAAACAAGGAATGCTACCCCCAAGGCAGATCGTCACAAAATGATACTCTAGACCTAGGTTTCAAGGTATGGCCAATCCAAATCTACAGAAATCTCAAACACCCACTTCCTCAAAGTGAACAAACTCACCTTCCCCAGGTAGTGCGACTTTGCTCAAGGAGGGCTAAAAGAGGGGTTAGGTGGACCAAATCAAGTCCAATGGCTACCAAACTATAGATCCAAGTGGCTTGTGCCCCGATCTATGTAGATCCCAAAAATCAAGTCAATCCAAGGGTTAGATCTTAGTAGATCTGAGTTTTAAGGTACCAAGAAATTCAAAAGGGGGTTTTAACCCCTTAAAACATGGAATGATGTCCACAAGGTAGAATTCACCAAAGTAAGAATCTGGGGGTAGGTTATCAAGTGTCTAGATTGCAAATCAAGTGGGATCTCACCTACCCATGTGTTAAATCTAACCAAACAAGCCTCTCTCTAGGAAGTGCGATTTGGGTTCAAGAGGGCTTTTTGCCTTGAAAAGAGTGTCAATTCTAAGCCAATCACCAGCAAACTATAGATCCAACTAGGGGTGGATGCTATAGAGGTGGGTTTTCAATATCTTTTCAAAAGCAAGGCTAAATCTAAGGAGATCTAAGAAAAACCAAAAACAAGGGTTTTAATCAATCAGGGTTTTTATGATCTAGAAATTATGGATGATTCAAGGAAGAAGAAGATCATACCTCTTGGAGCATACCTGGATGAAGAGATGAATGCTAGTTGAGACGAGGATTACTTTGCCAAAGATCAAATGGAGAATTCTTGAAGCCCTCTTGCCAAATCGATTTTTCCAAGCCACATGTGATTCCCTCTAACCTGTCAAAACCAAGGAGCAAAGCATCAATTAGTTTAACATGTTGAAGGTAGATACAAGCAAGAGAGATATAAACAAAGAATAGTTGACACAAAGGCAAAACTACACCTTGTCAAACCAAAACGTCTTCCTCCAAGCTTGAAGGGCAAGCCTCCCCACCAATTCGCACTTGTCCAAAAACGTCCTCTTAACCTGTAAATAAGATATGGGAAATATGCAAGATAGCTACAATAGATCCTCCAGTGCAATGGAAAAAAGCATTTACAATCGAAACAACTGACATCCACTCCAATCCAAGCATGTACTCCAAAAGATAGAAATTTTATTCCAAGAGCCAAGAGCCAAAAATCTCTAGATGAATTTTACAATGAGAGGCTCCCTCAAATAGGATGGGGAGAGAGTACGATCCTAACCACTTTTTACATGAGTGGCTAAGATTAAAAGACCAAAAGATCTAATCAACGGCTAACAATAAATCATAACAATACATCACATGGATCACCCAATATAATGATAGCGCCCCCACTAAATGGTACAAAAAGAGGGTGACATCATCCACTAGAGAAGTATAAGTACCAAAATCCACCTCATAGTGACTAGGACATGACAATATAAGCACATGGTGGGGCTAGGAGGCATCAATCCTTACTAGCTCATCCCCAAGGCACAATAAAATAATAAAATATGTCCAAGATAATATAAATGATCAAATCTGTCCTCAAAATCTGTGACAGACTAGCAGTAAAAGACCTCCTGTGATCAATGTGGGCATACCCACATGGTGAAAACTGGCTGGAAGATAGTGAGATCACCCTGGAAGACCTCTGCGGAGACCAAATGCCAAAACCTTGCCTCAATTGCCCAAATCGAATTCCTCAGTGACCACTTTATCCCATTTTTTAACTGCCTCGGGAACTGTGAAAGTGCCAAAACTGCCTCCTAGGGCACCTGCGCTGTCCATCTGAGCCCACCAGGCTCTCTAAAAGGGGAGGTAAATGGTAAAAACAAGTGGCTAGACCACCCCCTTCATCATCAACGCCCTAGGTGAACTGGCCTCTCGGGGCCCCTGCTGCTCAGGATGGGAAATCAGCCCCAAATCTAGTCAACAAGTGTAAAACTGCATCAATCACTGTCAGAAGTGCCCGGAACTGAAAGATAAGTGTCTCATTGGATCCAGAAAACCCAAATCCACTAGAAATGTGTACTCATACACCATGGGTTGCCCTAATGGGCCAGCTGTATGGTCCACCATATATGGACAATGCATAATCCACTGATCTGAAGTAATAATAAAACCTGCTGAACTGCATCAATCATCATCTGCATCATATGATCTCATCATCAAGTATGTGGGACCATGAATCATCATCAATAAGCATATATATATGGTCCACATCATCACGGATCCCAAGAATATACAACCAAGGATAAATCACATCAGTAGACTAAGACATGCTTCTCTAATCATTCTCACAGCCAAGCTCAAAGTATAACATCCATTCAGTGGCATTAATCAAGTTAGCATATTCCGTTGTTATATAAAATTACTTGCACACTAGTTCAAATGACAAACTCACCCATTGGACATGGTCAAACTGCTAGTGAAGGATGAAGGCTAGGAGCAAGGTTGGGCCAAGGGGTTGACTTGTCTAACTTAACTCAAAAATACTTTGGACTGGAAGAAAGGGGAAAGCTACAAACTCTGTGCTGGACAAAATAACACGGGGAATGGCTGTGCCTCACAAATGGATAAGTTGTTCAGAGAGTGCTTATTCAACTTAGGCATCATGTCTACATCAAGTTGATCCAGGTTCATTAGGATCATTCAATTTTATTTCATGGCCTTTTTGGCCTACATAACCCTTCGGATCTCAGGGGTGCTGATAAGCACAACTAGTTGCAGCTTTCATCCAGGGCATGTTTTTCCAATACATATAAGGTCAGCAATTGTTTAGATATAGCTTTTAAGAACCATTGCTTTTTGGACCTTTCTTATACTCTTCGAGGAGTATTTTTAGCTGTTCATCGCTCTTGCCCTTTTTTTTTGTTTCCATGGGCGAATTTATAAGTTTTCATAGGTAGAACATGAACTTTCAGTTTTAGCCAACAACATCTCAAGTGACTAGGGGGAGTTCGAGCCAATGCCAAACATCGGGACAACCGACCAAAATGATTTAGGCCTACAATCCAACTCACCAAAGGCAAGTTTTGTCACCAACTTAGAGCCGAGACACTGAATATACAGGGATGCGGTCCAAACACAGAGGTAGAAAAATGGGGAAGTCCTCAGTATCAGAAAGCCAATTGAGACAGGTCAAGGTTTAAAGTCAAATAGGAAGGTCATGTATGGATGGAGTCAAGTGAATATGAAGCCTACACTAGCAGACAACTGGTGTCAGGAAAGACCATATCTATGTAAGGTGAAAAACCGGTGGGTTTTGTTAAATGACCTAAAGGTGCAAGCAATTGTTCATTTTATGATTTACAGTTCATTTTAAACAGTTTGCCACATCAGGAATAATATACCAAGCAGATGCTGTAAACATGACTAAATCAACAAGATAATAATCCACAGTCAGTGATAACATATCCATAGATCATACAACATCATCATAATAATCATCATGTACCATTTGAAACACTGCTGCAATAGATCTCTAAGCACTGAACTGAAACTGTATGGGATAAAGGGTCACATCGGTCATCAAATCTGAACTCTCAAGGCTCAGCCTTGACACAAGGTCTAACATAAATCTGAATAATATACTGCTCTGATCATGAGTGATCCAAAATATATAGCCATGCTCTGGAATAATGGAAGCTCTGGAATGTGCAGATATCTGCTAAACAAGAATAGTAGCCCTGCTACTATAGTGTGATAACCTATGTTGCACTGGCATTGGGGACGGGGGGACGCGGGGGACGCGGGGACGAGTTTCCGGGACGGCTAGAGCGCACCCCCAATTTTTCAGGGGACGGCTGGTAGGGGACGGCAATTTTATAATAATAAAATATATATATATATATATATATATATATATATATATATATATATTAATAATTATATTAAATAATATATATATATATATATTATTTAATATAATTATTAATATATATATATATATATATATTTAATATTTTAATTATAAACACATTGACGTTAAAATCAGAACAACCTTTGATTGAGAGAAATCATAAAAATTAGAACATGTTTGCAGCAAAACATTAAAATAGCTTCCATGTAACTTTATCAGAAAAGAATAAACATCAAAACATGCTTGCGTCCTTTAATTGAGATAAATCATAAAAATCAGAATGAGATAAATCTGTTTTTCCTTTTATTTTGGGTGATTTTTTTGACAAATTGCAGCAATGGTTTCTTCACGTTGACTGTGCTAGAGATTTTAGTTTCCCCTGCTCTTGTTTTAGGCTCTGATTCAGTACGTGCAGCAGGAGTATTGCTGTCCATTTCACTTCTTCTGGAGGAGATTTTAAGTTTGAAATGTTCCAATAATGGTAATGAAAATTTTAAATTACAAATTATGTTTTAAAATTTAGTTTATTAAACAAATAATTAGTAATGCTATGAAATTGAGTCTGAGATTTAAAAAAATATAGTCATAGAGGCAGCATCGCTGAGCCTTTTATTTTTCATAAATTAAAAATTAAAAATTATACCAAAAAAAATTTAAAATATAGAAATGCAATAAAAATTCTAGCATGTAAACATAAATGCAATAAAATTTTTAGCATGTAAAATACAGAAATGCAATAAAATACCACAGTGGACTAGGAGCTGCAACCGGGGAGCTATGACCACTATGGAGCGCGACCGAGGAGCTATGCTGCAACTGTGTGTTGTGATGGGGAAATCTTTGGGCACTAGTTTCATATATTTTTGCTATTTTCTAGTAAGTTCTATGGTTGAAATTCCTATTTTTTGAAATCTGTAAATTATAACAGATTTCAAAAAAATATGAGAATTACGTTTTTCATTTTGAATTTTGAAATCATCCAAAAAAATATGAGAATTACGTTTTTCATTTTTAATTTTGATTATTTTTTTAATTTTTAATTTTTCATGTGCAGAAATCGAGGGACGTGTGGGAGCCCCCCGTTGCTTGAGGGACGCTGGGGACGTACCCGAAAAGTCCCTGATTTGCAAGGGGACGTTTAGGGGACGTCCAAAAAGTCCCCAAGTCCCCGATGGAGTCCCCGACGATTTGGGGACGTTTCCGAGGAGTCCCCAAGTCCCCGGAACGCGGGGACGCAGGAAACGTGTGAAATTTTAGGGGGGACGGGTCCCCGTGCAACATAGGTGATAACAGGACCCACAATGAGAAATACAATGTCCAAACATCATGATTTTACCTTAGAGATCACCTTTTCCTTTGCCAACCATTGATTTTGCCATTTGCCTATAGTTGCCTTAGTAAAATTTTGATTTTCCATGTAATTTTTGCTGGTTTATATGGCTGAAGATGAATTTTGGGCTTTTGACCCACTTTTAGTGCCCGGATTGTCGAACCGTCTGCTGCAATGTGATCGTGGACCCCAAAAGTAGTAGGAATGACCACTCGAACGACCCCGATCCATCACTTAGGCATTATTTACCCAAAATCCATAATTTTTAATTAAAACAGGTCAAAATTGACCAATAATAATTAAAAATTTCTCAAATGCTTCAATCTTTTGCAATTCTGACACCTGCATGCTCAAATGGGACCCCTGTAGATAATAATTGACCAAAATCGAAATTCTGGTCGCGACATTTTTTCGGGCCCATTTTTGGCCTAGTCAACTCAGTTTGACCAAGTCAAAACTGGTCAACAATAGTGCTAGTTGAATACCTGTGTGCAAACATGGAGTGACAAGGCTCAATTATACAAGTTAGTACATTACTAAGCAATACAATGATAACATGGTGATCAAAAATACATTAAATCCTGAGATAATACAAGGCCCTGGTGAGGTGGGTCTACCACCTTCAGAAAGACTAAAATGCTATGCACATCTTATAGAATTGACCACTTTGCTGACTTTAGGTGATGCGGACAACAAGGCGAAGGACACGGGAAGACGAGGATAAAGATCATGTGACCCTTTGGACAACTCGGGAAAGCGGGGGTCCACTGAGATAAGTATGTCATGACAGAATACGGGGAAGGGCGGTGCCTCACAAATGGGTATAGTGCAGGGAAACCACCACTAGTCATCTAACAAGTATCTCACAATTCACATCCGTGCCCGAAGACTCTGTGAGGTTCTTTTCTAGAGCCGCCAAACTGGGTGTCCGGCAAACCGTAACTTGAGACTCTAGGGGACAATCTTGAGCTTGTCCCTTGCTCCCTCTCACCTCCTTGCCCCGCAGGACTAGGTGAGGAAATAACCACTACAAATGCTGACATGTACGGCTGACCAGTATCCATGTGTGTTTATAAACACATTACATGGATTTTACAATGAATTTCATACTTAGCCCTTTTTTGGCTAGATTTTACATTTACAACATAATAGCCTTTTTGGCTTGATTTACATTTCTTCATTTCTTCATTTACATCAAGGCCCTCTTGGGCTACATACATATCTCAAAAGATATAAACATGGTGCTCATACTGCAAAGGTAATGGGGGTGAGCAATACATGCTTCGATGACCAATGGGGAACACCTGGTGAGGCTACACAATCCTAGCTGCATTGCAACATCGGGGGCAACCGACAGGAGCAAATCCTAGGTCTAAAAGTGTATCTCACACACTAAAGAGCCGAGGCACAATAAACGGGGAGTCATGGCAAACTCAGAGATAAGTGGGGAAGGGGTCCTCGGGATCACAAATCAGAATCCAAGTCAGGAACAAGTATCATGGATGAGTCGGATGGATGGAGAAAGTGAGAGTGGAGCTAAAGTCAGCTACCGAGAGGGACTAAGTGACCAAGTCTATGCCAAGTGTAGGGGACATGACCCAACGTGCATATACAAAAGTCTAACAGGAGGGGTGGACTGACATCATCAAGGGTCCAATCACATCATACAATAGCTAGATCACCAAATATATCATCTCATGCAAAGTTAGTGTACTAACAAGTATAAAGAAGTCTAATCTACATCATGAGCAATAATCATCAAATGCAATACCTGTTGCACCATATACCTGCTGCTACTGAAGCTATCTTTGAACTGGATCTCTGCTGAATCCGGGCAACATAGTAAACCAACAATATACTGTGATAGTCTCGATCAAAACAAGACTAGGGAACTGTCTCAAATGGGCTTATGTCAAAGCCTAGCAAGGAAGAGGTGACCCTGTGGTAGATGGTAAGTGACAATGTCTGTAACCCTGGACAACTGTCTGCCCCCTCTGATATATCTGCTAGGGGCAATCTGAACAAAAGTGCCTTGTCTGAAGGCGGCTGATCTCTGATTTGGAAAAAAAAAGTACTGTGCGGTCCTCGGCCGCATAGTCTGCAGTATGGTAGCTCCAGCTAACATAGATGTGATAACACTCATTTTATATATTGCTCTAGGCTCGAGATAGAAGAAAGCCCCACAGGATTGCTGGTTTTCCTCGTTTGGGGTTTCTGGGGTATATGTAGTGTCATATGTGTGATTGATTGTGTTTATGTTGTAAAGAGATCTACAGTTGTTGAGTCTTATTTCTTTAGAGCATTATTGATATACAGAGACTCAAACCGCTTGAGATCTCAGGGCTATCCAGAGGGAGTAGTGATCTCTGGATAAAATTTACAAGGTAACCTCTTGTGAGGAGAATTGCTCATCCTCATCCCAATCAACTGCATGAGACTGAATACTTGAAGTTGAAGTACCTGTAGTCGTAGATCCTGTTGCCTGAGAGCCTATAACTCGAGACCCTGAACCTGGTTGACCATCATCCTGAGATCCTGTACCTGTACCTGCCTCTGCACCTGTGGAAATTGTAATTTGAGAACCTGTCACCCCATATACTTGGGACCTTGATCTTTGTGAAACAACATTCCGACCAGTATCATCCTGGGATGTAGCAACCTGTTGCTTTTCCTTCTCAAATGGTCAGTACTTGATCTAAGTGTTGGAGATGCTCTCTCCAAGTTTTGCTATATATGAGGATATCATCAAAAAACACTAATATGAACTTTCTCAAATATGTCTGGAACAATTCATTCATTGCGGCTTGAAATGTGGTTGGAGCATTGGTTAATCCGAAGGGAATTACCTTGAATTCATAATGGCTCTCATGCGTACGAAAGGTAGTTTTTGCTACATCTTCTAATTTAATCCTGATTTGATAATATCCCTATCTCAAATCTAATTTTGAGAAATACTTAGCTCCATGAAGTTCGTCCGACATCTCAGCGATGAATGGGATAGGGAATTTATTCTTGATTGTTATCTTGTTCAACCCTCTTTAATCTATGCACAATCTGAAGGATCCATCCTTCTTTCGAACTAACACTACCGGAGCTGCATAAGGGCTTCTGCTCTTTGAAATGACACCACATCTTAATAGATCTTGGGTTAACCTTTCAATCTCTGTTTTATGGTGATGTGGATATCTGTATGGTTTGATATTGACAGGTTTTGCCCCTTGTTCCACCTCAATTATGTGTTAAATCTTCCTGTTTGGTGGAAGCTCCATCGGAAGATCTTGGAACACCTTGTTGTGTTTTTGAATTAGCTCTTGGATTTCTGGTGGTTTGGAGTCATCTCCTTCACATGATAGCAACTCCATCTCTTGACATTGAATTATGTAAGCCGGTGCTCCTTTTCTAATTAGCCTTTCCATTTGATGTGATGTAGCCAATTGTGTTTGGGGTGGTTGGAAACCGTACAAGTTGTACTTTTTCCCTAGCCACTTGAACTTGAGAAAATGCTCTTGATGGTTAGCAGAGTAAGTACCCAATGTTTGCAACCATTGAATTCCCAACACCACGTCTACTCCTCCAAGAGGTACTGCAAAGAAGTCGGATTCTAGGTTATACTCTTGCATTTGTAATTTAACCTTGCGGCACCTTCCCACATTTTCAATCTTCTTACCATCTGCTACCATAACCTTCATGTTAGGCACTGTGTATACGAATAGGTTCAACATCTTAGCGAGATTGGCATTGATAAAGTTATGGGTATTGCCAGTATCTATGAGAATCGAGACATTGTTGTTTTTGATATGTCCCTTCAGTGTTAGTGTTTGAGGTTGAGATATCCTTGTAATGGCGGCTAATGATATTTTTGGTGTATCATCTTCTATTTCTAAGTGGCAGTCATGCTGATTTCCTGTATCATCCTCACTTGATTCTTCACTTTCAGAGTCATCTTCTTCTTCGGCTTCGTAGGCATAAAATTTTTGGGGGTTGCTCTTTTGCAAACATCTATGCTTAAGATCCCACTTTTCTCCACAATATTTGCACTTTCCTTCCTTCATCCTCTGGGCCGCTAAACTGAGTTTTCCTCCTTCCCTTAGATGCGGTGTGGCTTATATTTTGAAGTTTCCACATTTGCTGATTGAGGAGGTTTCCTCTTTGAGTAATTTTTATCGAAACTAGTTGGAGTATATCTTTTGAACTTGTTCTCGATAATCTTGGCCTTATGTCTTGCCTTCTCCATGGTAGGAACGTTATGTAACTCTAACTCATCTCGAATGTATGGCTTCAGTCCATGTATGTATGTTTGCAGTCTTTGGTCATCGGTTAGTTCTGGAACACGAGTTGCCAAAGCTTCCCATTCACAGGTGTACTCATCTACACTACCTTTTTGTTGTAATCTAGTGATCTTAGCAAAAAAGTCTCGGTTACACCCTGAAATCATTTGAGAAGATCATTCTTAAAGTTATTCCAACTGAAATCGCAGACCTTCGTTGTAGCCTTCCACCACATGTACCAATTATATGCGTTACCATCCAACTGCATGGCTGCATATTTAATTTTTTCACTGTCAATCTATATTTTATGGATGTTAAAGTATTCTTCTGCTTTATTAATCCATGCAATACATTGCCTCTTGTCGCCATCAAACTTAGATAATTCCAATTTACCCTAATCTGGTATCCGTGTGCTGGTGGAATTGGGCTGTTGAGAGGTGGGTTAAAAAGAGGGGGGAACCCTTGAAAATTTGGAATTTCCTGATGATCATTCGTTTTTGGCGTGCCTGGACTAGGTGTATTAAAAGGTGCCTAGACTAGGTGTATTAAAAGGATCTAGAGGTGGGTTATTGGTATAAAAGGGGATCGAGGAACGTAGATTGGCCAAGAAATTTTCAAGATACTCCTGACTTTTCTTTTGGTCTTCTTTTAACATATTGATGCCTTGCTCTATTTCTGCCCCAAGTCCCGTAACGGTTGAAGTTAGTATGTTATTATTTTTTCCGATTTCTGCCTTAAGATCGTCATAATTTTTGTTAACTTTTTTCTCGAGATTTTCCAGCCTGGTGTTGAATTTAGCCATTCTAGGGATTGGAGGATTTTTCTTTGAGCTGAATCGAGACTGATTCTTTTGGACAGTGCATTCCCAATCAGCCACAGTTTACTTGCTTTTTTTGTTTTAGAATTTCTGTGCAAATACTGCACAATTTGGTGTTGTTTGTGGGATGAATGGGAGTATGGCAGTGATTGGAGAAACGTCGGTCGAAGGACTGGTGAAGGGGGAAGCGTAGGGTCGTGTGAGAAGATGTCAGAGGAGAGCTGACGCGAGGAGTGGGAGATGGAGTGGAACGCGGGGAGGACGGCATGTGGTGCAGGACTGGAGTAGGCAGGGAGTCGGCGGATTATGTGGACGGGACGCGGTGGTGGAGCAGGCATGGAGGGTTGTGGAGATACGACGGCGCGTGGAGCGTACATGGAAAACATAGGGATGGCGTGTGAGGACGTATTCGGGGTGTGGCAACGGAGAGGAGAAAGGGTGTTTGTGGAAGTAGGGAGGACGCGAGGAGAGGTGGTGAGTGGAAGGTTGTAGAGGTGGAAGGTGCGTCGATGGAGGCGTATGCAGGAAAGGCAGCGGAAGACGGCGGACAAATAACGGTGGACGGATAACGGACAACGGTGTACGACAGACGGGTGGCGGACGGGCAACTCGAACTCGGACGACGACGGCGGTTTGCAGCGGGCGTCCTTGGTGCTTTGATACCAATGGAATAAGAAAATCCATGTGAACACATAAATTGATTGAAAAAGTAATATTTTTATAAATTGATTGATATATGATGTGGAATTACATTGTGGCCTGATTTTATAATAGTCTCGGGCCCTTTTTAATAAAAGATGTGTCCTTTCATCACAACTAATCGTAAATGGCTTAATGTTTTATATATTTATTAATTGATTAATTATCTTTATATATTTATTTATAATCTTAATTATTATTTATTAATATATATAGTTTATATATATATATAACAATAGCAATTGTCAAATCTCTTAGCAAGCCCTTTTAAATCTAGGGCGTGTTCAAATTCGAAATCATTTTCCCTAGCATCTTCTTTTGTAGATCCTAAACCATAACTTGATAGCCTTACTCGATCTAAGTTTTCATCTATGTTTCCTTATGTTAGATTGTCAATATTGAGATTTGGTTTCCTAGTAAAAGATCTCTCCCACGAGGATTGATCAGGGTCTCCTCCTTAGCTCACTCTCATTGTCGCTTAAAGTGAAGAGTTTTCTCACTCGGTGTGACAACCAATTATATTCCGGTGAGCTTGATTCTCTAGGGTCACTTCTATAGCTGCTTATCCCTCTACCATATTGGATAGGATCTCTTCCTAGGGCAGCTGTAAGCTAAGTGATAACAGTGGCTTTCCTACTGCATGATTTTTTGCTTTATGACCTGCTGCTGTACAACCTTTCGCTGTACGATCTATAGCTGTACGACCTCTGCAATTAGTGGCTGCAAATGCCTCTCTCTGCTACTGATCTATGTTTGTGCTTTCTTCTTCGCCAAATGTTTGAAAACCAAAAGTCCTCTGGTTCTCTTTTACTCACCCAACTATGAATAATGAATGTGTCTTCTTCCTAACCCTTGCCGTCTTTTCATATTTTTGAGTTGGGCCAAATCCCTAATCTCAATGGTCAAGATTAGATCTAATCTTGACTTGAGATCAATGCCCCACGTTTAATCTAAGTCACTAATGCCTTGACTTAGGAATTTTATTAAATTAAATAAACTCACTTTATGAAAAAGCACATTTCACTTTAATTAATAAATTAATAAAGTGAAACGTCAAAAAAGCTAGGATAACTAATTAATGACGATTTCCATGGATTAGACATATTCCAAGGAAATACCTATCCAGGCTACAGTCATCAACACTCCCTCTTAGCGAGGAAGGTATTCTTCACCACTCCAAGCTTGTCTTGAAAGAAGACAAAATTTCCTTTCACCAAAGGTTTGGTGAGTATGTCTACAGTCTGCTCATTTGTAGGAATGTACTGGAGCTTGGATGCTCCCTTCAGGACCCTATCTTTGATGAAATAGTATCTGATCTCAATGGGCTTTGACATGTTGTGAAACATTAGATTCTCCGAGAGCTTTATGCAGCTTTGATTGTCGCAATGTATCATCTAGGCTCCAAATCCTTACCAATTAACCTTGTGAGAAGTTTGCGAAGCCAAATTGCTTCACAACTTGCCAAGCTGGCTGCCATGTACTCAGCTTCTACTGAGCTGAGTGCGACTGAAGTCTGCTTCCTTCTGAACCAGGAAATAGTTGCCAACCCCAAGCTGAAACAACACCCTGAAGTGCTCTTTTGATTTGTATCACTCCCTGCCCAATGTGAATCTGAGTAGCCTTGCAACCTCACTTCATCTCTGCCAAGGTACCTCAAGCCATACTCTATTGTGCCTTGCAAGTATTTGAGCACATGTTTTGCTACGATCCAGTGCACCTGCCTCGACTCCACCATATATTGGCTCAAAGTGGTCATAGCAAAACATATGTCTTGTCTAGTATTAAGCAGATACATCAAGAACCCAATGAGCTGCCTTTGTATTCCTCCATTCAGATTCTCTTCAGAATATCCACTATGTACTTCCCCCATCTGAGGAAGATCTCTCTTGATCTCTACCATACCTCCAGCCCCCAAAAGTAATGCATCAGCCCAATATCCTTCATCTCAAATTCCATCGCCAAGTCTGACTTGCATCCTGTAATCACCTTCTTTTCCCTTGTGAGTATTAAGTCATCCACATAGAGCACCAAGATGAGGGGCTCAGATCCAATAAGTATGAAGTACAAGTTGGGATCCACCTTACTCTTGGTGAATCCCATGCTTTGCAAATAACTATTGATCCTGGAGTACCATGCATTGGGCGTCTATTTGAGTTTGTACAGGGCTTTCCTAAGCCTGCACACATGCGTTTCTCTGTCATGCACCTCAAATCCCTGTGGCTGATCTGTATATACCTCTTTCTCATTGGTCCCGTTGAGGAAGGTTGTCTTCACATCCATCTGGTGAATCCTCCACCTCATCTCTGAAGTAGTGGATATCACAGCTTGGATTGCATATCTAACAACAAGAACAAAGGTCTCCTCATAGTCAACTCCCTTTCTTTGAGAGAAATCTCTAGCCACAAATCTTGCCTTGAACTTCTCCACACTACCATCTGCTACATGTTTGATTTTGAATAGCCACCTAGAAGTCACCACTGACTTCTCTGTTGGCTTCGATACAATCTCCCAGACATCATTCTTCATGATGGAGTTGTACTCCTCCACCATGGAATCTTTCCGTACCTGTTGGCTTGCTTCCTCCTCAAAGATGGAAGGCTCTGAGTCTATGATGCTGGTCATCAGGGCCATATAAGCCGAGAATTGTCGGGGAAACCTGCTCTCTCTGAAAGTACTCCTGGGTGCCTCTACATGCTCACGAGCATCCCTCACTGTCTACTTAAACCACCTAGGTCTCCTGGTTGATTTGGAAGGGGCAGGCTCCTCCTCTTCCCCTGAAGGCTGGCTCTCTGTACTAGGAGCCTATGAGCTCTGCTCATCGTTCAAGGCCATTTTCTCTATGTCCTATACAACTATGGGAAAATTATGATATTTCTTGGAGGCCAAGTTCTCATTGAACTTGACATCCCGGCTCACCATTATCTTCCGCTATCTTGGCATGAAGAGTCTGTAATCTTTCAAATTCTCACTGTATCCCACAAAGATGCCCTTCTCATCAGAAGGCTCCAACTTTGTCCTCTTCTCCACAAGAACGTGGATGTAGACTAGACAACCAAAAATCCCGAGATGCCCTATCTCAGGCTTCACCCCTATGAATGCCTCTTCTGGGGTCTTGTCCTCCAAAATCTTGTGTGGACTCCTGTTCTGTAAATACACGGTTTTGTTGCATGCTTCCGCCCATAGAAACAATGGAAAACTCTGATCGTGGATCATGGCCTTTATAGAATCGATGATGGACTTGTTCTTCCTCTCTGCAACCCCAATCTTTTGCAGGTTGTAGGCAATTGTCTTCTCCCTCTTGAGTCCTTCCTTCTTGTAGAAATCTTTGAACTCATTGGAGGTGTACTCTCCTCCGTTGTCTGATCTCAATACCTTGATCTTCTTGCCTGTCTGGTTCTCTACCTAAGCTTTGAACTTCTTGAACCAACTGAAGACCTCATCCTTGGTCTTCATCAAGTAGATCCAGGTCTTCCTGTAGAAATCATCAATGAAGGAGACATAGTAAGATGCTCCCTTCATCGATGCAATTGACATGGGCCCGCAAACATCTGAATGGATCAGATCCAATATCTCCTTGGATCGACTCTCTCTACTAGGAAAAGAAATCTTCAGATTCTTATCAAGAGCACATCCTCTACACACCCCCTACTGGTCAATACTGAAGTCTGGGAGACCAGTGGCTATCTCCCTCAGTATGGGAAGCACCCTGTGATGTAGATGTCCCATCCTCCTGTGCCAAAGATTGCACAGGCTCTCATAGTCATGCACTAGTGCCTGAACAAGCTTGCCCTGGAGCCTGTATAGGTTGCCTTCCCTCATGCCAATCTTGATAGCTGTGTCTGGACTAAATCCCTTTGGACAAATGAATACTTGTCCTCTTTGGAAGCTAACTGCATAATCTTTGTCCTCCATGATTGATATAGACAACAGGTTCTTCTTCAGGCGTGGTGCATAGAGCACCTCTTGAGCATCAAATGTTCCCCTTGACTCAAGTTAGAAATGAACTGCTCCTTGTTCCTTCATTGCATACTTGGCATCATCGCCAAGCTCCACATGGATCCCCAAGTCATCATCTGATAGCCTACTGAATAGCTTTCATGCCTTCGTCATGTGATCAGATGCACCACTTTCTAAATACCAGGCACTCCTAACAATAGTGCTAGTGGAGAGGCATGAAACGAGAAAGAAATCCTCCTCAAACTTGGCTGCAAGTTCACTTAGCTGGGTTTCTACTAATGCTTCTACTTGCGGACCTACTCCCTATTATTGAGCAACTTGTAGTTGCCCCTTTAGATGAATCCTATTCAGGACAGTAGAGGAGCTAGGAAACTAAAGAGGTGATCCTAGAGGATCCTGATCCTAGATTCTCTTCACTTTATGCTACTTTCTCACTTTATGCTACTTTCCCAATTTCTCAAGTGTCTCCTACAATCTCAGGTTGTGGGTGAAGCAACTTGAGAAAAAACCTGAGGTGGAGGCCATTTCATTGGATGCCATTGACACCAGTGCTGCATGGAGAGTGGAGATTGAGGAACCTGTTATGGAGGCATCCCCTGATTGGTTAGAGGATGATCATGATACACATGATCCCCAGAATGAGATATGGGAGGATGAGGGGTTTGGCTTTGAGAGTGTGCCACCACCGGAGCCACCAGTAGCACAACCACCAGTTGCACAGCTACCGATTGCACAGCCA
This sequence comes from Larix kaempferi, assembly GCA_027924585.1. Taxonomy (NCBI): domain Eukaryota; kingdom Viridiplantae; phylum Streptophyta; class Pinopsida; order Pinales; family Pinaceae; genus Larix; species Larix kaempferi. The sequence goes on from BSBM01000563.1 coordinate 1,354,850, forward strand.
CCAGTTGCACAACCACCAGTTGCACAACCACCAGTTTCACAGCCACAGTCTTAGCCAGAGGGACCCAAATATAGGGGCAGTAGTAGCAGTAGCAGTGGTAGAGGACTTGATGAGGGTGACCTAGTACCTTATCATTCTTCTAGTTCTTCTAGAGTACATCAGTTTCTAGGCACTTCTAGAGGCAGAGGATGCCAGAGTCCATGACGACCCCCACGAGCACCTGGGATTTCTAGCTCTAGAGGCAGAGCCATTACTAGAGCGATTACCTTTACCCGTAGAAGGGGTAGAGGGAATCCATAGTTTACTTTATTTAGTTGATTTCATTGCATATGACAGTTGACTCTATGAGATACATTGATTGTATTTTTTTGGTGATTCATGAGTCGGGGACTCGAGATCTAGGACACGATTCATTTTTGATGTGTGATGTCTAGCGATACGTCTTATTATTTATACATCTTATATATCAGTTTTCTGTCCATATGCATGTGGCAATGTGTTTAAACTTTATTTGATGTTCTTGTTGCTTTAGATGTTTAGAAAATTGAAAACAAATGAAGGACACGATTCATTTTTGATGTGTGATGTCTAGCAATACGTCTTATACATCTTATATATCAGTTTTCTTTCCATATGCATGTGGCAATGTGTTTATTTGATGTTCTTGTTGCTTTAGATGTTTAGAAAATTGAAAAAAAAGAATATTTTTGTATTTTTTAAGTTTGCCGATATATTGCCAATGTTTGCCGACATTTTCGCCGATAAATCCGATAATTTCTTTTTGGACCCTTGGCGATATATTCGCCGACACGATATTTGTAATATTGCTATAAATATTCATGTATGGTGATTTATGATGTGTGAGAGATATATCGCCGCAGGATCATTAATGAAATATATCTTTTACTCTCTCTATACCATCGTTTCTATGAGTATGTGCACCCTAATGTCTAACAGTGATGTCAGAGCAATATGGACTCTCAGGTTTGTGATCAAAGAATTTTGTAAACCAAGTTCAAAAGATTCAAGAGTCGAAGGAGAGAAAAGAAGATTTGACGATGGAAAAGAAGAGGCAAGTTATTTATTTTTATAGAAGGGGCAAATTATTATTTCTAATTTCCAAGATTGAAACTATAGAAAGATTTCATGATTTTTAAAATAAAAAATATAATAGGAACCTATAATTTTCAACAGTAGAGGAAACAACAACATTTATTTCGGTAGCTAGTTTATTTGATCATTCAGCATGTGACAAATATTTATTCAGATCGAATCCCGATCCACAAGCAGTATTGCAACAACATCTTAATATTTTCTGCATATGAATTATTTTAATACATTAATATAATATTTCTCCGGGGCTACAGATGACAACTGAAAAAAGAAGCAAATGACATCCATGTGGCAATGAATGCTATTTGACCTTCTGGTAGTATTTCTGGTGGTTGAGAAACAATTATTAATGTCTGCATACAACATCAATGGATGCCATTGCAGACATGAAACTTGCATAGTAGCAGACCATATTCCCTAAATGAGATGCCCATAAATCAACGGTCAGGACACACAATATAGCTGTGAATACAAGAACATGAAAACTCTCATGTTGATTGAGAGAGATCTCAAAAAGATGTCACACCAATGCTAAGCAAATGTGAGACAGATATGCTCTAGGAATCTGCACAACTTGAAGATAACATTATTGCAGACCAATGCCTATATCCAGAAATCTGAAGGGATGTGCACACTGCATCAAGAAGATAATTGTGCACAAAGCCAGTCAACGCCACAAGGGTTTTATTGTTTGAGAAAACACAATTTGGAGACAGCCAACTATATCTGTTTGCAAGAAAATTGTTTGAATACATCTTGAGAAGACAAGCAACTTCTGTTAGGGCACAAATGTATTTGCAGATATCCTGTCTGATGATGCGGTTGCAATATTCCATGTAGAAAGATTCAGAAATACCTAAAGAGAGTAAAAACTTAAAACAGAGATGTCTTCACAGGAGAAATTGAGGTGCTTGTACAAATCAATATCAGAAGCAGATGGAGGTCATTTTTTTTAAACAAGTCATATATAAAGAAAATTATTCCATTAACAAATCAAAAAGTGGAAGGATATATACAATGGAACTTATATCCTCCTTCTCAGTGTTTCTAAAGTGGAAATAAAATGAGAATATGCTACTTCATCTAGAGACTTGGAATCCTTAATAAGCAAAAACCCTTTGAGCAACAACTACCCATGTACCTCATCCCTGCACATGGTACAGAATACAGACAGATAACTAACCTCATTATATAAAATAGAACTACAACAGATCTTCCAGAGGGTAAGCAAAGCAGGATCCTCAGACAGTGCTGAATACCAATGAAAGGGGAGCAGATCAAATAGTTGCAATCACCAAGCAGGCTGCTGACCAATGCCCCTTCCCCGGAGAAGAACTGAATACTGTTATGAGCATACTTCCAACTACTCTTGGTAAATTGACAGTCCCAGAACACTTATTGTTTTGGAGAGATGGAAAACAAGGAAGAGACCATCAAATAGCCTACTTTTTTCCAACCTGGCCCTGGAGGGATACCCTTGATAAATAACTAGCCACATAAAAACCTTCAGCTTTTAGGGCAGTGGAACATACCGCACACTATGCAGCTGACAAGCTCACCTCTCTTCTGGATCTGAGGACACCCAATGTGCATTGAGGACAAGGGCTAGCTCATGACATTGATGTAAAATGGGATATAACCTTTGAGAGTCATATTGTTGAAGGGGGTGACCAAAGCTCCTCCCCCAATCCCATCAAAATGGACCTGGCATAGCAATATTCACTGTCTTCACTGCAGAATGTTTTTCAATAGCTTCCTTAGTTGCTAAGGCCTTGAAAAAGTCTTTTATCAGACGATTCACCATCTTCACTTAGTCAAGGTGGGCTCTCAATTGAGCCCTCCAAGCTCAACAAACTTCATAAACAGTGAGAAATGTCAAAGCCTGGTAGCCTTGGCTTGCGTTTCTTCATTAAACATGTTGATTTGAAGCTGTTGATTGACCTGCTGTAGCTCTTCCTTCATAGCCTTTTGACATTTTCATTAGATGGAGGCAATATTCTACCCATACCCCTTCAAGAAAGAGGAAGTTTTCCCAATGGCATTCACTCACCACACTATCCAACTCTCTTCACCCCAAGTCTAGGTTAGAGATTCCACACTCTTTTGATGCAGTTCAGTTGGGTCTAATTTTTCAAATGAGACACATTCAAGATGAAGTGGATCTTGTGTATTTGCATTTTATTAGTTCCCCAGGAGAGAGAGAAGTAAATCGGTTGGTGATCTAAAAGAGTAACCTCTCCTAGAACTTGAACAAGGTTCACACCATTGTAGTTGAGGTAATGTGTTTTGCTCAAATAACATAGACCAGTCCAATCTTTGCAGTGCCCTTTTTACCCCTTCCAAAAGTTGCACCAAGTAAACCATAGCTCAGAGAATTTCTTCCTTCTAAAATTATTATGGTCATACAACCCAATCTTGGCTTTGAGGGCTTTAAGGGCAACTTTCTCGCCATGAGACATTATGACTAGTAGCATGCCTTCATTGTCCTCTTGAGCGTCTACCATGTTAAAATTCCCACACATTGACCAATGGGATTTTAGGAGTTCATCGGCCAACCATTTCCAAAACATTGTTCGCTCTTTAGTATCATTGAATGGATAACTATTGGCCAACCCCCAACATCCATCTCCATTGAATGTCAACAATATCCAGACCAATCTCTACGAAGAGTTAGTCTCCCAGCCCATGAATGAAGATGCAAATTGCAGAGAGACCAATGTGCAATGCCATCCTTGCCTTCGTCATGGTTTGACATGAAAACAACATGCGACCACGTATAATTCAATTTAGTTTTAAACAAAAACCTAGAAACTTTCACTTCCTGAATGCACAGAATATCAAGAATTTGAAGCAAGGTCCTTGTGCTAGAGGCCATAGTTTTCTTGTACGGGCTAGTGAGTCCCCTAACATTCCACGAATCTACCTTAAATGGGACTTGATAGTGATAGAGTCCATATTATCTTCAAAAGCATTGTCATTCAGCCTGACCATGACCTTGTAGGCGTTCAAGGCATGGTTACCATATGTGTATGAATACGTATACATGTATGATATGATATGGAAAGTTCTATATATGAAGAAACCAAATATGATTCAAATATGGGAGTATACATCCAAAGTACAACCAAATACAATCAATATACAATCGACTACAAACAAATTATGATTGGTATATGATTGAAATATGGTCGGGATATGACTAAAATATAACCAAAATAGGTCAACATGCGTTGACCATATTTTTCACATATACTGTAGAATATGACTATATCCATACAACTCGTATATTTGCATTTTAGTGGGGAATACAATCATATATGGTAATTGTGATTTGAAGTCGTTACACCTTTCAAGGACGAAGCATGAAACCAATCTTCTAGAGTGTGAAACTTGTGCCTTTTTTGAGAATCCTTGGGGTCTAGGGCTGCATGGTTGTTCAACATGGGAAGTTGGGAGCAAGTCCTCTTTCCTCCAACTTGAGAGGAGTTATTTTAGGAGGGACATGCCTCCTTCCTAGTGTTCAAGGTCGCGGGCATGGAAAGAGTTGACATTTCAGAGATTGTCGGCTTGCTATGCTGTGCCTTTTGCGCTTGCTATTTTAGGAGTTCTCATGAACTACCTGAACCCATCCACCATTAGAGCTTGAGATTGAGCATGAGCTTAAGATGCTTGGTTCTTTGGTGCAATGGGTGGGTATTGCTTAGCCATGAGCAGACAACCACAAAGCTTGTGATTCAGGATCTAGGATGGGAGCAAGTATTGAACATATTAATATAGCAAATTGGTTGCTTGATCATCTTGTCCCCAACTTGGATCAGGACAACTTCCTTAAGGTCTTTTGCGAAGTTAACTCTCAATAGTCTCTTTTTTGGGGCCTAGGGTTGAAGAAATAGGGAGGCTCGTGGCAAATAAAGTCGGTTATCAATGCAAAGATGTTCTCAAGGGAAGGCTGAAATTGCATAGGAAGGTCGGGGAACTCCATCAATACTGGGAAACAACGTTGGGTAGACTATGCAACTGAAGAATCCAGAGAGAAAACAAGGGAATTATGGCAGATCCATGGTTCTGAGCAATGATGGCAACACGATGTGATTCCTCAAGTAATGAAAAAAATCCTTTAGTCAGGGTGCAGGTTCTAAGCCAACACCCACTGTCTGGCTCCCATACCTCAACTGAGGTCTTAATCATGGCCTTTGGAGGTATGTGACTAAGTACTCAAATTGTGTGTTTGTTATACCACAAATTGCAGATTTCATCATACTTAGAGATAGAAACATTAACGAGAATATGTTCAAGAGAATTGTCGTTATCTTGTTGTAGACCTTTAGGACATTTTCTTGGGTGCCTTTTGAGGAACCTTTCTGCTCACATTTACCAGCAATAGAACTGTCGTGAATTACCATTGTTGAAGACAAATCAATTTATTCATCTATGGGACCTGTTATCACATATATAGTAGCCGGGCTACCATACATTATTTTTCTGATGCCAGTACACTATTCAGCCAGTTCCCTTACATTGGAGATGCTGAGATGAGCATCTATATTGGATCACTATCAGATTTTGGACAGCAGTATATATTCCCCATGCCATGACTGAGTCTTAGGACACTCAGAGAGATGACCGATGTAGCCATTATACCATTTGTACAGAGCAGTTAGTAGTGCCCAGAGTTACAGCAACAGTTTCAGAGGACAGATGATGGTACAGGTGATGAGCATTCAGGTATATGACTCAGCAGGTATATCATTGTGTTATGGTTATATTGCTTTTATATTTATTCTTATAGCATGTCTTAGCACCTAGTGTCATGATCTGGCGATCATATAGATATGTGGACTTGGTTGATCATATTATATATATTATATTGTCCCTACGCAGACTTAGAAGTTCACTATTCATACTCATTGGTTTTACCCTCCTTAGGGAGAATAGAGGTGATCATTCCACCATACCTTGGCTTGCTAGTGTTGGCTCCATTATTCATTGTCTTCATCCATCCATTGCCTACCTTTTAGTTTATCACCCTGACTTGCTACTTGACTAGTGACATGGAGGATCTTTTCCCCACTGTAGCCTCTGTATTGGATGAGCTTCCCTGTCTATTGCGTCTTGGCTCTGAGTTGGTGACAAAACTTACCTATGGTGAGTTGGAGTTCCTTGTGAATTCCCCCTAGTCACTAAAGTTGTGTTGGCTAAACCTGAAACTTTTAGTGCTGCCATGAATACAAAATCTGGAAAAATGAAATGCTATATCTTGTATGAAAAGCCCATTCATGCAATGTGTTTCTAAACACACATGAATGAAAGGCATGCCAAATGAAAATGGCCATGAAAATAAAATGTTATATCTTTTGGAAATGTAAATACCTAGGTAAACAAGCTGTTTGTGACACACCTAGAAGTGCTCAGGTAAACAAGTGCCTTAAAAACACACCTGCAATAGAAAGCCTAAAATAAATGTAAATCTATGCAATGTGTTTTTAAACACACATAAATCAAGGCTATGGAAACTTCAGGCCCAAAAAGCAATGGAACTTAAATGCTATATCTAAACAATTGCTGGCCTTATTTGTATTATGGATTGTGCGCATCTGTTAAAGGTGAATAAACCTTCTTTGAACAACTCATCCATTTGTGAGACACCGCCATTCCCTATGTTGTTGCTCATTCAGTATATACTATGGTGTGTATTCCCTTTCCCTTTGCCAAAGTGTCACAAAGTTAAGTCAGTCAAGTCATCCCTTAGCCTAGCCAGTTATTTTAGCCTTCACCCTTCACTAGCAAATTGATCATAGCTATGAAGTGAGTATGATCTTGAAAGTCTAGTTTGAGTAATAATAATAATTAATGACATTATATATTTGGATTTAGATCGCCAGTAATGATTACTTTGTGTTATAATTGTTATTTGAATAAGTTGTAGAGCATGCATTAACCTTTAACACTTTGCAGCAGCTTCTGATGATGGTCTGAGTTATATTTGGTCATGTTGACTTGGTCAAACCTAGTTTGACCAAGGTCAACCATAGGACATGAGATGGTTAGACCTTGTGATGATATGGATAGATGATATATGGTCTATGTACATGTACATGATGATTCTATGCAGCAGCTACAGGGTTATGATGATGATTCATGGTTTACAGCAGTATTTGATTATTTACAGATTATTATTATTTGACCTGTTCCGGTATATTGGATATATATTTTGATCATGCAGAGATTCATATGGTGTATGAGTACACATCTTGGATAGATTTGGACCTTCTGAGTCCAATGAGATAGTTTGTTTTCAGTTCCGGGCACTTACAGTGATGATTGAGCCTCAATAGGCTATCCCAGTGCAGTTTTGGTCTGTCGGAGACCCTGTCAGAGCAGATGTGATTTTTATCCGGTTGACCTAGGGCACTGTGCTTGGAGGGGGTGGTCCAGCCACTTGTTTTTACCATATTACCCCCCTCCCGGACACACTGGTGCCCTCACCTTGACAGCGCAGGCACTCCAGGAGGCAGTTTGGGGCAGTTTCACGCTTCCCAAGGCATTTCAGGATTGGTAGAAATGGCTATTGAGGAATTCGATTTGGGCTACTGAGGCAATGTCTTGGCATGGGATGATCAATGATGATGGGTTGATGTCTTCCACACCTCCTCCAGCAGTTTCAGCTTCATCGGGGCCCGCATCCATCACTTATGGCACTTTCTGATGATTTCTGAGGTCTTTTGAGGCCTATGATTTGACCATAGAGGCACGATTTGGTATATTGATGACTTTTTATTATTATTGTGCTATGGGGATTGACCAAGGGTGGCTAAAATTACCCCTTGGACCCACCATAAGCTTCGTATTATATTTTGTCATCATGATTTGGTGGGATTCCCCTCTTCTAGGGTGATTTTGTCCACTTATATTATATTTTATGAGTGATCCATGTATTTTATTGTTGAGCTCATCTCAACCATTGATTAGACATTTGTATCTTTTAATCTTAGCCACTCATTCAAAAAGTGGTTAGGATTTTGATGCCTCTCCTTCCTATTTAAAGGAGAGAGCTTCTCATTGTAAAGGACTTGTGGCTCTGGATTATTGGAATAGAAAATTATTATTGCATCTATCTCCAGTGTTGTGGTGAATGTTTTTGGTGTTCGTTCGTTGGTTCTTCCTTTGCACTGAGTTATTGGAGATCTTGTTTTGCCATATCTTTTGTACCACGTTTTTGCATCTACAGGTGGAGGCCGATTTGCTTTGAGGAGGAAGTATTGGTAGGGGAAGACTCTCCCTACTTCTTCTTTGGATCTCTTCGTTCGTAACAGGGAGTATTACTGTCCTAGGACCTTCTATTCTATGTTATCATTGCATTTTACTTGTATTTCCTCCATACTTGATCTCTTTGATTGAAATCGATTTTCCTTGGATTGACAGGTAGAGGAGGGCGCACTTGTGGGCTAGGGCATCAATTTGGCAAGCAAAATCAATAATCTCTCATTTGATCTCTGCGGGAATCTTCCTCAACATCAAAGCATCTCTCTTCATCACTCAGGTATGATCTCAAGGTAAGTTCTATCTCCATGATCTATCCACTTGTCTAAAACATTTAAAACCCTAATTAATCAAAACCCATTTTTACATTTTTTCAGATCTACGCGGATCTAGTGGGTTGTTGGGTGTGATATTGAAAACCCACCTCTATAGCATCCAAGGCATCTCGGATCTATAGTTTGGTGAGGATTGGCCTCCATTTGACCCCCTTCCCAAGTCAACTTAGCCTCTCCAAGTGAGGTCGCACTCCTTGGGGAAGGTGAGTTACCCTAGATCCAGTTGATGGGTAGTTGAGATCCCACTTGATTATTGATCGACACATCTAATAACCTACCCCCATATTGTCACTTTTCTGATTTCTACCTTGTGGGCCCTATTCCATGTTTTAAGGGATTTAATCCCATTTTTTGGACCACTTGGTATCTTTAAACTCAGATCTAGTAAGATCTAGCCATCGGATTGCTTTGAAACTATAGATCCATATCCTCACCTGATCAACCTACTCGGATCTAAATTTTGGATGCCATTGGACTTGTCTTGATTCATTTATCCCACTTTTTAGCCTCCTTGGGTAAAGTCGCACCACCTTGGAGAAGTGAGTTGGCCCACTTCCAGGACATGGGTACATGAGATTTTTGTGGATTTGGAACGGGCATAATTCAAAACCTAGGTCTAGTATGTCACTTTGTCAAATCTTGCCTTGGGGATAGCATTCCTTGTTTTAAGGGATTGTGGTCCACTTAGGTGAAACCTAGATCTAGACCTATTCATCCATCAAGACTTTAATTGCCCACTTGTCTCATACAATAGGAGTTATCAATCACAAGTTAACCACACTTTGACTCCATTATTCCAATTCCCAAGGCACTGGTCTCTCTCCAAGTCAATTCGACTTTCCTAGATTGTTGGATTAACTTGTGGTTTGACCCTTGTGTGGTGAACTAAACCCTTGGATGTCATCATGTATCATGATCAAGCTTGTCACTTGTACTAGTTAGCCCCAATTCAACCCCTAAACTACCCTGCATTGGACACGGTTCCCAAGGCAGTGGATTTTGTCACATTGAACTAGTACATCAATCCTGGATCCTATTTCGCAAATCATAAGTCACTTTCACATCAATAATGAACCAAAGCTATACTCATTGAACCCCTCACTTGTCTTGTGACTTCATCCTAAGGTCTAGGATAAACCATACACCTTACTTCACTTAGAATTAACTTGATTTGGTGTCTTGGTTTTGATCTCTCATGTCGGGAGTAGATTGGGTCTCCCCCTTTGTTGTCTGGGCTAGATAACATAAAGCGAAGGTTGCCTCGACTGGCGTGACAACCATCTATTGGAGGTCGAGGTGATCGTGGTTGCACCTTTTGAGTTGCCCTTCCCTATTGCCATCCATGAGTGGATACATCCATAGGGGTAACTACAGTTTAGGTGATAACAGGACCTAAAGAAGCCATAAATGGCTCTTAGTGGCCTTGTGGTAGGTGGTGACAGGCCGGTTAACACTAGCACAGGACAGCTAGATTTGGTGGGACAGGGAGTAAACGTGTCAAAGACGGAAGCAGAATGCATGCCCATCCTCATCAAACCCTTAGAGTGTGAGTTCCATTGGACAAATTTTATTCTTATTCCAGTATAACACATATACACACGCCACACACATATATAATTTTTTTTAATAAATGCCATATCTTAGCTGCACTGTATCCAAGTTGTTCTAAAAAAATGTTGTATCTGTATAGGATACTGTATCCATATCTATGTAGCTTAGAGCTTAGACTGTTGTACAAGGTTCTTTACTGAAATTATATTTGAATGAAAAGCATTATGTAACTGTTTATCACATGTTATGTCAGAGATGAACGAATCCATTTTCAACTTTTGTTTTGATGCTCATTTAGAGTCACTGTACTAGTCAATTAAATATTTCATATTTCTGATCACATTCTGTCGATTATTTTCCATGGTTACTGAGAGTTTCTTTCCTAAGAAATCTCCTTCAAGGGTTATGCACAATTGTATTAATCTACTTATTTAAGGAACCTGTCATTTGCAAATCAGTTTTGGGCACATGTTGCGTTTTAACTTTTCATAGAGTATTCGTCACATGCTAATTAGGACAATCGGGTAGGGTTGGAGAAACTTCCCATTTATAGAAATTACATAGAATGTTATCCCTTTAAATTGGTTATTGATGACTGCAGGGATTCTTGATGGAGTGGAATATTGACATGCAAGTTTCTACATAAGCAGTGCACCTGACCTAGGTTATTCTTGATTGTTACGACGCCTGTGTTACTTGCTCAATCTTCCGGATCATCATTTCAATCAAGAAAAGCCTCTCAGAGAAGCAGGGGTAGTGTAAGCCTTTTACTGTTATCAAATTCTCAGGAAAGCTTCTGTTCTGGTTGTTCGAAAAGGGATCAGTCGACATATTGCTTCATATATTTGCTTTTAAAGAAGTTGCAATGGCACTTAATTTTGTTCTATAATTCTATTGGTTGATATTGGTATCGAATGTCACAGTTAATAAAAGAATTCCGTGCATCTTAATATGGTTAATCCCTAGCCCAAGAGAGAATGTACAGTGAATGCCGCTCCCATTTTACTTTTTCAGGATATCATTGTACCAGGATATACTTGTATCATTGAGACTGTTATCTGAGGAAAATGGAAAGGCTCTATAGATCTTGTAGTGGTCAAGAGGTTGTTCTGGTAGTATTATATAATACTGATGGTTTTAGAAGGAATGCAATTTCAGGAGAGCAATAACGGTTGTTCCTATAAAAACATCACCATTACGAGAAATTATAGCCGGTCAAGATTTTGTGATTGTGGTCACTACTTACGATTGTTGGGTATATATGCTGCTTTGACAATTGACTTACAAAGATCAGGATCGTACCTGTTTAATTAGTTGATTTTATAAGGTTTCTTTTGACATCTTTGAATATTGATTTAGTGACATGATTTTAGGATGATCCCATTTTCATTTGAGTGCAATTCAGGCCATTGATACTGTTACTACACAGACTTTTAAGAGACACGTTTTCATTGCTCACATTTTCTTTACTTGGTTAATTTTGAATTTTCTCGAAATCCTCATGTAATATTGACTAGTTCTCAGATTGTATTGCATTCATCCATTACTCCCATCCTTTATTGATATGGGTGGTTCTTTAGGATGGGTATATGACACAATATATCTTCCATGTACCATGCTAAGAAAAAGCTATCACGCTCTTGCAAAAATATTATCCAGTGTCATATTGATAATGATAAAAGTAAAACAAGACACTAGAAGCCAACTTTAATTCTAAGTTTCTCATTTTGAGCTGGTAAGACATGGGGTTCAAACATAACTTCACGCTTATTAGGTGCCCAGATTCTCTTTGTTGTTTGGAAAGTCCACACCACCAAGCATTAAGGACTAACACGCAACCGTGATTTCTCATGCATGCATTTTGATCTATCTTTGAGCTTTATACTTCAACACAACTTCGATTAATGTCTAATGTGCTAAAGAGGTTCCAAGACATTGTCATAGTGGTGTGCTAAAGAGGTTCCAAGACATTGTAATATTGGTGTTAAAGTTATAAAAATGAGCATCTCTGTAAGAAAGTGATGCTAAATGTAAGCATTTTAAACATGCAAATGGAAGCATACTCACACACCTAACTAGTCTTGTGGCAAATATTTAATGCCATAATTATCATAACATTAATGTGAGGAATTGGTAAGCAATTGAAACTGGAGCCCATTGAAATAATAATCTCATTTTCAAGAAAAATGCATTTAGGCATACACCTAGACATTTTCATTGTATATACACAAAAACAAAAATGTATCCACTCTTATCAAACAAAGGTGGAGATAGTTAGGAAGAAAAAAGCTGATAGGATTAGAGGATTCACGACTTGAAGGTGCATCCCCAACATTAGTATTACAACATAATGAGGTTGTCGTATGTAGTCTGTTAATGTTGGAGCAAAAAAATCATATATGGCTTGGGGTATGGATGATGATGAATTTGTGTAGTTAATCTAGAAGGGAAAGACTCAGATGCTAGTAAATTAGAGCCAAAGACAAACATCAAATATGAAGATTGTTGTGCATAATATACAACATCGAAGAATGTTTGTATAACAACATAATTACATATCTAGGGCTGATTCACAGTTCATTGACTTCAAACTTTTGTGTACATACATTGTTGGGTTTCCACCTTTCATCAATTATATTTACAAGTGTCTACCTCTAGTGGTTAGAATCCACCTTTTGTATACACATTTTTTGAGGTCTCCACCTTTTCCCAATAGAATTTGCAAGTGTTCACTCTTTGTTATCAAGCCTCCACCTTTTTCCAAATGGGATTTGTGAGAGCAATTATTTTTTGTAAGTTCTAGCTTTTGCAAACATTATTTACAAGAGTTCCTTAGTTGTTGTGGGAACTTCACCTTTTGCCACAACATTTCCAAGGCTTCACTATTAGATCTTCAACCTTTGCCTTTTATCAACAACCTAAGGAAGTTCACTACCCAACATTTATAGGAGGTTGCCCTCCACCAATAGCATTGGTAGGAGACCAACTTCCAACATTTCATACAAGAGCACGCCGTTTTCCAATGGCATTTGGGCGAGTCTACCTTTTGTGTTATGTATTCTACCTCTTTTTAACCATCACACATGTAGTAGTTAGAAATAGGCCTAGTGGATTTCTTACTATCAATAAAATTTGGTTATCCTTCCATGTTCGTGTATTAGTTATGTATTTGATTGTCTTTTTAGTTGCAGTGATTTATGATTTTCCATTTTTCTTATGGGTATTATTGAATATTATTAGCAGATTCATAATAAGCAATATTTTGAGTGATTCCTTTACACAAGGTTATATGGTGCAAACAAGTCACTAGTACTCATTGCATACAACAAATAATCGTATTCTTTCACAAATCTCCTTGTAATAGACATAAATGAATATAAGCATTAGTAACAATAATAATAATAATAATAATAATAATGAAAATACACATTTAATGAAATGACATGACCTAATGGAAATGTATGTCTATTCATCCATGGTGACCAATCAATGGTGATTTAAGCACATCATCCCATGGCATTGTATAATATCTCACATCTCTTATTCAATACTTATATTTGTCCTTGTGAATTATAACAATCTTGTTCTATTTAAATTGGATATTTAGCAATTGAATTATTGCTCATAATTGAGAAATGGATTATAATCGTTTCATTTGGTATGAGAGCCTTGTTTTTTGATTTCGGCTTTTGGCCGCACCCAAATGTTTAGAGTTTCTCTGAATGGTCTTTGACCAAAATCAGGCTTTTGGCCATTCTCAAAAGCCTGGTTAAAGAGAAGATTATTCCATTACACATTTCAGGAACACTCTACTGCAAAAATATCGCTTTACAGAGTACTAGCCATTGAATCTGTGGTCAAATTGCACGCCATCATGGACAGCTACATAGGCTGCCAATAACCAGGTTAGACATAAGCAAATTAACAACAAAAGAACAAGATTGTATCCAATGCCATTGTGGAGGCTAAAAATCGACTGGTGGCCAAACGTGTGTTTGAAGAAATAGGGTCATGGACATTGTATTTCTACTAATATAGAGTTGTATTTGTCGGATTGGGTTGTCGTCAAGCTGCCAACGACCATGCATATTTCGATAAGACGCAATGATAGTAATGTAAAAGGTTTAAATTATATTAAAGTAAAAACTAAGTATATTAAAGGCAAAGTGTGAAGTATTATTTAAAAAGCTAAAAAGGCATGAAATATCGCTCGGTGGTTAAGTCATGTCAATACAAAGGTTGAAGGAAGATTAAATAAGTAATTGTTAACTCTTGAAAGAATCATTAAAAAGTATTATATATATACTTGTTATATTTATAAAGGTGACTCAAGAAGAAGAATAAAGTTATGTCCAAATTGAAAAAGAAGGGGTCTAAAACAGTACTAAGCATTAATTTATTCAGAAGTATATATGGCTACCATAAAACTCCATCAACAAATATTATAAATGAAAAAAAATTCACATTTTTCCTTGCTAAAGTATAAGGTATTATATATTGACCTTTATTATTAAGTGAAGAATTACGTGCGATTTCTACATATGTTTTAAAGGCACATTTAAGTAAAAATGTATTCATGTTCAGAGGGTATATATAAAAAAGTTTCATGAAGTTTCAAAGTAAGAAGTATATGCAGTTTTTTAAAGTTATTCGAATTCTAAATTAAGCAAGAGGATTATAAAGAAACTCTTTATATGTGTGTGTGAACTGTTTAGTCTTAAAATTTGAACATCTTAAAATTTGAACCCAGATCTGATCTTCGATTCCTATAATTACGAAATTATGAACGAAAATACACTAATATTCTTAACTATTACATAGTGGAATAAAAACAAGAAATCACACATGTGACACATGAATTTACCCTGCAAAACCCAAAAGGGGAAAAACCAACAAATGATGATTTTATTAATAATAAAATTTTAGGCTCCTATCATGTGAAAATGTCCCATTGAGGAAAATATAAATAAGCAAATAGCCAAGCCTTTCAAACCTCAAGATTAGTCTTTCTATCTTGTTGGTTGACTGGTATTTCCCTTATTGCCCCTTTGCTCCTTTCCTTTGACCCTACCCTTGCACCTGCACATTTGACTGAAAGTCCTTCTCCAACCAATCAATAAGATCTCACTCACTTTGTGTGGCTATTGTGTGACTCATCCTCTCCTTAAGCTTCCTTTTATATCATCTCAATGACCAAAACCCTAACCCTAGATCTTCAAAGTGGTCAATGGTTGAGATTAGATCTCAAGCCTCACTTAAGATCAATGACTGTGACTTAATCAGAAGTTCACTTTTAGTCATTAGCCAACATTAAGTTAATTAATGTGCTTTTCCTAAGTTAGACTTATGAAAGAGATACAAAAATCACTTACTCTCTCAATCAAGTACCTAGAGAGGTAATGTGGACGACTCCTGCATTCCTGACACATGGCCTATGCAAAATTAATTGTTCGAGCTACAATCATCAACAGTCCCTCTTACCGAGGAAGGTACCTCTCAAAGAGTCACCTGGAACTGGTTCTCCCTTTGACCCTGTCACATTGTCGTACACATCATCTTACTGTTTTCAGACCATCTACCTAAGCGGACTTAAAGGCCAGATCTCCCTAGTCCAACTGGATCTAGAACAAATAAATACAAAATATAATCAGCTTCCCTAGATCAATAGAAGTGTAAAGTAGCAAGTGAGTCTCTTACCTGAGATTCGCAATTCCTTTTGCTTCTTGTTCGATCCGATGCTCTAGAACCTTCAGATCTGTAACTGCAAAGTCCTGTTGAACAAGTAGATGCAAACAAACAGTAAAAGCATATATCGTATATGATTGATCTAAGCTAACAGTTAAGGAGGTAAGCTCTAAACATTAACAACACAATAATGTATATGGAAAGAGATTGTATTAACTGTAATAAAGGAGAGTACAATAGAGAGAATATTACAACCTATGCCTTAGCGTCGCAACCTTCCTTCCAACAAGCCAAACCAAAGCCTCCAAGGATGAAGTAAGACTCCCAAAGATGAACAAGGATCACCTAAGCTAATTCCACCAGCACGGGAGTGCTATAGACTTCCTCTCTTCCAATGGGGAGGAGCTTCACATTTATAAGACTAAATGGATAGAGTGGATTGAGGATTAATGGGAGAAGTCTAAGGGATACTCCCTTGAGGTTAGGGAACTGAAGGATAGCTCACTTGTGAATTAGGGATAGACTTCCACCTCACCATGTTTCGAGAAGTCACTCGAAGCCCTTGTTTATCCATTTTAATCAACCCTGGTGCACCTTGCATGAAGGAAAATAGCGCTGGGAAGGGGGTAGTGCAAGCTGCATAAGGGAAACCTGAGCCACTTGCACATGATGCTAGACGACATATTACGCTAGGCATGATCTGGTTCCTATTGCTTGAAGACAACCTGCACCAGTGCAACTAGAAAATGTGGACACAAGGATCAACAACTTGCTCTGGGTGTTATGGGACAGAGAAACTTCAGGGATTGAGGCATGAAGTTGACACAGGACTCATGATGACGAGATTTAGGTGTAACATAATGCCCCCCAAAGCATGAAGCTGGAAAAGTGAGACAGGTGATATGCTTTGCAAGATAGATGGCAAGGACTTGTTGGTCGGAAGGCGTTGCTGTAGTATAAATGACTCTGAGATACGAGTCTCACATGAATCACAACATGGATGCCAACTAATACATTGCACATCCATGGTAGTAAAGACTAACTGGACACAATCATGGTTACTAGACACAATCGTAGATCCATGATGAGATGATAACACAGCCACGACCAATACAAAGTGGATCCATGTGATATGACTCAAACAATCTCCATCGCAACCTGGGTGATATATGAAACAACCCAGGGTCTTCAAGCCGAACCCGCAATGATACAAATCTATCCATGTGATTACAATGTCTTGGAGTCGAACATGGTAGAAACCACTTGATTACCGGTCATTGGTGTATACCGTTAACAAGCGCGAGGGAAATCACCATTGATGTCACTTATTCTCAAAGTATCACAGTACATACCATCGAGTGTGAATTAATGAGTTGAGGTCAAACATTCGACGGGATCTTTCAATCAAGAGTCAATGATGTAAACTCATGTCGAAAGCGAGGTAACCTGCCATTGAGGCATGCAAGCCCAAGGTACTTGATTGGTTTCTAGATTCAATCCTCAGATGATGTGTTGAAGTCGACAAGGATGAATCCGTCAAAAGAGGGCCATGATGAATCCCCCAACAACAACACAAAACGTGATCACAGATGTTTGGAGTGAATCGAACAGTAGAGTGATGTGTAAGACTGACTCAGGGTAAATCGACATGAAAGACGATACAGTGACTACAAATGATGAATAATGAACATCTCCTGAACATGGTCATGGCATGACTTGGCAGTATTGAAATGACGAGAATGATACCAACTCCTAATGCAACTGATGATGGAAGCATTCTTCGGATGACCCAAAGGAGTGACAAGACTCATGGAATTAGCAGGACTCGCAGACAAATAGATTTCCCAAGCACTGAATGCATATGCAACTGAGTTCCATGTTCAAGAGTAACCATGTACTACCATAACTATGATGAACACAATCTCATCCCTATTCCCCATCATGATTGATGAGTACCTCTTTTGTTTTTTAACGAGCTTGAGGAGGGTAACAGTGGCTCGGTATAGATAATCCCATGGATGAGTCCAATCCCAAACATTTTACTAACCTAGGATAGGATGGTTTCGTCCCATAACAGGCCCTTATATGTCATATTTTAATGAGTCCAAAGAAGGTAAAATCAACGTCATTTCATGTTTAGGGAGTCTGAAAAGAACTAAAGAAGAGTCCACAGTTTCTTTTTCGTAAAAGTTAGTCTCCTCACCCGAAAAAAGGATAAAACAATGTGAGAGAGAACTCTTCTAGTCATGATTGGTCGGAGCGCTCCTTTTTCGTAAAAAGTACCTCTTGGTCCGAAAAAGGGGTAAACTATCACCAGAAAGACGATCTTCCAAATAATTTTACAAGCATGAAAGCATCAAGCTCTCTTGGCGATCTTTTCGTGTTTAGGGAGCCTAAAAAGAGCTTAAAGAAGGACTCTGAGAGGTTCCTTTTTCGTGGAAGTTTAATGAGCCCGAAAAAGCGATAAAATGTAACTCAATGACTTATTCTCATCATTTTACGAGCACGAGAAGGAGCAAAGAGTGAGCTCGGTGTCATTGATATTCAATTTTAACAAGCGGAATAATAACACAAAGAACACTCGAAGAGTTGTTAACACCTGGCAAAGGGTGCGATATGACCATGATCGCAACCAAAGATTATAATATGGCATTTTACTTCACCTACGAACTCCAAAGACTAGGTCAGAATGGTCAATTAAGTATTTAAATATAAAAATAATCCCAACTATAGTAAAATAACCCATAAAAGAATAAAATTAAAAAGGGAATATACCTTTTTCAATATAAATAGGGAAAAATAGTAAAAATAGTTACTATTTGTTTTTTACCAAATTGAGAGGTGAAAGTGACCCTTTGGAGTGCAATTTTCAACTGCCGATTGTGGGAGCTGTGATCTGTCATTTTCAGTGTCGTCAGCGTCAGGTAGGTCTAATCCCAACCTTGTTCATTTTCAACGGTTTAGAATTTCATTTCCTTTCCATTTTTTGGGTTTTGGGCTTGCTTTGTGGAGGGAAATTGCGTCGTCGGCCCGACGCACCTTCCCTTTTCCGGAACTGCGCCAAGGGATCGCCGGCGTAAATCCTGAAAAAGAGGCTTGCACCGGTGGCGCACTGTCTACAAAGACGGGATGCGCCAGCGCAAGTCCGTTTGGAAAACTCAAAACCTATCAAGAAATAAATGACTTGGATGGTTGGGAAAGTTTCTAATGATGTTTTTATTTCCCTTGGACAGGTTTTGGGTGGACACAATGGTGGTGGAATGGTGAGAAAGAGAGCATGATATTGATGATGCTCAAGCAAAAAATGATCCACAATGCATGGCCGCGCTGCGGAACTATGGGTTGTTGAAGTACTTCCATGTTCCGGGCATGAGGGCCCAAGTGCCGCTATTAGAGCATTTGAACCAGTGTTGGGATCCGGTACAACAACACTTCCAGATTGGCGTCCACATACTGACAATAGATATCGAGGATATCTATTTCCTAACAGGATTGTCTGGACAGAGGAGTCCCATATCTTTATTGGGGTCACGAGGGAGTGACCGAACTATCGAGGATCTGATAGACCATTGGTGCACTGATGGAACCCAGATGGTTGGTGGGAAGATTCCCATAAAGGAGGTCAGGGATCGACCTCTCTGTACAATTTTGTTCACCATCGTGAGGGTGGCTGGTAGTAGGGATGCTCATCTGGAGAGCAAATCCCATATGTTATACGTTGAGGAGTGCATGGCTCCCACGGTCTTCAACTAGTGCGAGAGACTCACCAACTTGCGAGATCAGCTCACCAAGTGTCGGCGCGGTGCGCTGAAGCAGTTCGGCTACGGATTAGTTGTAGTCTCGTTCTTTCTGGAGTGGGTGCCTCATCTTTGCTCGCAGGTTGATATAGAGGATCTGGATCCAAGGGATCCTCACATGGTCTGTTTGTTAGAGGTGATGACCCGCTATGACGGTGGTGGTCCCATCATTACTTATGGTACACCCTTCTTCAGGTGGTTGAGGGGTCAACTCCTCATGGTTGAGGATTACCCTTATGATGGCACTAACTTCAGGGGTGATCCGGACCTGGTTCTCCCTGAGGGGATGCAGTGGGGAGACATGGGTAAGAATGACTACTCTGTTGTGCTTTTAATTTTATATTTTTTAGATGTTTTTGGACTAGTACTAATGATCAACGTATGTTTGATGCAGATGTTTTTGGGCCCATCACGACTAGTTGGTGTCTCTCTGATTACGCAGAGAGGAGCAGTGTGGGAGATAGATGCCACAACGTGCGACACTGTCGAGGAGCTGGATGAGCTAGAGGAGAACCTCCGACGTTTGACTCTAGATATTCCAGAGCCGGGGGTTCATTACTTGCCTCGTGGATACCAGCTTCAGACCGTTGGAGTGTCTGAGCATTTTGGTTCGCTTCTTAGGAAAGTAGCGAGGGCGATTATCTGCTATCACGAGCGTCGTGGGGACTACGTGTGTATATGTATATGTATTGAAAGCTACAGGCTTCAGATTTTGTATCGGGGGATATTTACTGAAAGCTTATATGCTTCAGATTTTTGTATCAATACTACATTTTGATATGATATATAAAAAAATCTATTGGCGGATTTATACACTGTGTTCTTATGGATGATTATGGGATATTGCTTATGTGTTTGTTTATGCATTATGTACATGTCGTTCCACTTTTATGTTTATGAATGTTTCATGTATGTGCAATATACCAGTCCAATATGAAACTGTCCATGGAATCAACAATGGTGTTCTTGTCTCTTGAAATGTGCAGGTACTGAATAGATTCGAAGGACCTTTCCAAGAGACGTACTCGTGGGAAAATACGGAGTAATGTGGGATCACGGATGGCATAGACACGATTAAGGTGAGAGACCACTAATTGTGAGTCGAGGTGGACGACAATGTGGTCCATACTCGAGGAAAGAACGTCGGTCAAGACTCCAATCACCACGTGATACTCTGCGGCGTTGTTGGTTGCGTACCCTAGACAAATCCCTCCCGAACTAATGAGCTTGCCGGTAGGAGAATAAAGTACCTAGAATGCCGAAGCGAGACTGCGGGTATGCCGGCTGGCACCGTCAACGAATCCAAAACAGGTTACCATCTGTACATGCAGGAAAAATATGATATAAGCGTAAAACCAAGATCAAAACACACTAAAGAAAAGTGTCACATCACACAAAACACACACCATGTACCATATATACAAGATACTAATGCATGAAATACTCAGGCGTAGTACCTCTTCAGGTAGAGCCCATTGCGAGGCTCCCCCAGAGATATTCCATCATAATCCTTGAGCTCGTAAGCTCCCTTCTCCAGGACACATTTTATGATGTATGGCCCATGCCACATGGACTCAAACGTTCCTACCCCCAGTTTATCATGTTTTTGGTCATATGTAAGGAACAAATCCCCCTCATTGAAGATACAAGGTTTGACTGACTTATCATACTGGGATGTAATGTGTTTTTTGTGCGTTTCATTGGCAAGAGTAGCATTGCGGCGGGTTTCGTCGAGTTTTTCCAATTGAAGGAAACGTTCTTCTTCGAAAGTGGTGTTCAGGAGAAGTTCAACTGCAAGTTTCAGTGATGGGATCTCAGACTCTAGTTGGAAAGGTGAACCCGGTGGCAGTCTTAACGGAGGTCCTATATGCCCATAGGAAAGAAAAGAGCATGTTATGCCAGTTTGACTTGTGAGTACCCACCATGTGCTGGATCATGGTTTTCAAGACCTTATTGATGGCCTCTACTTGTCCATTGGACAGTGGGTAGTATGGGGTTGAGTTCTCATGGAGAAAACCTATTCTGGCGCTCAATTTGTTTACCAACTGGTTTTGAAAATGAGATCCTTGATCTGTAGCGATGGCTTGCGGGACTCCGAATGATGCAATGACATGGTTGAACATGAAGAGTGCAACGGTTTTTCCGTCTTCATTGTACGTGGGCATAGCCTAAGCCCATTTAGTAAAATAGTCAACGGCTACAATGACGTAACCATGGCCCCTGACCGAGGTAGGATTACAATGTGTGAAATCTATACCCCACTTAGCAAAGGGGACGACGACAATAACTGGATGTAGAGGGGCTGGATGTGAGAGATTTTTGAATTGGAAGTTCTGGCATGGGGGACACTTCTTAATGGCCTCAACACAGTCTTTGAAGATCGAAGGCCAATAGTATCTTGCGCATAGTATTTTCTGGGCTGTAGCCATGCCAGAAAGATGACCGCCACAAGCCCCAGAGTGACAATAATTTAATACGTGTTCAGCCTCTGCGTGTGTTAAACAACGTCAAAGGATGGAGTCAACACCATGACGATACAGGGTATCACTAATGATCAAGTAGTACTTGGCGTGGTGGTGTATACACGACGGTCGTCATGAGATAGTTGAGGGTTGAACTGTTGGGTTTGAAGATATAAGGTGATATCTCCATACCATGGGTCAGACGTGTTGATGAGAAACAATGAATCATCTAGAAGGGAGTCGATCGGCTTAGTTCTCGAATCAACCCAGGGAAGATCGCAAATGAGCTTCGCAAAAACTAAAGAATTCTTTGACTTGGATTTCTCGAAGAGGAGATCAAATTCTTGAAGTATCACAATCTAGGGTGAATACTTTCCCCCGAGCACCTGACGTGTAAGGACGTGGTGCATGGGATTCGAGTCGGCAATGATAATAGTGGTGCAAAGTAGGATGTAGTGACAGAACTTTTGGATAGCAATGACTGTTGCGAGAGCGAGTTTCTCGACATGTGAATAACAGGTTTCAAAGTCAATAAGACCCTTACTAAGGAAGTAGATCACATGTTCCTGGGTGTTATCCTCTTCTTGGACCAAGACCATGGCGATCGTGGTGGTGGAAGCAGGAAGATAAAGGATATAATGCTTATAGTAATTGGGCGGTTGGAGCACAGGGGCGTGAGTAATGGTAGACTTCAAATTGTCAAAGGATTGTTGGGCTTGGTCGTCCCAGATGAAAGGGACATCCTTTTTCAGCAATCACATATAAACCTATGTCTTTTGAGCGAAATTACATACAAAACGTCGTAGGTAGGTTGCCTTCCCATGAAAACTCTGTAGTTCCATGATATCAATAGGAGGTGGGAGAGCGACAATGGATTCCACCTTCAAGGGATTGATGCAGATCCCATCCTTTGAGATGATGAAACCTAGGAGGCGTCCTGATTCAATGCAGAAAATGCACTAGTGAGGATTTAGATGGATGTTATACCGCCTGCATCTGAGGAGCACAACCGTCAGATGATCGATGTGGAACTCACGATGTTGTGAATGAGCAGGGAGATCGTCGAGATATGGCTCCACAAAATCCTTCACATCATGAAAAGCATACGACATGGCCCGCTGGAATGTAACACTGGCATTTTTGAGACCAAAAGGGAGTTTACGATACGCAAACGTACCCCAGGGGTAGATGAAACCAGTTTTGTGTTGGTTGGTCGAGTGGATCTCAATTTGATTATAATCGGAAAAACCATCCATAAACGAGAAGATGACGCTCCCGGCGCAATTGTCGATGATCTGATTGATGAATGGAGTAGGGTAGTTGTCCTTAGGACAAGCCTTGTTTAGGTCCCCATAGTCGACACAGACCCTAATAGTACCCTGTGTTTTGGCCACAGGGATGACATTGGAGACCCATTCTGTTAAAGGAACATGATAGATGAAGCCGACATTCAAGATATTTTCAATCTCAGCTTTAATTGCCACAGTTTTTTGAGGGTGCACGGGTCACAACTTTTGGTGGATAGGTTTAGCGTTAGGATAGGTTTGGATCTCATGTACAACAATGGCTGGATCGATCCCAGGAATTTCCTCATAGGTCCATGCAAAGACGTCGCAAAATTGTTTGAATAAGGCCGTGAATGGGGTGAGCTCATCAAGAGAGCAGTTCTGGCCGATGTGGATATGTTCCACGATGCCAGGTGTAACTGAGATGTTAATCGGGATGGTGGGCATGATGTTTTCCATGTTGACTTCAATGACCATATCACAAGTGAGGATCGGTGGCTGCAGGCAAGGATAGACATCTGGTGTAAAAATGCTAGTGATAGCGTTCTCCATAGAATCTAATGAGGGTAGGAAAGATGATCGAAGGTGGAGGTATTCCCATGGAGGTTCATCCGTGCTCATAATTTCCATAATGGACTCATCAGAATGGAAAGTCTGGAGTAGAGGGTCTGGTGAGGATGAAGTCCGTTGTAGAGAACGAGACGTAGAGGCCACGGTCAGGTGTTCCTTAGGGGCTGACTGGATAACCTCATAAGTAGCTTCAGCTGGTGAGAGAGGCACGGTATCTCCAATAAAATGCAGGGTGGCCTCATCAGGTATGAGCCATTGATCTGTAGAGTTGGAATATGATAGAATCACGGAGGAGATCATGTTCACCGTGGCAACATGGTTAGGGGGATCCAGGGTTGGAAAGACACCCATAAGAGATGAGTCTTTTAGGAGGCCGACCCCCACGCTCTCATATAGCTGCGAAGATTGTCCTAATAGAGGGACATTGTCGCCAGGATGAGTAGCGGTGTCTGGTGTACATAAGTCCAATTGGTCGATAGTGACAATTCGGCCTTGATGGGGGAATTGCACAATGCAGAAGACAGATGACACGGCCGCAGTCATGGCGTAAAACCAGTTACGACCAAGAAAGAGATTATAATACAAAGGGGCGACAACCACTTCCATGTTAATAATGGTCACAATATTTCCCCCCAACTCTATTGCTAAGGCTTGTAAGAGCCCGTGAGGTTGGAATCCATGATCGTCGAATGCTTTCAGGGTAGTAGGGGAACGATTTAACTCAGGAGACCTGTTGGCTCGCCAACAGGATAACGACACGACTGAGGTGGAGGTACCTTCGTCTAACACAATATGATGTTTTGTCTTCCCAACAACCTTTGTGGCAATTTGGAAAGCCAGTTGGTGGGATAGCCTCAGTTTAAAATACTCAATTTTAAACATGATCGTATTTGAGGAATCTGGGTCTACCGCGCCAATGGAAACGAGAAGAGTCTT
Source organism: Larix kaempferi (assembly GCA_027924585.1). Taxonomy (NCBI): domain Eukaryota; kingdom Viridiplantae; phylum Streptophyta; class Pinopsida; order Pinales; family Pinaceae; genus Larix; species Larix kaempferi. Next base: position 1,379,845 of record BSBM01000563.1, read on the forward strand.
ATGTTGATTGGGACAGTTCTGCAAGACTTCTAGCGTCGACATGACACAAGGGGCTTGCACCAAGTCCTCTACAATGTTATAGTTTTGAGCTGCCCGAGCATTAGGGTTGAAAACTGCTTTTCGAATTGTGCTCTTAGGTGGACACAACACTGAATATAATGAAGGTTTCTCAATGGTGACAAGACCTTGCGGCGCGGGGATGTCTAAGGTAGAGGCGGAAGATTTTTCAATATTAATTCCGGTGGATTCCTTATGAGGGACTGAGTCGTATGATAGAGATCATGTATTCAGGTTAACCGTGTCACTACGCATCATGCGAACATGCGCGGTGGAGGATGTTTCTCCTTGAGAAGGAGAGGGTTGGGTAATCATTTGTTGGTTTTGGGTGGGGAAGGGATCATTGAGAACTACGGGTGTGGAGTTTCCCTTAAGAAACTTTTGCACTTCTTCTCTGTGCAGGCACTTTTTGGTGAAATGGTCACCACCACACAGTAAACAAGGATACTTGACCTTCCGCTTTTGTTTCTTGTCTTCGGGAGGGTTCTTATGTTCTTGCTGATTGGAATACTTCTTGGGTTTGCCTTTGGTCTTCTTCTTGCCACCGAATTTCTGAGACGAAGCTGATTGAACAAAATTCACCTCCTCGGTGGGGGCAGGAGTGGATGACTTGGTGGTGTTTCCAGCCTGTGACGGGGGTGGGGAAGAACCATGGGGGTTCAACGATCCACCAGATTGAGTAGAAGGCTGGGATTGGACATAACCAATAATGCCATCGACATGAGGTCCCTGGGGCGGTTTTGCAGGGTCGTAGGTACGGCGGGGGCGTCAGGAACAATATAATATAAAGTGTTGGATTGGGAATAGACAAGATCTAAGTTTTGGCACGAGCGATGGATTGTTCCTCTGTGACGACCCCACCCATGAATACATCTCTAGCTACAATGGGTAAAAGAGACTTCGTAAACGAGTCAGCTAATAATTGGTATGGAATGGGGCCCTTAATGAGACATCGTCTCCTCTGCCACTCATGGATATGATCGGATATATGAGTTGCGGTGGTCTGGCGGCGATAAGTCAATAGGACCGTACTAGTTTCGTAGTGGATGGGTAACTGGAAATGAGTCAGGAATGACATAGCTAAAGAACGAAAGTCAGGAAACGAGTGGGGTGGTAGTTTAATGTACCAATTGGCAGTTGTACTGGTGAGGGTCCTTTGAAATAACCTCAGACGGATCAAATCATCCATCAAGGAATTTTATGAGCACCATAGATGGTATGTCATCACATGGTTCTTCGGGTCTTCACTGGGCTTGCCATCAAACTTTGGAATATTGGAAGGTAACTTAACCAGAATGGATGGCCAATTATAACCTTGCTGGATGGGATCGTTGGTCAAACGAGACAGGTTTGGTAGATCTAAAGTAACCAGAAATGGAAACTGCTGGTTTGGCTGTGGATACTGGTAGTATTGATATGGCATTTGCATACTAGTAGGACTTTGAATTAACTGATTTTAAGGTCCTCCCATAGGGGGGTAGGCCACCTGGGTTGGGTGGTGGACCTGATGGTGGTCCACCGCCATAATAAGGTGGTCCGCCACCGGAAGGTGGGGGTCCTCCGCCGCCGGAATAAGGTGGGCCCCTGCCGAATGGTGGGGGTCCTTCGTCGCCGCCGGAGTAGGGGGTTCCGCCACCTTCTCCGCCTGAATAAGGTGTTTCTACGCCAGAAGGTTGGGGTCCTCCGTTGCCGCCGGAATAAGGTGGTTCTCCGCCTCCTCCGTAATAAGGGGGTCCTTCACCTCCTCTGCCGGAAAATGGTGGGCCCTCACCAGAAGGTGGGGGTCCTCCGCCGTCGGAATAAGGTGGGCCCCTGCCTCCGCCGCCAAAGTGGGGTGGGCTTCCACCAGGAGGTGGAGGTGCACTCCCGCCGGAATGGGGTGGGGGTCCGTCGCCTCCAGAAGGAGGTTGAGGCGGACCAAATGGTGGTGGGGTGGTGGGACCTGAGGAAAGGTTGGCGGGGTTGTAATTGGCATAACATTGTGATGTCCCCATGGAGTGTTTGGGTTTTCGGGATAAGGTATCCCAGGAGTTATGTTCCCGGGATGGTATTGTCCCAACATAGGGTAAAAATTACCTGGATATGTATAGCTCCATAGCGATTGAGTGAGGTTGGAATTCCCCCCGCCATGATGTAATCCCATGGTAGGTCCGATGACTGGTAAGGAGTTACCAACATAATGACCAGTTGGAATCCCTCCACTCATATTATGCCTAGAGAACAAGGGTTTCCCCCCAGTAATGATGTTTTGACCACTCGTTGATGGTTGACTCGTAGTAGGTTGATGGTTACTAACTAGTGGGGGGACATTAATCGTGATGAAATTAAGAGGTAAAGAGTATCCTCCCTTCGAATTTTGGGGTGGGGGAGGAGTAGGTAGCGTCCCAGTAGTAGTACGAGGGGTGTTCGAAGATTTCTCTTCAATGTTTTGAGTCGCCTGAGGTATGGAACCGGTCTCATGATTAAGAGGTGTACTCGCAGGAAATGAGGGTTGACCAGGTTCGTAAGTGGTCACATTATGTATAGGTGTTTCCGGTAAAGTGAAAGATAAAGAACAAATTGGGGTATGTTGAAACATGGGCGCTTCAGAGTTTCGACTCCCTTGTGAGAGACTCTGTCGTATGAGTTCTTCGCCGGCTGTCCATAGCCGGTCGAGGCAGTCCCTGAAGGGTGCTAGAAACTCATCATTAGGAACCCAATAAGGAGGTGTGGTTCCTGCAGATAGAAGTATGGAAAAATGAGCCCATTGTTTCCCTAGAGTGGTTTCCCAAAAGAATGTAGATGGACCAAAAGCTGTGGATACAAGGTCGTCCTGGGGTTGATTGTACCATTCTACAGCCCTAGGTTCTCCTTCCATCGAATGGTGGAAAGATGTGTCTCATGAAGCAGACGGTTCCGTGGTCACAGACCTTGGAGGATCAATGATTGGTGGACTCAAGGGAAGTGAAAAGTTCACTCCCGATTCCATAACGGAGTTTTCTTCTGCAGGTGACATGACATTAACTGGTTGATCCATGTTTTCCCTCAAAAGTACCTCCGGATTAAGGGGATATTCGGGTGGAAAATTCAAAAGTATACGAGACCCTCTCAAAGCTTGTTCAGCCAGAATGGCTGAAGTAGAATTTCTCCTAAGTGTCTTCTATATAAAAAAGAAAAGCAATTCAAAATATACACAAACAAAGGCCACAAGAAAACTTATGTGACAAGTGTGAATTCAAAAGTCTGGAACCTCTCAGGATTGTCAAGGCTTCGCAACTCGTGATATACCCTAGGGTCCAACAGTTATACTCGACCCAATTTTTCAGAGCACTAACCATGGAGGATTAGGACCGTACCCCTGACCGTATAACCCGACTACCTAGAAGCATGTGCGTAGTAGCTCGCCGAGTGCTATTCTCGGTGTATTGATCTGCCAAGACGGACAAATGGTTTGCTCGGTTGGTTTCAGGAATCCTAGGAGAGTCTCCCGATATACTAAAGGTACGTGGGAGCACAAATCCGTAGTGGTGCTGTCTAATGCACAACCGTATGACAAGAGCCTTCCGATATACTACCGAGTACGTGGAGTGCCTTTCGATATACCCAAGGGTACGTGAAAGAGCCTTCGATATACTGGTTGGTACGTGGAAGAACTGTAGGACCGCGGGATGCAGTGTAGGCAGACAACGATAAATACCACGTTTTACGATGTCGGAACACGTCACTTACTTATCACACAAGTTACTAGTAAGTTTTAACCTAACACTACCGATTAATTTTATCTTATGTTATTAGGTGAATGCATGAGGTGTAGACATGAATTTAAAAATAATGCAACCCTAGCTACATGAAGGTGCACATTTCCTTTTTTTTCGATGAAGTATGTCTAAGGTAAGGAGAAATTTCTTTTTCCAATGGTCTCAACAATATAAGAAATCCCAAAAAGTTAAAAAATATACCAAAGATGATTGAAAGCACTCTTTTTCATTTTTCCAACAAAACACAAAAATAACAACACGCCAAATCAACACTTTTTATTTTTATTTTTTCAAGCTAGAATGAATCTAAGTAATGATGAAAAGGAGCATTTTTGCTTAGAATGCACTAACTCTCAATTTCAACAATGATGAACTAAAAAGCACAAAAATACCAAAAGTGCATAAGAACGTTTCAAAATTGAAATACTTTGCAAGAGCTTGAATTCACTTGATTTTTTTCAAAGGGATGAAAGACTCATAACTAAGAAGAATATAATCAACCGATTTCCTTTTCAAACTTCTCAAAGATATAAATAATGAATTCCCAAGCACGAAACAATTCTATAACAATTTCCAAATGATTTTGAAAATAGACAAACTGAAGCACTTATGATTCTTCAATACATATACCAAAACAAAATCTGATAATAATGATGTTTTTCAGATGCAACAACAGAAAACAAGAGACTGGTTGCAGCACTCCAATGACTCAGAAACTCTCAAAGAAAAAATGACAAGCATCCAAATGGATTCAAAGACACTCAAATCACTCAAAATCGAACAAACGCAACTAAAACTAAATGGCTAAGTGCAGGAAAGGTTTGGAATCAGATCTAACAAGGTTTGGAATCAGATCTAACACACTGAATAGACTTGGTAAGGTGTTCAGGGAATGCAATATCGAGAAGATGAACGTGGGGGATTTAAATTTCCCACCACCACCAAATCTCTCACTTGACCAAATGGAACCCAAAAATCAACAAAAACAAATCCAAACATAAGCAAGTTAAGTAAACAGGTCTATGACTGGAAGATGCAGCACACAGACGCTTGTAAATTAGATCAAACAAATTTTTTTGAGAGGGTTTTGTACCAAGCACCAAGCTTAAAGGGATGACACACTCTATTAGTATGCTACAGAGCGCTTGGTGCACTCTGTAAACAGGGGCAAAGCGTTAGTGGCGCAGTCTGTAAGAAAGGCAATAGCGCCTGTGGCACAGATTGCACACAAAGAACAAGCCCCAGGTAGGCATTGGCGCACTGGATGCACAACCCAAGTGCGTTGAGAGAATAATGAATAGGAAAAAACAAAATATATCCAAAAAATGAAAAACAAATGACATGATACTGATCCTGAAAGAATCAGGGCAAGCCAATAGACTCTCTAATGACAAGATATGATGGTCGGAGGGGTTCAGGAGGGTAAGAAATGGATCACTAAGAAATCAATGGAATCACACTCAAAATGAAATCAAAGCTAATGTATTTCCCCAATATGGTTGCTGGATTTGTTTTCGGACAATCTACCTAAGCGAACTTAAAGGCCAGATCTCCCTAGTCCAACTGGATCTAGAACAACTAAATACAAAATATAATCACCTTCCCTAGATCAATAGAATTGTAAAGTAGAAAGTAAGTCTCTTACATGAGATTCACAATTCCTTTTGCTCCTTGTTTGATCCGATGCTCCAGAACCTTCATATCTGTAGCTGCAAAGTCCTGTTGAACAAGTAGATGCAAAAAACAGTAAAAACATATATCGCATATGATTGATCTAAGATAGCAGTTAAGGAGGTAAGCTCTAAACATTAACAACACAATAATGTATATGGGAAGAGATTGTATTAACTGTAATAAAGGAGAGTACAATAGAGAGAACGTTACAACCTATGCCTTAACGTTGCAACCTTCCTTCCAACAAGCCAAACCAAAGTCTCCAAGGATGAAGTAAGAGTCCCAAAGATGAACAAGGATCACCTAAGCTAATTCCACCAGCATGAGAGTGCTATAGAACTTCCTCTCTTCCAATGGGGAGGAGCTTCACATTTATAAGACTATATGGATAGAGTGGGTTGAGGATTAATGGGAGAAGTCTAAGGGATACTCCCTTGAAGTTAGGGAACCGAAGGACATCTCACCTATGAATTAGGGATAGACTTCCACCTCACCATGCTTCGAGAAGTCGCTCGAAGCCCTTGTTTATCCAATTTAACCAACCCTGGCGCATCTTGCATGAAGGAAACTGACGCCAGTAAGGGGCTAGCGCAAGCTGCATAAGGGAAACCTGAGCCATTGGTGCTTGCTGCTAGATGACATATTTCACCAGGCATGATCTGGCGCCTGTTGCTTGAAGACAACCCGCTCCAGTGCAACTAGAAAATGTGGACACAAGGATCAACAAATTGCTCTAGGTGTTATGGTCCAGGGAAACTTTAGGGATTGAGGCATGAAGTTGACACATGAATCATGATGACGAGATTTAGGTGTAACACTTACATATTAGCATCCCTCCAACCCTACTGGCCAGTTACTCCTTGATCACTGGAAGTCATGGAATCGATGACGCTACACATCCATTCCAAGAAGTTTAAAAAATTTGTTTAAGGCCCTCTCTCCCTCCCTCTGCTCCTAGGAGCATTCTCCTACTACTGAGCATCCATCAATATCATCACATACCAACTAGGTCTCCTGGAAGAACTAGAAGGGTCTAACTCCCAATTCCCCTCTAAAGGTTTACTCCCCACACTTGAAGTCTGTGAATTCTGCTCACCCTTCAGACTCTTCTACTCCTTAAACTCTACTACTAACATCGATCCATGATCCAAGATACCCTTGGATCTAATTATATGTTTTCCATGTAACCTGTATACTTTGCCCTCTTTGGCACCAAGAACTCGTGCTTAGTCTATGCCAGATCCTTTTTGTCAAATGATAACCCGATCACTCTCAAAAGAGATGGCATATTCACTGTCCTCCAATGTCGATACTGAGACCAAATTCATCTTGATATCTGGTATATACAACACATCTATCACCTCCAAAGATCCTCTTGACTGTATTTGTATTTGAAACATGATCGTCTCAACTCCCTTTACAACACACTTGGCATGGGCACCAAGCTTCACATGCAAATTTGAGCCCATCCTTGACAAACCGGTGAAAAAATCGTTTGTTATAGTCATGTAACGAGATGCCCCACTATCCACGAACCGGGCAGTACCAAACACTGTGCTAGAAATACAAGAGAGTAACTAGAAATCCTTCTCGATCCTCTCAACAAAATCCTTGACTTGAGCTTCTGTAGATGTTGCTACCTGCTGAGACTTACTCTTCATTTCTTCTGTTTTGGAAACTGTGAAGCACAGTGGCCTCACTTGTGGCACGCAAAGCACTTGAATTTGCGCATATCCTTCTTCTTCATCACCCTTCTTTGGCCTCCATATAGAGATTCCTCTTGAATCTCCTCTTGTATGAAGTCATTCCACAACCTCTCCCAGTTAGGAATATTCTCCTATGCAACGATCCCTTTGACAATGGGTGCCCTTGGTTTGGTGAAGCTATTCAAGGAAATCCTCACGAAATTTGGATCTCCCGCTGTCTCCCCAGCTGCTTCCAACTCATCACGAACCTGTGTGATCTTGGTGAAATAAGAGGTTACAATATTTGTCTTGGACATCTTGGTGCTCCTTAGCTCCACCTTCAACACCATATTCCTACAATGGCTATTACTATGATATAAACTTGTTAGAGCCTCCCACATCTCTCTGGATGACTTCTTATTAGCTATGTGAGGGATCAAATGATCCTTCACCTCATCTAAGATAATCCTCTAGCCTTCACATTGTTCATGTTAAGAGCTTCCAGGTCCCTAGAATCTGTCGATGGGGTCAGCGTGGAGTTAGTGAACTTCCACAACACGTTCTCCATGAGAACTAGAGTGACCTTCACCTTTTAGGGACTATAGTTGGAGCACCCTCCAACTTGTCTTCGTACCTCAAACCAATTGCTTCCATCTTAAAAACTGAATTGTTTCCTAGATTACTGCTTGTTTCCTGGATGTTTGCTTGCTGCCCAAATTTCTGCCCGTTACCCAAACTCTTCCCGAAGCTTTCTGTAGCCTACTTCTGCTGCCTAGGTCTATCTGAGGTTGCTCATAACTTTTGCAGTCCACCTAACTGCTTTTGATGGGTGCTGCCTGGATTTTTCTGGGCTTCACGGACAAGTTACAAAGTTTCCAAATAAGCCTTAGGAAAAATCATGCCTCTCACAAAGAAGTGGCTACAAATCCCATTACAATATGGCAACATTCATTTTAAGTTACAATGCAAACAAGTGCATGAGTAGTTTAGACACTATGGTCTCAAACCCACTACAAAATAATGTGCAACATTACAATATTGCCAACAAGGTTTAGGCATAAAACACAATGCCTCTCACTGTCATCATCACTTAAGAGTGATTAAAAGAACCTTTTATAATTTTCAAGGCAACTTAGTTTCACAGCAATAGGCTTCAATAGTTACATAGAAAAACTATAAAGTTAAACCCATCAAATAAAGGCACCATTTAGAATGGGTTCCAATGGTTTACAAAACTATAATAAAATACCCATGGCAAAGAAATTAAAAGGGGCACATTATTTCAAAAGGCATATTAAAACTTTTACCAATTTTTTCGACCCATTTCCATGTCATGCGCCTCGACCCCTTGATTCCCTCGACCTGCTCCTGTGGCTTCGACTCTCGTGTCGATGGTTTTCCCATGAACTTCCTTGTCTTCGCTCAATGGGGAAACCACTCTTATAGCATAAGGGTGGTCATAACCACACCCCGATTTTCTTTACAACAAAAAAATAAATGTGGTATAAATCTAAACCACTGCCAACAAATAGTAACCATTATTAAGATATGGCACGAAATGGTTTCACCATCAAAAGTTGTTTCAACGTTCTTGGCATCATTGTTAGCTTAAAATAAACCAACACCAACCATTTGATAATGTTGGCGCAACCATTTACAGGAATAGCAAAGTTCGTTGATTAGTTGGCAGAAGCTCCGCCTTTTGTTATAACCCATGATTAATTAATACTTAATCCAATTAACCTTCGATTGCATAACAAGTCTCAATGGATGGCATGTTGGTCAAGTCGTTTGGTTTGTATTCAATGGGTCACAAGTTCAAAATCCATCGTTCCAATTTTCCTACCAAATAGAATTTAAAAAACAACATTAAATAAAATATGCGCCTTTTATGGTTAAGAAACATCACGGCGGTAGGATGGTAAGACACTTGTCTTGGAATCATGAGGTCTCGGGTTCCATCCTTGGAGCCTCTAGACCTTTTTGGTAAAAAGATCTATAAAGGGCCAACCGAACTACCACGTGGCAGCCTCTGGTTGGTCCACTTGTAAACCCAAATCCAGTTAGATGACACATGTCCTTTGCCAATTGATCGACGTCAATGCCAACTCAAATCCATACTGCCACTTTTCCTCTCCGAGAGCTTGCCATGTTAGCTCCATACCTACCAACTATTGTTACACCAAAATCTCGTCACCATGAGTTATGTGTCATCTGTATTCCCTGATCCCTAAAGTGCCTAGGCTAAACTATTAGAAGAAAGGTGGTTGTTTTTCCCTTTAACCTTTTGTTGTCACTCCGACACGCCTTGCTGTTTAGAAAGGTGTGTCAGGTTCAAGGTGATGCGCTTTGCACCTTAGTAGAGTGCGTCGGTGATGCGGTGTGTCCTTGTACAAGGTGTGTTGATCTCTCTCTGGCGCATGTTGCTCTTGTGCAAGGTGCGTCGTAGTTGGTTAAAGTGGATAAAGAGAAACTTTGAGCGACTTCTCGAAGCTTGGGCATCGTGGAGGCTTATCCCTAGATGCTTGGAAAGGTGGCACTCGATCCCCTTACCTAGTGGGATGATCCCTTAAGCCTCTCCCCTAAATTCTCAACCTCTCCTATCCCTTTAGCCCTATATATATGAACCCCCTCTCCATTGTTAAGGGAGGAAGGATAAAGCACCCATATGCTGGTGGAATTTGGTCAAGATATCTTCTTCATCCATAGGAGGCTAGAAGGCTTTGATCTTTTGAGGCAAGATCATTTGAGTTGGAGTCATAACGTCAAGGCATCGGCTGTAACTCTCTACTTTGTATTTGCTGCAAATTACATTTAATATAAACATCTTTCCATAAACTTGTTATGTTTTATAATAATGTTTAGGATTGGCTTTTTTGACCGTTGATCTAGTTAGATTCATAATCATATGCTTTCATATTGTTCGTTTGTTTCCACTTGCTCCTTCTTGTTTTGCAGCCGGAGATTGAGGAACCGGAAGTAGATCAAATGAGGAGAAAGGAATTGTGTTTATGAGGTAAATCACTTTTTGATCTACCTTGCAATTTAATCTAACTAGGAAAGATAATTATGTTATGTACGCATTTTGTTCTAGATCTAAATCATTTAGGCTAGAGAGATCAATTTTTGTCTGCATTAACAGATTGTCTATAAACAACTGTGGATGCACATTGCCACATGGAAGTCGGTGGTGATGCCACATCATCATGTCGTACTGTTTGTACTGCCACATGGCATTCTTCGGGAGTGCCACGTGGCACTTCTACCCAAATTTTTTCATGTTGAGGGAAAACTTCATAACTGCATAACTTTTACATACGAAGTCCAAATGAGAAAATTCAAATGTCGCCAGAAACATTTTGATGAACTCTATGTGATGGTGTAACTTCTATCAACATATGAGACAACATAATTCTCTTCATTCCAAAGATCCACCTGGATCAAACCTCCCCACAAAGAGGACTTTTGGACCCCAAAAGTTACATATAGGGATAAAAATTCATATTTTTATGAATTACAAATTCCCATACCCAACAATAAAGGCTAAAATTCACTATGATGCATGCATAAGCAATGCCATATAAATCATGACTTTTACAAATTTTCCCATCTATGAGGTCTTTAAATTGCAACATGTGATTTACAGTCATAACAATCAACCCTCTAAATAAGAAACCCATTTCTTACCCATATAGGTGAATATGTCTTCTTCTGCTTCATGGATCTTACTGGCATGCTCCTCTTCCTCCTTTTTTGCCTGCTTCTCGGGTGCTTGCATAACTTGCTTGTCCTTCCTTGGACCAAGTTCAGGATGGAAATTCCAACACTTTCCGATCTAATGCCCACTTATATTGCAATGAGTGCAAAAATTTATTCTCTTCTAGTGCTTCATAGCACTCTTGTTGTCATCAAATTTATGAGAAGAATTGGGTTTCCTCTGGCTCTGTGGGCCTATGGGTGATGCCTGACCATCTTCCTGATTTTTGGTCAACCGTTGCTTCTTCCCCGACTCATATGAGGATGAGGCTTCTACGAAACCTCCTTGGTTTCCTGTTTCCTAATGAGTGTCCTCCAATATTTGACAAAATGTGCAAGTATTAATATTTTTCAAACAAGGACTGATAGACTTTCCATGGACACAAGTTGGCCTCGTCTTGGATGGACTTTGGGCTACCTCTGTAGTGGAGCATTCTCCAACTTGTTCCTGCACCACCTGTTCCAAGAAAAGTCACAACTTTCTATTTTCATCCTCTACAACTTCAAGAATCCTTCTAAGCTCCGCATTCTCTACTTGAATGCATTGATTGATTTATTCCAATTCTAGGATCCTCTCATGCTTTATACCTTTTCCCATGATGATGTTCACAACCTACAAATATTGTTAGACCTACTCTGATATGACTTGATTTGAAATTTTTTGTGAGAAATTTCTCAAACAAAAATCTTCGACGAAGGATCTTTTACTGACAATTATATGCATGTGAACATGAGCAATTATTATTGTGCATCTTTAAAAAAAATCAACCATACGACAATGCAATAGAAATTCAAGCACATAAATGAACATCCATGTGATAACGGAGTTCACCAAACTATACTAACTACGTCTTCATGCCCGTGCAATCATCAAACCACTTGCATTAATTCTCCTAGAATAGAGGATGATTATCTCCTTTACAATGGGAAACGGTGCAATACTAAGCAAGTCTACAACTTTCCATCTCTCCTTTTAAAAGGGAAACCATGCAATCTTAAGCAATCCTACAACTTTCCATCTCTCCTTTACAAAGGGAAAATATGCATAAAATCTTATTACATCACAAATGGATTTCACCCACAAGAAGTCTTTACCAACTTCTCATTGTTTGGATTGCATAACAATGGCCTTTGAAAAGCCACACTCTCTTGAAGATCCTTCACCTTTGTTCTTCAAACCAAGAATGTTGAAGGCCAACACCTATATCAATATGCAAATCTGTAGTTGCTTCTTCTACACAACAATTGTCTCTGAAAGGACACACTCTCTTGAAGATCCTTCACCTTTGTTATTCGGAACAAGAATGTTCAAAGACTAACAATTGCATCAATGTGCATGGTTGTAGTTGATGACCATAATACTGCAGGATCTAAGCAAGTTCATACTTGCCTCATTGTCCGAGGGAGCTTATGAAACTCATGAATAAGTTACAAAGTTTCCAAATACGCCTTAGGAAAAATCATGCCTCTCACAAATAAGTGGCTACATAGCCCATTACAACATGGCACCATTCATTTTCAAGTTACAATGCAAACAAGTGCACAAGTAGTTTAGACACTATGGTCTCAAACCCACTACAAAATAATGTGCACCATTACAATATTTCCAACAAGGCTTAGGCATAAACCACAATGCATGTCTCTCATCATCACTTAGTGTCTAAAATAACCTTTTACAATTTTCAAGGAAACTTAGTTTCACAACAATAGGGTTCCTCTACATGTCATGAAGCATAAATTAAAGAGAACTCTCTTTCTGTGTATCTAGAAGTTGAGAAATTAGATCTCTCTCCTTTTCATGTAGCTGCTAATGATGAAGAAGGTTCAACTAATGGAACTATAATTGTTGAATATGGATTAATCCATTCATCTCTCAAGTTCTCCTATGAGTGTTCTATTTCAAATTTTGAGCAAGATAAGCCATTTTATGCTCTAGAAGTTGAAGAGGAATTCGATTCTTCTCTTTCACATGAGTCTGCTGGTGTGCAGAATGATGATGTACTGAATGTTTTGTAGGTTAGAACATAGTTTGGAGGTGATGCATTCCCTCTTCTTGATCACAAGCTTCCTATGTACTTCTACTTGATCATTGGAATATGTTCTCAAAGTTGCACTGAAGATAGAGGACACCACCTTTTACTTAGGAATTATATTCAAACTCATCAAGACTCATTTGGACCTGATCTCAGGAAGTTCAAGTCTAATGAGCACCTATAGTTTATCTCCTATCATACTTCTGCTACTGAGAATCCTATATCAGTTTTGTCTCTAGAAGATGATCCTTCTTCTAATGAGTTTATTGATGTGCAAGATTGTGGTTCATTGGAGATTTTTGAAGCTAGACCAAATTATGGAGTTCAATAATTCGCTCTCCTTGGCCCCATGCCTACTCCCTATTCTTACTCGGTCACATGCACATTTACTCAAGGTGCTAATGAAGTTGGAGACATCATGCATTCGTTTGGACACTTGCTCCTCACACTTGGAACTGATTTAATGTCCAAGCCACCATCACATCATGGTCCATTTGGTTATGATATCACCCCCACTGGTTCAAAGGATATCTCAAGGGACAATATACACATTCTTGGAGCTGATCCTATCTCAATTGGTTTGAAATTCAAGTTCCAGAATGATCTACATGTATTTGGATTTGGACTCACCATGTTTGGTTTAATGGACAAGTTCAAAGAGCTTCCATATTCTCTTGCTTCCATCAGTGGAGAAATCAAGCACATGTTTTGGGAGCATGATCCTCTTCTACCAAAAAGGAATATACCTCCAGTCATCTAATCAAGCATGACACCTACTTGAGTTTGGAGCATTTTATTTTTGGTGTGTTTTCATGTCCATTCTAGAAGGGAGGTTTTGTTCCCAAGTGGTTTTCCTCTTTTACCTCAGTTTACTTGGACATAAGAAATTGTAAAGGGTGACCATAAGCCTTTGTTGCTTGGGCCCTAATATCACATAAGTCATTCTTACTTAAGGGGAGGTGTTGGAATAATTAACCCATCTATAACTTGGTTAAACATTATTTCATGTTTCCTAGTGTTTAGTACCATTTTAGTTATTCACCTAAGTGATTCCTTGGCCTACCTAGTGATAGTTGATCCATTAATGCACCCTCTTTCTGATTTTAAAGAATCTTTTATGAGCTAGAGCACACTTACAAATTTTATCCTTCTTTATTCTGCTTTATTGAGTTAAAGCCAGCTTTTTCCTACTTTTCTCATGGATAAGGATAAAGCTAAGGTGTCACGTCCCCTCCCATCATACCAGTGCGATGGAGAGAACGTATGGCTAAAACCGAGCATCTAGCCCCATGATTCCATATCATAATTCAATGAATATAATAATGGACATATGCAGATGTATAAATATAAGAAACACAGCAGAAGTAAATTCAATTACACATCTATCATACATTCAATATATTCATGATAGTCATCAAATAAATACATTGCAGAGTTAACACAAGAGAGTACTTATCTTAAAACAAAGTAGTTCCGAGCAACTGGCTATGCAACTGGAACGTTCCACCCAACCATAGGCCAGTTGTGCTCATCAATCTCTCAACACAATTGCCACCCACGATCTTGTTAAGATATCCACATCATCATTGTTAGGTTTTTGCATGCAATCTCTAGGGTTTGCATGCATCCCAATCACCAGGTTGATGCCTCCAGCACCTTATCCACTTCTTTCTAGCACCCGGGAGCTTCTGCCCTCAGAGTTTTATGTTAAATTTTCAGAATTTACTTCAATCTGATCTAGGATCTTAACTGAGAGAACAACATGTACAGCATATCTACAGCATATCAATCATGGAGACAATAATGCAAGCACACAAGAGACACAAAGATTTACTTGGGGAAAACCATAAAGGTGAAAAACCCCAATAACTTCCTCAGAGATAGATAGAGCAATGATACAACCAACCATGAGAGATAGACATAACCTAGCAGCAGATCCTCCTCCTCCATAAGTGCGCCACTCCTCCTTGAGTGCATGAGTGAGAAGTGAGTGAGCAAATAGAGTTCCTCCCACACTCTATTTATACTTGACTTGACTTGCCTTTTTACCTAACTCATGTAGGCTCGAACTTAACCACATAACATAATGCTGACTGGGCTGACCCCCAATAGGGTGGTCTAATAACCCTTTGACCCACATGGCCGACCCCCAATAGGGTGGTCTAATAACCCTTTGACCCACATGACTTATACAGGGCAGACCCCAAACAAGGTGGTCTAATAACCCATCAAGTATAAGTTACGACACTTACAATATAAATGACGACACTTCCTTATAGAGGAATAATACCATCTCTATAGGAATACAATATACATATATGTGAAATACATTCCAAAGTTACATATACATCAACACTCCCTCTTAACTAGGAAGGTATTTCTCAGCACAGTTCTTCTAGCACAAGTCATCTTCTCTGGATCATCGTCACTGGATAATCGTCATCGAGTCATCATCATCGTCACTGCTACTGCTATCTCAATCAATCTCTGAATCTACTCGTCATAGGAAGTTCTACAGAGCCATTCCTTTTTCATACTGGATGTAGGCCCACCACCTGCAGGTCTTCATCATCACTGGCCATATTGTGGAATCCTCAGGACTTATTACGTGCGTCACAAAACCTGGCTGCAGTATCCCAGGCTGTTACAAGCACACAGCTATACCTGTAGGATCTCCCAGGAGCACATTACATGTGACCCATCACAAATCCTGGCTGAAGCATCCCAGGCTGTTACGAGCACACGGCTCTACCTGTCGGATCTCCCAGGAGCACATTACATGTGATCTCACCACAAAACCTAGCTGAAGCATCCCAGGCTGTTACGAGCACACAGCTCTACTTGTCGGATCTCCCAGGAGCACATTACATGTGGTCCACCACAAAACCTGGTTGAAGCATCTGAGGCCTTTTTCATCCTGTCCAGATCTCCCAGGAGCAAATTACATGTGGTCATGGCAAAACCTGGCTGAAGCATCTGAGGCCTTTTTCATCCTCTCCAGATCTCCCAGGAGCAAATTACATGCCATAGGACAAAACCTCGCAAGAGCATCTGCTAGATATCCCAGGGCACCGAATTACATGCCATAGGAAAAACCTTGAAAGACTATCTGCAGATCTCCCAGGGCACAAATTACATGTCCTCCCAAGCAAAACCTCACAAGAGCATTTGCCAGATGTCCCAGGGCACCAAATTACATGCCATAGGTAAAACCTCGAAAGACCATATGCAAATCTCCCAGGGCACAAATTACATGCTTACCTGCACAACCTGATCCACGGCCACAAAGTATCATCTGATACTCATCAAACATCATCCTAATGTACACATGATCATCCTGATCATCATCACTGCAACATCCTGCTGCATGTCATCTGGAGAAGCTCGTCATCCACGATCATCCTGATCATACAATGCATCCATCTGATGCACACCAAGTATCCACCTGATACATACATAGATACATGATCCACACAATGTATCCATCAATCATACATGATCTACCTGATCATACAAAGATACATGATCCACACAATGTATCCATCAGCATACATGATCTACCTGATCATACAAAGATACATGATCCACACAATGTATCCATCAGCATCCAACATGATGCGTACATACATAAATGATCCAACTGATCATATCCAGCATCCAACATGATGCATACATACATAAATGATCCAACTGATCATATCCAACATCCAACATGATGCATATACAAAATACATACACATGATCCAACCGATCATATCCAGCATCCAACATGATGCATACATATATACATATAATGATCCCACTGATCATATCCAAGCAGAAACCAGAACATCATCCTGATGCTCATCATCCAGCGCTTACAACCACAGCCATGTGAAGGATCCCCCTTCCAACATGCTTGGAATGGCTTCAGCAAATGTGTCCATCACTTCTTCCTCGAAGTGTCCTCGATCTGAAGAATGCCGAGCCTCTCTCTGAAGTACTCGAACTTCACCCTGGCTAGTGGCTTCGTCAGCACATCTGCAATCTGCTCATTTGTCGCAACATACAGGAGCTTCACAGCTCCTCTCTGCACCATATCCCTGATATAGTGATATTTGATCTCTATGTGTTTCGACCTGTCATGAAACACTAGGTTCTCGGATAGCTTCACACAACTCTGGTTATCACAAAAGATACCAGTAGCATCCAACGGGAGATCAAATAACTCAGACAGTAGCTTCCGTAGCCATACTTCCTCACAACTAGCTGAACAGGCTGCAACATACTCTGCCTCAGCTGTACTCAGTGCCACGCAGGACTGCTTCCTGCTAAACCAAGAGATCACACCTGATCCCATACTGAAGCAACACCCAGATGTGCTCTTCTTGTCTGCAGCACTGCCAGCCCAATCTGAATCAACATAACCCTGCAGGTTAAACTTTTGATTCGCCTCATACTTGAGCCCATAATCCACTGTACCCTTTAGGTACCTCAGAACATGCTTTACAACAACCAGGTGAACACTCCTCGGATCCGTCAGGAACTGGCTCAATGTGTTCACAGCAAAGCAAATGTCTGGTCTCGTGTTCGTCAGGTACATCAAGGACCAATCATCTGACGATACATAAAGACATCAACCAGCTCAGATGAAGCATCACATAGAAGCTTCAAATTCAATGCCATAGGTGTGGCCATGGCCTTGCAATCCATCATCCCGAACCTCTTTAGGATCTCTACTGCATACTTCCCTTGTCCAAGGAAGATTCCATCTGCACTCTGCCACACCTCCATGCCAAAAAACAAATAGTGCATCATCCCCAAGTTCTTCAACTCGAACTCGGCAGCAAGCTTCCGCTGCGTGTCAGCAACCAATCTATCATCTCAAGTCATCCACATACAGGAGTAGAATCACAGGATTCCCTTCCTCAACCTTGTAGAAAAGGTTGGAATCCGCTTTATTCTTGGTAAAGCCCAAACTGGATAGAAAGTTGTCTATCCTACCATACCAAGTTCTGCACACATATCTGACTACACCATGCTGTCTTGAAATCCATCTGGTGCATCTTCTATTTCATCACTTTTATATTTCTCAATGCTGCCATATGCAATATGCTTGATCTGATAGTTCCATTTGGAAGTCATAACAAACTTCCCTTCACGTCTTGGGACTGCAACCCAAACATCATTCTTCATGATCGACGGATCATGGCATTCCATTTCTTCATCCCATATCCTGGGAACTTCAATATCTTCAATAGATATCTTTGTTGCTGGAACAAATGTTGTAGTCCTTTTGCAGGTGAAGATATACGGTCTTTCCTACAAAACAGGTTAAATTGCATGATTAGAAACATCTCATAATTTTCAGAACAAATTCTTACACATAAAGAAATATGTCATACAGTGATGCAATTATCTTAGCCAATGCTTCAATACAACATTTATCCATATTCCGTAACTTTCTAGATGCCTTCCAATCTCTACCAGAACATTGTTCAGAGTGTGCACAACTCCGAACATGTCAGCAAAGAGGTTTCATTCTAGATAAGTAGCAATGGAATGTTGTACAGTGCCATAGGCCACTTACCCATGTATATTAGTAGTATACTGTTCATCAATGCAACTATTCTAATATGCACAATACATATCCTAAGTCTAGGAACATGAGCATATACATCATTGAACAATTTTATTTAAACAAACAAATATGCAAGAAATTAAAATACTTATCTTTGTTTGTTCATTGGGTGGACTCCCTCTGAGTCTTTGCTTCCTTACAGGAGCTTCTGGAGTCCTAATCTGAAGTAGCTTCTTCTACACCTTTCTGTTGTGGAAAGATGGTCAACTCCCTCTGAATATCTGCATCCTTGCAGAAACTACTGAAGTGTGTTCCTTTGCTTTCTTGCAGGAACAACTGGAGTGTGCTCCCTCTTGATCTTTGCTTCCTGGATTACCTGTTCTTGAACTCATATTCATCCTTGGTTCCTATGCATGCTTATTAGTATCATGATTGTGTTATCCTTGTGATCTCATATAAAATCATACATTCATTAGTATACTATTAAAACACAATAATCTCAAGCATGTATAGTCATGATCATTTCAAACAAAAAATAATAAGCATTAGCATTCAAGGTTTATGTAGGATTCTTATGGTTAGTCAAATAATAAGAAACATAACATGTCTAAACCTGTAATTACTCAAACCTATGACTCTTCATGTTAGTTGAATCATCAATCAAGATAAGAGATATAATATGCATAAATCCTGTGATTATTCAAACCTATACCTTCATGATTCTTCTGGTTAGTCATATCATCAATTATGATAAGAAACATAATATGCATACAACCATGATTATTCAAACCTATGACTTCATGAATAATCATTATCAACAACAGTATAAGATCCTAACACAAGGTAGGATTCTAGCTTGATATAGGAAAAACATACCTGGATTAGCATGCTAGCTATTTATGTCTAACATACTCACATGATGTCTTCTTGTTCTTCTTCAATGACTTGTCCTAGTAACCTGTATATCTCATAGGTTAACTATTACAAAACCAAGTTATACATACCTCGTAAATGGATCTTCTATGAGATTCATGACAATGGATGAATCTTTGTCCTCATGTTATCATGATCATATGTTCTTGGACCAGAACATGATTTGTCTTTCTTGGTGTACCTTTCATGTTAGTAGACAACATAAACCTCATACAACACCATAATGCATTAGTACAATCATAAGTGTCAACACCCTAATCAATGAATATTTTCTATCATGCATTCATAGTTTTATTAAGTTGATATGACAAGTCTAAAATCAAGATTGTACTAACCGTAATAACATGAAGACAAACATACCATAAAATTAATCATGAACAAATCTCGAAACATACCTCGATGATTCATACCTGTCGAGATCGCTTGTAATCTTCTTATGTAAGGCCTTAGCCTCATCTCCCTCTGAAACAGGAACTTCTTCACTTATGTAAGTGACCAATCCATCTTCTTCTAGGATTAATCCAATCCACTTAATTTGCAAGAACTGGACCTGGAGCTGGATATGGGTTTGTCAGAGAAACCCCAAAAATTCAAACTTTGAATTTCAAACTTCCGAAAGGATAGAAATATGCGCCTTGATGAGCTGATCAAGCTAGTATATTCAGAATTTGAAAACTGCAAAGTTTCACTTCTCAATTTCGCCTTTGAAACTTCCGGATTCACTGGACGTGACCCTGAACTGGGGTTTGATGAAGCCCATTCTTCTGCCCAATCAAAAGGTCTGATCCAAAGCTCTAAGCTTCTATTTTTCTGAGGAGCTTCCAACCGTGGTCACAGATTTCAAAAATTCCCATTTTTACAGAAGCCCTAATTTTCCACTTTTCTGATCAAAGTCCCAAACTAGGGTCTGAACAAGCCCGGCCTTCTGCCCAACCAAAAATTCTGATCTTGGTCTCTAAATTTCTATTTTGATGAGTAGCATCCAGCCGTGGTCTCCGATTACAAAAATTCCAATTTTCTCCAAAGCCCTAAATTCCGGAAGCCATGAATGTACTAAAAAATAATTCTGTTTTGACAGAAATATGTACCTGATTTTTTCTGGTGTAACTCTGAAATTTTTGATCCACAGGGTCTGAAAACGTTTCCTGAGATAGCCTGACCTGTTATCTTTCCATCCTGATAGGTCTGACTTCAATTGGATTCTCTGAGAGAGAGTTATGCCAAATGTCGCAACTTGACCTGTTTTGGGATAATACAGGAGAGTGAACTTGTACGGCGTTCCACGTGTCACGGTTTCAACTTCGGCCTCTGAAAAATTTTCCTGAGATAGCTCGGCCTATTATATTTCCATCCTGACAGGTCTGACCTCAATTGGATTCTCTGAGAGAGATTTATGCCAAGTGTCACAACGTGACCTGTTTATGGGATAATACAGGAGAGCGAACTTGTACGGTGTTCCACGTGTCACTGGTTCAACTTCGGCCTCTGAAAAATTTTTCTGAGATAGTACAGTCTGTGTACTACCTGTCACCTTTTACTAAATTTCATTTGGAGCTTCCTAGCCCAGGTTATGACCTTTTTCCCAAGGTCACCTGATTTTGACTCAGATCTGGAAGAGGCAGAAACGCTATATTGTACAGATCATAAATCACAAAGTACAACGAATTAGAGGTTGTCCTTTAAACACAAGGTACATGGGGATCTTAGCTTCGTTCTGTAACAAATTCAGATCCGAAAAATTCTCCAAAATAGATTTATAGCGAAAGTGCTACGATGACTGGTTTTTTCTATATCAAGCCCTAGCATCGTAAGTGCAACAAGTGTCATACATGCCATATCATGCCTTCTTTCAGGCTAGCTCTGATACCATGTTAAATTTTCAGAATTTACTTCAATCTAATCTAGGATCTTAACTGAGAGAACAACATGTACAACATATCTACAGCATATCAATCATGGAGACAATAATGCAAGCACACAAGAGACACAAAGATTTACTTGGGGAAAACCATAAAGGTGAAAAACCCCAATAACTTCCTCAGAGATAGATAGAGCAATGATACAACCAACCATGAGAGATAGACATAACCTAGAAGCAAATCCTCCTCCTCCATAAGTGTGCCACTCCTCTTTGAGTGCATGAGTGAGAATTGAGTGAGCAAATAGAGTTCCTCCCGCACTCTATTTATACTTGACTTGACTTGCCTTTTTACCTAACTCATGTAAGCTCGAACTTAACCACATAACATAATGCTGATTGGGCCGACCCCCAATAGGGTGGTCTAATAACCCTTTGAACCACATGGATGACCTCCAATAGGGTGGTTTAATAACCCTTTGACCCACATGACTTATACAGGGCCGACCCCAAACAAGGTGGTCTAATAACCCATCAAGTATAAGTTACGACACTTACAATATAAATGACGACACTTCCTTATAGAGGAATAATACCATCTCTATAGGAATACAATATACATATATGTGAAATACATTCCAAAGTTACATATACATCAACATTTTAGCCCTCCTAGTCATGAAGGCACCCACATCTCACCTACTACCAAAGAAGGGCGCACTTCCTCACCTACCCACTCAGTTAGCTCCGATTCTCCTTGATTTGAGGCTAGTTTCACTCATGACTGACTGTTTCACTCCGTTGGACCTCCAGATTGACTAGATGACTTTTTCTGACTTCAATTAGCCTCCCATGCGCCCTCCACTGATCCTCCTTCCCTATATCAGTGCTACACACTTCAGTTACACTAGTTGTTATAGGTCAAACTTGAACCTCTCCGTCCGTGATCACCCTGAGCTGCTGATCACACAAAAGGACAACTTGGATGGAGGAGCATGTTGACCTTGGATGATATTTTAACTCACTCCATTTCCTGACATTACTGGAAAACCCCAAAAAATATCATTTTGAGATATGAGCGCTACTCTACTCAAAGAGACTAGCGCCCATACGCTACTCCAGTGTATCATAGTAGCGCCCATATCCATGTATACGCTACTCCTTCTCAACATAGTAGCGCTCACCATTTAAAATCGAATGAGCGCTAGTTGTTAAGCACTAAGGTAGCGCCCTATACGCTACTCCATTGAACAAGAGTCGCGTACATCTTAAAATATGATTAAAAAATAAATTAATTCCTCGAGGAGGATTAGTTGCTGGTAGTTTCTTAACTCCCCCAACTTCCTCCATAACTATACATCGACCTGAACTACTTCTTTAATCCTATAAATACAAAGAAGATTAAAGGAGAAGTGTTAGAAATAGAACCTAGATGATGAGATGAATTAATGGAGAAACTTTGAGACAAAGAGAGAAGATTGCATTAGAGGAGTTGATGCTGAAGACATCCAAGCCAGAGAAGAGCAAGAACCCAGAATCAAGTTGCAGGAGCCTGTTTCATGATCAGGTATACTTGTACATCATTCCACTTTTGACAAATAAAGGTTGAAGTGTCTTTCTTGTTCCAACTTAAATGTGTTATGAAATGGCATCTTAATTTGGATCTGTTTTGGTCAATGTTGAATGTTAAACATTATTTTGTTTCTTTCAAGCTTTATATGTTGTCCAAAACGCTTTGAGAAAGGTATTGTTATTGCAGGTTTACTGGAAGGAAGGTGGATTTGGAGGTTGAACACAAGATCAAGTAAAAGCTGAGATCAAACTTCGATTGAAAGGTGTGTTTCCAAAATCCATAGTTTATTTCTTTTCATAAACACATTTGTAATATCATCAATACACTTACCTGTCACCCCAACCAAGTTGATAGCATTAGTTTCCTTGCTATAGGGTAGATTTGCCCGCCAACAGACTGGCGACTCCGCTGGGGAAAGTTGAGTTTTGGCTCTAGGAAACCTTGTTCTTGTTTGTCTTCTTAGATTGTTTTGACTTCTTTGATGTGTTAAGAAACCCTGTAGGTCTCCCCTGACTGTTTCTTGTTGCTTTCATCAGTATTTTGGTTTATTTCAAAGTCAGTTTTTTATCTTTTGAGATATGAACGCTACCCCAGTGTATATACAGTAGCGCCCATACGCTACTGTTCCATACATACAGTAGCGCCCATTTCTGTAAGGGCACGACTTTCCTTACTGCACAGTAGGGTACACTTTCTGAAGCATTCTTTTTTGGTTTGCTTGAGTTTTAGCCATTCTTGTGGTTTGCTGACTTTGCTGTAGGATCTCTTTGACTGTAGCGTGAGGTTTTTAACTTTTGTTTGAGTCATAGAACCTTTTCTTAAAGTTTTTTCCATCTTTTGAATCACTTGTTGACCTTTGAAAGTTTGGACTGTTTGTGACTTTTTGGAAGACTAGGTGGTGTTTGGTGTTGAGCACTTCCACTTTTTTAGACCCTGACTGCATGTTGCTAGTTTACAAACCTGCATACTTCTGTATCCATTGTTTGTGGCGACGTTTGTCTATTGTGTACTCATCCTACCCTTTGTTTTAGGGTTTGGTCCGTTTTAAAGCTTCTAGGGTGTCTTCCGTTTTGGCTAATTTCCATTCTTCCTAGACTTACTGTCTTTTGCTGGTTGCAAGTGCTTTTAAACAGCTGTAAGCTGGTTCATTTCCTAGTTTCTTTGTGTTAGTAATTGGCAGCTTGCTTGTCTACTTTTGCTTGGCTTAGTGGTCTTGCTAGGGATAGATACTTTAGGTCAGTCCTTTTGTGTCTTTTTCCTTTGTTTTCTCCCAATTTGTCTCCAAGTTTAGAGGCTTTTTCTTTGCAAAAAACCTGTAGATTAAGTCTTTTTCGAGCTAGGGTTTCGACAACTATAAGCCTAAGAACTTTTTAGCCATACTTACACACATTGCATATAAAGTTTTATTTTGTTTTCCATTTTTATATAGTTCTTTTTCGTTTATTGAAAAAGCAAAAAAAATTGGTATTTTAAGTTTAAATAGAACTTTTTTTTGTTGTTACAAGATAACTTAGGATATTTTGTACAATTTCAAAAAAGAAAACAAAAATTTTTAAGTAGGTTTACTCGATTTTTCAGTTTTGGAAAGAAGTAAATGAAAAAATGAAAAGAGATTTGTTGTAGAAAGTTTTGATATTATTGCACTTTTGTTTTCTTGTTATAACCACGCCACACAAAAGCACTACCCTTTTTGAGTAATAAACAGCCCTAAAATTTGTTAATAAAATGAACTAGAAACATTTTTTCTTTTTAGGGATACACTACACCAACTAGTTTTGGTTAGGATCTTGGGTTTAAATCACCTTAAACCACTCAAGATCACACATTGCACAAAAATCGTAGTAAGACTATCATAGGTGAACCCACCTCACTCAAAATTTTCCTGGGATCTATGCAGTAGGTCATTGCGAGATCAGTTTGTGGGAATACTCCTCCTACTTTCTGTTCGAGCATACGCCAGGATCGGATTGCGTATTGGGGACTCTTTCGAGTTTCGGGCTTAGCTACCCTGCCCACGCTTTCTGATTCGACCGATGACTGTTCCCCCAGGAGTTTTCGGTGTTGTGGTATCCTTAGTATCTGACTCTAGGTTCATACACAAGTGACAACAGAGGGTATATCTGCTGTACCTAAGACAGACGTGGGAGGAAATCCCTTGCAGGTCTTTGGGAGGGCGGTTGGGTGATTCCAGCGCTTGCACCCTTAGTCATTGTATTGTGGACCCCGGGTAACTGTCTTTCTTCCTTCGTTGATATGTTATGGGCCCTCATCATCCCAGACTCTTCTCCGGAAGGCACCTTTGTTTGCCTGGTTTGTATACTTAGGACTTTTTTAGTTGGCGTGTTGTTTTCCCCCTAGTTGTAGTGGCCACTAGGTTCTAGTATGTTATTTTATATTTATAATCACGGAGAATCAACAACTTCGTAGATCAAGAAGGCTTCAAAACCTTCCACCAGTTAGAACAGAACCTTTACAACCAGCTATACGACAGCGGGTAAACCCCGGTATTTCTTCAGAAATTACTCCTGAAATAGATTTACCTGAAGAAATTCTTGTAACAGAAAACCTTGAAATAGAGGTTCCTAAGGAACCACTACCAGGTACCATAGATCAACAACACTTTAGTACAGTTGAGGTGGAAGATCTTACTTCCGCGGAGTATAGCACTCCTTTCAATCCTCCCTTAACCAATACTAGAATTCCGCTTCTGTCACCTGTTGGTTTCCAGCAGCTCCATTTCAGTGCAGACAGTTCCTTACCTGGACATCTGATGTCTAACCTAGGAGGTGAACAGGGAGTTCCCCAAAATCCCACTTTAGGTATGAACACCAACACAGTTAACCCTTCTTTTACTACTACACCAAGTCAGGCACAAACCTTTGTGTCTACTCCATCTTTCAGTTTCAACATTGGTACATTAAGTATGCCTAGTTCGACAACGATGGCATCTATTCCTACACCTATTGTTGGACCTAGAAGTACGGCCAACTGTGCAAAACCTTCTGCTTCTCAACCGTTATATCAGATTCCTAGTACTTGGATTTCCACACCTGCTATAGGACCAAGTGCTTCTGCAAACACGCCAGTCATGGGCACCATGACTGCACCGTCCACATCAGCTTCTACTGGTTTCAATACCTTTGTAGGCCCTAACAGGAACCAATGTAGTATGCCTGCAAGTAATGTCCCTTTTTTCTTATTTTCAGGGGAGGGGGTAATATCTTTAACCAGCAATATGGCGGGGCTAATACCCAGCCACAGTGGACAAACCCGCAAAGCACTAATCCACTCTCATATGGATGGGGAAATTTTAATAACTCTTTCACACAACAACAACAGATGGCAGGGGGCAACCCCTACCAACAAATACCTAGGGGTAACCCCTACCAACAAGTAGCTGGGGGCAACCCCTATCAATAGTTGGTAGGTGGCAACTCCTATCAGCACATGGCCGGGGGCAACCCTTATCACCAGATGGCTGGGGGCAACCCCTACCAACAATTCATGGGACAAACGATGGGTGGTTCCCCTTATCAAGTACCATCTTACTGGCCTCGTCTACCATTTCTGGCAACCTTAAATTTTCCAGATCTTTCTAAACTGACAAACGATCCTGTGTGTCATAATGCTACATGGCCATTAGTTCCCACCAAATTACCTTCGAACATTCCAAAGTTCGAAGGCAAAGCAGGTGAAGACCATGGTGACCATGTCACTACCTTCCACTTATGGTGTTCTTCAAATTCATTAAACGAAGATTCCATCAGATTGAGATTGTTTCAAAGGACCTTAACTGGTGCTGCAGCTAAATGGTACATTGAGTTACCTGCAGCAACTTTCTCTAGTTTTGGGGATCTCACCACAGTCTTTTTGAATCACTTCCAGCTTCCTGTGCGGTATGATGCCGGAACAGAACTTTTGTCTACTTTTAGAAAAAACAAAGCCACTCACTTATCTGACCACATTCAGGAGTGGCGAAGACGGAAGAGGCTCATTAAGGCCAACATACCTCCGGAATTCCTTCTTGAGTGGTACCTGAAATCACTCATTCCTTATATTTCAAAGGAAGTAGCTACATCTGGAGTATCCAATGAAGAAGAAGCCATCTTAAGGACTCAACAATTAGACCTTGTTTATGCACAATCTGGTTTACTGTACGAGATTATACCTGACGCACCGAGATCGAACACTGATCTGAGTAGACCCAAACCTGGACCACATGCTGACGGCATAGTGGGTTCAGTTGACTCTGCAGCTTTCGAAGCACTGACTAAACAGGTTCATGCCTTATCAGTCAAACAATCGACTGCAGATATTTCTTTCGTCACAACCTCTCCTTCTACTTCAGAGTCTATCAATCAGGTTCAAAACAATCAAAAGGGCCCTCGGAAGCCCAAAAATAAAAAGAAGGGCAAGAAAGGAGAGGGGAACCAACAAAAGCCCAAAAAAGACAATGCCGAAGAGGGTAACAAAGAGGAAAAGAAGGTTAAGTTCCCTTGTAAACTTTGCAAGCAGAACCACCTTACTCACCAATGCCCTCTGCTTGAAGAAGCCCATAAGCTCTTAAGAGAAAAGAAGCCTGCCATCCTGAAAGATCCATTTCCTAAAGGGAAAGGCTCAACTTCTGGCACCTCCAAAACTGGGGGCACTTCGCACGCTTCGGTTGATCAAACATTTATAAACATGGTTAATTCGGATGCACTTTTGCAAACTGGAGCCAGGAACTATACCCCGGAAGCGCAGAAAAAGGATAAGGAGATTCCTGAATCCTCCACTCCACTCCACATACCTATGGACCCAATGCCCAAGATTCCGAAAGGTGTCTTGAAGAGGGCATTGCACAATCCCAACACACGGGCTGCTTCTAACTACAATGTGGTTGAATATTTAGCCCAGACCCCTTGTTCCATGTCTACTCTAGAAGTCTTGCAGAGTTGTCCTTTACAACGAAATGCACTTCTGGCAGCTATTGGGAGTATGGAATCCTCCAACATGTCCGCATGATTTGATATGACTGATGTCAAATACCGGTTGCCCTATCACGTTGCCCTTCAGATTGAGGTCGTTCATGGTCCAATGACCATCAGACAAGCTGTAGTAGATGAGGGAGCATCGACTTGCGTAATGTCAATTTCCTGTTGGAAAGCTTTAGGTTCTCCTAAGTTAGCCCCTTCTAACACACTGCTTACTGCATTTGATGGTAGAACTTTTCGTCCACATGGAGTTTTGCCATCATTTGATGTCACTTTGGCCGGTAAGACAGTTGCTGTTGAAGTAGAAGTTCTGGACGCTCCGCTTGATTACAATATGTTATTGGGCAGGAGTTGGACTTATGCCATGCGAGCTATAGCATCGGCAGTTTTTCGAGTGGTTCTTTTCCCATTTGAAGGTAAGATCGTTACAGTCGATCAACTTTCTTTCACTCAGAGAAAAAACCAGACTTCTTCGGAAACCACAGTTCCTTTGATTGATCAAACCACCCCGGTTGGCGAAAGTTTAGGAGCAGGACTTTACGAATCACTAATTGGCACTTTTGACCTACCAGCTCCTACCTTATTCGTTGGTACTGAGGGAGGTTCATTGTCTGAAACTCCCATGGTTAGTTTAACAACTGATTCTAAGTTTCTCCCAACTAATACAAACTCCTCCGTGCCCACCCCTGTTGTAGAAATTACCCACTTGGATTCTGATCAAACTACAACAGAACATATGATGACTCAATTGGTGTCTGTTGAGTCAAACATAGATTGTGCCACTACTCAGACACCAGACCCGATCCATTCTCTCGACAGTTCAGAATTTACTTTACCTTCTGATGAGGAAATGTTAGAAGCCCTGACCGACCCGGATCATCCTCGTGAACCTATAGATCCCGTGTCCTTCTTGTTTCCTTTTCTTAATTTGTTAGAGAGAGGTGAATTTTGTTCACCACCCGATGAAAATACTGATCTCACTTCGTCACAAGTTGGCATTGTTGAAGCAAATAGATTACATACCTTGCTGGTGAACATTTTCACTCGGGTCAACGGAAACATTTTCTTTGAAACAGGATGTTATCTCGATGAGATCATTCCGTATACCAATCTTTTCCGTGATTTCCATAACACCTTTGCCTGGCCTCATGAGCAGGATCCAGGCACTGACCCTACCTGAAGAAGTATTATGCTTAGGCTGAAATACTTTTTCTTGTAACATAGCTGTATATTTTTGTAAAGCTAGTTTTGTTATGCTCCTTAGGTATTCTTATGTGTGTTTCGTTTTCGTGTACCAGATGTCAACCGAACATTTCCTAGGGTTTGCTGATGGCGCCAGTCGCCACACCTATCAGTTGGCTGCAGCAGCTTGGGTCATTTATTCACCCCGCTGACCAACTTGTCTCTTCAGGGGGGGTTTGTTTGGAACCTACCACGAATAATGTGGCTGAATACAGTGCAGTTATAGAACTTCTCCGAGATGCTCTCAGTCATGGCATTTCATACCTGGAGGTAAGGCTTGACTCACAATTAATTGTATTTCAGTTAACATGTGTCTATCAGATTAGGGATCCGGGATTGCTACGTCAGTTTCTACGAGTTAGACTATTGGAAAGACAATTTCATTCTATTAGATATGAACACATTCCGAGAAGTTTAAACACTTTAGCTGATTCATTAGCAAACTATGTGTTAGACTGGCATTTGCATCACACATTGTCATAAACAACATTGCACACATAAAATTAAAACGCATACACATGTAAATAACCGATACTGTATATAGCCGGTACCGTATCAAAAAATATGAGTTTTGAGTCACAAGTCTATCAAGTTAAGTCATAAAAGTACAAAAGCTGGGCATAGTAGCCTCAAAAATATATACATAGAATGTTTTTCTTCTCCTATGGAGAAGGAGAGACCTCATCATCATCTACCGCATTGCGATAGCATATGACTAGCCTAGAAACCCTTCGCAGCACCCTAAGCCATGCTGGGGGCACCCCAACAACATCTTCCTGCATATCAACAGGTATCTGATCCATACAGCATGCAGGAATCTCATGAGTCAACCGACTTATTTTTCTCTCCAGGGTTCCCAACATAGCATCTGCTGCGGTAATATCAACTGGCCTCACATAGATGGTAGGATGTCCCTTAGGACGAACAGGCCCAACATCTGCATATGACACTTGATTAGAACTTCAAAACTCATTCATAAAAATCAAATACTTGAAAAAGTTTGAAAAAATTAAATAAATTCTCAAAATTTAAACATACCAATATCTCCCCAGGCTCCACCTGGAGGAAGCATTAGCTCTGGATCATGACAGAAATCCAATCCAACATATGGAAACTGCTCGAAAGCGGGTACTTGCCTCTCCCACCACCCCCAGAAATCATCAGTATGATAACAGTAGTGACTTTCCCCACCACCCTGGCGGAGGAATATGTCACCCCAATGGCCTAGTCTGGGCTCACGGGGGTTAACCTGAGGTAGAGGCATCCCCAAACTAATAGCAGGCATCCTATCAAAGAAGAAAGTACACAAAATACTACCGTACCCAAAATTCTTCATTGTGCCGGATTTGCAACCTGTCAACTGAGATTTCATGTTTGCCAATAAACTAGTACTCCAATCATAAACATGACCGTGTAAGCATTGTACACCAATATGCATAGAATTCCTGGAAGCTAAGTGTTGTGATGCACTACCGGTTACTCGGTTGATCATGCTCACTATCACTTTCAAAGGGAGACCATCAATAGTTGAAATCAAGACTTGGCTTCCCGATTTCTCAGCTCCGGCAACACAATAAGTATTCACGTACTCTTGCACAGATCGTGCACCCAAACGAGAAGACCCTTTAAGATTGATCACATCTCCTCTCCTCAAGAGACCAGTAATGAAATATATGTCATCAAATGTAAGCTCCAATGTTTTCCCATGGATGACAAAGGTATTGGTATCCACATCGCAATACTGAATAAGTCTTTGAAACAGTTTGTTTAAGGCCCTCATGTTTACGGTTCGATAAAACTTCAAAAAACCGCATCTTCGGAGAGCATGGAGGGTAGCCGGATCTTGCATGGCCAACCTATCCATGTCCTCATGCTCCCTCTCCCTCCATTGAAGGACCATCCTGCACAAAAAACCAAATTTTTTTGAGTCTCGGCGCTTGTAGGTAGGTTTGTCAAAGTGTACGCTACTGTGTATACTACACAGTTGCGTATGGGCGCTACTCTGTTTCAACACAGTAGCGCCCATCGCGTTTATACGCTACTGCTGTGGTTACACAGTAGAGCCCGCGCAGCAACACTTGTGAACATCACGTTGCAAGCCATTTTTTGCTCAAAAATTGAAAAATAAACCATGAAAATGCAAGACAGGTGGATTTTAACTTACTTGGTGGAGGAAGATTGATGGTTGGACGCTCGGTTCGATCGCAATGGAGATTTGAAATTTGCAAAAGGTTGCCCCAAGCTTTGCCCTACAACACAAATTGAAAATTGATTTTTAAAAATGAAATTATATATAAATTGGATTTTGATTTTTACCCATAATTGTTAATTTTCTATAGTTTCAAAACTTTCAAAAAATCCTAATTAATCAATTGAAACACACAATACGGTATAATACTGATCCAAGCTCAATTTTCACTTAATTGTTGTCGGATTCGTCTCCTAAGTTTAAAATTTCTTGATGATAGACCTTGTCAACTAGCTAAATATTTCAAATTCATATATCATTCGAGATTTTTGTCGCATCGACTAATCTTTTGTTGAAGACCTAGTTTTGGTAGAGTATCAAGATATGATCCTAGAAGCTGACCTTTAAGTCATTTTAAGCTCTTGTTTGGACTATCTAAACCCAAACAAGATTGCCGAGCAAGCTTGTCCTCTTCGAGCTCGTTAAAGTACTCGAAGGCTCATCCACTCAGGTATAGAATTACCCCTTTTCTGGGCCTAAGTGGATTAACTACGGAAAAGGTATACTCTAGGTATATTCTTGTATGCGCTAGAAGAGTTCTCCTTTCATTGTTTTATACTTTTTCAGGGGAGGAGACTAACTGTACGAAAAAGGACCTTTTGGAGCCTCTCTTTAGGGTTTTCAGGCTCTCTAAATATGAAAATACCAAGCGAGCATTCACCTACTCGGGCTCGATGTGAAATCCACGAGAGGGTAAGTAGAGGACTGTTTAAGTTTTTCAACTCTATAAACAAGAAAACACCGCCGAGCACAGACCAATCCGGGCTCGATATAAAATCCACGGATAGGTGAAAAGAGGATTGTTTAAGTTTTTCAGACTCTATAAACAGGAAAACACCGGCGAGCATTAATCTGCTTGGGCTCGATACTAAAATCCACGAGCAGATATATGGAGTTATTGTTTAAGTTTTTCAGACTCCTTAAAATTGAAAACACCGGCGAGCAAGAACAGATCTCGGCTCGATATTAAAATCCAGAGATCAGTAAATATAGAGTAATCTTCTATCTCTTCTTTGAACTCTATAAATAATGAAGAAGGTCCTGAGTCTTCCTCCCATGGGCTCGTTAAAATATTTACATGGTTGGATCTATTGAGTTTTCATTCTTTCTTGGACTCATTAAAACAACAAGAAGGGTATTCTTTTATCTAAAAAGAATAAGGAACGGGAAAGACATATCATATCTTCATTGTCAAAGGCAGTTTCAGTCAAGTTATATCCTTGAACACAGCACCTACTTAAGTCTATCTTGTCAGTTGGGTTTTGTTTTTGACCTCAGGGTGAACCTTTCCTCCGAGTTATTTACTCCCCCGGTTGGTTATTCTTCCAACCATATGGAGGGTCTGCTAATGTCTCTTACATTTCAGACTTATGATTTACCCCATTATGTCAGAAACTGCCTGAGTCACTTTGTGTCGTGCTCAATGTTCAAGGATCTACCCTGTGTCGGCCATTCTGCAGTTTACCTTGACCTCATGTGTCGGCCTTCCTAGTGTCAGTCTTGTTACATATTATTCCATATCAGCTCTTACCAGTTGAGTGTTCCTCGAGTTGGATGATGGAGGATGCCTTAAGGCCTCCCTTCCAACGGACTTCTTCCCATCGACATCAACTCATTAGTCTGGGATTGAAGTTTAGAGTTTCGGTTAGTACCTTGGAGATTGCAGTCACCAGTGGCAATTTTCCTCGCTGTTGAATGATGAGAATACATCAATGTCTCTTCTTCGACAGAATTCCCAAGTGTTTGACTCCAAGTCCATCTATTCACATTTGGATAATTGTACTTGGTACCTTAGACCCCATCATCATTATCGGTGGAAGTCCTCGCGTTTGTTAACGGTATACCTCAATGACCGGTAATCAAACGATACCCCCCATGTTCGACTATCAGCTCATATATTCACATGGTTAGGGTTTGTACCTAGGGTTGTTTTGGGATGAAGACCTTGGGATTTTGGATGACATCACCTCATTTTGTTATCACCCAAGCTACGCAAGACTGAGCCTCACTTATATTCGGCTCTCCATGAGACATAGATCCAGTTTGTTGTTATGGCTATGATCTCTCAGTTTGACATGGATCCATGCTTGTATTTCAAGTGGCCATGATTTATATACATCTCTTTGTTATGTATCGGATATCATGTTATATCACACTACACATCTATATGATGTCAATAATGTAATTGCTCGCTGACCTTGATCTTTGTTGCAGGTTTCTTGTGACTTGTTTTCTGCGGTTTCTTTGCTCTTCCTTTGGCTTTGGATTATAATGTATTTCGGCCATCGTTTCCATCTGACCTCACACATTAGGGGGCATCTTTTATAGGTCAAACTTGCACCTCTCCGTCCGTGATCACCCTGAGCTGCTGATCACACGAAAGGACAACTTGGATGGAGGAGCATGTTGACCTTGGATGATATTTTAACTCACTCCATTTCCTGACATTACTGGAAAACCTCAAAAAATATCATTTTGAGATATGAGCGCTACTCTACTCAAAGAGACTAGCGCCCATACGCTACTCCAGTGTATCATAGTAGCGCCCATATCCATGTATACGCTACTCCTTCTCATCATAGTAGCGCTCACCATTTAAAATCGAATGAGCGCTAGTTGTTAAGCACTAAGGTAGCGTCCTATATGCTACTCCATTGAACAAGAGTCGCGTACATCTTAAAAGATGATTAAAAAATAAATTAATTCCTCGAGGAGGATTAGTTGCTGGTAGTTTCTTAACTCCCCCAACTTCCTCCATAACTATACATCGACCTGAACTACTTCTTTAATCCTATAAATACAAAGAAGATTAAAGGAGAAGGGTTAGAAATAGAACCTAGATGATGAGATGAATTAATGGAGAAAATTTGAGACAAAGAGAGAAGATTGCATTAGAGGAGTTGATGCTGAAGACATCCAAGCCAGAGAAGAGCAAGAACCCATAATCAAGTTGCAGGAGCCTGTTTCATGATCAGGTATACTTGTACATCATTCTACTTTTGACAAATAAAGGTTGAAGTGTCTTTCTTGTTCCAACTTAAATGTGTTATGAAATGGCATCTTAATTTGGATCTGTTTTGGTCAATGTTGAATGTTAAACATTATTTTGTTTCTTTCAAGCTTTATATGTTGTCCAAAACACTTTGAGAAAGGTATTGTTATTGCAGGTTTATTGGAAGGAAGGTGGATTTGGAGGTTGAACACAAGATCAAGTAAAAGCTGGGATCAAACTTCGATTGAAAGGTGTGTTTCCAAAATCCATAGTTTATTTCTTTTCATAAACACATTTGTAATATCATCAATACACTTACTTGTCACCCCAACCAAGTTGATAGCATTAGTTTCCTTGCCATAGGGTAGATTTTCCCGCCAACACTAGTTACACTCAGCTAGACTCAGATTGACACCTGGATGACTGGTTCTTGTGCATTGATGACCACCACTGATTGATGATGAGGACTCCTAGTTGGAGCCAAGCTATGCCATTCAGTTAATTCGAATGACCTCCTTAGGCAATTCGAATTGCTCACTCATTGTGGCATTATTGTATTGTATTTTCACCCTTACTGGGATATTGAGCACTGATGCAAGTTTATGCATAGTTTACACCATATTTTCTGAGTTTCATCTATTGTGATTGATTTACTTGTTCATTAGATTTGCTATGACTAATTTTACATGGTATTAGAGCCATTTCAGGGACAAGATCTCTTTTCTACAGGTGTTCTACAAGAAGATTTGAGTGAATTTGCTCAAAATTACAGAAGTTTTGGTATGAAAGATCTCATGTGCATGCAAAGCAGAAAAATACACTTCCAATCCACTCCAGAAGCTTGAGTTTTCCACATAATTCCTGGATTTGATACATTGGACCCATTCAACTTGTTTGATCTCCAATCCCAGGTGTGATGCAACTCTAAAAGGGTGGATTGTTTGACATTATTGTTCTTGTTTTCATTGTGATTTGCAAGTTATTGTCACCATCAATTGCATTCGCTACCTTGCTTTGGAAAGCCTTTCTACATCAAAGTGTACTCGCTCCTAGCAATGGAATACTCTTCTTCAAATCCTATCTTCACTCCTTTCAACTATTTTGATTGGAAAGATGATATGGAGATCATATTATGTTCAAAAGGATTCTATAGCGTCACCGTTGGCCTCGAATTGGAGCCAAGCACATTGTCAGAAAGAACCAAACACTATAATAAGCTTGATGAAGCTTATGGTCTCCTTTGCCTCTTTATTTCCAAAGATCTTCACTTCCATCTCAGCGGATTGAAGACTCCAAAATCAATATGGGAGAAACTTGACACACTTTTTGGCAAGCAAGACGAGCTTAGGGATTTTCAATTAGAGAATGAATTGATTGCTCTTAGTCCTGAGAATTTCGAGACCATCAATGAGTTTTTCACAAGATTCAAGCACTTGGCCATGTAGTTGAAGAACAATGGAGTTATCAAAGAGGACAAGCAATTGATCCTCTTCATTCTCACCAATATTGGTAAAAATTACTCGGTATTTGTCTCTACTTTCAATTCCGGTCGGCTAACTACCCCGAATTGGAAGATGCCTACCTTGAATGCCTTCATTGAATCCGTTACCAAAGAGCATGACAAGTTGATTCAAATGGGGTCCATAAAATCCAAAGATTCAGCCCTATTTGTTCAAGGATCCAAGAATTCGAATGGCAAAGGAAAGCAAAAGAAAGAGAAGCCCAAATTCGAACCTCACAAGCAAAGAGAGAAAGGCAAGCAGACAGATGCACCATCCAGTTCAAGAAACAAGCAAAAGGGTAAAGAGAGCAAAGAAAAATCTAAGTGTTCTTATTGCAACCATGGATTTCATTCCGAAAGTTCATGCATGAAGAAAACAATAGATCAAATGGCTCTCCTTTTGGAAAAGAACAACATATGTCTTCCTGACGGTGCAAGGAAGAAGGATAGGAATGATGATCATGAAAGAGGTCAAGCACTCATGGCAGCTGTTTCGAAGCCCACTACTCTTTTGATATATTCTGGTGCCTCGAATCATATGGCTGAAAATATTGATTCTTTTTCTTCATTCGATCCAAACAGCTCCATCCCCATCCATTTGGGAGATGACTCAAAAATTTCTTCAAAGGGCAAAGGTACCATCCATATAGAACATGGAAGCTTTCAGAATGTTCTCTATGTGCCTTCCTTGGCTTCAAATCTACTTTCTGTGTATCAAATGAAACACACTAGTGAACCGAAGCAAGTTACATTCATCCCTAATAGAGTTGAAATTTTTGATATCAAAAGTGGAAGAGTTATTGCAGTCGGAAAGGCGAACCACACTGCAAACTACTATGAGTTTTCTCACTTTGTGCCACTTGAAAAGCCCACTGCTCTCCTCTCTCATGGCAACGAGGTTAGTAGGATTTGGCATGAAAGGTTTGGACACCTTAATTACAAGTATTTGCTGCTGTTACAACAGAAATCCATGGTAGATGGTCTTCCACAACTTCGTTCCTCGAAAGGGAATTTGCCCCGGTTGCATTATTGGGAAGCACCCCGAGCACAGGTTCGACCGTGGAAAAGCTAGCAAAGCTTCCACCATTTTGGGCCTCATACATTCTGATATCAGTGGTCCGCTGCCCAATATATCATTAAATGTTTCAAGGTATGTTTTGATATTTATTGATGATCTTTCCTGCTTTACTTGGGTATTTTTTTCTCAAAAACAAGTCAGAAGTGCTTGGAAAATTCAAGGATTTTAAGGCTTCTGTTGAGACCGCCACTGAGAGAAAGATCAAAGCTCTTAGATTTGATAATGGTGGAGAATATATCAAGGCCTAGTTGCTGCAACTTTGTGCCGAAAGCGGAATTCAAATCCAACATACAGTTCCCTACACAACCCAGCAGAATGGTGTAGCGGAAATGAAAAATCGGTCACTGAAAGAGATGGCTACTTGCATGATTGAGTCAAAAGGTTTGGCTTCAAATATTTGGGATGAAGCAATTAATGTTGTTGCATATATTCAGAACTGAGTTCCACATTCCTCCGTGAAAGGTATGACTCCTTTCAAAGCATTTTTTGGTCACAAACCAGATGTG
Source organism: Larix kaempferi (assembly GCA_027924585.1). Lineage (NCBI taxonomy): Eukaryota > Viridiplantae > Streptophyta > Pinopsida > Pinales > Pinaceae > Larix > Larix kaempferi. Next base: position 1,417,251 of record BSBM01000563.1, read on the forward strand.
TCAAATTTTAGGGTTTTTGGCTCCACTGCATGGGCTAGAATTCCTTCCAAGAAGAGATGAGCTTTGGATCCACAAAGTATTGAGTGCATACTGATAGGATATGGAGAAGAATAAAAGGCATATAAACTCATGGATATCAGATCCAAAAATATATTCATAGAGTTTAGTGTGAAATTTGAAGAACCACTTCAAGAATTGCAATTAGTCGAGGAAGAAACTGCCGTTTCACCGCCTCTACCAGAAGAAGATTTGAGCAACGATAATGAAAGTATTGGTTCTGATATTTATGACATTTTAGCAGCACATGATGGTCATTAAATATCAGGTTCAAAATCCGACCATTATGGTCCTCCTCAGTTACCGAAGTGGGCCCAAAACACTCTTCAATCTGCTGGTTCGAACATTGGAAATCATGCTGATCCAAGACGAACAAGAGCGGACTTTCAAAGAGCAGGTATGGCTCTTTATATTTATGATCCATTATTATCTGAGAATTTTTATTTAATGATTGGCTCAGATCCCAAAACATACTACCATGCCCACCGAGATCCGAGATGGCAAAGTGACATGGATGAAGAGTATAGTTCTCTTCAAAAGAACAATACATGGGAGCTAGTTTCTCTTCCACTTGGAAGGAAATTAGTCCAATGCAAATGAGTCTACCACACAAAAGTTGCTGCTGATGGCTCTATTAGAAAATACAAAGCTAGGTTGGTGGCAAAAGGTTTCTCCCAAGTCCAAGGAGTGGACTACACTGAGACTTTTGCACTGGTTGCAAAGATGGATTCCATCCGCCTAGTTTTGGCTATTTCCGCATCCAAGCATTGGGAAGTGCACCACATGGATGTGAAGAGTGCTTTTATACATGGAGATCTTGCTGAAGAGGTATATATGAAGCAAACAGAAAGTTACACATCAGATCCATCATTAGTTTGTAGATTGAAGAAATCTTTGTATGGTTTAAAACAGGCCCCAAGAGCTTGGTATGCAAAGATGGACTCCTTCCTTCTTTCTCAGAATTTCAAAAGATGCAAATCTGATCCAAATGTGTACCTACAGAAAGTTAAAGGTAATTTGTTGATTATTTTTCTTTATGTTGATGATCTTCTCATTACTGGTAGCACTCTTACTTCAATAAACAAGCTAAAAACTGCCTTAAATCTAGCTTTTGACATGAGCGATTTGGGCTTGCTGAGTCATTTTTTGGGCTTGGATATAGCTCAAAATTTTGATGGGATCACTATATATTAGCAAAAGTATGCTTCCGGCCTATTATTGAAGTTTAATATGGCTGAATGTAAGGCAGCCCCATTCCCATTCCTCTTAGGAATCAGTCTTGAGGAGGGAAATTCTACACCGCTTGCAGATTGCACTATGTATCGACAGTTGTTTGGTTCACTACTATACTTGACACACTCTAGGCCTGATATTTCTTATGCCGTGAATGCTGTATCAAGGTATATGCATCAGCCCCATGAGATTCATTGGCGGGCAGCCAAGCGGATCTTGCAATATGGGAAAGGTACGAGACATTTTGGCATCCACTATGTTGCAGATTCTGAGCTTGATTTCATTGGTTTTACTGATTCAGATTGGGCAGGTGATAGCATTGATCGTAATTCTACTTCTGGATATGTTTTCATGATTGGTCATGGCCCTATTTGCTGGTCCAGCAAAAATAAGGCAGCCATTGCATTTTCTTCAGCAGAGGCAGAGTATCGAGGGGCAGTCAATGCCTACATTCAGGCAGTTTGGTTGCAGGGTATTCTTTTCGAGTTTGGTTTTGGTGGCACTACTTCGACTGTCCTCTTTTGTGACAATCAAAGTGCTATAAGGATCTCCATAGATCCAGTTCAGCGGCAGAGGACCAAACACATTGAGATTCACATGCACTACATCCGAGAGCTTGTGCATGATCACACTATCATTCTGCAATATTGCCCTACCGACGAGCAAATTGCAAACATCTTCACCAAGAGCTTCACTGAGAAGAAGTTCTCTTACCTCCATTCACTGTTGGGGGTGAGTTCCATCATGGTGGAGACAAATTGATCCATCATTATGTTTTATCTTGAGGGGGGGCTTTCTTCCCACTGGTTTTTCCCTATTTCCTCACTTAGCTTATTTTCAGCATTTTTTGGATTATTGTATTGGGATGACCTTTGGTCTTAGTAACCAGGGCCCTACACTATTATTTTTTACATCATAGTCTAGCTTGAGGGGGGGTGTTCAGATATCCACATCATCATTGTTAGGGTTTTGCATGCAATTAGGGTTTGCATGCAATCTCTAGGGTTTGCATGCATCCCAATCACCAGGTTGATGCCTCCAGCACCTTATCCACTTCTTTCTAGCACCTAGTAGCTTCTAACCTCAGAGTTTTAGCCCTCCTAGTCATGAAGGCGCCCACATATCACCTACTGCCAGAGAAGGGCACACTTTCTCACCTACCCACTCAGTTAGCTCCGATTCTCCTTGATTTGAGGCTAGTTTCACTCCTGATTGACTGTTTCACTCCGTTGGACCTCCAGATTGACTAGATGACTTGTTCTGACTTCAGTTAGCCTCCCATGCACCCTCCACTGATCCTCCTTCCCTATATCAGTGCTACACACTTCAGTTACACTAGTTACACTCAGTTAGACTCAGATTGACACCTGGATGACTGGTTCTTGTGCATTGATGACCACCACTGATTGATGATGAGGAATCCTAGTTGGAGCCAAGCTATGCCATTTAGTTAATTTGAATGACCTCCTTAGGCAATTCGAATTTCTCACTCATTGTGACATTATTGTATTGTATTTTCACCCTTACTGGGATATTGAGCACTGATGCAAGTTTATGCACAATTTAGACCATATTTTCTGAGTTTCATCTATTGTGATTGATTTACTTGTTCATTAGATCTTCCATGACTAATTTTACAGAGCTGGGCATGATCTCTACAAGGAAAAAGGGAACAACAGGCTCACACATAACCCAATATACACCAAAATCAGCCAAGCCAATCTACAGTTGGGTTTATCAGGCTGCTAAGGCAATGGAAAGGGAGAATTGCTAATATAGTGAGCTCAATCACAGAGATATGGACACCCTCTACAAGATCTATCTAGCTTGGTCCCCACAATACCTACACACCCGTCACAAGGAAGTATTCCCTTCACTACTACACAGTCCCTTAGGCCATACCTTCCATTCTAGTGTTCCTCAAGGTGTGCATAGTAGAGTAGCTATCCCTTTTGATCTTCTTGAGAGGTTACCTTCCTCACTAGGTTTATCAAGCTAATTTTGGTCCACTTACACTCCTAATTCTTTCTCACAAGTTCAAACCAAAACAAGGATGCACCCAACAGCAAAAACACAAGTGCTGAAAAACGTGGGCAACCAAAAATGGATTGGTAGATGGAGAATCAACCCTGGGAGAGCAAATTCGTTTCAAAAAATGTTTATAGGAATTCAAAGGACATAAACGACCTCCATAAACCCCCAAATCGTGACTCCCTTCCTCCCAGCCATTGTGCAATACAAAAACGAGTTCCCCTGCTATGGAAAATATAGGAGAATGATGGAAAACGTGAAGGAGAAAGCCCCAGCTAGCTCAGACTATGTGAGAGAGTAAAGACCATGGGTGAAGAATGGCTTTGGGCACCATTTCATGGGTTTTTTCTTGCACAAGAAGCAAAAATAAGTTTTCCCAGGTTGATGGCTTGCCCATGCACGAAATTGGTTGTCATACCTCTCCATTCCCAAGGCATTAACTACCTCAACCAACTCTTGGAAGAATTAAATGATTGGGTGCATCAGTCAGAAAGGGTAGTTGAGGGTTTAAGGGTTTTCTCAATGACATTTGGATTAACACCATTGGCTCAAGGGTTTGAATGATTTTCCCTCCCTATTCCTTGTAGAATCATGCCCCCATCTCTTTGTTGCATTGCATAGCTAGTTGTGGATATTTCATTAAAAATTCATATTTACATGATGTCATAATTTCTATTGTGCATGGCTAGCACAAGAATCATATCCATCGGTTTTTAATTGCTGATACATAAAATGATAAATCGATGGCGGGGCCTTGGCCTTGAGCTCCTCACCATGATTTAATAACGATATTTACATCATTTACAATTTTAATGCAATAGGGTCAAGATGGGGACGTGACATAGGGTGCTAGGATACACTGGGAAAGTTTTTTCCTTGTTGCCTCATCACCTTCTTTCCTTTTCTCCTGAAAAGCATCTATCTTGTTTCCTTTTGGCCACTCGTGGCCTACCTAAGCTTAGTTATCCAATCCATGACGTCTTGCCTTGATTTGGAGACTGCTTTTGCCTAGATGGGGGATTTTTACGAAATCTAAGCATGCCAATTGTGAGCATCTTGAATTGCCTATAAGGAATTCAAATTTTTCCTTGGGGATGTATTATTTAATGTACTCATATTGTTCATTAATAATATGATGGAATTTTATCCAGTTTTTTTTTTAATGATTCTGCTCAAATTTTATCTCTTCTATGCATTCTTGTAAAATCATTGTGAGTATTTTTCTGTGAACTAGATCCAGACCATGCTCAAATTTTCACATCCCATACCATCAAGGCATGTGTATAGTTTGAACATGTCAAATTTCAACGCATAAATGCATTGTTTAAAGAAATTTCAAAGTTGGCCCCATTCACTTCTCACTATGAAGGGTTGATCGATGTCATTAAGCCCTTGAATCGATATAATACCTAAGCAATTAACCATTAAACCACTTGCACGTTGGACCCTAGAAAATTATTTTGGGATATATTATATTAGTAGAATCATGGTTTAATCATCTTGAAGAATTCCACAAGAAAAAGGAAAAGACATGGGAATTGGCATCTTCATTAGCAGTTTTGCTGCAAAGATGGGTATGCCGGGTTTGATCTTTGTTAGTATGGATGAAAAAATTGGTACATGATGAATATGACTATGATGATGATGGAAATTGATAAGAATGATTTACTTGAGTCTTAAAACCCTCCCATACCATCAAGGCATGTGCTTATTCTAACCATGTAAAATTTCAGCGCATACATTCACATTTTGAATAAATTTCAACGTTGGCTCCATTCACTGCTCATTGTCAATGGTCGATGGATGACATTGGTTATGGGCATGTTAGAAGTTCCATGAAATTTCAAGAGAGTTCTGACATATATTCTATAGATAGGAATGGTGAATGATGATAATGAGACATGCATTATGAACGTTGATGGAAACATGGACGATCTCAAATATTATGTGTGGACATCAGACATCCTTGAGTCTTGAAACTCTCCCATACCTTCATGGCATTTTTTTAGTATGACCATGTCAAATTTTTACGCATATAGGCACAATTTGAAGAAATTTCAATGGTGGCCCCATTCACTACTCACTATGGAGGGTCGATCAATGTCATTAATCCTTTGACCTGATATAATTCCTAAGCAATTATCCATTAAACCACTTGCACGTTAGACCCTAGAAAATATTTTGGGATTTCTTATCTTAATAGAATCATGGTTTAATCATCTCGAAGAATGCCACAAGAAAAAGGGAAAGACATGGAAATTGACATCTTCATTAGTAGTTTCGTTGGAAAAATGGGTATGTCGGGTTTGATCTTTGTTGGCATGGATGGAAAAAATGGGTCACGATGAATATGATTATGATGACGATGGAAATTACAACCATGATGATGGAAATTATGATGAGAATGACGTCCTTGACTCTTAAACCCATCCCATACCATTAAGGCATGTTCCTAGTCTAACCATGTACAATTTCAACGGATACAGTCACATTTTGAAGAAATTCCAACGTTGGTCCCATTCACTATTCATTGTGTGAGGTTGATGGATGACATTGGTGATGGGCATGTTGGAAGTTCCATGACATTTCAAGAGAGTTTTGACAAATATTCTATAGACGAGAATGATGAATGAAGACAATGAGATGTGCATGTTGAATGTTGATGGAAATGTGGATGATCTCAAAGAGTATGTGGGGACATTAGAAATCCTTGAGTCTTGCAACCCTCCCATACCCTCAAGGCATGTGTCTAGTATAACCATGTCAAATTTCAACGGAAACAGGCATAGTTTGAAGAAATGTAAACATTGGCCCCCTTTATTGTTGACTGTGCAGGATCGATGGATGTCATGCATTAATCCCTTGACTCGATATAATCCCTAAGAAACTAACCATCACACCACCTAACCCCAATTTTCAATTTCATCTTCCTCTTCCATTCATTTTGTATCGACATATTTGTGAAGACACAAAACTTAATAAAATATTAATGCACATAACCCACAATGATTTCAATAAGCAACTTTGTTAACTTCATTATTTTTATAATGGTTCCATTATTATGTTGAACAAAATTTTATAATATGTTTTATTAAGAACTAAAAATAAAATAATTAAACGAAAGAAAAAATGTAATCACCTAGAGTTAGGTGAAATTTTAATAATTTTAAGCTCAATTTTAGTTTCCTATTTCATATCAAAACATGCATATTCAATATTAGTAATATGTTTTAAATTAACATATATAATAATCGAAATCAATCTAAATTAAAATAAAATGTAAAAAATTATAACACATATTGTAAAATAAACTTTATACTAAGAAAATAATTATAAATTTAAAAAGAAAATGTCCTTAACCCATACTCACTAGGCCCTTACCCTTGAAAACCCCTCACCCCATAATTCCTAATCCCTTGACCTTTAATCCCATAAAACTTAATCCCTAATCCCTTAACCCTTAATCCTAAACCCCTAATCCCTAATCCCATAACACATAATCCCTAAATCGCCAAACCCCTAATTCATTGACCCTAAAAACCTTTAAGCCCTAATCCCTTAACCAATAAATCCCTATGCCCTAAGAACTTAAGAATTAATCCCTTAACTCATAATCTCTAATCCGTTGACCATTAAACTACCTAACCCCTAAGACCTAATCCCTTAACCCCTAATTCCTAAACCCATAAACCCCTAAGCCCTTAAACATTAAACCCTTAACCCATAATCCTAAGCCATTAACAATTAAACTACCTAGCCTCTAATCCCATAACCCCTTAGTCCTTGAACCTTAATACCTTAACCCCTAATCCATAATCCCTTAAAACTTAAGCCCTAAACCCCTAATCTCTTAACCCTTAGTCCTAAACCAATAATCCCTAATCATGTAACCCATAAGCCCCAAATACCCTAACCCATAATCCCTTTACCCTTAATACCTTAAGCACTAATCCCTATTCTCTAATATTTTAACCCCCAAACCCCAAACCCCAAACCCCTAATCCATTAAGTATTAGGCCCTTAACCCATAATCCCTGAGCCATTAACCATTAAACTACCAATCCCCTAAGCCCCGAATTGCTTACCCATTGACCCTTATTCCCTTAAGCCCTAATCCCTAATCCCTTAACCCCTAATCCATTCACCCCTAATCCCTAAATCCCATATCCCCTTAACCCCCAAGACCTCAATAAGTTAACTATTTAGGAACAATAGTCATTAAATTGGAAGCCAAACTAGACGCTAAAAAGGAAGATAAAATGGAATCTGAATTGGATGTGAAATTGGAAGCTAAACATGATGTTAAAAGAGGAGAAAAAGAGGACATAAAAAAGGAAGATAAAATTGAAGCTAAAAAAAGAGCTAAAGAGGAATTTTTATTTAGCGCTAAAGTCGGCACTAACTAGTGCTGACTTTAGTGCCAACTTGGTATGGTCCGTGCAAAAAAACACCAATAATAGTGTCATCCCGATAAATAACAACGATTTTTTTGAAAAGGTGAAAAAAATACATTAAAACAATCAATGGAAGCAAAAAAGGGAGCTAATCACATGGATTTTTTGTAGTGCTATTTAATATGTAATTGCAGCCTTTACAATTATAGTGTTCAAAGATATGGTTTACATCCTATGAATCAATTATAATCATTGTCATGTTATAACTCATTGATTGAATGTTCTTATGATGCTAGCTTATTTTTCTATAGTAAAGGTGTCAGCCATCTTTTACATCCCCTATTTCTTAACTTGTGATTGTATATTAGCTCACCAACCCAATAGATAACTTGTTAGTTGATGATGCCCCAAATTGGACATTTTTACTTGGATAAACGTTTTGCACATTTTCTTAGCTTTGTTAACTCTTTCACTTTAAGAATGATTTAGTTATAATACTTCACTTGAATATGTTCTATAAACAACCTATAATGTGTGATGTTGAAGATTTTTTTTGGACCTAGCACACATCACTTCATTAGCTATAGACTTCTTATCCTTGTGACAACAACCAAGTAACCTTGGAACCTCTTGTTTTCCTCTTATCGATGAGTGAAGGTTGTGGAATGATTGTTAAGAATGGAAACCAACAAATTATCCAAGTCAAGTATTAGGTTGCATTCATTTATAGATTTAGATTGCACTCATGTGGTTGCATACATAGTGCAAAGTACCTCATCAAGATAACCCATTCTTGGGTTGATAAATTAAAGTGGAGCTAGAGAGTTGAACGATATTGTTGCAATCATTGGCCCACCACTCTTCATTTTAGAAGAGGCACATGGAGGATATGAAGAAGAAAAATAAGAGATTAATGAGGAATCATTGATTAAAAAATATGAAGAAAAACCCATAATCATATACACTACAACAAATCACCATTTTAGGGGTGGTTTTGGCTTGCAACGATCTTGCTAAAATCACCTCCAAAATTTTTTTTAGGCCTTTAGGGACGGTTTTTAAACCCCTCCCCTAAAACTCCTGAGAATTGGACTTTTGGGGGTAGTTTTTAAAAAACCGCCCCCAAAAGTCCAATTCTCAGGACTTTGGGGGGGGGGGGGGGTGGAGCTAGACCCCCCCCCCCTCTAAATGTGTGTTTGAAGGCGGTTTGTAGAACCTACCCCCCCCCAAAAAAGCCCCGATAATTAGACTTTTGGGGGCAGTTGTTTTAAAACCGCCCCCAAAAGTTAAATTCTCAAGACTTTTTTTTTTTTGGGGGGGGGGGGGGTTAAGACCCCCTAAAGATATTTTTCAATGTGGTTTTTAAAAAACCCTTCCAATAGTCTTGAGAATTGAACTTTTGGCGGTGGTTTGTAAAAACCTTCCTCCAATTGTGAAATTCTCATGACATTTAGGGGGTGTTTTAGAAAGACCGCCCCTAAATATATGTTTCAAGGCATACTTTTAAAACCCCCATAAAATTCAAGATAATTTTACTTTTGGAGGCAATGTTTTAAATATCACTACCGAAATTTCAACACTTGTGACTTTTGTTTTTTGGGGGGGGTTAGAAGGACTGCTCTGAAATAAAATTTTCATGTATGTTCTCAATATCCATCCTCTCGAAGACTACTGGAATTTACCATTAATTACCCTATAAATGACCCCTAATTAATCTCATAATTGACCCCTAATTACCCCTAATTGTGTTTTCATGACGACTTAAAGCTATGTAAAATTATGTTGGAAAATAATATAATCGTCCAACTTGATGGTTGTGTATAGAGCACTAGAGGGGAAGATGAACTTGGGGACTATGGGAGAGAAAATCCTCTTTTTCCAAGTGTTAGCCTTAGAACTCATCTATTTTCCACCATCTATCTTAACCAACGCATTTACCTCCTTTAACTTATTAAATCAAATCATTCAATGCATGTGAGAGGTAGGTGCAAAAGTCTTCTCATGTAGTTATGGAAGCATGGGCCAGATATAATTGCTATGACAATTGTAGGAGTCCTCCATTCTATGGTCAGAAGTATTGTTAGTTGTCTTTTCATCTACCCTATCATTTCCATTTGACTCTGTTAATCATTCTCAATGCATAATTTCATGGTGTACATAGTTCATGTTGTTCTCTCTATTTCCATATACAAGAATGAGAAATTAGCTAAAAATCAGCATTGTAAATAGGAAATTGCATACTTTAGAGTGAAGAATGGTAGTTGACTGTGAGCATAAAGGCTGGGAAAGTTAGGAAAAATTCACCCACTATAAATTTTCTACTCTTTGAATGCTTGAGAAGCAAGTATTGATTTTATAGGAAATTCTCCAAAAGATTACAATATGTTGGACTCTCTCCACACACACTAAGGAGCATTATAAGAAAAGGGTGCTCTAAGGAACTATTGAGAAACAAAAGTTAGTCCTTCCTTGTGTTGTGTGCGGTAGTGGAAGGGAGTTACATTATTGTGAGGATGAATGAGATGTATGTAATTCTTTGTGATAAGAATATTGGCTAAGTATGAGAGAATATGGGTTGGGATGAGAGAGAGAAGGACCTCATAGCCTAGCTTTGGGGTGGTATATACAGTTGATACCTATATTCAAGTGGAAAATCATTCTTACAAAGCTATTTTATTGGTTCTTTTTCATCTAAAATATAAGTGTTTGTACAATTGTATATGAATATGCAATATTATGTTTGTTTTTGTTGTAAGTATTATTGTTTATGCATGTTGGTGTTTGAAAATAGTTGTTGATCTTGCTAGATTTTATATTTATGCACTTGCACATGCATTTCTTAAATTCTAGTACTCACAGGAGGCATAAATTAGTTTTGAATTCAAATAATTATCTCAGTGGGGTGGAATTTTAAATTATGGAATCTTTAACCACATGTCCTTTGGCTGGGATGATGGGGGTGTGTTACAACACACCTCCAAAGTTGTAGGGAATTTTGGTGTTGGGAAGATAGTTTCCCATTTACAAAGGTAAGTGTATTGTGTTAGGATATTTTAATACTCCATCCTTTTCCTAGCTAGCATCATTTATTTTTCCTAGTTGTTGATGATGTCATTTCCCCCCTAGTGGTGTGCAGATGTCATCCAGGATCCATGTACCACCTTCTAAGCCATGCATGCATCATTTTAGGACCAATTTAGTCATTTCCCTATTTTATAGGAACCAACTAGGTGTTCTAGTGCAGTCCACCTGAGTTAGCTGACTCCTGTAGGGGGTTAAATCTATGGATTCCACTGATTTTGGCCTCATGCACCCATTTCTGATTGACATGCATGCAAAAATCACTATTGCACCCTCCTTAGTCATTTAACTGATTGTGACTTTAGTTAGCTGAGCTTAGGTTCAGTTCAGTTGAGTTTGAGTCTTCCGGATAACTCCAGTGGTGATAATCCCTATGCTATACCAACTGAGGTTCGAATTCTCCTGAGTGATTCGAATTTTCTCCATTGTAACATCATTGTTGATTATAATGATTATTGGATAGTGTGACATTATTCTGCTCCTGTCTGAGTTCTACTGCATAATTATATCTTTGTTATTTTTTACTGCAGTTTTCACTCTTATTCAAATTTTCTGCTCATTCTTTCTCTGTGAGGTATACTCAGCTCTTAGATATGTTGTGACATAGAATTTCACATGGTATCATATCCATTGAGCGAATAGGTTGATCAGCTACTTTCGGTAGTGCACCAGAAGCCTCTGGATTTCCACAGCAAATCCTGGTGCCATTGCATTGAATTCATTGGAGAAATCCAATGAGGTCTATCTAGGTGTGAAGGATCCCGATAAAAGTGCCTATTGTCCTAAAGCAATGCTCAGTAGTAGTATACCTCCATTATTGAGAGTTTTTTTTCAGGTTATAAAGTGTTTGAGTACAACAGTAGTTGCAGCAATTTTCTACACTTGCAACAGTTTTCTGCACTTGCACCACTGTTTCTGCACCAGTGTTTCTGCGCAGTGTTTTTCTGCAACTGTGTTTCTGCACTCAATTTGCTTAGCAGCAGTTTCACCTTGTATTCTCTCCAACAATTGTAATGGAAAATTCGAACTCCTCTCTCTTCTAGGATCCTGACACCTTTCAATTAACTTGATTGGAGGGATGATATGCAGATGGTATTGCGCAACAAATCACTGTACATGGTAACAATGAGGAAGGATCCCAAACCAAAATTGGTTGTGGAAAAAACGAGGTATCTGAATAGATTGGATGAAGCATTTGGTTTCATGTGTATTCATATTTCCAGATATATACTCTTCCACATTGAAGGATTGAAGACTCCAAGAGAGTTATGGTTGAAGTTAGAGACCCTCTTCGGTAAACAAGATGAGCTAAGAGGCCATATTCTAGAAAATGATTTGATTGATGTTCAACCCAACAGTTTCAAGACCATCCAAAAATTCTTTTCAAAATTCAAATATTCGGTTATGCAATGTAGGCAGTGTGGCATTGAGAAGAAGGATGAGCAGTTGGTGCTATCCATTCTGAGCAATCTAGGTCCTGAGTTCTCCATATTTGTCTCAACCTTCCATTATGGGTGAATGTCAATCCATGGTTGGAAGATGCCCTCCTTTGATATTTTCATTGAATCCCTCATACAAGAAAAATATAAGTTGATCCAGATGAGCGTCTTGATGGCTTGATCCAGATGGGTGCCTTGATGACCTCCAAAAATCAAGCTCTTTTGGTCAGAGAACCAAAAAGTGAGAATGCGAAGGGGAAGCACAAAGGCAAGGATAAGATGCTATATGAACCCAAGCAAAATTCCAAGTCAAGTCCATAGAAAGGAGCCTCCAGCTCCAAGAAGGACAAACAAAAGTGATTTGAGAAATCCAAGTGTTCCTATTGCAAGAAAGGAAACCACCCAAACAGATCTTGCATGCATAATAAGATAGATCAAATGACCAAGATTCTTGAACAATACAACATTGCCCTCCCAAAAGGTGCAAGGGAGACTGATTCTGGATGTGATTCTAATGGTCATGAGAGATGCCATGCACTGAAGGCTGGATTTTCAAAATCACAAGCCCTTCTCATCGATTCAGGAACCTCCAACTACATGGTTTCCTCCAGAGAATCATTTTCTTCTCTTGATCTCAAAGATGGTCCGATTATTCACATGGGAGACAACTCTCAAATCTCTACTGAATGGAAGGGCATAGTACATATGGAGCACGATAAGTTCAAAAAAGTTTTGTTTGTGCCTTCTTTGTCAGCAAATTTATTGTTTGTATATTAGATGACTCACATAGGTTCACCGAAGAAATTGGTCTTTGGTCCTGACATAGTTGAGATTGCAGATATCTCTATTGAGAATATTATAGAGAAAGGGTTTGCAAACCATGCCTCCAAGGCATATGAATTCTCACATTTTTTGAAATACTCTCTTCCTAGCCCATCGGAATATGATGAAGATTAGAGTGATATCTCTTCTGATGAAGATGAGGATCAAGATCTTGATGTTAAAAATAAAGTTCAAGGAGATTTAGATTTAGATACAAATCCAACACATGCTCCCAATCCATGGCCAAGGCCAATATGTGCTCACAAAGTCCTTGTATCTTCCAAGAACATGGTTGGGGATCCATCTTACCATAGAACCACCAGATATCAGTATCATGCAAAACTTGCACTATGTCATATAGATCCACTTCTCTTAGAGAAGTGCTACATGATGGTGGGGTTTGATCCACAATCTCTTGGAGAGACTTGCCATGGGGGATATACAACCAAGCAACAATCTCGGTTGTCTGAAAAAATATACTCAAAGGTTAATGATTTGGACCACAATGAGCCATTCGCTCCAGTAGAAAGAAGGGTTCATGAAAGACTCGTTTTGGAAAATAAAACTTCTAAACAATAGGAGGTATATCAGAGGAGCATATCCATATCTAGCACCTGCATTGTTATCGTAGATAGGAGAAACCTGCCAATATTTTTGCAAAGGCTTTCCCTGAGGAAAGTCTTTTCCTTCTCTGCTTAGTATGCAGGTTCTTTGAGTTCCCTATTGTTTTTCTTTTGAGGGGGGTATTTTTTCCATGAGGTTTTTCCCCATTTCCTTGGTTCATGGACAATTCTTTCTTTTTATCATCTATTTGATTATATGGGTGAACTTTGGTCTCAGTAACTAGGACCCATGATGCAAAAGTATGGATTGAGGGGGGGTGTTAGGATATTTTAATAATCTGTCCTTGTCCTACCTAGCATTATTTATTTTTCCTAGTTGTTGATGATGTCATTTTCCCCCTAGTGGCGTGCATATGTCATCCAGGATCCATATACCACCTTCTAAGCCCTGCATGCATAATTTTAGGACCAATTCAGTTAGTTACCTATTTTATAGGAACCAACTAAGTGTTCCAGTGCAGTCCACCTGAGTTAGCTAAATCTTGTGGGGGGTTAGAGCTCCAGATGCCACTGATTGTGGCCTCATGCACCCATTTATGATTGACATGCATGAAAAACTCACTATTGTTCTCTCCTTAGTCAGTTAACTAATTGTGACTTCAGTTAGCTCAGTTTAGGTTCAATTCAGTTGAGTTTGAGTCTTCTGGAGCACTCCAATGGTGATAGCCCCTATGCTAGACCAACAGAGGTTCGGATTATCCTGAATGATTCGAATTCTCTCCATTATAATATCATTGTTGATTATAATGATTATTGGATAGTGTGACATTATTCTGCTCCTATATGAGTTCTACTGCATAATTATTTATCTTCTCTTTTTTATTGCAGTTTTCACTCATTCAAATTTTCTGCTCATCCTTTCTCTATGAGGTATACTCAACTCTTAGATCTACCGTGACATATAATTTCACATATTGGCCTAGAATGAAAGAATGAAATAATATGTAGTGTGGTTTATTGGATGATGCATACTTTTGTTATAGCAACAAGCCCCGTTACAATTGAAATCAAGGTTTATACCATCCCTTACATGTTCCTAATAGATTATGGGAGAGCATCTCATTAGGTTTTGTAGTTTATTTACCAAGAACAAGGAATGTACATGGCTATTTATTTGTGGTAATTGATAGGTTTAGTAAGAATTTATTCTCATTCCTTGTAAAAGGACCATCAAGGGACATTATGAAACAAACATGATCTTTGAAAAGGTCTAGGTTCACTTTGGTATAACATCAGAGCATCGTCTCAGATAGAAATAGAAAATTTATCAGTTCCTTTTGGAATACACTTTGGGAGAAGATGGACACAAAGTTGAAGAGATTTTCAACCTTCCATCCACAAACATATGGGTATATAGAAGTAGTGAACATGGCATTGTTTTAAGATTTAATATGCTAAGACATAAAATATCAACATTACATTCCATTTCACAACAATATCATATACAGGATCACTAAAAGAACAACAAGCACAACATAAACACAAGAGACATAGATTTATCCTAGGAAACCCTCATGGGGTAGAAAACCCAGCAAAGCTTCCTCAATATAGATGACCAGCAAATACAAAGATGTAAACCCTATACATGATCTCCTTCTCCTCCATAGCAGATCTCTCTCTTACCTATGCGCTATTCACAAGTGAGTGCAATGTGTGTTAAATGAGGAACACACCTCCTCTATTTATACACAACTCCGACTTGAATTTTACACTTACTAGGCCGGCCCCAACTTAACTACTTAATATAATGTGATAGGGCCGACCCCACTAGGGTGGTCTAATAACCCTTTAACCCACATGACTCATACAGGGCCGACCCCCACTAGGGAAGTCTAATAACCCAAGTTATTACATACCTCACGGAGGAATAAAACATCTCCGAATATACAATAAGGTCTTCACGGAGGAATGAAACATCTCCAGAATAATAAAGTACAAATATAATATTCTTAGAAGTTACAATATTTCAACACTCCCCCTTAACGAGAAGGATATTATAACAACATCTGCGGGAGCAAGGAGTCATCAACTACATCAGACATGATACATCTATAGATCATTGGAAGCTTTCTCAACATCATCAGTAACTCAACCAGTTACTGGAATATCTTCAGGTCTTCAATACTGGAGTATCAACATCATCAGTATTGAGTCTTCACCTTTTGCTGCACTCGAATAGCTACTACAACATCATCATGATCATCTCGATCAACATCATCATCTCGATCATCTTGACCATCATCTGGATCATCATGATCAACAGTATCATCATCTCAATCATCTCGATCATCATCATCTGGATCATCTCGATCAATAGTATCATCATCTCGATCATCTCGATCATCATCATCTAGATCATCTCGATCAACATTATCATCATCTCGATCATCTTGATCATCATCATCTCGATCAATAGTATCATCATCTCGATCATCATCATTTGGATCATCTCGATCAACAGTATCATCATCTTGATCATCTCGATCAACAGTATCATCATCTTGATCTAGTTACATGATGAAAAATCCTTATCAATTTTAGACAAGTCTCATGTCTATGGACGATGCAATCCAAATCTACTTCCAGGATGATCAATCCTTATCAGTTTTAGACAAGTCTCATGTCTATGGATGATGCAATCCATATCTACTTCCAGGATGATCAATCCTGATCCTTTTAAGACACCTCTCATGTCTAAGGACGATGCAGTCCTTGATCTATTTAAGACACCTCTCATGTCTAAGGATGATACAGTCCTTGATCCATTTAAGACACCTCTCATGTATAAGGACGATACAGTCCTTGATTCATTTAAGACAAATCTCATGTCTAGGGATGATGTAGTCCGTGATTTGTTTAAGACAAATCTCATGTCTAGGGATGATGCAGTCCCTGATCTGTTTAAGACAAATCTCATGTCTAGGGACGATGCAGTCTGTGATCCGTTTAAGACAAATATTATGTCTAGGGACGATGCAGTCCATGATCCGTTTAAGAAAAATCTCATGTCTAGGGACGATGTAGTCCATGATCCATTTAAGACAAATCTCATGTCTAGGGACGATGCAATCCCAACCACAGTGCTAGTCCTTTTTCATACTGGATGTGACCTAGATCAGATCTAGGATTTACCATCACAGAGCTAGTCCTTTTTCATACTGGATGTGATCTAGATCAGATCTAGGATTTATCACGTACATTTTGAACTAAAAGCTCAGGGACGATGCAGTCCTATCATCAATTTTCGAAGACAAATGTCTACGGATCAATTCTGGGACCAAAGTCTGGGAAGACACAATCCCCACATTCTCGAAGACAGATGTCTACGGATCAATTCTGGGACCGAAGTCCGGGGATGATGCAATCCCTCTTCTTTCTCAGAGACAGATGTCTACGACTCAATTTTGGGACCGAAGTTTGGGGATGATGCAATCCTTCTTCTTTCTCAGAGACATATGTCTACGGATCCTTTTAGAACATGTGTTCAAGGATGATACAATCCACTCGTCAACTTAGACCCTGTCTAAGGACCATTCACCAACCTCACTGTCGGCACAGGTAACCTCATCATTGAACTTACCATCGGGACAGGTAACCTCATCATCAATACATGTATCCTCATCATCGATACAAGTATCCACATCATCAATACAAGTATCCTCGTCATCGACCTTACCATCGATATAGACAATCACATCATCGATACATGTATCCACAACGATGCCAATATCCGAATATCATCATCAACCATATCACTCCCCCTTTCGAGGAGGGTCCTTCTAAGCGACACCAAGCTTGGAAATACTCAAACTCTACTCGAGATAGAGGTTTGGTTAATACATCAGCAACTTGTTCGTCAGTGCTCACATACTCGAGCTTGATATCTCCTTTCTGCACCATATAGAAATATCAGATCTCTATGTACTTTGACTTATCATGGAACACTGGATTCTCTGTCATCTTGATACAACTCTAGTTGTCACACAGGATTACAACGGGGTCCATCTCTAAGTCAACCAATCCTGATAACAACTTCCGAATCCATATCGCTTCACAACTAGCAGAGCAAGCAGCTATATATTCCGCTTCAGTTGTGCTGAGAGCCACACTATACTGCTTCCTGCTAAACCACGAGATCATGGCAGATCCCAGACAATAACATTCGCCCGATGTGCTCTTCTTGTCTGATACACTTCATGCCCAATTAGCATCTTTGTAGCCATACAATCTGAAGTCATGATCTCCAAAGTAACATAGACCAAAGTGTATTGTACCCTTTAGGTACCTCATCACATGCTTTGCAGCTATCAGGTGAACTGACTCAAGGTGTTCACAACAAAGTACATATCTGGCCTAGTGTTCGTCAGATACATCAATGACCCAATAATCTGCCTGTACAGAGTTACATCCACTAACTCTGATGAGTCATTAGCTAACAGCTTCAAGTCAGAACCCATGAGAGTGGCCATGGTTGTACATTCCAACATATCAAATATTTTCAAGATTTCCACAGCATACTTTCCCTGGTTGAGAAAGATTCCTTCTGAGCCTTGCCATACTTCCAGTCCTAGGAAGTAATGCATCAAATCTGAGATCTTTCATCTCAAATTATGTGGCTAGCTTCTTCTTGCTTTCCATGATCTGTTTCTCATTCCCTTTCAGAAAGAGATCATCCACATACAACAACAATATGACAGGTTCATCATCCATAACCTTGAGATAAAGGTTAGGATCAACTTTACTCTTGGTAAAGCACAAGCTTGTCAAGAAGATATCAGCTCTCCCTCTGTGACTGAACATCATTCACACTCTGCATTGAGTGTTCTTCTGCATATCTATCCATGCCATCTCTTGTCAGATGATCCTACTTATATGAGCCTCAAGATCATTCGAACTTTGTGGTGAGTTCTGTCTTGCATCCATCTAAGAGAAGAATTCCATCTGTATATGGACACCATCGCCAACCTTGTAGCAAAGGTTGAAATCCGCATCACCCATAGTGATCATTAAGCTCATCAAATGACTATCGATCCTGGGTACCCGTACAAAGCTTTCTTCAATTACACCATTAAGAGAATGGTATTATCTAGCCACTTGAAGCAAACATCTCGTCATGATCCTCTTTCTCCTTCTAAGAGAATCTTCTAGCCATGAGCCTTCTATAATATGTTTGATTTGTAAGTCTTCTTGTTGAACATCCATCACTTGTTCGGTGTTCATTATCCTTCTTTTGCATATCATAGCACATGATCTTTCCTACAAATCAAAGTTAATTACATGATTAGTAATACTTCATAATCATCAAATCATGTTGACATGATAACCTATTATGCATACAGACACGATTCACATAGTTATGCAACTATCTTGACCAATATTTTGGCACAACACTTTTCCATAGCCTGTTATGCATACAGTGGCTATCTAGATGCCTTCCATCTCTACCAGAACATACTATCAAGAGCGTGCACAACTCTCAACATGTCAACAAAGAGGTTTCATTCTAGATAAATAATAATGGAATGTTTGTCCAATCTTACCCATCATATGCATATTAGTAGTATACTATTCAATGCTATATGAATGCTTACACTATGCATGATATATTCTAGGAATACAAATATGCATACAAGCAATATCATTTACTGTTTCAGAGATTCAAATAACAACTCAAATACTTATCTTTTATGTTGAGTGGTTGCTTCCCGCTTGATCTCTATATGTCTTTGAACTTCTTATCCATCCTGGACCACTATGCATGCTCAACTGTGCACTAGTGTCATCCTCATGATCTCATACACAATCATACATTCATTAGTATATTTTCAAAACATGATAATCTTAAGTATGTATGGTCATGATCATTTCGTACATAGGTATACTTACCTAAGATCCTAACAAAGTAGGATTCTAACTTGATATAGGAAAACATACCTGGATTATCAAGCTTGGTTATGTCTTAACATACCCAAACAATATCTTCTTTGTTCTCTTCAATGATTTAGAGACCTTGAGCTAGAACTTGCATATCTCATAGGTTAAGCATAGTAGAACAAAGTCATACATACCTCGTAAGTAGAGCTTCTAAAGACTATGGATAAGTCTTTGTCTTTATGTCATCATGGTCATGGAACTTGATTTGTCTTTCTTGATGTACTTGTCTTTTGTTAGCAGACAACATCATCCTCATACAACACCACAGGTGCATTAGTACAATCATATAACCTTGATCAAAGAATGTATTCTATCATTCACATGCATTCATACTTTTACTAGGGTGATAAGACAATTCTAAGATTAATCAAGATTGTACTAACCTTAATAATATGAAGACAAGCATATTATAAACTTAATCATGAATAGATTTCAACACATACTTGTATCTCCTCAAGTCATACCTGTCAGGGAATTCTTGTAGTCTTCTTATGTAAAGCCTTAGCCTCATCTCCCCCTGAAACTGGATCTGGAGCTCGATTAGGGTTTGTCAGAGAAACCTTAAAAATTCAAACTTTGACTTTCACACTTCTGAATGGATGGAAAGATGTGCCTTACTAAGCTAATCAAGCTAGTATACTTCAATTTTGAAATCTCCAAAATTTGACCCCTCAAAATTGCCTTTGAAACTTTTGGATCTTCTAGACAGGATCCCGAACTAGGGTTTGATGAAGCCCACCCTTATTCCCAATCAAAAGGTTCCATCCAAAGCTCTAAACTTCTATTTTTCTGAGGAGTTTCCAGCCGTGGTCATAGACTTAAAAAATTCCAACTTTTGCAGAAGCCCTAATTTTCCACCTTTTCGATCAAGGTCCCGAACTAGGGTTTGATCAATCCCACCCTTTTGACCAACCAAAAAATTTGATCTTGGTCTCTAAATTTTGATTTTTTTGAGTAGCATTCAACCGTGGACTCCGATTCCAAAAATTCCAACTTTCTCCGAGACCCTAATTTTCCACAGTAGTGACGATTCAAGAATGAAGGTGCTCAAAATCCAAATCTGTTTTGACAGAAATATGCACCTTATTTTTTCTGGTGTAACTTTGAAATTACAAATCCACAGGGTCTGAAACTTCTTCCTGTGGTAGCTCGAACTATCCTCTTTCCAACCCCATAGGTATGACCTCAATTGGATTCTCTGAGAGACAGTTATGCCAAGTGTCGCAATGTGACCTGTTTATGGGATAAAACAAGAGAGCAAACTTGTACGGCGTGTCACGTGTCACTGGTTCAACTTTGGCCTTTGAAAACGTTACCTGAGATAGTACAGTCCGTGAAATACCTGTCAATTTTTACAAAATTTCATTTGGATCTTCCTAGCCCAAGTTATGACCTTTTTTCCTAGGTCACCTGATTATGACTGAGATCTGGAAGAGGCAGAAACCCCAACTTGTACTGATCATAACTCACAAAGTACAACGAATCTAAGGGTGTCCTTTGGACACAATGTACATGGGGATGTTATCTACGACCTGTAAAGGTTTCAAATCTTGAACCTTCGCCGAAATGTATTTATAGAGAAAGTTCCATGATGACAGGTGTTTTCTATATAAAACCCTAACCTTCAAATTGTCGCAAGTGAAGCAAGTGTCGTAAGTGCCATACATTGCTTTCATTCAGGTTAGCTATGATACCATGTTAAGATTTAATATGCTAAGACAGAAAATATCAACATTACATTCCATTTCAAAACAATAGCATATACAGGATCACTGAAAGAACAACAAGCATAGCATAAACATAAGAGACACAGATTTATCTTGGGAAACCCTCATGGGGTAGAAAACCCAGCAAAGCTTCCTCAATATAGATGACCAACAAATACAAAGATGTAAACCCTATACATGAGCTCCTTCTCCTCCATAGCAAATCTCTCTCTTACCTATGCGCTATTCACAAGTGAGTGCAATGTGTGTTAAATGAGGAACACACCTCCTCTATTTATACACAACTCCGACTTGACTTTTACACTTACTAGGTTGGCCCCAACTTAACTACTTAATATAATGTGACAGGGTCGACCCCACTAAGGTGGTATAATAACCCTTTAACCCACATGACTCATACAGGGCCGACCTCCACTAGGGAAGTCTAATAACCCAAGTTACCACATACCTCACGGAGGAATAAAACATCTCCGGATATACAATAAGGTCTTCACGGAGGAATGAAGCATCTCTGGAATAATAAAGTACAAATATAATATTCTTAGAAGTTACAATATTTCAACAATTGTTTCATCTTTTGATGGGTTACAATCAAAATCATAAAAGGATTTGGAACAAAATTTTGATCTACTTTCAACACTCTTATAACATAAACATCCAAACTTCTACCAGTAAGTTCCCTTTTGAAACTTTCTTTGGGCATTTTCTATGTTCACCCTTAGATGTTGTATATGGATATCAAAGAGGAGTGAGGGAAGACACAACAAGATAAGCATTGATGAAAATTTTGTTAATAAGATGAAACATATCAATTTTAAAGTACATGAGACATTGAAGAAGTCACATGAAAAGTACAAAGCTAGGCATGATTAACAGAGAATTGAAAGCACATTCAAGGTGGAGATAGAGTTTGGTTGCATATGAACAAGGAAATGAAATAAGGTCTCTATAAGAAGATCAAGGCTTTGCAGTATGTTTTGTTTGAAGAGTTAGAGAAGGTGGGTGTTAATGCATACAAACTCAGTCTACTCCCATATATGCACATTTACTTAATAACGAATGTGGAGAATCTGAAACTCTATTCAAGCCTCCCATGTTGGACCAAGAAGCTTATGAGAATGTCTTACTTACCATAGAGGACTTAGCACTAGAAAATTAGGGAGAGTTAGCATAAGATACAGTTTTGAAAAATTAGTCTGAAACAACTAGATGGGGTGTAACACATTCGAAATCCTCGATGCGATTTTGGGGAAATGGGGTGTAAATTTTTTCCTTTTACATCGTTAGGTTAGTCTTCTAATACAAAACATATTTATTTAGGCATATTTATTAATTGCATCCAAACCAATTTAACTTGGGTCTTATCCTGTAATGATGAGTTTTCCCAAGCTATCTTCAATCTTACTTTGGTTAACACATACGCCCTGTCATTAAATAAAAGATCTACCCAACCCAACTTATAAGAGTATAATATTCTTTTTCCATCAACCAAATTTCATCAATAGAAGAGTAATTACTGATAAGTCAACCCTTAGAGAATATAAGTAAGTCACCTACATAGATTCATTATTCACATAAGGGACTATAATGATTCATCATGGATTTCTCAATAATTTATTAAACCTCAATGAAACCTTCATATTTACGATCATAAGAATAACATAACACATACTTAACATAGTTTAATCACTTTTATGATAATCCACAATATTCCTACCATTTCACTTTCAACATATTAATGACTGTTCACAGTACTACTCCATCATATGCTTTTCCTTTACATAAATTCTCATTTAATAATAAATACACAGCTCACAGTGCACAATTACTATGTTTAATGGCAACGCTCATTTAGATATGAAGGTACATATTTTCTTAAGTAAATCATACATCTTATTGTTGATGCTAATCTCATAAGTCATTTAAGTACACATGTGCTCCCATTACACACATACGCCCTGTCATTAAATAAAAGATCTACCCAACCCAACTTATAAGAGTATAATATTCTTTTTCCATCAACCAAATTTCATCAATAGAAGAGTAATTACTGATAAGTCAACCCTTAGAGAATATAAGTAAGTCACCTACATAGATTCATATAAGGGACTGTAATGATTCATCATGGATTTCTCAATAATTTATTAAACCTCAATGAAACCTTCATATTTACGATCATAAGAATAACATAACACATACTTAACATAGTTTAATCACTTTTATGATAATCCACAATATTCCTACCATTTCACTTTCAACATATTAATGACCGTTCACAGTACTACTCCATCATATGCTTTTCCTTTACATAAATTCTCATTTAATAATAAATACACAGCTCACAGTGCACAATTACTATGTTTAATGGCAACGCTCATTTAGATATGAAGGTACATATTTTCTTAAGTAAATCATACATCTTATTGTTGATGCTAATCTCATAAGTCATTTAAGTACACATGTGCTCCCATTACCACCTTACTATTATTATAATCAATAGAACATCTATACATATGAATGAAATCAATTAGCAAGGCAACTCATGACGAAATATATACATTTATAAACTTGGCCTCTAAAAACAACACAACAATAAGAGTACTTATTTGGATTACATCGACTCATGCGACTGATGGTTTGACTACAACTTTCCACCCAACCATAGGTTCTCTGTCCGGCGTGTGTTTTCCCATCGAGAGATCACCCCAAGCTGGGAAATAATCCACTAGGGTGGAGTCTTCTCACTCTCATATCTTATGACTCACCAAGCATGCATAGATATTTATTGTTTATTTTAATCTAATACAAATGTGTTTAGGGCTAAGCCCTTTCTTCACCATATTTACAAGGTCATTAAAGAGCTGAAAATAGGGATAGTACTTATTGCATAAAGTCCTTAAGAAGTGAACTATTTCACTCAAAAAAAACCACAAGACACACACATATATATAAGAGCTCCTTATAACATAGCCTCAGGCGTCCAACCCTCTTCTTAGGCTGAATAGTAATACAATAGTACTTTGGAAAGGAACTATAATTATTGTAGTCCAAAAAGAATATAAAATTATATTTGTCAGTCAATACTATTGACAATATTGACAATCGTTTGTATAGGAATTCATACTCTTCTGGCAAAGCAAATATATACTCATTAGGCAAAGCACATATATCTAGCCACCAGTGATAGCCTCACGCTCTAACCTAACAAGAACATTACAGTCACAGGGCAATAGGGCCATCTACCATAACTGAAAGGTAAAGGGGTTACTTCTTACTTTTCTACCAGGCCGTAGATGTGAAAGACATAAATAGAGGAGTCTCCGTCACTCTCGCAATTTAACAAGCAAGAGGTAAATATAAGAAATTTACAACAAAGACGGCAAAGGCTGCTCACCACAATTGAGAACAAAGCCACGCACAGGGGCACATATACCCGGTTTCTAAGCTATGTACCAAAAGTAATATAAATATACAAATATTTATCATACAGGGGTCGATTCTCCCATAGGGAGATCACCCTAACTCCTCGATGCTTTTGATAGTTAAACACACACACATATATATTGCATAGGTTTAACTAAGTAGCGATCCACTATTACTGCGGTCGCTTATGTAGTTCTATCAAGTAAAACGTTCTCCTATCAAGTAAAAGGGTGTGCAGGGATACAACTGAAACTTTGTCAACAAATAAATATATGCTTACACTGATAGAGATTGCCTATTAACGAATTCAAGATTTATATATATACAGGTTACGTTACAGCGATCATACTTTACTGGGAGATGCATATCAAATTCAGAGTATAGTATATGTAGCGATCCCAAACTCATGAGATATATACCACGGTGATCACCAATAATCAACTGGGAACTGCACATCAAATGCAGAGTATAACATATGCAGCGATCCCAGACAGATCGAATATGACTTTACAATATATGCAGCGATCCAAAACTGGGATCGATTAAACAATGGAAACTCCGTCAACAGATAGAGGCCGATTTCCATCATGCAGCTCGTCCAAGTAAAAATTATAGTGGAGAGGCCGTTTATTAATCAAGCAATATATATATATATATATATATATTAGATTATACAGATCTGCACTGCTCTATAACTCAAGGATCCAAATAAGATACTGCAGCTTATCTGCTAAACGCAGAGAACATCCTACTCCAATGACAACCTGTAAACCAAAACGTATATATACATATAATACTAAAGCAATCTGTTTACAGATTTGGGATTGACTTCTGGAGCCATCCCATTACTCGTTGAATACAATATCAAGTGTGGTTTCTTCTATGGGATCGGGCTCATTCCTCATAATAGATTCGTCCTTTCCCCGGCTTTAGAGCAACCCTCACAATACAAAAATCAATGTTCTCGGTCAAATGCAGAGATCCCCTTCTCGAAAGTAAAGTAAAGCGCGTGTCTATCTATCTATATATATAAGCTAGGCTCTCTCTTTGGGAAATCTGCCTCATTCCCCAAGATCCAACAAGGCTCGACTAAAAAATATCTTTTTTTTTATGGTGCCAAGTGGCAATACATAAACGCTTTGTGTAAAATATGGGGACAACTTACCAAGCAAACGCATCCTAGAGTCCAGCTTCTCTCCACCGAGATACCTCCTTTAATTATGACACAATCGTTCTCCTTGAAATCTCAAGGTGAGTCCATGAAATTCTCCTCCTTAGTTTGCTACTTGGATATCACTCTCATTAAGGTAGTATTTGGTTAAGAAGACGCAGCCTAAACTCCAGCTTCTCTCCACCGAGAGACCTCCTTTAATTATGACACAATAGTTCTCCTCGAAAGCTCAAGGTGAGTCCATGAAATTCTCCTCCTTAGTTTGCTACTTGGATATCACTCTCATTAAGGTAGTATTTGGTTAAGAAGGGTTAGGGCCACATTTATCTCGATTGTTGATTCTCTCCATCCAACGGGCATGGAGAGAAGTCAACCTTTGACCTTGCAAAGGGTAGTATTTACTATATTCCCAATAACCTCTAATCTTTATACCAAATATATATATATTAGAGAGATACACATGTATTTAATTATGAGCATATCTATATCTATCTATCTATCTATATATATATATCATACAAAACACTTATTGGTAAAATTAGTTCATAAATATAATTTTATAAAGGAAACCTTAGGCTCTATTCCATTTCATAATTTATTTACTTGGCATCTTTTGTCGGACTTAAGATAGTAATCATATCCAAGGTGATTGTTTAGTTTTTACTGAGGATCATGGTTAGCTTGTGCTAAGAGAGATGATAGGAGTTAAATAATGGCTTGCAGCTATTAGCCCCTACCGTCAACCTAGGATGATGACACTTAAGACTTTTTTTTGGGTAAACCATTACTTTTCTTCAAGTTCCTACTGGCACCGGATGACAACCGTTATCAAAATCCTAGGTCCTCGTGGCTTCATAGCCTGCTGATATCTCTCACTCCCCTAGTGGATTCTTGCCCCATTGTTTAGTTGCATCATAATCTTCAGTCTCGTAGCTCTATAATCAACAATTATAACTTAGGAAATGAAAATCAACACTTACAAGGTTTACTGGTGGGGCATTGGCCTTGAGCTCCTCACCAGAAACGAGTACATAGTTACATTTTCAATTATAAAAGCCTAGGGTAAAGAGAGGGATGTTACATGGGGGCAATATGAACTCTAGAAATTTGGGTTGAAAGGACAACTTCTAGGTAGGGCCAAATAGTAATCTAAGGAGAAGCTATAGGAAAAATTTCCTCGCCTCATTGGGTAAAATATTTTGGAGACCAAAAGGATCCCTAAATAGGGAGGTACGATCCAAAATGGATCATTATATAATTTTCCATCTACTTTGGTACTTTATGGGTGGAAAAATTGTAGGAATTGGCTTGTTGGGCCCATTTTATGGGTATGTCCCACTTTGGTGATTTGGCGTCCAGAACCTTTCGAAGCTTATTTGAGGCCTTAAACGATTGTTTTTGGGTCAAAACTTTGTGAGCATAGCTCACAGTATAGCTCACATTTTGTTAGTGTTGTAATACACATAGAGAGTCTTCCAACGGTGCACAAATCACCTCAATTAGAGTTTGTATGCATAAGTTATGCCTCTTGCAAATTGACCTATGCTATTAACCACCATGGTATTGAGTGGATGCCATGTCAACTTTTACTTCTCATACATGTGGAGTTATTCATTTGTGTCCTTTCAAGAACATTCAAGAGGGTCCAAACTCTAATGTTAATTGGGGGTTAACGCATGCAAAAAAACCTAACCCTAACCCTAGATTACTATCAAGATGTGTTAAACATTGGGTTGCTAGGAAAAGAACGGGTTTCAATTAATATTATATTTTATATTTTTCCATAGTTGAGAAAAACACTTGGGCTTGGGATATTGTAGAAGAACAAAGAAAGTCGAAGATCATGTAGCAACGATATTGACCAAAATGTCCATGGAAACTCCATAGTGAGTGATCCTTTCTTTGTATTTGTATTACATTACTGAGAAGAAAAGAGCAAAACATACACCTTACCTTCTAGTTGGGTTTTTCTAGAGTACATCTATATTTATTTTGTGGTTGGTGTGTATTTGGTTGCTTCTTTCATTTCAATTTCAATTAATTTCAGCGTTAAGTGAGTAATGTTAAATCTACAAGCTAAAGTAAAACACTATGTAAGAAGTTATTGTAGAATATTAGAAGATTCATTGTGACGAATTGTTCCAATAGAACATCAATAATAATTTATAGACCATGTTTCCTAAGAGATTTTTAAATTAAACATCAAGGGAGGTTTCCAACTATAAGGAAAGTACCTCAAACATGTAGCATTTAATCTTTTATATTGGTTAATATATTCTATGTTATTTGTATGGTAGATGATCTTATATTGTGTGTATTACTTTGTTTGGGGAGATGTAGTCCAAGTGTTTTGTAGGAAAATCTAACACTCAAACATTCTTAAAGGCTTAACTCATAGCAACTCTTTAATGAGTGATTCGGGTCTATTTAACCTTAAGAAACATCATCTTTTCTCTCCTTCCATTGGGATAGGTTTCGTTACTTTTTCTTAACTATATAGCATAATTTACTTAGGAGGTAAATACAATTTAATTTTTAGTTTTATTTTCCTTTCTATGTGCAATGGATAGAAACATGATCAAAGTAGTCTGTAAAGTCAATCTTAGCCTTGCAATGGATAGAAACATGATCAAAGTAGTCTGTAAAGTCAATCTTAGCCTTGGGCTCACTTTAAATTAGATTCGATTTTTAGATTTAATTAATTAATAACTCTTTAACTTTCTTTCTTCATTTTTACCATCAATTTTATGTTATCTTTGATAATAGAATGGTACCTCCGCTCTTTTCTTCTTCTTGGTGGTGATTGGACCATTTCTCAGTGTAGTATGATGCCTTATTTTAATTATTAAACTATAGTTTTATGTTGAAGGAAAACTAGTGGATTTGACAATCACAATGAAATGTTTGAATAAATTTCTTTACATGTAAGTAATATTCATTCTTCTTAATCTGATTTTTATATCGTTGGGACAAATACGTTGTTACACTTAGCCACACAAAGAATGAAGAAATTGCACATAAATAAATTGAAGTCAATGATGGTAGAACTAGGTGGTACCTAGTGATATGTAGAAATAAAAACATGAAGTTATTTACTATTCCGAACATATAAGGTTAAATAAGCATTTCGATAAATAATATCTTAAATTGATGAACCATGGGTAGGCGTGGTCTACTACAACAAACTCATCTAAATGTTTTATTTTTAAATATATAGGGAATTCGCTTTTTATTTTTTAAGATTTTATTTTGAACATTGTTTTTAAAAAAATGTAAATTAAAAAATCTCCTTATTTATTAATATGCATCATATCATCTTTCCGACAGCATCTTTAGAATATTGGGAAGTGGATGTGGTCGGGATCTTTATAGGTGGGCAGGTTAGCTTCTCATTCATATAAAAAATATAATAATAATAAATATAGTTTAAAAGACAAGGACAGATTATATAATATTTTAATTATAATCTAAAGCAATTATATATATATAATTTCATTTTATATTATATTAATTTTGTAATAAAATTAAATATATAAAAAAATTGATCTGACATAGAAAATGAAAAAATTAAAAATGAAGAGGGAAATTTAATTTACTTTATATAATTATTAGCCTCTGCCAAGGCAGGGAGATATACTTTCCGTTGGAAAGTAAAAGGCCTTTAACTTGCATTAGTTTGTAAATTTTTTGCGATTCATAATGTTTGAATAAAAAAGTATTAATTTGAATTTTTACAAAATAAAAATTATTTATTTTAATTTCTAAAAAATGAAATTCTGATTTTTTGATTGGTGAAAGACATATCTGAAAAGACATAAATCCCTGCAGGAGATGGATTTATTTTCAGAATTTAAAATAATTTAAAATTAAAAAATTACAGAATTTTACACCTGTCCTAGAATTTAAATAGAAATTTTAATAATAATAATTTTATATCAATTATTACATAATTTGTTTTGGGTAATTTATTTTTATTTACAATGTAATAAAAATAAAACTAATAAAAATTAAATCGATTTCCTGCGTTGGTTTTTGGATCGCATACCTACTCATAGTGCGGGCATTCTCTCAGACTTGCTCGTGGTGGCCGTGTGTCTGGGCATTATGCTGGACATTAAGTTTGAAGGCATGTAGTACTGATCTTTTTTCTGTGCCCTAGCTAGGCTATACGTGGGAAGTGTACTATGTGAGCGCTGTATTGAAACGATGAGATCTCATGTTCTAACCGTGACCTGTAAGATGACTCCTTTCTACCATGCCGGCTGGAGGTTGTAATGAGGGTTTTCCCGCGAATTAAGTTTTCGCGCATTTGGCTAATTATTGAAGCAGCGATGGCGTTTAATGCGAGTTTTGGTGTGTGTGCTGGAGAGTTTGTTATTTAAAGGGGACTGGTAGTTATCTTGTTGTTCTTCTTTGTTGGTTTCATTGTCGGTTGCCTAGTGTGAATGGTGGTTTGCGGGGACGAGTTTCTATAGCAGAAGCTAAAATTTGTTGCGATTTGGGCAAATACGTTGTTCAGCGTTGTTCCAGCAGTGGAAAGGCATTGTCCAGGTATGCGCATGTTCAATTGCTTGAGGCTTAAAATTCTTGACCTTTGGCAAATTTGTTTCCTATATTCACGCCCAAAAACCCTTGCGTCTGCTGCATGTGGCTGAATTTTTGCTGTTGTGGGCTTCGGAAAAGCTCAAACATACATATTACTAGGGCATTGCTTAAGCTTGGTGGTAGATGCTGTCAAATCGGCTTAAAAATCCCTATCTTCGACAAATTCGTTTATATTCTGTCCGCACTTCCTGTATTCATGCCCAACAACCTTGGCTTGACTTCTATTATGCCTGGTCTGAGGTGGATTGTTAAAAAATAAATGGCCTATATTTCCAGCGGTCGCAGAAACCCTTGCCTCTGCCGCATGTGGCTGCATTTTTCCTGTTGCGGGGGTTGGAAAAGCTCAAACATACCAAGAATTGGCTTTTATTACTACTGTGGCTTACTTTTTTTAGAAACTGGTCTTTCGAGCTGAAGTTTAGCCATGTTTTTTAGTCTGTTACGCAGGGAGTGAGAGAGAAGTAACATTTTCTTTCCCATTGCCTTCTTTGTTTTTTATTCGCCTCTTTGTTAGACTCTGTATGTAGACATACTTTGTTCTCTGCATTGTAATAAGTTGGTGTCAATACCTATATCTCATTTCAATTTAGGTATATTCTGTCTAAAATGTCATTGCCTGAACCATTTCCTAAGACATATTCTTTTCCCATTGCCTTGTTTGTTTTTATGGGGCTCTTTGTTAGAGTCTGTATGTAGACATACTTTGTTTCTTTCATAAGTCGGTGTCAATACCTATATCTCATTTTGATTTAGACAGCAGAATGAAATGATTGTTGCTGTCATAAGTCGGTGTCAATACCTATATCTCATGTCAATTTAGGTATATTCTGTCTAAAATGTCATTGCCTGAACTGTTTCCTAAGACATATTCTCATTCTCTTGCCTTAGGATTTATTAGTCATCAACGATCAACAATTATAATTTTTGCTCCATCTAGAATGTGTGTGACTTTATAATATAGTTGCATGGAAGTATTTGAATCCAGAGGGATGGAAGCTTTAGTTTGAGCTTGTCATTGCCTGAACCATTTTTCCCATTGCCTTGTTTGTTTTTATGGGCCTCTTTGTTAGAGTCTGTATGTAGACATACTTTGTTCTCAATGATTGTTTCTGTCATAAGTCGGTGTCAATACCTATATCTCATGTCAATTTAGGTATATTCTGTCTAAAATGTCATTGCTTGAACTGCTTCCTAAGACATATTCTCATTCTCTTGCCTTAGGATTTATTAGTCATCAACGATCAACAATTGCAATTTTTGCTCCATCTAGAATGTGTGTGACTTTATAATATAGTTGCATTGGAGTATTTGAATCTAGAGGGATGGAAGTTTTTGTTTGAGCTTGTTGGATTTGTTTACTAATAGGCTAAGTAGCCGAGCCATGGAATTCAGAAGGTTGAAACTGGCTCGATATGCAATACAACACAAAACTCTTTTTATTGGTACATTCGACTGGTAGGTCATCATTTGTTTGGTATTCTTCTAGAGACAACATATGGTGAGCATGTGAGCATACATGGTTACACCCCAAACATTTGATAAATTCAGGAGATTGACGTAAATAAGTGTCTATGACAAGTTTATATTGACAGGAAATGTTGTCTATTGCAAAAAAAACATTGTAGCTGATTTAATGGTGCAGAAATGCTTGTAGTGTTGGATAAGTGAATTAAATCATTTCAATTTTCAATATAGGTATATTCTGTCTAAAATTTCATTGCCTGAACTGCTTGCTAAGACATATTCCCATTCTCTTGCCTTAGGATTTATTAGTCATCAACAATCAACAATTATAATTTTTGCTCCATCTAGAATGTGTGGGACTTTATATTATAGTTGCATGGAAGTATTTGAATCTAGAGGGATGGAAGTTTTTGTTTGACCTTGTTGGATTTGTTTACTAATAGGCTAAGTAGCCGAGCCATGGAATATGTAATACAACACAAAACTCTTTGTATTGATACATTTTGCCGGTAGGCAATCATTTGTTTGGTATTCTTCTAGAGACAACATATGGTGAGCATGTGAGCATACATGGTTACACCCAAAACATTTGATAAATTCAGGAGATTGATGTAAATAAGTGTCTATGACAGATTTATATTTACAGGAAATGTTGTCTATTGCAAAAAAAACATTGTAGCTGATTTAATGGTGCAGAAATGCTTGTAGTGTTGGATAAGTGAATTAAATCATTTCAATTTTCAATTTAGTTATATTTTGTCTAAAGTGTATTTTTTTGTTTATAAAAAATCAAATCAATATTTATATCTTGAACAATTCAATGCAATATCATTTCTGGAATTAGATTTCAATGCTCTTTGATTAAAGTCTATCGTTCTTCTCTATGTAATGCATCATTTGCCAATGTTCTATGTTTGTCCATAGGTTCTTGTATTGTATATTATGCTTTTACTAAAGTTGCAGTGGGTTTTCCTTCTTTCTATTGATATTTGTTGTCCTATAGGACTTGAATTGATGTTCATATAAAGGAACATGGAAAAAAGAGAAATTGACGCTGGAAACATTGGAGCAATTGCTGCTAGTAGTTGTCCCGTTGACCTTCATACTGTGTTACAAGCAAATGGGTTGTCTCGCCTTGACAACTTTGTTTATGTTGTTGGTGATTGTCTTTTTGACTCTTTCCATATTCTCTTAAACTATAAGTACACATCACTTGAGTTACGAGAGGGGACAGTTGCGTTCTTTTGGGAATGCTTGGTGGCAAAGGATCCAGATGCAATATCATCTTACAAGAATGACTTGAACACATTTTCTTTGATGGAAATGCACAACGTCGATGATCAGATGATTTATCTAGCTCGGATGTCAAGATCCGCATCGTTGTCTTTACTAGGAGAAGAACGAGGCCTATGGGGTGACATATTTTGCATAAAATGGCTTTCAAAGTGGCTTGCAATACCAATACGTGTGTGGTCAAAGACACAAAAGATGTGTTATCTGTATTTCAATTCAAGTTTTGACAAAGATACTTTTGACATATTGTTCCACGATGAGAATCCACTCAATGGCCATTTTGAACCTTTGGTACGAAAGTAATATCTTCGTCAATGCTATTCCGAGTCTTCACATTCAAACTTTGGATCACCGCAACAAGTAGAACACTCATTAACTAGATGTCCATTGCCTCCTTCTAAAATCATGGGTGTAGAAGACAGGCCAAGGTCTTTATGCAAATTGAAAAAAATCATTAGATCTAATGTTGTTGTGCATGATGATGAATTGGTAAAAGACTCAAAGCTGTGCAAAAAGAGATTGCGCGGATTGGATCTTGGATTTGTTAAAGAAAACAAGAGCATATTGCTATCAGAGATGGACATGCGAAACATGGAGAATGAAAATGCAAAAGAAGTTCATGGTCAACAGTCCACTCTACAAAATATTGCTTCTAGCCAATGTAATGACACAAGAATGGTTGACAAACGCCTCCCTCTTCGTCAAATCAAGAGATTGCTTAGAGCCAAGGGTTGCATGCAAATTGTGACTAGAAAAACTGGCACATGTTTACGCAAAAAAAGGCTGAAAAAAGCAAAATGTGCAATTGAGAAATCTAGCAATTTGTTGAAGGTGCATTTTGAGAAAAGATCTTTGAAGCAATCAAAGAAAAGAAGAAATTGTAAGAAAGAGAAAAATGAATCTGCATTTTGTTCTCTTGCTGAGAAAGAATACCATCGTCAAATTCAAGACACACCGATTTATGATTGTGCAATATGCAATCGTACTTGGTTTAGAAAAGATGTAGTTCAACAGACTTTGTCTCAAATAAATGAATTTGTGGTTGAGACAAATGAAATCAATAAAGAATTTTGCACTGAAAACACTAGTCATATTGATTGGGTTTGCAAGAGCTGTGAGAGAGCACTTTCTCTCGTCCAGGTTCCAAAATTTGCAGTCCTAGAATGCATTAGGAGAAATAGACGAATACGCAAGGTGCAAAAGTTGCAAGAACTTGACGAAAGGCTTGTAGCATTGAGAATCCCTTTTTTGAAAATTAGAGAGCTTGGGCATAAGTACAAGAAACCACAGTTCGGCTTGACAGGAGGTGTCATCAATGTTCCAACTGACAAATCGCGTGTGCAACATGCTTTCCCATGTGACATCAAAGAAACTGACACAGTAGCAGTGGCAATATAGAAACATTTACAATACAAGAGTGCATATGATGTTGGCCAAGTGCATGTCCATGTTGTGATGAAGGCGATGAAGCGTTTGTGTGACACTCCACTTTATAGAATGGAGAAAGCTATAATGAATGATGCCTGACAAGAGAAGTTCTTCCAAGAGACACTTGCATCGACAATTGATAGCGATCTTGAAAATACTGGTAATGATGATGAAATTGAAGAGGAGCCTATAAAAAAACACTTTTGCATGGTTTCACTGATTTTTGCATGGTTTCACTGATTCCTATAGTATTTATGATCTTGATGGTTATCATATAAACATTGCTCCAGGTGAGAGCTACTTGCCATTGGGCATTTTCAAAGACAAATATTCTGAAGAAATGAGCTTCCCTGTGCTTTTCTATGGACAAAAAATACCTGATGATATCACCCGGAATTTCAGTTATCAAAGTAATTGTCAATGGGAGATTCTATACAAGGACCATGACTTTGCTTATCATACAAAAAATATTTTCTACGAAGGAGTACGCATTATTCTGAACCAGGTTCTCCGTTGCATGTGGATAAGAATACATAAAGGCCAATTAAAGGGAAGAAAATTGCTAGCAAGAGATGTGAAAAAAAACCCAATTTGGATCAAATACTAAAATCCAACATTGGCTACATGGATTTGCAAACAATTCGAACATCACCAGACTATCATCAACATCTACGGAAAAACTTATATGCAATGATACGTCAGTTGGGCCCACCAACTTTCTTTGTGACATTTAGTAGTGCAGAACATCGTTGGGAACCGTTGGTAAAAGCATTGAAACAAATTAGACAGTTGAATACTATGTCTTGTGTTGACAAGATAGATGGTGATGACATTGCATGCTTGGTTAGAAATGACCCAGTAACTTGTGTTCGCTATTACAAAAATAGAATGAATGCTTTGCGCCATATTATTTGCAATGATCACAAATACTATGGTGAGATTATAGACCACTTTTTCATGACAGAATTCCAGAATAGAGGAAGCCAACATGATCACGGCTTGCTATGGATTAAGGATGCACCAATATATGGAAAAAATGGCAATTCTGAAATAGAGAATTTTGTGGACAAGTACATTTCTTCTGATTCCACAATGCTTACAAAAGAATTAAAAAAAATTCATAGACACCATCACACGACGACTTGCAGGAAACGAAGGAATGCACAATGTCGATTCAACTTTCCAATTCCGCCAATGAGAAGAACAACAATCCTTGAACCAATGAAAGATGAAAATGAAGCTATCAAAGAAGATGCAAAATGCATATTTGACACTTTGCAATCTGTTGTATATGATGACACATTCACATTTGATGCTTTCTTGGATAACTTGCAATTGACAGAAGACTCATACATTCATGCAATTCAGTGTAGTCTCACTAGAACAATGCTTTTGTTGCAAAGGAGACCATCATACATTTGGACAAATAGCTTTGCTAGACATGTTCCAACAGTATGGGAAGCGAATACAGATTGCCAATTTGCTCTTGATGCATATGTTGCAGCAACATATTGTAGTTCTTACATGGCAAAGCTAGATAAAACAATAACTTCTACATTTAAGCATATACGAAATGAACAACAGAGGAGAGATGCAAATGTCTATGAAACAATTGGCAGGTTTGGAAAAGCTTTGTTGAATTTGCAACAAATGTCTGCACAACAAGCTGTTTACATTGTGCTTTCCTTGCCATTGAACACTTCATCTAGGAAGTGTGTCTTTATAAACACTTCTCCAAAAGAACATAGAGCTTTAATATTAAAAAGACCGAAACAATTGCAACAAGAAACTGATGACTCGGAAGACATATTTTGTGCTTCAATAATTGATCACTATTTGCAGCGTCCAGAGTCAATTGAAGACATTTGTTTGGCAGAATTTGCTTCTAGCTATACAAAAACGGGAAAGAAACGAAGGAAATCTGCCAAAGCATGTGTCATACGAAGTGTGCGATACAGTGAGAATAGAGATGCCGAGAACTTCTACAGGGAGCAACTTATGCTATATGTACCTTATCGAACTAATGAAAGTACTTTGATGCAAGAATTTGAAAATTGGAAAGATGCCTACTTAGGAATGCAAGCAACAATACGCCAAAATGGATGAGAGTTCACATACAAAATGAATTTAGCATGGGGGAACCTTGATGATGCCACAAGTAAACTGGAAAATCGTGAAGAACAACTATTTAATGTGCATGTCATTGAAGAACAAGAAAGGTTGGACAAAACAAATTCACATTCTAAAGACACATGTTATGAGCAATATGACATAGCTTCTGATGTTTCTCATTTTCAAAATACAAAAAGGATACAAAGCTCAATGGATAGACCTTATCAAATTGTTAAGCAACCAAATATTTTGAATAACGCGGAATTCAATAACATGAGAAGACAGTTAAACATAGAACAAGCAAGAATAGTGCGTGATATCTTGACTAAAAAAAAAGAACAACCTAGGTGAACCATTGTATCTTTTCCTCACTGGAGGTGCTGGAACTGGAAAAACATTTGTTGCAAGAGCTATCTTCCAATCACTTGTTCGCTTGTACACCAACACTGAAGAATATAACCCTACGGAACTTAAATGAATAATTGGCTCTTACACAAGCAAAGCAGCTTTCAATGCAGGCGGTGTGACTTTGCATTCTGCCTTTTCCATGCCATTCAACAAATCAGAGTACATTCCTTTAAGTAGTGAGAAACTGGATACTTTCACAAAGCACTATCACGGATTGCATGTACTTCTCATTGATGAAGCATCTCTTATAGGTGCAACATTCTTATATCAACTTGACAAACGGCTACGACAAATAAAGCATACTCCTGTTTCATACTTTGGAGGCATTGACATTATTTTTGTGGGTGATCTTTATCAAGCACAACCAATCAAAGACTCTTGGATTTTTGAGGAGCCTATCATCAACAAGGAAAGAGTGCCATACAATTTTTGGCAAGAAAAAGTCAAATGCTATGAGTTACACACGACAATGCGTCAAACAGATACAACCTTTGTTGCAATCTTGAACATAATGAGAACAAATGAACAATCTCATGAAGACATAGAATATATCAACTCTCATTGTTGGCGAGATCCACCACGAGATCCTTTACTTCCATATCTGTTCTACAAGAATACACAGGTTCAATTTCATAATGAAAAAATGCTCGAACTAGTACATGAAGATCTCATAACTCTTGAAGCCATTGATCAACATGAAAATGATCAAATGGGATTTAGGAATTATGACAAAACTATTACTTTTCCTATGAAAATCTTGATCAAGCGAAATCTGTTAGTTGAGCTCTATGCTGGAAACTATAACATAGAGGATGGGCTTGTAAATGGTGCAGATGGTATACTAAAGGCATATGCACAAAAATCAAAAGAGCTAGATTAAGTTTGGATAGAATTTGCAGATCAGAACATTGGGGGTTTGCAAAGGAGAAAATTCCATGAACTTTATTCTGAAGACATTTCAACAAATTGAACACCAATATTGCGTGTTGCGAAAGCACTGCCAAATAGCAAAAGACAATCTAGACTAATTGTCAGAAAGCAATTTCCAATACAAATGGCATGTGCTAGAACAATACATAGAGCTCAGGGTCTTACATTAGATAGACTTGCATTTGATCCAACTGGAATAGCAACGCATGGACTAGTATACACAGCACTATCACGTGTGAGAACAATTGATTCACTGTTTCTTGTCAATAGACTAGAGGAAAAGAATTTTCGTGCTACAAAGAAAGTGACAAATGAAATGACACGTTTATTGGGTAGTGCCTCATGGAAACTAGAGCATAGAAATCAGATTTCTATGCTCTTCAACCAGTTTGTCTAATCAATGTATATGCTACTCCATTTGCATGTGTCTCAAAAGTCATTGAGACGCTTGTATTAGCAAAGAGTCAATCTATACATAAGGAAAGTGTTATTATAATCATCAGTGACTTCAACATTGACATTAATGTGGACAACCATAGAAGCAGACAACTGTTGGAGTACATGCAGTCAGAAGAGATACACGAGATAACACATTGTCACAGACCAAAGACAAAAACTGTCATTGACCATATTTAGACAAATTTTCCTCCTATGCATTGTAGCATAAGTACACTTGATGCATATTGGACTGATCATGATGCAGTCTATGCACTTTTACAATTTTGCTAGACCTTTGTTTAATAATATATATGTTTTTTGACATCTTATATTATTCATAGTACTATACAAGAAATAATATGGCATAATACATTTGAGAATCTGATTAGCATTTTCCACATGGAGCTATGCAAATTTTTTGATCATTGCTGGCATCCCTCTTCTAAACTGGTGCGTTGTACTGTCAATACTATTGTGCAAATGATGCAACTGCTTGAAAACATACTTTTGTTGTTCTATTGCAGAGGGTAGCCTATATAGATTTTTTCCCATGTTTAGTAATCATTGCTACAATGTTCTGCAGATGGACTTGATTTTAGATGAGATGCAAGGATCAAAGGCAATTTTCCCTTCGAGTGCTACTGCTAATGTTGACATTGAAACTGAACAAACACAGTGCTATGCTTCTACCCAAAAATGATTAGCTTTAACCATTTTTTTTTCTTGAACATTTTTAAGTGTTGTCATTCATATTTCAGAATGCTTTTGCCATTTGTATATATGCTCTCTTAATGAAATTCTATTTGCTTACAACGAACAGTGCAAATTTTGTTTTTGCTGCTGGTGAAGCTGCTAGCTTCCATTTGGACAGTGAAAACACACCTAAACAAATAAGGTATTGTGCTTTTATGCAACAATGTTACCTTCAATAAACTGTTCAATTGTTTTTTTTAACATTTTTATGCATCTCATACAGAAATGTTATAGTTAGATTCTTTATTGACTTGAAACCAATAG
Source organism: Larix kaempferi (assembly GCA_027924585.1). NCBI lineage: Eukaryota > Viridiplantae > Streptophyta > Pinopsida > Pinales > Pinaceae > Larix > Larix kaempferi. The sequence goes on from BSBM01000563.1 coordinate 1,456,881, forward strand.
TGCACAATCTGTTCCAACATTTGTTGGACATGCTGAATTGCATGAAGAAAGCCAGGATACACTTCAACAAACAGACTGTTATGTTTTTTCACCAAAAAGACTAGCTTCAGCCAATTGTTCTCACAATCTTTTTCAAACATTTTGATTTTCGTATATGCTGTGTCAACAAAATTAATTTTTGCATATGGGAAGAATACTGCACACTTTGTTTATGCTGGAAATGTTAAGTTGCATGTTGATAGTCAAAATAGAGACAACTTGCACTACTTAGCTTTTTAATACAATCATATTTCAGATTGCTTTTTCCATTTTCTATATGTCTTGTTTAACCAAATCCTTGTTGCTTGTGACCAACAGTGCAAATTCTATTTTTGCTAGCACTGAAGCTCCTGATTTACATGGAAACAGTGAAAATACAGGTCAACAAATTCGGTAGTGTGCTTTTCCGAGCAAGCTTGAGTTGAATCAATTGTTCTATTGACTTTAGTTAACCATTCTATGAACATTTCACAGTGCTTTTGCCATCCACTATATACAATATATATGTTATATTCAGATTGTTTCTCGTGGAATTTCTAAAGATTTTTATTTCGCTATTTTGCATGTATATGCTCTCTTAACGAAATTCTCTTTGCTTGCAATGAATAGTGCAAATTCTGTTTTTGCTGTTGCTGAAGCTGCTAGCTTCCATCTGGATGGTGAACGTACACCTAAACAAATAAGGTATTGTGCTTTTATGCAACAATGTTATCTTCAATAAACAGTTCCATTATTTTATTTAAACATTTTGTTACATATTACAGATTGCTTCTGTCATTCACCATATAGATATGTTATAGTTAGATTCTTTATTGACTTCAAAGCAATACTGCACAATCTGTTCCAACTTGACTGTTCTTTCTAATATAACTATTTGAAACATGCTTCGAGATCTCAATTATGCAATGCCTACTTTGCATCCCATTTCTTCTAGTTTTCTTATTTCTTTCACAATTGATCTTCGCAGTCTTAAGCCTACTGCACAACCACCATGTTCAGTAATTGACTTCTCACAACAAAGTTACACAAATGTGTTTGAGGGGGACATCTTGTCTGTGTACGGGCCAGGATGTAGTAAAGATCCACATCCACCCTGCAAGGCACAGTTGATACACGCTGATTTGGTTGACAAAGATGGCCAGCTAACCATCACTGTGAATATTGGTAACAATCTCATATCAATGTATCGGCCTCAGTTTCAAGTTGGCTCAAGTGTTCGAATAATGGACTTTCTGCTCAAACGAAAAACAACATATGAGAGAGGAGACTCAAAATACTATTTGAAAATCACTCCAAACACCATTGTTGAGATCATAGCTACAGTTTGCAAAGAAAGAAGCCTAGCACCAAATGTCAATATTCAGGGTTTGGTGGAATAAAAAAAAGGTTATTATGTCGACAATGTTGCTGCAATTGTCAGAAGATATGAAGAGATTAGAAAGCAGTTCCTCTTATACATAAAGGATGGAGAAGCAATGGACAACACTGCAATAGTAAGCATTGTCTGTTTTGCCTGTCTGTGTTGTTCTTTCATTATTTTGAAAGAACTCAGTGCCTGATACATATCTATTCAGCATTCTTATTGCAGCTACAGCTAAATGAAGGCTTCAAAAATTGTGTTTTGGAAACAAAAGTAAAACTAGCTACTCAATGCATTCCAATGCTATTGTTCAAGAACATTGTTCGACATGGACGTAGGGGATCACGCACTCTACGTTCTGGAATGTCAACTTACATTAAGGTGCTAAACAATGAATGTGCAAAAGAACAGCTACAACTTCTTGTGCGCCTAAACATCCAGGTATGTATCCATATATTCTAACAATCAATGAACTACTTCTTGAAAACAATATCCTTCTCTCACTGGGTCAGTGATAGCCTCACATTGCAATAGGAAATTACAATAACATATTTCATGTTGCAGGTTCAAGGTGTTCTGAGAGCAAAGAATACATATGCACCACCTTTTGCACCTTTCTGTAGCAACTATCACCAGCAGGTGATAGGAACATGCCTTGATCACAATGCTTTTTGCTTTTGTGCAAATTGCCAAGCAAATTCAGCATTCAGATATGAGCATTGTTTGCAGTGTATACTTCAGGAAGACAACATAGAGGTTGACTGTGTTTTGAGAAAACCACTACTTGAGCAGACTTTCCCAGCACTTTCTCGAATTAGTTATCAGGAATACAGAGCAGACATTTTGTTGACTTTATGGTTGCTACGTACATTTGAAAGAAAGGGATATTTCTCAATGACTATGGACAACATACTGACATAAATTCGATTGCAGGACTAGGATGGACATTGGAGAAATTCAGCAGAATGCACTAAGAAATATGTCCAGTTCTTTGCTGTCTAAATAAAAGCCAAATTCGATTGCTGCTGAAGTGTTTTTTGTTTTTTCTGTGCCTATCAGCTGAACTTATTTGAAAATGCATGTGCACTTAGCTGGTGGTAACTGTATCTATTTTTGTGTCTTTGTATATACGAATGCCTTGCAGTACATAAACCAAGATGCATAGCAAAGAAATGGATATTTCCTAGCGGTACTCTACAGGATTCTCGAAGAAATATGGAAGCAACAGTTATTTGACTATTCAGAGTTGCATACACAATGCTAGGAAATGCCAAGTGCATTTTGATCTATATGAAATCAGCAAATAGCATCATCATAGCTGATTGACTCTTAGAAGTCAAAGAAATCTAGCTGCAGCTATTGTTTGGCTATACAGAGTTGCATACACAATGCTAAGAAATGTCAACTGCATTTTGATCTATATGCAATGAGCAAATAGTATCACTGTCAAGTTGTTTTTTGGGTGTAGCTACTGAGCAATTTCTTTTGCAATTAAGCATCATAGCTGATTGACTATTACAAAATGTGTTAGGTATTTCTGCAAATATGTATATGTATCTGGATACAACTTACGATGTAAATATATATCCAATTTGCAAATGATATTGCTATTGCCTGCTGTGTTTATTTTTTGGAAAAAAAATTGTTTGCACCTTTAATATCAGTTTTCTATTTCTTTCAACATCAAAGATTTATGTTTTTTTACTAATGGACATAGTATCATGTGCACATACAAGCAACCAACCTTACATTGTTTTCACTACAGATATTGTTTTTTGTTCTCAAAGGCTAGATAACTAATTTGAAACAACATTGTTTGTTACTTACACTAAATTGCAAACAAAAAACCTTATAATTTACTTGGCCACTTAGCTTCATGCTTGTTCAAGCTTCTTTTGTGATAATATATAATTCAAACTTTCTAGATCTCTATCCTAATAATGAAACGTTGTCAGAGCAAAACACTTTTTAAACTTTTATTAAACATGCATACAAGCCAGCATCTCCACATCATAGATTGATAGTACATTGTCCTTATTAGTTAACTTCAAGGTTTCAAAGAAATGTGGCCATTAATTTTGCATGGGTGATGCAGTTTTGTACTTCTTTGCATTTTTAAAGTGATATGTTTATAGATCTTGCATTGGTTCATTTGAAATTTTGAGAAGTTAATAAATTTACAATTTAGATTTAATTTAAGAGTGTACCTATGCTTAGACTTCACATCCAGCTATAAAGCGAGATGAGATCTATGGACACAAGCACAAGCTTGAACATCGTCACCTTTTCTATTATGTTGAAAGGAATTATCTATTTCATATGTCCATTGGAACTAGTCCCTTTTCAGATCCTAGATACTTCCAAATGCAATGTGCCAACAAATAATTCCTTGGATACCAAGTACAATAAGTTCACTCTTTGCAAACCGACAATGTTATTTTCTTCAAATAAACAAATGAGACACAAGAGTTCTAAAGCAATTTCCAAATAATGCAGTGCTTGACCAAAATGAAATTTGCAAAAATTAGAACAATCCAATCCAATCTTGTAAAGACTTTTTTCCCATTTAATTTTTCTAGTAATCCATTTATACACGGGATCTGGAATCTATTTTTATCAGTTCTCTCGTTGAATAACTTTGGATACATGGATAAACATTGACAACAATGGACCTTTGCTCCAATTCAATGATGCGTCATTTGCTGCTTGCATCCCATGAAGTAGATCTTGTAAGACATATGAAAACAAATTTTTTTTTAAATGAATTTGTTTGTGGAAATAAACTATTTTTTCACCGAGTTTCGTCCCTCTAATTTCAATTGGGACCCCAGTTCGCATGGAAATGCATTTTTCATTGAAAGACTAGTTGTTCAACTTCACTTTCTTCTCTGTATAAAATCTAATATTGCGTCAATATCAATATAAATTTGGATCTTTCCAAACTGAATCTTTAATTCCTTGAAAAATGTACTCAAACTTATGACCATAAGTCCTTTTCAAGGTGTGTGCTTTATCAACCTACTCAAGACCTATATTAAATTCAGCTATAAAGCGATGTGAAGTCTATGAGTACAAGTGCAAACTTGAACATTATCAGCTTAGTCATGACAAAGTTTGATGAATATCCGACTTTGATGGCCATTTAGAGGCTCATTGTTTATGTATTCTATCTCAGAAGTTTAATTATATGTATATTGAATCTTCTACTTCTATCTTGATGCAATTTCACTTATTTACACTCTTACATGCAATATAAATTAAGGAACTTAAAAATCTGGTCTCTAATTGTTTCCATTTTTGCATCTACATTGATGTGTGTATATATGATATTAAAATTCAATTTTAATTTTTAATTTTTCTATTTGACCCAGTCTTATCTTCTGCTCTAATTAGAGTCGAAGTCTGATAACTTTGGATCGCAATAACTCAGTTTTTATAAAATCTGAGAACATAAACTTCAAACAAAAATAAGGAACATATAATTGACAATCAGTCAAGAAACTTGGAAACAATTTTATTGTTTTTCATATACTTTAATGCAAATAATTGAAATCAATGTTAAACTTTAGAAAAAGCGAGACCTTTCAGTGAACTAGCGGCGAAAATCTTGAGACTTTTTGTCCGCAATTGCGCAGAAAGTTAGATACCTATTGCTGAGACTATCGAACGTTTTGACTGAATTTTTCCGCAACGGCGGGGAAACATCCGCACATGTGCCGCAAAGACTATTTTGTGCAACTTAAGTTTTTCTTCGGTTTACTTTTTGGCTTACTCATTTTTCTAAGCCGCAGCGCGGAAGTTCTGAAGCAATCTTTCGAAACAGCGGAATAAATGATCAAATCCGTCACTGCAAAACTCGCCTTAAACTTCTGAAAAAGCAAAACCTTGTAGTGAACTAACGACGGAAATCTTGAGACTTTTTGTCTGCAATCGCGGAGGTAGTGAGATAAGTGCTTCTGAGAATGTGGAACATTTTCACTAAATTTCTCCGCAACAGCGGGGAAACATCTGTAGGTCTGCCACAAATTGTGCAAACTCTCCAGTGCCCAAAGAGTTAAGAATTTTTCCCTGAAGCATCAGACAAACTGACCAAAGTTTTCCGCAATAGCCGAAGAATTTCTCTAATTGTTCCTCAACGGTAGAAGAACTTAACTCACCACACAGTGGAGAAACTTACAAAATTTCCTCCGCAAATTTCCTCTGAATTAATACAATATACCTGCAAGTGCATCTAGAAGTGTAGATTTCCCAGATCCCGAAGGACCCATCAGAACCATTAGGTTTCCAGGCTCTGCATATCCTGTCAAGCCGTGAAGTAGAGTCTGAGTTTCACTATTGCTAATAGAAACAGTGACACAGAGCTCTTGCCATGTAAACCACGCCGACACGTTTCCAATGTTATTTGTTTATGTCGTTTCCTTCCACAACGTTTGGCTCAGTGGACTCAGACCCCCAGCAACGTGGGGGGCTCTCTTTATGCGACCTTCAATCTATAGAACTCTGTGACCATTGCCAGTATACGCCATTTTAGACAAGACAGGCGGCATTTCAGATCCTCTATTACAACAAAAGTTTTGTTTTAGACCTGAAAGAAAAACCTCGTGATTCCCCAAATATAGAATGCAGTTATCAACTTATAACCCCAAGGCACACATTGCACATCAGTGGAAAAGAGACATAGTGATGTAAGAAAAAACAAGGAATATAGAGAAGAGCAAGAAGTGTATGAGAAAAAACTGATTACTAGGGCAGGTGAGGTAGCCCAGAGGAATGAATTAGGCAACTCAAAGGATAAGGTGGACTTTTTGTCCGCAATCGCGCAGAAAGTTAGATACCTGTTGCTGAGACTATCGAATGTTTTGACTGATTTTTTTCGCAACGGTGGGGAAACATCCGCACATGTGCCGCAAAGACTATTTTGTGCAACTTAATCTTTTCTTCGGTTTACTTTTTGCCTTAATCATTTTTCTAAGCCGCACCGTCGAAGTTCTGAAACAATATTTCTGAAACAGCGGAAGAAATGATCAAATCCGTCGCTGCAAAACTCGCCTTAAACTTCCGAAAAAGCAAAACCTTGTAGTGAACTAACGGCAGAAATCTTGAGACTTTTTGTCCGAAATCGTGGAGGTAGTAAGATAAGTGCTTCTGAGAATGCAGAGCATTTTCACTAAATTTCTCCGCAACAGTGGGGAAACATCTGCAGGTCTGCCGCAAATTGTGAAAACTCTCCCATGCCGAAAGAGTTAAGAAATTTTCCCCGAAGCATCGGAGAAACTGGCCAAATTTTTCCGCAATAGCAGAAGAATTTCGCTAATCGTTCCGCAACAGCGGATGAACTAAACTCACCACACAGCGGAGAAACTTACAAAATTTCCTCCGCAAATTTCCTCTGAGTTAATAGAATATACTTGCAAGTGCATCTAGAAGTGTAGATTTCCCAGATCCTGAAGGACCTGTTATCACCTAAACTGTAGTTACCCTTATGGATGTATCCATTAATGGATGGCAATAGGAAAGGGCAACTCAAAGGTGCAACCACGATCACCTCGACTTCCAATAGATGGTTGTCATGCCAATCGAGGCAACCTTCGCTTTATGTTATCTAGCCCAGACAACAAAGGGGGAGACCCAGATCTACTCCCGACAGGAGAGATCAAACCAAGACACCAAATCAAATTTAAGTATGAGTGAGGTATTGTAAGGTGTATGGTGTATCCTAGACCTAAGGATGAAGTCACAAGATAAGTAAGGGGTTCAATGAGTATAGCTTTGGTTCATTGTGAGTGTGAAAGTGACTTACAGCGTTTGAAATGAGATCCAGGATTAAAGTACTAGTCAATTGTTAGAAATTCCACTGCCTTGGGAACCGTGTCCAATGCAGAGTAGTTTAGGGGTTGAATTGGGGCTAACTAGTACATGTGACAAGCTTGATCATGAGATATTACAACATCACAAGGGTTCAGTCCATCAAACAAGGATCAAACCACAAGTTAATCCAACAATCTAGGAAAGTCAAATTGACTTGGAGAGAGATCAGTGCCTTGGGAATTGGGATAAATGGAGTCAATAAAAGATTAACTTATGTTTGATGACCCCTATGGCATAAGACAAGTGGGATTTTAAAGGTTTGATGGATGGATGTGTCTAGATCAAATAGTTCATGATGTGACCCAAGTGGACCACAATCCCTTAAAACAAGGAATGCTATCCCCAAGGCAAGATTTCACAAAGTGACCTACTAGACTTAGGTTTCAAGGTATGCTTGTTCCAAATCCACCAAAATCCCATGTACCCATGTCCTAGAAGTGGACCAACTCAATCTCCCCAAGAAGTGCGACTTTTCCCAAGGAAGGTTAAAAGTGTGATAAATGGGATCAGGACAAGTCCAATGGCATCCAAACTTTAGATCAAAGTAGTTTAAGCAAGTGACAATATGGATCTAGAATATCAAGGCAATCCAAGGGTTAGATCTTACTAGATATGAGTTTTAAGATACCAAGTGGTCCAAAATGGGGATTAAATCCCTTAAAATGTGGAATAGGGCCCACAAGGTAGAAATTGCCAAAGTAACAGTCCAGGGGTAGGTTTTAGGATATGTAGATTATGATTCAAGAGAAATCTCAACTACCCATGTACCGGATCTAGGGTAACTCACCTTCCCCAAGAAGTGTGACCTCACTTGGAGAAGCTAAGTTGGCTTGGTAAGGGGGTGAAATGAAGGCCAATCCTCACCAAACTATAGATCCGGGATGTCGTAGATACTATAGAGGTGGGTTTTAAATATCTTACCCAAGAAGCCACTAGATATTAGTAGATCTGAAAAAATGTAAAAAAGAGGGTTTTGATTAATTAGGGTTTGAAATATTTTAGACAAGTGGATAGATCATGGAAAGAGATTACCTTGAGATCATACCTGAGTGATGTGAATGAGATGCCTTGTTGTTGAGGAAGACTCCCGCAGAGCTCAAATGAGAGATTGTTGATTTTTCTTGTCGAAATGATGCCCTAGCCCACAAGTGCAACCTCCTCTAATTGTCAATCCAAGGAAAGCGATTTCAATCAGAAAGGCCAAGTATGGAGGAAATACAAGCGAAGTGCAATAGTAACATGAAATAGAAGGTCCTGGGATAGTAATACTCCTTGATACCGACGAAGAAACCCAAAGAAAAAGTAGGGAGAGTCCTCCCCTACCAATACGTACTCCTTAGATGAATTCGGCCTCCACCTGTAGATGCAAAAAGATGGTACAAAAATATGGCAAGACAAGATCTCCAATAACTCGGTGAAAAGGAAGAATCAACGAACGAACACCAAAAACATTCACCACAACACTGGAGATAGATGCAATAATAATTTTCTATTCCAATAATCTAGAGCCACAAGTCCCTTTACAATGAGAAGTTCTCTCCTTTAAATAGGAAGGAGAGGCACCAAAACCCTAACCACTTTTTGAATGAGTGGCTAAGATTAAAAGATCAAAATGTCTAATCAATGGTTGAGATGAGCTCAACAATAAAATACATGGATCACTAATAAAATATAATCATAAGTGGACAAAATCGCCCTAGGAGAGGGGATCCCACCAAATCATGATGACAAAATATAACAACTAGCTCATGGTGGGTCCAAGGGGTAATTTTAGACACCCTTGGTAAATTCCCATAGCACAATAATAATAAAATAGTTATCAAAGTACCAAATCATGCCTCTATGGACAAATCGTGGGCCTTAGGAGGCCTAAGAAATCATCGAAAAATGCCATAAGTGATGGATGTGGGTCCCGATGAAGCTGAAACGACTGGGGGAGGTTGGAAAGACATCCCACTCATCATCACTGATCAACCCATGCCAAAAATTTGCCTCAGTAGCCCAAATCGAATTCCTTTGTAGCCATTTCTACCAATCCTGAACTACCTCAAGAAGCGTGAAACTGCCCAAACAGCCTCCTAGAGTGCCTGCGCTGTCAAGGTGAGGGAACCAGTGTGTCCAGGAGGGGGGTAATATGGTAAAAACAAGTGGCTGGACCACCCCCTCCATCATCAGCACCCTAGGTGAACCAAATAAAATCCATCTCTGCTCTGACAGGGTCTCCGACAGACCAAAACTGCACTAGGACAGCCTACTGAGGCTCAATCATCACTGTAACTGCCCAGAACTAAAAAAATACTGTCTCATTGGACTTAGAAGGTCCAAATATATCCAATATGTGTATTCATACACCATATGTTTCTCTGCATGATCATATAATATATCCAATATACCCGAACAGGTGAAATAATAATAATCTGTAAATGATCAAATAATGCTGAAACCATAAATCATCATCATAAACATGTATCTGATGCATAGAACCATCATGTACATGTACATAGAACATATATCATCTATCTGTGTCATCACAAGGTCCAACCATCTCATGTCCTGTGGTTGACCTTGGTCAAACTAGGTTTGAACAAGTCAATCATGACCAAATATAACTCAGAATATCATCAGAAGCTGCTGCAAAGTGTCAGAGGTTAATGCATGCTTTACAATTCATTCAAATAGCAATTATAACAAGTAGAAATCATTACTAGCGATCTAAATCCAAATATATAGTGTCATTAATTATTACTATGACTCAGACTAGACTTTCAAGACCATACTCACTTCATAGTTGTGATCAATTTGCTAGTGAAGGGTGAAGGCTAAAAGTAGATTGGCTAGGCCAAGGGATGACTGACTGACTCAACATTGTGACACTTTGGATATAGGAAAGGGAATACACACCATAGCATATACTGAATGAGCAACAACACAAGCAATGGCGGTGTCTCACAAATGGATAAGTTGTTCAAAGAGTATTTATTCACCTTTAACAGATGCGCACAATCCATAATACAAATGAGGCCAACAATCTTTTTGATATAACATTTAAGTTCCATTGCTTTTTGGGCCTGAAGTTTCCATAGCCTTTGATCTATGTGTGTTTATAAACACATTGCATAGATTTACATTTATTTGAGGCTTTTTGCTGCAGGTGTGTTTTTAAGGCACGTGTTTACCTGAGCACTTCTAGGTGTGTCACAGACAACTTGTTTACCTAGGTATTTACATTTCACAAAAGATATAACATTTTAGTTCATGTCCATTTTCATTTGGCTTGCCTTTCATTCATGTGTGTTTAGAAACACATTGCATGAATGGGCTTTTCATACAAGATATAACATTTCATTTTCCATACTTTGTATTCATGGCAGCACTAAAAGTTTCAGGTTTAGCTGACACAACTTTAGTGACTAGGGGAACTTCTCAAGGAAATCCAACTCACCATAGGTAAGTTTTGTCACCAACTCAGAGCCGAGACACAATAAACAGGGAAGCTCATCCAACACAGAGGCTATAGTGGGGAAAAAGTCCTCCATGCCACTAGTCAAGTAGTAAGTCAGGGTGATAGACTAAAAGGTAGGTAATGGATGGATGAAGACAATGAATAATGGAGCCAACACTAGCAAGCCAAGGTATGGTGGAATGATCACCTCTATTCTCCCTAAGGAGGGTAAAACCAATGAGTATGAATAGTGAACTTCTAAGTCTGAGTAGGGACAAATAGAATATATATAATAAGATCAACCAGGTCCACATATCTATATGATCGCCAGATCATGACACTAAATGCTAAGACATGCCATAAGAATGAATATAAAAGCAATATAACCACAACACCATGATATACCTGCTGAGTCATATACCTAAATGCTCATCCTCTGAACCATCATCTGTCCTTTGAAACTACTACTGTAACTCTGAGCACTACTGATTGCTTTGTATAAAAGGTATAATAGCTACATCGGTCATCTCTCTGAGTGTCTTGAGACTCAGTCATGGCATGGGGAATATGTACTGTCCAAAATCTGATAGTAATCCACAATAGATGCTCATCTCAGCATCTCAATGTAAGGGAACTGGCTGAATAGTGTACTGGAATCAGAAAAATAATGTATGGTAGCCCGGCTACTATATATGTGATAACATCTGGCTCCGACTGGGACAAGTGCTCTGCTGAAAAGAGCACTTGAGAACCTCAAAATCTTTGGTCCTCGAACACTGCTACTCAAATCCTCGATCAGCACTCTACCATTTTGCTTTCAGCTTTTATTTTATTTTGCACCTATATTTGCATTCACAAACATAAAAAATACCTCATGCAGCATGTATGGGAAAAATATAAAATCAAACTGAAAATGAAATCTATTCTATAGCAGCATTTTAAATACATGAAATATAAATGCAGAAAGTAAATTTAAATCTACTAACATCACTTGCAAAGTTTGAAATTTATTGTGCAAGAAAAGAAAAATGATAGGTACTCAGTTAAACTAGGAGCTTCAAAAGGAGCTTAGGAAAAGACAAACAACAAGTGCTAGACTCGATGGTTGAAAAATTAACTATTGCCCAAGTAGGCTTATTCAGTTCCTACCTACCCTACTCTAACCAGTTAGCACAAATGCTAGGTAAAATCATAAATCCAGTGCAACCATTCATCAAATTGATTAATGATTTTTCTTTGATGTTTTTTAACAAAATAAATCAGGATTAGATTAAAGCTTAGTGAAAAAATCAATACATTCCTGACTTGTTCAAATTTTGAGAAAGCATTGGAATGGTGCAAGATAAAAACATGCAAAGGGGGAGCTTGATTAATGTAAACATCCTCCATCAGAATATTAATTAGATCATAAAAATTGTGCAATTTTTTATTCAAAATGTATGAAGGGAAAAGATGTGATAACAAATTCAACTCCCCTTGTTCCAAATTACTTTCCTCATCTACCTGACCAGGACATTCAATTCTGAAAGATCTAGGAATGATGCACAAACCAAGTACGGATAAATTGTGAAATTAAATTAAGATTGAAATTAGCCCCACTTGTTGTTTAAGGATGGAGAAACGATGAAATTGATCTTTATATACCCCTTCCAACCACCAAGAATATTTAAGAATGTTATTTGTTAAAGATAACTGAAAGGGAAAATAAAACATTGTATCTCCATTTATGCGACAATATTTAGACTCTGGTTTGAAAATTTCAACAGTCAAAGATTGACTAGACCACAAATTCAAAGAAGACTTAGAAAATTGGGATGGGGGGGTGGATTGAAAATTGATTGACCCAAATTTTTGAGGAAAAGGATAGAACTTATAGCGAGCACCCAACCCCAACAATTGAAAAAGACAATCCTGATTAAAAATTGAATTGGGAAAATTATTAACATTGGATGAGTTAAGTGAAGGATTATTTCCAAGCTTCCCATAAACATTAAGATATTGGTTTGTGGATTTGATTAAGGAAAACTATTGATTATTTTGATTCATCAACCCATCCTCATCGTGAGATTTCTCTTCAATTTATTTATCACTATATGACGATAATTTATCAGGAACAACATCGACAAACTGATTAACAACTATTTGATCATTTTCATAAAATTGATCTCTAAAAATAGGATGATCATTGGTTTCTAAAGAAACTTGGTTGTTGTCCCTACTTTCTTCTTCTTCAGTGTCATGGTCAAAAAAATCATCAATTACACAAGGATTATGAAAAGGGATCTCAAAAATATTTTCAAAAGATTCACTAATGGAAGACTCAACCATGGATGCTTCTTGATGGAAATCATTGGAATCATCCTCTTCATCTGAGACTTCTTCAGGTAATGAGGAAAAGACCTCACAAGGATCAATTTTCTCAGGAAAAGAGGAATCACTTTCATAAGGACAGTCATTAGTTAATTCATTATTGGTGTTTTGATCATCTACATCAAATTGATTTTCATCAAGACACTCATTTTCTAATTGTTCTTCCATAGCTTCATTAATGTTTTCTCCCCACTCATTTATTAACAAATCCATAAACATGTCATACCCAGTGATGGATCCTGGGGATAAATGATTAAACCACAGTCGGGCATTCCCTTCTAGGGAAGCACCAAGGGCTCGCATATAGACATCCTCACCATCAGCACCCAGAAATTCCATATGGTCCCAGAGGGCATCCAAATGATTTTTAATAGATGTTTCATTACTTCCATCAAAATGAGGCAACCCCCTGATATATCTATTTGGCATAAGATGAGGTGCCCCATATATTTCTGAAAAATCAAAAGGAGATGGCTTGGGTTTCCTAAAAGTTCTAGTTGCTTGAGCTGGGTGAGGATCATTTACCAAAAGCCTTCGCTGAGGTTGATATTTTCTAATTGGTCCACTTGGGATTTTTGGGGGAAAACTATTAGATGGATGAGGTGAATGATGGGTATCATAAGAATCTTGATATGCAGGTTCATACCCATAATTATTTTGATAATTATCCTCATACCTAAATCTCGAATTTCTTTCAATAAAGTCTTTTAAAATTCTTGAGTCCATTATGAATTATTTAGATTCTTAGTGGATTATATACATGGGTTTGCTTCTCAATAGAGTCACGGGGTGGAGTCACTAGGTGAACCACACAAGTAATTCACCAAAATGAAATGTAAGGATGCAAATGAGCTCGCTCCTCAGCGGAGTCACAATTCGGAGTCTCTAGGTAGAATTTAAACTCTTCTACCAATATATATGTCATTTAAAATGTAGGAGAGAGTGAGTAATGAATCAAGGTAAGCCTCTGCCCTCCCCGGCAACGGTGCCAAAATGTTATCACCTAAACTGTAGTTACCCTTATGGATGTATCCATTAATGGATGGCAGTAGGAAAGGGAAACTCAAAGGTACAACCACGATCACCTTGACTTCCAGTAGATGGTTGTCACGCCAATCAAGGAAACCTTCACTTTATGTTATCTATCCCAGACAACAAAGGGGGAGACCCATATCTACTCCTGAAAGGAGAGATCAAACCAAAACACCAAATCAAAGTTAAGTATGAGTGAGGTATTGTAAGGTGTATGGTGTATCCTAGACCTAAGGATGAAGTCACAAGATAAGTAAGGGGTTCAATGAGTATAGCGTTGGTTCATTGTGAGTGTGAAAGTGACTTACAGCATTTGAAATGAGATCTAGGATTAAAGTACTAGTTAATTGTTAGAAAATCCACTGCCTTGGGAACCGTGTCCAATGCAGAGTAGTTTAGGGGTTGAATTGGGGCTAACTAGTACATGTGACAAGCTTGATCATGAGATATGACAACATCACAAGGGTTCAGTCCATCAAACAAGGATCAAACAACAAGTTAATCCAACAATCTAGGAAAGTCAAATTAACTTGGAGAGAGATTAGTGCCTTGGGAATTGGGATAAATGGAGTCAAGAAAAGATTAACTTATGTTTGATGACCCCTATGGCATAAGACAAGTGGGCTTTTAAAGGTTTGATGGATGGATGTGTCTAGATCAAATAGTTCATGATGTGACCCAAGTGGACCACAATCCCTTAAAACAAGGAATGCTATCCCCAAGGAAAGATTTCATAAAGTGACCTACTAGACTTAGGTTTCAAGGTATACTTGTTCCAAATCCACCAAAATCTCATGTACCCATGTCCTAGAAGTGGACCAACTCAATCTCCCCAAGAAGTGCGACTTTTCCCAAGGAAGGTTAAAAGTGTGATAAATGGGATCAAGACAAGTCCAATGGCATCCAAACTTTAGATCCAAGTAGTTTAAGCAAGTGACAATATGGATCTAGAATATTAAGGCAATCCAAGGGTTAGATCTTACTAGATCTGAGTTTTAAGATACCAAGTGGTCCAAAATGGGGATTAAATCCCTTAAAATGTGGAATAGGACCCACAAGGTAGAAATTTCCAAAGTAACAGTCCAGGGGTAGGTTTTAGGATATGTAGATTATGATTCAAGTGAAATCTCAACTACCCATGTACCGGATCTAGGGTAACTCACCTTCCCCAAGAAGTGCGACCTCACTTGGAGACGCTAAGTTGGCTTGGGAAGGGGGTCAAATGAAGGCCAATCCTCACCAAACTATATATCCGGGATGCCGTGAATACTATAGAGGTGGGTTTTAAATATCTTACCCAAGAAGCCACTAGATCTTAGTAGATCTGAAAAAATGTAAAAATGGGGGTTTTGATTAATTAGGGTTTGAAATATTTTAGACAAGTAGATAGATCATGGAAAGAGATTACCTTGAGATCATACTTGAGTGATGTGAATGAGATGCCTTGTTGTTGAGGAAGACTCCCGCAGAGCTCAAATGAGAGATTGTTGATTTTGCTTGCCGAAATGATGCCCTAGCCCACAAGTGCAACCTCCTCTACTTGTCAATCCAAGAAAAGCGATTTCAATCAGAGAGGCCAAGTATGGAGGAAATACAAGCGAAGTGCAATAGTAACATGAAATAGAAGGTCCTGGGACAGTAATACTCTCTGTTAGCGACGAAGAAATCCAAAGAAAAAGTAGGGAGGGTCCTCCCCTACCAATATGTCCTCCTTAGATGAATTCGGCCTCCACTTGTAGATGCAAAAAGATGGTACAAAAATATGGCAAGATAAGATCTCCAATAACTCGGTGCAAAGGAAGAATCAACGAACGAACACCAAAAACATTCACCACAACACTGGAGATAGATGCAATAATAATTTTCTATTCCAATAATCCAGAGCCACAAGTCCCTTTACAATGAGAAGCTCTCTCCTTTAAATAGGAAGGAGAGGCACCAAAACACTAACCACTTTTTGAATGAGTGGCTAATATTAAAAGATCAAAATGTCTAATCAATGGTTGATATGAGCTCAACAATAAAAGACATGGATCACTAAAAAAATATAATCATAAGTGGACAAAATCGCCCTAGGAGAGGGGATCCCACCAAATCATGATGACAAAATATAACAACTAGCTCATGGTGGGTCCAAGGGGTAATTTTAGACACCCTTGGTCAATCCCCATAGCACAATAATAATAAAATAGTCATCAAAGTACCAAATCGTGCCTCTATGGACAAATCGTGGGCCTTAGGAGGCCTCAGAAATCATCAGAAAATGCCATAAGTGATGGATGTGGGTCTCGATGAAGCTGAAACTGCTGGGGGAGGTTGGGAAGACATCCCACTCATCATCACTGATCAACCCATGCCAAAACTTTGCCTTAGTATCCCAAATTGAATTCCTCTGTAGCCATTTCTACCAATCCTGAACTGCCTCGGGAAGCGTGAAACTGCCCAAACTGCCTCCTGGAGTGCCTGCATTGTCAAGGTGAGGGCACCAGTGTGTTCGGGAGGGGGGTAATATGGTAAAAAACAAGTGGCTGGACCACCCCCTCCATCATCAGCGCCCTAGGTGAACCAAATAAAATCCATCTCTGCTCTGACAGGGTCTCCGACAGACCAAAACTGCACTAGGACAGCCTATTGAGGCTCAATCATCACTGTAACTGCCCATAACTGAAAATAGACCGTCTCATTGGACTCAAAAGGTCCAAATCTATCCAAGATGTGTATTCATACACCATATGTATCTCTGCATGATCATATAATATATCCAATATACCTGGATAGGTGAAATAATAATAATCTGTAAATGATCAAATAATGCTGAAACCATAAATCATCATCATAAACCTGTATCTGATGCATAGAACCATCATGTACATGTACATAGACCATATATCATCTATATGTGTCATCACAAGGTCCAACCATCTCATGTCCTGTGGTTGACCTTGGTCAAACTAGGTTTGTCCAAGTCAATCATGACCAAATATAACTCAGAATATCATCAGAAGCTGCTGCAAAGTGTCAGAGGTTAATGCATGCTTTACAATTAATTCAAATAGCAATTATAACAAGTAGCAATCATTACTGGCGATCTAAATCCAAATATATAGTGTCATTAATTATTACTATGACTTAGACTAGACTTTCAAGACCATACTCACTTCATAGTTGTGATCAATTTGCTAGTGAACGGTGAAGGCTAAAAGTAGATTGGCTAGGCCAAGGGATGACTGATTGACTCAACATCGTGACACTTTGGATATAGGAAAGGGAATACACACCATAGCATATACTGAATGAGCAACAACACAGGCAATGGCGGTGTCTCACAAATGGATAAGTTGTTCAAAGAGTATTTATTCACCTTTAACAGATGCGCACAATCCATAATACAAATGAGGCCAGCAATCTTTTTGATATAACATTTAAGTTCCATTGCTTTTTGGGCCTGAAGTTTCCATAGCCTTTGATCTATGTGTGTTTATAAACACATTGCATAGATTTACATTTATTTGAGGCTTTTTGCTGCAGGTGTGTTTTTAAGGCACTTGTTTACCTGAGCATTTCTAGGTGTGTCATAGATAGCTTGTTTACCTAGGTATTTACATTTCACAAAAGATATAACATTTTAGTTCATGACCATTTTCATTTGGCTTGCCTTTCATTCATGTGTGTTTAGAAACACATTGCATGAATGGGCTTTTCATACAAGATATAACATTTCATTTTCCATACTTTGTATTCATGGCAGCACTAAAAGTTTCAGGTTTAGCTGACACAACTTTAGTGACTAGGGGGACTTCTCAAGGAAATCCAACTCACCATAGGTAAGTTTTGTCACCAACTCAGAGCCGAGACACAATAAACAGGGAAGCTCATCCAACACGGAGGCTATAGTGGGGAAAACGTCCTCCATGCCACTAGTCAAGTAGTAAGCCAGTGTGATAGACTAAAAGGTAGGTAATGGATGGATGAAGACAATGAATAATAGAGCCAACACTAGCAAGCCAAGGTATGGTGGAATGATCACCTCTATTCTCCCTAAGGAGGGTAAAGCCAATGAGTATGAATAGTGAACTTCTAAGTCTGAGTAGGGACAAATAGAATATATATAATAAGATCAACCAGGTCCACATATCTATATGATCTCCAAATCATGACACTAAATGCTAAGACATGCCATAAGAATGAATATAAATGCAATATAACCACAACACCATGATATACCTGCTGAGTCATATACCTGAATGCTCATCCTCTGAACCATCATCTGTCCTTTGAAACTACTGCTGTAACTCAAGGCACTACTGATTGCTCTGTATAAAAGGTATAATAGCTACATTGGTCATCTCTCTGAGTGTCCTGAGACTCAGTCATGGCATGGGGAATATGTACTGTCCAAAATCTAATAGTAATCCAAATAGATGCTCATCTCAGCATCTCAATGTAAGGGAACTGGCTAAATAGTGTACTGGAATCAGAAAAATAATGTATGGTAGCCCGGCTACTATATATGTGATAACAGGACCCATCAGAACCATTAGGTTTCCAGGCTCTGCATATCCTATCAAGCTGTGAAGTAAAGTCTGAGTTTCACTATTGCTAATAGAAACAGTGACAGAGAGCTCTTGCTATGTAAGCCACACCAACACATTTCCAATGTTATTTCTGTCTACGATCTTTAGGTCATAAACTACAGGAAAGCTGTAAACAACTCTCAATTTTTAAGTCTCTTTCCGACCATATAAATCCATCTAACCCGAAGATGAATTAATGAAACAGATGGGAATCCATGAAGAATTAATAGTAGACCTATGAAACCTTGCCAACCATTCCAAGCGCGTCGAGATTCCAGAATTACATCACCTTTCCACGCAACCCTAAAATCTGCGTCTGGTCGCTCCGATTAAGAATTATTCTTTTCTTGGGATTTTCGGATATTCTCATTTCATTCCTACTGAGACTATCCATTCGACTTTGCCAAACCATTCTTTTAATGTGCTGATAACACTATCGTTTCAGCATAAATAGCGAAACTCCGTCTTCATTTCCATAATTCCATTCTCCTCTATCTCCGTGGGCTCGGCCATTAAATTAGCAGCTAAAATTGCACAAGGTTCTCCAACTTCGGAGCATCAGCCATTAAATTAGCAACTATACAATTGCCAAAAGTGTTCAAATCTGCATGAATCACCACTATAATTAGGCCTAATATTCTTAATTAAAAGCCAATTAATCGACTTTAGCTACCGAAATTTTGGTGGGCCTTAACGTGACATGAGTCAGAGTAATCGACTTTAGTTATCAAAATTATTGTGTCTTCACGTGACACGAAATAAATAATAATAATAATAAATAAATAACTTACAAGAAAATTGGTCAAATTTAACGTTATTTTTAAAAGTTTTATTCATTGTACACCAACTAAATGTTAAACTAATCAACTAAAATTTCAAAGGCATGGCAATAACTTCGTTTTCTTCGATTTATTCTTTGCCTTACTCATTTTTCTAAGCTGCACCGTGGAAGTTCTGAAGCAATATTTCCGAAACAGCGGAAGAAATGATCAAATCCGTCGCCGCAAAACTCACCTTAAACTTCCGAAAAAGCAAAACCTTGTAGTGAACTGACGGCGGAAATCTTCAGACTTTTTGTCCACAATCTTGAAGGAAGTAAGATAAGTGCTTTTGAGAGTGCGGAACATTTTCACTAAATTTCTCCGCACTAGCGGGCAAACATCCGCAGGTCTGCCGCAAAGTGTGCAAACTCTCCCGTGTGCAAAGAGTTAAGAATTTTTCCCCGAAGCATCGGAGAAAGTTAGTTACCTGTTGCTGAGACTATCGAACGTTTGACTGGAATTTTCCACAACGACGGGGAAACATCTGCAAATCTGCCGCAAAGGATCTAACGGTCACTAATCACCTAGCTGCCGCATTTAATGCTGCGCAGCTCAGTGGTTAGTCTTCGCCATTTTGTGCAACTTAAGCTTTTCTTCGGTTTACTTTTTGCCTTACTCATTTTTATAAGGCGCACTGCGGAAGTTCTGAAGCAATATTTTCGAAACAGTGGAACAAATGATCAAATCCATCGCTGCAAAACTCTCCGCAACAGCGGGAAAACATCCATAGGTCTGCCGCAAATTGTGCAAACTCTCCCGTGCTCAAAGAATTAAGAATTTTTCCCTGAACAATCGGAGAAACTGGCCAAAGTTTTCCGCAATAGCGGAAGAATTTTGCTAATGGTTCCGCAACGACGGATGGACTTAACTCACCACACAACGGAGAAACTTACGAAATTTCATCCACAAATGCAAACAAACCTTCTTAAATCCTTCCGATATGCATTTCCACGCTTTTCAAATGGATAAACTCAGATAACTTCTCCGAATTACCAGCCCATCTCAGTGATCTCTTCCGCAACCGCAGAGCACTTGATCTTGTTCTCCCGTTTTCGACAGTTGCATTTTATACAAAAAGTTTTGATTTGACTTTGTCCATATGGCTTCATTAGTGTCGTTTTAATTTCGTGCCTACCCTATTAATGGTTCGCCCGTGTGAAATCCTTTATATGGGGTATGAACCCCGTTAGAATTTTGACAATTTCTATTCACTTGAAGGCTTTCTCCATTTCCAACGAGTTTCGATGCACTTGCTCCAGCATTACCAGCTCCGTTGCAGCAATCTCTAGTTCCATTCTAACAGGTTAGTACATCACAAATCCTCGTACACTCAATCTTTACAAGTTGTATATCTCAAGCCTTTGATGTGCGTGGCTTACAAGTTTCAGAGGTTTGCATCTTAATAGGTTTATATGCATTTTTATAGCTACATATGTAATCTTGAATATAAAAAATCTGATACTATTTATAAAAAGATAAAATATCTTAGGAAATTGAGAGTTCTACGGTAAAACAAGGTTACATATGTCATGTAATAAGCATACCTCCGAGTAAATGTTGTGCAGCATGGCTGTAGTTGAGACAAACGGATACTACCTAGAGCCCTTTGTTGTTCAGGACCTCAACTTATATGCAGGAGAAACTTATTTAGTGCTGATAAAACAAAATCAAAACGCTTCCAGAAATTACTGGGCAAGCTCATCACACCAGGAGGGCAACTAGACGTGCCATCTTAAGATATCTTCCAAATTCTCCGTCCATGCTGTGTCACTCCATGTATCTGAAAGGCCCGCTTTAGAATGATACTGCTTCCACCAAAAATCAGGCCAGGCTAGACCAGGGTACCTGATTCCTCCTCCCCTCAGACCAGCGCTTCTGAACATAGGACAAAATCAATGCTTACACCAGTTGGGAAATTAACAATTAGCTGTATTTTGTGAAATAGATGCACCCACTAGTGGGTTATATATGCTTGTCCTCTCGTACAAAAGGCATCACGAATTTATTTTGGCGTGTGAGTCCTCTAATAAAGGGAAAAAGGGCAATAATACTACATAAACCTAAATATTTTCATAAAATTCTTATGGGCAGAGGTATTTGAATCAATTTGTTGTGTGCTCTGTTAGAGGGGACGATCGTCTAACTCCCCATGAAAGGAGGTATATTTTAATTCCGTGTTTATTTTAAACTTGTTGTTCTTACCAGCTGAATCAATCATCTCAACGGAACCATCATATTCAATTTTGAGTGCGGAGAGCTTCTCAGAAGAATTGTTGTAAATTTGATTTTGGAGCCTATACGTTTTCGCTGAAACTGAACTATCAAATATTTCAATGCCCTAACGACTTTAATATCAAAAAAATTGTGTCACACATTTCTTCGAAAAAGTTATGGGGCAGTGAGTTCCATTGATTTTAAAACTATGAGGACAAAGTTAAAAAAAATTGGTCATTTTGGTTTTACAAACTCCCCAAAGTTTTCTGCAATAGCGGAAGAATGTGGGCAACAATTCCGCAACCGCGGATAGAATATAAATTCTTTCTCGATGGCCCACTTCTTTTTTAAATATTGGAACTCACCATACATGGAAAGAACTTACCAAATTCCCTCCGCACCTCTGAACGGACTTGTCTAAATCCTTCCGATACGCGTTTCCACGCTTTTCAAACGGATAAATTCAGATAACTTCTCCGAATTAGCGAGCCATCTCAGTGATCTCATCCGGAACAACGGAGCACTTTACCTTGTTTTCCCCTTTTCGACCGTCACATTTAATACGAAAAGTTACGCAGCAATGCATAGACATTAATTACCGTCGCCCAGTAAGATCTTCTGAAACTGCAATGGATACTTATGTCATAGTTTCTGTCATCTAAATTTTTAGATTTTCCATTGTGGTCGATAATTAACACTTTGTTTGACCTGGGTTTAGTTGGAGTATAATTAACACTTTGTTCAACCATTTGTTTTTGTTGTTTCTACAAGTGATTGAAATCACCCAAAAAAAATTTAAATGTAGGACAAAGCATCAGAGACAGGGTCCTGAATTACTCCAGCAATGCATATGCTAAAGGTTTTTGATACTCACCTATTATCTGTTAAGCTTTCCTGTTAAGGTTTAGCAATTTTGCATTGATAGCTAGGAATTTGGCTATCCCGGCCATGAATAATCCTATTCCCATGTCTCTTGTAGTCCTTCTAGGTCTACCTATATGTAAATGACATGTATTGGAGAGACAAGAAGATTTATGTGCATGGACTCATGGAATGCAGTGAGAATCCAGATCCAATTTCATTGGCATTAACTTCTGAAACTACAAGGTATGCTTCTGTCATTCATCCAAATTTCATGGATGTACGTCATCCACTCCAGTACCGAGTTTGAAACCCATCTCCATAGTTTCCTTCCATGAAATATTGACATTAGTTTGTTCAGAGCTTGTGAATCCCATCGCTTTCATTCTTCCATTATTCCAACGCTTTGTGCAGGATGCAAATACAGAGTGTGAACATATGTACTGTCAATGTCCCTCATTGTGAAATTATGAGCAACAATAGAAAACTGCAAAGGGATGCTACTTTGTCTAGATTGAGCTGTAGAAGAAGGTATGCGACCCTAGAATAGCAATTTCGAGCTTCCAATTCCTTTTCTAGCTAGTTGCGGTGAGAATTGGGGAGCTAAGTATGAATATATATTTGGGGTTGTAATATTCTCAACTAGTTCGGCAGCAATGGTGTGTGTGTTTAGCCATCCTTAGGTATATTCTGTATAAGTTGTCATTGCCTCGTCTGCTTGCTAAGACATATTGCCATTCTCTTGCTTTAGGATTTATTAGTCATCAACGATCAACAATTATAACTTTTCCTCCATCTAGAATGTGTGGGACTTTATAATATAGTCGCATGAAACTTTATGGTGAGCATGTGAGCATACATGAAGATTGATGTAAATACGTGTCTATGACAGATTTATATTGACAGGAAACGTTGTGTATTGCAAAAAAAACATTGTTGCTGGGAGTTGCAATACTAAAACCTTGGTAATCAACACATTTAATAGTGCATAAATGCTTGGAGTGTTAGATAAGTGAATTAAATCATTGATTCATATTGCTCAATGGGCAGGTACTGATATGTCTAGGGTTTATGTCCTCATAGGAATACGTTGAGGCAAATTAATGGATTTTTACTAGTTCCCTACCTTTCTTTGGGACAAGATGTTCGAAAGTGCACTAGTCATTGGCGCTACAATGAGCGCAATTGTTGAACCTTTAAATTTTAAGTCTATGATTATGTTTCATAAATGAGCCTTAAAGCTATTATCTTAAAACTATTTCCCATAATGGACGTTTGATAATCGTTTCTTACTTAGTAGGTTAAGTTTCAAGATAGTGTAAGTGTCGGAGCCTGGAAATAGATGTCAATTGGATAACTTGTTCACCTGTTTTCTGCCATTGGCAATATTACTTTTTTTCCTTGGTTTTGCTTTATAACAAGTTACTATCATGTCAAACTCATGCCATAGACATCACTTTGTTAGTTTCAGGAATCCATTGCTTATTATGAAAAGCACAGGATTATTAAAAGATGTATGAAATGAACGTCTGAAATATTGTTCATTGAAAAAACTATAACCATTTGAAATTCATAAAAGTTTTCCGTTGGCATTTGAATATTACCACCATGAATAACATTATAGTTTTGATTACTGATATTGTGTCATATGTTCTTATCCATGCACTAACTACTGTATACCGATTACTGAACAGGAGATTCAAAATGCCTAAGGGTGTTAAAAGAAAGGCAAAGACAGCTAATAACAATGCAAGAATGGAACCTAGATTCCAAGATACAACATGCACCACAGGCGTACCTCTAGAAATAAAATGGGGAGACATTTACCGCATGGTGAGAGATCAGGATTTCCCTGAGGCCCTTATTGAAGAAGAATGCCTATACCAGAACATTAGGAATTCCTGTATATCCAAAGCATCTACACGTCCAGAGCTCTTCCCATGTTCAGAAGTAATTGGATGGATTTTGCAGCATGCAAATGCTGACACTAGAGTTCTAACAGACAGCAAAGGAATAGCATTTGCTTCATTCCACCCATCTTACATCTCAACAGCTTACAAGTTTCCCAAGCCTCAGCAACGGCTTAATGATGCATGGCTAGAAGCGGTCAAGATGGACAACCTAGAGATAGCTAAGAGGTTGCTGATCGTAGGCAAACAGATAAGGCAAAAGGATAGTGAAGAGTATGAGGTTCAGAACCTCAAACCCCATTTTAGACTAATCACTCTCATGCTAAGCAGAATCTTCGGAAGGCTTGATGGCACAATGTTTATGCTCCAATGGATACCTATCATACACTATGTGGCATTCAATGGAACAATCTTCAACTGGGCTGATATCCTCTCCAACAGCCTGGCATCATCCATAATCACTGCATAAGAAGGATTAATAGAAAGAAAGGCAGAGTGTTATATGGGATCTTACATGATAGATTGCATTGTGGCAAAATGCCCCTTTCCTAGGCTGGAATGCATATGGAACTCACTTGACAACTCAGTGTTCATCGCCTACAAATTTTTTTGGGCTCAGCATTACAAAAGGCATTACAAACTCATTTGTGAAGAATTCATCATGCCTTTATATGAGTTAATGTTCAACAAAGAACCCAACTGCCTATCTGAGAATGCTATGCAAGTTTTAGAGAAATATGGTGATTTTTATTTTTCACCAGAAGGTACCTATATAAGAATGTACGGAGGTTCCAAAACCCCGTATATCCTACCTAGGTATGCTACAGATTATATAGTCCATAAAGAAATGGTGAGACAAGTATTCATTAATGGAATTGGTAATGCTTTGTACAAGGCAAAGAAGGCCTCCTTCCCGCCTTTACCATTTTATGTTGGCGCTGACAGATTTTCAAAAATAACAACAACAGAAGAATTTGTTGCTGAACTGAAAAGCTTCCATTTTGGGGAAATAATTTTCCACAGAAATGATCGGCAAGGTAAAGCTGCAGAGCATTGCAAGGAAATTGGTACCCCCTCTTTTATGATAGAGACGAGGAACCATATAGAGGAATTAGCAATTTTTCTGGGCTCCAAACTTGTCAACTTGGTAAAGGAGGAGCTGCCTCAAGCTCTAATGTTATTGCAAAACTAGATCAGCAGCAAGAAAAGAGTGCCTTGAAAACTGTTGAGTCTCTCTCTAAAGAAGAACAAAGGTCCAAAGAGAAAGCTATGAAAATTCAAGAGGAAGCTGAAAAGAACATCAAAGCAAAAGAAGATAAACTTTTGGAAGAAAAGACCTTAAAAGACCAAGCACATGAAGCTGAAGCTATCAGGGTTCAAGAAGTAGAGAAAACCAGATTGGCAAGAATCGCCAAGCAGGAAGAAGAGGAGAAACTAAGAAGAGAGCAGGAGGAGGAAGCACTAAGAAAAACAGAAGAAGAAACAAAGCAAGAAAAGCATACTAGTCCTCAAAGCCTAAATATTCAAGACCTTGATATTAATGTCTTCATTGAGGAGCTTCCACTGGTGGCCTTCACACCATCCAGGGGTAGTATAGTATCTACATGGGATAGATTTTCCTTTAACAGGAAAAGGAAATCTATCATCAAAGAAACAATTACTAGTGTCAAAAGGCCTTTTAAACCTGATATAGTCACCAGGCATGAAACCACCATCATGCAGGGAACTCAGAACGATCCTGAGCTCATGGCATCAATCTCTGTAGCATCTGTTATGGCAACAACAGATAATGTAAATATTTTGGGAGACGAATTGAAATAGGAGAAAGAGAAAACTCGGCAATTACAGGAGGCTTTGGTTAAAGAAAAGAATTACACAAATTTGTTGATTGAGAAAAATGATGCTCTAATGACTCAGAAAGAGAGCTTAAATATAGAACTTCAACAACTGGACACTGATAGGAGAGCCCTAGCAATGCAAGCAAGAGCACTAGAAATAGTGAAAGGAGAACTTGAGGATAAAAACTTAAAGCTAGAAGAAGGAAGAGAATCGCTGGAACTACAATTGCAACAAGCTACCAGTAAGGTAGTAGATATGCATCCCTTTCATGAGCAAGCTTGTGAGTTAACAAGAGAAATCTACGGTGTACAACAACTTATAATAGAAGAGATTTGAAAACTTAAGACAACCAAGGCTAAAATTGTAGAGATTGCCAAAGAAGCCACTAGACGCAAGAGAAAGTACGTGCGAATTATCGATGATATCCAGAAACAGATGCAGTGGAGAGAAGGGAAGTTCAGTTTCCCAGCAAATCTTTCGTTTAAATCCATATCTGGCTTCAATTTAGATATACGCCTTTTAGGTTTCTACAAAGAATACAGAATAAAGTTGAGAGACATGTGCGTCGCTACCATTGAACAATGCAACAACCTGTACCTTCAGATGCAGATGGCACAAGAAAAATGCTTAATGAAGATGCCACAGACTATAGAGAACTTTCCAGAGAGCTCACTACGTTTAGCTAAGCTAAAGGACGGGTTAGATGCAGAAATAGAGTACATCAAGAAATTTGATACATTGACCGCTGAAGATCTTGACTACTGGATTGGTCAGGCCACTGTTCACAAATACATCTTAGAAGAAAGACTCCGGGTCGCTAAGATAGAACTTTTGAATATGGAAGAAGATCTCACCAAACATGAAGTCTCACTAAAGACAATGCTTCCTCTTTCCGCCAAAAATGCCATTAAGGAAAATATTGCTTGGGCAAACCACATAGAGAACGCAAGTAGGGCATCAACATCGAACCAAATTCCAGCCTCATAAAATGCTCCAGTAGTTGCAGTAACTCAAGTCTCAGTGGAAATACACACAGCTTCAGAAACACCTGAATTAATGCATGCGCCAGCCACAGGATAACTCACATTTGCTCACATCCGTTCATTAAAGTCAGCTTGTGTCCTTGATTTTGTTTTATGTATACTATTAAGACATTAAAAAGGCATTTGGATTTTAACTCCCTTTCCTTTTTTGTAAACTTGATTTTGGATATTTACCCCTTTTATAAAATTAGCGCTACAAGACAAATTAAAAGAATCTGAACAGTTAGCATTTTGTAAAGCTATATATAGCTAACTAGAACTAGAAAGAACGGACTTTTGACGAGTGGAATAATTTATTTGATGTTTGAGAACTACTTCAGCTACAGTGATGAACAAACAATTTTGGCTTGTGAGCTGATGAATGTTTGTCAAACTATTTCAGCAATTTTCATCTGTATGCAGTGAGATCTTTCCTGACGTATGTGAATTACTTCGATGTCGTGAATGATTTCATGTCCTTTGCAAAACTCTTGTATCTTATGAGTAATCGAATACTGTTTCTAAAATCAGAATTATCTTTGTTACCAGCATAGATCCATCTTAAACCTATATCTATCAAGCACCGAGAGGGATACAATTTCTTGAGGTGTATTTATTTTTTTAAATTTAAACTCAAGAAATTTAATCTCTCTTGATTGATAGATCTGGGTTTAAGTTTTAAGTTTTTATTTTATAAACGAACATCTATTTTTTTATAAACGAGCATCTATTTTTTAATTATTTTTCGTAATATTTTATTTTATGAGCCGACATGGATTTTTTAAAATACTTTCCATAATTTTTTATTTTATGAGTCGACATGAATTTTTTTAATTATGTTTTAACTAAAAAAACCTTTTTACTTTTTAACCGATAATAAGGACAAACATGTAACGTTACAACATCTCCCCCATACTTGGCTGCAGAGCACCTCGTTTCGCTCGGTGCAATCACTTACATTCAACTAAAAATGCATTTGTTGATTTAATGCGCATCTCATGGGAAGAACTTTTGTCCAAACTTGGAAAAAAAATGTCAACTTGCACCTTCTCAGTTCTTAACTTAGCTAATTGCTTGACCCTTATCAAATTTCATTAGTATACTTAGGGCTCTGGGATACGTAGGCACCTCCCTACGTATCCCATAGTTCAATTACAATTGAATAAAGTCATCTTGAAACAATTTCATTATGTCATCCACTACCATGCTCAGTTCATCAACATTACCTAAAATACCATTTGGCAGGGGCTTAGCTACACCGTAGCTATTTCCCTTGTTAATATATTTAACCGATTACTTGTATAATATATTTAATTATTTAAAATTCATAACTCTCATGAAAATGAAACTTGGATCAACCACGAAAAGTTCATCAATAATCTCAAACCATTTAAATACTATTATTAAATTTAATGTAATTTTAAAAATTATTCGTTCACTACGTGGCGGGTCTTAGATGAGGGAGGTCGAACCTTCATCCTTGAGTGGATGACCATCTACTACGTAAAGTTTTTATGTAAGGCTCCTACGGTGGGCTTATATTTTAAATAAATATTATTATTATATTTTTAAATTAAGTTGAATTACTAATATTTATATTTATTTATTATATTATTAAAAAAAATATTTGTGGGCTTATATTTTAAATAAATATTATTATTATATTTTTAAAATAAGTTTGAATTACTAATATTTATATTTATTTATTATATTATTAAAAAAAATATTTGTAGAGGTTAATAAATGAAGATTAAAGATTTGTTTTATTATGTTATTAAAAAAATTATTTGTAGAGGTTAATAAATGAAGATTTAAAAAGGGGACATGATAGCAACAAGGAATCATAACTTGATCCATTGGAGCTCTAATCGGAAGGACCGTCTTTGCGCTAGGGTTTTCTGAAGACGGTCGTCTCGTGCCCGTGTGACAGTCTTGCGCTGGCCACCGACAGCCTGGTGCTCTCAAGAGAATGGCAACCAGCTATCTCTCTATCGCTCGCACCTCTTGTTCGCCTCCAATCGAGGATTCGATCCCGGTCTCGCTCTTCCAAGGGGGAAAGGCATCCTGCGGCCAACCGTCCTTGATTGTTCAGGAAATACCAGCGCCCTCCATTGCGGTGGTAGAGGAATCTCTGGTTGAAGCTCGGAATTTCGCAGAGTCAGCTTTGGTTTGTCGCTTCAATGGGTTCTGGCCTCGCCTAGTTGATCTCCATAAGTGAATTTCTAAGGTATGGAAACCCCTTGTTTCTGATGAAATTTCTATTTACCCCTTTGCTCGGGGTTTTTTTTTTGTAGATTTCCATTCGCCTGAGGCAAAACAGATCATTTTAGATTCTGGTCTGTGGTTTTGGGGAAGTTCAGAACTCTTTATGAAACCCTAGAGCCCTCTTTTTGACCCAACTACTGACCAGATCTCAACTGCTCCAGTTTGGGTACGACTTCCAAATTTGCCCTTGCATCTTTGGAACTCTGCCTCGCTTGAATCCATTGGCAATGCGTTGGGATCCTTCTACGATAGAAGCCTAGAAACAAAGGATTACATAAAAACTACCTTTGCTCGCATCTGTGTGGAAATGGATTTCAACAATGACTTTCCTATTGAGATCCACTTGACCAGCAAGGATTATGTGGGGGTGCAAAAGCTAGATTATGAAAATATGATGTTCAGATGCAGATCTTGCTTTGCAACTGGACATCTTGTCAAAGATTGCCCAAAAGTCTCTCAGATCCCCAAATCCAAAAAGTTTCATTGCAAATCTACTTGGTGGGATGGAGCAAACTCCGAGCATTATATAGTAAGAAGAAATGAAGATCTATCCAAAGAGGCTCCATCACAAGATAAGGAATCTCCTCCGACTAAAAAGGGGACACTCTAGAAGAACAAAGGATCCCCGCCATCGACAAGAATCCACCTGTAGCTCCACGGGATAGTGTAATCCAATAGATGGACCCGAAAAGTCCAGCTCCCCAGGATGCACCCGAAGGTGCAGTGCCCATTCTCAAAGTTTATGTTGAGCCATTAGATTGGACCAAAGTCGGCAAAAAGAAAAAAAGGAGCTTCACCTTCTTTGAAGCCAAAAGAAAATTTAGTTTCTCCAAGAAAAACAAGAAGCCATCAAACTCCAAATCGTTAATCTCTGGATTGCATCGAGATTTGTATGTAAGAAGTAGGACAATGACAATTTTGGTCTTGCTAGTAGTAGATGTAGCCCAGAAATTCCTTTGGACAGTAAGACAAGTCATGTTCTTTCTGTATTTCCATCTTGGGCACTTTGTAAGGAGATACAATCTCCATAGAATAGGAAAGTATCAGGATAAGTATAGACTGGCTGAAGATGAACAAGGAGTCATGGACGTAGTCCTCCCTTGGGATCAGTCTGTCTTCAGAACTCTGTAATCTTTGATTTTTATTTTTTTTATAAAAGCTTCTTAACCGTTTTTGTTAAAATAAAAAATTAAAAAAAAATGAACATTTAAAGATTTCGTGAGATGATGATGATTGTTATTAATTTGTACATTCACATCAACTTTGATTTATTAAACCTTTTAAAAAATTAAGGAAGCACTTGTTTTTATTTAAAATTTTATTCATATGCTTGAAAATATTTAAGAGAAGCCTTCATAAATTATTATAGTTGTGACAAGTTAAAAGGTTACAAAGGTCATTTTTGTAGCAAATGTTTTGAAATTGTGAGTTTATGAGAGTTTCTTCTTATCTTAATTTTCTATTATCCTATAAATTCTTATCGCACCACAACTTAATCTTAAATTTAGATGTAATAATATTTTTAATATTGTCACTATTATGCAAAGTGATCGACTTCCCAATGATTTAACCATGACTTGGCATCTTTATGCCAACCTCACTTAAGTTGCATTCACTGTCCAAATTTTCAAGCAATCTCAGGGAGCCTCTCATCTTCCATGTTGTTTATCTTGTTCTCGTACATTAGGTACCTAGTCATACTCATGCCCTCACTGAGAGATATATTCGCTTATATGAGGATAGGATAGGGTGTATTTCTTTTAATGTTAAGATTATATGTTATAAAATGCTTTTGGATTTGCTCCATCTTTCTCCATGATGCTGCAACCTCAAAATTCACATTCATATAAGATAACAAGTGAAAAGAGTCTCAAAGAAAGGTTTCTTATTATCCTAAAGCCAAAAGTGTGCTAACTTTACAATTATTTTCATGTCCATAATAACCTTTCCACCCTCTCTTAATAATTTTCTCAATGTTGTAGCTCCAAATTTAAGCTTGTGATGAAGATTCTGAGATATTTGTATGAATTCATTTCCACCAAAGTATTATTGTCATACATGAAATTAGCATATTGAAAAATGTATTTTAATATAAATGATGTGCAATTGTAATATAATTATAATTTATAAAATTAATATTAATGATGTGTATTTGTAATATTTATTTCATATTTTCTTATAAAATTTCTATTATCAATATAACTTGAATATAAATATACAAAAAATTATAATAATAAAAAAGGGGGAACAAAGCATGTCCATGGATAGCTTGATTGAGCCTAATGGTCAAGAACATGTGTTTCCTCCGAAGAGGTCATAGGTTCAAATCTAAAAGGGGGTGGGTATTTACTCCTCCGTAAACTTTATGATGATCCCTTTGAGGGATCGAAACGTCGAGACTAAAAATATTGTGACGCGGATCCAGGATATCCTAAACCTGTGAAAAGATGACCTATTCTCATTATTATAACAACATTTTTTATACAAAAAATGATCCTGCAGTTACCCCTCATAAAGGAAAATAGAGCAAACTGAGGGTTGCAACTCAGGAGTTTGATAAATTTGATTTCATATTATAGTCATCCAATGGACTCCATGAGGCTATGCTTAGTAGTGAACACGTAGTGACCCAACAATATTAAAGATTTAACCAAAAAAGAATAACTAACATAAAACTAAGAGTCATTTATATCTAAGCAAACTGACAGAGACCGACTATGAGAAGAACCTGCAACAATTTATTGATAAAAATGCACAATATATGAGATCACAGAATATTTTATTGATCGCAGGCCACTTCGAGGGGGCAACCTCCTTTGAGCAAGCTCAATACAAATAACTTCACGGTGCCTTCATTGACCTCAACACACACTTATATACTAATTCTAGGCACCAATACTATGGGTCAAAACCATGGGCCAATACAAACTATGGATAAACAAATACTACGGGCATATGTGCCCAACAACAATAACAAAGCATATGTGCCCAACAACAATAACACACACTATGGATCAACAAATACTACGGGACGTCTTACAAAGCATATGCATCCAACAAAAATATACTAACAAAGTAAAGACATGGATTCCTAACATCCCCTCCCCCTTAGAAAAAGCTTTGTCCTCAAAGCTTTAGATGTGAAAATTGTTGCTGAATCTGAAGGAGTGGTTCCCATGTAGCATCCTCTGGTTGCATTCTGTGCCATTGAATTATGACCTCTGTGATAGAGTGAGAGCGAAGCTTACGAGTGCACTTATTGAGGACGGCCTTCGGCTCCAAAAGGATGGATCCTTCATTATCCAGTTCTGGTAAAACAGTTTGTCCTCTGATGTTGGTGCCAAGAACTTTCTTTAGACAAGAGACATGAAATACTGGATGAATGCGGGAAGAAGGAGGAAGTTCCAATTTATAAGCAACGGACCCAATCTTCTGAAGAATCCTATATGGCCCATAGAACTTTTGAGCGAGCTTATGACGCCCTTTGAGTTTCAAGGAGGATTGCTTGTAAGGATGGATACGAAAAAAAACCATGTCACCTGCTTCAAAAGTGTGCTCAGAACGGTGTTGATTGGCTTGTTGCTTCATGCGATTTCTTGCCATGTGAAGATTTTCCCGTAAAATGCGAAGAATCTGATCGCGGTTGCGAAGGACCGTGTCAACTGCCTGAATTGGTGAACTGCTGGGGGTGTATGGAAGAAGAGTTGGTGGAGCCTGACCATAAACTGCTTCATATGGGGTCATTTTAGAGGTAGTGTGGTAAGAGGTATTGTACCACCATTCAGCGAGAGGGAGCCACTTTTCCCACTGATGTTGTTGTTCAGAGGTGAAGCAACGAAGATAAGTTTCCAAGCATTTATTGATAATTTCAGTCTGACCATCTGTTTGTGGGTGATACCCTGAACTCATCTTCAGTTTGGTGCCAGTGTGGCGAAATAGTTCTGTCCAAAAATGACTGGTGAAATTCGCATCACGATCCGAGACAATGGATGAAGGGATTCCATGAAGACGAAAGATCTGGTACAGGAAAATTTGAGCGACTAAGGAGGCTGTATAGGGATGGATGAGAGCACAAAAATGACTATATTTGGAGGCGATCAACCACAACCAAAATCACTGTCTTCCCTCCAAATTTAGGGAGACCTTCAATGAAATCCATAGAAATATCTGTCCAAATCCGTGTAGGTATGGGCAAGGGTTCGAGCAATCCCGAAAGGAGTGTCGTTTCACCCTTATTGCATTGGAAGGTATCACATTCAACCACCATCTGTTGAATTGTCCTTTTCAGCCCTGCCAAAAGAAGTTACCTTGTGCCCTCTCATACGTTTCGAGGAACTTAGAGTGCCCTGCCGATGGAGAAGCATGGAGTTCATAGAAGACAACCTGTTGAAGATCTATGCTCTGGGGAAGCACCAAACGACCCTTGTATCTCAGGGAAGCACCATCCCAAGAGTAATGTGGTACAACAGAAGGGTTGGTGGCCAAGCGTTGGATGATTTGAGATAATGAAGAGTCATTAACATAGCCCTGTTGAACAGATTGCAACCAATTTGGAACAGGCATAGAAATGGCTGAAAGAGAACCTTGGTCATCAAATGTGCGAGAAAGAGCATCCGCCACAATATTGTCCTTACCCTTCTTGTAAGTGATCTCATAGTCATAACCCATGAGTTTGCTAACCCATTTTTGTTGTGCTAGGGAGGATACATGTTGTTCCAGGAAATATTTAGACTCTGGTGATCAGTCTTGATGCACAAATGATTCCCTAATAGGTATGGTCACCACTTCTATACTGCATGCAAAATAGCCATCATTTCCTTCTCATATGTAGAGGCAGCTAAATTCTTACCTGAAAGGGCTTTGCTGGTGAACGCAATGGGCTGTTCATCTTGAAGGAGAACAACACCAAGTCCATTTCCGCAAGTATCACTCTCAATAGTGAAGGGCTTGGAAAAATCGGGCATAGCTAGAATAGGTGTAGTACACATAGCTTACTTCAGTTGGTCAAATGCACACTCAGTAGCATGTGTCCATGTAAAAGAATCCTTTTTCAATAGAGCAGTTAATGGAGCTGCAATCTTCCCATAATCCTTGACAAACTTGCGGTAGTATCCATTCAACCCCAAAAAACCACAAAGGCTCTTGAGTGTCTGAGGATGCGGCCAATTGTTCATGGTAGCGATTTTGGCAGGATCCATGCGAACCCCTTGTGCTGAGATAATGTGCCCGAGATACTCGACTTCCTTCTATCCAAAAACACATTTAGACTGTTTGGTGTGGAGATGATGGTCAGAGAAAAGTTGCATTACAAGATCTAGATGTTGGAGATGTTCAACCCATGTTTTACTGTAGATGAGGATATCATCAAAGAATACCAGAATGAATTTCCGCAAGTAGGGCCGGAATATTTTATTCATCAAGGCCTGGAATGTGGAAGGAGCATTAGTGAGGCCAAAGGGCATGACCAAAAAATCATAGTGACCATCATGTGTGCGGAAAGCTATTTTAGGGATATCATCCTCATGAACTCGTATTTGATGATACCCAGAACGAAGATCCAACTTGGAGAAAAATTGAGCACCATGAAGCTCATCAACAACAGGAATTGGAAACTTATCCTTGATGGTGAGGTGATTAAGTGCTTGTAAGTCAATGCAGAGGCGCCATGACCCATCTTTTTTGCAGACAAGAAGAACTAGAGAAGAAAAGGAACTAGTGCTTGGGCGAATAATACCTTGCTTCTGTAAGTCCTGCACGAGCATTTCAATCTCTGTTTTTTGGTGAAATGGGTAGTGATAGGGCCTGATGTTGGGAGGAACGCTTCCAGGAAGGAGCTGAATACGATGGTCCTCTGGCCTTGAAGGTGGCATTCCCACTGGTTCAACAAAGACACCTGTATATCGATCCATAATTTGTTGTAGATCCAAAGGAGTAGTGGAGACCGCTGATGGTTGCATCTGAATGGAATGGATCTGAGCGATGACACCATGTGAATTCTTCTTAAGGATTTTTTCCATGTGATGTGAACTGATGACACTGAGAGACCCTGGTTGTAAGCCTGTCAATGTGTGTTTTTTTTCCATTGGGGGAAAACTGCATCCAAAGTTCAGCAAAATCCCATAAGATGGGGCCAAGTGTGCGTAGCCATTGACCACCCAAAACCACATCACATCCGCCTAAGGTTAAGGCAAACATGTTAGAGCGCAGGGTATAATCTCCCATAGAGATACACACATTACGACACTTCCCTTTGCAAGGTAAGGTGCCCCCATTGGAAACCATGACTTCAAAGTTAGAGCAAGGATGGATAAGACAATCATCATGTTTGGCGATTCGAGGATCAATGAAATTATGAGTGCTACCAGAATCAATGAGTATTGTAAGAGGAAGCTTCTTGAAGTAACCCCTGACTCGCATTGTTTGGGGGGTGGTGATTCCAGCTAAAGCATGGAGAGATATCTCTGGCTGGTCATCTTGAGACAGAGGGTCAATAGGCGGCTCTTGAATGTCGTTCTGAGCATCCATTGTATCTGGAGCTTGTTCACCAATTTCAGAGGCAAGCAGAGAATCCACATCCAAGAGATAGAGCTTTTGCTGAACACATCTATGTCCCCGAGTGAATTTCTCATCAGAATTATAACAAATCCCTTTTTCTCTGCGTGCCTGCATCTCTTTTTCAGACAAATGCTTGATAGGAATTGGTCGAGGAGCTGGCAGGATGGGAGGTCGTTGAGAACCCATATTTCAGAAGGGAATAAAAGTGGGGTTGGAGCGCTGTTGGGATGCAATCTTGTCTTCTACCAACTTAGCCAACCCTAGGGCTTCCATCATTGTGTTGGGACAGAACATTTTGACCTTAGAGTGGATTGCATCCTTTAGACCACTGACAAAACAACTCCGGAGAAGTCATCAGACAATCCTTCGGTGTGGTTGGATAGTTTCTCAAATTCGTTTTGATACTCTCTCACAGTGCCAATTTGGCGAAGTTTAGTGAGGGCTCCTATGAAGTCATCAAAAGCACTAGGACCAAATCGTTGCAAAAGGAGCTAGAAAAAATCTGGCCATTTTGGCTCTTCGTGAGCCTTGATGTACCAACGGTACCATTGAAGAGCTTCCTATTCCAAATGAAATGATGCAAGTGGAACTTTGTTGACATCAAAATTATTATGTAGACTGAAATATTGTTCTGCACGATAGATCCATCCAGTCGGATCAGTACCATTGAAGCGAGGGAAATCAAGCTTCGGACCACAGAAATTGCTGGAAGAAGAGAACCCATTGTTTGATGAAGAGTTGGACTGTCGTTTGTTGTTCATGGTTGAATTCTCAAGATGGAGACCGAGAAATTTTTCATCCAGATCCTGGAGTTTGGCTTGGATGGCTGCAAGTGCTTCCTCCATGGTTTTTGCTCCTGTGCGGGTGACAACCATAACTAGGAGTTTTTTTGTTTATTTTTTTGAGTGGGTAGAAAAACAAAAACAAAAACTGTTTTAGTAAAGGAAAATATGGATTTGGAAAAAAATATGAAGGGTAATTTGGGTTTGACTAGGTTTTGGACAATGTCGAATGGAGAGGGAATCAGAAAAGGAGGATTTCAGAAGCAGGGTGAAAGAATTAGAAAATTTGGCAGAGAGGGACATAGAAACAAAATTAGGAAAGGAACTCTATGGTAAAATTTGAAGGCGATTGGGTGAAAGTCGAAGAAGTTATGGAAAACCCTAAAAATAGACAAATGTGGGATTTCTGGCTTTGGGAAGTCGAATTTAGGATAGGGTCCTCAAGAATGAAATATGCAGAATGCGATTACCGGGGTGTCATGGAAGTTTCAAGGGAAATAGAGTGAAAACAAGGGAGATATGGTGGAAAAACATAATTGTATACTTTTGTTTTATATAGGAATGGATCTGCAATGGCATGGAAGGGATCTGAAGCAGATAGATCTGCAACGGCGCGGTAGCAATCAGAAACAAAGGGATCTGCAATGGCGTGGCAGTGATCGGCAACAATTCTGGACAGATGAAATCTTTGATTTTGCAGCTGAAAATAGATATGGACCCCAGGTATGCTCGGCTTCCTAACTGTTCAAGGGATTCACTTGACCACCAATGTTGTCTGACAGCTTGCGTATTGGGGCAGTACCCCTCACTCCACGACTCAGTTAAAACTAATAACCACTTTGCCACAAACGACAACTCTTGGTTTACCTCACGGGTGGGAACTAGTCAATCAGGTAGGGGTCGTTTCCCTTTTTCGCTGGCAGGTCCTCTCAATGGGCTAGCTACTTCGGGGTTCCTGTGGTACTCCTCACAATGCGTTTTAGGGCTTATGCCCAAGTACTTCCCACAGTTAAGCGGATAGGGATTATTCCTAGATCCGAACCTGCAACATATGCGAAAAAAAAAATTGGCAGAAATTTCACCCAACGAGCCTAAGAAAGTGCTCTGATACCAGATGAGAAGAACCTGCAACAATTAATTGATAAAAGTGCACAATATATGAGATCACATAATATTTTGTTGATCGTAGGCCACTTCGAGGGGGCAACCTCCTTTGAGCAAGCTCAATACAAATAACTTCACGGTGCCCTCATTGGCCTCAACACACAATTATATACTAAGTCTAGGCGCCAATACTATGGGTCAAAACCATGGGCCAATACAACCTATGGATCAACAAATACTACAGGAGACTTACAAAGCATATGCGCCCAACAACAATAACACACACTATGGATCAACAAATACTGTGGGACGTCTTACAAAGCATATGCATCCAACAACAATATACTAACAAAGTAAAGACATGGGTTCCTAACAGACTAATACCAAAAGCAAACTGTAAAAAAAAAAAAAGAGGTCCCCTTGGTTATCGTGATCAACATGCAAACCCACATATGCTTCCAAGTCAATGAAATGGGCCTTCGCTGGGGCCTCCTCGTCTTACTTGGTAACTTTGAAATTGATTCCCACATATCTGGCTAGCAGTGTTTGCTTGGCCTCTATAACCTTCAACTAATAGGGGATGTCCCTGAGGGGAATTAACTCAGAGTGGATTTTGTCCATTTTCCTGAGAAGATCTCCATAAGCTTCCCCTCTCTCTATTAGAGCTTTCCGTGGGATCGTCTTAAGAGACCAATAAAGGTCCAAGGTTCTGTTATAGAGGGTCATTCTTTCTTTGGTGTTTCCTCAAGATTCAGGATCCAATTTTCAAAGTCCTTAATGTGTTGTGATTATGGAGTGAAGGTTCTTTCCTCTCACACATCCGCCTCAACCTCCTCAATCTCTTTCTCAGCAGCCTCATGGATTGAATTACTGTATAAGTGGGTTGTGTGTATGGCTCGCTTGATATCCTTCAAATTTCCTTGTTCCATTTTCTTCTGTGTATTTTTAGGAACACGCCTTGTTTTCATGCCTCCTACTCTCTTGGTGGATAGATTTTTCATGTTCCTTTTCTCTACAATCATAATGGAGTGATGCAATATGTGCAAGTAGAGGCAGAGGTTCCCTTTTGAATTAGCAATTAATATCCATGGTCGGGATCCCGTATTACTAATAGCCAAGATGCATTTGGCCTAGAATCCATCATAATTCCATTCATTGTATTAATTCCTTCGTACCCAATTCTCATTGAAAGGTTTGGAGGGAACGAGTGTTCGCACATAGAAACCATCATAGCGACAAGGAGAGGTTTAGCGATCCGGCCTCCCTTTTGTCCACATTACACATAGAGGGGCCCCAATGTTCGCTGGCCTCGTCTCCTCCCTCCATGTATCCATTTGTCTTGTCTATTCCCACCTCCTCGTTTCTCAAGTCCAAGCCATCGTTAAGGGTTCCTCCTTTCTCCCATCTGTCAGCTACTTCCTTACCAAGAAGATGCATGTCACCTAAAACTTGGCTAATGCCTGTGCGTGCAGTGTAGCCTACTTGTGTCTATAGTGGAGCATGAGTTATGCATCCAACTTGTTGATATTATTATTACAATATTTGCAATATGAATGGAACATATTTTATATAGGTGAGAGCACCCTTATATAACTATAATGTGAAACAGATAACTAAAAAAAATTAATGAAATACTAATAACAATAAAATGATTAAAAAAAACATTTATATATATTTAAAATTTTAATTGTAAAATTAAATACAATTAAGATCTTTACTTAAGGTTTAGACATGTTTTATATATAATAAATAATATATACTAGCACAGCCACAAGTATAGTGGTTGGTGAACACCGATAGGGTAGCCAACTACTTAGTTTTGAAACAAAAGCTAAACATTAAACTAATTAATATAAACATAAAACAAATACTATTTAATATAAACATCATTTTCTTAACCACCGCCTAACTTAGCTTATTTAAATCTTAATCGAGATGCATTTGAGCATAACAAGATACGACGACCATGAAATGAATCCCCATTGTACACTTGTTACAATTAGGTTAATCTTGTTGATCCACTCAAGGAAGTCCAAAATCCCAGATAATATCTAAACACCTATCAGTGTAAACTAATTAATCTGAACATAAAACAATATTATTTAATAAACATCATTTTCTTAACGACTGCCTAACTTAGCTTACCATTATACACTTGTTACACTCAGGTTAATCTTGTTGATCCACTCAAGGAAGTCCAAAATCCAAGATAATATCTAAACACCTACCGGTGTAATTAAAACATAAAACATATATATAGATATAAAAACTTTTTATATTGAGTTAATAATGAGATCGTATAGGGGGAGTTTTAGTGGATTTTGTATTGTGGATCTCTCATCTTTAAGATTAAGGTTTTTTTTTCACACATTAAACATTGCTATACTTTAATATTAAGTATATGACGAGAATTACAACCGAAAAAAATCCATCCCATGGCAAAGGAAGAGTAGTTACAACGTCAACCAATGGCAAAGGAAGAGAACAACCCCCTGGGCCAAAAGAGAAATACATACCATAAGAGAAAACATAAGATAATGTCTACAACCAATAGACCAAGAACCAAACAACTACCAGCCGCTACATAGTCGGATACCACATACAAAGAGACAAAACAAAAAGCAAAAAACAAAAGAGACATGAACAACATTCATGGACCATACAGAAAAAGGCTGCCAGACTCCCGGAAAACATCTATAGCCCAAAATTCAAAAAATAAGCGACCTTCCAACGTAGAAAGTGCCCGTTTCAAAAAAGCATCCGCTTGAGAATTCTCATCCCTGAGAATGTGGAGGAGCTGGATGTCATTTAGTTCCTGAAGAAGAGTTTGGATCATCTCCAACCAGGGCTTAAGAGAGATAAAATTTAGAGGTCCCAGTCCATTAACCCAATTCACCACCACCAGGGCATCCCCAACAATTTGAGAAAGCTTCAATTGTCTGAATTTAGCAAAATATAAGAGACTCCACAGGGCACAGACCTCACTGCATGTATTTGTACCAATGCCCACATTCAACCAAATGTTAAAATAAGTGTGATCATTCAAATATATAAATGCACCAGTACCACAATATGAAGCCGAGTCCTGGGAGTCCCCGTCAAACTTCCCAAATGACCATGAAAATGAAACTGAAGGACCCCTGCTAATTTGTGAAGACTATCCATCCTTTGGAAAATCCCACAGCTCGAAATGTGCCTCCAACGCCTTCCCTGCCACCCAAGTCGACATAATGTGTTTGCCTTCAAAGATGGCCAAGTTCCTGGCCTTCCATAGCTCCCACATAACCACGCAAGCTAAAGCCACAAACCTATGGCTCCCACGGTACCAGAAATGATGACCATCTGCCACTAAACGATCCGACCAAACAGGAAGGCCATCAAAGGATGCTCGGAAAACATACCACACATGACGACCGAAAGCACAATTGAAGAAAACATGAAGGTTTGAATCCTCTTGCAATTTGCACAAAGCAAAGATACTTGGATCAATGAAGCCACACCTCTGAAGATTGGCTCAGAATAAGAGTTTTCCTTCTAGCGCTAACCAAATGAATATTTTAATTTTTCTGTGGGATAATCTAGCCCCAAACAACAGTATGCCACCATTTTCTCAAATATGGTGAAGGCAAAAATGTTTCATATGCAATGCGGGTTGTCAATGTCCCCAATGAGGAATTACGTGACCATACTAATGTATCATCCTCAAGAGACAGACGGATATTCCCTCTATTCAAAGTGAGAATATAGCTCGACCATTCCACTGCCATTGTCCCTCTTTATCCCAATTGTTCTGCACTGATCCATACCTGCAATGGAGAAGCTAAAAACGTCGATGGTATAGCATGGTGAAGAGTGATATAACCCCTCTCTCTGAGAAAAGCACCTAATTCCCAAGAAAAGTTAAACTGAGAAGGTCCGCCAACAATAGGATCAACACCCAACAATATATGATGACCATTTCCAACCTGCCATGCCAACCAATCCACTAAGATTTGAAAGGCAGAAGTAAGGCCTGCCCACATATTCAAAACACCTTTCTTCTGAGTGCACCCCATTTTAATCCACATCTGAATTGAGAGACCATGAAGATATTTGTCCTTCACTACCGATCCCCATAGGCCCCCAATCATAAGGGCACACTAGAGGCTCTTAGCCAACAAAGCAGAAGAAAATTGATAAATGTTCTTAATTTCCCATCCTCCCCATTTGTAGGGAGAATCCAATCTATGCCATTCGACCAAATTCCATTTATGCACATTCTGCCCGGACCAAAGAAAGCTAAAAATTTTCCTACGAATGAGAGATAAGATTGACTTGGGAACTTTGCTCAATGAGAACCAATAAACCCCTATATTTTGAAGTACCGATTTAACCAATGTTAGATGGCCCCCAATTGAAAGCCAACGCCAACACCATTTATGAATTTGCTTATCAAACCTCTTGAGCAGCCAAGACCAGTCTTGAATTCTGTAGGCATTCAGCTCGATAAAATAACCCAAATAAATTGTTTCATCCTCCAATGCCTTAAACTTATAATGAAGTAACTCTGTCAAATCCAATCTAAGTTGTTCATCCAACTAATGTTCTAGAAAGAAATATTTATTTTCATTAATCATCATACCTATGGAGGAACTGAATAGTTCCAGTAACTCTTTCAACTTTTTCCATTCTCGAAAACAAGCCTTTCCAAAGAGAAAAACGTCATCCACAAAGAGTTGGTGAGTAACAAAAATATTTTTAGAAATTTTAACCCCTTCAATCATATTTTTCGCCTTAGCTTTAGTGATAAGCCTGCTCATACCCTCTATCACAATCAAAAAAATCAATGGGGACAAAGGGAAACCCTGACGAAGTCCTCTAGTGGCTGAGAATAACTTCGTCGAGCTACCATTAAGCAGAACTGAGTAATGCATCAAGGATACACATGCCATTATCCATTTCATAACAGGCCACGGTAACCCAATTTGTATGAGAGCGAGTCGAAGAAACCCCCAATTGACCTTATCATAAGCTCGAGTCAAATCTATTTGAAGAATAAGTGCCTTTTTTTTCCTAGTCTTGATACTATGAAATGTCTCCTGCGCCAGCCCAATAGCTTCCAGAATCCACCTGTTCTCTAAGAATCCAAATTGTTCTGAAGATATTTCCTTTGAAAGTACTGGCTTGATTCTATTCGCTATAATCTTCGCGACCACTTTGTAAACCAAATTGCACAGTGAGATCGGTTGGAAATATTCAAAGGATTCCTGCAAAGAGGACTTAGGGATCAAAGAAATAAAACTTGAGTTGAGTGCCATTGGGATACTACCCTTGATCCTCGTCTACTCCACCATAGACAACAAATCAGGGCTCATAATGTCAAAAAACTCAGTAAACAGCTCC
This sequence comes from Larix kaempferi, assembly GCA_027924585.1. Taxonomy (NCBI): domain Eukaryota; kingdom Viridiplantae; phylum Streptophyta; class Pinopsida; order Pinales; family Pinaceae; genus Larix; species Larix kaempferi. Next base: position 1,500,321 of record BSBM01000563.1, read on the forward strand.
GACGTCCAGCCATCTGGACCAGGGCTCTTTGCTCTAGCAAATTTCTTAATTACCTTATGGACTTCAGGGAGAGCAACCAAATTAAAAATTTCCATTCCTTCTTGGTCTGTGAAGAAGTGAGGAATCTCCCGAATTACCTTTATCTGATCACTAATTAAGAAAGTCCCCGAATCCTCAAATTAAAGCTTAAAATATGCTTCAGCCTCCTCACAGAGTTATGATTGTCTAATTAGTAGCTTACCATCACTTGTCTTGATGGACCAAATTGAATTCTATACCCGCCGACTATCAACAAATTTATAGAAAAAATTATTATTCTTGTAACCTAATGAAATCCATAACGCCCGGCTCTTAAGATGCCAGGTCTCCTCCTCCAGCGAGAGTAAATACAATCTTCTTTGTTCCAATAGTAAAATTGACTGATGAGCTTGTAAAGACCTCTTATTTTTAATGTGAAGTGTCAAAGAGAGTTCCCCTTTGATCTGTCGAAGCTCCCGAGATTGTTCCATTTTCCGGCGTCGTTCCTAGTTCATTACTATTGATTTTAAACCACCGAGTTTTTTGATCAGATAATAAGTAGGGGACTCATTAATCTGAGAAGTCGAATTTTCCCAAAACTTACGAACCAGCTCAATAAAATCTTTGTCCTTAATCCATGTGTGATTGAACTTATATGGATAAAGTTGTTTCTTATCTTCAAATTCAAGTTCCAAGAGTATCGGACAATGACCCGATATCTTAGAAAAATTTATTCAAGATCTATATCTGAAGACCTTATCCAATAGTGAATCGACAACCATAAAGCGGTCCAGTCGTTTAGAAACACAGTCTGCACCTATCCGACCATTGCTCCAGGTAAGATGAATAGGTAAAGGATGAATGTCATTTAAACACAACGCAGAGAAGAAATCTTGAAAATAGCTGGATAAAGGATCCAGTTGGCAATTCTCACCCCAACATTCTGGAGCCGATAAAGTAAGGTTTAGGTCCCCAACAATAACCAGATTAGGTAGTTTTAAAAGAACCCCAAATTCAGTCGCCTCCCAAAAAGATTTCATATTCACAGAAGGTGCATATACATTAAGAAGATTACATTCACCAGAGAAACCCAAAAGATGTCATGTTGTTAAAATTCCCCAATGAGTCCCATAAGCCATCAAGTTAACATTTCGAGGGTTCCATGCAGTTAATAACCCCCCCGATTGACCAACAACATCAACTAAGGCCATAACCCAGTCTCTTTTGAGAGAGTGAAAAAAGATCCGAGCCTTCTCGACCGAGACCATGGTTTCCTGCAAAAAAATCACATCTGGAGACTCCTTCTCCATCAAACGCTTGAGGGACAATTTTTTCCGAGGGCCCCCAATCACTCTTATATTGAAGGAGAGCACCTTCATCTCTTCACCCTTGCCTAGGATTTCAGATCTCTAAGTGCCTGTTTAGTTGAAGAAGTTTGAGATATAGATCTGGAGCAACATCCGACCTAATAGAAGAAGACTTAGGGAGGAGAGGAGCTCCTTTCCGGCCACTACGAGTGTGTAGTGGCGACAAATTCCTTGCTAAGCCCCCCTGAACAATTCCTTTAGCCTTCTACATGGAAGGAAGATTAGTTGTGGTCTGGTTTTTTTCCTCTAGTACCAAGTCTACAGGCAGATTGCCAACATAGGTGATTAGTGGATTCATCCTTCTATCACCACTTCTGACCAAATCGGAGGAATGTTCCATAACTGGACTGATAGAAAAAAGATCTGGGACCTTATTGGACCTATCACCATCATGTAATAGCTCCGAGGGAAAATTAGCAGGGCCCATATGTACCAAGGTAGGTATTATCTCAGAAGGACCAGTTCCAGGAGGAATTGGAGGATCCTCATAAATATATAGAGAACACGGAACAGAGAGATCCTCAGCCACAACCCTAGCCAGGTAAACATTCCCTAAAACTACCCCATCCCCAAAATCAACCCCCTGATAAAAATAAGTCCCCCCCCAATAATCGCATCCCCAATACTATTTCCTGTTTTTTCCAGGGAAATGATAAATAAAGGGTCTAAATGATTCGACTTACCCAAAAGAGTAGTTGCAGACAGACATGGAGAAGGAATCGACAAAGGTAAACCCTCTGGCAGAATATCTCGAAATTAGGTGGTGTCGATCGAGCCGTCACTACTATCTTAAGACCAAGCGAGAACCTCTTCCGTTGAATCTTCCTCATCAGTACTCAAAGATGACCTCGAACAGTCTTTCCACAAAGGCCCCACTGTCGAGCATCTGGAACAACGGAATGGAAGACCCCTGTAGTCAAGGGTTTGTGGAAATATTTTACCCCTCCAGTGGATATCCATCTTCTCAAGGAGACCTTTTTCCATGACTATTTCAACGAGGACCCGACCCACCCTTTTGTCCATACCTTTAAGGTGACCCTCCCTTAGAATTTTTTTTTTCCCAAGATGGTTTGCCATTGCCTCAAAAGCCTCCTGGTTCCATAACGCTAGCAGAAACCCTGACATTATATGCACCCAAAGGTGCCTAAAACATATCCGTTCTTTGTCCGGATGAAAACCAGAGTTCCACCTCTTGTGCATTAAGCTGTCGATTCCCTTAATCCATGTTTGAATTAAAATCCTTGTAGCATGTTCCTCCATTCTTAAATATATAAAACATACCAACCTTTGTTCTGAATCAGAATATCAGGGGTATACCCAATGATTGGTGACCACGTCGATGCAACCCAGTGACCAATATCTTGAGGGTTCATTGCCTTGTATGAAAACTTCCCTACCAATGCTTTCAGTGATAAAGCAGCCACCCCTTCCAAACCTATAGTGTTTCCCAAGATCATATTCACCTCCTCCCCTCGCAAATGCCAATTTTTACATCTTCTAAGGTTCCCATCCTTTTGAACGGAACGCTGCAACCCTCCCATGTTCCCACCACCTACCAACATAAACGAAGAAGATTCAGATGGTTTTTTCCCCTCAGCTCAGAGAGTCCTGGAAATCCCTGTCGAGAAAAGGGAGCCCCCACTCGATAATCAATGCCTCCCGACCACCAAGGGACCCGTGTCATTCTTTAAGGGTTCCTTTCTGACACGACCACGAAGGAGGGCATGATATTCCTCATCTGTTTTCTGTAAAACTTCTTGTTCCCACCATCCATTAGAAAGGGAAGAGGTTTTGTCAGGTTTAGGAGCACCCTCCATCTAATACTAAAAACAAAATGACCAGATACGAGTTATTAATTTTTGTTTTCACTTCTTCCTTTTACTAACATGAACGGGCAACTCACATCTTACAGCAGTCCCACTAAAAACAAGTAAGAAGATCTACCCGTGCCAAACCTACCCCAAAAACTTGCGTCAGGCTAATCTTAGTGGGTTAAAACCCCAATCCCCATATCAGCACAGCCGGCCATCCACAAACCCCCAGAAAAACCTCCACCGTTCAAAACCCTATCACCATCAACAACCACCTGACCAAAACGCCGTCACAAACTAAAAACCCCACCACCTTTTACCAAATTCATACTCCCACCGAACAAATGAACCCTATCTCCATCATACCAGGTAGGAATTATGTTCGAAGAGCACTTTTGATAGCGTGTAAGGCCTCCCTTGAATAATTAGACAGATAAATCCCAATCTCAAAACACACATACCAAGAATTTCGTATCTTAGGTCTAAAAGGTGATTATTGATTAAAATGTTTTTGTAAGATATCATTGAGCGTTGTTCCATCACTCTTTTAATGTTATAATAATAGTTACACTAAACCATAAAGTTTGCGTATGGATGAACAACTTTGGAACAGGTCAATTCCTCTTACATTCTATCAATCTTTTAAAATTAAAAGACCAGATTTGAATGAAAATATCGATGAACAACTCTGAATCTAAAACTAGAATAGGATAATTTAATATCATCTCACCCATATCAACATAATACGAATTTTTCAATCACGTAACTGAATTCATTCTCTTGCGATAACCAGTTAGAAACAGATTGAGAGCGTGGGATTCTCCAGTGTGCAGGCAGTCAGTCAGGAGGACATGAGCATCAAAGTTAACAGCAGCGACCTCCAGTAGTGTTATTCAAGGAAATCGCGCCATGAGGGCTTTCACATATATACTTCTTGGAATGGTATTCGGATACTTGCTGGGCATTCTGTGTCCCCGTGTGCAACAGCTTGGTCTAATATTTTCAGAGCCCGCTTATTTTACTCCTTACCATTCTCTCCAATCAACTAGAAATTGCATGTGTGGCCGCTGCAACGCCAGTGTTGGCTCTTTACCCATGACTGAAAACGGCAGAAGCGGGAGCTTACAGACGGTGTCTCTGCCCCCGGGGATTTCAGTTCCCCAAACGGATCTGTATATGCGCAGGCTCTGGGGCAACCCTAGCGAGGACCTGCCGTGGAAGGCTAGATATCTGGTCACGTTCACGGTGGGCGTGCAGCAGAAGGATATTGTTGACAGAGCCGTTCAGAAGTTTTCGGAGAATTTCACGGTGATGCTCTTCCATTACGACGGGAAGGCCAGTGACTGGGACGAATTCGAGTGGTCGAGGCGAGCCATCCATGTGTCCGCCCTCGGACAAACAAAGTGGTGGTTCGCTAAACGCTTCCTCCACCCGGACGTGGTGGCGCTGTACGATTATATTTTCATCTGGGACGAGGACCTCGGCGTGGAGAATTTTGACGCGGAGGAGTACGTGAAGGTTGTCGAAAGGCACGGGCTGGAGATATCGCAGCCCGCGATGGAACTGGCCAGCAACGGTCTGACTTGGCGGCTGACGAAGCGGAGGCAGGATGTGGAGATCCACAAGGTGGTGGACGTGGCGTACAACCAGAAGCGCTTCGGTGGCGGGCGGTGCCGGAGCCCGCTGCTGCCGCCGTGTGCGGCGTTTGTGGAGATGATGGCACCGGTGTTTTCCCGCGGGGCGTGGAAGTGTGTGTGGAAGATGATACAGAACGACCTGGTGCACGGTTGGGGTTTGGATTTTAATTTCCACAGATGCGTGGGCGGGCGAGGGAGCGGAGATATGGCCGCGCATGAGAGAATGGGCGTCGTTGATTCTCAACCAGTTGTGCACAGACACCTTTGTTCCTTGGGGTTGGTGGGGTCGATTCGCGAAAGGTGTTTGTTGGAGGCGAGACTGTTCAGTCATCGATTGGAGGAAGCGGACATGGAACGTCTGCGTTGCCAAGAATGCCAATGACAGAAATCATCATGTCACGATGTGTTCTGATTTTTACGTGTGCCCCTTGTAGGGTCACCAAGGTATGGTTTCCAAAATTAAGTAGGCTGTCTAATCTTGTAATAACTTTTTAGTTTTAGAATTTAGTTCCAAGTAAACCATATAATACCGGAACAGGACAGAATTATGTAAAGCTTTGGTACATTTGCCCTTGATGGTAAATTAATTGAAAGACTTACCAGTTAAATATAATGTTTATGAATTTGTGAAAATATTCAAAACCTTCCTTATACATATTTTATTTGAAGTCCATATATAAGATTTTTTTTAGAAAAAAGTTGAAAATGAAGTTCCAAAAAAGGTTATATAAGTTCAAAATGTTCTTAAGTAATAAGTTTTCAAAAATTTATAAAATAATGTGCAATTTTGCCACATGGATAACTTTTTCCACAATGCATTTTGTAATCAACTAACATTAAAATTGAAGGCATGGAGTTTGTATGGCTGTTGCATACATGTCTATCAAAAGTGAGATTTTATTTTTTCTCTCATCTTGACTTTTTATCAATGTTGTATGAAAAAAACAGAAACATATTGATGTTTAGTAGCCAATATATAGAAAATCGAAACAAAGTTAAGCCATCGAATGGAATGCCATGAAAGCATGAGCAAGGAAAGTGTTTTTAAAAATGAGTTATTTAAAGAGCATAAGAAAAAATGAATACAATAAAGCAAAAGCAAAGTGACAAATATGATAAAGCAAAGTTTTATTGCAATTTTTTTTAAACTTTAGCTCATTTTTTTACTAAGGTGTAATGAGTAAATGAAAATGAAAGGTTTGCAAAATGTCATTGTGATAATTATGGAATTTTAGTTAACCAAAAATAAATTTCTATTATAAGAAATATTTATGTAGACAATAAATATGTATATACACCTATTAACTTACAAGGGTGTTCAAGAATTAAAGTAGAAGAATGTTGGGTTTCATATAAAATTATAAATTATGGAATTTTAATTAACCAAAAATAAATTTCTATTATATGAAATATTTATTTAAACAATTAGGATTATCCAAGTGGTTATTATTATTATTTTGGAGTAAACAAAAAACTAGTGTTAATAGGATGAATAATATTATATTATATGCATGTTTAATTAATGAACTTGATTGGTAAGTAAATTAATAACTTGAAAATTAAGATAAGAATGAAGAGCAGTTGCTAATATGCTAAGATGAGGATAAGTAAACACAAGTAATGGCACATTAGTACTACGTAAATGTAAGTGTCGCAATGACTGTAATATCCCAACTTTTTGGTTAACTATGTTATGATGTCATGTCGGGTCACGGTCCCAGTATATGTGATTTATTATGTTTGACATAGCATTTATATGTTTTGATTTATTTCCTTTATGAGTGATGTATTGGGCATGGACCCTGATTTGTTTCATTATTGAATATATGCGGGCAGGAAAGCCAAATGAATAAACTATGTTGTATTTCGAGAAGTGATTACAAAATTATGATATACTGAGACTTTCTCTTTTGTTACATTATACTGTGCAGAGCATGATTTACACGGTTGATTAGTTAGTGTGTTGAGCGTGGACTCAGGAACACACAAAAGACCTATATATTGGGCCTAAGCCCCGATGTATTTAGAGAATTCTATTTCGTACTGGGCCTAAGCCCCGATGTACGTTGAGTGTTGGGCATGAGCCTTGGAGCACTCCAAGCTTGAAAGAAATGATTACCGGATCCGAGGACATTTAATTATCCTAGATGTGCCTCACAACCACATGCTAGCTCTAGTGTTGAGCAGAGGCTCTGGAATTGCACTAGCGTAACGCCCATGTGAGAGTGTTGAGTTGAAAGGCTCTGAAGAGCACTTGGGGTTACTACTTCTCAAGTGTTGAGTCAAAGAGGACTCTGAATAGCACTTGCATGTCTTATCCCAACTATTTCAACTTGATTAAATAAATCTTATTATCATCATCTACTGCGGGAACTACCATGTTAAAATGAGGGAATCTGACATGCAAAGGGAGAGACTAGAGGTGCTTTTACCAGCTTACCGAAACCGTCCAAAGAAGTGGACCCTTCCCTTAAAAAGAACTGAAAGAAGCATCTTGTGAAACAAAATGCTAAGGACCCCAAAGTAGTAGTATTATTAGGAGCTTCAATAATAAATATATATATATTGGTTAATTATTATATATATATTCTTTTATAAATGTTTACACTTTATAGATATATATTTATGCATAAGTGGGATGCCACTTACTAAATATTATTTATTAATATTTAGATGGTATTGTAAATTGTATATTATTATTATTATGAAAATATCTAAAAAATTAAATAAACACTTTAATCAAATAGGTTGAGAAGTCCTAATTCCTAATAAACTAGCAGTTAAAGTAAACAAGTATTATTTTATAAATTAATTGTTTTAAAGAAACCAGTAAAATCCAACAGTCCTAATTTCAAGATTTGTCCTACTTAAGGAGGACGGACCCCAAATATTGGGTGATCTTCTTTTTCTTTTGGGTATTATTATTATGCCAAGAAGGACTCTCTGCTAAAGGAAGTAAATGCTACCTATAGAATTGGAGATCTGAACCAGCTATACACCTAGGGCCTCTACTTCTTAGTTTGCATGTCAGAGCCAGCTTGGGAGGATTCATACTGAACCAAGAACGGTTATAGAATCATGGTTGGGAGGAACATGGTAGTCCCAAAGTCATCCAATCCAAGATAAATTCTCAGGTCAGCCAAGAGTTCTGGAGGTTTTCATTAATTTAGTGGTTGAGTGTGCAGGTCATTATCAATAGGAACAAGCTACAGGGATCAACAGGACATTATCAGCTAGAACAAGCTACAGGGATCAACAGGACATTATCAGCTAGAACAAGCTACAGGGATCAACAGGTATGAGATCTGTACAACAACCTCTTATAATTTATACATTGTTTGTTTATGAAAGAAACTTGAAATTTGTAATGTTCCCAATTTCTGTTTTAAGACAAGTTTTCCCAGAGTCTAATGGCATTCCTAGCAGGACTAGCCAGCTAGTCTTTGCTAGTCATTATATTGCTTACTAGAATATCAGAATCGTTGAATTTAATTCGACCAAAAATATTTTGTGTTTATTTTCTCTCATCTTAAACCTTAGCTGTAAAATTCATTCAAGGCATGATTAAATATCGAGATCCAGTTTTGTTTCAAACAGAAAATCTTTAGTTCAGACATTTTGAATACCTAACAATACCAAATCTGAAGTAAGAAAAACATAGCATCATTCCTTGTATGAATTTTTTTTCTATCTATTTCGTTTTCTTGAAAGGCTACACAAATTTATACACACTACATTCGTTTAAAACGATGACAGTAGGAAGGACAGAAATCATCATTTTCTTTCATACATTCCTCTTTTCTTTATTTATACAAGGCACACATAATTTTCTGCCATCGCTACCACCATCGATCTAGTTTTCAAAGAGCTTAGGGTTTTAATTTTTCACAGAGCGATACCCTACTCAGACTCGAGTTAAACCCAACAACTTTAAATTATATATTTTTTTACAATGCTTAGAGATACCAAAAAGTCACCCACACAAATGCATAACGAAAACAGAGATCAAGGGTCAAACCCCACGACTATTTCACGCCCCAAAACTGGTAGGGATTCCCTAAATGGGGGTCGTGGTCACCAACAGTAAAGAAACAAAACACTGAATACAACTTGTAAACCCCCATTTAAATCCTATATTCCTTTATAGGCAATACATTGTTTACATAGCAACACCCTAGCAAATATTCAATACAGTAGAAAATACAAATCAAATTTAACACGCAAATCACAACTATACTCTTCCTAAACTGATGGCGCTAAGACCTGTTATCATATAAACGATTCCTGTACAATCAGATTTCCAAATTATCCCAGAAACCCATAATAGTAGAATCAATAAGTTTCGGCTTAAAGCCTTATATTCATACATAGAATTTGAAAAGTACCATGGTAACCATTGCAACTGTACAGGATCATATTTCAACGATATAGCATTTCATTGGTTACAAAACTTCACAGAGCCAAGTAACAGTTAAGACTCCATTACTACACAGTTCTTTTACATCACAGTCCCGGTACTCGATAAGCTAATTAGTTACATTGAAACCCCATTTATGCTTAGTACAGCCAGTAGGCGACTACTTAGACCTCCCCAAAGTGGGTCAGTAAGCCAATGGCTTACGGGAGTCTCATACCAAAATAACCAGGTCAAATGCATACATACAACAACAGGGTTGCAGAAGGTAGGGAACGAATGGATGAGCCAAACTTACCACTTTTATTTAGCCACATCTACTGCCACCTCGAACCTTAGCTGCGCCTATGCCAAGTCCTCCCCTCTGCCATACGATATGGGTTAGCTCCACCATGAATTTTCCAATAACAGAAGAAGGATATGGAAATAACAAATACGAATGGAGGGTTTTCCTTACCTGTATAGAGCAGGATTGTCTTACACCATAAACGGGCTCGATATCTACTAATTACGCTGACCACGAGTAGAGCTCGGGTCAGTCCCCAACACAGTAGCCATACCAACGCAGTGCAGATCCAAAACGAAGAGTAAGTCGAATGAAGGAGTGATGATCAAAAGCCCCAAACCATTCTCTCCCAAACCCTCATGACAGGTCGTTTCCCACACTCCTTTAAAGTGCATTAAATGGTATACCAACTCACCTTAATGGAGGTGAAATTAATTGCGCAAAGCCTATAGTGAGCTCGCGGGACCAACTTTTGTTTAATAACTAAAGGGTTCGATTCTTGCACCAACTATAAACAAAGCTATAAATCAATCCACATTGGTTATATGACATTAAGCGTTTAATCTTGAACCTTACCAACGGGGAACCCTTTTATGTTGTGCACTCCCAAGTAATAGAATAACCCTTGTTCCTTTTATAACTTATCTTTTGCCTTGGTGAGTTAGTACCAATAACAATTTAGGCACCAAACTTTAAAGATAATGCCCTCGGGTTAATCACACCTGCAAACACCAAGGAAAATGGGATATTAGCAAATGCTAAGTAAGTTCAGCAACCATTACTCTTACCCATACCTCCCGACAATCCTTCCGAGGTATGTAATTACCTTTCCCGGAGTATTATAATAATCACCAAGGGGATAACATACGTCAACAAGAAGCTTACCACTTGAAGGTGCAATAGATAATCACAATTAAAATCATTGATTCTTAAGACAGTAAAAGGTGTTATGTCCCACCTCTGTACCGGCAGTACATTTTCAACAAATAAGTGCAATCATATCATTTCCACATCGCTTCCACAACATTTTAAACTTACACATAGATGTCGAGCACTCTATATGCAGATAAATTGTTACCAACACACAGAGCATATGAGATTTATTGTCAACCCGAGAAAGTCTTTTTATTTCAAAGGATAAGTGCACAATCTATGCTTAAATACCAAACCATTAGAATTGAATACTTTTATCTTCTATCATCCATGTTCATCCCAAGAATCTATGCAATCCCAATTGCCTTCTAATTGCTACAACTTCAATTCCTCTCTACCATGCATCAATAAGAAATGATATAAGATCTAATCAACAATTGCAGGAAATAAATCTCATTCATATTCTAGAACAATCACCTCTTCGATCTAATCACTCTTGAAAATCATAAGGCATAAATTGAACATTAATCTAGAAATCCAATTGCAAAGGATTGAGTCAACTGCTCTAAGAATTTGAATTGCAGAATGGAAATCAACAATCATAATAGGAAAGATAAATTGCAAGGGCTCATGGGATCACAACTTAACTGCAAGATGAACAAGGCTGTGTACTATTGTCACACGAATTGCATAAAGTCTCTACTCAGTCGACTGTCACTCTGTATTACTTGCCAAATTCAAGGAAACCTAATATTAATTGTACTGGAAATCCACACCATAATTACCACTGCTGCGTACAAAAGAAATATCATGAACAAAGCATCACACAACAATGAATTCAAAATCCTATTTTAACTCAGCAATCTCTGTGGAAGACGGGCCCAGCCTTCACACAGAGACGTTGGCTGAACAACGCAAGTTCCTTTAAATCAAGGGTAACTCCTTATATTAACAGAAGATGATTACACAATTGCTTTTGCTGCTAATACAATGAATTAATTAGCTGTTGTTCAACCCCCTGGGTCGAGGCAACTCCCCATATTTATACATACAAATCATAACATCCAATCCTATAATCGGGCAGCCATGAAGATCTCTGATCTTTAGGTTCCCTAAATAACTAGCTGTTACAATACGTGGCAGAATAGAGACATCAAAATATGAGAAAGCTGTCAATTGACCCACGAGTGGCGATCCTTCCAGATCACAGCTAGACTCGAGCAACAACATACTCAATATAGCGCATTCTGTTACAGCTGCCCTGTCACAGCTGTGCCTTAATTGATGATTCGAGCCCCGAGGACCCCTTTGCAAGCAACGAACATCCCTTCTTTCACGACTTGTTCAGCCCCATCTTCCTGCAGTCCATTTATCTCAACTACCTTCATAAATCATAACATGTTAGCACAATTGAGAGATACACAGCTTTAATTATCACAATCATAAGCGTTAATAAGATAAAACAATGATCAGTCATACCTTGGCAACTTGGGGGAATAAAGTAGGGACAACAGGTCTAATTATCATGATAAGTGGTGTAAGACAGGGGCAGGAAAGATGATTAAAGATGATTAAAAAGGGCCAATTCTGGGCTCAACAATAGATTTGACCTTGTAAAATAGTAGTCTTATACTAACAAGTGTTTTGTGCAATCGTGTATGTTTTAATGATGATAGATTAATGAGTGAATCTTTTTACTATAAATTGACGAATATTGCAGGCAGGAAAATTTTAAATTTTTGCTATTTTTGGGACATTACAATGACGTAGTATAATTTCGACACTAATAATAAAAAAATTAATGTGTCAGATTAGAGGTATTACATGGTCGACCATAGACTGGATAACAATTGATGGAGAATCATAAAAACCCAAACTCGAAGGGGAAGAGTTGGAAATCCTTGGAACTGGAGAGGGGGGCGACGATACAAGGTCAAAGAGAATGGAATCAATATAAAGTTTCAGGGAAAGATAATAAGTCTTCAACCAATCTAAGAAAATCTTAGGAATACTAGAACCGAAAGACAGGGAAAAAGAAAGGGATAGGGGGATGTCTAAAATGATTTGCCCCTCATGAACACTACAAAATCGTGTTGATCCCACAAGATGATCCTTCAAAAATTCTAGAGATAAATCTAATAGGCATGGAAACCCCAAAGATAAACTTAGGTCCTTTGAATCCCAAATCTATGAGACACGAGAATACCTAGCCAAATACGAAACAACGACATACTTTTGGGTGTGACCCGAAGTTCCACACAAGGGAGAGCCCCCACTTCCAGAGATAACAAAATTCCACAAAAACCTGTCACTTAGAAACTATGTAGGGATGGACCCTGAACTGACGGAAAAAGGCCCATAGAAGAATAACCCCCCACAAAAAGGGACAGAAAATGTGGGCTTGAATAAAGATCAGAATTCCACCCATCAGACGAAACGATCCCACTTCCAGAAATCAAATTATAAATAAATCCATCTGAAACATTAAGAAAACAATGAAACTTCGAATCCAGATTCAATTTCATACATCCCCTTAGGCTACTAGCTATTGGAGAATCACTATAAGGTGGTTGTATTAACTTACCCAAAGGAACAACGCCAGAAACCTCATCAAGAGCTGAAACCGGGCCATGATGGGATTCATCTATCTCAAACTCTTGTAAAGGGATAAAATTCAAGTCTTGAACCTCCAGAGCACTAGAACCCACTCCTCGCAATGGGTTAGGAAGAGCACATTCCTTCAGTAATACAACCTATACGCAAAGAGGAGAAATCTGGAAGAGTGCCTAAGTCTTCATGAGCATCCTTCAATTGAGACTTTTGCTCCACATAATAACAGGGGAGGATGGACTGTAGGCCAAATACTTTTTTCTCCAAACCTTTATGGAAAAAGGCTGAGCACAATCCTTCACCAAATTCCCATAAACATGACACCTATTGCAATTGAAAGGAACCCCAATATAGTCCAGACTTGGACATGGGAAAAATCACCCACAAAAATAATGATTTTCTCAAACAAACCCTTGCAGAGATCAAGGTCCACCAAAAGCTTTGTAGTAGTCATAATACCTTTCTCTTAAAAAATAAAGTTTGCATCTCAGTAAACACCCAAAGCCTTTCCAATTCTACTAAAAACCTTTGGCAACCAGAGCTCCATTGGAAGACCCAAAAGTTTTACCCAAATAAATTGAATAGGATTTTTCTTCTTGGGCATCAAAAAAGGGGGTCCAGGGGTCCATCATCTAACCTTTAACGTTGTAGAGTCCCAGAACAAAACCCCGCTAAGGAGATTTGTAATATCCCCCGAGGATTTTAGGATAGCACCGAGCTATCCTTTTTCCATGGTAAAGCACTTTGGAAAATAACCAAGAACTGGAAAACATGTCTTATGCACCCACTCTTTGTAAGTAGCCATACTCATACTACGACCTCCAAACCTACCCACTAGTGCAGTGTTTGCATACAAGAGGGTTTCATTCATAGTTACATCCTTTCCCAGAGCTAGATTAAAACTAAAGGCTTTCCTCTTTACACATGTTTTATTGCTTTTGTGGGAGACCTTATACCCCTCGCCTGAAAAGGAAACCCTAGAAGAAGCAGTTGCCTGAGTCAACTCAGGGCCAAGAAAATTATGTGCAAGAGAAGGAGAGGTGGACTTTTGGAGGAGTGAGGGAGTTGAGATCACCCCAAAACCCTCCTGTGAAAGTCGATAAACCTCTTACTGAGGAGCCTGCTTCTTCTATGAATTCTACATTGAAAAAAGTGCTAATTGTTAACTAATATTATAGGGATTTTTGAAATATTGAAATGAAGAAGAAAATATGAATCATGGGAAATATTAATAGCATCAATGCATTGAATACATATACGAATGTGGTAATTGTTAAGTAGTACAAAATACATCAACATAAATGAATAAGCAATTGTTTTACCCAAAATATAATTATGAAGAATTTCAAAATAAAAAAACAAAATATAAACTATTGGTGCGACCAATAGTGAAATCCTAATAATAGCATCTTAAATCATGATGTGTTCATATAGAAAAAATAAATACCTTTCCTAAATAAAATTCCTAAACAAGCATAGACCCATCTTTACTTCAGATAAAAAACTTAAGGAAAAGTTTGCATCTGGAGGGATTTGATCCCTATCGGTGCATGATAAATCTAGAGTTAAGATGGATCTATTTATGCTGGTGATAAACTACATTAAATAAAATCATAAAAGATGAATGTCATCACCATTATAAAAAACGAAGTAAATTGAAAATAGATTAAAAAAACCATATAATCATCATTATAAAAAACTAAGTAAATTGCAAATAGATAAAAAATAAACCATGTAATTTGCAAAGAGGTGAAGACAAATAAATTCTATAATATCCATATCAAACAAGAGTCACGAAGGTGGCGATGTCCATGACACAGCAAACAGAAACTTGCTCGAGTGCCTTGCCAAGCTTCACTATGTCACGCTTCGACATCGACTAAGACTGTTGACACCAACAAACAACTCTGAGGCAAAACAATTCGTGCATATACACAATGTACATATGAAATATAAGATAAAGTTATTTATTTTAGGAGATCTACTAAACAAGGCCGCCAAGGCAGGCTTGATATTTCAGTTCATTATCATCTGCTTTCGACCCAGAAGCATAAGAAGCTAATCTTATATGAGCCTTCAAATCAAGCCTCGACATGAAATGCTTTGCTGGAGAAAGTGAGGCAAAGGGTTCAATTCCTAGTTGGAAGTGTTGGAGGGAGGGTTTTAACCGCTACTTACTAGTACTGGGTTTCAGAATCACTCACACTGGTATGGGCTAGGAAATGCAAAGAAAGAAAGGTAGATGGATGGCTAGTACCACTCTTGCTGGAATGGATAGTTGGATGGTGGGTGCTGGCCAAACATAATCTTTTGCTTGTGCTCGCCATTGAAAGAATGATTGGCCAACGATGAACCATATTGCAAGTTACCCATTAAACATTACCCATAACAATGATAGCCTGGTATTGGTTTCCTACAGAGCTCAGAACAATAAAAGAGTGAACAAGCTGATAAGACAAGAATCAGTTTTGATTGTAGCGATAGCAAAAAAACATACGAGTAACAAGATTTTGATTGCAGTCATAGCACAAATGCGTATGGACGACAAGACGGCATAGACCAGGGACACGTGGCAGGCGAAACCCCCGCACCAAATTACGAGGGATAAATTCAAAACCAAAACTGTCATTGCAAAACTTAGCAAAATAAAAAATTGCATTTGCAACAAGACTAATATGTCCAAAATGAAACCAAGATGTCGTGGACATAATAATTAATAAAGTTATGTCAATTATTAAATTAGATAATATATGATATGTGGTTGAAAATAGGGAGAATTTCATACTTAGATAGTGAGAATGTTCCACCAACAATCATATAGCAATAATTATCCAAGTTTCATTAACTTTTTAAGTATCAATTCATTGGAATATATATCTTTTTATTTTTAACTTTAGGCTAGGGTGGACATTGTAAATTTTTTTTACTTTATATTTTATTATATTAAAGTGCTAAGTGTCAACAGGCTAGGGTGGACATTGTAAATTTTTTTTACTTTATATTTTATTATATTAAAGTGCTAAGTGTCAACTCCATGATGCTTCCAATTGGACAATGGAATTATATTTCTCTCCCATAAACGATAGAAAATCCTTTATTTTATATTTTTATATTAAAGTGCCATATGTCAACTCCATGACACTTCCAAGTTGAACACGTAATTATAATTCTCTCAACTTTTACATATATCGATATAAACCAATTGCTAGAGTAATTTAACATATTGCACATTAAAAATCTTAAATGGACCACATTGAACATTCATTGCAATGAGTTATCCTCCAATCCCAATCGTCTCTTACTTTTGGGAAAATTTTTTAGAGTAATAGAGACCTGCACAAAGATGCCACCCATACGGGTCAAAATCAGGACGCACCCACCCCTCCATATCGATAACGAGAGACGTTCTCATCACGCGTGCCTTGGTCAAGGCATTCTATTTCACATAAACTAATATATTTATATTGATTTGAAATTAATTTAAATAGATTCTTAAATATAAAACTAAACAAGTTTGATAAATTAAGGGTTTAAATTATATATATGGGTGAGATTTTTGGAAGACCTTCCAAGTACACTTACATAACATAAGCAATCATTTTTCTAACATAAGTAATCATTTTTCTTTTTGTGAGGTGACATAGTAAAAAGAGTATAATAATAATTTGTTTAAATTATAATTATTATATAGTATGTAATGTTTTTTATTAAAAATGACAAAACTTATTATAATTGTGTGGTCAAATTAAGAATAAATTTGGAGTCATACAAAATGCCTTAAAATATTATGTGATATAAATATCCACCCAAATTTAATTCCAAACCAAGATACTATATTTAATTATAGTTTTACCTGATATCCAAGATTATTACTTTTATTTTATTTTTGAAGATAAGAAAATTAATTATAATTTAATTTTTTTTACAACGCTTTTTATTTTCTTCCACAGATTTAACGCTTGACCATAAATCACCAACTATTATAACTTAATTATTTATAAGTAATAAAAATAAATGTTATAATTCATAAATTTCATCTGACTTAATATTACTATTCTAAAATAACTAACCAAATACTTATTACTTTTATCTATAAATTTATATTTTATAATTAAAAAATAATTAATTAATAATAATAAATCTATATATATATATTTGACAAACAAAAATATTAACTTTGTTATTTATAAATATATTTGAAGATATCCATATAAACTATATTTATAAATGTATATTTAACATATTTTGAAAAACAATTATTAAAATACTCCTTAGACACATTAATAATATACTATATCAATATATATTATTATATATATTGCTATTTGATAATCAACAATCAACATTCATTATACAATTCATTGGTACAATAGAATTCAAAGAGAAATCAACCTATGTCTTTGTATTTCTCTTCAACATATATATTGAGAAAACAACTCATTAGTTGATAAACTATCTAAACAAGCACTTGAAGGTGAAGATGGATTTCTGATTTGGAAGGAAATTCTGGATTCAAGGATCCAGAAACAAGATACTAATTATTTTCTGGATTGAGATCCATTTGATTGATAATGATGTTATTTTTGAATTTTTTAAAACATAAAAATCAATCCTGATATTGAGAAGATGTATGATCTCTTTTTTGTATATGTGAACAATCGGGAAACATCCACTATACAACCAAAAAAAATTAATACTTTATAAAATCAGATTCAATGCCTTTCCAACATTGATGATTAAAAGGAGTTTCGTTCAAAATACGTCCTTATCTCTAAATTCCAACAACACCACTTAAATTATTGAAGAGACAATTACTAGTCAATGTGTGGCCCAAGTGATTTACAGTAAAGTGTAACAGTGGCCAATAGACTGATATGCTTTAAAAAAATTCCTAAGATTATCTGAATTTGTATCACTGCCATATCAAGTCAAGTGTATAGGCCACTTAAATTATTTGAAGAGTCAACTACTAGTCAATGTATGGCCCAAGTGATTTACAGTAAAGTGTACCAGTGGCCAACAAAAATTCCTAAGATTATCTGAATTTGTATCACTGCCATATCAAGTCAAGTGTATAGGAAGGCGCTGCAAGGATGGGTTCACGGGTTCGAATCTGGGTGGGGATGGCCACAGCCGGCAGCCCCAGCCACCCGCCTATCAAGGCAACCCAAAATAAAATTATTTGTCCAACTCACAATATACCGTTAATAAATAGTAGTCAGTTAAAAATAAAATTATTTGTCTAACTCACAATATACCGTTAATAAATAGTAGTCAGTTGATAAATAGTTGTCAGTTGATGAGTTGATGGGTGGATACATTTATTTGTTTGTTGGAAAGTTAAATTCTGACCATTATTGAAAACTCCAGAATTTATGAACCAGCTGTTCATGGAAATGATATCTCAAAGCCGCCTTTGAAAATCAAAACTGGTGGGCCGGCTAAGCCAGACCAGACCTGGACACGATGACAAATTAAATTATAATATCCATCTTACGCGCTGGGAAGGTAGAACATAACCAAGCAAATGGTAGTAAAACCCGGAGTGGAGAATTCAAGCCTCCTGTAATCATGCCGTATGACGGTACACTGATCACTGTTTGCCTGGACTTAAATTTGCAGAAGCTTAAGCTCTGGCAGAATTACGATGGTTATGTATTCATTTAAATATTTAAACCTAGTCAATTCTCATGCCGGTGCACGAGTCTGAGAGGAGCTGAAGTGATACAGATCTGAAGTGAGAGGAGCTGAAGTACTGATACTTCAAATGACATAGAACTCAAACAGATCGAAAATATCGGATATGTTTCATGTTTCACTGCTATATGCGTCAGCCATGTCTCGCCTCTCTGTTTCTGTATCTCTCCTCTTCACCATGGCTTCGCTTTCTTCTTTTGCGATTGTTGCAGGACTCACATACAGCGGAGATGGTGAGTTCTGTCGATATTGGTCACTGGGTACCCAATAACTGTATTTATTTTTGTCATTTTTTAACATAGTGTTAGTGTTGATATAAATGGGTGATCATGCATTTCAATGTGTTCAGTGGACATGATGTTGTTGGTGCAAAAGCAATTGAGAAATACACCGTCTACATGGAAAGACGGAGATCCTTGTGCTTCAAAATGGGATGGCGTTTCTTGCATCGGTTCCCGAATAATTTCGTTGTAAGTATTTTGTGCATTTTTGTTTTCGAATCATAACAACATCTCGTCTTCTAAAGGAATATCCATACCGTTTATGGAAATTTCTTGAGTTTTGTAGAAACATTGGAGTTCTCCTTAATTGAATCTTTCCATGGAGAAAATTTTACAGGACTCTCTCTTCAGTGAATCTCAAGGGACAACTGCCGATTGAAATTGGGCAGCTTTCAGCACTAGAAATTCTGTAAGTTTAATGAAGTCATCACAACAGTACTACATAGCAGACACCATTTAAGCCCGGATCTGAAATGAATATTGAGGCTGCGAAGTAGAGGAGTTTATTTGTCTTAACTCCTCCATGTGTATATCAGGCCCAGGTTTACTTGGTTGCAATCATATTTATATTTAATGCAGACAATGCACCGTCTACATGATTTTATCCAACATTTAGATACACTGTGTAGTGGTGATGGATCTTCCACCCTTACCCTCTATGCAGAGCATCTTCCTTCTCCAGATGCAATTAGAATAATAGTAACAAAAAGCCTTCTGGGTTTGCATCGTAAGTAAGAGGATATAATATGTAGATTGACTGAATGAAGTCATCATTACAGGGATTTATCGTACAATCCAGGCTTGACAGGACCGATTCCATATAGTTTGGGTGATTTGCAGCATCTTCGAACGTTGTAAGTATTTTGAACCCTGTAATTCAATCGTTGGCTTTTTTGTTCGAGTTGTTTACAATCGACTAATTTCGAGCTCGTTTTAGGATTTTGATAGGCTGTAGGTTTTCTGGGCTCATTCCAGAAGAGCTGGGCAAGTTGCACAGGCTTGTTACTCTGTAAGAAAATACTCCCCGGAAAAAACCCTTATTTTTATGAAGTAAACTTTATGACGTTGTGAATCCTCGTTGATTTTGGTAGGGACATGAATTCCAATGATTTATCGGGAAGTATTCCGCCATCTTTGGGTAATCTTACGAAGCTCTTCTGGTTCGATCTGTCCAACAATTCCATTAGCGGAGAATTTCCGGTCGAGCTGAAGGGACTTGTTCATTGCGGTCACTTGTAAGTATTGTATTTCCCTGAGTAAATATTTTTTCTGTGCAGGAATATGCATTTTATACGTTGTTTCCTTCCTAACTGGTGGTTATGCCGTTGACTGTTCAAGCCACTTCAATAAAAATAAGTTGAGTGGATCGATTCCACCGGAGGTTTTCCACGAAAATATGAACCTAAAACATGTGTAAGTACCCATGTTCATTGTACTGTAAGGATTTAATGCAATTTATAATAAACTATTTTGATCAAATTAGACCCTGAACATAGGGGGATCACTGTGCGCAGGTTATTCGATGACAATTTGCTTACAGGAGAGATCCCCTCAACTATTGGAAATGTATCATCCATAAATGTCCTGTGAGTCTCCCATCTGATCTAATTCCTTTGGATTTTAAATTACACAAAAAGTCCAACTACTCTGTGTGACTAAGCTGGAGATAAAGCTTAACATCCAGTTAAAGTAATGTTCAGTTTACTGAGTGTGAGTTTGTTAGGATACGCAACCCGGTTGCAATTCTGTTGTTTAATTCTTAATAAGGTATCATAGGCAGGAGTTTATAAGTGCAAGTAAAATTTGGTGTAAAGTGTAGAAAATCGAGTCGGAAAATATCAGTTGTTGAAGAAGATTTATATGTAATGAAGTTTGTAGTTCAGAGTTTTGCTTTCTGTTTTTATACTTTAAAATGAGGAAGGCAGAGGAAAAAAGAATCAGAGAAAAAATACAAATTCTTTGCCATGTGTTCCTGGGTGTGTTTATGGGATTGGTATATTCTTTTATTTTGAAAAATTCACTTTCATTAGAATTTGGTTTAACATCAGTTGTAAGTTGTTTAGTTTAACATCAGGTGTAAGTTGTTTAAGGAATTTCAGAGGTTTTGGTCCATTCAGAGACCCTCAAAAGTTTTGGAAACATGTAAAAACTATATCTTGACACCTTGATCCATAAGACTACACCTAACTCAAAATTAGAAACTGAAATTTCACCTTAAAAAATCAAACCCAAACTGAATTGCTTCACCTGCAGATTCCAGAACAGAGATGTGCCATGATTAAAAAGTCCTATGGGGGAATTTTTTGAAAATCCAAAATCCATTTTTTAATTATTATGTCGTGAACTTAAAATGAAAATATGTCTGGGCTAATAAATCTAGGCGAGTGTCATAGCAGTGCTGTCAATTGTAACAATGTATTGCTATTATGATAATAAAATTGTGCTGCTTTTTTATCTGCCCTTTTTCAATATCAATCTAAAAATCTTTTGTGATTTGCAGGAGGCTAGATCGAAACTCTTTCATAGGCCCAATACCATCCAACATCGCACACTTGGAAAATGTTAATGAATTGTAAGATTAACGCTGGATTGCGCCTGTTCGGAGTTGTTAGTTCATAGTATTAACGAAAATAATTCATTGATTCTGTGCATTTTGTCAGGCATCTATCAAATAATCGTCTCAACGGTTCTATACCTGACTTATCCGGGATGAAAAATCTTCAGTACATGTAAGTAGAACGTTCAAATTTGCTCAAAACATCTCGGATCAATTGTATCAATTTAAGATTGCTAATATGTGGGTGTTGGTATTTGTTTTAGGGACCTAAGTAAAAATTCATTCGAAGTCTCCGATCTGCCCACCTGGTTATCTGCTCTAAAAGCATTGACCACTATGTAAGTTTAAGTTATTTCAAATACCACACAAATTATGTTTTGCTATATTTCAAACTAACTGGTTTTTCTATTCCCTTTGCCTTGTTCCATAGTGTGCTCGAACACAGTAATTTGAATGGGCAGCTTCCTTCTCAAATTTTTAGCTTACCGCAACTTGAGACAGTGTGAGTGTACTTAATTTTCTCTGCAATACCGTCAATACTACAATGTTCAAAGCTGAAACTTGAACAGTCAGTGATCTTTGTTTTTCAATGGCGCAGGAGGCTCTCCAATAATTCTATAGACGCACCTCTGTCAATTACGGAAGGAACTGTCAGCCAGCAGCTCCAGTTGATAGACCTTCGATACAACAACATCACAGACATTCCGTTGGGGAAAAGCTATACGAAAACTTGGATGTATGGATTTTCATGATAACACTCTAAACTGTTTCATGTAGATTTCTCATTCATTTATATGTGTGGGAGACCTTGCAGTAGTATGTGTATAGAACTAGAAAGGTCGGGAAAACACCATTGTATATGTGAAACTTTCTGGCAATTCAATGACGCGATTTTTGAAGGTTATCTACTTTTATTCCGAAGTTGTACACCATCAATTCTTTAATGTAACAATCTGATTCTTTCGAAACGCAGGCTTGAAGGTAACCCAGTTTGTGATTCCACATGGTTATCAAAAACCCCGATGTGCCACCCTGAAAGTTATCAAGAGACCTCCTACCAAACTGATACGGCACATTGTGGAAAAGATACCACATGCACTGGAGATTCAGAGAAACTTGATCCTCAGAGTTGTCAGTGTGCAGAGCCGTATACGGGCACCATCGTCTTAAGATCTCCCTCCTTTTCAACTTTGACGAATACTTACAGATTCAAAAGATTAGAGAATTCTCTACAGACTGGATTAAACTTGACAAAGGGATCAGTATATCTTTGCTGCATGTCGTTTGATGCCAACGGGTATCTGAATATACCAGTATGGCTTTTCCCACCGAACAGGATGAAGTCTTTTGGTTTATCGGATATCATAAATATTGGTTTTGCTTTAAGCAATCAAATGTACAAACCTCCAAACGGCTTTGGACCCTACTATTTCATACCAAGGCATTACATCGTTTTTGTGGGTGAGAAACTGAACTTTACTCTTGAGTTCTGGTTTTCGATAAACATGGGCATCCTTTAAAGTTTATTGTACATCTGCTCGAACTATAATCCTGGCTGTTTGATTTCAGAAAGGTCGAAGTCTCTAAGTACATGGGCAATAGTTGGAATAGCATTTGGTGCAGCAGTGTTGATCTCTGCCATCATTGCC
Organism: Larix kaempferi; assembly: GCA_027924585.1. NCBI lineage: Eukaryota > Viridiplantae > Streptophyta > Pinopsida > Pinales > Pinaceae > Larix > Larix kaempferi. Next base: position 1,523,521 of record BSBM01000563.1, read on the forward strand.
GTAGGAATTTGTGCGTTCTGGCAAAGAAGGAAAGCAGCAAAGGCCGTTGAATTATCAAACCCATTCGGTATGAGATCCTATTCTTCGAGTACCTGCTTTTTACCTTTTACATCTATATTTGGTGTTGGAAACAGCAAACTAATTTCTGTTAGTTTTTTATCAGCTTCATGGGGTGCAGCAAGCGGACTAGATAGTGGAGATGCTCCCAAACTGAAAGGTGCCAGAGTGTTTTCGTTTCAAGAACTGAAAAGGGCTACCAATAATTTCTCCAGACATAACGAGATTGGTTCAGGAGGCTACGGCAAGGTATAAAATTTGTAGTATGCCACAAGACCTCAATCTGTACAGTATAGAACAAGCTATGACATTAATAACTTAATAAGTCCTCACCGGATAGGGTGAAGCATCCAAGCCTTCTACCCTAAAACCTCGCAGCCTGGGCGTTGTCAAATGCTTAACTAAAGCGTCTCATCCTTTTTGGAATCCCTGGAAGAAAGCAATTTTTAGTGATGTGATGAGCTTGCAGATTCTGGACTGTTTAAAAACAAAAACCCACCAAAAAACGACGTTATAGCTGGCCTTTAGCCCACTTCTATCCGGTACCCTCCCTCTACCCGGCATGAATAGAACCACCAACCTTCCTCTGATAAACACTCAGTGCGGACCATTAAGATTTAAAACTTTGCATAATTTCTACGTAGTTTAACTGGTGGGAAACAAGGGATTGTGACTCCAAAGGATTTAGATTAATGAAGTAATGAGATGGGTCAAAAAACAACCCCAAATCTCCGACCGACCTTAATTAAGAGGAATGTATACAGATTTAATTTTTAAGTCTCTGACTCTGCATAATTTCTAGTTAGTTTAACTGGTGGGAAACAGGGGATTGTGACTCTTTTAATTAGGATGAATGTATACTGATACAATTTTTAAGTCTACGACTCTGCATAATTTCTGCTTAGTTTAACTGGTTCGAAACAATGGATTGCAACTCCAAAGGATTTAGGCTTTGAAATAATGAGAGGAGTAAAAAAACCAACCTACTTAGTTTAACTGGTTCGAAACAGTGGATTGCGACTCCAAGGGATTTAGGATTATGAAATAATGAGAGGAGTAAAAAAAACCAACCCCAGATCTGCGACCGATTTTAATCAGGATGAATGTATACTGTTTTAATTTTGAAGTAAGATTATTTCTGTTGTTGGCAAAATTTTGAGATATCATTAGAATTTTACCATAATCAAAATTTTGGCAAAAAATATTCAATTTTACACAAAATCTAAATCTTGTTAAAGTATAACCATACTTCAAGATTCTTGTAAGATTGATGATTTACTTTTTTTTTACACCAAATTAAAAATATTTTTAAATTTCTCACAAATTCTTATGAATTTTATGATTTGCTACGAGATTAAACGACTTGGCCTGCAGCCGATCACTCGCTGAATTGATACCACTCTCATATGTATTGACAGGTGTACAAAGGCATATTGCCTGTTCATGGACAAATGGTGGCAGTGAAAAGGGCGAAGAAAGAGTCTAACCAAGGTGGTGGAGAATTTAAGACTGAATTAGAACTGCTGTCTCGGGTTCATCATAAGAATCTGGTGGGACTGATTGGATTTTGTTTCGAGGAAGGCTCTGAACAAATGCTTGTGTACGAGTACATGCCAAACGGATCGCTCAGAGATAATCTGTCCGGTAATTTTCTTCTCCCATGTGTTTCTTGTCTGTCTGATCCAGCAGAAAATTGGCCGCGATCTGACAAAAATGTTTTGTCTGTTAATCGAACAGGTAAAACTGGAATTCGTCTTGATTGGCGGAAGAGGTGTTGTATCGCACTTGGGTCAGCGAGGGGATTGGCGTATCTACACGACCATGCAGATCCGCCCATTATACACAGAGACGTGAAGTCGACCAACATCTTGCTGGACGAAAATATGACCGCCAAGGTAGCCGACTTCGGACTTTCCAAACATTTTGCAGACACAGGGAATAAAGGTCATGTATCAACTCAAGTCAAAGGAACTATGGTGAGTACACTCTTCCAAATTTTCAGATGTCAAATCTATAGGACTCTTTCAGAAAGTTTTAATTCTAGTTTACTCGAGGTTCGATTCATGTTAGTATTCATATTTAAAACAATAAGTATGTTTAATGGAATCACAAAACTTTCACGCATCTGGCTTTTCCAACTGCAATTACTATCCAACTGTAATATTAAATAATGACTTGAGTCTTGGACAGGGCTACCTGGATCCGGAATACTACATGTCGCAGCAGCTGACACAGAAGAGCGACGTGTACAGCTTTGGTGTGGTATTAATGGAAATCCTAGCATCTCGGCAGCCCCTAGTTGAACGAGGAAAATATCTGGTTCACGAGGTGAAAACTGCAATGGATACAGGAATAAATGCAGTCCGCCGCCGAGTACTCGACCCCATTCTCAGAGATTTTCAAATTTCTGAAACAGCTCTTGAAAGCTTCGTAAGTTTATCGTTGCGCTGCGTTGAGGATTCGGCTGTGAATCGTCCTAAAATGAGCGATGTGGTGAAGGAACTGGAATTGATCGTAGAATCTGTCGGAGGACCATACGACGCAACAACAGAGCGTGAGTCTCCGACGATACCTCTCAGGGGAGCTCACCATCCTTATAATTATCCGAATGCGATTGTAACTTCTTCCCATTCCTTTGAATACAGTGGCGGATTCGCTGTGACCCCCTCCATAGAGCCCAAATGATGTCCTACTCCTTTGCGAAATACCCCATTTATTTGGGTGTGTTCTTTTGGTTTTTATGAAAATTCATGCAACCATCTTCGAAGTTTGATCATTGAAATTTCAGCCGGAAGGATGATTAGATTTAATCATGATATCACCATGTAATTCACTGTATGAATCTGGCGACTATTAGTAACTGCTTTCGCAAGACTTGTATCTGGTCCGAAACATTCTGAGCATCATTTTTATATTCCCCGTCTGTGGAAGGTGTGTGAGCTGGATTGTGATTTTTTAGTTGATGCATTATGCTAAACATAGGCGAGCAACATCTAGCAACATCCTATATATGGTTCTCAAAACTGTATATATTTAATATCCAGTGTTTAATCTGGTTTTTTCTTAGTTGTGCTAATTTGGGTTGTTACAAAAATGAATTCCAATCACAGAAGTGCAAAAGGTTGAATGATCATTATCGTGTTAAAGTGGGTCGATGTTATGAGTTACAAACGAATGAAGCACTCAGTGCTCTCACATGTCCGCTATTCTTTAAACAAAATTAGTGCTCATTTATGTACTCTCTTCATTATTTTCTACTTATCTCTTATTGTATTATTGTCCTTATCCATGTATTCTTTTCGTTATTTTCTACTTATCTCTTATCTCTTATTGTATTATTGTCCCTTATCCATGCATGCATTAGGTGAGGAGAGGTTTGCAACTTCAGTTGATCAATATATAGTTTGCAAGTCTACATGAGCTAGGGAGGACAAACAAAACTATAACAAATAAATAAATTTTACATAGCGCAAGAAATTCAGAAATGCATTGATGGAAGAACTTTGCAACTCCAATTGTAAACAATACAATAAATCAAAAAGTGATTAACATAGAAGAGAATAGCCATCTTCATATTTAACTTTTTAAATGTTGGTTACTCTTCATTCATTGGGTAGGTAGTATGCTTCACTTTTACCATTTATTCATCTTCCTACAATCTAGAAAAAGCATACTTACTCAACTCAACTCTAATTTTTAAGTCAACTCTAACTTTAAACAATGCCATAGATCAAAAAGTGATTAACATAAAAGTTTTACCATTTATTCATCTTCCTACAATCTAGAAAGAGCATACTTGGTACTCAAGTCAACTCTAATTTTTAAGTCAGCTCCAACTTTAAACAATGCCATAGATCAAAAAGTGATTAACATAAAAGTTTTACCATTTATATCTTCCTACAATCTAGAAAAAGCATACTTGGTACTCAAGTCAACTCTAACTTTTAAGTCAACTCCAACTTTAAACAATACTATAGATCAAAAAGTGATTAACATAGAAGAGAATAGCCATCTCCATATTTAATTTTTTCAAAACATTTAGATAATTTTGAAATATAAATGTTTAAATTCTTAATTCTTAATTTTTTACATTAAAAAAAATAAAATATATACTCATAAAAATATTAAAAATACATATATAAAAACAATAATTTAATTAAATATAATAATAAATTTAGCTGATACACTAATGCCACTTTAAATCGACATGAAATATGTTATCAAGAAATTTAAATCTCTATAAATGTAAACATCTTTTAATAATGCACTAATGCCACTTTAAATTGATATGGAATATCTATAAATATAAACATATGTAAAGGTTTGAGTAAAAGTTGATACTTCATAGATTTGATTTTTATGAGTGTTTAATACTACATGAATATTTAACATATAGAAGAGAATAGCCATCTCCATATTTAATTTTTTCAAAACATTTAGATAATTTTGAAATAGAAATGTTTAAATTTTTAATTCTTAATCTTCTATGTATAACATTATATATTAGTGCAAAATTATTTGGTTATACATTACCACAAAGCTATTTGGATATATTTATCAATGTTAAAATTAGATAAACTTTGAACATAAAATGGTAGAAAACTTTTAAGATAATGGCTAAAAAATAAGTTGAAAAATAATATATTTCTAAAATTTATGGAAATTCTATGTGAAATATTATAAATTATTGTAAAACTAATTAGATATATTTATGTGTAATCCTATATATTTCTCAGGAAAAAAAACTTTTTTATTAAAAAAAGAACTATAAAAAAAAGTATACATGGAGCACCATAAAAGTAACTAAATTGATACACATGTAATTGAAACCCAGGTCTAACATAGTTAGTGCTTAGACAAAGCACATGGAATTCCTTTACTTATTAATGTTTTAACATAAAGGCTCTTTATAAATTATTAAATTCTTAACAAGGCTTCAACTAAGCCTTATTAGAGGTAGGTTCAGACGCCAGTAGCCAATGCCAAGAGGTCATTTTGTGGTCGCCGCTAAGGAGGTGGTCATTTTAAGCCGGACCATTTACAGAGAGAGGGTCTTTTTCGAAATATGTACATACACCTATTAATTTACAAGGATGTTCAAGAATTAAAGTAGAAGAAATGTTGGGTTCCATTGTTATGTTGAGAAAATTATAAATTGTATTTGGTTGTATTTTGGTTGGTATAGGCAATGCAGATTGATTAATTTAAATGAACAGAATTTGTATTCAATAGATATATCAAACGCTACATAGAATTAAGAGCAATTAGTTTTCAAGTGCAGAAGCTATACATAAGATGAGTAACCAAATAAATTTAATAACTTAGGGGTGTACTCTATTATAATTCACATGCAACAATATACTTGTTTAAAACTTGTGTAGATACTTCTTACAAAAACATGAAAGAAAGGAATGTAGGGTATAATATATTAACAAAGTTTAGAGTAAGGATGTTGGCTACAGTAAACGTATAACATTAGCACATGGGCATCACCATTTCAAAATAACAAGTTTTATATGTAGGCTAAAGTATAGAAAGTATAGAAAATGCAGCCTTTCTATGTAACAAGAAAAAGCTACCATGTTAATGCATATAGGAAACCTAAGGAAATAAAGTTAGACACATCATTTACCATAATAAGCTTTTTAGAAGTAATAATAGTAATGGAGTCAAACAAGTGTGTAAGAATACGATAGACAAAATTAAATTGGAACATAGGAAAAGGAAAAGTGGCTAGTATGCTAAATGTTAAAAGAAATTTCTAAAGCATTTGTTTTTTATAAGGTTCCAAAAGCTTGATAGGTTTTTGGGGGAAAGGTCAAAATTTGTATCACATATTATATAATGGAAGGAAAATGGTGTTTTTCAACTTAAGTTACCAAGTTCAAAAATCTTGGAATGTGTAATGTTAATATTGCTAACTATGAATCCATGAAGATTGGTAACAATTTTTGGCCAAAAGTGATGGTGAAAATTCAATTTTTTACTCATTCATTAAATCGAAGCTCTCAAAACTCATATAGGCCTCGTGAATTCTGACACACAACAAGAAAACAAATTGTAGAGAATTATGTTGTCTTTCTAGCTATATTTTTTTTTAAATAATAAATTATTTAATATTCCAAAATTGCATTTAATGATAGGTGTGTTTTTGTAAATTTCAACAAAAGTTTACAAGTGGCTTATGTGCACGTAAAATAATTTAGTGATAAGTGCATAGTCCACACAAAATTCACTAGGGTGCACATATTTTTTAATTTATGATGGAAAATTATATATATATATATTGAAATTGACCATTGAAAATTTTAATTGCATTTCATACACATGTGCGTGCACTTAAAAAAAAATTATTGGTTACAAAGATTGAAAAAATAAATAAAATACATTTTTGAAGAGCACGTTGGTTTGGGGCATATGTATTTTTTGTTTTGTACCTTTTATGTTGTTGATTAATTTTTGTGATCATTCGAAGTTGTTGACATGGTTTTGTAAGTGTAATTTTCAAAAGAAAATTGAAAAAAAAATCATATGAACTCATAAACTCATAAATGATATGCCAATGAATAGACGATTCATTAATGGATCCATTGGTATGAAGTCCGCCATCTAAGGTGCATTCTAGGCTAGGGCTTAGGTCTGACAAAAAGAGCAAAAAATAAAAATTATAAAAGGGGGCTAAAAATCCTTTTTAAGCCCTCGATCGAGATTTTATAAAAGCTCGATCGAGCGTTACATGCACATTTTTTATGTTAGAATATTGAGAATATGATAATTCATACAACAATACAAAACATGCATAACATGATCTTATCTATCCTTCTATCGTAATAAGCAACAAATAACATGAACATGAATAAAATGGAGATAAGAGAATAGACAAGAGAACACAAGATATATGTGGTGAAACCCCAAATGGGGAAACATCCGCGGGGAGGTTGAATTCACTACCTAGACTATCAAGATCGTTGAATTCAAGCACCATGCTCCCAAAAATCAAAATGTAAATGATAAATACTCCTTAGTTTTGATGATTTGATGCATTGAATTTGGGTATTTTAGTGGGGCAAAAGGATCCCTATATTTCCTAGTGGATTCCTTTAAGAAACAAGAGTTTCAATATTATGTTTGATTGGATGATCAATTTTATAAGAAGATGAAAAAGGAAATGAATGGTATTCATCTCCAAGTTGAACACTTGGACTTGAATACAAATCATGACCTAAAAGCACTTCTAATGCATGCATTTATAACTCATTCCCCAGTAACACTCTGTGTGTATCAAGAACCATTCCTAGTGTGACACTCCTCGAAATGGTGAAAATATATCATTTATATGCCAAGTGTTACAAATTTGATGTCAATGTGGTGGTTTGGGGCATTAAGCATGGCCTATAAACCCTAGAGGGAATTGTATGGACATAGGCCATAATAGATATGGGTATATACAAGTATGGATAGTGTTTCAAATCTTAAAAACACCACCATATACCACTTGCAAGCCAATGAATACAAGATGTATATACATGGACATTCTATAAAATTAGGTAAAATGTAAACAAAAGGTCTTGCATTGTCCATGTGATGTGGTATGGGCCATATAAATTGACCATGAAATTTAAAGAATCATTTTTAGGTTGTAAGTCCTTGGTTTTCATCATGAACCATTGTCATGGTATTTAGACACATACTCGATGCATATAACCTCATAATTGCACCCTTATCTAGTTTGTAGTCCAAAGAATCCATTTATAGAGCTTGCATGGTGCTTTACGTAAGAGACTATAATGCACACACAGAATCATCCATCGAGAATAAGGTATTGGGAAGGATGTCCAATCCATTTGTATTCATGCTTTGATGGGTATTTATACATTATAGGGATGGTTTGCGGGGTTACACCCACTCTAGCTACTCATTTGTTAGGGTTATCTTTATCCATTTACACACACATTTAATATATTATGCATTTATCCACTTTAGACTATATTAAATTTCATAATCGTGATGACATTTATGGGGCCCAAGGGGTCCCCTCAACATATTCTCCACCCTCAAATCCTTCTTCGCCCCGAAGAAGCTGTGCAACAACATCCTGGGTCTGCTCTTGCCGAAGTAATCCTCACTATGCATCAAACATGCATACCGGTTTGCATAGGTAAATTAGCTGCAACAATTGTCATCTTTATAGGAAGGTGCACATATACAAGGTTCTACCATGACTTGTTACTCATTAGCCTGCGTCTTCAATCTGGTAATGGCATCTTCAGTCAATTAGTCTCGTAGCACTTTGCTCCCACCCAACAATGATCCTCTTAATCCATGTGCAATAAGTTAGTCTTGCATGATGCAAGTTCTAAATTGAGGTAATAAGCATTAGGTTTGGAAACAAAAATTGGATATGAGTAGGAAACCTTCAAAAGTGAAGTATGCTTTGAGTATGGTCACTTACGACTTCATGCCTAAAGAAAAAGGTGGACTCAAGAAAGCCCACCAATCCTTTGAGAATGATTCAAGAAAAATTAGAGGCTCCCTAGTGGAAGTGTATGGAAGATCACAACTAATTGATAAAAATCATAGATTCCTTCACATCAAAAAATCGTGACAATTGAGGTTGTGGAAGAGCATCACTAACTGATAAAAATTGCAACTTCCTCAATGTCAAAAACCTTGACAACTAGGAAAAAGTTTCTAAAGAAAAACAAGTCTCAATTAAACCCCTTCCTAAGGGTATGGAAGAGTACAACTAATTAATAAAAATATTGGAGTCCTTCACATCAATTACTTTTGACAACTAAAGATCATGGGGGTTTCACTCAGTGAACTTGTTACCTAGCACGATCGTTCGCAAGATATTAAATAATATCCCTAATTTCACTAAATATTGGAAAATGCCTCCTAAAATTGTATTGTTGAAGCCCCCTCCCAATATACCTTTCTAATTAAGAAAACTCCTAGTTTCACCAGATATTGTAGGTATCCATTTTTATCAACCCATTTTTAATACCCCCTTTATATAATATTATCAAGTTTTAGCAAACAAGATCCCTAACGCATCTTTGTATAAGCAAACATGATGCTAAATAACATAATAGTATAATGCTCATAATGATCCCACTAAGATTGCAGGGGCGACATTGGATATGGAAAACCCAATGAAATAGTAATGGGGAAGCAGGGAAATTTTTAAGGACCCCTTCTAAATTTATGTATATAATAAATGGGCAAATCGCCATGATACATGGGAAAGTGTGAAGGCTATTTTATCAATAATATAATATGTATATATAATTTCTTAGCAAAACATTCACGAAATTATAGAATTTTGTAAAATATGGGCGAATATTACATGGAATTATAAAATCTTGTAAAATCATGTCGAATATTTTATATAATTATAAAACCTTGTAAATTCCTTGGCGAATATTTCACAAAATTATAAAATCTTCTAAAGTATTGGTGAATCTTTCACTGAATTATAAAATCTTGTAAATTATTAGCAAATTGGTTGAAATTTGACAGAATAAAATTTCCTAGATGATTTTGTATTCACTTTGGATTTTCCATGTACTCTTACAATCGAACACCTTCTAAACAAAATCCAAACTAATTTGTTGACTTTACTCATCACAACTACTTATGCTAGTAAGTTCATACCTCCTTAAAGATATAATGTAGAGATAATTTCATAAATATTTGCAATATAAAATTGAGCACTTGGTCAAAGTGTGCAATTAATTTTTCCCACGACATTTGGTGTACAATCAATTTTCACAAAATGTGTGGCACCTAATCATCCCCTTCAATTGAAATTACTACGAGAAAGAAACTAGTTTCTTGAAGCACTAATTGAAATAACAAGCTTCAATAAATGGAAAATTTGAAACACACTCTTGATGGAGATATTGGCTAAATAAATGGAAATTTTGAAACTCATTCTCGTTGGAATTGTCTCCCTTGTCTCATTGGCCTTTTTTCCTTTCTTGTGATTGTGAATGGTTTGTGTTGCTTTCTAGGGAAAAGCCTTCAAAATTAGTATTATCAATTTCTAGTGAAATTGCATTTATCTCACTTTGATCAATAGGGGAACCTATCTTATCATCCATTATATGGATATTCGATCAATATTTCTTAGAATAGTTGACGGCTCTCTCAATGATAGATTACTCAAAAGAGCTTCAATCATGAAGAGAATGTAGATTCTTTGATTGAGGCTTTTTAAAGTATGATAATTCCTTTGTTTTGATGCTTTCTTTCTATGATTGTTGTTTGACATCTCACTTATAATTTTTTTAATAAATTTAAACTTTAAGAGTAAAATAGTCGGCTAGGAGGGTGCTAAGATGAAATATGAAACCATAGGAAACCCTAATGGCTAGGGTAAGGAAGGCGCTCGATGTGAGTAAGGATGACTAAATAGGCCAACCTTGGTATTAAGGCTAAGTGTTTGGAGCACTTAAAAGTCATATAACAAGGAAGCCTAACTATCACTCAATCATAGGGGTCATTTCCTTAATTCTTCGACTCAATCGTCATGGAAGTTGTGAATTTTATTATGGGATATGATTGGCTTATGCTCCTTCACATGAAAACCATGTTTAACCTCCATATAAGTCTTTGTGCAATTCAATCATTCTTTGGTAGCCTTGGCATTATGAATATATAGGTGAATCGACGTGATAGTATGTGTGGGATTAACCAAGCCATTCCATACAACCTAGGCCTTCACTCATTGCATCTTATTTCAATTTTAAATTAGCTCTTCTTTGGTGAAGAAGTAGAGGGGTATGTCGATGAGCTTTGCTTATCTCAAAACTTTCTAACCCTTTGGTCCTCACTTATTCATATGATCTTAGGGTGATTTAAATACCCATCCCTAACTTCTTCTTTGGAACATTAGCTCGATGCGATAGGCACTCACAAAAATAAAATGAACATGGTGAAGATGTGTGCTTCTTGTAGCCATCACAATATGTGTTTCTACTGCTACCAGGAGATGTGAAGCTCATCGTGATTACCGTGAAGACAATATAGCTTCAGCATTAAGATAATGGGAGAGTTGGAAGAGAGATTGGGATGTGAATAATGACAAAAATTTAAGGTGATCAAAAGAGAACTAATTTAAATGCAAGGATAGCTAGTAGAGTATAAAAGTAAATTGGTTCTTTCAAAAATTGATATAGAATTTCAAAAAGAAATAATAGAGGAAGAAATGAAAAAGTGAAGGAATTGCATTGTATAATCCATTACTAAGCTCCCCTTAATAATCTACTATTAAGGAATAATCATACTATGGACTCCATACGACAAAGGAAAACAAGATTCATCCCTCATGGTTTCATTAGCATGTCAAAAGACAAGTAGAGATCATGGACTATAGTAATTTCATCAATTATGCCATGTTATAGTTTTGGTTTTGTGATAGCTTGAATTCCACTTTGATATTAGGAGAAGCCAAATATTCTTGGAAGGATTCATGAAACATTTATGAACAATAAGTGAATCGCTATTAAAACCTATATACATGTGCATTGCAAATAAACTATGCTAAAATTGAGTAATTAACAATGAAGAAATGGATTTGATTGACAATATTGCTTTTACTATTTTATAAAAAAACACAACCAAGATTCATGTTTTTACCAAACTTCTGTATTTACATATTGTAAATAAGATTGTAACTATTTTATTTTTTACTAATATATCAAGTATCAATTACTCTTTAAAAAAACTAAATTATATAATTTATTTTTACCATTGTGCAACAATGAAGTCTTCTATGTGGCTAATGGAAAAAACAAAATAATTAATCAAGAATCCGAGTTGTATTTCCAACTATTTAACTTATTGTTCTTATTGGAACTTGTGTCTACTGGGAAAACAAAATACTTAAATAGAATCCCAGTTATATTTCAAAATCTATACCTTATTGTTCTTATCGGAACTTCTTGTGATTATTTTGAAGAAACTTGAAAAGCCATAATTTGTTGACATACATTCAGGTGATATCCCAAACTGCCTGCACAAACAAGTCATTCAAATACTCAAGTTATCATATATCATTGACTTAATAATATTGACCTAAGTTGAAAAGCAAGAAAAATAATTTGTTGAAGTAGTTTCATTCATTAGATTATATCAACATCGGATAAGAATTTGAACACTGAAAAAATTTGTTAGAGTATAAAATGATATCAAAATCCAGCTAAACAAACAAATATTCCAAGATCAATATGTGAAAAAAGAGAAAATAATCTTCATAACAAAACATTGACAAAAATATAACAATTTCATTTTGTAAATTTTTGTCACACTATGACATGTCATTGCCCAAGTTCCCATTGGGCATACATAAAGTTTTCACGTTGTCATGGATTCTCATGTGTTATTGTTTGTTTTCAGTAGTTTGTACAACAAAACTACATATGGTTGCACATTAACTCGCCCACTTCTATCATATTTGTTTAGTGCTGAATTCAATGGATTTTCATTATAACAAGGTTGTGAAACTCGAAATAGGAGAAAAATCAGTCAGCTTGGGACTCGATGACTAAACAAAATTTGCTTCAAGAATGCAAAAATCAAAATACACGATAGCATGTTCCCATGCTTGATCAAGCTTCGTGATTCATGGATAGTGGAGATAAAAGAGAAGATAAAAGTATAGTACCGTAGTTTGATCGATGAAATAATAAATGAAAATGACAACCCAGCAAACAATTTGGATGAAATTAAAAGACCTTCAAAATGGGAATGCAATGGAAACCAAAGATCCAACATACGGATTGCTTGGCTCTCCTACTTTTATTTACTATTCAATTTCCAGTTGGCAGACGCAAACATTCTCCAAGACTCCAATTTATCTCCAAACAAAAATAACAGAGCATACTGAGAACAGAGAAGAGCTTCCAAGCATGGAAACATTGGTTCAACTAGATTTTAAACAAACTGGATAAAAGAGTCGACGCACACCATGTTTAAACACATGTAAAGTCAGATAAAAGAAAGGGAAGATATATTAGCAATATCACTTGCATTCATAAACCAGGAGACAGCCACATGCAAACACGAAAAATGAGAATCAGAGGTTTAACAATAACAAATATATCATCTCTTGTCATCTGTGTTTTACACGGACGATTTACTCAGGAAAAAGAAACAGAGGTGTAAGGCCTAAATAATATAACGGTTCAACCTGTAAATAATACAGGAATCTACAAGATAAAAACAATATGTCTCGCATAATGAAAATGGCTACCCACTGAAGTACATTTTCGAGTGATTTGATAAGCTTATCTGATTCATACTTTCCACACGAGGTCACTTATGTGGCAGGGATATCAACTAAACCTAGAGACAAAAAGACATGGTGGTTTGTAAAGAGTTAAAGCATGAAAGGGGAGGGTGACAAAACTACCACGTATATGTGCTAGTGTGATTGCTACTGGTATACTTTTTCCTAAAAGTATTTGACCATACTGTTGCCAATGACATGTTATGCACAGAAAATTCGCCAAAAGATGTCATCAAACTTTCTTATTATATATTTCATTATGTATCAACTCAAGTGTATATCAAGATTGATACATCATGGAACCAAGGGGTCGTGCTTTGCATATGAACTTCAATGCCCGTTTTAAATGTGAAGCCCTTAAGGCAAGTCTCTACCCATTTTATTGTTACTTATCTTTTATATTTAATTTAGATTAAGAACTTTCTTATTCTAGAATATTGAACTAACTTTTGAATTACATCTTTTGCTCATTTTCATTAGCTTGCAATGGTGAAGAACCAGAGACTGGCCGAGAAAATTGTGAATGGAAATATTTATGATTGTATCTGTCGGTATGAACCAGCAGTGTGATCACATTGTAATTTCGAAAATTTGAGAATCAGTCATGCTCAGAAATCCCTTTTCTGCTTCATCAATTCACATGTCACCTTTCTCCAATCATTGTTGCCGATTCCCTATTTTGTTCACTCTGGTAGCATCTCTAAGTATAAAATGTCAACTGCTAGGATTCATAATTGGATAAAAACACATTCATTACTGCTGCCTGCAGCAATTTTCATTGCAAGGTATAGTTTTGCATTAACAAGGACTCCATTTTAATTCAAAACAATATTCAGGTGTGCTTTTAAGCTGGGGAAGTCATTTCTTGGGCTGTTAATCATCTCATCCCTTTGTAAGTTAATCTATTTATAATGCTGAACAGGAGACTAACATTACGGTTCAGCAGACTAACATTACTTACTCTCTTGGTTATTCTCTAATCTGTTACAATTACCCTTAGCGAAAACTCTTGTTTATTCACTATGTGCTAGTGTGATTGCTACTGGTATACTTTTTCCTAAAAGTATTTGACCATACTATTGCCAATGACATGTTATGCACAGAAAATTCGCCAAAAGATGTCATGAAACTTTCTTATTATATATTTCATTATGCATCAACTCAAGTGTATATCAAGATTGATACATCATGGAACCAAGGGGTCGTCAGACAGGTTCCACCTCCCTAGATAGTTAATATTGTATGGATGTGAGGATTGGTTCATCAAAGTATCTCTAAACTTGGTACGCCTAATATCCAAGGACATACATATTTAGGTATTAGAGTACAACCAATCCATATTTTATAGTTTCATACACAAATTTAGAAATTAACCCGACTAAAACATATTCATAAACAAGAATTCAATCTGAAACAAATACCATTTTTTTTCCACAAATTGACTTTAGACAGAAGCTAAAAGATGCAGTATTTTATAAGATAACATACACTAGGTATGCGCTCATAATAAAACTTGAGAGTTACACAGATCGACAATCAAGGTCAAAGCAAAAAGCAGAGTGTAGGAGAGTTACATAGATCGTAAATCAAGGTCAAAGCGAAAAATAGAGTGTAGAGTGAACAAATAGGACTCTTACATCATTGATATCATACACCAATTTTATTTGGTTTTACCGCGGCATACTGAAAAAAAATTAACTATTTACACTCCAATTGAAAACCCAAATTGTTGCAGATGAAGTGAACAAATGAGAGTTAAACTAGCCTTGTCTTCGAGTTATATGCAAATCATTATTTTATAACTCAATCAAATCTGGTCAATACTCTTTGAGTGCAACCATAGTATGTTACACGGAATTCATAGACAGGGATAATTATGGCGAGTGCCGCTAAGTTTTTGGCAATAGCTCATGGGGTTTCCATTTTTTTTAACCTTACCAAAAACCTCAAAGGAAGAAAACCCAGTTCGAGCCTAGGGGTATAACTTCGTACCTGGAAGGGAAAGCACCATTTCGTGTCATCCATGGCCACGAGGTTCGTCCAGTACCCAAGCAGATAATGAAAAGAATCTTTTAGTTATAGAAGCTAGGAGCTATGAAACGAAATAGAAAAACTGGAAGAAAATAACATAAGTAATCTTTTACCAGGAAATTGCATGGAGACGCTTCAACTGAATTACATCCCAAGCTCACGATTCGAGAAATGGAGATAACGCCATCCTGTAGACAATTCCTTTAACACCCCTACCACTAAATATGGAGTCTAGAGTAATCATAATAAAAAGAATCCTGGAGAAAATATTTGACATCATTGTAAATCTTGAACCCACCTGCTACCTCATGTAAAGTCTATCGAGGAGTGCCAAAGGAGAATTTCCGAATGCTAGAGATATTTGGGGCTCATGAATTGCCGCCATTGTGAAAAACCCCCAAATAAAAGGAAAATTTTCGAATGCCAAAGATATTTGGGGCTCATGAATTGCCTCCATTGTGAAAAACCCCCAAATGAAATGAAAATTTTCGAATGCTAGAGATACTTGGGGCTCATGAATTGCCGCCATTGTGAAAAAACCCCAAATTAATGTACGAATAGTGTTCACGTGATTAAGGAGTGAGATCAATCGCCACGTGGAAGCATTGACGGTGTTGGAACTCACTGCCAACACTACTCTAAAGTGCATACGAGCAACATTTAGATTGTCCCGTCCTCCCCCTTAGATTGACGGTTCTCGTGAGGGTCAATAGAGATTGAAGGAAGAAGATCGATCAATCCACAAGGTTTGTAGACAATTCATATGGATTAGCATAAAGTACATACAATAAAATTTAACTATGCGAACCATAACCTATAAGTTGGATGTTAATACAATTTAGTATTTTGAATTGTAGCATATATTTTATGGGTTGAACCCTTATGGAGTAATGACAAGGAACCATATGGAAATCCTTTGGGGTGCTAGTTACCCAAGCACATATACCCTTTAACAATTTTAAATAAATGATAATGTGAAAACATAATGATGAGGTTAGAAATGCATAGGGAGTACTAAAATATAAATAGTCATATTAAGGGTTTCAAAGATAGAGGTTTCTTAATTAAGGTGAGAGCTAAAGTTAACATAATTAAGAGAGCTCGGCTCTATAAATTACATAGGTTACGAGTTCAAGACTCAGGAGCTAGAACAACCAAACTACAAACCCTCAGCCTGTCGGCCACGCAGAGCTACCACTACCCAGTAACAAAAATCACAATAAACTCATCGATCACAGCAAATGTAGGGTTTAACCACATGCATTGAAACCCTTGCCAGGTCAACGGTGGAGATCACCGGTGGGATTTACGAAATCACAAACCATCTATCACATTAAATGAGCCATCACTACCAAGGGAACCAGCTCGACAACGTTTAAACCTTTTTCAAGTTACAACTCAGCACTCAGTTGATGCATCAAGATGCTTTCCCGTGAACCAAGCTTACTAAGCCATCCACGAGGGAATCCCACTATTCTCGTTAGTTGAAAACATTCAATGCATAGGATACAATCACATCTGCCAACCTGTAAACCATATTAACATTCACATCATACAACGTGGATATAGTTATGGTAAGGTCGTATTATACACCCTTGTAACATTAAGTTAAGGGTTGGTTAGAACTTCACCGAGGTCGCATAAGTATCACCGAGGTTACATAAGTGCACACAACACAGAATAGAATATCTCCAAAGTTCACATAGTATCGTAGGATCATATAGTATTATATGTTTACAAATTATAGATCAAGTTTGTATAATATTGCATTTTGCATAGCATCATATGGTGATCATATGTTTGTATAGTTCACTAGGGTGGCATATTATCACATGGGGCCACACTATTGCACATAACACACAACATATAATATGTTCTGTATATAGTTTGTAATTGTTTGATAATGTCCCAAACACCATATAAATAGATAATATAAATAATTAAAGAAGATTGTTTATACATACATGCCATTGTATAATGAAATATAAGACTTGTTAATAAATCAAATTATCATGACCATGGTAGAAGTATAGATCCAAGGTAAGTTAGAAAGACAGTTATATATAGGATTTCCACAAATTGCCACGGAGGAAGAAGGTAGATAATTACATACAATTCAACATGAATGGAAACAAAAAATAATTCTAGGTACAACACCGTGAAACGATCATTACAGATCTTCTCTAAAAAACTGTTGAATACTTGTCACAACTTTAAACTCTTACCTGTAAACTGTTACAAGTACGAAATCACATGCTTTAGCATGAATGCTAAGTAAGCCTCGGGTTGTTCATAGGACCCCTTTATCAATCAATAAAAGTATATTAGTCAAAGATAACTGATTCATAAATCATAACATCAATAATAGAAGTTGCAGTAATATTAATAACATCAAGACATAAACATAATTCTGTTAGTCGCAATTTCTTATACAATAAACCAGCATGGTATTTATTACAGCAGGATAACCTTTTATGCTTTGTTCTATTCCGCACATATTAAATAAACATTAATTGTCACGTAGAAAAATTTTAAACTTTTGTGATTTTTCCGAGATGTTACACATTTAACTACATCTCTTAACTTAAAGATGAAAAACAATATAACATCAATTCAAACAAAGCCTAAATAAGCTATTAAATGAGGATTGCTCAAGGACAATAATCCAAAGAGAATTCCATCAATATTATCATTGGTACACTATTATCAAATTTAAGCAAAACTTAGGATCATAAGCAATATCAAATAAAAATGGAAGGTCTTTAAGTTTTAGGTGGGTATGAATCGATCTCGTGATTTGGACGTATGAATCCATCCCATGATTTGGAGGTTATTCCTCAACACTCCCAAATAAAATAACCCCCAATATTTATATTACTATGTCAAATTAAAAACCCCCCTTGACCCCTTAATACGGGGCAATATATTTTTGAGGTTTTTAAGAGTATTCAACCCCCCAATATGAATGGACGTGATATGATATTGCCTCACTAGTGAACCCCCCGTGCTAAAGATGTAGAAGAGCATCACTAGCGAATAAAACTCACAACTTATTCCATGTCAAAAACCCAGGAAAAAGTTTCTAAAGCAAAAAAAATCCCAATCGAAAACCAATTAAGAATATGGAAGATCACAACTAATTTATAAAAATCATAAATTCCTTCACATAAAAAACCAACTAAGATATGGAAAAACATCATAAAAATCACAACTTCCACATCAAAAACCCAAAACCTTGACCACTAAGAAAATGTTTATAAACGAAACTAAGTCCCAATCAAATCCCTTCCTATTATTCCTTGTACAAAAAGTAATTTGAAAAAACCTAAAAATTAATTCAAACACTCATGTTAATTTGGAAGAAAGTATCTATTTCAACGAAGAAATGAAATCCACTCAAGAACTCAATAAATGGACTATCTTAATACATAATGATAAAGTCCAATACGTGATCACCCAGGATCGACCCCGAGACCCCATCCTATTCGGCATTCTCACCTACCATTGAGCGTCAGTTTAACTATCATGTGAAAAAAAAGTCCAATAAGTGATAAATAACTTTTGTTTATCATGTTGTGTACTTCCACCAGCTACATTTCAGTTCTAAAATGGGCCCTCCCAATACATAACCATAAAGTTCAATTAAGTGAAAACTACATTGATAAAGTTCATTCGTGATGTGTACCTCTACCAACTACATTTGGGTTCTATTTAAAATATATTCTTTCTTTTATTTTAATTGAGAAAAGGGGATGGATATTGCTTAAATTAAACGGTACTGATGTATGTTTTACAAAACAAGCATAAAATTAAAATTATGACCACTCATTATTATGGGTTAACTATAAAATTATAATGACGCAATCAATCTCAAAACTTGTAATCGAATCAATCTTTACACTTAAAATAATTCATTTGAATAAGATTGTGTGAATTTTTGTCCAAGCGGGCTAACCTGAAGAATTCTTGTAAAATCCTTTTATTTCCACTATTATGATCGATACTAATTATCTCTTTAACCTCAACCTCGCAGAGAGAAGTCACAATGATTTAAAACAACTACGAATCCCATTCAGCAAAAGTACCTTTTTTCTAACAATGTGTCTATATATACCTCTATGCATGTGGTAATGGAATTTTTATAAGGATAAATGGTTGATGTTATTGTTGTGCAATTGCTTTTTATTTTGCAATTATATTTTTTTAATAACTTTTAATCCATTAAAAAACAAGTTTACATAGTGTTTATAATCCAACATTATTAGAAGATTAAAACTAGCATTTGCCCTAAGAGGGGCAAAAGGAACGCCGAGAGAAAAAGAGCAGAAAAAAAGAAAAGTAGTTTGGACAGATTAGTGTCGACACTTCTCAAATCTGTTTTGAGTTTTCTGGAATGTTGGGGAGTCGTCCATTCTCTCTCTTTCTTGTCCTTGTTTTGGGTTAGTAAATGTCATACCTACATGATCATTCATGTTTTTATATGCCAACCAAAGTTTATAATATTTCAAGTGGTTATAAATGATTAATTACACGGAAAAGAGAAAGGGATTATACACAACGATTACCAAATGTGTCTATGTTGTATATCCTGAATTTGATTTGTCATTGAAATACTAACATTCCAACATTATAATGAACTAATCATGTTGACTATTCTTAATCAATTCCTATTTTAACAGTGCCAACCTGTCTTTATTTTCTCACTTTAGTATGAATTTCAATTAATAAAAAGAATTTCAAAGATGAAATAAGCTTGTATGTGTAAAAAAAAATACTCATTTTATTGTTTTAAGTCACTTGATCACCCCAATTAGTGAGTTTTTTTTTTAAGTTAAAAGAAATGTTTTATAAACTATCCAAAGTCATAGGAAACCATTTTCCTGTTAAAAATGAAACCCTTATTTGCTCATGTGTTCCATTCCGGTCATTCCAACAAATGATGTAATCTTGAAATTTATCAAGCTATATTTCTGACTTTTTTTCTTTATTTCTTGATCTTTACATTATTTACGTGAAAAGTGACATTTAAACATTAGTCATAATGTCGAATAGAGTTCCCATGTTTTGTTGGATATGCTTATGCACAATGTCAGCCAAGCTGGAAACTTTTTGGCAGAACTATCCTTCAATTTTATTCTATGCAACATTTTTTTATTTTTTTTACCATTGTGGTCTTAATATTTTGTTTTCCCTCACATCATAGATAAGCCAAATATATTGCATTGATGTCTTGGAAGTGCACACATTGTATCATACCCATTTACAAGAGGGATGTTAATGATTGTTTTTGAGGGTGTTGTCCAAACATTAAGTAAAGTGCGCATAAATTTAATGTCCAAACCTTCTCCTCTATCCACCTTGATCCGGGCTGAATGAGTTCAATGGAATGCCGTGTAATCCAACAAGTTAACACGTTTGAACCCTTCTTGTAAAAACTCTGGCCCACGTGCTCTGCTTAGATCACAACCTCCTCTTTCTGCCTTGTCATAATACAACCTTTATGTGTGAGAACTGACAACATGCAATATACGTGTGGTAAGCTGGTTAAGGTCGTGATGTCCAAACAAAGCATGGAGGATTTGTTCTACATGCAAAAGTTTCAAAGGTAGCATGCATAGCTACTGAAAACCACGTCGACAAAATTTTCAAAAGGTAGCATGCAAAGCTGCTAGCCACCACGTCGCCAAAAAAATGAAATGAAACACTTCCACTTAAGCACGCATCAATTTAAACACGTCTCCACTTTATTTCTATAATAAAAGTTTCATTTCATTATTTACAACGCAACAAGGTATATGGGACTTATTTTGGCTCAACGTTGTCTTCTTCCTTCCCAACCTAACCGCACTACCATGTATGAACTCTAATCTCTTCCATCTATATATTGATAATGTTCTTTAAGATCGTTTATATATTGATAATCTTCTTTAATTATATATGTTAGGATGATGGCTTGTTCTTTAAGATACGTTATAAATAGATACAGATAAATAACGATGATAAGCTTCTCTCCGTCTGTCCAAAGGAAGCAACTGAAACTAAGAAATTGTAAGTTGGTGCTGATGAATCTACTATCATTTTTTTAATTTGCAAGGGATGTCCATATTTCAAATAACAATGCCATAAAAAAAAGAAAAATTTCAGTGCAAGTGCTCAAAAGAACAAGGTAAGCAAGTTTCTAATTCAATTTTTATATAATTTATTCCTCCCTACCGATTTATTCTTTTGTGTTAATTAACTGTTTTCCAATGGAATAATATCTCTATGTAAATGATCAGGCAACATTTTATGCCTCAAAATGCATGAAATGTGGGAAAGAGGGCATAGTATTCTATTAATAAATATAGAATAAAATAACTGTTAAGGAAGTTGAGAGATATTTGAAAAGCATAACCTAACCCAAACCATTACACTACAATAAACTTGTGGGTTGATAATTACTTTGACCGAAAGCGTCGGTACTTTGATCCATGCAATGTGGTGATTAAGGGTCATCGTGTCCTCATCTGCTGAGAATGTTTAAGCCTAGGAGACAAAAAAATGTGTTGTAATGAGTGCTTCGTCAGGATGAAATCGCCACTTGTGATACTAAGGGTTTGCAGAGGCTGATGCAGGAAACCTTGAAGCTCGCCCAACTTGTTGAGAGAGATAAATTGATGGCAGAATTGAGGGAATTTTGTTTGCGATGGCATCCTTGGAAAATAGCAGACCGTAATTCAACGGAAGATCGAGTTTGAGAGTCTCCATGCCATTCTTGATCTCATCGATAATGTTCAGACCCCATTTGCTCAAATGGTTCTTCAATGGCCACAGGCTGCGAAAAAATGTAGACGCGGATCAATTCCTATGACCCCAGAGCGGCATCCCATTCCTTCCAGATGCAAGCATTTTGTGTCCTCCTTCATCTTGTAACGATTCATAATGTGAGAATCCAAGGATGGAATGGGGTTAAAAACGCTACACACTGTCACAATGATTCCTATATCATCCGGTTCCATATGAAGCTTGTGCATTAACTCATCAACTACACCATAAATGACCTCGCTTGTTTCCAACATCAAGAAAAACCTTCCAAACAAGAGTGTTGCACTTGAATCCAGTTCCAAAGGAGACCATCCATATCATGTCCCCTTTCTTGATCATATTCTTGGCCTTCATGTAAGCCAACTCGTAGAGCACCAAACTGCAGGAAGTGTTGCCAAATTTGTGGAGGACCATTCGCACTAGCTCAAGCAGATAGTCATTCAATCGAAGGTGCTTGCCGATGGAGTTAATGATAGCCTTGCCTCCAGTATGAATGCAAAAATGCTCAAAAGCCAAAGTCAATTTGCAATGCACAACAACCTTGTCTCATATACTAAGGATTAAATTAATCAAACCTATACCCATTTAACATGGCATTGCAAAGTATGTCACTAATAAAATTGAAATGATCAAAAGAAAAAAGAAAAAATGTTTAGGTGTAACTTGAAATTCAAGATACCTTGCCTTATTTAATTAGCCCCCTTATGTACCTTCCAACATAAGTTAAGGTTTTTTTTTTTTTAGGTTTAGTAGAATGGTAATTTGCACAAATTTAACAATTTAGGACCATGTAATTCAAATTGAGCCATTTTTCTAGTTATAGATTCAACATGTTTTTTTTTACCTAAATTATTGTTCAAATTGTTAATTAATTTTTTATTTTTCCTTATTCACACACACATATATTCTTCTATAATAAACCTTCTATCCTCTTATAATAATGTCACATCATTTATACATATCCTTTTTTACTTACTTATATTAATTACTATATATTTTTATTACTTCTTTATCATTCCACAATAACTTTGTTTATTTCTTGGTAAATTCCTCATTACATATTTTTCACATTATTTACTTTAATATTTAATAGTATTGTCTTGTTATTATTATAGTATTATATGCACATGGATTTACCCATTAACTATGTGATACTCATGCACACTCTTTTTCAGCGGAATACTCATGCACACTTATCTTTCACTTATATAAAACACACAATTATTTTAACGAAAATTAGACATAAGCCACAACTGTCTAAATTAGTTTTCAACATTTTAGTGAATTAGTTCATTATAGTTTTCTTTAAATAATGAAAACTATTTGTCAAATCAGGTTTATGTTTTTTTTGTTTTCATGATCGACCGGTAATTTGAATCATTCCAGTATAGTGCCTGACAATCAAATAGTTTAAGGTTTTTGGAATTCGTTAAAAGTTTTTATGAGTAAGTAGACATTGGTCTATTCTTTTTTTTCTTCTTTTCTTTTTGTATGATTTTTTTTTTATAATATCATTTTCTAAGAAACTCAATTGTTTAATTCAATTTGAATTCGAGATATGGTGTTCAGGGGCAATTACCCTTGCCTTCAAAGACTGCTTCGATAGCTCTGCAAGCTTCATATTGCATACTTAAATACCCTGTATTTCTTTTAAAATATTAAAAGTCAAATTTCCTGTACGATATGGCATTGTGGACTTAGCAACCTATATCTATCATAGATTCATACCAAATTTATTATCACGTTCACGACTTTCATAATTTTTTTTAGTGAGTGGCACATTGATAGTGGTTTTAGCAGTTCCACATAATATTTTCTCAAGTATTACTGCTTACCGTTTCTCCTCTTTTTTTTTTCTTAAAAAAGTAAAGAAAAGAAAGAGTTGTCATTACACAATTCAAAGAAATAACATAAAATGTTTTATATAAAAGGCAACTTAACTTAATTTTTCTTTTCCGATCCATTTCCGTCATTTTATCTTTCCTTCCTCAGTACAAAATTTCAGATTTAAACCAAAATTATATTTCCAATTAAATTATAACTAACAATCCGTAAAACTTGAAACTATTAATTGCAGAATACAATACAAAGATTAAGATATCGGTGTGGAGTATTTTTTTTTCTATAAAGAGTTGGTTTCTTCATTTTAAAATCGTTGTCACGAATTTGTTAATTGTTCTTGTGCCATTCCAAAACATAACTTATTAGGAGAATTCACAATTTAATTATAAATCTAACCTAATATACATAAAATGTAATGGAATTTTGTAGTTTAAGTTTAATCCTCATATATTTCTGGACGCGTTTTAATTATATATAATAATTAGGTGCATTAGCCTTTGTGAACTAATTTTAAATATATATATATATATATATATATAAAATTGCGAGTGATCGCTTAAGAACAATTGTTGACTAATTTTAAATATATATATATATATATATATATATATATAACTACTAGTGATCGCTTAAGAACAATTGTTAAACATCAATAGCTCCAAAATACACATCTGCTACCGCGTTGCATGGTTCGTTACAATCTACGTGGCTTTTAAAGACTAACAAATATGTAGTATCTTACCACGTATTCGACATGACACCTGCCCCATTCACTGAACTGAGGCCATTTTGTTTTACTACTTCTCAAAGTCATTTTCTTTTTCAAAAATATGAGTAGGACGCGGCCTTTGCATGAGGGCCACGTTCCCTCACCTAACCCAATATACTTAAAAGAACAATAATAGTATTAAATTAAATTAAGGGAGAACAAAACTCCACGACTAATAATTTCTCATTTATTCTTGCACCTTTTTTTTCTTCTGGCTAGCCCGAACTTCAGCAGAGGAGGGACATCCTGGAAAAAATTCAGTAGAGATTGTGAACTGCCAAATTTATTCACTGTGTGCCAGAACTTCAGAAACATGGCTTGGCTGGATGGTACGACTGGAAGAACTAAGACAAATGGGAGGGATGGAAGAACCTGAAATGCTGCGCATTCATTTCATTCCTAAAATTATGATAGTTATCAACCCCAATGGGAAGAGAATATGCTTTGGACCCCAGAGACATGATAAGGGTCAACAATATAGCGGGTGGGGAACCGGTATATTCAAATCCAACACTACATACTACAGTTCGTATTCAACTGTCCCCTGGGCACCTCAATAGCTTTACCGTCACAACGTCCATTACCATGACAAGATATTTACAACGGGGTTTCATTTCTGCTTCTATTTTCATGATAGCTGCCATGCAAATTTTTTATTTTTATTTTTAGTTAGTTTTTCTCTATTTGTGCATCTTTATTGATTGATGCTCCTTTTTCTTTTTATTATAGAATGCGTTGGGATTTACAGTGGCCAACAACAGTTGCAGCAAGAAATTGACAACACAATTTTTTTTTTTCCTTTAGTTATAGCTTCCGAATTTTTTTTTACCCCTCAAAGGTCTTCTCTCACTCTGGTTCGAAATTGCGGCCTTAGCTGGCTCTCCTTCTTCCTCCACAGACTGGGCGGCCCATCCCTTCTTCCATTGCCCACGGTCGTGTTCCCTTTGGTTGTGTGACGACATTTCCTTGTAGATTAACCATGTATAGAAACACCAGTATGGATGCCATGTACGATGGCCCTTGTTCCATAGCAATATTGTATAGCTAGAGATTACAATGCCCAACCCCACCATTTGTTATCTATAATTTTGTTTTAAATTTTGTTTTTTTAATCTTTCCCTTATTTTTGTTAAAGCATTCTACATCCTTCAAATTTTAGGAAGGCTGAGGAAGGCATGGTGCATGTAGGCCACGTGCCACGCAACACAAAGAAAATTAATTAATTAATTAACAGGACTGAAGGACGAACAAAGTATCACCCCTTCTGCATGTGATTCATGTTTCAAGTTGTTTTCTTTTCTCTCCTTTTTTTTATTTGTTGCTCCACCGGGTGGCTCTCCCTTCTACTGGAAACACTCACCCTTGCAGCCTTCTTTTTGTTGTCAGTTGAGTCGGGGTACACTCTCCATTGCAATAGGTCATGCCTGTTTTTTCTTAATACATGAGCTATCAAGTATGGGAACATTGGTATTCCTTGGGAGAGTGTCATTTTGCAATGTGTGCACAACAATAGCAGGGTAATACATTCCTTTTTTTTTTACAATTGTTTTCTGTTATATTTAATAGTTCTATTATGGAGGGGTTTTCTGAGTTGAAGAAAGAGGGAAAACCAACCGTTGTTTCAACAGGGCAAGTTGCAGTTTCCACAGGGGAATCATAAGCATCGTAACGTTAACTTATTCTTTATGTCTAAGTTTCAGAATATGAATTCTCAAATATATAAATGGTATTATTGGACATTTTCTTTGCTTGAATTGCTTATCTATTGAGGGTTTATGAATCAAATGAGGATGTGACCCCCTCTTCTTGTCCATTTCATCACTGCCAGCAAGTTTCCTCGGCATGTCTGCGGCGTACATGGGGAAATGGGTGTTTGGGCTGTGCGTGGAGGTTGTGAAGGATGAGTTGTGCAGAGCCGAGAGTGGCAATGGAATGGAGGTCAGAGCAGCTCTAACCTTGGCGAGGGGGTGGCAGTGGGGGGACCCTCTTCTCTAGGTCGCAACACCAGTTGTTTGAATCCTCCGGCTGTAGCTTCCAAGTATAGAGCCATTGACATCTTTGGAGGAGTTGTGGGTCGCAGCACTAGTTGTTTGAATCCTCCGGCTGTAGTTTCCAAGTATAGAGCCATTGACATCTTTGGAGGAGTTGTGGGCAGACGCGTTGTGTGAAGTTGAAGAGCAGGAACCTATACTGTAAGGGTAAAAAGATGATGTCAGAAACAACCATCCACGTGGCAGTATTCCATTCGTTCTATGAGTGAGGAATCTAGCCAATGTGGATGGATATGCTTCTCCACAGTGAAATGCCTACGGCGTAATTATAACTAGCATTTGCCCCAGGAGGGGCAAAAGGAATGCCGAGAGGAAAAGAGCACAAGGAAAGAAAAATAGTTTAGGCAAAGTATGGGAAATAGGTCATATTGGTATCATTGAAATAAAAAACAAAATGACAATTTAAGTATGAATCTTCAACTAACTAATAGAAGCACATCCAAACATGATGTAAACACTTTCAAAGTAACCTTGAAAGATAACATGGTGAGGCAACTCAAAATCAAGTACAAATAGGAGATATCTAACACTAGTTCAACAAGAATAGGAGATATCCATATCTCCCTAAAGGGTCTATATCCCTCCTTAAGTCAGCCTTCAAAATTCTAATAGTCGTATCGTAGGTTCTCAACGAATCATTTCAAGAATGAAATTGGATCACAAGAAACATCATCAAGTCTATATGGGCTTGAACTATCTAAATCGCGTCGATCGACGGAAAATTGGAAGTTGCTCCGCGTTGAGATAAGTTGTGTACAAGTTGAAAGTAGTGCAATAACCATAAAGGCAATAAAGAGTTTTTTTCTCCATTCAATTGTATTTTTCACATAAAGTAAATGCACACAAGTAGCTAATTAACCTTTTTTCCTAAAATAAAATTCACCTTATGAAATGCAATTATCAACCAATAAACCTAGAAGTATTTTCCCAAACACTCTCAATAATCTTATGATAAATAATATAGTGCAACATCCTATCTCAACACCTTTATAGAGAAATTCACTAATGTGAAGATTATAAGGTCATCATCATTCATCTCTTCCAAATGTCAAAAAGCCATGCAGTTATTTAACGATCTGGAAAAGGAGGCTATCAAGCTCTTTAAAATCTTAAACAATAATATGCTTAAGAGTCCTACCATAAACATATATGGTACATACAGGCAAGCATTGAAAAAGAGAAGCTAATATGTTAAGTGCACCACTACAGTTAAAGATTAGTAATATGTGCATCGTTTACTTGCAGTGAAAACAAGTACAAGGAATGGCAAAATGAACATGGAATGGAAGGCCCAACTTTTCTAGGAGACAAAAGATGTTGCAGTGCAAATTAAATAAATCAACCTTTCATCTGAAACCAGTAGATAAATCACATACATGATCAAATACTAAATTTAAAGATTGAACATACAAGTAATACTAGATGACTACACATTATGCTTTCAAAATGTGCCCAGCATTATATTGTCAAGCTTACTTGATTGCATTTTACAATTAATTTTTGTTAAGGACTTTTCATGGGAATCACTAAATTTTCTTCTTGGAATGGCCTGGAGTTGTATTAGCTCTAGGTACAGACAGCAATCAATTGGGAAACATACCCTAAATAAATTTGTCCCTAAAATGGATCTGGGATGGGACTATGTAGAATGAATACGTTTTTGTGTGAACCTTGTAATGTTGTGAATTATGATGCCTTTCAGTATCAGAAACCATCACTATAAAGTGTAATGCAAACGCTAGGAAATGAATACCACTAAGTTGTAAACAAGAAGACAAATTCAATTTTAAAAAGAGCAATCAGTTGGCTGAGCATTAAATCCTATGATAGCGATAACAATCTAGGTCTATTAGCATAGATAGAAGCCTCTATGCAAAGCAGAAAGGAAAAGGAAGCTTCTATGCAAAGTAGAAAGGTAACTACTGTAACTACGGTATTATGATTATTGTTACGCTGTCGAAGGAAATGTATATGATAGACGAGGGTGGCTTACTATCCAGCCACTCCCGCACGCTTCCAGTTCCCTTCCACAGATCTTCACCGACACTGGCATTGTGCGGATTATTCGCCAGAACCCACGACACATCGCTGAGACTGTCTAATTGGTGGAGATAAATCTGTAGTCTCTTCTTAGGATCTGTGAATTCCAAAGGTAAATCCCCCATATTATTATGTCCCGTGTAGTGGAATATATAGTAATCGCATATTGTAATTATTATTAACAATTTTTTACATGAGCTTGATTTGTTTAAAATGTAATGTTAAATTTGATATTTGTTATTATACTAAAACAATTTGTATCAGTAATTTTTATTGGGAGTTTGATTCGCTCATAAATGGTGACGTCCACGCTTGGTTTTTGTATCCCAGGCTGGGGGTTGGGTTTTGTAGACATCAACAGCATTTTTTCTTGAAATTAATAAAGGTCATAAGTAATCCATGTTTCCAACTAATCTATAATATTAATTACTAATAATAAAGGATTGGTATGTGGATGGTGAGAAGTGGAATGGTCAGAGAGAAAAGTCCAGCAAAAGTGATCGGCGACAAAAGGAAAGTGCGTCGAAACAGTCAGCAGAGATAGGTGAGCTCACCGATCGGAGAGAAAAGTGTTGCGAAAGCGGTCGACGACGAAATCCAGGTGCACTGAAATGTTGGTGGAGATTGGTGAGTCCACGATCGGCGTGATTTGCTCATTTGTAGCAAAACGGTTGACGAACTTTGTCATTTTATACCGACGTTGGCGTCATTTTACTTTTGCCTAAAGGTTTTTCCGTCGACCGGTTGGCCCAACACTGTTGTTGACTCGTTCAATGGCCCAACCAGTCGACAGTCCCAAACAGTGTCGTTTCAGAAATTGGAAGAATTGGAGAAGCGGTTGATTGAGTTGAACTCTGGAGATAGGAACATTGTCAAAGCAACAATGGAAGAATTGTCTCTTCAAGTCCAGCTTGGGGACAAAAATATTCTGTATAACTAAGCAAATAACAATTTCTAGACGAGGAGTGGTACTAATGGAATCATTCTGTATAAGTAAGCAAATAACAACTTTTGGACGAGGATTGCTTGTTTGTATTACATAAATATTCTGGTTACATTCTGTGATGAAGCAAGGGCCTGTGTTCATGGACTTTGTTGAATCCCCTTCACTTAGTCTATTATAGTACAAGTTCAATGCAAATCTTCTCCATTTGAAGCAGTGCTATTTTTTTATGTAAGATGTGTATGATGTTCTGTTTACATCAGAAATTAAAAGAATTGGAGAAGCGGTTGATTGATCTAAACTTTGGAGATATGAACATTGTCAAAGCAACAATGGAAGAATTGTCTCTTCAAGTCCAGCCTGGGGAGAAAAGAATTATGTATAAGTAAGCAAATAACAATTTCTCTAGACGAGGAGTGGTACTAATGGAAGCATTTTGTGTTCTGTTTTGCATTTTTGTTTTGTTTTGTTAAGGATTCCAGACATAGCTCGAGTCTCACAGATATTTCTGTCTTTGCAGTCGTTTGTTGATAAGAAAATGCTTCTTCCAAGGACACTGTAGAAGAGATCATAGAATCTCTAGCGAGATTCTTATACTCACCCCCTCTCTATATGGAGGAGTTGGTAGTCTATGGTTGATTGGGATTGCGACGTGTGAAACATACCTGCGTTCTCAAGTATTTCATCCTTCTATGGATAATGATTTGGACTTGCAGCCTCTCATTCAATATGCATTTTGGACATGTGAGTCATGGACAATGGATATTCAAGAGAAAGAAGATAGAACGAGAAGAATATGACGATAAATTTGAAATCAGAAATGAAATCAAAAATCAAAAAACAATTAGGCTGAAAATCAAAATACCTTCCTGAGAAGAGAGATTAAACTTTGGCTGCCAAAAGAGATGTAAACGACTAATTTCGGAGATGACGATCCAACCACTCTAACTTATACGTTACATTTGCTTTCCATTACATTTTACTATAAACATTAAATTTTATATATAAACAATGCACATTACATTTTACATTTACTATAAACATTATAAACAATGCAAATTACACTTTACATTGGCTTTCCATTACATTTTACATTTACTATAAACATTACATTTGCACTACATTACATTTTACATTTACTTATAAACAATGCATTTTACATATAAACATTACATTTTAAAATTTGATATAATATAATATAAAACTAATAAATATAATAATATAAATTTTACTTATTTGTATTTGTGTTATGTTGTCTTGTATTTGTAATATTGTGTTGTGTTGTTGTGTACAATGTTGTACACATGAAATATATATTTATGTAAATGTTTTATTTAATTTGGTTGAAAGTTTGAAATTATATAACTTTATTTAAAATGATTATTTATTTTTGAAAAAATAAATATATTATTCTTAAGTGAATACATTTTATTGAAATATTTTTTCATATATCATATTATTTAAAAATCATTTCTTTTTTATATTTGAATTTTTTTTTCATATATCATACTATTTAAAAATCATTTTTTTTCATATTTCTATTATTGTAATTTCATCACATTTTACTTCACATTACATTTTATTATGAATATTATCTTTTATTAGTTCATATAACATAACATATACATGACATTTGCATTCCATTCCATTTTACATTTTTTTATAAACATTAAATTTGCAACATTAAATTCTACATAAAATAATGCACACTACATTATATTTTCAATATTTTATATTACATATAAACATTACATGGTGACATGGGTCAGAGGCACGGATAAGATTGCACGGATAAGATTGAGGATTTGAACATTTGACTTTCCATTTACAACTAATTATAACATCGCATCTTTACCACTTGAGTTGGCCCCCACAAATTCATTTTGCATATATACTTTATATTTTACATATAAACATTACATTTTAAAGTTATGATTTTTTATGAAAAATAAATAAAGTTATAAAAAATAATTATAAAGTTATGATTTTTTATGAAAAAAAATAAAATTATTTTCAGCAAAAATTTCCTGTGCATTTAACAAGTTTTGACCTTGTACACTAATGAAAACAGAGACAAATGAAGACAGGGAAATGGGGTATTTCTCACAATGCTCTCAACTCGGTGCAATTGCCGATCTCTGGAGGTATATGTCCATGCAACCTGTTCTCATGAAGAACTCTGCCATCTCTTCAAATTTTAAAATTATGTAATACCGAAGGGTCGTGTTGCACTTAAAATACAAGACTCATTTATTCACCAGCGCATATTAAGATTATTATTTAGTTACACCACAACAGCTTTAGATCACTCATTTTTCTTTCAAATTTAAGTAAAATTATGTAAAAGCTTCAACTGATTAATTAAATGAACAATTACATAAAAATAAAATATTTAATGAAATAAAATATATCTGCTAATTTCTGTTAATAAGATAATTTTAAAGTCTAAGTTTTTTAAAATGAAAAAAACTGTACTTAAAAGATTTGATCTCTATCAATATGCTAATACGCAGCCACTTGAAACAACTTATTAACAAGCCTTCTTTAATTAAATTAACTAGGTTATCTATCACTACCTAGTATCTATGCATTAGTTCGTAATTATCTAAACTTTCAATTAGTTTCTTTTTATAATCTAAAACACACAATATAAAACACATATGAATCCACCCGAAATACTTCTATCTAAATACATAATCATTATAAAACCACATTTATAATTTCTAAAAATTATTTTAAAACGGTAAATAATTATTATCTTCATACATTAAAAAGTTATCACTCGATATCCATTTAATATCTTAATTCATTAAAAAGCTGTCAAACTCAATTGCTATACATTTTCACAAACACATTTATCCTTTAGATTGAAATTTAAATACTATTTTCAGTTACCATAATACATTAAAAGGCTGTCAAACAAAATAACTTCAAATTTTCATAAACACAGTCATTCTGTAGAATGAAATTTAAATACTATATTGGGTTACGAAAGCCCTCACACAAAATTGCATACAGCAGGTTACCATTCAATAGCTAAGACATAAATCAAACGGAAAACACTTACGCATTATGATTTGAATTGATTTCGTTAAAACAAACAAAAGGGGCTTTTTCGAAACAGAGATATAGCTGATTGACATAACTCAAGGGAATTCTGAAAGGGCCAAAATGTAAGCAATTTCCGATGCAGATGTTGAATCGGGACATACAATCTGCGCAGCTTGTTCAATTTGCCAACGCTGGGAGATATAGTGCCGCTGAGGAGCAGATATGGTAGGTTTCTGGTGATCCAACAGCGGATAAGACTCGATGGTGTGATCGATTGATTTATTTCGCAGCAATTTCGCCAAATCCTGCCGACCGTTTCCTGGGAGTTATCTTAAGCCTGGCGATCGTTTCGGCAGCATAATGTTAAGTCTGCCGACCGTTTCGGGGGAGTTATCTTAAGCCGTGTACTGTGTATTGCAGAAGATGATCAATGGAAAGGCTCTCTCTGTATCAATTCGCAATCAAAGAGAGTAAGCGTTGGAAACTCACTTCGTCACCAAGTTTGAATTGGATTCGGATTCAGTTCGATACGAATAAAATTAGAGTGAATTGTTTTTAATTGGAAAAAAATTCCCCATAGTTTACATAATTCACCAACAATCTTGATCAAAATATGTGAATCAGTTTCACATCATCCAGCAGCAGTTCAAATTGAGTTGTAGATAAGTATTATTGAATTAAAGGAAGAAGTATTATTGGAATACCTGGTTTCACCTTTCCCTTTTGCCTGAGCCTGTGGACACCAAACCCACCGGCCTCATTATCGAAATAAAAGAGTTATCTTCAGTTCTTCTGGATGAAGCCACGGTGGTTCGTCGAGGGTATTTTCTCTGGTCTCGCATGATGAATAGAGGCATCCTGACATTTAACACGCAGCATGCAGATTATGTGTATACTGCTGTTAAACTGGGCAAGTTTGATGCGTTTATTTTATCTCCAATGGAGTCGGCAGCGCCGTCCAGAATAGGACTGGCAGGTCTGGCAGTCATGGGCCAGAACCTCGCCCTCAATGTCGCAGAAAAATGATTTCCGATCTCTGTCTACAAGCGCACAGGAAGAAGCCGCGTGGACGAAACACTGGAATGCGCAAGGCAACCATCCACGTGGCTGGATTCCATTTTCTCTATGAGCGAGGAATCTAGTCGACGTGGAGGTTATTGACCTCCATGGTGAAACGCCTACGGCGTAATAAAGTTAATAAAATTATTGAAAGATTAAAATTATTTTCTCTTCATTTTTTTTAATATTTTTATCCAATTTAACTTAAAAACATTAATATTATATTAAATTATTAGCTCTTGGATCTAGACTAGTTGGTAATAGGCAATATTAAGGCACTCTTTATGATGCCACAGGTTCAAAACTCCATTAGCCCTATGTACCACACGTGGGGCAATGTTGGTACACCTAGGGGTATAATGATAATGGACTAGAATATACCCCAGGTCACGCGAGTATGAGCCCAACCCCAGTTGTAGATTCCCTTATATATATATATATAGATATATGAAAGAAATTATTGCCACAAAGTGTTTATCCAATTAACTAGGAGTAATTCAAGGATATGGAAAAATAATTAGAATTGAGCATGCAATAATAGAGACCACTTTTGATGTACCTCTTCACACTTTTCTTTTAATGTTGCGCAACCATCAACAATAGTTAATGATTAAGGACCGTATCACAAATAAGATTAATATGGTTGAGGACATTCAATTACAAGTGCACTTATAAGTCCATATTCTCTCTTATAATTTGGTAAGCTATGAACCCATAGTTTGGAAGGAATTAATTGTTGAGGTAGGAATTTAAGTTTTGAAAAATGATAGGAAGACAATAAGATTGTTTGGGTGGAATTGTAATCCAAATTTGGAAATTGTCGTTACAATGCTTTTGTTTTTGTCTCCCTAGTTTATACTTCTATGTCTTGTATATTGGCATATTTGTTGGGATAGGTGATTCAATTGGGACTCTTCTCGAGATCATGCACTATGTGATATCAATTATGTTCATAAGATTATGAGGATACATTTCAAGGACAACATGACCTCCATCTTCTCTATTACAATTCAAATGCATATTAAAATGCATACAACACTGAACATAATGTTATCATAGAACATCGATTCAACAAAAGAAGACAATTTAGGATCTAGAGAATAAATACACCATGCTTCGTCAACTTCTTTTCAATTTGAATAAGAAAACTCAATCTTCAACTTCTAACATTGAATAGTCTTTTGGCTAAGATCTTATGGAGCCAAAGGAAGAAAATACCATAAATCAAATGCATGCAGTCATGAAAATGGAAAGACATGATTCCAATATCCCACCTAGCAATCATGGTTTTCAATAAATATTTGTTTTTGGTATGTTTTGCATCTAGGTGTCTTCATTTGAGTGGAAATGTTTTGAAATACTTTGTAAAGTATGGTTTTAAATTGATGGAAAATACTTCACAATTTGATCAAATTATATTCTCACATATTTTTAGAGTTTGATCAAATTATATTCTCACATATTTTTAGAGGATTAAACACTAAGGCTTAATCTATGTCTAAGAAGAGATTATGGTTTCATATAGCTAGAAGAACATAATGCAAGAGTATCAATAGAGACACAAACACTATAATCTTGTTTTTTCATTTACATGTTGGTAATCTTATTTTTGCTTTTACTAGTTAATGATTAATTATATTATCTATGGTAGAACTATTTTGGAAACTAAACTAGAAAGAAAAGTAACATCAGTTTGGAAACTAAATTAGAAAGAAAAGTAGCATCAGTTTTTAGGTATACATGGAGAAGGATCATAACCTTTGATGACCTTATGTTGATCTTTTACTTCACAAACAACTTGTCATTACGCATTGTGCTCATGAAGCCTTTGTATTTTGTATATTCTCCTTAATATAACGTATGAATTTTTCCATTTAAAAAGGCTATAATTGTCCTTTATTGTTGTTCCTTAATTACTAAAAGGCCCTTCTATATTATTGGGTTCATAGTAATTTTTAAAGAAAATCATGAAGAAATTTTTTTCCATGAAAGACATATCTAGGAAGGAGATTAGTTATGGTTTTAATAAAATAAATGAATATTGAAAAAACATAGTAAATTTGATCATTTGTGGTTTGACCTTTTAATTATTAATTTTGTTAATGGAGACCAAATCATGGTTTGAAATTATCTTTAGAGAATTCAATAAAAAGTATACTCTCTCATAGGATGCCCTTAATTATTAATTTTGTTAATGGAGACCAAATCATGGTTTGAAATTATCTTTAGAGAATTCAATAAAAAGTATACTCTCTCATAGGATGCCCTTAATTTCCAACAAGGTTGAAGATGGTAATATTAGGAGAATTTATAGTATTTTCTTAGTAAAAGTGTTACGAGAATATGGGCCTTTTAGTATTGGAATGTTTATTTAACCGAATGGCTATAATACGTTTGAATTCCTTTGAGCATTGAGGCCCATGATGTATATTTTGATTACTTCCTTCCAAATTTGTAAGTTAAATTCTTCGCACAATTAATGGGGAATATTGAATTGTAACTTTGCAATATACATAGTAGTGTAGTGTTATTTTTTAATTCAGTTTTTACTATTTTAATATTTTCATTTTCTATTATTATTTTTCCTGCTTTTTAAGTATATGTCTAGTATTTATTAGGCATCAAATAGTTAATCTCCTAAACTCTTATAGTTATATCAACCTATTAACCTAATCATGAATACAATGGTGAATGAATGGATGGATGATCTTTTTCTTTGCATTATATACTATGATGGAGGAAGGGTTGATTGATCCTTTCCCTAGCTCGCTCTCAATGGGAAAATTATTACAGAGAATGGCAGTAGACCCTTCCAAATTCCCCACTTTTTCAAGAATACAAATGTGGGGGAAGGATTGAGTGACCGTTTCCCAACTTCACCTTCCATGAGAATACTATGTTGTAGAGGGGCTAGTTAACCCTTCTTCAAGCTCACACCAGTTGAGAATTCTATACCGAAGGAAGAATCCATCAACCCTTCACATAGAAATTCATTGAGGATAATTCTATGGTGGAAGAAGGATTGAGTGATACTTCCTCAGAACCCTTTGATTTGAATACTATTCTAGAGGAACAATTGGTCAACCCTTACCTGGGATCATTCTCGATGAGAATTCCATGCTAGAGGAAGGGTTGATTGACTAGTTTTTTAGAACCCCCCCCTAAACCTAGATATTGTTATCAAGGAAGGATCAACCAAAACTTCCATTGGATACCCATAGATGAGAATACCATCCTCCAGGTAGGGTCGGGTGACCCTTCTACATGCTACAACTCCATAAGAATAATATGTTTGAAGAAGGATCAATTGACCTCTCCATTGAAAACCCAATGAAAAGGAAACCATTATTGAGGAAGGGTCAGTTGGAAACTCTCCTTAGTCTCCCTTCATGATAAATGTATGCTAGAGGAAGGGTAGGTTGACTCTTCATGAGGATCTTGACCCTTCAGTGACGCGTGTTTCTCTTTGATAGGGTGTGTTTGTGCTTGTTAAAAGGGAAAAAAAGAGAATTTTCAAGAGTCTTCTAGAATGAAGCTCTCATGGAGGATTATCCCTACAAATCTAAACAGGTAGCAATAAAAAACTTAGACTTTTGGGATAATCCCCTAACCTTCTGCATGAGATACTCAACCTATTCTATCCTCTTTGGTCTATAAATTCAAGCTCACCTTCATGGAATGGAGGAGGAAGAAGAGAGTATCCAAGTGCTGTTGAATTTTCCTTAGGGATAAGGTTATTTTCTCTAATAGAAGTAGGGTGGATATTTGAGGCAAAAGGCTAGTTGGAAGAAGTTGCAACGTCAAGGCATGGTTGTAATTATCTCCATTTATACTTTCTTTATTACAGTAATATATACTCTTTCCATAAAGATTGTTTGCATCATATCTTTAGAATTAGTTTCCTTGACCACTAGTTTGGATTAATCAATATTGCATATTGCTATTGTTTGTGTGTTTCTACTTGTTTGTTGTATATTGTTTTGCAGATGAAGATCAAAGGCTACATCAAGCAAGGAGCCATCACTATGATTGCAAGGTAAGAAATCCTTCTGTATCCTTTTGTAATTTGATTAATCTAGGAAAGTTTGTATGTTCTATTTTTTTTTTGTTCCAGATGTATAGCATTTAGATTAGAGAGCTTTGTCCTTGTCTGCATAGATGAAGTGTAGAGAAACAAAATGTTAACTCTCCACCACGAGAGTATCAACCCAAACTAATCCTTCCCCTTCTTCTTCAGGTGTATCTTCTTTCGTTTATTCTTCCTCGCCTAATCAAAGCAATAGTGTTAGTAATCAGGAGGAGAAGAAGAATAAGAGAAGGAATATTAAGAAGAAGAAGGATAAGAAAGAGACCAAGCATCAACTAGCTGCCTCTAATGGAACTCATTCTATTCCAACACCTCGTAGACCCAAGTTCCCTTGCAAACTTTGCAAGGGTGATCACCTTCTTAAGGATTGTCCCGGTCTTTCCAAAGTGTTAGAAGAGTGGTCTAATGCCTCCAAAAAACCTATATCATCAGCCTCTGGAAATCATACTGATGATACCACATTGACCAATGACTCTATGGTTAAGGTTCCGAAAGGTAAAGTCAAGAATCCTTGTTTGTTATGCAAGGGCATGCACCTTACTTACCTTTGTCCTCGCATGGATGAAGCTTCACATTTGTTGGAAGAAATTACTGTATCTCAGAAACACCTTCCAACAGGATATCATAAGTTGTATCTTGACCCATCATTGGTCAATGAAGTAGTTGATCCAAATCCATCCTTGTTCGATTCCACTCTTTCCTCAAAGAGTGAAAAAGGTAGTTCATCCTACTCTTCCTTCGAAAAGTGAAGTTGAATTGGTCGAGTCGATGTCATATCCACTTGATCCCACTCTTCCATTAGAGAATTATAATACTAAAGTAGTCACCATGACACATGATTCATCTCGTCTAACTCTTCCAGTTGAGAATGGATTGAAAACCACTGATCTTTTCTTAGTAAGTTCAGATTGTTCTAGGCAAGGGGAAATCCTATCTGTCTCCGTGGTACCTCCTCCGAGTACTGAGGTCATTTACTTTGATTGGAATAGTCTAACAGAATCTCATCTTCCTTCGGGTGCTCCTTTCCAGATATCGGTGGGAGTTGCCGATAAGGAGATATTTCACACTATAGTTGATGAAGGAGCTTCTATTAGTATTTTATCATTAACTGCTTGGAACGTTATAGGTTCTCCTCAACTTATGCCAGTCACTAACCAAATAATGGATTTTAATAGAAGGCCTACTGGACCTTTAGGGATCCTTCCTCAATTACCTATTACCTTAGGAGGGAAAAATGTTTGCATTGATGCTATGGTAGTCCAATGTCCCTTAGATTTTAATCTACTCCTTGGACTAGATTATGTCTATGCCATGAAATTTGTAGTGTCCAAAATATTTTGAGTGATGTATTTTCCTCATCGTGGAAATATAGTGACCATTGATTAGCTTTCCTTTGTTACACCAAATCATCGCATGGCTCCTAGTCATTAGACTTCCCTAAATGTTCTGCATGTTTTAGTGGTTTATTCCCCTTAGGGATGGGGGAATGTCTCCAGCCTATGGAAATCATGATGGAGTTATCCCCTTAGATTCTTATGTTGGGGGGCACACTACCAACCTCTGGACATCATATTGGGTAGGAACTGATTCCAAGCATAATTGACCTCTGGTTTCAAGCTTGTGTAAAAATGAAACCAGTCCCAAGCATAGTTTACTTTCGGTTTCGAGCTTGCGTAAAAATGAAACTGCTCATGAGCATAGTTCCCTTTCTATTTCAAGTTTGTTAAAAAATGAAACAGGTCATCACAAGCATAGTTCCATTTCTGTTTCAAGCTCATTAAAAAATGAAATAGGTCCTCATGAGCATAGTTCCTTCTCTATTTCAATCTTATTAAAAAATGAAACAGATCATCGTGGGCGAAGTTCTATTCCTATGTCAAGCTTGTTAAAAAATGAAACATATAACCACGAGCAAAGTTCTATTCCTATGTCAAGCTCATTAAAAAATGAAATAGATTCCTCTCCCATTGAGCCAATTCTTCCACTAGACTTGGTACCTGAACCTTATTTTCATCCGCCTATGCCATTTGATCCTTCTCCCTCCTCTGTATCTGGTATACATATTTCTATTACTAGCCAGAAGTTTAATAAAGTGAAGAAGTAGAGTAGGAAGATGAAACAAATCTTGGGGGGCATGTCTTCAACCTCTGGACATCATGTTGAAGTCAACTCGACCGCCTCTCCACATAATGCTGGAATTAAGTTGTTTACTTCTAGCAATCACGCTGGGGGCATGTACCAACCTCCGGCTATCATGTTGGGAAAACATACGCCGATGGGAATATTTTCGAGAATACTTTATTTTTGGCTTCGAGCTCGCTAAAACATGAAAATCATTTAAGCATAGTTAATTTTCTGTTGCAAGCTCGTTCAAAAATGAAGTAGATACCATAAGAATTCTTCCAACCTATCTTCGAGCTTGTTAAAAACATTAAGATGGTGTTGAGTTTATTTTTTCCACTTTTTCGTGCTCTAGTTAAAACATGAAAAAGATGTGCCAAGTTTACTTTTTGATTTTTTCATTATCGGTTACCAACCATTACAAAGTTTTCTTTCGAGTGATTGTTTATCCCTTTTTTGACCTCGTGAGACTAGATATACGAAAAAGGAACTCTTGGAGTTTATTTTAAGCTCTTTTTAGACTCCCTAAACATGGAAATATTGACGAGCGAACTTGTTTCTTTCACACTCATAAAATAATTTGAAAGGATGTCTATCTGGTGATAGTTTATCTCATTTTCGGACCATTTAGACTATTTACGAAAAAAGGAATACTCTAGTCAACATTTGACTAGAAGAATCCTTTCGGGTATTATTTTATACTTTTTCGGAACTTGGGGACTAAATCTATGAATAAGTACATCTTCGAGTCTTCTTTCTTTGAAGACTCTCTAAACATGAAATGACATCGAGTTTACCTTCTATGGACTCGTTAAAATTTAATATTGAAGGACCCTTATAGGGACGAACCCCTCCTTTCTCAGGTTCGTAAAACATGTGAGATTGGACTCGTCTCAAGGAAGAGCTATACCGAGCATCTGTTATCCTCCTCAAGCTCATTAATAAACAAAGAGGTAATCATCAATCATGACAGGGAATAAGGAAAGAGTGTGTATTTACCTGTATTAATAGCAACTTATGGTCACCCTTGAACATGGCACTTGTTTGTATCTTATTCAAATAGTTGGATAATCAACTTGTCCTCGAGTCACGCCAATTCCATGGGTTGTGTTATTTCTTTGCATCATCCGAAGAATACTACAATCATGCATCATGTTATGTGTTGGTTTCTGCCTTGTTGATTCAACGCTTCCAAACCTTTGTTGTGTTGTTAAATGTTCAAGGGAGGTCTATTATTTGAGTCAACCTTTGCAGTTGTCTCATTTCCCTTTGATTCAGTTACTCTTGAGTCAGTCCTAAAGTCATTCCTCAGTCTGATCTGCTCTAGAAAAATAGTTTATCTTGTTTCTTGTCGATGATGGGGGAATCATCATGGCCCTCCTTCAACAGTTCTATCCTTGTCGACTACACCACATTATCCAAGGATTAGACCTAGGAACTAGTCAAGTACCTTGGACCTACATGCCTTAATGGCAGGTTACCTCGCCTTCAACAGTAAATTTACATTATTGACTTCTGATTGAAATATTCCACCAAATGTTCAACCTCAACTCATTGATTCACCTTCGGCGGGATATACTATGATACCTTGGGAATCATTGACACCAATGGTGATTTCTCTCGCACTTGTTAATGGTTTACGTCATTGACCGGTAATCAAGTGGTTTCTACCATGTTCGACTTCAACATATTGTAATCACATGGTTAGATTCGTATCATTGTGGGTTTGGGATGAATACCCTAGGAAAACTTTACTGTATATCTTACCCAGGTTGCGAAGAATATTTTTTGAGTCACACCACACAGATCCACTCTTGTATTAGTCATGGTTGTGTAATTATTTCACCATGGATCTACGCTTGTATCTTAGTAGCCATGATTGTGTTCAGTCAGTCAGTAGTAACATGGATGAGTCATTTGGGACATGTATCAGAGTCTATTGTACTATAAATTCCTTTTTCAGCATTTCGAATGACATTTTTTTTCCTCAATTTCCATCATTCAAAGTATTTCACCTACCCCATTCTTCTAGCTGCATACTTTGGGGGGGAATCTGTTACACCAAAATCTCGTTATCACCATGATAATGAGATATGTACCCTTGTATTAACCATGATCCCTAAAGTGCCAAGTGCTCAATGACTTAGGAAGGGTTTTTTGCCTTTCAGTTTCCTACTTTTGGAAGGCCGACGCACCTTGACCCTTTGAAATATGTGTTAGACACTTGACGATGCAAGATGCACATTGACAATGTGCGTCACTGACCCTATTTTCCTTTATTCAACATGCGTAACCCCTCATTGATGCATGTTTCTCTTTGACAGGGTGTGTCGGTGCTTGTTAAAAGGAAAAACAGATAAGTTTCGAGAGTCTTCTAGAACAAAGCTCCTGTGGAGGCTTATCCCTACAAATATGCATAGGTGGCAGTTAAACCCCTAGACTTTTGGGATAATCTCCTAACCTTATCAATGAGATCCTCAACCTATTCTATCCTCTTTGGTATATAAATGCAAGCTCACCTTCATGGAATGGAGGAGGAAGAAGAAAGTATCCAAGTGTTGTTGAAATTTCCTTGGAGCTAAGGTTATTTTCTCTAATAGAAGTAGGGTGGATATTTGAGGCAAAAGGATAGTTGAAATAAGTTGCAATGTCAAGGTATGGTTGTAATTTTATCCCTTTGTACTTTCTTTATTATAGTAATATATACTATTTCCATAAATATTGTTTGCATCAGATCTTTAGAATTAGTTTCCTTGACCACTAGTTTGGATTAATCAATATTGCATATTACTATTTTTTGTGTGTTTCCACTTGATTGTTGTATATTTTTTTGCAACTGAAGATCAAAGGATACATCACTACGATTGCAAACTAAGCAATCCCTCTGCATCCTTTTGTTATTTGATTAATCTAGGAAAGTGTGTATGTTCTGTTTTGTTTTGTTCTAGCTCTATAACATTTAGACTAGAGAGATTTGTCCGTGTTCGCATAGATGAAGTGTCTTGAAACAAGGATACCCCTCACAAAAAAAATAAAAAATTAAGAAAGGGTTGGTTGAGCCTTCCACGAAATAAACCTTGAAAGGAATACCATCTTTGAGGAAAGGCCAATTAACCATTCTCCATTCTCCTCCATGAGTAGGAGGTAGGTTCAACCGACCCTCCCTTGTGGTCCCCCTCCGTAAGAATAATATATTGGAGGAAGTGCTAGCCTACTCTTCCCTAGGATCCTGACACAAAGACCATATTTGAGAAAGGGTCAACCACGTATTCTCCATGTTCCCCCTCCACGAGAATAATATGATTGAATAATGTTTAATTGACCATTCCACTCAATAACCCATGCCAAGTATACCATCATTGAGGAAGGATTGACCAACCATTCTTGAAGGTCCCACTCCATGATAATATGATTTAGGAGGAAGAGTCAATCAACCCTCCCCTACCTTCCCATTCATGCAAAATCTATTCTTGAGGAAGGGTTGATCAACCCCTCCAATAGATACTCCTCAACATTAAAATGATTCTTTTGGAAGGGTTGGTCAACCCTTTGGTAAACCACGTGAAAATAATATCAATATTAAGGAAGGGCCATTATGAAAGGAAATGTTCTTGTTCATATAGTAATTATCCACATTAAATAAGTTAGATAACAGCAATCCATAGAGGACAATAAATATATATTTAAATGAATGATATGATTAGAATGACCTATGTGCTAGTATGTATAATTGTGAACAGGTCATGAGGTCGATAGGTCACGTCCCTTCATTAGGATATGAAAATTCATTAATTATTATTATTATTAATTTATGTTTACATATATATTATGTTCATTGCATCAACCATTCTCCTTGTTCCCCCTCCATGAGAATTGATATATGGAGGAAGGGTATGTCGAAACTTCTTGGGAATCTTGATGTAAATACTTGCTTGAGGAAGAGTTGGGAAACCATTCTCCATGGTGTCACTCCATGAGAATATTATTTAGGTGGAAGGGTTGGTCCACCCATCCCTATATTTCTCCTCATGAAAAAATTATTATAAGGAAGGGTCAACTGACCCTTCCACTAGATACCCTTAGATGAAAATTCAATCTTCTCAAAAATTTGGTCGATCCTTTTCCATACTCCCTTTAGGATTATATTGTGTGTGAAG
The DNA here is from genome assembly GCA_027924585.1 of Larix kaempferi. Taxonomy (NCBI): domain Eukaryota; kingdom Viridiplantae; phylum Streptophyta; class Pinopsida; order Pinales; family Pinaceae; genus Larix; species Larix kaempferi. The sequence continues at coordinate 1,567,827 of BSBM01000563.1, forward strand.
AAGGGTTGATTGAATCTTCCATAAGAAGCCATGCAATGATAATACCATCATTGAAGAAGGGTCATCCCACCATTCTCCTTGCTCCCCCTCCATGATAATTGAATGTTGGACGAAGTGTAGGATGACCCTTCGTGATGATATTGATTATGCTAAAACTTTTCTTAAGGAATGCTTATTCAAACCTTCTTCACAGTCCCACTCAATGAGAATAATATGCATGAGGAAGGATTGGTCGAATCTTCCTTGGATTTCCTCACATGTAAAAACTATTATTGAGGAAGGGTTAGCAAAAAATTCCACTAGATACCTCTTGAAATGAATACCATTATTTTCGAAGGGTCAACCAACCCTTCTCCATGAACCACCTCCATGGAAATACTATGTTTCAATAAGGGTCAACTAACCCTTCCACTATAAACCCATGATGAGAATAACATCATTGTGTAAGGTTTGATTGACCATTATCCTTTCCCCCCTACACAAGAATTAAATGTCAAAGGAAGGATCAATTGAAATAGGATCCCCCTTACATGAAAACTATGCTTGAGGAAGGGTCATCAAACCCTTCCAATTGATAAAACCAAAAAGAAACACCACATTTGAGGAAGGTTCAACCAATCCTTATCCATGCTCCCCCCCAACAATAGTATTTTATAGGTAGGATTGACCAAACCTTCTTGTGACCCCTCTCCATGTGAATATTATGTTGGAGGAAGTGTCAAACTACTCTTCCCCAAGATACCCAATTCAACAAGAAACTGAACCTTCTCTATGCTCCCCCTCCATTATAATACTTTACCTAAAGAAGGTTCAACCAAAATTCCACTATATAGCCTACATCAAGAATACATTGTTGATGAAGGATCAACCAACCCTTCCATGTGCTCCCCTCCATGTGATACTATGAAAGAGGAAGTGTTGAATGACCCTTCCCCAAGGTGCCTCTATTGTAAAAACTTTGCTTGAGGAAATATTGACCAACACTTCCATTGGGTACTCATGACACTAATACCATCCTGGAGTAAGAGTTGACCAACCCTTATCTATGCTCCCCCTCCATAAGAATACTATTCTACTAGAAGGTTTATCCAACCCTTCCATTGGGTACTCATGACACTAATACCATCCTAGAGTAAGAGTTGAACAACCCTTATCTATGCTCCCCCTCCATAAGGATATTATTCTACTAGAAGGTTTAGCCAACCCTTCCCCGAGATCCCAATTATGGTAAAGCTTTGCTTGAAGAAGAGTTGATCAACACTTCTTCATGGTCCACCTCCATTAGAATACCATGTAGGAGGAAGGGTCGGCTAACCCCTCCCTAGGATTCCCTTTATTTGAAAATGAATCTTAAGTAAGGGTTGGTTAACCCTTCCACGTGAATATTGTCCTTCAATAAGGTTCAGTTAACCTTTCTCCATGCTCCACCTCCATGAGAATAGTATGCTTGAAAATACAAATTTGCATGAAATTGCAATAAATGCATCCAACCACCCAAATAATTTGTATTTAGAGATCTTCATACCTGAAGCTAATCCATAGATGGAATTTGCATTGACCTTAGAAGGAACAAATAGTTAACAATATTATTGTGGTATATTGTAATGTCCCCAGCTTGACCCATGGCATTAAATCGTAAATGATGTAATATTGTTATAAAAATCGTGGTGAGGAGCTCAAGGCCAAGGCCCCGCCATTGATTTATCAATGCATATGGTTCACGTGCTAGCCATGCACAATGGAATTGCAAATATTATGTAAATATGCATTTTTAATAAAATACCCACAACTATCTATGCAATGCAACAAGAGATGGGGGCATGATTTTACAAGGAATTGGGAGGGAAAACATTCAAACCCTTGAGCCAATCAAGTCAAGCCAAGTTTCAATGAGATAACCCATCAAACTCTCAACTACCCATGTTGACTTTTGTACCCAATCATTCATTTCTCCCAAAAGTTGGTTGAGGTAGTTAATGCCTTGGGAGTGGAGAGGTATGGCAGTCAATTTTTGAGTATGGGCAAGCCACCAACATGGAAAAATGTTTTTTGGCTTCCTTGGCAAGAAAAGAGCCATGAATTTTCCTCCCAATCCATTACCCATCAACCAGTTTTTCCTCTCTCACGTTTTTGGAGCTGCCTGGGCGTTTTCCAGCCATGTTTTCCTAGTTTTTCTTTGTTCTCTAGCTAGGAAGAGGGCGTTTTTGTGTTGCAGAACTGCTGGGGAAAGATGGAGTTCGATTTGGGGTTTCAATGGATCCGTTTTGGCCATTGGAAATGCCCATAACCTATGGAAGAAATTGGGTTTCTCCCTGGGGACGATTTTCCCTTTTTACAGTTTGTTTGGTGAGCCACGATTTGGGGAAAACCCATGGCCTTTACCCATCACATTTTTCACCATTTTGCCTACATTTTCCATGCCTGGGAACTCGTTTTTTATTGCACAATGGCTGGGGGGAAGGGAGCCACGATTTTAGGGTTTATGGAGGCCGTTTTTGTCCCTTGAATGCCCATAAACGTTTTCTGAAAACGATTTTTCTCTCTTGGGGTTGATTCCCAAATTGCCATTTCGTTTTTGGTGTGCCCACGACTTGGGAAAGACTACGGCCATCTTATTGTAAAATTCCATTGCTGAAAATGGGTATCCATGCCCAGTTGGAGTTGCTGTGTGTAAAAGAAGGTTGGGGTTGAGATGGGTTTCTATTGCTTTGGCTGTGAATGAGCTGGAATGTTCCCTTTTCCTTGTAAGAATCATGCCCAGCTCAGGGGTGGTAGTTGTGTTGAGAGAATTAATGAACACAACTAGCCTACGGTTGGGTGGAACGTTGCAGCAACATAGCTAGTTGTTTGGGACGACTGAACAATGAAGATAAGTGTTTTTCTATGTGCATTTACTTTTGCAAAATGTTTAAATTGATGTTTATTAATGATATGTTGAATGCATATGAAAGATATGTGTGTGGGTGATGTTCTTATTTCGATGTGCATATATGTTTGATTTGCATCTGCACACATTAATTTTATGGCTATGAATCTAATGAATGGACTGAGTTTTGTGAAAGCCCTGTAGATTGGCATCATGTTTCCTTACTGGAGTTGGATTAGAGGGTGGGGACATGACATTTGGTATCAGAGCTGCTAGTTGCAGCATTAGGCCTTCATGGGCTACCTATCGCAGTTGCAGAGGACCCACGACAAAGTTAATGGTAAGACCCGCGTGGCGCTGGCACCAATTCTAACACTAAAAACTGCGATGCACGCGCCACGCGCGGCGGCGACTCGACGAAAATTTCAGGCTTAAAAATTGCGCGGGAGACAATTTTAGCCTTAAATTTGCGACGCGGTCGCAGCGACGGAGGATTGCAGGCGGCGAAGATAAGGCCAGGACCACCGCAATGGGCGCAGAAGTTAAGGTTAAAAGCTGCGCCGATCGGCGGCGACATTGGCGAAACGGGCGCAGAAGTTAAGGATAAACCTACGACACGGCGGGGATTTTAGGGTTAGATACAGCACCAAGGGCGGCAATGTTAAGGATAAAACCTACGCTACGACGGGGGAGTTAAGGTTAAATCCCGCAACGGTCGTAGAGGGAGGAGCAAGAAAAAAAAAAAAAACAGAGCCAAAAACTTGATTTTTGGATAGAAGGAGCAATCGGGCTCAGAATGGGATGATTCCTGTGGGGTTTGAAGGCCATTAACGAAGGTCATGTAAAAACCAGAGAGGGTCCCGAACCCAGTATGCTCCAATTTGACAGAAAATGGAGAATAGTGACTTTTGTAAGACAGTGTCCCGAGGCTTGACGGAGGATCGGTTTGAGCTGAAATTGATATGGCGCTGCCATGGAGCAGGCACAGTGTTAAGTTTGGAATCTTGGAGCTGAACTCCAAAGGATGTGGAGTCGAGATGAACCAGAAGCCCAAAAAGCACTGTTCCGGGCCACTTTTTCGGGATTTTGAAAAGCTTGTGGACAGTAAAAGTGACCCTAGATGTTGGAATCAAAATTTTTACTGAACTAGACATTTCATCTTCTCATTAAGACGGACAGTTTCCGTTAGACGAATATTTTTCAGAAATGCATAGTTTGGGAGATAGCCATTTTTGGCCAATTTTGGGGATTTTGGGGAAAAAGTGAAAAGTGAGAAGTAGCCAAACTCCGAATTTTATAGAAGTTGACTAGTGCATCAGAACCGGGATCTGAAGGTTGCTGAGTGTTCTTTGTTATATGGACTACCTTCACCTGGTAGATAAGTTTTCATGATTCTTCCTAAATTTACTTCTACAAGCAGCTGAAGTTGGCCTTCCAAAATAAAATTGCAACCGTGTAAAAGTGCAAAAAATTGGGCAAAGTTTGCATTTTTGGAAGAATGTAAATTCCATGTCCTGGGTCGGAATGGAGCACAGGGATAGGCATTGGAAAGATTGTCCATAGGAGAATAGGGATGCATGACCAGAATTTGAATGACGTCCATATATGTCATAGATATTTGGTGCAGGAAAGTGCCAGCGGCTATTTTTTTTGACAAAAAATAATTGTTGTCAATATGGGCAATTTCTAGAATTGCATGACTGGAAGGAAATCAGACCAACTATGATATGGAAGAGGGATTCCATACTGTTATGAGGGATTGGAAAGGGAGAATTCCTTAACCCCTATTTACTATCGTACTTATAATTATGAAATTGTCGTGCATATAAACTATGGCATAAGAATGTTAAAACTACAAGAGATTACATAGATGAATATGCACTAGATGGCATATCAACAAACATTACACAGTGCATGTGAAAATGTTTTTGTGTGTATATGATATTGCATATTGGTAGAATAGTGAGGTTTTACATATGCAATGAGCCACTTAAGATGATGTTGTGGTTGCTAATAATTAGTTATGTCCGCATTGGTTGTAGGACAAAATACAATCAAAGCATGGCTAAAGAAGTTGATGATGTTGTTGCATATGACCAACAACCTTACGAAGAGAGGATGGTGCAACAAGTCCGTGATCATGATGTTGGCAAACAGGACTGAGTAGCCTTGGTAAGAGGCCAATTGATCAGGTAACATGAAGTGATGTTAATATCAGCTATGCAGGTAATGGTTAATTGTGCTTAATTGCATGAATGTGGAAGGAGGATTTGATGAGATCCCTTCAACTATGTTTAAAAATGTGTTGAATTGTTTGTATGAGAGATTGAGTGTCTAAATGTGAATGTTAGCCTACCAAGTATGGTGAGGTATGGATAAGTGAAGGCAGGAAGCCTTACACCCTATAATTGCTTAGAAATCTCAATGCATTCATATGAAATTATGTCATGCCATTTGTGTATGCCGGTTGTGAGTTTAACAACCAAAGCAAGTGAGGACTTATGGTCCTGTTGTGGTAGTGTCTGCCATATGAGGTAGGCATGGTTAGGCCATAATATGTTTGAATGCATAGTATTCCTGAAATAATGCAAGATTGCATTGAAAATATGTGCATTGAAATATTCGGTAAATGTTGTAAATATGCATGCATGTGTAGGTGCACATGTTGAGATGCATTGTGAGAATGCATGGTTGTGATATATATATGTTCAATGCAATTTGATAATAAATGAAATGGTGAACCATTGCTAATCCCGAGACCATTTCATGATCTCCTATGAATGCAGAAGAAGGACTGCATGAAGAAGGTAGACATGTGATGGGCTACCAGAGCACTCTATTGGAAGGACAGAGCTGCATGGAATGTGAAGTAATGAGTACTTACAGTTTATTTAAATTGCATGGATAGTGTGACTGTGTCTTGCAATTTTATTGTGATAATGATGCATATGTAAGGATATATATTTCATTGCATTTCAATTATTACAGCTGAGAGTGTTTGAATTATTGAGTGTTATAATTCTGAGATCACTTCAGTGACTGTTATGGCAATGAATGATTATGTGCATAGATACTCACAACGTGTTTGGCTGATTGAAGTTTCAGATTTCAGGTAGAAAAGTCTTGCATATGGCAATGAGGATAAGTCCATAGTAAAGACCGAGATCTACCATGTGCAGAAGCCAAAGGTTATGAGAAGGTTCTCATGGTTGTAATTTATGAATGAAACAAATCTGAAAACTGTCTAGTTTAAGTTTATGAGAATAGTCTCATGGTTGCAAATCTAATTTCTGTACGAAAACAGATTTACAAATTTCAGATTTGAGAATTTGCTTATAATTGCTAATGACTGTTTGGCTTATATAAAATTGTGTTAGGAGGACATGTTGTAGGTGGATGTTCATGTATGGTAGCAAGGGTGAAACCATAATGGATAGAGTAATACCACTTACGAGAGCCAAACAATATGAGGAGGGCCTCATTGCTAAGCAAATCAATTTCTATAGGAGACAGAATTGTAAATTCATGTTGAATTTAATTATTAATGTTATTGATTGGTTATGGAACAATCATGTTTGAAGCTTATTGCTAGATGTTGCTGACTGTTTGGCTATTTGATAAAGTGTTCCAGGATGACACATTGCAGGAAGACCATGTGTGATGGCCTGCAGAGGCCAAACTAGATGGGGAAGACCCCATGCTTTGGAAATGGGTTTCGGGTGAAACGCCATTGATAATGTCTCATCCAAACCGCATGTCGGTAAACCATGAGAGTGAGATGGTAAAGCTATGCCAAGAAGGCATGTGAGACACATCTGCAAAATGAATGAGTATTTTGTGACCCTAGACTAGAACATGCATGTCTAAATTATTAGGGTCAATATACAGAGCATGCTCTATTTTATTTATATCATTGCAAACTGCCTGAGTATGATTAAGACTTACATGGCACACATCGGAAAGGGGGTGCACACCTTTTCTAGTGCTAGGTCATGATAAGGTTTTTAATATTGACTACACCCTAAGGGAATGGACACATTCCTGGTGTTTCAATACTTGATAGAGAATGTTATGAAATGTGGTTAATAATTTGAACAACAATACTGATGAGCTTGCTTATCCTTCTTGTGTTGTCAGCCTACATAGATACATATTGATACTGTACATTAAGAGGCAAAGAAAAGAAGGGTACGCAAAAGGAATGTATAGGAATTGGCAACCTTTCTATTCTCATGTGAAATATTACCAGAAGGGATGGACAGGCCCGAAGAGTTGTGTAATAAGAAGAAGTATCATCCTTGTGTGAGTGGGGTCATGCTAACCTGCAGTCATGAAAGTCACCTATAAAGTTCCAAAAAAGAACCACCGATTTGCACAATAGAAGGAGTGGTGTCCTTGTATGAATGAAGAGTTGATGTGTGTGTGAAGGGTTATGGTGCAAAAAGGTGTGGTGACATTGGTGAAGGTATAAAATCTCTATTGGGTCAGCAGTGACAGGGCGGGCGCTGAAGACTGATTGAAAACCCTGAGATGCCTATGGCTCCATAGTAGAGCCTTGACCTATAATGGTCAGGTGGCGTTGTTTCCTTCCATTGGTCGATGAACCAGACGAATGTGCTGGCTCGGCAATGGAGAGGGCCAACCAGGTATGGGACTAGTTGGGCACCACCAAATGCTTGGTAAATCCAGTCGGCGTGAAGGTGTACTGGTGAAGCATTAACTACATCCAAGTCCATAGGTGATCCAAAGGATTGCAAAGCAAAGCAGGATCCTATGGACCAGAGGGGAAACGCACAATACAGATAAGTATTCCTTTTCATTTATGTCTTGTTTGGAATAATGAAGATTTCAGGTATAAATATTTTAACAGCTAAGCTGATACACTATTGTTTTCCTTGTTGGAAACCTTGGTCATTGCAGGAAGGCAAGACCCTGAAAGACTATAAATTGTTGGTAAATCCAGAGAGTAAATGAGTAGGTGATATAAAGTTCTTGATAAATCTAGAGAGTAACTGGTTGGGCATTAATCACTTAATATTGTGAAACGGCGTGCATGCTGGCCCAATACCCCTTAAACAATTGATAAAACCAGTCGGAGCACTGGCCTAGCGTATTGCTAAATGAGATGATTGATAAACCCAGTCAACGTACTGGCTTGGAATTGCCTATTCAAATGGTTGTGGAGTAGCCTGAGTGCTGGCCCAACATTCATTGTTGTATCCACGGGAAATCCAATGCTTGAAGAGCAAAGAAGGATATTGTGGAGTAAAGTGAAGACATCCAATAAAGATAAGTATTTGGTTATCTTGCAGCTTCTTGCTGATTTAATATGAATATACGTGTATATGATTTGGTTATGATTGCCGAAGCTCTTGTTTAGAGATAAATCCTATGAGAATAAACTAAATATATGAATTGATTCAATGTTTGAGTATAGGTGTTGCTAGAAGAAAGGACTGTGAAAGCATCTGTAGGGTGCATGTGAACATGTGATCATTCGAAAGAGCTTAGTGTGAGCAGTAATGAAAGATGGTGCTAGTGGACATGAGTGGGTCATAGCAGCCAGAGGTTCTGTAACCAGAATGGGAAGGGGTACCCAAGTTGAAAAGCTTTAAACAGACTTTAGACACTAAGTATCATACCCAATAAAGGGCAATTCAAGCATTCACATTAAAGTGAAAGAGACTAAGGAGAATGAAACCACAGTGATGGTGTGGCTCCAGACTGGGACAAGACTAAGAGGGAGAAACTCTAACTCTTCTCTTTCATTTTTGATTGATGCATTTCAGAAACAAAGGATTGTTGAATGCATGTTGTGACTGGAAGTTGATTGTGTTTATTGCTTGAAATGAATTGTGAATGCTGAAATAGTTATTCCCTGTGAAAGGACGAACATGAACGAGTTCATGTGTATGTGGGGAAAGCATGAAATGTGTGGAAGTCTCATGGGAAAAGCATGGACTTTCCAAGTCAATTGGGAAAATAATTAACTAATTCTAATATTGTGTTATGCTTGTCCTGACAGGAATTGCCATGATGAATCTCACAGGTGAGATAGTGAAAGCCATTGGTTTTGGCTGAAAATATTCCTCAAGTAGTTGCTAGGACAACAAGAAAGATGGAATCCATGAAAATTCCATACGTGTAGATCAGTGGGAAGGTGAATAAAAGGAAGGGATTGCTGTGGAGCGATACCTGCCTGCAGAGATGGAAGATCAAAGCCAGCAGGAGCAGCTTGAGGGAGCAAAAGGACTTGATCTGAAAGTTCAAAGTAAAGAGATGAACGCAGGACAGACCTGCCACATTTTGTGATTTTTTGAGACATGTGTAAAGTGGGTATTTATTCCTAAGTGTTGGAACACCGAGGACAGTGTTATTCCAAGGGGAGGGGAATGTAATGTACCCAGCTTGACCCCATGGCATTAAATCGTAAATGATGTAATATTGTTATAAAAATCGTGGTGAGGAGCTCAAGGCCAAGGCCCCGCCATCGATTTATCAATGCATATGGTTCACGTGCTAGCCATGCGCAATGGAATTGCAAATATTATGTAAATATGCATTTTTAATAAAATACCCATAACTAGCTATGCAATGCAACAAGAGATGGGGGCATGATTTTACAAGGAATTGGGAGGGAAAACATTCAAACCCTTGAGCCAATCAAGTCAAGCCAAGTGTCAATGAGATAACCCATCAAACTCTCAACTACCCATGTTGACTTTTGTACCCAATCATTCATTTCTCCCAAAAGTTGGTTGAGGTGGTTCATGCCTTGGGAGTGGAGAGGTATGGCAGTCAATTTTCGAGTATGGGAAAGCCACCAACATGGAAAAACATTTTTTGGATTCCTTGGCAAGAAAAGAGCCATGAATTTTCCTCCCAAGCCATTACCCATCAACCAGTTTTGCCTCTCTCACGTTTTTGGAGCTGGGGCTTTTTCCAGCCATGTTTTCCTGGTTTTTCTTTGTTCTCTAGCTGGGAAGAGGGCATTTTTGTGTTGCAGAACTGCTGGGGAAAGATGGAGTTCGATTTGGGGTTTCAATGGATCCGTTTTGGCCATTGGAAACGCCCATAACCTATGGAAGAAATTGGGTTTCTCCCTGGGGACGATTTTCCCTTTTTACAGTTTGTTTGGTGAGCCACGATTTGGGGAAAACCCATGGCCTTTTCCCTCTCACGCAGTCTGAGCTAGTTGGGCTTTACCCATCATGTTTTTCACCATTTTTCCTACATTTTCCATGCCTGGGAACTCGTTTTTGTATTGCACAATGGATAGGGGGAAGGGAGCCACGATTTTAGGGTTTATGGAGGTCGTTTTTGTCCCTTGAATGCCCATAAACGTTTTCTAAAAACGATTTTGCTCTCCTGGGGTTGATTCCCAAATTGCCATTTCATTTTTGGTGTGCCCACAACTTGGGAAAGACTATGGCCATCTTACTGTAAAATCCCATTGCTGAAAATGGGTATCCATGCCCAGTTGGAGTTGCTGTGTGTAAAAGAAGGTTGGGGTTGAGATGGGTTTCTATTGATTTGGCTGTGAATGAGCTGGAATGTTCCCTTTTCCTTGTAAGAATCATGTCCAGCTCGGGGGTGTCAATTGTGTTGAGAGAATTGATGAACACAACTGGCCTACGATTGGGTGGAATGTTGCAGCGACATAGCTAGTTGTTTGGGACGACTACATAATGAAGATAAGTGTTTTTCTGTGTGCATTTACTTCTGCAAAATGTTTAAATTGATGTTTATTAATGATATGTTGAATGCATATGAAAGATATGTGTGGGTGATGTTCTTATTCCGTTGTGCATACATGTTTGATTTGCATCTACACACATTAATTTTATGGCTATGAATCTAATGAATGGGCTGAGTTTTGTGAAAGCCCCGTAGATTGGCATCATGTTTCCTTACCGGAGTTGGATTCGCGGGTGGGGACATGACATATATAAAATGTGAATTTTAATCTTGAAAATGAATTTTTTTATTACTATTATTTTTTCCTAAACAATGGAATTCTATATAGAGATTCTAATACATATATTCTGAAGGTGATTATGTTTGCTTAATAGTATTGAATCAACATAACAAATTAGCACTGCAAAAAAGCCCTATGATTAGCTCACTTTTAGCTCCATTGTTGGCATCTAGTCACATTTTTAGTGTATTTTTCTTCATTCTCTAGGAAAAGGCAATGCTATGTCATAGGATGGAACTTTTGTTGGCCTTTTTAGCACCTTGTTTCAAAATTAAGCACTAATTATCACCGACATTAGCACCTAATTTATCTCCCTCTTTAGTGCTATGTTTATGTTGAATATTGTAACTTCAAAGAATATTATATTTGTACTTTATTATTCCGGAGATGTTTCATCCCTCCGAGGTAACCCTATTATGTATCCAGAGATGTTTATTCCTCCGAGGGTTTGTATTAACTAGGGTTATTAGACCCACCATGTGGGGTCGGCCCTGTGGTTATATTTTTGGGGTTATTAGACTTCTCCAGGAGAGGTCGGCCCCATTAGGTCTTTTAGTCAGTTGGGGGTCAGTATAAATAAGAGAGGTGAACTCCTCATTAGATCATTCACTCACTTGTGGAAGAGTGCGCACTTGTCTGGGAGATCTGCTAAGGAGACAAAGAAGGAAGGAGCACATCTTGTATTTTGGTTGATCATCTTATTGAGGAAAGCTTTGCTAGGTTTTCTACCCCATGAGGGTTTCCCAAGGTATATTCTGTGTCTATCTTGTGATTATGTTTCTTTTAGTGATCTTGCTTGTCTATTTGGTTTAAACTTAACATGGTATCAGAGCTAGACTGAATAGGACATCTTTCACAAGGTAAGAATACCTCTCTCTCTCTCTCCGGTGAAGTTAGGGTTTCAGCCCAAAGTTGGTATTACCGTTTTTTGGTTGCCTGGATGGATAGATCTTTTCAATACCTTTCTTTTGAGCTATAGATCGAACTTTTTGGTTGGGTAGAACTCCGAGAAATCCAAACCCTAATTCTACCAAAAGTGCGATACGTCAGAATTTGGTTTCAAAAAAAGTTGGAATTTTTGAATTCTGATTACATGGCTGGATAGCCCTTCTCAAGAGCATTCTTTTGAGCTATAGATCGAACTTTTTGGTTGGGTGGAACTCCGGGAAAGTCAAACCCTAATTCTACCAAAAGTGCGATAAAATTCTGTTCCAGATTCCGGAAAAGTGAAAAGTAACTTTCCAGGTAAGTCTACTCTGTCTCTTGGACTCCCCCAAGAGAAGATGGCTCCAAACACTAAGCTTGAAGACAAGCTAGAAGGTATAGAAAATTTCCGGGCATGGAAATACAGAATTGGTCTCATTCTTAAGGAGAATGATCTTGCCCATTATATCAAGGAGGAAGTTGCAGAACCAGAAGAAGATGAAGCCAAAGAAAAACACAGGAAGGATTTGATTAGGGCAAAGAGAATCATAGCTGATTCTATTAAAGACCACTTGATTCCCTAAGTGGCTTCCAAGAAGACTCCAAAGGAAATGTATGATGCCCTAGGAAGAATGTATGAAGGAAAGAACATCAATAGGAAGATGAATCTAAGGAATCAGTTGAAGAGTACCAAGATGCACAAAGGAGAATCCATTCAAGACTACTTCTCAAGAGTCTCTCTAATCAAGGAGCAACTAGATACCATTGGTGATACTCTTGATGAAGATGAACTTGTGATGACAGCTCTAAATGGTCTCACTAGACCTTGGGAGTCATTCATTCAAACTATGTGTGCCAGAAAAGAAAGTATGAAGTTTGATGTAGTTTGGGAGGATTGTGTACAAGAGGAGGCTAGGGTTGCAAATCGAGAAGCCTTGCTCAAAGAGGATGACCAAGCCTTGGCCACCCACACCAAAAGAAGAAGGAATCAATCCTACTCTAAAAAGGGTAGTCACAAGGAGTCTCATCTTCCACACAGATTTCAGAAGAAAAGAGGAACTACTCAAAGAAGAGATTACTCTTCTTTCCAGTGCTTTTCTTGTCACAAAATAGGACACATTGCTAGAGAATGCCCTCTACAAAAGAAAAGGGGTACTCACTACAAAAGACACCAAGCACATCTTGCAGAAGATGATAGTGAAGAAGAAGAAGTAGAGGAAGAAAGGTCTCACAATAAAAGACCTAGAAATGAAGAGGAAGAAGAAGAAAGGACTTTCTTCAAAAGAAGGTCAAGGAGAAATACAGAAGAAGATGCAGAAGAATATGTTCTCTTCTCTGCACTCTCTGGATATATAACCCCTGGCGAAGGTACATGGCTTATTGACAGTGGTGCTTCAAAGCACATGACAGGTCAGAAAAGGACACTTTCAAATCTTGAAGAAAAGACTTCTCCCCAAAAGGTATCTCTAGGAGATGACTATCAATATCCCATTAAGGGAATTGGTGAAACAAACTACAAACTCGATTCTGGAACCCCCATGAAGATGAAGGAAGTTTTGTATGTTCCAGGATTGAAGAAGAATTTGCTTTCAATCTCAGCATTAGACAAGAAAGGCTATAGAGTTGCATTCATTGATGGACAAGTGTTAATGTGGTCCAAAGGCAAATCCATTAAGGATGCAATTGTTATTGGTGAAGAGGAAGGAGGTTTGTATAAACTCAAGGGTCATCCAGAAGCTGCCTTTGTTCATGAAACCTCTAGTCCCAGTGAGCTATGGCATAGAAGACTAGCCCACATTAACTACAAAGCCTTACCCTATGTAAGCAAGGTGGTCATAGGACTACCAGATTTGAAGGTTGATCATGATGGCTCATGTAAAGGATGTAAGAAAGGGAAGAATATCAAGAACCCCTTTCCAAAGAGTGAAACAAAGACTAAGGGTATCTTGGAGTTAATACACTCAGATGTATGTGGTCCAATTCCCACCACCTCTCTGAGTGGATTTGAATACTATCTCTCATTCATTGATGATCATTCAAGGAAAACCTGGATATACTTTCTAAAAGGTAAGAATGAAGTTTTTGGAAAGTTCAAAGAGTTCAAGGCTCTAATAGAAAATCTCTCAGAAAAGAAAATCAAGATTCTCAGAACAGACAATGGTGAAGAATATATCAAGAGAGAACTAACCACTCCCTACAATCCCCAACAAAATGGGGTTGCAGAAAGGAAAAATAGAACCATCATGGAAGCTGTGAAGACTATGATACATGACTAGGATCTTCCCATGTATCTATGGGCTGAAGCAGCCAAGACAGCAGTATATGTTCAAAACATATTATCTCATAGTGCTCTTGATTTCAAAACTCCATAAGAAGTGTTTACTGGAAAGAAGCCCGAGGTAAGCCATCTTAAAATATTTGGGTGTCCTGTGTACATCCACATTCCAAAAGAAAAGAGAACCAAGTTGGATCCTTCTGGTAAGAAAGGAATATTTGTTGGTTACTGTGAATCATCCAAAGCTTTCAGGATTTACATACCAGGCTTTCATCATATAGAAATCAGTAGAGATGTAACTTTTGATGAAGAAGCAGCTCTCAAGAAATCAAGAAAATGCCAACTTGAAGAAATCTATGAAGAAGATCCTTCTTCTAGAAACTCAGAGGCTGTTCACATCCCTGAAGATAATCCACCAGAGGATCATGACATGTTGGAACCACAAGAACCTCCTATCTCAGATTTATCAAAGAAAAGAAGGCCAGCATGGGCTAGAGATATTATCCAAGGGGCTGAAAAATATGGTGCTCCTGAAGGCTCCATTAGAGAAAGAAAGAAACCAAAGCTAGTGTCCAACTATATGGCCTTGATGTGTGATCTTGTGGATCAACTACCTACTAGCTATGAAGAAGAAGCTCAAAAGAAAGAATGGGTAGAAGCAATGACAGAAGAATATCAATCGATAATGAAAAATGATGTTTGGGATATAGTCCCCAAACCAAGAGATAAAAGTGTGGTTTCTTCCAAATGGATTTTCAAGATAAAACATGCTGCAGACGGTAGCATTGAAAAATACAAGTCAAGGTTTGTATCCAGAGGATTCTCTCAAAAGGAGGGAATTGACTATGAAGAAACATTTGCACCTGTTGCTAGGTATACTTCAATTAGAACTATCATGGCACTTGCATCCATGATGAAATGGAAATTGCATCAAATGGATGTTAAGACAGCTTTTCTGAATGGTGTAATTGAAGAAGAAGTATACATAGAACAACCTCAAGGTTTTGAGGTCAAAGATGGAAGGACCCATGTATGCAAACTGAAAAAGGCATTATATGGATTGAAGCAAGCTCCCAGGGATTGGTACGGAAGGATTGACAGTTTCTTAACAAGCATGGGCTTTACCAAAAGTAAAGCTGACCCCAATCTTTATCTTAAAGTGATGGATGATGAACCTGTTATATTGCTGTTATATGTAGATGATCTATTTCTAACCGGAAATGAGAATCAAATTATTGAAAGCAAGAAGAAGCTTTCTTCAGAATTCGAAATGAAAGATCTCGGATTAATGCACTACTTCTTAGGTCTAGAAGTGTGGCAAGAGCCAAAAGGAATCTTTCTAAATCAAGGTAAGTATACTGTGGAGATTCTCAAAAGATTTGATATGTTGGAGTGTAAAGCCATGGCCACTCCCATGGACTCCAACCTGAAACTATTAGTTAATGATTCATCAGAACTAGTGGACATAACCCTATATAGACAAATCATTGGATCATTGATGTATTTGACAAATACTAGGCCGGATATATGCTTTGCTGTAAATACCCTAAGTCAGTATCTAGTAGAAGCTAGAAAGGTTCACCTTATAGCTGCAAAGCATATAATGAGGTACCTAAAAGGTACAGTGGACTTTGGCCTATACTATCTTGGAAGTAATGAACTCAAGTTACATGGTTACTCAGATTCTGATTGGGCAGGTAGTGTCTCAGACAGAAAAAGTACTTCAGGCGGATGTTATGGTCTTGGATCTGCCATGATCTCCTGGTTCAGCAAGAAACAATCTAGTGTGGCCCTCAGTACTGCTGAAGCAGAATATATAGCTGCTTGCTCTGCCAGTTGTGAAGCAGTGTGGCTTCGGAAACTCTGATCTGGAATTTTTGACTTAGAAATGGATCCCACTGTGATTATGTGTGATAATCAAAGCTGCATTAAGATGACTGAAAATCCTGTGTTCCATGATAAGTCAAAACACATTGAGATTCGTTACTTCTATATACGAGACATGGTGCAGAGAGGAGCCATCAAGCTCGAGTACATAAGCACCGAGGATCAGATTGCCGATATCCTGACTAAACCTTTGTATCGAGTAAAGTTTCAACACTTCCGAGACATGCTTGGTATAGTCCAGAAGGACCCTCCTCGAAAGGGGGAGTAGTATAGTATTTGATAACAATTTTGTTTTGTTGCACTTAGCTACTTACAATTATTTATATTTAGAACTCTTATATACCTTTTATTTTTATGGATAAATGTTTTGATGCTAGATGTATTAGTGAGAATACATACTAGATATATACATGTTTTGGTGTGATGTATACATGTTTTGTTGTTAGATGTATTAGTGAGAATACATGCTAGATGTATACATGTTTTGGTGTGATGTATACATGTTTTGATGTTAGATGTATTAGTAAGAATACATGCTAGTTGTGATGTATACATGTTTTGATGATTAGATGTATTAGTGAGAATACATGCTCTTGGATATTTGTACCTGTATAGATGAGAATACAGATGGGGATTGGATCATCCCTGGACTTTCAGTCCTAAAGAGAGTCGTAGACGTGAGGTCTCCGAGAATGAAGTCCTTAGTGGACAGTTGAGGGGATTGGATCATCCCTGGACTTTCAGTCCTAAAGAGAGCCATAGACGTGAGGTCTCCAAGAATGAAGTCCTTAGTGGACAGTTGATGGGATTGGATCATCCCTGGACTTTCAGTCCTAAAGAGAGCCGTAGACGTGAGGTCTCCGAGAATGAAGTCCTTAGTGGACAGTTGAGGGGATTGGATTATCCCTGGACTTTCAGTCCTAAAGAGAGCCGTAGATGTGAGGTCTCCGAGAATGAAGTCCTTAGTGGACAGTTGAGGGGATTGGATCATCCCTAGACTTTCAGTCCTAAAGAGAGCCGTAGACGTGAGGTCTCCGAGAAGTGGGGATTGTATCATCCCCGGACTTAGGTCCCTGAATTGATCCGTAGACGTGAGGTCTCCGAGAAGTGGGGATTGTATCATCCCTAGACTTAGGTCCCTTAATTGATCCGTAGACGTGAGGTCTCCGAGAAGTGGGGATTGTATCATCCCCGGACTTAGGTCCCTGAATTGATTCGTAGACGTGAGGTCTCGGAGAAGTGGGGATTGTATCATCCCCGGACTTAGGTCCCTGAATTGATCCGTAGACGTGAGGTCTCCGAGAAGTGGGGATTGTATCATCCCCGGACTGCGGTCCCTGAATTGATCCGTAGACGTGAGGTCTCCGAGAAGTGGGGATTGTATCATCCCCGGACTGCGGTCCCTGAATTGATTCGTAGACGTATGGTCTCCGAGAAGTGGGGATTGTATCATCCCCGGACTTAGGTCCCTGAATTGATCCGTAGACGTATGGTCTCCGAGAAAGTGATTTTTGATGTGGTTACTTGTATCGGTAGGATACTTGTATTGATGATGTGGTTACTTGTATCGGTAGGATACTTGTATTGATGATGTGGTTACCTGTATCGGTAGGATACTTGTATTGATGATGTGGTTACTTGTATCAGTAGGATACTTGTATTGATGATGTGGTTACCTGTATCGGTAGGATACTTGTATTGATGATGTGGTTACTTGTATCAGTAGGATACTTGTATTGATGATGTGGCTACTTGTATCGGTAGGATACTCGTATTGTTGATATGATCACTTGTATTGTCATGAATACTTGATATTGTTGATCGTGTGATGACGATGCTGATGATCGTGTGATGACGATGCTGATGATCATGTGATGACGATGCTGCTGATCGTGTGATGACGATGCTGCTGATCGTGTGATGACGATGCTGATGATCGTGTGATGACGATGCTGCTGATCGTGCGATGATGATGTTGCTGATCGTGTGATGACGATGCTGCTGATCATGTGATGATGATACTACTGATCGTGTGATGACGATGCTGATGATCGTGTGATGACGATGCTGATGATCGTGTGATGATGATGTTGCTGATCGTGTGATGACGATGCTGCTGATCGTGTGATGACGATGCTGTTGATCGTGTGATGACGATGCTGATGATCGTGTGATGACGATGCTGCTGATCATGTGATGACGATGTTGCTGATCGTGTGATTACAATGCTGATGATCGTAATATTGATGTTGATGTTGACATTGATGTACCAGTAACTATTTGAGTTACTGATGAAGACAAATTGAAGAAAGCTTCCGATGATTTATAGATGTATCATGTATAGTGACTCCTTGCTCCTGCAGATGCTGTTATAATATCCTTCTCGTTAAGGGGGAGTGTTGAATATTGTAACTTCAAAGAATATTATATTTGTACTTTATTATTCTGGAGATGTTTCATCCCTCCGAGGTAACCCTATTATGTATCCGAAGATGTTTATTCCGAGGGTTTGTATTAACTAGGGTTATTAGACCCACCATGTGGGGGTCGGCCCTGTGGTTATATTTTTGGGGTTATTAGAATTCTCCAGGAGAGGTCGGCCCCATTAGGTCTTTTAGTCAGTTGGGGGTCAGTATAAATAAGAGAGGTGAACTCCTCATTAGATCATTCACTCACTTGTGGAAGACTACGCACTTGTCTGGGAGATCTGCTAAGGAGACAAAGAAGGAAGGAGCACATCTTGTATTTTGGTTGATCATCTTATTGAGGAAAGCTTTGCTGGGTTTTCTACCCCATGAGGGTTTCCCATGGTATATTCTGTGTCTATCTTGTGATTATGTTTCTTTCAGTGATCTTGCTTGTCTATTTGGTTTAAACTTAACAGTTTATCCCCAAGAATATTGCCTAGTCTAGCTCCATATTTATCACTAGGAATAGAGCTAGGATTAACATCGATTTTTGCTCCCTTTTGGGTGCTAGTATTAGATCTAGGTTTAGCACCTAGTTAATGTCCCAATTTAATAATACGTTTAGCATGCAATTTGTCTTCTACAATAGCACCTAGTTTAGTATCCAGTTTTGCTCCCAAAATAATGCCTTGTTTTGCTCCTATATTGGATCCCTAAATAGCGCCTAGGGTTTCTCCTAGAATTGTGCCTAGTACAACACATGAGTTCGAGGCTATAGGTTATAAGGGAAATGGGTTAGAGGCTATAATTTATAAGGGAAAGGGGTTAGAGGCTATACGGTATGATGATGAGGATCACAATGGCAAGGATGATGATGATGCATGATGACAATGGCGTTGATGATGGTTTGATTATAAAATGATAATGATAAAAATGAAAATGACGATGCAGATGGTGATGATGGCCATTACTAATTAATACCCATCCATAATTCTTATAACATGATAATGGTTCCTACATTCCCACTCATAGGCCAAAGATCCTTTACTAAATTCATGTCTTGGATGCATTTTTCATCATCACAATGAATGTCGACAACGATGATGATAATGATAATGACTATGATGATATATGGAAATGACAATGATTATGATAATGATGATAATGTTGATGTCTATGATGATGATAAGGATGATGATTACAATGACGACGAGGATAAACAATGATAATTAAGACCCATCCATAGTGCTCAGAACATTCTAATGGTGCTCGCATTTCTAGTTAGAGGCCAAAAATCCTTTATGAAATTCATGTAAAGTAGTTGGATTCCTTTTTCATCATCACAACGATGATGATGGTGACAATAACAATGACTATGATGCTATATGATGATGACAATGATGACGATGATGCCAATAGTATTTTTGATGCCTATGATGATGATGATGATGATGATGAGGATGAGGATGATGATCTCAATGACAACTATGATGATGATGATGTCTCTAAACCTACAAATTGTTGAGGGAGGAAAAATGGGCCTTATCCCCTAAAGGAATATTTTAAGCATCCATCTTTAAAAAGCGTAGCTTGATCAACCATGCATGACCTCTTAAGCATATCCTTGGCTTGAAAGTGGGGATATTAGCAGCATTGAAAGGTGTATATTGGGATTGGATATAATTCAGGTGAAACCCTAATTATTAGGCCCTAAATGAATATTAGAGGAATCCAAACTAGAATTAATCCTCAAGCAAAACAAAATGACCTACAAACGAGATATTTGACCTTAAAGTTTGGATAATGAACTTTAGAGAAGAAGGTATGGATCATAAGGACCTCAACATGATTAAAGGAGGAGCAGAGGTCATAGTCCCCAAACTAATATTTCATGCATACAAGGCCAAAAACAACATACAAAACCAATACACATGACCTCCCAAATGGATCCTTCACCTCTGAGTGGGCATTAGCACCATTTGTTTTTCTTACAACTAAGTATTAGTCTTGAGGCCTTGACCATGATCAAGAAATGAATCCCAAACAATGGACTTAAAAGGTCTCTTAGAGGGCTCAAGGGCCATGAGTGAGGCCTCGAACTACCATGCATGAAATCTACATGGGATATTTGGCTTTTGATTGGTGATATGGACACCATTAGAAGGTTTTAATCATCAAGGATTTATTGTAGGGTCTTGGACATGTTCAAGAGAGGAAAAATAAGTTCTTGGGACCTAAAGTAATTTTCTATGCATATAACACCAAGTACACTGCCTCAAACCATATTACCTCACCTCTCAAGATTATCATTTGCCTCTAATTTTGGATATATGCACCATTAGAAGGTTTTAATTACTATGTATGGGTATTGGTACCCTGACCATGGTTGAGAGAGGAAACTTAGGCCTTATGCATTAAAGGTGTCTTCTAAGGGTCAAGGGCCACGAATGAGGCCTTGAACCACCATACAATCTCTCTCTATGGTATATTTGGCCGTTGAGAATATATATAAACTCCCTTAGAAGGTTTTTAGCACTAAGAATGGATCATGAGGGATTACACATGGTTGGGGGAGTAAACATAAGGCATGGACCTTGAAGGAATATTTTGTGCATTTAAGGTCAAGAACATCACCTTAAAACACCACACATGATCTCTTTAGAATATTATTGTCCTTAAAGTGGGGATATGGTTACAATTAGGATTTTTGAGCTTAAAATATGGGTTTAAGGATGTTAATCCTAGTTGTTGGAAGAAAATCATGTATTAGGTATCTTCTAGGGCTCAAGCTCCATGAATGAAACCTTGATCCTCCAGACATGACTTCTTGAGGGGACCTTTGGCCTTCAAGTGGGGACATGGGAACCATTAAAAATTTTCAAGCATTAGGTATGGGTCTTGGTTCCTTATACATGGTTAGGAAGGATACCCAAGTCATAGTCCTTAAAAGTAATTATTATAGGAATATAGAGTGAAGAAGAACATGCTAAACCATCAGAAATGATCTTTCTAGGGAATGCTTGACCTCCAAGTGGGGAAATTGGTGTGATTAAGTTATTTCAACAATATGTATGGGATCAAATCCCTAGATATGGTTAATGGAAGAAACTGATGCCTTAGGCCTAAAGGAATATTCTAGACATCTAGGGTTAAGGCCAATGGCTCAAACCACTACACATGGCCTATTGAGGGAATCCTTGTCCTTTGAGTGTGGATATGATGCCACTATTATTTTTTTAGCACTAATGATAGGTCTCTAAGCCCTATACATGGCCGTGGGAGTAAATGTGGGCCTTAGGTACTAAATAAATCTTCTAGGCATCCACAAACAAGAAGGAAACTTCAAACAACCAAACATGGCCTCCTAAGGGTATCATTTTCCTATGAGTGGGGGTTGGTGCCATCAAGTGGTTTTGAGTAGTAGTTATGGGTCTTATGATCATAGACATGATCAAGGGAGGAAGCTCATTCTTTATGACACAAACTAATATTTAAATCACCTTGGGCCATGATCAATTCCTTTAAACACCACACATGACATCTTAGGTAAAGCTAAGCCTTATTAATCCATAAAGGGATATTTTAAGCATCCAAATTTAAAAACCATTATACCTTGATTAGCTACACATGAACTCTTGAGCATATCCTTGGCTTGAAAGTGGGGAAATTGTAAGTATTACAATATTTAAGAAGTAGGTACAAGTATGTGGGCCTTGAATATCATTGGGGTACAATCCTAAGGCTTGGGCCCTAAATGAATATTAGAGGAATACAAACCCAATAATGAAGCCTGAATCCAAACCACATGAACTCCCAAGGGGATATTTGACTTTAAAGTGGGGATAATGAGCTTTAGAGTAGAAGGTATGGGTCATAAGGGCCTCAACATGATTAACAGAAGAACATAGGCGATAGGCCCTATAGGAATATTCTATGAATACAAGGCCAAAAACAACATCTCAAACCAATACCCATGACCTCCAAAAGGTATCCTTCACCTCTTAGTGAGCATATTGGTACCATTTGAGTTTTTGAGAACTAAATATTGGTATTGAGGCCTTGAACAAGATCAAGAAATTAAGATCAAACATTGGACTTAAAATGTTTCTTATATGGATAAAGGGCCATGAGTGAGGTCTCAAACTACCATGCATGACCTATCCATGTGATATTTTTCCTTTTATTGTTGATACGGGCACCATTAGAAGGTTTTCAACGTCAAGGATTTCTTGCGGGGTCTTGGACATGTTCAAGAGAGGAAAATAAGTCTTTGGGACCTAAAATAACTTTCTAGGCATCTAGCACCAGGTACAATGTCTAAAACCATTGCACCTCCCCTCTCAAGAGTATAATTTGCCTCTAATTTGGGATATATTCACCATTAATGAGGAGGTCTTGATTACTATGTATGGGTATTGGTACCTAACCATAGTTGAGTGAGGAAAAATCAAGCTTTATATCTTCTTAAGCTAAAAATACAAGACTGAGGCCTTAAACCACCATACATCCTCTCTCTATGGTATCTTTGGAATTTGAAAAACATATGTACTCCCTTAGAAGGTTTTTAACACTAGGAATGGATCATGAGGCCTTGCACATGGTTGTGAGAGTAAACATAAGATGTGGTTCTATAACATCATGCATTAGAAATCCATAGTTCCTAACTTCCTCTTTTAGGTTCTACAACATTATTCTATTGCACCACTCTTGCATTTAGTCATTAGTCCTTAAAAGACAAAGTAGGTTCAAGTAATAATGCTAACTTCATATTTTTTATTATTAGAAGACACTTGTGTTCCTCCTCTCACCTTTCCCACAACCCTAAGAACCTTTTAATCTTTTTCCCTTTCAAATCTCACTTTAGGGCCTAAGACCTAGGGTTTTGATCCAAGACTATGGTTTAGTCCTCAACCCCCATCCTTAGTTGACCAAACCTTAAAATGGTACCCATATACCAATTGTATGCAATGGCTTGGTTTAATATTATTTTTGTTCTATCACCAAAAAACATTCGGAAAAAGGGGGGGGGGTATTCCACTGCAATCCTTCTCGAAGACTTTGTCACCATAGTCCAAATATCAAACCTCATTCATTTGTGTGATTGTTGGGAAATATGATAAAATCAAGATAAAAAGGGTTGATGTAAATGAACTTGGTGAGGGAGATAATAAAAAATAGGGGATCAATGATCAAACATCCTTCATGAATCCATGGGATGAAAAATGAAAAGGAAAGAGGAGCCATGTAGGGAAAAAACAAGGCAAATGGAGAAATGGGAAACTCTTCACCTTTAAAATGATGCATAGATGTAGGTTGTAGAAATATTTGAATAGTTCACATGTCTCATGGCATAAATATCACAACATGATATTTTTCAATGCTTATTGATTCTAAGTTGGTAAGAAGGTTGCATCGAGCAGCTTTTTAAAATTTGGTTCTAGTCAAAGAAAGTGGTAGGAGTCATCTTCATTGTGACTCTTTCCCCATGTAAGCGTATCAGTGGGTCAGTTTCTATGGTTATTTTGGACAATTAGTGACTTATCAAGCACATAAAGAGTATCAATGGTAATTATATTCACCACCTTGATTCAACAAAATATAATTTCATTGGTTGGGTTAATAGATTGATCATGCCTCTTGCACTTGGTCTGAGTTAATAGGGCTGATTGAACTTCAAAATTTTATTATTCCCTAACCCATTACAACACTTGATTCATGTTTATTATAGTCATTAAGGCCACAATGTTTGATAGGATCTTCTTGGTACACAATTGAGATTAATCCCACATGGTTTGGGTCTTTTCATGAGCATAATATTTTTTCCTTTTGGGGGTCTATATTAGGATTATTTCAAAGTTTTGAAACCATAACGTATCATTATTTCCAATTTCAAGGAAAATCATGTCATATTTCGTGCCATACAAGCCCAATTTGCAAAAATGTCAACATTGCCCCTTTTTCCAATCATTGCATGGGTTCCAAGTGGACATGATTATTCATAGAAAAAAAAATAGGTTATGTTCATTATGAGAAAAATCCATAAATTTCACCTTGTATATATCTAGATAAAATTTCCAACAATGCATTTTTTGCTTGATTATGAGTTTGTTTTCCTAGTCTACAAAGAGAGAAAGGTGCACACCTCCTAAATGGACAAATTCCACTATCATGAATTCCTGATCATATTATGTTCTAAATCTGATATAAATAAAAAAATTAATATGACTGGTCATATAGAGTAATCTAAGACCTTTCCAAGACTGTATCATATGATTAGTTTCAATGCCTGATTGCTGAGAACAACTAGCATTAGCATTTTCAAGATCTATTCAAGCAACAATTTGGTGGCAGTAGTTCAGGATTTAAAAAATACTAATGATATAATATAAATAAAAGATTTAGAGTTTCTATGTTGTACTTGGTTTTTATCCCTGTGCAATGACACCTCAATTCAACATTGGATGACCTAGTTATGATTGTCACAAAGTTCAGTACTGGTTATGTGGGTGTTGTTTTTGCAGCGAGCACAATAGACTTTTATGATAGTAAAAAAGCATATGATAGTATCATGCCCTATTTGTGAATGGAAACTGTCAAAGTACTAATTGATCCCTTTCCAACAATACTTCATTTTTATCTATTGGGCATCATATGACGATGTGGAAACCTTTGCAAAATTCAATCTTTTGTGAAATCCACTAGCCAATCAATATTAAGGACAAATATTCTTGGAAAAAATTGAGGGGAGAGATGGAATGGGCTCAGTTAAAAAATTAAATGTCCACGAAAAGCTTCTCAAGACCTTTCTAATGACATGTTTCACACCACATTCCGACTTCGTCTAATTGAGACCCTCCTTGGACTCTTCGGTCAAAGTCAAGGTCAAAGTCAAAGGTTAAATGGAAATTTCAAAAAATAATGATAAAAAAATTATTAAAAAAAATAATAATTAAAAAAGAAAGGGAAAAACAAAGAGATGCCACACATGTTTCCTCATGCAAAAAGGAGAAAATTTTAAAAGATGAAAATCAGGGAAAATAGAAAACCCCTATTCCCCCTTCTCCTTGGTTCATTTTCCAAATTTGGAAATGGATTTCTGCAAATCCATCTCGTGGGTGGAAGATCATTTTTTTCATGTGGATTTTACAATGAACAACATCCCTAAGAAGGTATCATTGCTAGCCATCAGTAGTTCATGTTTAAAATTGCTATATTCGTCATTGGTGTACATTTTGGTTCATTAAGTGCTTTTCAATGTTGGTTTAATGGAATATGTTGATTGTATGGTTGCATGATGTCCTATTTCTAATAATTTTGTGTTGGTTTTTACAAGTATGATGGAAATTATTCCATATATGAATGAGTTCATTGCTTGGTGGCAAGTTGATGGTTGATTTGAGTTGTTTTGGTGCCAGAACGGTTTTAGTGTTGTTTGAAACATAATTCTGGGGTGAATTTATGCTAGATAATAATGGTTTGGGTGCTCATTTCCAAACTATTTAGTTACTGGGATGAATTATTTCACTGTTGGTTTAGTTGTGTAAAATATTATAAGAGGGAGGGGATTTGAACCCCTATTGGGCACTAGACCCAATCCCCTTAGACCTCTTGGAAATTTTTCTATAAATTATTCAAATAATCACATCTACAAGTGATTTTAATTTGAATCATGTCAACTTCAAGGGGTACCCATACCATAGGAACTTGGAACCCCCATTTTGAGTCCAAAAAAATTGTTTTCAAAACCAAATTTCTTGACATTGATACATTTAAAAAAAATTCAAATCCCCCTACGAGGGTTTCTTTTTTCCTAGTTTTTGGGTGTAGGAAACTAAGATTCATAGGTATCTAAAATTTCCATAACTTTTTCATATGAATACAAAATTTGTACTAGAAAATGATGTATTGGGTGTTGGTTTCAAAATTATTTAGTTGTTGGGATGAAACATTTTACTGTTAGTTCATTTCTTTAAAAATATTGTAAGAGGGAGGGGATTTGAACCCCTCTTGGGAACTAGACCCAAGCCCCTTGGCCCTCTTGGAAATTTTTCTACAAATGATTCAAAGAATCACATCTATAGGTTATTATGTTTTGAATCAGGTTGAGTTCAAGGGGTATTTGCACCATATGAACTTGGAACCCCCATTTTGATTCAAAAAACATTGTTTCCAAAACCAAATTTCGTGATTTGGGCATATTTAAAAAAACACAAATCCCCCCTATGGGGGTTTCTCCTTTCCTGGGTTTCGGATATGATTTTATTCCTAGTTTATTAAGAATGTTGGAAGGATCTCATAAAATTAATATCTACATGTAACTATGTTCCAATTGTTTTAATAAAGTGCTCAACCAAATAGTTTCCAACCAAGTGTTTGACAAAATGCATGAGCCAAAATTTTCATAACTCCTTCATCTGGAGGAAATTGTTTTCCCAAAACTAAACAAAATGATCATAGTGGAGATAACTTCAACTTTATAGCGGTAAAACTCATGAATTCAGCCCAAAGTTTCTAAAAAAATCATGGGAGTGACTTGGCCTATTTTATAACTTGACTAGTATATTTCCTAGGCTATTTTGGGCTTATTTTCAATAAAATTTTGGCTTGATAACTTGCTGTTTGCATTTTTTGTTTGCTACCCTCAATTTCTATCCATGTTAATAATTTGGTTTTCGGTGTTAATTACCCTCTTTTGACCAAATTTTACAAGGAAATTGTGAAACCATCTCAATACCTATGTTTTTTGTGATCCCAGTGAACCCAAGGAGTTAATCTAGTCAAATGTTTGAGCTTAAAAGGAAGCAATCAACTTGATACATTATCTCTTATTAGTTTTCTAGTATGAAAAACCAATGAGCTAATCGTTTACATCCATGCACTAGTTTCACACATTCTTCCCCTTTTGGGCCATCCAAGAAGCCGAGGGAGGACAATAGCCATGCAGGGTGGTCCTAAGAAGACTTGCACTCAAGTTCCCAGCTTCACTTTCTTACCCTTTTTTACCATCTCAGAAACCATAACATTCGAGGTGTGATTATTTTTTCCCTCTTGTTGAGGTATTAAAAAGGATTTAACTGGACCCACTGCCGAATAGGTGGAATCTATCTCAACGGATGGATTTTTCTTATAACAAAGATGTTTTAAAGAAACCTATAGATGAAAAAGTATCCAAAATAAAATTGGATTTTCCTAGGCCTCAAGGAATTACACATATAACTTATAAGAAAATTAGGCATCATTACATTAGTGAAAAATTGTGTATGCTTGCACAATGTTCAAGAGTAGACCATGTGATCATTGCATTAGATAATGTGAAAATGAGATTTAGCATGTTAGGAAATTGGCACAATAAGGAAATGAATATGTACAGAGGATTAGCGGTATTTTTTATTTGTTTCAGGACCAAAGAGATGGATAACCTTTTTTAGCTTCTACTTAGGGATTGTTTTCTACAAAATTGATAGCCAGAATAAGCTATCATGGATTTGAAATATTTAGATTAGATGCATATCTAATTTGTAGTTTGTGTAGTGTTAAAAATAAACAATGTTGAGTTCTTCTCCATATAAAATTGTCCATGCCTTATGATGATGCATTTCCATATGCATGTTTTACTATTTTTAAAATTTAAACAAAACTAGTTTTAATAGTTTTACTAGTTTTACTATGATGGTGTAGAGACTTGAAAAAAGAATTTATATTTAGAAAATATAATGCCATGTATAGTAAAAAATTGTTCAATTGTTATTTTGAGGCTTTGATTAGCTTCAACATCCCCTTTGTCTATATCCATCCAATGTTGATTTCAAGTGGTATTTGACTTAGAATACTACAAGTTAAGTACTTGTTTGAAGGTTAGATGAGTTATCCTCTAAACTTGGGTGAGAGGGTTTTTACCCTCCATAAAACTTAGATGGGTTTTAATTTGGCCAAATAAAAATTTCTATAGTTTCGCATTGTATTATGAATCAATTTATCCATATTAACCCAATATTATAGAGAATATTGTAAGTCATATAGCCCTCTTATAGTTGCTACATAAACCCTTTGGTAGGCATATTGTATTATGAGGGTGATCCTCTTATAGATCTCCCATTTCATCATCTCATCCTCTTATTTGTCTCTAAAACCCTTTGCTCTTATGAAATTTTGATTAGCCATCGTGTTTTATCGTCCAACGATAGTTCAAGTCCACACAAATTGTTCCATATTATAGTTTCTTCTTCATATTAAATGTCAGAATACTAACAATACATGACCGTTATATATTAATTTCACTTTTGTTTACAATGGCTATGCCTAAGTAGGGGATCCAATTACTTTTTTAAATCTAATTTGATCCCGCAAATACTATAAGCTCTCTATTTCAATTTTTTATCTTGTAATGACTCTCTGATTTTTTCTCAAGATTCTCCTAGATTTTCCCTTCTCATTTCATCACCATCGTTTCTTCCATTGCCTGATCTTTTAGGAGAGTATATTGTATATTGTACTTACAAGTCAATTTTAATTTTCTGTCTCCAAAAACAATTGCACTTCAAAATCACATTCAAAAAATATTGTCAGTTGACATTCAACACAACTTATATGACCATCAAGCAATGCCAAAAAATCACACTCCTCCATTACCTATGTCTTGTGGATTACCCTTGGAAGCTTCATCAAAGACAAACCCATGTTTTCCATGGTCACAATCTGGATTTGTTGATGTGGCTAGCTTTTAATTTACACTGGGACTCTTGAGACCACACCATTATCCAATTTTTTCACTCTTTTCATGAACATGTCAACCTGATCATTGAATTGAGGTAAAAGTCATCACAATCACCAAAATTTCACTTTAGAGTATGCCTTGTCAGTGTTTTCACCTTTCTCCCTAAAAATTAGCTTATTCCTATTTAGCCATGCCACCAAATCTTTTTAACTAGAACATTGCAAATAGATCTTAATGTTTCTTTGAATATGAATCCTTACGGTAAGCCATCATCCATCAAAGAATATACAAGATGAAACACATCCCAAACTTTTCCAACAAAGAAACAAAGATTCTATGAAGAAGTCAATAATCTACAAGATGAGAGATGCTCTTTTCATTTACCATTCACTACATATAGAAAGGATGAACTTGAATACACATTTTGGTTTTACTTGTAATCCAGTTTTATTTAAAAAAGGGTAAAAAAGTTTACCATAATTGACTCCATCTTGAAGAAGGGTCCCTATAAGGGAAATATTTACATGAGTGAATAAAAAAAAAACATTCTTCACCCTATATCCCTAGTTTATTCTTGTTCTTTCACCAACATTTCTTAAAATCAAGTCATCTAAAGATATTCATCCAAGATTCATATGGGCCCTCTCAATTATAGAATGGTATCGATCATTCACTATAAACCATAATAAATATTAATTTTTAAAATCTATTTCCCTATTGATATTCCCCATAGTTCCAAGGAGGTATGGTCCTTATTTATAGCATATTTGTGAAGTTTGTTTTTGCTAGGGTTGATTTGTTGAAAACGCCAGTTTTCAAACTATCTTGATTGCTGGTGAATCCACAAATTGGTACAAGTTTCTAATTGTAGGGAGGCATACCACCTTCGAAATTCAATTTTCTTTTTTTTGCTTTTGACTTTACTCCTTTATAAATAAAATAAATGACGATATTTTCAATATTAGATTCCACCAAGTGCTCAAGGCGGCTGTGGTATACTTCCCCCCTCTTGAAATTCAAGAAAATGGGACACTTATACATTGATTGAAAATCAATTTATTGGCTATGGACCACAAGATTTTGAAATTTGACCATACATAAAAACAAATTTCTAAACTAGACCATAATTGTCGTAATCAATTGATTATGCAATAATAAAAATAAACCATCACAAATACATCATTCACAATAATATAAGAACACGCAAATTTTTGCTTATATGCACTAATATGGTTGAACGACATGGAATGGTTGTTGGGGAATGATTTTCCTACCAGCAATAGTGAATATGATGGGATTTCTATCCCAAAGTTGAGGCCATCAAATGTCACGGGTTTTGGATGCTTCTCCAACTTCACCTCTTATAAAAAACAACCCTATGATGTAATGGAATGGATGATTTCATAGGACACCAATGTTTTGAAATTCCCCAAGGTGGAGTTCCAACTCTGGAAAATATGGTCACCATGTCGAAGAAAGAGAAAAAGCCTCCATTTCCAAAGTATGATTACCTTTTACCCTTGCATGAAATACTATATGTCACCCTCTAAAAATCCTCTAGAATGAATAACTAAGTTACAATTCTGGTACAAAGATCAAATCTTATCTTCTCATATTGATCACCCACACTAACTTGACCATTCCATTACCAAACCATAATGTATAAGAAACCCTTCAAAGTATGGTTACAATTCTAGTATGAAAGTGTTACTTATTAATTATATAAACGAATTGTATTGAATATATCCTTCCTTCTCCCGGGAATTCGTATTGATCTCGTTGAGATACAAATTTGGTAAGGCCTTGTTAAGGTTTTGCATCTCATAAGAATCCTGTAGCTAGGGTACCCCATCAAGGTTATAAAGATCCAACAAACGCTTTCAGTCTAAGAAAATTAATATCCTCTCCATGCTCTCAAGATCCTAAAAATATGAAAATCTCTTCTAATCATTAATTTGCAAAATATGTACACCGACTTACAATGCAATCTCATGTCTATTCAGATTGAAAGAATATTCATTAAGTGCATATCATATAAGTGCTCCTTTGTTTGCTTAACGAAGTCATCACCACCACACACACTCCTAATGTTGATACCATAATTCATATAAAAGGGAAATCATCAACCCAGATAAATTATGCCACATAAGCAACATATAAATATGAATGGCCGAGGTATATGCACATATATGCATATTTTGACAAAAATCAGAGTATGAATAACATAGTTTTCCAGATAAGATTGCTAAGAAGATCCATATATAAGAATGTTAATGATAAGTATATATAAGAATACCAAGGTTGTTGGCATATAAAGCATCATGAGATGTCATATATCTGGATGACAATTGCATGCGCTCATGAGAATGCCAAGAAGGTTCCACATAAATGCAATATGCTCATATATATGTTGAAAATCCCCCATGAGTAAAAATACTGAAGTGATTTCATATAAGGCTGCCAACCATGTCTACATATAATAATGTTAAAAGATTCCAAACACATAGGAATGCGAGTGATAAACCTTTTTTTCTAGGGATTGTACAAGGATTTATACATAGTGATCAATTTGTGCGTACACAATATGATATATGAAAAATATTATAATGAGTATACATTATATAAAAGTCAACACATATTCATATTCCCCCCAAGGATATAAATGAGGCCTCTTATTCTAGTAACATTCTAGGATGTGGGTCTTATATTGGTACTCATTTGTTTTTTATGAAATCATAGAACACAAAATAAGACTTTTGCAAGTTTGTTTGTGTGTAATGGCGTTCCTTTATTTAAAATCGTCTGGAAAGTTTTGTCTACATTGATTGTTGTTGTTTCTAGTATAGTTTTCTATATAATTTGGAAAATCTTTGTGATGTGCTGTATGAGGTAGTTTTATTGTATTTTATAGGTTTTGACATGCCTGGACTATATATAAGTGTCTATTTGATAAGAGCCTCATTTAGGGGTGTTAGTGTTGGATTTATGATCACACTTCTCCATGGAAATGTCACAACCATCATTAGGTGTTGAAAGGATTAGTCGATCAGTCTTTTGCAGCTGAGTGTGAGGTTGCTTTTAGTTGTGCCATGATGATTTGACATCCTTCTCCAATATTGACAGACCTTCACTCCAATATGCAATAATGACAAAGTGAGATATTGTGACTTGAAGCTTCTATTATGGATAAAAAGGTGATAGTGCACTCACTTTGCCTTGGAGTTGGGAGGGAAATTCAATTCATTTGTACTTTGACCTATGGGAGAATGTCCCTCCTAAATTTGTACACACACAATGCAATGATTTGAGACAAGAGCCATATATAAGACTCCATAGTGAAGGGATTAAGATGTTGTTTAAGATGTATTTTGATTGGATTTTCCATGGAGTTGGTTTCACCAAACCTCATGGTGTTGTAAATTTTCTATAAATAACCTTGTTCACTAGGAAATCTACTTACTGATCAGAAGATCTTATGTTAAAACAATTGTACAAAAATTTCAAAAGAAGATTTGATCCATGTAATTTGGATAGATACTTTCCATGAATTGCTTCAATATTTCTTGTTGGGGCGATCAATAATTAGTTCAGAGTTACTTTAAAAAATAATTATTTAAAAAAAAAATTAAAGCTTCAATGATATCAGATATCAAGGAAGGCATCTCTTAATTGTTTATTTTGTGCATGGGGAATCCAAAGCTAATTCCAACATTACCCCCACTATGATTTCTATAGGTATTGCCTTCCTAGGGTAAGCATGTGTTGCCTTTGAAGACCCCATCAACGGTGGCATTTGATCATTCTTTATTAGGGGGTCCATAACTATTAAAATGATTTCGGGTTGCCTTAATCCTAACCTTTAATAGTGAAATAATAATTTACAATTAATAAATGGTAGCAGTAATGATATTAGTAGTGTATATTAATTTGTTATTAATATTTTAGTAATGTATTAATAATTTTAGTTTTCTTAATATAGAATTCCATTATGCTTTAATGGAATATTATTTTCTCAGTCAAGATTTTAATAATTGTTCACAAGTCATTATAATTTTCTTCCTAAATGATTTGTTTAACTTTTTCAAGGGTTTTTTTTTATGAATATGTCCAAGAATAAAAAATAAAAAACATATACAATTTTGGTTGGCTTGATGTTTTGTTTCATTGTGACTTAGAAATTGGTGATGTATGTGTGTGCACATGCATGTGCATACACATGGTATATGTGGTTACTAATGGTAAGATCCTATCGATATTAATGGTTAGAAAACTCATTAGAATGCATGGAATATAACAATATTAGCAATATAGCACGGATATGCATTAATGTAAAACTTAGCTTAGGTTACCAGTCACTTATTATTATAAGCTTAAGTGGTGATGGATAATAATAAACTGAAACAGTCATAAAATACATAGTAGAAAATAAAAGAAACACAACCACATATGAAACAAAAGAATTTACCCTGGAAACCCCACTACCTCTGGGGAAAACCAACAAACTAGTTATTTTATTCTTCTTGGCCACTACTAGACCAAAATAAAAAGACTCACTGCTATAGTGCACCTTCCCTAAAGCTCACTACCACACATAGACCCTTCTCCCTCTCACCGCGAGTGAATATCTCTTGTGTATCTAAATAGTGAGGTAGGATTCTTCTTTTATAACACCCAATACATGCAAAACCGTGGGCACAAATCCATGTGCCACCAAAACCATGGGAACAAAACTATGTGCCACGAAAACCATGTGCTAAATATTCTCCTCAAGATATAAACATGCAGAATCACCTTTCCTTACTAAAAAAAATCTAGCATTCCCTCTTAGTGAGGAAAGTGTTCTGCATAACTCCCATCCTCTCTCGGAATTACTCGAACTTCTCTCTGGAAAATTCCTTTGTGAGGAGATATGCAGTTTGCTCGTCTGTGGAGATGCACTAGAGCTTCACTGCTCCCTTCTATAACCTGTTAGGACTCAGAAATGTCGTATTTTCATCCACCTTTCCCTTCACTATTCCTTACATTTCACCGCCCTATTAAACCTTCATCATATCATTTGCATAAATACATTTGGGTTTCACATTATTATTTTCCACTTTATTCATTTTAGTATTAAGAGTGAATTTATGATTAAATATTAAAAAATATACATGTTTTCATATATATCTCAATTATGTGTGAGCTTTGTAATGTGTAGGAATATGTGAATGATTAAATCAAAGAGACTTCTCAAAATCTCTTACACCATTCCAAAGGAGATAGTTATTCAAGCCTATTCTTAAGGAGAAGATCATGGAAGATTTGGTTGGCATATCTTATCTAGGATTCATGAGAGATATGTGGAGGATTTGAAGGAACCATATCTTGTAATAATAGGAAAGTGGTTGAGAGAATAATGGATCTGTAATTAATGCATTCTTATCTTTTTCTTAAGGACTCTCATGTATAAAGGAGAGTGCTCCCTCTCCATTCCATTAAGTTGTAATTAAGTTAGATTAAGCTTGTAAGAGGGTTGTAATGAGATTGGATTGGATTGGATTTTGTACTTGTTAAATTAGTCTTTGATTTGAGATTCTTAATTTGATTTAAGCTTTCATTGTTATGCTTTCATGTTGTCATTTGATTATTGATTTATAGATGTGAGCTCACTTATGTCATTGTTGTTAACTCTTCACATGTTGTATTTCTCTTACGCAATTTCAATGCTTTTCCTAGTTAGTGTTTCAATGCTTTCCTAGATTGATTTGATTTCAGCAAAATAGATTAAGTTAAATTAGATCTACTTCAGTCCTGCACAAACAGTGCATGTGCTTCGTCAGTTCACGTACCCCGGGTTGACAAGTAAATAGTTGGGCAACCACACTGCAACGTAATTATTACGACATATAACTCACCTAACATAACCTGTCCTTGATGAAGTGATACCTAATATCGATGTGCTTAGACCTATCATGGAATACTTTATTCTCAGAGAGTTTTATGCTCTTTCATGGAATACCGTATTCTCAGAGAGTTTTATGATCTTACCTCAACCTGGAGTTCAAAGAAGACCATCATTGAGCTTGTAATCCAATGCTCCTTACCTATAACTTGTCCTCAACAACAAATATATATGAGCATATAGAATATACATAAATTGTTAGCATCTAAACTAGCATAATCCATTAACATCTTGAACAAATATACCCAATGAGAATAACATAAGCATTTGTAACATGTATTGGACGAGAAAATAGTATTTCTATTAATATAATGAATAGAAGTACATAGTAACAACCGTTTGTAGGAAACTCGTCAGAACCAAGAAACTAAGTTCCTCCACCTAGGTCTCCACCACTTCAATCCTCCATGAAAAGGAAAGATCATAAGTTCAAGGAGAGTTGGGTTCCTCCTTCACAATATAGGGAAGATATTGGTAGATGAACA
This sequence comes from Larix kaempferi, assembly GCA_027924585.1. NCBI lineage: Eukaryota > Viridiplantae > Streptophyta > Pinopsida > Pinales > Pinaceae > Larix > Larix kaempferi. The sequence continues at coordinate 1,603,305 of BSBM01000563.1, forward strand.
TAATAGAGTTCAAACAACAAGGATAAAGGCTGGATGCAGACTCAAGGCAATGGAAATGGGGCAAAAAATTCTTCAGAGTTTCCTTTCTCTATAATTTATCCTCTCCCAAATGCTCCACAATGGTTCAATATATAACCCTCAAAGGAGGTGGAGGGTTGAATCAGAGAGTTTTTTAGCATATGGAAGGCCAAGGGTCAACATGGTCGTTACTTGGGAAGGAAAAACCAAAATATTTTTAATTTTGATCATGAAACCCGATGTACGCGAGCATTAGTGGAGCAACTTGTGTATACACATGTTGTAGTGCTAGTAGGTCGCGTACATAAAAAAAAAATGTGATTTTTAGGGGTTTAATTGAGCAAGAGGGATAATATGAGTTTGTATAGGGACATGTTAGGCCATCAATGCATGTTGCATAGAGTGTGGAAAATCATGCTATAACAGATTCCCCCTAATGTATGAGGTCAGAGGGAAGATCACAATGGTCGAAATACATTATAACTCTCAAGAGTCGAGTAGTGGAGACCCAACCGAAAGAACTAGCTACTCATCATAATATTACAATACTGAATTTGTATACATGTCAGTAACTTTGAAGTACATAGCAATTTGATACAATGGCTATGAATGTGAAATACATCATAGACATATGTCATAAGTGGTCACAACCATGACCTATATACAGTGAGGTCCAGTCTCCAACTGAACTGATGACATCTGGTACAAACTGAGGTACAAACTGCTCTACCATGAGAATTGAAGTCCCCTAGATATTGTCACTATCACAGATAATAGCATACATGGAATTCAATTGTAGTTCGAGTTATTCTACATAAACTTCCAATGGTGCATGTCCCATCATGTGAATATACGTATTGGATTCAAACATGATGAAACATTGTGTTATTACTGATCATCAAGGTATAACATTAACAGACACGAGACTACCCATCGATGATGAAAATGGGTGTCAAGGAACTGAGTACATTCAACAAGTGTGAATAAAGGTGTTGAGGTCAAACACTTGCAGAATCCATCGATCAGGGGAAATTAATGAATTCCCAATTGTCGATGACGAGAGGACCTGCCATTGATGACTACAAGTCTCAAGGTACTCATTTGACTCTAGATCCCAATTCCATAATAGGTGATCTGTAGTCGATGGAATGAGATCCATTGGAAGGAGGGAATTAAGTCATCCCACATCAACCAACACGAGGTATGTAGCTAGGCTGAAATATTTGGAAGAACTTGGACAAACAAACTGAACACAAACCAAGAACCAGGTGCTTCTCTCGCATGTACTAGATGCAAGTAGCACACATAAGAGACCCTTTGAATAGTTTGACCGAATTGAGGAAACCACCAATGAGGTATAATGGAATCCAAGACATAGCAAAAATCCCAATGTGTGAATAGAATTCTTGTCGTCGAACACAAGGGAAACCACTCAGTCAGTGGCCAATGATGAGGTGTCATCTGCTGAGCTCAAGGTTACCTATCACTGATGAAAGTAGGCCTAGGGTGCTAGGTAGGACAATAGTGTCATGTGATTGGAATGTACTTATATCAGGATGGCCGACATGCAAAGTCAAGATATTTGAGGAATGACATACTCATGTTTATAGACTTCCTTTGAGCAAGAGCAGGAGAAAGATAGACTTAGGTAGTGTAGACTTAAGGCTGAATACTGACACAATTCTATAATGAAGGAGACATAGAAGGAATTTCCATAGGGATTGGAAGATTAACCAATCGGGGGAGTAATGTCTGAGTAACGAGTTCATATTCCTAAGGCCATACTAAACCCAAACTGTTGATAAATGGACTCAAGGATTTTTTGACTCAAGGATTTTTTCTCTATTCAAAGGCGACACGACTATTGCCAAGAAGATAATGACATTTTCCAGTCTTGATTTTTATGTTTTTTTATTTTTTTTGTCTTTTTCATATTATGAAATCCTGAAAAAAAAAGAATAAAAGAGTGCTTATAATACAAACACGAGGAAATGAGTGACGCAGGAAAGAAAACTAGTTCCATGCAGTGGAACATACCTATGCTCAATGCAAGGACACACATATAGGATAGGGACACTTGGGGGGATATTTCCTCGGAGGTAAAGGTAGATCAATATGCAAAGGATAAATGATAGGCTTTGCTTAGCTAGGACTGAGAAGTGATTAGGAAATTTTGGCTTATAATACTGAAGTGGGAGCCGACAATAGGCTCAAAAAATGCAAGTAGATCAATGATATGCAATTACAACTTGACATAATAGGGAGTCCCTCAAGTTGATAGTCATAATATAAGATGAGAAGAAACATGAGGTTTCCGCACAGAGTCATGGAGGGACTACAAGGGACTCCCAGACCTAAGGAGGAAATGTAGCATGGGCACCAAACAGAACAATAGGTTCTAACTAGGGTACCCATCGTTGGGGAAGTTCTACCGCTTAAATACCGACACTTCTAGAAGCAGTTGGAAGGTTTCGTGTCAATAAAAAGCATGATCACACCTAAGGTTTATTAATTGCGGTCATAGGTCAATGCAAATATGCATGCAGAGTGGAATCCTAACCTATATGACAGGGATGATCTATACCTGCTGAAGGCGCGGATCATGTTAAAAAAGGCAGAAATCCCAAAGAAACTGTTTCAAAAAGTACCTTACACCATAGAATTAGTCCATTAGGCCCATAAAATATTAAAATAAAGGGTCAAAACTATACAATAATGTACAAGGTACCATCCTAAGCTGGAGCCTCAAGCATAGTACCACTTAAGGTAGAGCCCATTCCTAGGCTCCTTTAGCACATTCCCTTCGTAGTCTTCCAACTCATAAGCTCCTTTCTCTAAGACATGCATCACGATGTAATGACCATGCCACATTGGGTTAAAATTTCTTGCCCCCGGCGGTTCCTCAGCTTGGTCATACAAGAGGACCAATTCATCCTCAATGTACTATTGGGGACAGACAGACCTATCATACTGAGCCTTAACATGACGTTTATTAGCTTCTATGGCCACGCCAACATCTCGACGCTGCTCATCAAGTTGTTCGAGGTGGATTAAACATTTTTCTATGTCTGAAGTGTCAGGAAGGAACTTGATAGCGAAATCCAACTAAGGGATCTCACATTCAACCGGAAGAATGGACTCCACACCATGAACTAATTGGAATGGTGAGAAACCGATGAAAGTATTAACTATGGTTGGGTACACCCACAAAGAAGGATATAACATAATATGCCAGTTAGACTTGCTTTGTCTGGCCATTTTCTGTAAAATGGACTTAAGAGATTTATTAACTGCCTCTACTTGGCCATTCGCCCGGGGATAGTAAGACGACGAATGATATTGTTTAAACCCCAACTTTAATGCCATTTTCACTATCATTTTATTTTGGAAGTGACTTCCATGGTCAGTTACAATCTCCTTCAGGATCCCAAACCAAGTAATAATCGGGTTGAACACAAAGTGGGATGCTGTCGCACCATCAAATTTGACAGTTGGCATGGCCTATACCCGCTTAGTAAAATAATATACGGCCACAATGATATGGTGATGCCCCCCAACTGAAGCTGGGTTGCAATCCATGAATTCCAACCCCCACTTAGTGAAGGGACTGACGGTGATGATTGGTTGTAAAGGGGCAGGACATGAGCGCATATTGAGAGAAAACACCTGCAAAGGGTAACATCTCTTGATTTCGTTAACACAATCTTTAAAGATAGACAGTCAATAGTAACTAGCTCGCAAAATATTTTGAGTTGTTGCCAGATCAGATAAGTGACCACCACACGACCCACAGTGGCAGTCATTAAGCATATCCTCCACTTCTTCGTGAGTTAAACAATGACGTAAAATGGAATCTGCCCCTCGACAATACAAAGTTTCACCGATGATAAGGTAGTTCTCAGCATGATGAAGTATACATTGTCGTTCATCCCTCGAAAGATGTGGAGGGAACTTTAGGGTCTGGAGATACATGATGATGTCTCCATACCAGGGTTCCGAAGACGAGATGAGGAAGATATGCTCATTCACAAATGAGTCATCATGAACTGTGTCCTCATCAAGCCTAGGGAAATCCGACATTAACTCTGAAAAAACCAAAGACTTCTTGGATTTCACTGAAACAAAATCAACGTCAAATTCTTGTAAAATCATAAACCATTTATTATATTTCCCCCCAATCATGCATCTTGTCAAGACGAATTGAAATGGATCGATATAATCCATGACAATGGTCTTTCAAAGTGAAATGTAGTGGCGCAACCTAACTACATGGACAGTCGCGAGTGCCAATTTTTCCATATGAGTATACTTGAGTTCAAAGTCTACTAGATTTCGACTGAGATAACAGATAATGTGTTCCTGGAGCTCGTTTTCTTGTTGAACCGGGACCATGCCAACCGTCTCTTCATATGCGGCGATATAGAGAAAAAATTCTCTACTTTAGTTGGGTGGACGCAGCAGAGGCGCTGATACCAGGGCTTTATTAAGATCATCAAAGGATTCTTGGGCTTGCTCAAACCTTTAGTAAGGCTGGAAAAGTTCACTACAAAATGACGTATAAAATTATAGTTCCCCTATAGACTCTGAAGTTGAGTAATCGTGCGAGGGGGAGGCAACTAAAGTATTGCCTCAACATTTGAGAGGTCGAACCTAATCCCTTCCTTTGAAACGATAAATCCCAAAAGGAGGCCTATTCTCACGCAAAATATACACTTATGACGGTTTAAACGGGCCTTATAGCGTCAACATATTTCGAATGTAAGACGAAGGTGGTTTGAATGATCCACTCTCTTGCGAGAGTGAGAAGCAAGATCATATAGATTAGCCTCCACAATACATTTAAGATCGTGAAACACAAAGGTCATAGCCCGCTGGAAGGCCGCTCTGGCATTTTTAAGACCAAAGGGCATTTTCCGATATGTGAAAGTACCCCAAGGACAAATAAATGTTGTCTTATGTTGACCCTTGGGCTTGATTTGGATATGATTATATCTCAAAATACCGTCCATAAACGCAAAAATCTCACTTCTCGCACACGTCCAAAATATGATCAATGAAAGGTGTGGGAAAGTTACCTTTTGGACAGGCTTTATTCATATCTCTAAATTTAGTGCATACTCAGATGTTTCCTTTATTTTTATCTATGGGAACAGGGTTGGATACCCATTCAGTTAAAGGAACTGGATAGATGAAGCCAACTTTAAGAACTTCTCTACCTCTGCTTTGATAGTGGGTGCCTTTATGGGATTGACCGTTCGCAGGAGTTTTTGAACAGGTTTAGCATTAGGATAAGTTTTAATTTCACGTTCGACCATACTCGGTTCTATACCTAGAATATATTCACAAGTCCAGGAAAAAACATCCCATAATTCTTAAAATAAATCAGTGTAAGTCTGAACTTATTTAGGGGAGCAGTCTGCACGGATATAGACATTCTCCACTTTTCCAGGAGTTATAGAAAATTTCGATCAGTATGGTGGGAGATATATTTTCCATGTTCCCTTCAACATAGATACCATTCATATCCAAAGCGGCCATGAGGTGACCAACTTTCTCTCTTAGAGTCGACCGAAACTCGTCTTGCTCAATCCTTCCAAGTTCCGAGAGGAAGTAAGATCTATGATGAAGGTCTTCCCAAGGCCTGCCGAGACCATTCATGGCCTCGATAATGGATTCATATGAAGGTAAATTATCATCAAGGAAATCATGCGAGCAAGAGGAGTTGACCGCCCAATCCGGCGGTAGAGCGGGATATTCCTCCTCCATTTGTGAAGAGGAAATAACGGGGTTTGCAGTGACTTGTTGTACAACTTGATAGGAAACCTCAACTACAAATAGTGGCATAGCAATTCCGAGGTGTGAATTTCCTTCGCACGATGCAGTCGTGGAAGGGAGAGTCCATGGATCATTAAAGTATGAATTGCGGAATGAAACCAGACTCAACGATGATGGAGCACCATCGGAAATGGAGTTGATAAACGCAATTGGTGCCGAAAAGTTAAAGGTTCCCATAAGAGAGGAATACATTCTGGAAGGAACATTCTCAGCTTCCTGCTGATAATTCTCACTATTGGGAACTGTAGATCCTGACGATGCAGAGGAATTGGAGCTAATAAAGGATAACTGGTCAATAGTCACGATCTTTCCTTCATGAGGAAAGTAGATCACTTGAAACACGGACGACACGACTGCTTTCATAGCGTAGATCCGATTCCTACCCAGAAAAGGATTGTAGTCAAGGGGTGAATCAACCACCTTAACCTCTACTAGCACATACTTCCCACCCAATTGGACCTGGAGAGAGGGAATAATTCCATGCGTTCTAAATGAACGCCCATCGAACGCAGTCAACATGGTCATTGACTTGGATAACGGGGAGAGCTAAGGGAATTCCAACAAGATAGCGACATCACCAATGTAGAAGCACCTTCATCAATGATGGTACATTTGACGGTCTTAGAGAGACACTCCACATGGAATTGAAAAGCGACATGGTAAGGTAAGGAAGGATGCATTTCAGCGGTCTCAAACTTGATCACACTGGGCCCACTAGGATCAAGAGCTCCCAAGCCTAATATAACAAGGAATTCCTCTGTTAAGGACACATCTAGAGCACCTCTAACATTGGCATAGAACACGGTGTTTGGGAGAGATCCTCTAATATGGAATAGTTCTAGGCATCTCGGGCATTAGGATGGTGAGCTGAGCGCTTAAGGAATCCTTCAGAACATGTGGCATAGTATCTTATCAATCTACAAAGGGATCTCTGGAGGAGGAGGATCTTTACCCATAGTTGGTTGTTGATGCAAGTCGCCTTCGCAAAGGGTTCTTTCTTAATGATTACACACAACACATGCGTTCACATAAACATGATGTAAACAGGATGCCAGAAATTGCTTCTATTACTTCAATCAATCAGTTACAATGAAAACTGCAAGGAATGTAAAACAACTAACTAAGTTGGCCTTAGCCTTACAATACAGAAGTAATTATGTTCTATCTTAGTGTGCTGACCTTCACCCTCTCCTGGTTCATTGCGGAACTCTAAGCTATGGTTCGATCTCCTTCACAGTCTGTAGATGTGTGACTTTCCTATCCAATCTACCAAACTTCTCTCGAGCTCTGCTCTCTTGAGTTTTTAAATTGAACTGAACTCTGTTGAACTCCCCTTCTATGTGCCTATGCACAAGCCTTCTACCCTGTCACTGTTGTTCCCGATATCACTCCGACCCCTGAGACACGCTTCCTCTGTCCGTCGATCTTCCCTGATCCTGCAGACCTACAATTTTTAGCGCCTCTGTCGTGCTGCAAAACCTACACCTATGGCAACATCTGTCATGATCCCAACCACCTGCAATAACTGCTAATAACTTCCTTAGCGACCCCGAACAGATACCAAGTACTATGCTTGACTTCTACGCGTCCTTTTGACACTGCTATAGTAGTCGGTCTTATCACTGCCTCCACCATACTGTCTTCCATTAGCCTTCGACATATTCGGCAACTTCCCTTCACACTCTTAGGCTCCGCCAGTCCACCCCTTCCTCCTCACTTGGCTCATTCTTAAACCTGTCGAAGTCGCGGTTTGAAAACATGTCGACCCTCGACGTCTCCACTGCAACTCTATCATCTGTCGACCTTGGACATGTCGACCCTCTACCTTCCGCATATTCTATCGATCGCATATCGACTGCTCCTGCATGACTTATTGACTTCGACATCCAATCTGATCTTCCGCACCAATGGTCGTCGGCACTCCCTCTGGTCGGTCCTTCTCTTGTCGATCATCTTCGACTACTCTGCCTAGGCCCCGATGCTCCTACATCAGACTCCCCAGGTGAAAGAGAACTTGACTGCTCCGTCAAGCTCCTGAACTATTCTTCGTAAATCTATGTCGCCTCTTGCAACTCATCATCTTTCCATCACACTAAGTATTCTCTCTTTCACGAACTGCGTGTATAACCAACTTCGCGTTCCTCTATTACTTCGGCGATTTCCTCTTTGTGTTGACCTGGAATCTACATGTCTAGTCGATGTTCGAAGCTTCCATGCTTCTGCTACTTGAACCTTCTTCAAACTTGTACAAATCTGATACATTGAACGTTGGTGAAATGCTCAAGTCCTTCGGCAACTCCAACACATAAGCGTTGTCCAAAATCTTCTTCAGAATATTACATGGTCCAATCTTCTTCAGCTTCAGCTTGTTATAGGTTCCTATCGGAAATATCTCCTTCTGCAAATGTGCATAGACTAAGTCTCCTTCGCTAAACAACTGTAGCCTCTTCTTCCTGTCGGCTCTCAACTTCTATGCTGCATTACTCTTCTCTATGCGCTTTCGCACATCTTCATGCACTTCTTTCATATGCTCTGCGAATGATTCTACATCCGCACTTTTCCTGATCTTTGTCGGTAACTCGACCAAATCTACCACTCCATGTGGGATTCGTCCCTGAAAAATCTAGAATGGGATCAAACCTGTAGATCGATTCACAGAATTTTTGTGTGCGAACTCTGCTTGCACCAACACATTCTCCCACTGCTTGGGTCTGTCGACCGTCAAACGTCTCAGAAGGTTTCCCAAACTTCTATTCACCACCTCGGTCTGTCCGTCTATCTACGGATGATATGCCGAGCTATACTGCAACCTCGTGTCAAGTTTCTTCCATAGGGTTCTCCAGAAATGTCCTATAAACTTGGTATCTCTGTCCGACATGATACTCTTCGGCAACCCATGCAATCTGACTATCTCCTTGAAGAGTAGAACAAAAATGCTTGTGGCGTCACTTGTCTTCCGACACGGAATAAAGTGTGCCATCTTCAAAAATTTGTCGACTACAACAAAGATTGAGTCGCTTCCTTGTTGCGTCTTCAGCAATCCTAGCACAAAATCCATGCTCAGGTGCTCCCATGGGGTGGTTGGTACAGGTAATGGTGTATACAACCCTGTACTCTGACTTCTTCCTTTTTCCAACTGGAAAACTCGACACTATCGTACCCACTTACCGACATCTGTCGTCATTCCTGGCCAACAATACTTCTCTTCGACCAATGCCTTGGTCTTGTCGATGCCAAAATGACCCGCTAATCCACCATTGTGCAACTATCGGATTAAGTTCTCTCTTATGGATCCTCTAGGAATACACAACTGTTGTCCCTTGAATAGGTATCCCTCTTGGATAAAATAATCCAAGTATGGAGTTCTGTCGAAACTCCACGGTTCACGACAAGCCTCCCATGCTTTCACAAAATCCTCGTCAGTCACATACTCTGCTTTCACTGACTCTATTCCCATTAGCTGAACTGTCTTCATGTTCAGCAATGAAACTCTTCGAATTAGCACGTCGAAAACCTTTTTCGACTTGTCCAACTTATGTCGCAACATGAAAGTGTATCCTTGCAGGAATTCGACCCATTCCATGTGCCGCCGATTCAACTTTGACTGAGTATTCAGATACCTCAGTGCTTGGTGATCTATGTATAACACAAATTCCTTGGGAAATAAATAATGCCTCCACTTCTTCTCCACTTCTTCAACACTTGGACAATAGCATAGAATTCTTGGTCATAGACTGAATATTTCTACTTCACATCATCCAACTTCTCATTGAAGAATATAATTGGTCAGCCCTCCTGGATCAACACTGCTCCAATTTCCATTCCACTTGCATCACAATCAACATGGAAAACTTTTTCGAAATCTGGGAGCGCTAACACTGGGATCTCAGTGACCTTTTCCTTTAGCTTGTCGAAATCTCGTTGGAAAGCTTCCGTCCACTTGAACTCCCCTTTCCGCATGCACTCTGTCAAAGGTGCACAAATCCGACTGAATCCCCAGATGAAATTCCTGTAGAAACTGGCAAGTCCATGGAAACTCCTTAGTCCAGTCGCACTTGTTGGTTCCAACAAATCCAATATTGCCTTCACCTTTTCTGGGTCCATCAACAACCCTTTACCCGATATTACGAATCCCAAGTACTCCAATTCTTCCTTCATGAAGAAACACTTTTGCAGGTTTAACATCAGCTTCTCTTCCTGCAACTTCTGCAATACCTGTCGTATGTGTTCCAAGTGTTCTATCCTGGTTCGACTAAAAATTAGAATGTCGTCTAGGTAGACTACGGAAAAATTTCCCAAGAATGGTTTCAGTACCTCATTCATCAATCGTATGAACGTACTGGGTGCATTATTCAATCCAAATGGCATGACTAACCACTTATACAACCCTTCCTTCATCTTGAATGTCGTCTTCCATTCATCTCCTTCTCTAACCTGTATCTGGTGATAACTGCTCTTCAGGTCAATCTTCGTGAAGTACTTCACTCCACTCAAGAAATCCATCAAGTCGTCCATCCTTGGCAATGGAAACTGGTACTTGATCGTGATCTTCTTTATGGCTTTGGATTCTGTACATATCCTCCATTATCCACCTTTCTTCGGCGCTAATACTGTTGGTACTACACACGGACTCAGAATTTCTTTGATCAACCCTCTATCCAACAACTCCTGAACCTATCAATTGAGTTCCTGACCTTCTGTTGGAATCATCCTATGCGGTGCCTTGTTCAGCAGACTCGACCCTGGAAACAAGTCGATCTGATGGGATATGCTTCTCGTCGGCGGCAATCACGTCAGTGCCTCGTCGACTATTATGCTCTGAAACTCGTCAAGCATCTTTTCGACTTCGACCAAAATTCTCTCCATTTTTTACCTTTCGACACATGGCCCTTTCGGAATGATGGAGAAACATACAGACTACTTTTCCTCCTCCACGAGGAATTCTTTCGCTAAGCACATCAGCACTCGCTTCTCCCAAAAGTTTCTCTTCCCCTACCTAAAGTCGGCTGGCTCCTCCTATTTCGGCTTCAGAGTCCTTTGCACGCCATTCTTCCACAATGTGATTGTGTTGGCTCGACCATCATAGATCATCTTCCGATCATACTGCCATGGTCTCCCTAACAACAGATGACATGCATCCATTGGGATTACGTCACACAGTACACTGTCTTCAAGTTTCCCGACCTTGAAGTCAATCATGCACTGTCTGGTCACCTTCACATGGTGTCCTTTGTGCAACCATGAGATATTTTATGGGTGTGGATGTTCTTGAAACTTCAGCCTCGCTTTGTCGATGAACTCTGTCGACACGATATTCTCATTGCTTCCACCATCAACTATGGTCTTGCAACACCATTCACCAATCCGCATTCTGGTTCGAAAGATAGCCTTTCGCTGCAGTGGCTCTTTCTCTTCGCGTTGGTTGTCCTGAACCAACGTTTTTCTAGTTTTCATGGCGCGACTCTTTCTTTTCCCACTTTCACTGCTGTCGGATGTCAACTCCTCCCTCTTGTTGACTTTCTCATCTCTTCGACATCTGGGTTTCGAATATTCTACAGCATGTAGGTTCTCTAGGAAATCAAATGCCTTGTGTTTGACTCCTCGACACTTGTAATAGATTACGACTGGTCTGTTAGATCCTTTTCTGTCGGATGGGCCACTTCGACGATATGCACCTCGACCGTGGTTCTCTTGACCATCGCATCGGTTTTCTTGTGTCTTCTCTCTTATCGATGTCCCTTCCATCTTTCGGTTTTCTTCGATAGATTCCTTCCTGTATCCGCTACTTTGACCTTTCACGGAAATAGTCTTCACACCCCGACCAGTCATCCTCCCTCTAGTCATTGCGTATTTCCTCAACAATTTATCTTATGCCTTCAGATCTAACTGGTAGGCTTCACCGACCGTTCTGAATCTTGACATGCTCAACTCATCATGTATGGCATATTTCAAGTCATTTACATATCTGGTGACAGCTTCTTCTCCTTCATCAGTTTTCCCCGAACTTATCGACAATATGTAGAACTCTTCTGTGTATTCTTTCACGTTTATCTCTTTTTGTCGAAAGTTCTGCAATTTTCGGAACAAGGAAATCACATAGTCATTCGGCAAGAACTTCCCTTTCATCTTGGCGACCATCCTGTCCCAAGACTTGATTTTCTCCTTTCCTTTCTTGACTATGTCAACCTGCAAACTGTCCCACCACAATGAGGCGTGATCCTTCAACCTCAGACATGCAATCTTAACCTGCCTAGGATCCTCGATCTGCTCTATGTCAAAGTATTTCTCCATTTCTCTGAACCAGTCTATCAAGTCTTCTGGATCCAGACTTCCCGAGTAGCTACGTACATCCATATTTGTCCAACCTCTCATATCCGTCAGAAGCTTGATGAGTTTGTCATCTGGTTCCTCGAATGCCTCTTCCCGTGCTTCCACCTCTTCAACCTCCTTGTCATTGTAGTCTAATGCATTAGGAATACAACCACGCCTTTGGTTTTCTTTGATCGATGTGAATTCATTGGTCAAAGTTCGCATTGTTCGGACGCACTCGTCGAACATCTCATGATCAACTGTGACTGTTGCGCCACGCAATCTTCATCCAACACCTCGAACATTAACGCCTCTATGAGCCATTTTCAACCTTAGCTGAAACTCTCACTCATCCAATCGCAACTGGAATTTCATAGGTTGTGCACAACTCTACCCAATTGTAGCTGGAGCTATAAACACACTCGACACTAGTTTCACTTCCAGTGGTGACAACAACTAACTTTATCTTTCTCATAGGATTCTTCAGCTCTGATACCACCTGACGCAAGTCACCTTCTCAAAGGGTTCTTGCTTAACGATTACACATAACAAATGCATTCACATAAACAGGATATAAACAAGATTCCAGAAATGGATTTTATTACTTCAATCAATCCGTTACAATGCAAACTGCAAGGAATGTAAAACAAATAACTAAGTCGGCCTTAGCCTTACAATACAGAGGTAACTATGTGCTATCTCAGTGTGTTGACCTTTACCCTCTCCTGGTTCACTACGGAACTCTGAGCTATGGTTCGATCTCCTTCACGGTTTGTAGATGTGTGAATTTCCTATCCAATCTACCAATCTTCTCTCGAGCTCTGCTCTCTCTAGTTTTTAAATTGAATTGAACTTTGCTGAAATCCCCTACTTTGTGCCTGCGCACAAGTCTTCTACCCTACCACTGTTGTTCTCGAGATCGCTCTGACCCCCGAGACACGCTTCCTCTATCCGTCGATCTTCCCTTATCCTGTAGACCTGCAATTTTCAGTGCCTATTTCATGCTGCACAAACTCCACCTATGGGGACATCTGTCACGATCCCAATTACCTGCAATAACTGCTAATAAATTCTTTAGCAACCCCAAACGGCTACCAAGTACTTTTATTAGCTTCTGCTCATCCTTCTGACACTGCTACAACAGTCGGTCTTATCACTGCCTCGACCATACTATCTTCTGTTAGCCTTCGACATATCCGTCAGCTTCCCTTCACACTCTCAGGCTTCACCAGTCCACCCCTTCCTCCTCACTTGGCTCATACACAAACCTATCAGAGTCGTGGGTCGATAACATGTCGACCCTTAACGTCTCCGCTACGACTCTGTTGTCTGTCGACCTTGGACGTGTCGACCCTCGACCTTTCGCATATTCGGTCGATCGCATATCGACTGCTCCTGCATGAATTATTGACTTCGACATTCAATCTGCTCTTCCGCACCAGTGGTCATCGGCACTCCCTATGGTCATTCCTTCTCTTGTTGATCATCTTCGACTGCTCTGCCTAGGCCCTGATGCTCCTGCATCAGTTGCAGAGGATTATAATCACGAGAGAAAGTGGTTACATTTACCTCTGATTGGACCATATAAACACATCCGGGGCCACCATCATGGGACAAAGGGTTTGAATTTCGAATAGACCCATTTCTAGTGGTAGAAACACCCGAAGTCATATTTTGGTTATGAGGAAGTGGATTCGTTAACACAACTGGGCTCTGTGCTATGAGCTTCAAGGCTTCATCCATCCTAGGGCACAAGTGAGTAAGGTGATCCTGTGAGCAGATATTACAAGGAAATTTCACCTTCCGCTTTTGCTTCTTATCCCCACTAGCATATATTCGTTAATTATCATTGAGGAAATCATGCAAGCAAGAGCAGTTGACCACTCAATCTGGCGGTAGAGCAGGATATTCCTCCTCCATTTGTGAAGAGGAAATATCGGGGTTTGCAATGACTTGTTGTACAACTTGATAGGCAACCTCAGCTGCAAATAGTGGCATATCCATTCCGATGTGTGAATTTCCTTCACACGATGCAGTCGTGGAAGGGAGAGTCCATGGATCATTGAAGTATGAATTGCGGAATGAAACTAGACTCAACGATGATGGAGCACCATTGGAAATGGAGTTGATAAATGCAATTGGTGCCAAAAAGTTAAAGGTTCCCATAAGAGAGGAATACATTCCGGCAGCAACATTCTCGGTTTCTTGCTGAGAATTATCAATATTGGGAACCATAGATCTCAACGATGTAGAGGAATTAGAGATATTAAAGGGTAACTGGTCAAGAGTCACGATCTTTCCTTCATGAGGAAAGTAGATCCTTTGAAACACAGATGACACGACCACTTTCATAGTGTACATCCAATTCCTACCCAGAAAAGGATTGTATTCAAGGGGTGCATCAACCACCTCAACCTCTACTAGCACAGGCTTCCCACCCAACTGGACCTGGAGAGAGGGAATAATTCCATGCATTCTAAATGAACGCCCATCGAACGTAGTCAACATGGTCATTGACTTGGATAATGGGGGAGAGCCAAGTGAATTCCGACAATATAGCGACATCAACAATGTAGAACCACCTTTGTCAATGATGGTACATTTGATGGTCTTAGAGAGACATTCCACATGGACTTGAAAAGCCACATGGTAAGGTAAGCGAGGATGCATTTCAGCAGTCTCAAAATTGATCACACTAGGCCCACTAGAATCAAGATTGTTAAGTCAGTAAATTTTTCTCCATTTTTGATTTATTTTCTCCAGTTTTGGTTTGTTTTTCAATCTACCTCAGTTAAATTTTTGGTTTAATTTTTAGTTTTAGTCTCCTTAGAAACTCTATGGGTGATTGAATAAGTTTTGAGCCCATTCTTTTTAGGTTTTATTTGATTTTGGTTGATCTTTTATATTTTAAAGGGGGTTAAAGAAGGTCATATTTTCAAAAGTTGATTCATTAATGTGTTTAGAGAGCAGTTAGACTGATTTCTTAAACCAAGTAACTGTTAAAACCTCCGACAAATTAGCAGAAAGTTAAAAAACTGCGAAATTCAGGCATGGCAGCTATTCTTGTAGCGCTAAGCAAAATTTTAACAAAGGGCGCACTACAAGAATATCGCGGCCCTTTGTTTTTCAAATTTCAAACGGATTTCAATCATGATTGCAGTATGTGAGTGACTGATCGCCTTGTGTGAGTGTTTTAACACGTGTTTACTGCAGCTTAAGCATGATTTTAGTTGGTTATCAGTTACGAAGCAAAGCAGGCTCATCATTACATAGTATGTGGAATCAGTTGGACAAAAACCAGCAAATCCCGGTCTAAGCTGTCAAATTTCTCTTTCTACACGCATTATTTTAGGAGAGGAGTGTTCGTGAAGAGGAGTTAACTGCTAAAAAGGTGGATTGTGTTGCTGTGAAGAGAAGACAAGTGTTTTTTAACGCCAACGAGAATTAGGGCTTCCAAATTCATTTACCAGCAGTCAAAGAGATGATATGAAGACACCTATTCTCATAAAAAGATACCGTGGATACCCCAAAACGAAGCTTTAAGCCATGACAGATGAGTAATTGACAGGTATTCCGATACAAACCCTTATAACTGGAAAATTTGGGTCTTTCTCGCTGCACGATTATCTGGAGAAATTGGTTGCTGGAGACGATAGAATAGGTCATAAAATAAACAGTTCACCATAGAAATAGCTATCTGAAGCTACTATGAGGAATTTGCATGAATAGAGCAGCAAAGTAGTCTTAAGTTTAAAGTATTCAGCCTGTGAAATTTTAATGACAGTTTGAACGAAGATCGTTTATCATTTGCTCTCCTATACATTCAAAAACTCTGATAGTGATGCAGAGTGTTATAATGAGCTAATTGAATGAATTCTTCTCATGACCTAATGCTATTGTAAATCAGAATCTACAGGAAATAGCATTGAAAGGACTCACAGATTGATTTGTTATGCTCATTTTTTACACAGAAGGTGTTTTGTTGTTTTGTTTAAGTGGTTTGAAAGCTGTTGAAAATTGTTATGATGTGTGAAATCACTTGCTTGGAGAACCATGTTCAATTGCTTGGAGAACATGTCGACTTTCATATTCAGACCTAGTTGTATGGTTGAGATAAGGGAACGTTGAACTTGAAGGCCTGTCCAGGATTGTGTAGCAAATTTTGAAGGAGCTCAAAGCACAAGAAACCAGTTTACCAAAACATTTTTGAAACCTAAAGCCAGACTGTTTCTTTTTTCTGAAAGAAGAATATGGGGAAAAGTGGCAAAAGTGGTAATATCAACAGGGTTGAGCCCACAGACCTAACCTGGATTCAGAAGCTTCCTGACTGTGCAGAACTGTTTCAGCAAGCAGGTTGGTTGAAGTTTTTCAAGAAGATAGATGGTTTCAATGCTCAGGCGTCCTGCAAGTTTGCAAAGGGACTTAAAAATGATATGATTATGATGGATTCTTTGAAATTCAAATTGACCGTGGAGTTAATAGCAGAAGCTACTGAGATCAGCAATGAGGGTGAGCACTGGTTTAAAAAGTTGCCTTTTGAGTTTGAACCCCAAAGGTACCTGTTGCCTAATGTGACTCCTGATTGGAACAAGGGTATCCTCATTCAAAATCTCAGGAAGGAGTGGATTGATCCCATAAGGATACTTCAAAGTTATGTGACCTATGAAGGAAGATATTCACTTGTATTTAAATATCATTTCAGGTTCCTTCAACACATAGCAGGAGTTTCTAAAATGAACCTGCCCTTCTTTTTCTTAAAAAGCCTGCAGAAGATGTCAAGCAAGATAAATCAACATGATGATCACACTTCCCAGTCACTTTTTCACCATGGTCTCATTAAACTGATCATCACCACAGTGTTGCAACATGAGGGAAGGACTTGGGATTTCTTTTTGTTCTGGTCAAATGCCCATCCTAAAAAAGAAGACCAACAACCAAAGAGACAGACTGACAAGGGGACGGTAATGATGAAAAAGTTAGGTCACTCAGTCAAATATACAAGGAAAGATGAGGTTAAAGCCAAGAAGGTGATAGAGCAGGTAGCAGGACAGAGACAGGATGACAGTCAGCTCAAAGTGGTTTCAGATTACCCTAAAAGCAAGTTCACACTGTTTGAATACAAAAAGGAATTGCTTGAAAAGAACCTAGCATCTATAACAGATCCTTAGGAGGAGAAAAAGGTTGACATTAAAATGGTTCCTGTAGCTAAAGAAGAGATCCACATTCAGCCAAAAAGTCCCATCACAATTCTTTCAGATGATGAAGGATATTTGTTAGAAGAAGAACAACCTATTTCTGAGATAAAAGTCAAAACTGAAATTGAAGAAGTTCAAGCTTCAAATTACAAAACCACAAGGCCTAACAGGAAAAGAAACAAGCTGGAAGTGGTGGAATTAACTGTTGTTCAGTACCAAGGGAAAGAACTGAAGATGATGGGAGAGGCAACTACATTCTGGAGACCTAAAACTAGGTCGAAAAATAAGTTGAGGTTAAATATGAAAAAGTTGTTAAATCCTAAATTAAACACAGATAAGGTGACTATCTTAGATGAAGAGTCCATAGATGATGACAAATCAGAAATAGATAAATTGCAGCCATGTTTAAAGGAAGAGATTAATTCAGTGGAAGCAGCAGATGAAGAAGATCCAAAGCCCAGCATTGAAAACACTTCTGAGAAGCTGTTGACAGAAGAAGCATAAATCTTCAAGAAGTTTGACATTCCTTGGAAACCTAATGAAGAGCAAGATTCTGCAATAGAGAAAATGGCTAATTTTGACAGGGAAAATTTACAGAAGACTGTCAAGCAATATAAGCACCAAATGAATTATATGCAGGAGGTCAACGATGGTTTGATGATGGCCAATAGAAGATTAAGAGAAGATCTCCAGGATGTTCATGACAATTTTCAGGAACTAGTGGTTGATGCAAAAGAAGCACTTAAAAGGAAAAGGGATTCTGACAGGCACTGTTCAATGTTGGAAAAGACAATTGAAAGTTTACAGCAAGAAAATGAAGACCTTCAGAAAAAAATAGCTGATATGGAAAAGAAGCATAAAAGAGCAAAGAAGAGGTCTAGATGGTATATCTCTTCTTGTGGAGGCAGCGAAGGATATATGAGGCAGTTATTAGTTAGGGGTTATTTAAGATAAGCATTTTTGGTTTTGGTTAAGAATTTGCTATTTTTAGCAACCTTGTAATTTTGTAAAAAACTGTAAATTTTACTTTACTTAGCCTAGTGATTCGATGGAGAGTTAGGAGGAAAAACCTAACTGTTTTTTGAAAAGAGAACTATTTAGAAAGGTGAGAAAAACATTGTGGAGGTTCTGATTTTTGGGAGCATCAGGAGGTCTGCTAGCTGCTTGTACTTTCAGACTTATTCAGAGATAGGTACTGTAACTCTTATATGCATTTACTGATGAAATTATGAATATATGACTCTTCCCCCTTCATTTGGTCTGTGTTGGCTTCATGTTTGAACTTGTTTAGTTTCATGAATGACAAATTCATTGCTGGTTAATGTGTATTTTCTAGTAGTGCTTGTCCTTTATGTGTGAACTTCAGTACAATCTTTTGTTGGATTTTTGTGATATATATGCATCTTTATCGGTATATGTGTATGATTTAGTTGTTGCTTATCTGCTGAATGTATTCCCTGCATGTTCTTGAAGCTTATGACCAAAAACACATAAAAGAAAACCCTAAACCCTAGTTTGAATTGAGTTTTACTCTTGAGATTGTGTTGGCTTGTTACCCTAGCCTTAGTAACAATTTCTAGCACAAACAAAGATCTCCCAAGAAAGATAACAAGGCATTCCTTTGTGAAGGACACGTCTAGAGAACCTCCAACATTGACATAGAATATGGCATTCGGGAGAGATCCTCTAATATGGAATAGTTCTAGGAAGCTCGGGCATTAGGATTATGAGCTGAGCACTTAAGGAATCCTTTAGAACATGTGGCATAGTGGATTAAAAATCTACAAAGGGATCTCCGGAGGAGGAGTATAATTCCCCATAGTTGGTTGCAGAGGATTATAATCACAAGAGAAAGTGGTTATATTTACCTCTGATTGGACCATATTAACACATCTGTGGCCACCATCATGGGCCAAAGGGTTTGAATTTCCAATAGACCCATTTCCGGTGGTAGAAACACCCGAAGTCATATTTTGGTTATGAGGAAGTGGATTCGTTAACACAACTAGGCTCTGTGCTATGAGATTTAAGGATTAATCCATCCCAGGGAACAAGTGAGTGAGGTGATCCCATGAGAAGATCTTACGAGGAAATTTCACCTTCCTCTTTTGCTTCTTATCTCCACTAGCATTATTTTCATTCTTCTCATGATTAGCATTTCCCTTCTTATTATTGTTATTCCCACCTTTACGTTTGTTCTTCCCCTTTTTCTTATTTCTATGGGTTGTTGGTTTCCCTTTGGGTTTGTCGACTACATAGAGTGTACATCTGATGACTGGGTGGGAGAGGACAAAGGCGTAGCTTATCCTATTGCAGATTGGTTAATAGAAATTTTTTGCATATTGTTTGTCACCCGGTTTGTCACCTGGTATACATCCTTGGCACTTGTGGAACCTAGAATGCCATCGACATGAGGTCCTGGAGTCAGTTTAGGTTCATGGATCGATCATGGTGCATTATAATCTCATAAAAAAGCCCATACTAAGCATATATCAAGTCTAATTGTTGAGCTTAAAAGATGGCGTGTTCCTCAGTTGTTACTCCGAATGTTGAAAGATAAAAGGGACTTAAGGAACCATTCGTGCAGACAATCTGGTGGAATATTAGCTTTAATATACCTCTTTTGTCTACACCACTACTGAATATGATTGGAAATATGAGTGGCTTTGTCTTGGAGGAATTTCAATAGGATTTTTTTGCCTGCGTCATAATGGATAGACAACTAAAAGTGGTTAAGAAAAACTAAGGCAAAATCGTTAAAAGTCTAGTACATGTCCCCGAGAAACTTGACATACCATTACACGGTAGGCCCTGTAAGGGTGGGTTGAAACAGTATCAAACGAATGGAGTCACAATTTAAAGAATCTGACAAGCACCAAGAAGAAAGGTAGAAACATGATCACCCATATCGTCACCCTTCTTTTCCTCATACTTAGGAATGTTCGAGGGAAGCTTAGTGGGGATTGGAGGACATGACAGATCCTAACACACTGGATTATTTGTCAATCTAGACAAGTCTAGTAAATTCAAAGTAGCTAGGAATGAGAGCCTTGGTTGCGATGCTTGAGGCCATGCTCCCGAGAAAGACTGACTTTGTGGATACATGCCCGTAGGAATAGGATTCGAGACTGTGGGCCACAATGTATTCTAGTAAATACCACGATCCTAACCGGTAGGATAATATAATCCTCCAAATTGATTCATATAAGGATGAACTGATATTTGCATAGAAGGGACCCCTTGGGAAGGAAAATCAATATTACAAATATTTCCCATAGGATTGCACATGTTTCCCCCTGACAAAGGGGGAGTCATATATCCCCCCGACGGAGGAACCCTAGCCGAACGATGACCCATATTAAATGATACATTCCCTCCTAAGGGGACAAACGAACTAGGAGGAATATGTTCCATAAGAAAGGAATTCATAGGGATTGGTGCAGTAGATGATAAGCAGACATATGGGATATATGAAGTAGAACCATCTCCTACATTCCCACTTCTACCCAAAAAATGATTAAAGCTAGTATTAGGGGTCGATGAAGGGGGATGCCATCCCCAAACAAAAGGAGAAGAAGGAGGTATATGACCATTCCCAAATTGATACACAATGAAGGGGGATGGGATGCCCCCAAACCCAACACCAGAGTTGCTACTAGAAACCGGTATGGAAAACGGGATACTGGACGAAGGATTAGACATTCCAAATGTTAATGGATTAGTGGTTTAAGGAATCAGTGAAGAATCACCGCTCGATAATCCTAATGAAAAAGTGGATACATAATCTAACGACCAAGAATTCTCAAAATAATTCATTCTGATGGGATAGGGTGAACCAACAATGTGAGAAACAGTGAACACGGGAGTCCGTGGGACCCATTATATAGAAGAAAAAGGAGTCCCATGGAATGCTCCACTCACTGTCAACAGAGGGGTCGAAGGGATCCCTAAGGTATCGAACGTGGATCTCATAGTAAGAATTCTTCGAAGCTCGCGGTGTGATAAATAAGGACCACCAATAATCTCTCTACACCTCTTATGGCGAGGCTACAAAGGAACACTGAGTGGTAAACCCTCTAAGTGATGAGAACGACAGATAGTTAGAACTCGATCCATGATGACTCCAAAGAGTCGTAAAACCAATATCGATCCCTAAGTCCAACTAACCGGCAATGAGCACACTCTTAGAAAATCTAAGCCAAGATGCACACAAACAGAGAGAGTGTCTAAGGGGCCTCCCGACACTATAGAAGGTGTACCTCGCCCAAGAGGAGCCTAAGACTTTGCTACTTCAGTTGGAGGCAATAGAATCAGTTATAAGGGCCCTCAAAATTCAAAGCACAATGCTATGTATTATCTGACCCCTATCTGACTCAGGACACTCAAAGAATAACCCCTGCAAGTAACCTATGCGGTACCTAGGATTTTCAACTAAGATCACCATGTATAATGGATGCTTAGGTGAACAATCGCAAGTCGAATACACCATATGGGAAAGGTAGCTAAACCTGAAGCTTAATAAGCACTTAGGTGCTTCAAGAACCCCTGGATACGAATAGACGCGGGATATATCTCCAATGTTGGGAAGGTATTACAAGGCTATCTATGAAACCAAATTTCACGTCACCTCGTGCTTGACTCGTGTGTAAGGAGAGATTCTTGAGAAAACCAATTATACCATGGGTTTTACCACTCCCTGGATAGACACCTAATGTTGAGTTTCATATTCTTGGAGAAGTTTACTCACAAAATCCTAATCCAAGACTCTAAAACCTACACTTGTTTGTGCACCCTATAAAATAAAAAAGTTTCTAATCAATTTTAAATTTAAGCATTAATTTTACTTGGTTGTTCTTACTCAAGGGGATATGATCTTGCATATAATGATGTTATGACTCAACAAAAATAAGAAGGCATACATAAAAACATTTCCAAGTACTAGTCTTGTTGACCAACCAAGCAAGACACCAATAAGCGTGACTCAAACAAGCAAAAGATACCAATGAGAAAAAATGACAGTAGACTAACCTAATTAAAAACTAATAAAAGGAGAGCTTCTAATCACTATAAAGGCAACTAACAGACAACATAGAGAAACAAGAAGACTCAGCAACATCCAGAATTCACCCAACAAACATCCAACTCAAGATATAGGATTAAAATTGAGATGTACGCAACTGTAGGGGAGATAGTAGTGTATGTACGCGAGCAAGATACAGGAAATCCATGTGGGTACGCAGGAAGAGCAACGAAAAGATGCATGGGTGGAGAAAAATACTCAAAAAATTAAGAACAAAACCAAATAACTCAAGATAAAATCAATGTATTGACTACCAAGCTGCTAGCAACATAGAAACTCAGAAAAATAGAGATAAATAAGAATTAAAAATCCCCCAAAAAGGAGGCTCCCCAGTATGGTCACCAATTCTGTTACGGAGAAAAAATTCCTATAGATTGGGGTGGACCACAACAGACCGAGTGACACCAGAAATCAAATCAATTCTCAAGTATGCTATATAAATATGAAATTCCAACAACAAGGAGAAATCTCTTACCTCAACCGGATATTCAAAGAATACCACCGTTGAGCTGGTAATCTAATGCTCCTTACCTACAACTTGTCCTCAACAACAAATATATACGAGCATATATAATATATATAAATTGTTAGCATCTAAACTAGCATAATCCATTAACATCTTGAACAAATATACAAAATGATAATAACATAAGAATTTGTAACATGTATTGGATGAGAAAATTGTATTTCTATTAATATAATGAATGGAAGTACATAGTGACAACCTTCTGTAGGCAACTCGTCGTAACTTAGAAACTAAGTTCCTCCACCTAGGCCTCCACCACTTCAATCCTCCATGCAAAGGCAAGATCACAAGTTGAAGGAGTAATTGGGTTCCTCCTTCACAAGATAGGGAAGATCCTGGGAGATGAATATAACAGAGTTCATACAACAAGGATAAACGGATGCAGACTCAAGGAAATGGCAATGGGGAAAAATTTCTCTAGAGTTTCCTTGCTCTCTAATTTCTCCTCTCCCAAATGCTCCACAATGGATCAATATATAACCCTCAAAGAGGTGAAGAGATGAATCATAGCGTTTTCCAGCATATGGAAGGCCAAGGATCAACATGGTTGTTACCCGGGTAGGAAAATATGAAATATTTTTAATTTTGAGCATGAAACCCGATGTACGCGAGCAATAGTGGATCAACCTGCATATACGCATGTTGTAGTGCTGGTAGGCCACGTACATCAACAAAAATGTGTTTTTTAGGGTTTTAACTGAGCAAGAGGGATAATATGAGTCTACATAGGGACATTGTAGGGCATCAAGGCATGTTGCATAGAGTGTGGAAAATCATGCTATAACAACCTCTACACCAAACAATCATGTGAGCATCTTGAGAAACCAAAGGGCCTCATACATTGCTTGGATGGATTCCATATACTATGCTTCTGCTGAACTGAGAGCCACCAACTTATGTTTCCTTCTGTACCAGGAGTTCACTCCTGATCCTAGGTTGAAGTAGCACCCTGAGGTTCTCTTTTTGTCCACTGTTCTCCCTTCCCAATATGATTATGAGTATCCTACTAACTGAACTTCATCCCCCTTGAAATACTAGAGCCCATACTCAATTGTACCCTTTAGGTACCTCAATATATGCTTAGCTGCAATCTAGTGCACCCTCCTGGGATCAACCATATACTAACTGAGAGTGTTTGCTGCAAAACACATATATGGTCTTGTGTTGGTCAAATACATCAAACTGCCGATCAACTACTTGAAGATGGTGGGATCAACCTTCTCTTACTCTAACACTTTCAGCTTCTTAAGGTTGGTGATCATGGTCGTAGCCATGGGCTTGTAATCCTCCATGCCAAATCTATTGAGGATTTCTATTGCATATTTTCCTTTCCGAAGCAAGATCTCACCCTTATATTTCCAAACCTCCAATCCCATAAAGTAATGCATTAATCCCATATCTTTCATCTCGAACTCTTGATCCAAATCCCGTTTACATCCTGTAACCAGTTTCTCTGCTCCTGTCAAGAATAAGTCATCTACATAAAGAACAAGAATGAGTGTATCACCCTCAACCATCAGTAGATATAGGTTTGGATCTTCATCACTCTTGACAAAACCAACGCTCTATAAATAACTATCGATTCTAGAGTACCATGATCTGGGAGCTTTCTTGATCCCATATAAGTCCTTCTTCAGTATGCATACATGAGTTTCTCTACCATGAACCTCAAACCCTTGAGGCTTCTCTATGTGCACCTCTTCCTCAATAACACCATTGAGGAAATCCATCTTGAGATCCATCTGATGAACTTTCCATCCCATCTGAGTGGTGATGGACATAACTGCACAAATGGATGCATATCAAGAAACTAGGGAAAAGGTCTCATCATAGTCCACTCCCTCTTTCTAAGAGAAACATTGGTCTACGAATTGAGCCTTATACTTTTCAATGCTACTGTCTGCAGCATGCTTGATATTATAGATCCATTTTTAGCTGACTACTGACTTGTCTTCTAGATGAGGTACTATATCCCATACCTCATTCTTCATGATGGAGACATACTCTTACACCATGGCATCTTTCCAGACTTGTTTCTTTGTAGCCTCTTCAAAACTAGTGGGTTTAGACTCAAGAATGTCACTCATGAGTGCTGCATACCATTAATATCTCTGCGAAGGTCTGCTAACTATGAAAATGTTATTGGGAGCCTTCACTTGTTCCCTATCTTCCTTCAATGTATGTTCTTCCCACATGGGCCTCTTTTTCTGAGAGGATTCTATGACAAGATCATGCTCTTCCTCATGCTTCTACATTTAAGTATATGCATGAGGTATTCTATTATAGGAAGGAGATGTGAATACCTCTTGAGGAACATCCTCATCCTTTTGAGGAACCTCATCATCTTGAGTGCCCCCACAGGATTTCTTGAATGCCTTGTGTTCTTCAAACTTCACATCCTTGTGTTCTATAGTTTTTTTGGTAGAAGAAATGTAAAATCTATAGGCCTTAGAGGTCTCGTTGTATCCTACTAGGATTTTTGTTTCTATTTTAGGATCCAACTTTTTCCTTTTCTTTGCAGGAACATGATAGTAGACCACGCACCCAAATATCCTAAGATTTCTTATGTATGGTTTCTTACCAGTGAATGCTTATTACGGAGACACATCTCCTAATGCTTTGTGAGGGATTATGTTATGTAGGTAGACTACAGTGTTGTAGGCTCCAACCCACATAAATTTTGGAAGATATTGATCATACAACATTGCCTTTGCTGTTGCAACACTACCTCCCTTATATCTTTCTTCAAGGCAGTGTATTCCATGAGATACTGGAATGATCCCTTCAAATTCTTTCTACGTTCATCATCAAATTTAGACATAGGTAGATCATATCCTATGTCCTCTTCAAACACTTGGTCACTAAAGTAATCACCATCAAATATCTGCAAATAAAAATCACCATCAAATCTCTGCAAATAAAAATCTCCAACAAAGGTCATTTCCTCCTCTTCATATGACTCAAAATTAAATTCTTCTTCTGCTTGTATGGGCCTCATTCTGTAACTTGAAGGTTTGATCTGCAATATTATTCAATCAAAGAGCTTCTTTCCCATATGGGTGGAGGAAAGTGCTCTGATACCATTGTAATATCCCTGATAAGGTTAGATATTATATTACCCAAAAAATTTAAAACTTATAGCACAAATTTTCACAAGCAAAGACTAGTCAACAAAACTAGTTGAAAGGGGTTAGTTTAGGGCAGAATAGGATTCCTCCTGGGTTATGAATTTAGGATATTTAAGTTCTTCCAAATGTATAAGAATGTGTGCAGCTGAAAACATGACAGAAACAGGGCCAACTTCCAAGTCCTATGCACAAATCACTGGGGCCATTTACATTTCAATAATAACCGGAGTTGATGTCTACTTTGAAGCTTCCTGGGCACTCCAGCATATGCATACTAGCCTTAGTTGTTTACACCTGAATGAAAAAAAGTGGTGTATGTTAGAAATTAAACTCCCAATTAAATGATGGACAATATTTTTACGTAATTTGGGAGGTTTTGGGAGAGTTTGGGAGCAAAAGAGACAAGGGCGCTATGTGGGACTGCTCAACTAGCAATTTTCCAAACTCTTCCAAACAGGCTAAGAGGACTTAGAAATATCAAGGAAATGGATGGAGGGTATTCATTGATGTATTAATAATTACATACAAGCATCGAAAATGAAATTGGACTCATATAATTACTTTTAATATCAAAAATTGGAAAACTAGTTAAAATTAAGTGCTCAGAGAGCTAGTCTTAAAAGAGCTTAATCTAATAGCTTCTCAGGCTTCCCAATTTCTGTCCTGTAGTATAATATGGTTCATACATGAGTATAAAAACAAATTCAAATCAAATATAAGAACACTGGGAAACAAATATAATTATTGCAAACTCATACTTATCAGAAAGCCTCCAATACATAAGATTCTTACAATAATGAGAGTGTAAGACTGTGAAGCGTAGAATAAGAGAGGAATGGTTCACTTGATTCTGCAATAATGATGAATAAAGAGCAGAGGTATGCTCATGGAAGGTATATAAATATTGTGGATCTGATTAGGGCGCATTAGCTAGATTGGATCTTCTTCCTCCGGGTGAATCCTCCTCAATAACTCACTCCAATTGCATAGGCATTGATGGACTCTCTGGATGCTTGAATTATCCAATGTTAGGCCGATATTATTCAATTGTAGGATTTTACTGGAATGTAGATCAAACTCCAATAGCTTAGTATCTTATCATGAGAAAACTAAAACATGAATTGCATTGATGGACTCTCTGGACTGGAATGGTTTCTTCAGCAACTCCTTCAAATCTCTCCAATCTCTGCACAATGGACTTGGGGGCTTGGAATCTTCATAGGATGTAATTATTTGGACCTGCAATAAGAATATAAATGGATTAAATAGAATCAAGAATATCATAGAAAAATAATTGAAGAGAAGTAATGGGGCTCATCTCTCATTGGTTGGCTAGGGTGCATCTCCTTTCCTTGGTAAGCTAAAGTGCTCACACATAAATTCAATAATGATCAAAAGTTATGAAAAGGATTTGCTTGTATTATTTTAAAAACTTCCTGATGACCTGCTGAGCAATTTGATGTGCTTGGTGACCCATGAGATCCCTTCCAAATACGCCCTGCTTGAGTGGATAGGCTTTCCTGCTTTTCCCCTCTTACATATTTTCATCCTTTTAGAAATTGCACCCTCCTTGACTTGAGATGTTTCCTGCTTTGTAAAATAGTTTCCTGATTTGTAAAATGGCCTCTAATTTGGAAACTTATCCCTTTTGGATGTTTCCTGATTTTTTAACTGACCTGCTTTTGGAAATTGTGCCTTCCCTTGGATTTTCTGGATGATTCCAGTTTTCTGCTTTTGGCAACTTCTTACACCTTCCCTGCTTTTCATATTTTTCTATTTTCTTGTCTCCAGTTCCATTTTAGCAACCTTATCCTCATGAGGGAACCCTCTTGTCCCACTTGCTCAAAATTTAGGAATATTTATTTATAAAAATAATTAAAATGAATAAAATTATTGTTTATACTAGACTTAGGATAATTTTTATTCTAAGCAAACAAAAATAAAATAAATTTATCTCCTTAGGGGTTATTTTGTCCCCTTTACCCATGGGAACTAAATGAGCCAAAATTGGGGACATGACAGTCTCACCTTCCCAAAATTGCTTGTCCTTGAGAAATTGGAAACAAATCCAACGAACTATGAATCCAACCAATGACTTCACTCCTCAAAATATGTTGTTGTATGTATAGAGTTGGAATCCTCCAATCCAAGATGAAATACCAAGGGTCCATCATGTTTCTGCTGCTCCACTCTGATTATTGTCATTCTCAAAATGACTAACTCATTTAACAAAATTTTCAACCTAGTTAAGATAACTGATTAGAATTCCTAGATTCCACTGCGTCCTCTGTAAGGACCCAAATTTTTCTACCACCTTTGGAATTCTGTCACTCCAAGGAATGTTAGGGTCCCAAGGTCTCAACTACATCCTCCCAAACATCAAAATCACTTGGGAGTGTCTATCATGAATCATGATTCCCAGATCACACCACCACATTGAAAGTTGATAATTTCCAATGAAAAACTGAATATTAGTTATAATTCCTCACCAAATATGGAAGTCCTCAATCCGGGGATGAATCATATCGACTCTTCCCAAGGAACAGGTGGTGACCCATGTCCATCCAATAATACTGAGAGCATCATCTAGCAACCATAGTTTCTCATGCCACTACTCACATGAGATACATGTTATGTCTAATGAATATTTTCTGATGCAAGCAACAAATTTACCTTTGGGGTTTCTTACCTCTAACATTTCTCCACTCAACCAATCAATGTATGAACAAAAAACACATCTAATTGGTCCAAATGAAATTCTCTTAGCTTCCCATGTGCTAGCCTTTTTCTGGTGCAAAGGCAACTTATTCCACCCAGCTGGCCCAAGTGGAACTTCCATACATTCCTATGCATGATGGAGCCATCCGAGAGATGCCTATGTTGTTGCTTATCAAAATGGGAAGGGAATGGTGCACTTGTCAAACCATGTGGCTTTACCATTAATTCATCAATGGGATATGTGAGATCCTCTTGCTCCTCATGGGGCACCAAAAGAGAGAGTCCCTTTACCCAATCTTCATCCCTATGTGTTATGGCTGCCATATGTGTGTGGGATGGAGAATAGTGAGACAACTCTCTGCAAAAATCATCCATCGGACTTGAGGTTGGCTCAATTGTAGTGAGATCACATGCCTCCTCCAAAACTGTGTAACAATATCCTAGATGCAACTCATTATCTCTTTGCAAAATAGTAGGTGCTTGGCCTTCATCTTTCTTAACTTCAAAATCCCCAAGCACATGCAAATCAGAATGTACTTCATGTGCCATAATCACATGAAGTTCCTCCTCTACACCATGGATACAATCAACCATATGAGAATGACTGTCTACAATGTAAGAAGCGAAAGGTGATCCTTGCAACTCCTCATCAAGTTGCTTAATATGATGCTCAGATTCTTGAAGTGCACAAAGAGCACTCCTCAAAGAATCCTGGGTGGTCTTCAACATGTGAGTGAGCTTGTTAACCACTTCTTCATGTTCCAATGAATCACTATGATACATCTCCACAAGCTCCAGTAAATCATCTCTATCAAAAAGAAAATGCAGAAAATTACCTCTAATGTCTGTCATTTCTTTTCGAATGGTCTCCAAGTCTTCAATGGACGATGTCTCCTCCATCGATGCAGCTCTCCAAGAGGATTTCACACCCATGTATTAGTTTCATGTAGAATTTTCAAGGCCCCATGGATATTCACTTCACTCATATTCAAATACCTTGTAACAAAATGTGGTTCTTGAGGAAAAACATCCTCTTCTTCCTTCTTTTGATCAACTTCATGATGAAGCTCAGGTGGTGAATGAGAAGTTGACCCGTGTTCATCATTCCCAACTGCAAGATCTTCATATTCATGGGAACTATATCTTGCAGCAACCTCTTCTACGCATATTCCTTCCCCGTTGATATCACCTTGCAGTGACTCATGCTTCTCCAATGATTCATCTCCATTACTGCCTTCATAGTGAACACCAAAAATATGAGCCTCCATACCGAAGGAATCAACCATGCCAACCTTCTCACTATAAGTGGCTTCCATCTCAGAATGAAACAAAGGGATACAAAAATCAGAAATGTGGAAATACCTTTGTATCATGTCTTTCTCTTCATGTGGTGGAGCTATGGTGGCTTGTCCTTCCACCAAATCTTCTGGTTCACATCCAACTGATGTGTGCTTGTTTTCTGCTTCATTATGAAGCTCAAGTGGTGACTGTAAATCTGATTTATGTTTATCCTTTGGATCATATCCAAAATATTCCTCACCATCATCAACATTCCCAATCTCTTCTAAAATTATCTTGAAATCACCCACAAATAAATTGGAGGTGAATTCACCTTCCTTGTTGCCAACAATTTCTCTGAATGTTGCTTTGTTTTCTTTGGTGTATTTTTCTTCTGATGGATGCAAAAATTCATAATTTTCTTCATGGAATGAGGTGGAGGGTCCTTCTAGGGGTTTCCATGAAGAGTGACCCTTTCCAAAATCAGAATTTTGACTTCCACTTTGTGGATCTTTTTCATCCTCTCCAAGTGGCAAATTTGCATAGCCATGATTTTCCTCCTTGGAGTCCCATGAAAACTCACATTTGTAAGTTTTGATTCCTTATGCTTCACTTATTTATGGGATTGGGATGGATACACATGCATGGCTGCAAATTCATCTTCACTTTTTCCTCCTTCTTCTCCACCTGAAGAACTAGGTGGCTCTTGTTCTCCATTGATTTTGCATGCCTGTGAGGACACATCCTTGTCCTTCTTTTCAATCTTAGCTCCTGGGAGAAAAAATATTGTCCCCACTTCTTTGCACACACTATCAACCATATGTGCAATATTTACTTCATTTGCTTTGCAGTAGGGGTCCTTGAACAACCTCTTCATTTCCAAAGAGCAGTAGTCTTGGAAAGATAGAACCTCCCTTATCTCTTTCTTCAAGGCAGTGTATTCCATGAGATACTGGAACTATCCCTTCAAATTATTTGCACATGAAATTTTTTCATCATCACATTTAGACATAGGTAGATCATATCCTATGTCCTCTTCAAACACTTGGTCACTAAAGTAACCACCATCAAATCTCTTCAAATAAAAATCTCCAGTAGAGGTCATTTCTTCCTCTTCATATGACTCAAAATCAAATTCTTCTTCTGCTTGTATGAGCCTCATTCTGTAACTTGAAGGATTGATATGCAATATTCTTCAATCAAAAAGATTATTTCCCACAGAGATGGAGGAAATTTCTTTGATACCACTATAATATCCATGATAAGGTTAGAGATGATATTACCCAAAAAAATTTAAAACTTATAGCACAATTTTTCACAAGCAAAGGCTAGTCAACAAAACTGGTTGAAAGGAGCTAGTTTAGGGCACAATAGGATTCCTCCTGGTTATGAATTTGGGATATTTAAGTTCTTCCAAATGTATAGGAATGTGTGCAGAAGAAAACATGACAGAAACAGAGCCAACTTCCAAGTCCTATTCACAAAGCATTGGGGCCATTTACATTTCAACAACAGTCGGAGCTGATGTCTACTTTGAAGCTTCCTGGGCACTCCAACATATTCATACTAGACTCAGTTGTTTACACCTTAATGAAACCAGTGGTTTATTTAATACATTAGATTCCCAATTAAATGATGGAAAATATTTTCAGGGATTTTGGGAGGTTCTAGGTGATTTTGGGAGCAAAAGAGACAAGGGCGCTACGGTGGGACTGCTTAACTAGCAATTTTACAAATTATTCCAAACATGATGAGAGGCCTTCGAAATATCAGGTAAATGGATGGAGGGTGTTCATTGATGTCTTAATAATATCATACAACCATCAAAACTGAAATTGGACTCATAGAATTACTTTTAATATAAAAAACTGGAAAACTAGTTAAAATTAAGTGCTCAGAGAGCTAGTCTTAAAATAGCTTAATCTAACAGCCTCGCAGGATTGCCAATTTCTGTCCTGGAGTATATATGGTTCATACATGAGTATAAAAACAGATTCAAATCGAATTTAAGAACATTGGGCAGAAAATATAAGTGTTTCAAACTCAGAATTGTCAAAAATCCTCCAATACATAAGATTCTTACAATAATGAGAGTGTAAGACTGTGAAGAGTAGAAGAAGAGAGGAATTGTTCACTTGATTCTTCAGTAATGATGAATAAAGAGTAGAGTTCTTCTCATGGAAGGTACAACAATATTTTGGATCTGATTAGAGCGCATTAGCTAGACTGGATCTTCTTCCTTTGGGTGAATCCTCCTCAATAACTCACTCCAATTGCACTGGCATTAATGGACTCTCTAGATGCTTGAATTATCCAATGGTAGGATGATATTATTCAATGGTAGGTTGATACTGGTGTGTATATAAAACTCCAATAGCTCGGGATCTGATCATGACCAAACTAAAACATGAATTGCATTGATGGACTCTCTGGACTGGAATGGTTTCTTCATCAACTCCTTCAAATCTCTCCAATCTCTGCACAATGGAATTGGAGGCTTGGACTCTTCATAGGATGTAATTATTTGGACCTGCAATAAGAATATCCATGGCTGCAAGAGAAGGAAGAATATCATAGAAGAAGAATTGAAGAGAAGTAATGGGGCTCATCTCCCATTAGTTGGCTAGGGCGCATCTCCATGCCTTCGTAAGCTAAAGTGCTCACACATAAATTCAATAATGATCAAAAGTTGTGAAAAGGAGTTGCTTGGATTCTTTTATAAACTTCTTGATGACCTGTTGATCAAGTTGATGTGCTTGGTGACTTGTGAGATCCCTTCCAAATTTTCCCTCGAGTGGATATGCTTTCCTGCTTTTCCCCTCTTACATCTTTTCATTATTTTAGAAAATGCGCCCTCCTTGACTTGAGATGTTTCCTGCTTTGTAAAATAGTTGTCTGCTTTGTAAACTGGCCTCTAACTTGGAAAATGCACCCTTTGGGATGTTTCCTGATTTGTTAACTGACCTGCTTTTGGAAACTGCGCCCTCCCTTGGATTTTCTGGATGTTTCCAGTTTTCTGCTTTTGGAAACTTCTTACACCTTCCCTGCTTTTCATATTTTTCTATTTTCTTGTCTCCAATTCCATTTTAGCAACCTTATCCTCATGAGGGAACCCTCTTGGCCCACTTGCTCAAAATTTAGGAATAATTATTTATAAAAATAATTAAAATCAATAAAATTATTGTTTATACTAGACTTAGGATAATTTTATTCTAAGCATACAAAAATGAAATAAATTTATCCCCTTAGGGGTTATTTTGTCCCCTTTACCCATGGAAACTAAATGAGCCAAAATTGGGGACATGAAAATGGTATATATCATTATTTAATTGAAATTAATGAAATAAATATAATAAAGGTGGTCATAACAAGGAAGTAAAACTTGACACTATGAACAAGAAGCAAAATGTGGCATTAATGTGGAAGAAAAAAGTGGCACTAATGTGGAAGCAAATATCACTGCAAAATTGCATGCAAAGGTAGGCACTACATACGAAGCGTGATGTGGTGCTAATGAGGGCAAAGCAAAAGAGGAGGCACAACTGGGAGCTAACCTTGAAGAAAAATTTGGCACAAATACAGAAGAACCATTGGAATCAAAACTTGGCACTAAATGGGAAGCCAAATGTGTCTCTATTGCAAAAGCAAAACTAGAAGACAAAATGGAAGCAAAAATAGAAGCCAACAAGGAATCAAAACTAGGTACTAAATGGGAAACTAAATTTGGCATTAATGTGGAAGCAAAACAAGAAGCAAACATAGGAACTAAATGGGAAGCAACAATAGGTTCTAAATGGGAATCCAAATATGGCACTATTGTGGAAGCAAACATGGATGCCAAACCTAGTGCTAAAGTGGAAGCCAAACATAGCACTATTGTGGATGCAAAAATGGATGTAAAACTGGGCACACATATGGATTCCAAACTTGGTGCTACAGTGGAAGCCAAACATGGTGGTAATGTGGAAGCAAACATGGATCCAAAATCTGTTGCTAACATGGATGCCCAACTTGGCACTAGTCCAATAGTGCAATAGTTGGGCAAAGATAGTCTAGATAGCATAATTATGAGAGTAGTGATTAAGAGTATGATTATCAAGTTCTAAAGAATCCATTGCATCCATTATCCTTGCATCCTATCTTATATGTTCAATCATCTCATAGAAATTTCATTCAAACCGTATGTATTAAGGGGACAGTGCTAGCGCTAGGGATTTTATTTTTACTTCATTTAGTAGATTATGAAAAATTAGCATCAATGATGGACATCTCAAGCCATTTTATTTCCATATTTTTGAAAACAAATTATTCCAAAATAATGATAACTGGAAAAAATAACACATTTGCGCTTGCAAATTCCATGTTCTACCTAGAATGACTTATTTTTTATTAAAATTAATTAGATTATGTTTCTACAATACTATAGGGAAATTCATTGATGAAGATAGAAAACCAAGTCAATAAATTTAAAACAAACAAGAACATGAGAGGAATTCAATAAAGCATGAAGTGAAAAGAAGATATGCAAGAGTATTAATTGTTGTTGCTACTATCAAGGAAACTTAGTTGCAATGGTGAGAAGGCACTTTACATACTACCTATACTATTAAGATCATTAATGAATTCAAGCACCATGATCCCCTAAATCAAAATGTAAATGATAAATACTTCTTAGTTTTGATGGTTTGATGCATTGAATTTTGGCATTATAGGGGACAAAAAGATCCATACAATGCCTAGTGAATTCCTTCAAGAAAGAAGAGTTTCAATATTATGTTTGATTGGATGATCAAATTTATAAGATGATTAAAAAAGAAATGAATGGTATTCATCTCCTAGATAAACACTTGGACTTGAATACAAATCATGACTTAAAAACACTTATAATGCATGCTTGCATAATTCATTCTCTAATAACACTCTATGCATATAGAACCATTCCTAGTGTGACACTCCTTAAAATGGTGAGAATGTATCACTTATATGCCAAGTGTTCCAATATCTAATGTCAATGTGGTGGTTTGGGGCATCAAACATGGCCTATGAACACTAGAGGAAACTGTATGGACATATGCAATAATAGATATGGGCATATACAACTATGGATAATGTTGCAAATATTAGAAAGACCACCATATATCACTTGCAAGACAATGAATACAAGATGTATATACATGGACATTTTATAAAATTGGGTAAAATGTAAACAAAAGGTCACAAAAAAAATTTGCATTGTCCATGTGATGTGGTATGGGCCATATACATTGACCATGAACTTTAAAGAAGCATTTTTAGGTCACAAGTCCTTGGTTTTCATCATGCACCATCATCATGGTCTTTATACACATCCTTGATGCAAATAACCTCATAATGGAACCCCTATCTAGTTTGTAGTCCAAAGAATTCATTTATAGAGCTTGCATGGTGCTCGAGTGCCTCATGCATGGCATGTGAGTTGTACAAGCATATTTTAGGCCATTAGATCCAATTTTTTATCCCTAAACCATTTTTATGGTCATGCAACACATACTTGGTGCATAATACCTTATAATAGTTTGTAATATATCCCACCTATAAGACAAAAATTCCCTTTATAAGGGCATTTTATTACTGTTTAGGACTCTTTGCATGGGCACAAATACTAAGTAAAAAATCTAAACAACTAGTTATAACTATGCATCATTAACCCATCACTTAATCATTAATTCCCTATCTTAGTCAATCCAATCTTGTAGTTGTAATCTATCTTATTACATCTCGGGAATTCTTTGCTTTTTTCATTTCTATCTACCTTTCTTCCTCTATTCTCATTTGCAAGTTGTCATGAATCTAAAAAATGGTGACACGACCTTAATCCTATGCAATTTGACTTGGCTCCATCTCATATTTCAATCAAAATATAGGGGTCAACAAGTGGTCCCCCTTCTACAATCCCTCAACTGAATCAATGACCCAGGGTTCCCAATTTTACCTTGCACTCTTGGGGTCCTAAATCTTTGATCTCCATAAAAAATGCTCTACGAAAGTTCATTTTTTCTCCTGAAAAACCAATGATAAGATGTCATGAATTATGCCAAGTTCTATGTAGAAGGAGATTTTGTTAATGCCATGTTTGAGGACATCTCAATTGAAGTAATATGCAGTAGGTTTGGAAACAAAAGTTGGATATGAGTAGATAGCCTTCAAATGTGACGTATGCTTTGATTATGTTCACTTATGACTTCACGCCCAAAGAAAAAAGTGGACTCAAGAAATCCCACCAATACTTTGAGAAGGATTCAAGCAAAATCAAAGGCCTCCCTAGTGGAAGGGTGTGGAAGAGAACAACTAATTGATAAAAACCATAGATTCCTTCATATCAAAAACTCCTAACAACTAAGGTTGTGGAAGAGCATCACTAATTGATAAAAATCACAACTTCCTCAATGTCAAAAACCCTGACAACTTGGAAAAAGTTTCTAAAGAAAAACAAGTCCCAATTGAACCCCTTCCTTACGGTATGGAAGAGCACAACTAATTGATAAAAATCTTAGATTCCTTTACATCATAAACTCCTAAAAACTAAGTTTGTGAAAGAGCATCACTAGTTGAAAAAAATCACCAATCGAACACCTTCTTAAGGGTATAAAAGATCACAACTAACTGATAAAAACAAAGATTCCTTCGTATCAAAAACTCCTAACAACTAAAATTGTGAAATAACATCACTAATTGATAAAAATCACAACTTCCTTCATGTCAAGGACCCAAACCCTAAAAACTATGAAAATATTTCTAAAACAAAACAATTCCAATCAAACTCTTCATATTATCCCTTATAGAAAAAGTAAAGTGAACAAAAGAAGAAAAAGTTAAGCAAAGCATCACACCCCATAAAACTACATTAAACTCAAACACTTGTGTTAATTTAGAAGCAACTATCTATTTCGACAAGGAATGAAATCCACTAAACAACTCAAGAAATGGGTTATCTTAATGCATAATGATAAAGTCCACATGAGCGAGAACTGCATTTGTTGATCATATTGTGTACTTCCACCAACCACATTTCAGTTCTTAAAATGGGCCTTTTCAATAATACATAATGATAAAGTTCACTTAAGTGAAAAGTGCATTGATAAAGTTCACTCATGATGTGTACTTATACCTACGACATTTGGATTCCTCTAAATACATAATGTTAAAGTTCAGTTAAGTGAAATGTACATTGCTAAAGTTCACTCGTGATGTGTACTTATACCGACTACATTTGTGTTATATTTAAAATATATTCTTTCTTTGGATAATAGATATTGCTTAAGTTAAACGGTAATGACGTATGTTTCAGAGAAAAGGAATTGTTATTGCTTAAATTAAACGTTAATGACGTATGTTTCAGAGAAAAGGAATTGTTATTGCTTAAATTAAACGTTAATGACGTATGTTTCACATAAGAAAAAAGAAATGGCGTTTTTGTATGGTCATTCGTCAGGGTTAAAATATATACTGATTTTTGTTAGATGAGATGATTTTTGTTTGGCTAAAATTTGGTCAGAATATGGTGATATGAAATTTAAAAATCCAGTTATTTGTGTTGATTAAATTGTTTTTTCTGAACATCTAGATGAATTCAGCATTTTGGTTACAATATATATCGACTTTTGTCATCTAAAAGTACGACGATTTCGTTCGTGCCGACCAACACTTGGTCGGAATCCGGTGATATGAAATCTAAAAATCCAACGATTTGTGTTGATTAAATCATTTTTTCTGAAAATCGA
Organism: Larix kaempferi; assembly: GCA_027924585.1. Lineage (NCBI taxonomy): Eukaryota > Viridiplantae > Streptophyta > Pinopsida > Pinales > Pinaceae > Larix > Larix kaempferi. Next base: position 1,641,152 of record BSBM01000563.1, read on the forward strand.
GATGAATTGAGCACTTTGGAAAACCAACTATTTATGTTGATTAAATCGTTTTTTTTCTGAATATCGAGATGAATTCAGCACTTTGGAAAACAGGGCATCCAAATTATGCAGGATTAATACTGTTATTTGAGATTCTAAAAATTCTACCCCGGATTCCCCCAAATTCTTGTCTGAAAATACAATTTTCTCTGGGCTAAATAGTAACAGTTTTAGACACACCTAGTTGTCTAAAACTGCTATGATTTCTCCCTGAGAAAATCGTATTTGGAATCTGGGATAGAATTTTTAGAATCTCAAATAACAGTATTAATCTTGCATAATTTGGATGCCCCGGGGTTTTGCAGGGTGCTGAATTCATCTAGATATTCAGAAAAACGATTTAATCAACACAAATCACCAGATTTTCAAAATTTCATATTACCAGATTCTAACCAAGTTTTTGCCAAACAAACGAAATCATCCGCACTTTTAGATGGCTTCCAACTATGCTGAGGTTTGTGGCTTTTGGATGTCCCTAAACGGCCGGCGTTTTAATTATAAAAGTAAAATGATGGTACGGTAGCTTTAAACAGAAATAGTGGGTCGATGTGAAAACCTAAAAGTTGGAGTTGTCAAAGATTGCTGCCCAATACAAAATCTCAAAACTTGTAATCTAATCAATCTTGACACTTAAAATAATACATTTGAGTAAGATTGTGTGAATTATTTTTTTCAAGTGAGGTAACAGGCTGAAAATCGGCCTGGCTTGCACGTTTTTCCAGCGTAGAGTTAGGCAGGTAGGCAGGCTTACGTTTTAGAAGAATTAGGACATGAAATCCCCCGCAATGCAATCGAAGAAGATTGCAATGAGGCACTCCAAATATACGCTCCTTGGACTAGCGTTCGGATACTTGCTGGGCATTCTATGGCCTGATCTGCGCCAGATCGCTCAGCAATTTTCACCGCCTGCCTATTTTACTCTCCAATCAAATAGAAATTGTATTTGTGGCCGCTGTAACGCCACTGTTGGATTGTCATCCGTGGCTAGAAATAGCAGAAGCAGCAGCAACTTAGGGACGCTGCCACTGCCTCCGGGCATCTCAGTTCCAGAAACGGATCTATATATGCGCAGACTGTGGGGGATCCCTAGCGAGGACTTGCCGTGGAAGCCCAGGTATCTGGTCACGTTCGCTGTAGGCGTACAGCAGAAGGATAGTATCGACAGAGCCGTTCAAAAGTTTTCGGGGGATTTCACGGTGATGCTCTTCCACTACGACGGAAAGGCCAGCGAGTGGGATGAACTCGAATGGTCGAAGCAGGCCATTCATGTGTCTGCACCCGGGCAGAGTAAGTGGTGGTTCGCCAAACGCTTCCTCCACCCCGACGTGGTGGCGCCGTACGATTATATTTTCATCTGGGACGAGGATTTGGGATTGGAAAACTTCAACGCAGAAGAGTACGTGAGGATTGTGCAGAGGCACGGGCTGGAGATATCGCAGCCCGCGATGGATCCTGGCAGCAGGGGTCTGACTTGGGTGCTCACGAAGCGCAGGCGAGACGTGGAGGTCCACAAGGTGGCGGAGATGCCGTACAACAAGAAGCGCGGCGGTAGTGGGCGGTGCCGAGACCCGTTTCTGCCGCCGTGCGCGGCGTTCGTGGAGATGATGGCGCCTGTGTTTTCCCGGAAGGCGTGGAAGTGCGTGTGGGAGATGATCCAGAACGACCTGGTGCACGGTTGGGGTTTGGATTTCAAATTCCATAGATGCGTGGGCGATCGAGAGAGCGGAGATATGGCTGCATATGAGAGAATGGGCGTCGTGGACTCGCAATGGGTTGTGCACAGGCATTTCTCTTCGTTAGGGTTGGTGGGATCGGTTAACAAGAGGTGTCGAATGGAGGCTCGCCTGTTCAGCGATCGATGGGATGAAGCAGACTTGGAACATGTTTGTTGTGAGGAGTACTGTGTTTCTGATTTGTAGTTTCCTTCATGGACTGTATTATCAAAACCAATTTAACGGAATTTCTTGATTCAAGAAGTTTTAAATATTGATCTTTAACTTTGTTTGGTTTTTTGAGTATTTAAATCGATTTAAAATGGAACAAAAATTTAAAATAAGTTTTAATGTGCATGACATTTAAATTACGACAGAACTTTGTTTATAGTTGAAAATTTAAATCGAGGAGTTAAAGTTTTGAGAGTAGTTTACTCTACGGATGTTCATCTTTTGGTTTCATTCAAATTTTAAAATATTAATGTAAACAAAGTCGATGGACAAGTGGCGAAGGGTATTGAGATAGATGAGAGGGGAATTAAATCAAGCCACTTCCTTCGTACCCTCTCCTTATTAGTCCCTGCCTTTCAGGCTGGCAGGGACTTTAGTAATCGGCTTGCTGCCGATTTAATTAGTCTGCATGCAAGATAAACCAGATTTTGAACATTTATTTTAAGTTTAAGACCGCTGTCTCTGTCAATCAGCAACTTGGAACTCTTATTTGGCTTCATTACTCTATGTGTGGTAACATGATAGTTCTTAATGTTGTGATAAAATACAAGCGGGAATTTAAAGGGTTGGATATTTTTAATGATTTCGTTTGGTTTTAGTTGGAGTTTTTTTCTCAATCAACTTGGTAAGCTTTTTTAGTTTAAGTTTGATAAGGTTTTCTAGTTTAGGTTTGATGTGAGTAAGGTTTTCTAATTTAGATTTATGTTTTAAGTTGAATTTGATCTCTGTTATTTATATAGAGTTTTTTTTAAATTAGTTTAAAGATTGATTTTAAGTTGAATTTGATTTCTATTATTTGTATAGAGTTTTTTCTAAATTAGTTTAAAGATTGATTTCTTTTATATATCCTTTTAATTTGGTTCATGTTTGATTGTTCTCTTAGTTTTTATTTATTGAGTGTGTTCAAATATAGATCTTTTTAATTTGGTTCAAGTTTGATTGTTCTCTTAGTTTAGATTTATTGAGTGTGTTCAACATGACGGGTTATAGACGCTCTACTAGGTGCATATCTTATGAAGTATTTAACTTTGTTGAGTTTATAGATGAAATTTTTAACAAATTGTGGATTTATAAATTGCATTTAACCACTTTCAATGCAAGATAATTTTCTTGACTAATAGGATACTTTCCTTGACTAGTATTAGAGGGTTGGGAACAAAGCATTTGGAATGATACTTTAGTCAAGGTAAGCAAGTTGGTAGTAGATCATAACATACTTTATCAGTTGGTACTTAGCTTTGTGAGGAGCTCACATTCCTTAGCCTCCTATCCAAGGATATCTATTGTCGATCATAGTGGCTCTTAAAGACCAAAAGACAATGCAACAAGTTTAAGGAGAAATGACATATGAAAATGCACATAATTTGGATCTTGAAACCTTTAGTTAGATGCAAAGTAGTGAATCCTTAATAGGCATTTAATCTTTTAAAACCTAGGTTATTTTGTTTGGGAGATTTATTAAGATCTATGATAACGGGTTCATCAAATAGTGGGAGAATAATTAAATAATTTTAACCTTATATTGAGAAGTTATTTAATTTCGAAAATGACAAAACATATCATAATTTAGTATTCACTAACTACTATCCACAAATGAGAATTGATTTCCAATCCTAAAAAATCCACAAAATATAAGGTTAAAATTATTTAACCATCTTTCTATTATATATAAATAAATATAAATAACTTCTCAATATAAAAATAAAATTGTTTAACCATGTTCCTATTGACTTTACCTTACATTTATGATTGTGGTCTAAAAATTCTATGTTTTCAATCTTTTCATCTTAAAATCAAATATATATTAGCTATGAAATTGCAAAATCTAGGTGTTATGGGTGTGTTTAAGGGTGCTCAGTCTATTTATAAATTCAAAAGCACAATTTGAACACTTCCAAATTTAATTTTTACAAATTTTCTTTTATCAAATTCCAACTAAAATCCACCAAAAAAATCCAAAATATAAAATAAATAAACTTTCTTTATATATATTCCATAAAATTATTTATGACTTAACTACTCATAATGAATTTAAGAGAATGCAATTGTTTTTAAATGTTATACACCAATTTAATATTTAACTATGCAATAATTTTAAATTTTAAATTTTAAATTTTTAAAAGAATCTTTAGATTCTCAATTTAAAACATCATTTCAACCATTTTGCATCTTTATCACCAGATTCATAGTCCTTGGGACATGGTCCATCCTCACCGAGTCACCATCAGCGTTCAAATTTGAACCCTTCCTAGCCCTTCCCAAGGGTTCTAGCCCTTCCTAGAAGTGTAAATTTAAAATTGCCCTTAAAAAAAAATTTAAAATCTGAATTTTACCCTTCCAATTAAAAAGGACAAAATTATATCAACAATTCAAAAGAAGGGCAACATTTGAAATTACCCATCCATATAAATTTCAATTTCTATGTTGAAATTCCTATGCTATAAAATTCAACTCGTCATTCAAAATATTGGAAATATCATAAATTATAATCACTCACTCACTCACGTCACACACTCACTACTCAGCTATGCAAGATGACGAGTGATGATTTACGATTATAAGGCACTGGCCACTGGGATTTGACTCTGACTCCGAAGTCACTTCAGACTGAGATATAACATGTGACAATGTGTCAACGACTACGACTGTAACAACAAAGAACCACTACTAGTCTACTACTAGGCCCAAACGAGCCCAAAACTTTGTGCCTACTACATATGTGAACCTAGCTACCAATGTCCACTAGTTTTTCATCAAAATGAAATTCAAATGGCCGATTTGATGAGTCCTCCTCTACAAGACTTCATTTTTTGCATGAATGGCATGGACTCACAACAACTCTAAACAACACTCAATGGCATGCAAGTACAAATAATGACATGCAGCTAGGACCAGGAACCATGCAGAGGTCGATTTATGCATTGATATAGAGAGGTGATAATGGGCACACGATATGGAGAAACAATGAGTTAGAAAAAACATTTGGACCAAAGCACCACAATGGTTATTAATAAAAAAAATTAAAATAGTTTTTGGCTCAAGAATAGTCTTCAATTTGATGGGTAGCATGATCATGATGTAATCTTCCTCTGTCCTTCCAAACATATATGGTTTCTCACAACATTTTCCTTCGGCACTCACCACCAAAATACATATAAAAATTCCATGTATTTACATCATCTTCTCTTTAAATCCTCATCTCATAGTCATAACTAAGGATTATTATGCATGCACATCCTCACCTTATAATATCAATTGGGTCAAGGCACAAAGACAACCATAAAATATCAAATGTGTAAAGACGCAAAAAGTACTTGAGACAACTATAAGTAAGTCTTATATTAAATTTACCATATCAGTCTTTAATTGACACTATCAACTAATATTTGACACGTTGGATTGTTGTGATCTTTTCTTTTTTTTTAACCATGGGAACAGCAACCTCCAATAGCCCGCAAGCCAAATATACCAGTAACGTGTGATCTTCTTATCACTCCTTACCAATGCGATTATAAGGCACTCTTTGAAGGTGAAGTACATAATTTTAAGTCTTCTTCCTCATTCTCATGCCTTTTGGTAAGACAATAGAGAGGGTAGTGGCCCACAACAACATTTAAAACAGTTTCGACATAGATGTAAATACATTAATTCTTTTCATTAAATAACTTAAATTTCATGCCAGTGAGTGCGAATTTGCCAGATTGTGGATTGGTACAAAACACAACAAATTTTAGAGCTTTGAGCTCTTAATTACACATCTAGAATTTTCTCAAGTCGAGCCATTAACAAACTTCTTTTGGTGTTCTGGTTCAATTTAAAAGGAATATTTTCGAGACTCAAACATGCAGTGAGTTGTAAGGCTCCAACTGACTTAGGCTTGATTCCATTTCCCCTCCATCCCATACATGTATGCTATCGCGACAAGTGTTGAACAACAAAATTTGATGCCCCATCCCCTGTGATCCTAGCGTTGCTAACTTGCTTGGTATGGAGGATTTTTTTTAATGTTTTCTAAGCTATGCTTAGGCCTCCAATGCCCATCATTCTTACATCTCTCGGGCTTGAATGGATGCCCTCTCTCCAGTTTGAATTAAGTTTTTGGTTGGTTTTATATTTAGTTTTTGGTTGTAGGTTTATTATAGCCTCGTTTTGCTTAGTGGCTTCCTTTTGTACATAGTTAACGGTAAGTAATTTTCTCATGGTTCTAGTTTTATTTTAAGACTATATCTAGCTACAACGTCCTACACTATGCATATGTTCATGCGGATGCCCCAATATGGTTATTGCATAGTCTAAGTAGTTTTTTATGTATAATGAAGTATGCTCCAACCCAGAAAAATACAATACAATACTTGTTAATTTAATGAACTGTAAAAATAATGTTACTTATATGTCAAATTAATGTGTTCAAATTATGTTTTATTGAAAATATACCATTTTTCATGTAGATATTAAGGAGCGCTCAATTACTTAAGATTATAAAAATTTGGATGGACAAAATTTGTTTTTTTTTATTTTTTGGAGGAAGGGTTTAGTTAATTTATACTTGTCAATTGAAGTATAATTATTTATATTGCCCTTCGTCTTTGAAGGGCTCCAAAAACAAATACCCTTCCAATTGAAATTAAAACCCACCCTTCAAATTTGATCACTGGTCACCATGAGTAATTTTTGAGATTACGTGCATTTGTTACCTATTTTTATACTTCAAATATAAGGTTGGCATTGTAAATGATTCTCATCTATGGTTAATCAAAACGTCATTTCAACGATTTCACATCTTTATCATTAAATTCCTCCCTGTGCATAAATGGTCCATCTTCATATTCATTCATTATTTTTAGTCGGTTGATTATTTTTATACTTTACGACTTGAAACCATTGAGAAAGGAAAATGTTACAAAGAAACAAAAAAATTCCAATAATTTGACGTATAACTAAACCTAAAATGCTCTTAAAGCACAGGATATGTAAGATATAAATTATTCTAAACCAACAATAATGTAAACATGAAAAACACTTACTTTTATTATTTTCAATTTATAAATATATTTGACTAATAAATCATAGAAATTTCATTTCCAAATGATTTTATATAAAAACAAGTTAAAAAGTTTAATTTAAATTTATAAGTTTATAAATTAAAATTACTTCAATTATCATCATTTTAATTTTAAATTTAAAAAAATAATATTAAATCATTGTAATTTTGTATCTTTAAAAGTTTAAATTTAAAATAAATATATATTAACTTTTATTTATATAAATAAGTATTTTATTTTTTAAATTTAATTAATATCAATATAAATCATCTTAGTTTTAGGTTTATCAAAAAATTAGAGATATCAATTTCATTCGTGTGAAAACATTTTTCAAATTTTACATTCATATATACATAAAATAAAAATAAAAACAAAAACAAATTATAAACAAAAAATCATTAATACTTTTAAAAAAAATCTCCATTTCAAAAGGAAGATTATGTGATGATAACTTTGTCTATAGGGTTTTGAGCCATGGTTTCCATGGTATTCAAATTTCCCATTCCGTAGCGAGACATGGTCTGTCCTTAATGACTCATCTTTAAGATCACGTGCACATTCTTCTTTTATTATAATTTATAACTTATAACTACATGATGGCCTATTTTTATAATGATTTATTTTTTAGATTACGTGTCCATAATCTGCTACTTTGACACATAATCTGCTACTTTGGCAAAGAAACTCCTAACCTTTGGCCTAGAAATAGTTTGTGAACTAAAACCCAACCAACTCATCTAACCCATTCTTATATTCTTATACCTAAATACAAATCAAAAGTAAAACCAATTATTTGTCTCTTTTAAAAAGGCACGGGAGTGGAGAGAATGGATCACTCCTTATTCATGAGGAGTCTTGGCGTTTGAAGAGCCGTGTTATCTGGTTAAAAGCGGGTGACCTGAATACTAAATTCTTTCACAAATTTGCTGACTCTTGCAGAATCCAGAATTCCATTTGGGACTTAAATGATCACTCGGGTAAGAGGATTTGTTCTGAATCTGATTTGCATATGGAGACGGTTCGTCATTTTCAGGATATTTATTGTGACCCTAAATCTTCATCATTTCCAGAATAGTTTAAGATCATTAAGGAATACCCACGTATGTTCTCGACTGAGGAAGGTGGTAACATATATGAGGCTGTCACAATTAAGGAGATTGATAATATTATGAGGGCCTTTGATAAGGACAAAAGTCCTGGTCCGGATGGATGGACGATGGAACTTTTTATCACCTTTTTTGATATTATGGGGGAGGATCTGCTGGCTGCGGTGGAAGAATCTCGTAAGTTGGGATTGGTCTCCTGGGCTATTAACTCTACATATATTGCTCTTATTCCCAAATCCTCACATCCGGATAATTTTAATGACTTCAGACCCATCGCCCTATGCAACCTGATTTATAAAATTATCTCAAAGGTTATTGCCCGGAGGATCAAACCTATCCTGTCTAAATTTATATCTGCTGAGCAATATGGTTTTTTGGAGGGTCGTCAGATACTGGATGCGGTGGGGGTTTCCCAGGAGGTGTTTCATAGTATTAATCAGCGTCACTTGAATGCTTTGGTCCTCCAGCTTGACTTGATGAAGGCATATGATTGTGTGGATTGGACTTTTCTTAGACTGGTTCTCATTCAGATTGGGCTTCCCTGGCAGGTGATGAAATGGATTTTGGCTTGTGTAAGTTCTGTCAACTTTGTTGTGCTTATAAATGGTAAACCTTTTGATTTCTTTAAGGCCTCTAAGGGGCTTCGTCAGGGCTGTCCTCTCTCGCCTTTATTATTTCTACTTGTTATTGAGGGACTGAGTCTCTCCATCCACAAAGCTAGACTGGATGGTCACATTTTGGGTATTAAGGTGGCCCGGGGCATTTTTGTTACTCATTCTCTATTCGTGGATGATGCTATGCTATTTGGTATGGGCCTGGTGGCGGAATGGTAGCAGTATAAAAAAATCCTGGATCTTTTCTGCAATGTCACTGGAATGCTGGTCAATTTTCTCAAACCCCGATTCATTCATTTAGGTTTGGTGGAGGATATTAAACTTGAGATCGCCTCTTTCCTTCCTTTTGAATTCAAGCTGTTGAATCATGGCACCAAATATTTGGGATTCTATATCAAGCCATGCGATTATCATTCCACAGACTGGTCTTGGCTACTGAGGAGATTTGAAACATGTACTGGGCATTGGTGCCTGCGTTATTTATCTCTGGGTGGCAGACTCACGTTGGAAAAATCAGTTTTGCAGAATCTTAGGGTATACTGGATTTCTTTATGTAAGATTCCCAAATCAATCATTCATCGTTTAAGATGATTGTTCTTCAATTTTCTTTGGTCTGGGGGGTCGGATTCGGAGAAAATCCATTTGATAAGCTGGAGTACACTGGCTACCCCCTGGGAATTGAGGGGGTGGGATATAAAAAATTTGGAATTGTTTATTGATGCGCTCCACGCTAAAAGTCTTTGGCGTGCTCTCTTTTCTAACTTGATCTAGTGTCTGATCATCCGAGCTAAATATCTTAAAACCTGTTCTGTGGTGGACTGGTTTCGTAGAGGCCGCTTGGTTTCTTCTGGTGTTTCAAATGTTTGGAATGGACTGATGGGCTCATACTCTATTATCTCTGATTGGCTTTCATGGTTTCTTGGCAATGGTAGGGATATTCGTCTTGGCATCGACCCTATCCTTGGGGGCTCGCTTGATTTTCGTTTATCTCCGTTTCTTTTGGCTATTCTACATGCGAAAGGTATGTTCAGATTATCGCATGCTGCTATTTGGCTGCAGTATGGTGGACGTCGTTCGACTTGGATCACTTCCTAGCAACTTGGTCTTCAGGGAAACTTGATTGTTGAATGGTCCGAATACACCAGATTCCTAAACTGGGGGAATATTCAATGGTCGACTGACCCGGACAGGTCGGGGTGGTCTTGGGATCTTGCACATGGATCTGTTTCTGCTAAACTTGCCTATAATTCATTATTTGCTGGCATGCACATGCTTGGGAGGGGATGGCATAAGTCACTGTGGAAACTTGACATCCCGCTGAAAATTAAATGCTTCATCTAGCTGGCAATGAACAATCGGATCTTGACTTGGGACAATCTGTGTCACCGGGGTTTTGCTGGTCCTAGCAGATGCTTTCTGTGCTTTTCACATGTGGAATCGGTTGATCACTTATTTTGCAATTGCAGTTTTGTTCAGAACCTTTAGCAGTCAATTTGTATCTCGGTTGGTGGGGGTTTGATTTGGCGATCCAATACATTTCATAATTGCATGGCCTCTTGGATGATTGACTCGTCTGATTTTGTTTCCCTTCCCTGTTTTATGGTCTGGGAGGTTTGGTTGTTGCGGAACTGTGGGGTGTTTGAAAACATCCCTCCTTGTTTGGAACTGTCATCTAGTAGAACTGTTGCGGATTTTATGGAATATCGGAGATTATTTGCTGCTTCGGCCCATGCTCAAATGCTTCCTTGTCGACGCAGGTACAACCCGCTGGTTTTGGTCTACCCTTGTGGTTTTTTTGATGGTGCTTCGGACTGGGGTTCAGGCTCTTATGGAACGGGTGTGATATTGCACCTCTCTATCTGTAAATTTCTTCGCATTTGGATGCATTCTGGGGTTGGCACAAATATCTGTAGTGAGTTATGTGCTCTCTGGTTGTTGTTACTGTTTTCCCGTTGTCTTGAGGTCTCGTCCCTGGTGGTGTTGGGGGACTCTCTCTCTATTATCTCTTGGGTTCTGGAATCTGCCCCATTGGATGTTATGATACTTTCCTTTTGGAAGGATGATATTCGCTCAACTATCAATGATTTCGAGCACATACATTTTGCCCATATTTTTCCGGGAATGCAATTAGGATGCGGATACTCTCTCCAAATTGGCATTGACATCTCCGGATGGGCTCATTTTTTGGGAGGAGTGGCGGGATTACTGTCTTATCTCACATGGTTCTTTGGATGTCCCCTGAGTCCTTTTCAGCTTACTACTTACATTTTTGCTGATTACTTTCTGTTTATGGTCCTGTCTCTCCTGCAGGCACTTAGTTTTTTGGATATCCAACATCCTGTTGGATCCACTGGCCCTAGTGGGGGTTGACATACGTTTGATCGGCTTTATTATTATGTTATATTTTTGAAGGGGTTGGTCCCTTTTATGTTGTTTATTATGGACTTGATTGTCGGCAGATATATGTTTTTCCCTCTATTATTGGGGATGGTGGTACGAGGTACCTATCCTTTGTTATTTGGATTTTCTGTATGTAACTGTTGCTATGGGGATATGTCCTATGGATGACCTTGATGGGGCTACTTGACATTATGTGTATGGAACTATTTACTATTTCTCTTGTTAATAGTAAGTTATATTTTACTTAGAAAAAAAAAGGTTTTATAAGGTGGGTGTTTGATGTGCTTAAAAAAATGGTGGAACGTTTTTAGTTCTAGAAAAAAATAGATTGGTATAGATATGTACAATTTAAATCATAGTAAAATTGTGTATATGTTTAGAAAATTTATTAAATTTTTATTTTATTACAAGGATGGTATTTGTGTTTATAAATATTAATTATATCACAAATAAATAATTTAGAGAGAGTTGATTTTGAATTTATTTTTTTAAAATAATTTATAATACTTAATTATTAGAGTTAGCTTATGTAAATTTTTATTGTTAAAATAAATCTTTTTTTTCCTAATACAAGGAGTGCCTTAATAGTACACCCATTCATCATCTATTCTATGCTCTTTGGGCTATTGCTAAAATAAATCTTATTATTTGTAAAAAATAACTTTATAAATAATTATCAAAAGTGTAATTTAGGATTCTCGATCCAATATCATAATCTTCACAATTTTCTTTATTGTTTTATTAAGTTTGAAAAAACTATTGACACAATTCCCATAAATAACCATTGGAAGAGGCTACATGATATTGAAGTTCATTTTGGGAAGAGGGTTGTGGTAATAAGACTCAAAAAGAGGGTCATTGCCAAGATTTGGAAGTGAATTGTAATATAGGGGTTAAGCAAGGTTGTCATTTGTTGCCGACTATTTCTAGTATTTATATTGACAAGTTAGAGGGTTTCCTAGAGGAAGTGGGTGTGGAGACACGACATTGTCATGATTAGTCACCATCCTTCTTCTATATGTAAATGATATTTTCATTTAGCAAGGAAGCACTCTAACATTAATAAGCATCTTCAAATTCTCAAAGATTTTCATACTAACTCTAAGATGCTTGTAAATAAAGATAAAATAAAGGTAATGGTGATTCAAGTGAAACAAATTAAATGCCCTAATGAAACAAATTAGATACCCTAATTTGTTCATGATAGTAGCAACTTGGAAGAAGACCATCTTTATAAGTATCTCAAATTAATTTTCACAAAAGCTAAATTGGAACTATAGTATTGAAACAAGCACAAATGAAGGTTTGAAAACTTATCTTGGTCTTGAAAACTACTAGAAAGCTCCAAATTTTGGTTTTGGGAAAAAAAAATGTCCTATTTGATACACTTTTTACGCGAAATATTTTGTATGGTTGTGAGGTTTGGGATTGCACACTACAAGAAACATGTTTTTGCAAAGGAATTTCTCCATGTTCTACTTTTAGAGAAGGTTTGTAGTAGAGGAAACAAATAAAGGTTTTAGTAGAGGTTTGATTTTCTGTGTGCCTAAAAATAGATATATTGGTTCTCTAAGCACACGCGCGCGTGCACACATACACAGACACGTGCGCACATGCATATATATAAACACTCACAAGTGCACACATATATATATATATAATCACTCTAGCAATAAAGATTCAAAAGGTGTCACTCGATGTTGCAATTTTGTAAAACATGCTTTCTAAAAAAACATTTGTGGTGACCACTAAACCTATAATTTCCTTAGTGCATCTATATAAATTCACATTGATGTGACTTGATACAAGGTGCACCATAGGAGGGTTAAATAAAAAAAAGCTATTTAAAAAAAAAAACTCTGTGATGTGCATTAAGACTATAACTGCCTAGTGTGCCTATATACATACACATAGTGTATATGGATTAAAAAAACATACCATTGCAATTTAAATTTAAATTAAAATCATGTTCCATGGTGCACACTAAACCTATAACCACCTTAGTGATAATATATACAAGGTGCACCATTGTATGGTTAAATAAAATAACTTACCAAACATGCTTAAATTTGTGGACTTAGGATTTTTTCTTTAATTGCTCCATGGTGCACTAAACCTATAATCATGACCAATGCATGGGGATATAAGGCAGATTGTTGTCGGATTCGATTACAAGAAAATGAAATCAATCTCTCATTTTTATCATCATTAGGGTTTCATACACCCTCAATAATTGGTGTTATTTTCCCTTCTACGAGCACCCTAATGCCACCTACTTCTGAATGTTGTATTTGGTGAGAAGCCTTCATCCATAACTAATTTCATTTCAATCTAGATTTTCCAAAGATCCCTTGGATTTAGTTTATGATTTCTCCCTTAGCATATTACTTACAAGCATGCCGTCCTCTAAGCACACCTATTCCTACCCGCATGCATGATTAACTTCCTCATGCCAGACATATCAATCTAGGAATCCCACCTATGTATGCAAGCCTACCTTCCTTGAGCCAAGGATACTAGGCTAGGCATACCACATACCTAGGATAACAATGTAGGCATAACAACTCACTTACAGGAATGTTAGGATTAAATAGGCACACCACCTAACTAGCTATGAATTTAGTGCCTACCTTTTATCCCCTACCAAAACAATTAGTGACTTTTGCTCCCTTGAATCCTATATAGGTACATGCCTTCAAAATGGAGATGAAACTAGGTAATTTCATTGCTACAACTTAATTTTCATTTTCATGGTTTTATTTTTTCCCTTTTTATGTAATTTTTCTCTTTCTTGGGAAACAAATTATCACCGATGCGCCATACAATTTGTTTGTGCACCAATGTGTAATGCATTTATAGGCCACATTGCCTATAGTGCTCATTACCTTACTAAGTGCATCATTTTATTTGTAAAATGTTAGTGCACATAATTATTACATTAATTGGTGCACTAGAGAGTAAAACAAGGCACCATGCTTGGGGTGGCCTATCGACACATGTCCATCACTAAATGCAAGTCAAGTGTTCCTTCTAATGGTGGTGCATATAGATGGAATAGATGCACTAGTGTTTTGGTATAGTGCATTTTTTTGTAAGATGCATAGAGAAATTATATTATGATACAACAAATATTACATGCACAGGAATGTCTTGAGGTTTGAGAGCCCACCATGGCTTCTCACCGGACCAAAAGAACAGACTAAAAAACTTTAAAATTCTGCCCATACATGGAAATATCAGAGCCAACATATATGAGAGTGTTGCCCATAACAAAAAGAGCAAAACGTTGTAGGAAATTTCAACCTCTGAGTGCATGACACAAAAAGAGTGCCTCATATGGTAGCCAATGTGAACAATTAGACTAAAACCAGAGAAAATATCAATCTCATGAACCAAGCTCCTATAACCCATTCTAAGCTGCCAGCAAAAAGAAAATAAAGAGTAGACCACATAATTACTTGAAGTTGTTGGCATCGTCTGCATCCTCAGGCTTTTCTTCCATAATGGGGAAACGACAGTCTCTTGGGATGAATGTGTTTCCCAAAGCCATCTTTGTAGGAAGCGGATCAGTTTTATTTTGAAGGGGGGGAATCACTGATCTTTTTCTCTCTACATGCTTGTGCTTGTGACCGCTCGTCGTGACAAAATTCATTATGTCTCCTCACCTCGAAGGCCCCTCGTCTTGCTGAGTGCCTTGGTGCACCATGGATTTGGAGACCTGAGAGGTGACTGGAGAGGAGGAATCATGAAGAACTGGAGATGGAGAGGGAGAAGGGGAGGGGTTATTCCCCAAGAGAGTTCCTATGAGTGCATGAGTAGCTGAGCAAGAGAATTTTTCACTGGCCAGTAGTGTCTATGCCTGACCCTTTCCATTTGATTGATCATCTAATGAATTACCAATTCCTCCTCTTGGTCATCTAACATGGTTCTCAGATGCGTTGGAACGGAGCTGTCATAGCCAAAATTGATGGAACCTCTATGACCATGGTTTCTTGAGTGCCCATGGCCTCTGCCACCACGTTGAGAATTGGCTTTGAGTCACCGGGACATGTTGACTATCAAGCGAGGGAGCACAAGGCCTGTGCAGTATGCATCCCAGAGCCACAAAGGAGCGAGAATTAATCCAAACACAAATGGAGTGTAGAAGAACTGGTTGCCTAAGACGAGGAGGCTGAGACATACATTGAGTGGGAGACCAAGCAAGTGCATAAGAGAAGCACTAGCTTTATTTCCGTTGCACCACCTCAAAGGTTGATAGAAAATCCTATCAAATAGACTAGAAAAGACGCTCTAGCCAGCCATAAGTTCGCATAGAAATGGAATGATTGCCATAGTAGCAGATCCAGCTTTGCAGATCGCTGGGAATTTCAACCTCATAAAATTTAGGGGCATCGTTAAGGGCGAGCATTAAGTTGCATGGCAGGTCGGTCGAGAAAGGGCCATGTGGTGGGGAGTGGTGGCTTCTCAGACCAGCTCGTTGTACTCCTTGGGATAGTGGAGATCACCCGCATCTGGAGATTGGTATAGTGCATTTTAATTTACATAACAAAGTATTTTAGTTTTTAAAACATTATGTTGGGCCAATATATGAAGATGATGTTATGATCCCTTCAATACTAAATTATAAAAATATATGAAGATGATGTTATGATCCCTTCAATACTAAATTATAAAAATAATTACGTTTGTCAAATTTAATATATATATTTTTGTTAAATTGTAATCTTATATTACAGATTTATTATTTAGAATCAACATGTATTACATATATAATTAATCTCAGCCAACTAGATTGTAAAAAATGCCTCTTCACATGACCGCAACATTAGAGGAAGTGAAATTAAAGCTACCTATGATATCTCTCTTCATTAGGGTTGATGAGATTGGTTAAGAAGAGGCATCTATTAGAGGCTAGGGTGTTTAACCAAGAAGAGGTGTCTATTAGAGGCTAGGGTGTTCAACACTCAATGAAATAAAATAGAGATCGAGCATGTTTATTATGAGGAACTGTGTGATTAAATGGATTATATTATCAAAAACCATACTAGTTGAGAAAATAGATGAGAATAAGAGAGGACCTGTGTTTGAATTCATAATTTCTCAACATTTCGATCCCTACTATGGGATCGTCTTCAGGAGACATTGAAGTCTGAGAATGAACTGTTTCGATTGCCCAACGATCGCTCTATATGTAGTGGAAATTGGTTGATGGAGATAGGTTAAAGGTATCAGCCTAAGGTTGAGGGAGGTTAGAGTTTTATCTAACTCCTAAGATAACGACATAATGTGAACTATAGGGTTTAAATTATTTTTAAAAAAATTCACCTTTGATTACTTAAAACTTGAATTTATTTTAATTTTACAAAATTCTTAACACTACTAAATTAAAATACTAAATAATTAATATATTATTGTTTATTATTATTATTATTATTTTGTAGTATAAAGGCTAAGGGGGTGAACAAGAAAATTAGTTTTAGCATTCTAATTTTAATGGATAAAATCCTAGAGCAAAGGAACAAGGGATAATGAATTAATTATTGGATTGCTTAAAGGTCTGTTTTTTTTGCAATGAGTGTATAAGGGGTTTCCATGCAGCACTGAGTTTGGCTCCATCGTCTCTATTGAGGCAATCTTTACACATCTCAATTTCAATTTTCTCTCTTATCTTTCCTTTCGTTGGGTTATCTTCCTTTGATATGTCAGATGCCTTTTCTAAACAAATTTGATGTTGGGTTAGGTGTGAATGTTCTGCTAGGGCTTATTTTCTACGCCTATCATACCTAAGGTCAGTAGTATGTTCTTTTAGTCTTGTTTCTATTGACCTGCCGATTTCACCTATGTAAGACATTCTACAAGAGCAAGGAATGGACTAAACGCCTTTGCATGACATGGGATCGATTGGGTCTTTCAAGGAGTCCACTAATTTTCTTATTGTGTTGGGAGGGGTGAAAAATACTTTAAAATTGTGCTTTCTGAGTATTTTTGCTAATTTATCTGTGGTTCCTTTAATGTAAGGGAAGAAGATCCTTTTTTTATTTGTTATCTTCTTTGTTTATCTTCTTTTTATCTTTTCGAGGTTTCTTAGCGACTTCTATGGATTTCTTAAAGTGATTGGTATCATATCCATTACTTTTGAAGATGGCTCCTAAATGTTCTATTTCTTGGTTTATGTGCTCCTCATTGGAAATTCTGAGAAAATAGAGATCGAACATGTTTATTATGAGGAGGTGTATGATTAAGTGGAAGTATTATAAAAAACCATTCCAGTTGAGAAAATAAAAATCAAACATGTTTATTATGAAGAGGCGTGTGATTAGGACTGTATTATAAAAACCCATCCAAATTGAGAAAATAAAGATCGAACATGTTTATTATGAGGATGTGTATGATTAAGTGGACCATATTATAAAAAACATCCAAGTTGAGAATGGTTTTAAATTGAAGGGTTTACAAATTGAATGAAGAATGCATGAATCTCCCATATAGAGAGCCCACTATGGCATCAAATATGCAACACTCCAACAGTTGAGCATCTCATGATTAACAAAACCTAATATTTTATGTGGCATGTCAATGGAGGGTTTATGTTTATTCATTCTCCCACTAACTCTCATATGCTTCTTTGGGTGTTTTTGATAAGTGGGATAGTCAAACACATATATTCATCTTCCTCATATATATATATATATATATATATACTCTTTTAAGTTCTTGTATATTTATGTTATTTTTCAAAATTATATATACACTTTTATTAGTCTCTGCCTAGGGTAACTATTGTTTTCGATTTGCTTGGACTTTCCATTAGTTTGCTTTGAATTTTAAAATTTGTTATTTTAACTAAATTTTAACTTAGTAGTTTTTATTTTTTAATTAACAAATAGATTTAATTTTATTTCTTTCACTTTTCATTGGCCATGAACTTCTATGCGTTATTGCCGGGCTGCCGACGAATTTTTCGGGCTATGGATAATTTCTTCACTCGCTTTGACAAAGATCTTGATTTCTTAACATATCATCCAAATTATATATAATATTTTAATATATTTTAACTTTGTATTAATGGACATTTGGAAAACACATTATTACACTGACAATGTCACATTAATTTGGCAGTGCCATCTATGCATTGATCTCGCTGCACTCCTTGAGACCGATCTAATTTATGCGTTGATCTCGCTGCACCGCTTTATGACCGATCTCCTATCTCCATCTTTAAATCTATTGAATTATCTCTTCCCTACCATGCACGGGACCAATTCTTTATTACATACAAGCACCCACTTTTTATAAGTTAACTTAATGATGTAACACCATGGAAGTAGGAAATAACACCAGGAGAGTATGTAACACCATAGAAGTAGGAAATAACACCAGGAGAGTATGTAACACCATAGAAGCAGGAAAAAACACCAGGCGAGAAGTAGAACGATGTGAGTCCTCCTTATCCGTTGGACCAACGAGTGCTTCTTGAACCAAGAACCATACACGTTTCTTTTGACAATGTTCTTATTAGCTTTCACAGCCTTCGTGTGGTGCTTTACTGCAAGCTCCAAAAATTTGCTTATGGGAAAAATTGGCATAGTAAGTAACCATGATCCTTCAATTTTCGCTTCTGTAATACACTTTCCTTAACAATGGCTATATAGATCCAAAGTTAATAGCACCATAGACATTCCAATGAATATTGAGATTTTTCTTGGGAAAAAACAAAAAATAAATAAAGCTAGATGATCCAAATAAAACCGTATGCTTCAAATCGGACGTAGCAAGCTCATCTATCATTGATGAAATCCATTTAACATCTACTAACCATGGAGGTCTACATGGTAAGAAGTGGTAGCTTCTTCATCCCAATTATATTCAATTTTCAGCTCTTTGTTTCATATTTTCTTAGAAAGCACAATAAGAACCAGAAAGGAAAATAATTATACAACAATTAGTTGTGCACACTGTTTTCGGACAATCTACTCGAGCGGACGCGAGCATGATCTCCCTAGTCCAACTGGATCTAGAAAAAATAGAGACAGAATATAAAACTACTTTCCTAGATAAATTAGAGATCAAGGTAAATAGATGCCTTACCTTCAGATTCGTAGATCCTTCACCCCTTTGTTGCTCCAAGCTTCATGGTTGTCATATCCGTAGTTGCAAAACCTGTCAAAGCACATAAAGACAAACGAGCAGTAAAAGCATATCTAAACACTAACTGATCTAAGTAAACAATTAAGGAAGTGAACTCTAAATATCATTAATACAAAGACATTTATAGAAATAGATTATATTACTATAAATGAGTGAGAAATACATTGAAGAGTGATGATTACAACCCAAGCCTTAACGCTGCAATCTTCCTCCAACAAGCGAAGCCAATGCCTCCAAAGGAAATGTATGCCTCCCAAGAGATGGATAGGGATCACCTAGGTTAATTCCACCAACATATAAGTGCTATAGACTTCCTCCCTTTGGAATAGGGAGGAGCTTCATATTTATAAGACCAAGTGGATAGAGTAGGTTGAGGATCATGGGGAGATGACTAAGAGATCCTCCCTTAAGGTTAGGGAACCAGAGGACAGGTCACCAACAAGTTAGGGATATAGATCCACCTCATCCACCTTCTGTAATTCACTCGAAAGATACCTTTATCCAATTTAACCAACATCGGCGCATGCTATATGAGGGAAACTTATGCCTGAGAGGGAAAGCGGAGGCTGCACAAAGCCAAACTGAGCCACTAGTGTAGTCTTTCAGATGGAAATCTGTGCCTAACCTAGTTGGGAGCTCCTTTCTAGAAGGAAATTTGCACCGTCCCAACTAGAAATTGTGGACAAAGGCCAATCAACTTACTCTAATTGACTTTCTGATCATGGAGACTTTAGGGATTAAGGCACTGAGTTGACATAAGTCTCATGATGATGAGATTTAGGTGTAACAGAATGCCCCCCAAAGCATGAAGCCGACAGAATAAGACAAGTGAAATGCTTTGAAATATGGATGGAAAGGACTTGTTGGTTGGAAGATGTTGTTGTAGTACAACTGAATCTGAGATCCAAGTCTCACATGACTCTCAACATAACCACCGACCAATACAATGCAAATCTATGGTAGTAAGGACCGACTGAACACAATCATGGATACTAGACACAATCGTAGATCCATGATGAGATGATAACACAGCCAAGACCAATACAAAGTGGATCATGTAATATGACTCAAACAATCTCCATCACAACCTGGGTAAGATATGATTTTCCTCAGGTTCTTCAAGCCGAACCCGCAATGATATGAATCTATCCATGTAATTACAATGTCTTGGAGTTGAACATGGTAGAAACCACTTGATTACCAGTCATTGATGTATACCGTTAACAAGCACGAGGGAAATCACCATTGATGTCAATGATCCCCAAGGTATCATAGTACACATCACCAAGCGTGAATCAATGAGTTGAGGTCGAACGGTCGATGAAATATTTCAATCAAGAGTCAATGATGTAAACTCATGTTGAAAGTGAGGTAACCTGCCATTAAGGCATGTAGGCCCAAGGTACTTGATTGGTTTCTAGATCTAATCCTTGGATTATTAACTTCCGCGTCGTCGGAACTTCACAAAACTTTGTGGATTATTAACTTCCGCGCATATCCACTTTGCGGAACTCTTCCCCGTCATCAATCTGTCTCCTCCGCTTCAATCTCGACCATTCATTCTCTGCATAAACGAGCCGACTGCAAAAACTCTGCAATCTGCGTTGATTAATCAAAGGATCGATCAATCAAGCCTTCAAGCTTCAAGAGTTCTAAATCTAGAACATATATTCATGCATCTATTGATCATATTAGAAGATAAGCAAACATTCACTCACAGCTCATATATTCAAAGTAAATCACAGTGACTCAGAGACATGTCGAAGTCGGCTTCTCTTCCAAACACACAGTTAAGCTAATATAAACACCACTGACATCGAATCAAATGCAGAATGATCAACACAGACACACAGACAATATTAATCTCATTCTTCAAAGCAATAAGCAAACACACAGACTGTTTCCTTCGTCTCTCAGTCTCCAACAATATTTACAAAGGATAACCCCAAACTTAAAATCAGAGCTTTGGAACTGGGAATGGCGACTGCGAATCCCCCAAACCTTTCCAACCGAACCCCTTTTCCCAAGCTCTTGCTCCTCCTTTTAACCTATCCATCTACCCCCAAACAGAGTGGTCCCGAACAACAACTAACTACTCTCTTCCATGATGAAAGAGTCACTATCACTAGAAGACAATCGTGTCAGCTTGATCTCCTCGCAAGGAGTCTTACACTGTAGTGATTCAATTACTAACAATCTAACAAACTTTGACTCAACTATCTAACTACCACAACATGTGACCAACTCGTCACATTGTTGACTCAGTTGATGCTTCTGCATCACACAAGACCTGGGCAAAAGCTATATATTGGTGCACTGAGATAGCACAGGATGATGTATTGTGCATGGAGACATTGTGCTAGTGTGCATGTGTTGAGTATTTCTCCCTTTCATAAGTCCATCACTAGCTTGTTACAGACTCCGAGAGAGAGTGTTGCGGGGACGCTTTGCTTGTGAGTTCTAGTGTGCATGGTTGTGATACAACTCGGGGGTGGATTCGAGTTAGCGGTTGTGCTGCTCACTTCTATGGTTGGGAGGAGATGATTTATCCAAGTAGTCATTTTAACTATTCCAAGTGAAATTTTGTTTATGTATAAATGGTTATTACAGGCATAGTTCATTGTAAATTTAATTCTAGTTTTACTGAAAAATATGTCCATATTTGTATGGATTTTATATACCTACTATACATATTTCGATTTACAGTTATTATTTACATCTGATCTGCTTATGTATGAAGAGTATTTTGCATACACATGGGCTCAGTTTTGTTCTCTGCTATGGGCGAATACCCTGTCTTTTATTTTGTTTTATGCTCCGGCGCGATAAAACTTTGTATAAACACTGTAATAGGAAAATGATTTTATAAATAGAAAGATGATTTTATAAATAGAAAGATCGAATGGTTTAAATCTTGATTAACCATTGGAATAAAACAAGACTGATGTGGAATCGATTTCTTGTAACCATCGCCTGGAAATCGATTTATTATAAATGAAGTTTTCTTCATTCCTAATATTTGTAAAACCATGCTTGTATGGCATTTAGGGATCGCACCTCTCATTACCTTCTAGAAAATTGAACAGAGTAAATATTTCAGAATATAATAGTTATGGATTTTAGTTTCTTATTGTTGAAACTCTGTTTACTGTATAGAAATCAGTGAAGAGTTAGATCTTATAGATTAATCCCTATATATATGTTATATTTCTTTTCTTCGATTAGCCATATGGCGTTGGCTTAGTTTGGATTTCTATGAATGTTACTAAATCTAAACAGTAGTGTTGCATGGGATAAAAATCGAATAGAGCTATATCGATATGGTTTAAATATTAATCGATTCATTCAAACAAAGTTAATTGATCTAAGTTGTAACCTGTGATTATTAGCGAATCCTCTTATACAATCAGTTGACAAACAAATAGAAGCCATGTTTACATACCGTAAAGTAAAATGTATTTACAGATTGGGATCTCATTTTAAAACATTGACAAAGCGAATATATGGTGGTGTTATCCATGGTTTATGAAGTATGGTAAAAGTTAAAACTTATTTTAGTTGAAAACTAGTTTTAAGTTTAAATAAACGTGTGTTAAAAAGGTTTTTACCTCATACAAGTATGAGGTATGGGTAAGAGTCAATATATATAAAGCTAATTCAAGTTTTAAAGTGATATTAGAAAATGCTTTTATGTAAAAAAATTAAAATGGGTAAAAACTTAATATATATATATATTTTGGAATAGACATATTCTATTATATGGTAAAAGTTGTTAAACTCATTTGAGTTACATGTATATGTTTATTGCAGCTGATTTAGGATGTAATAAAATATATTTTAGGTTTATATATTTATAAAAGGTCAGAAGTGTTTATGCTTTATATTATAAGGACAATGTTATGCATCATATTTCATAGAATTCATTTAAATATATATGTTGTATGAAAAAGGACTTGAACTTATGATATAGGAGTTATGTATATGAGTCTTTAAATTTATGTATGTCTTATGAAAGGAAAATTATGCATCACATGTATTACAAAGAAATGGAGTAAATCTAATTGGGTTTTTCAAGAGTAAATTTTCTGTTGATTATGTAGATTTTGTATTTCTTTTCTCTAGTTATTTTTCTTTAAGTTCTAGTTTATTTAACATTTGAAGTGGAAATAAGCTAATAAAAAGAACTTAGTTTTAAGGTTTGTTTTGACAAACTATTCGATTGGAATATCCACGATAGTTTATGGATAAAAAAAATTCTAGCCGCCATTCTAACAACTCTTTAACTTTTCCAAGTTGCAATGGTCACATCCACAAGGTTTTTCCATACTACATACCTCTTGGTTCCAAAGAACAAACCTACACTTATAGTTGAAACGACCACCGCCTACAACATTGAACAACCACAAAATAATGGAAGCACCACAACTCTGTATGAATCTCCTCGTTCCCTCTAGCCGAAAACCATAATGAAAAAATTTCATCAAAAATTGAAACCAACAATTACCTCTATAAGCCCATTGAGGAGAGACATCATTGTCATTCACCCTGATATTTAAAATAAGAAAATGAATGGGGAAGAAGACACAAACTACTACTTGTGGTCCTTTGTTTAGATTTTGAATACAAGCATGGGTCCTTGCAATATGCATCCTCTCGAAATTGCCAAATTTAGAATCCAAGCCCAAATTAACCCACCTCCATTGTACCAATTAAAACTCAGTTCCATTAAATTATACCTTCACTCAAGCATGGTTGTGTATGGGGGGAGGGGGGAGATAGGATTTTATTTCCCACAATTCATGCATTAAAATTGCTTACTACTTGTCCAATCTATTTAAGAGGCTAATTAACTTTGGCTTCTTAATTATCATGTTCATGGGAGATATAAATGTTGGAACCTAGTCCATTAGGGTTAGGTGAAGATATAGAGTTATCTTGGAATTCCAACAAATGTCTTGGGAATGTGAAATCAAGAGTCACCATATTGTATTAATGTGTATTATATCTTAAAGGAATATTGTGCTTTAACACCTAATTTTGCTTGTTTATTTTTTTATTTTATGTTTGATCTCTCCTTGTTTTCCCACCTAGGAATTCCTACAATGGTATTAGAGCCACTTTGTTGTGCTGTGGAATGCTTGTCTATTTGTTAGACCTATAGCTATCTCCTTCGTCCTACACACTACTAGATTCCTCTGTGTTTCTTATATCTCCTTGTGTATTGTCTCAACTTATCTCCTTCATTAGGAGACCAACATACTGACGCTCCTTTCTAGTTATATGTTACATCTGAGTCCTAACACTGCTAACATTTTTGCACGTAAGGAAACCCTAATTCGCGTGTGTTAGATTAATCTCTGGTTATGTGCTATTCTCATATACATTACATCTCCTTGGCGATGTGAACTTGTGCATGATTTTTGGGTGTGGATCCTCAAATTTTCTTAGAGTATCGAAGACTAATCTTTTCCTTCCTTCATATTGCTCCCTAATCTCTACGTAAACCTAATCCCTAGGATGTTATGTGTAAATAATCTCTAGGTAAACCCTAACTCAATGTGAGAAATTTTGTGTGGGTCTCTGCATGAGAGAAGTTGTGCATGACTTCACCTAGTGTACGCCTATACCAATCTCCTTCTGCCCTTTTGAGCTGCATTTGAATCTAATCTATGGGTGATACCCCTCTCAATAGTATTCTTCTTCCTCCATAATTGTCTTAGGAGTGGTTGGTCATGCTGTGTTGACAAAGGTTATGCTGGGTTATTTTTATCCTAAAAGGGATAGTGTGGGGTGTGGTGGAAGAAGCTTTGTCAGACTATATTTGTTGTAAAGGACTAGTTCTCCCTTTGACAACATTCAATGTTGCTGTAACACTAATATTTGACCTTCCATATGATTTTCGAACTGCATGAGACCAACTTGCATGGGAATGTCTCTAATTGCATGAGACATGTCACGTCCCCTCCCATTGATCCAACGCAAGGAAGGGAACATGAATAACATTCTGGGATTTTAAACAAACTCATCCCCATTCATTATGAACATATTCATAGCAAATAAACAAACACATGTGTGAAAATTCCATTCAAATAAACATAAGTAGCGGAATTAAACTAGCCACACACATTTCACATGCATTCAGCATATCAATAACAGTCATCAAATTAAAACCATTTGCATAAGTAAAACACATTGAGAATACTTATCTTGATGGTGAAGTTGTCTCAAGCAACTAGCTACTCAATTGCAACGTTCCAACCAGCCAGAGGCCAATTGTGTTCATCAATCTCTCAACCCTACTGCCACCCCTGAGCTGGGCATGATTTCTACAAGGAAAGGGAACACTCAAGCTCATGCACAACCAAAGCAATAGATACCCATAACTCATACCCCAACATACTCTTTTCACACACAACAAGCACAATTGTTGGCATGGGTAACGTTTTTAACTATGAGATGCACAACACATGGTGTCCATGGATTTCTCAAATCGTGGCACACCCAAAAACGAATTGTGGGAAGGGAAATTGACCCCAAGGAGCAAAAAGGAGAAAGCCAATAGGTATGTGTCCATTCAGAGGGAAAAATCGACCTCCCAGGACCCCCAAAACGAATTCCTCTTCTTCCCCATTGTTCTATATCACAAAAACGCCCCTCTCCTAGTTGATAATGAAGGAAAACATAGAAATTTAATGGAGAAAAACACCCCGGCAGCTTTAAAATCGTGAGAGAGACAAACTGGTTGATGCATAATGGCTTGGGGAGAAAATACGTGGCTCTTTTCTTTCCCAAGAAGCCAAAACATGTTTTCCAAAAATGGTGGCTTGCCCATACCCGAATTTGGAAATCCATACCTCACAATTTCCCAAATAATAACTATTTCAGCCAACTCTATGGAGAAATAAATGATTGGGTACAAAATTCAACATTGGTAGTTGAAATTTCATGGGTTATCTCATTGTGACTTGGCTTGACTTGATTGTCTCAAGGGATTGAATATTTCCCTCTCAATTCCTTGTAAAAACCATGCCTCCATACTCTTGTTGCATTGCATTGCATAGCTAGTTGTGGGCAATTTATTAAAATGCATATTTACATGATATTTATGATTTATATTGTGCCTGGCTAACACACAATCATATGCATCAATTTTAACGCTAAATCGATGTTGGGGCCTTGGCCTTGAGCTCCTCACCACGATTTCATAAGGATATTACATCATTTACATGTTAAATGAAATGGATTCAAAATTGGGATATTACAATCCCCTCTCGCTTGGAATAACACCGTCCTTGGTGTTCTCTTTATTTTTAGCAAGGTTCCATGTCCTTTTCAACTACAACTACAATGTATTTCTCTCTCTTCATCAACGTCCATTGGATATCTTTCCAATCTTTAGCTGCTCATACTAATCCTTTTAGGATAACCACATGTCCATTGCATCCTTAAATTGTCTTCAAGGTCCTTGCATCCAGCAATACCTATACTCAAACATTGATTCAATTCATACATCAAATCCATTCTCATAGGATTCATCTCTTAAAAAGAGTTTAAAAACCATAGCCGAATCATATACACATGTATATTCACATTAAATCAGCAAAAAGATGCAAGGTAAACCAAATACTTATCTCAATGAGCATCTTCCTTTAGCTCCACAGATATCCTGCATTGAATTTAGACAACTATGGAACCCACAAGACCTACCCCTCCCGAAACAAGGATGGTGCCTCTTCTCTACTACACATTACCTCAAGCGTACCCACCCCTTCTAGTGCTCTTCACGGTGTGCATTGAAAGGTAACCAAGTTTCTGCAAGCCTTAGATCACCTGTGCATATGTATAAAACAAATGTTATGCCAACACACTGGATGCACCACATCATTCAAATAATGAATGCCAAGCCAGTACACCAACTGGGTTTATCAAGCATTCCAATAACTAGTATGCTAAGCCAGTTCTCCGATTGGTTTTATCAAACATACAAAAACCATTAACCAATATGCTAAGCCAGTTCTCTGACTGGGTTTATCAAGCATACAAAAACCATTAACCAGTATGCTCATCCAGCTCTCCGAGTGGGTTTATCAAGCATACAACAACCATTAACCAGTATGCTAAGCCAGTTCTTTGACTGGGTTTATCAAGCATACAAAAACCATTTCCAAGCCAACATCTCTACTGGGTTTATTAGGAAATAAAACAAAAGAATACAATTACATGGCTCCTTATCTTATGGAAACGAGTGGTTCCCTCCAGGAACTCCATAGGTAACTCACTTGACTGCAGGATAGTACAACCCCACAATACCCACTCACACAACACAAGGATGGTACCCATTCTATGCTACACAGTCCCTCGGGCATACTCATCCCTCTAGTGCTCTTCAATGTGAGCGTAGAAAGGATACCAATGCCCATGCAAGCTTCCTGAGTACCCATGCTCTTATTGGGATTAATAGAAATGCAGAGAGACAAGCACATGTAAGGAAATTTTCAGGGTTTCTCAAACCCAAGCCCCTCTTGGAATTCTTTTTCATTTTCAGCTTTAGTAGCCGACATCTGTCCCAATGGCATATTTTCACCATCTCACTTGCATTACATACAATCATGCAGTTCACATGAGATTTCATCATAATAATTTCAATTAGAATTTACAAAATATGTTTCATACAGAAACTAGATTTCCAAAGCATGCGTTCCGTCTCATGATGTTTAGATCTTGCAGGCCATAACACATGGTCTTCCTGCAATGTGTCCTCCTGACACAATTCACAAACAATGAACTAATCAATGACAGTAATAATCGGATTCAAATCTGAATTACAATTCTATCTCCTACATAAATTATATTTGTTTAACCATGAGACCATCCTCATATTGTTTGGCTCTTGTAAGTGGTACCACTCTGTCCATTATGGTTTTACACTTGCTACCATATTATGAACATCCACCTACAACAGGTCCTCTTGAAACAATTCTAGACAAGCCAAACACTCAGTAGTAATTATTAACAAAATTTCAAATATGAAATTTACAATATGTTCCGTACATAAGTTAAATTTCACAACCATGAGACCCTTCTCATAATTTTTGGCTTTTTCACATGGTAAATTCCAGTCTTTATTATGGACTTACCCGCATTGCCATGCCCAAGGCAATTCTACCTGTAAATTGAAATTTTCAATCAGTCAAACAATTTGTGAGTATCCATGCATATAGCATTTTCATTGTTACAACAGTCGCTGAAGTGATCTCATAATTATAATACTCAATAATTCAAACACTATCAGTTGTTATTATCTCAAAGACAATGAAATACAAATACTCTATGTGCATCATTATCACAATAAAATTGCAGGATACAATCACATTATCTCTGCAATTTAAATAAAACTTCCAATTCACATGATTACACAATCATATCCATTCAAGCAACTTTGTCCTCCCAATAGAGCATTCTTGGTAGCTCATCAAACATGACACCTTCTTCATGCAATCATTTTACTACATCCATAGCAGCTCATGAAATGATCTCATAATTTCCAATAATTATATCATTTAATTTGTTAATGAATTGCAATGAAATATATATGCCACAACCATGCATTCACATAATGCCTCTCAAAATATGTACCCACACATATGCAGAAACAATCACAAAGTTTACATAATCTTTTAATGTATATCCACTCAATGCCTCCTTGCATTGATTCATGAATACCATAATGCTATGTCATGCATTCCACCATGATGTGTTGTAAGGTCTAGATAATTCCTTGACACATCACCCAACCATCTCCCCAATTACTTGGTTAACTTATTTGGGTGCCTTCCTTCTCCACCCGAACAACACGTCAAGAGTTTACTCACTCCTTGGTTGTTGGAAAAGAGGTTTCATCCCAAATTAACACTAATAGGAGGGTTAATGGGATACTTGTGTAGCACTGTAGCATTACCATTCCAACCACATTATGGCCTTAACTATGAATATATCATATGGCATGCACTATCACAACAAGACCACAAGTCCCCACTTGCTTTGGCTATTAAAGTCATAACCAACATACAAAAATGGCATGATATATTTTCATATGAAAGCCTTTAAAATTCAAACACCTAGATGGTATAAGGATCCTTTCCCTTAATACCACATACCTCACCATACCCGGTGGGATAATGTTCGCATAAATGCATTCAACATCACATACATACCAATTTACGATTATTAAATATGGCTCAAGGGATTCTTACCCAATCCCTTTTTTGTATGCAATCATAAATAAACCATTACTTGCATGGATTCCATTAACATCTTTGATGTTACCTGATCAGTTGGTCTCCTGCAAAGGATTACACCATCCTTCCACCCACCTCGTGATCAAATATTTGTTGCCCCAACCTTTCTTCATAAGGTTGTTGGTCACATGCCACAACATCATCCACATCTTTAGCCAGGCTTCGGTGTTATTTGGTCCTACAACCAATGCAAACACCACTAATTATTAACAACCACAATAATGATCTTAAGTGGCTCATTGCATATGTAAAACTTCTCTATCTTTACCAACATGCAACATCATATACATGCACAAACATATTGTCATGCACTATGCAGTATCTGGAAATATGCGCACTAGTGCATATTCATTTCATCTATCTAATCTCTTGCATTCTCATCATTCATATGCCATAATTTTCTGTATATAAAGCTCATAAAATATAAATACAATATCAAGAGAGGAGTTAAGGAATTCTCCCTTTCCAATCGCTCATCATAGCATGGAATTTCCTCCTCCACATCATAGTTGATCCAATTTCATGGCCTCTCTACCAAGCACACAAGAAATTATTAGCTATGATCTTCTCACCAAGTAGCGATTCAATATATATACACGTGTATAAAATTCATACTTGCTACTTTCAAAGCATGCAATTCTTATGTTATAAACACAAATAGTTTAAGGTGAGAATTTTCCCTCTTTATCAACATTGCCTTACTGCTCCAATTGATTTCAGAAATTATGGCCAAGTTCAACTTGACATTTCTTAACTTCCTAGCACCAATCAACAATAAAATTGATTCAATTGCAACTCCATAAGGAGTCTTTTCAAGGTCCATTATATTCCCTTGTACCTCATTCAATTATGATACTTTCTCTCCTTTCTCATGGAAATATTTGCCACAATGTTGAACCATACAATTGATTTACACATGGGAATGCCTTGTTCCCCAATTAGCAGCCTTTGCATGGCCACCATGTCACTATTGTGAGCCACATGCCAATTCCACATATTGGGATGTGTTATTCCTACGAGTGACAACTTTTGGGAGAATTGAATTGTCTTACCCATTCTCGTTACTTACTCATAATTTATTGACTCATATCTTGCAACTTCTCTGATCATGCATGCACTTGCCCACAATGATGATTTACCCATCATCTTTACAAGTTACATGTCCCTTACTCAATAACCTATTCCATTACTGATTGAGCATTATTTCATGGAATACAATATCCATATTTGATAATCAAGAGCTCCCATGGCTCTTCCTTGCAATTCAAATTGCATATATTACTAACAATAGTACATTGGATGCATTCTTATCCAAGACACCAATGTCCATTATTGGTCCCTTTCATCCTCCAATGATTAGACATGGCTATCACTCCTCCATAAGGCATATCACAACCAATTACTCTTACTAAGGCTTCCACAACCCCTCTATGCAATTCATATTGCACATTCCAAGCATGGATAATGTATTTCATACATTCTGGATAAGGAACGTCACTTCCTTTTAGTTCTCTTATTCCATCTTGTGCATATAAAATACAACCTGCAAGAGTATATTCTTATCCATTAAATATGTTTTTCTACATGTTAATGTGAATTACCATAATAATCCCAATTGAGTATCCTTTCTCATTAGTGGAACTACCTTGTCACTAAGCATCCAACCAGGCTTGCTTCAATTCTTCACATTGCTAGCTAACCAGGAATTTTACCATGATCATGATCTCAAATGTGCCTCCACTTTTATTTTGATAGCACCATTACCATGATGTTGATACCATTAAATTTACTCACTTTGAGATACTTCCATATCTAGTATTCCTGCACAATCATGTAAGGCCTTTCCAAAAGTTTGGGCTGCTTTGGAGGTCACCCACAATGAGAATTTATTGCTCAATCAAGCCTAGAGGATTTCATCTACCTACTATTTGAAACAACTGGAAAATCATTTCAAAATAAGAACCCTTTTGTTGATTCTTCTGCATTCTATCCTCATTACACTCTTAAAAATACCCAAATAATTTCTATGCATTATGGAGACAATCCATATTGACAATTGCTGTCAAATTACAAAACCATCTAAGTTACCCCATCAAGGTGCAAAATTTCCATTTCACCCCACATAATTTTCTCACATTTATTGATGTCTCAGGGGGGACGATGGGGGTGAGGGGGCTTTCCCCCTTGTAAATATATTTTGATTTCGCGCAATCTGGCACATAAGTTCAATGTCATTTTCCAACTTTTGGCACCTGAAAAATCTCCTTGGAAAATTGTTGAAATTCCCTATTTCGGCGTACCTTTTAATTTTCCTCTGATCGGCACACTTATCACTTTGTCACCAACCCATTTCGACAGACTTATCGTTTTCCCTCCGATCGACACACTTCTCTATTTTTCTCTTAAAGCATTTTGGGAAAAATTTTCATTTTGTCGCCGATGAGTGCACTTTCAATTTTCCTTCGATCAACGCAATTCCTATTTCTCGTCGATCCGTTTCGGCACACCTTTCAATTTTTCCACCGACCTGTTTCGGTGACCTTTTGAATTTGTCGCCGATCGACACAAATTTCATTTTTGCACTTAAATGCCCCTTTCGGAAACCTTTTCAATTTTCGTTGATAGTTTCGACAGACTTTTCTCTTTTGCGCTAAAACACTTTTGGAGGACTTTTGACTTTTGCGCCGAAATTCCTTTTTGACAATTTTCTCAATTCTTCGTCGAACTCTTTCGACGTCTTTTTCAATTTTTGCATCGATAGTTTCAACAACTTTCTCACTTTGTTACCGAAACACATCAGCATCCTTTTCCATTTTTCGCCGAAATCTTAACGGCGCATTTTCCGCTTTGTCGCTAATCGGCGCATTTTTTACTTGGTCGCCGATCTACGCAATTTCCAATGTTTCCGTCGACATGTTTCGACACATTTTCCATTTTCATACCGAAACACCTTTTTAGATTTTTTTTTTACTTTCGTGCCGAAACATATCGGCGATTTCCCAATTTCTCACCGATAGTTTCAGCGCTATTTCCAGTTTTGCACCGACACATACTTAGGAAGAAAACTCAAAATATTAGAAAAGTTAGAATTTATTTTTTATTTTTTTTATGACTAGTGGTGATCATGAAGGGGTCTTACCTTTGCAATTGTGAGATGTATCCTATGCAGGCCCAATGTTGCAACCTATGCAATTGTCACGTCCCCTCCCATTGATCCAACGCAAGGAAGGGAACATTACTAACATTCTGGGATTGTACACAAACTCAGCCCCATTCATTATGAACAGATTCATAGCAAATACACAAACACATGTGTGCAGATTCCATTCAAAATAAACATGCACAACGGAATTAAACTGTCCACACACATTTCATATGCATTCAACATATCAATAATAAACATCAAATTAAAACCATTTGCAGAAGTAAAACATATTGAGAATACTTATCTTGATGGTGAAGTTGTCCCAAGCAACTAGCTATGCAACTACAATGTTCCACCCAGCCATAGGCCAGTTGTGTTCATCAATCTCTCAACACAACTGCCACCCCCGAGATGGGCATGATTTCTACAAGGAAAGGGAACATTCAAGCTCATGCACAGCCAAAGCAATGGATACCCATAATCCATACCCCAACATACTCTTCCACACACAACAAGCACAATTGTTGGCATGGGTAAACGTTTTCAACTATGGGATGCACAACACATGGTGTCCATGGATTTACCAAATCGTGGCACACCCAAAAACTAATTGTGGGAAGGGAAATCGACCCCAAGGAGAAAAAATGAGTTCTCCAACATGTATGTGGCCATTCAGAGGGAAAAAAAAACCTCCCGAGACCCCCAAAATGGATTCCTCTTCTTCCCCATTGTTCTATATCACAAAAATGCCTTTCTCCCAGCTGAGAATGAAGGAAAACACATAAATTTCATGGAGAAAAATGCCCAAGTAGCTTCAAACTCGTGAGAGATCCAAACTGGTTGATGCATAATGGATTGGGGACAGGGATAATTTTAAGAACCCCCCCAAAATTTATATGTATAAAAAATGGACGAATCTCCGCGATATATAGGAAAACTTGAAGGCGATTTTATCAATAATATAATATGTATATATAATTGTTTGGAGAATCTTTCATTTCATTATATAATGCTGTAAAATCTTGGCGAATATTTCACTAAATTATAAGATATTGTAAAATCTTGGCGATTATTTCACTTAATTATAAAAAATTGTAAAAACTTGGCAAATCTTTCACTGATTTATAAAATATAGTAAAAATTTGGCGAATCTCTTGCCAATAAGACTCAATCTTTTGATTATGTAGATTATTAAGGTAGTGCAACAAAAGAACGTACACCGGAGCTCAACTCTGGAATCTCTAGACTCCTAGACTCTCGAATGAACAAGTGTATGAATAAGGAAAGGATGGATTTATTTATACATTTCACAAGCAGTATTTGATCACTCACAACTAGAAGGTGTTGACGAAATACGACTGCACTAAATAGGTTCAAGGCAAGTAGGGGCTCTACTTGTTTTTATCTCGTCCCTTAATGGTCCAATGGACATGTGGGGTCGTGAATTCAAAATTCTCCCAAAGATGATAAAAAATCCCTAAGCACTTCAATATTTTCCCAGTCACTTCTATATTCTCCCAAGGATGATAAAAACTCCCCATGCACTTCAATATTTTCCCCAAGCACTTCAGAATTCCCTCGAGGCACTTCAATACTTACCCCATGCACTTCTAAATTGACCCAATGATGATAGAAACGCACCATGCACTTCAATACTTGCCTCAACCACTTCAAAATTCTCCCAACGATGATAAAAACACCCAGACACTTCAATATTTACCCCAGGCAAGGGATAAAAACAACCAACAATGATATAATCACCCAAGCAATCACAAAAATGCCTCAATCCACACAAATTTTCCCCGGTAAGTGATAACTTTGCCCATCATTGTTTTAAAACATCCCAACACTATAAAAGCATTCATATAGTGATCAATAACAACCCCAAACACTTCTAAATTCACGTAGTGAGGAGAAAAACGACCCATGCACTTCTAAATTCACGCGGTGATGAGAAAAATGCCCCATGCACTTCTCACTAAGACTCAACCACTACCACCACTGACAAGGGTATTGCAAAAGATCCTGATTCTCTAAGATTACACATGTTTAAAGAATGAAAGAGATGAAGTGCCAAGGTTAAACACGTATGATGTAGGTAATATATCGATTACCATATAATTTTCAAACCAGAACACAAGAAATTTGAATACAAGCCCAATACCCTGCAGTAGTAATAAGGCCAAAATGCTATTCTTCCCCTCCTTCCGAGTAGGTGGCAAATGATAATATTGAAATCTTAAATTGCGAACACTGTAAGTTGGAGCTACATCATCTTGTCCGTTTGATCTTCCTTCATCACTTGTTTCTCAGATACTGGATTTGTTGCAATCTGGAAAACTGCATGTTGATTCAAATGAAAATTTTTTTCCTCAAATAAGTCCATTCCTATTCTACATAATAGACATGCTGAATAGAATGGATGGCAGAATCAATTGGATTGGGGAAGGTACAACATTTATTCAATGGATCAAGGTCCTCCAACTAGAAGTGATAATGTGGGTTCTTTCCAATTCAATATGGTCTCACAACACAAGAGTATGGTCTCATAGTTATTCACCATCCCATCGTGTACATGTTCCATGTAGAATAATCTCAAGAATCAACAACATACTAAAATTGCAATTCCATTGATTACAAGGAACAAGTAAAAAAAGAAAGGAGAAGATGCTACATTCTATTTTGACTCTAAAAACAATGGAGAAAAAAAACTAAATGAATGATCACAACACAAGGTCTTATATATCAAGATCCATATGTACCACATTAAAGATGCTTACATTGTGAAAATAAAATTCGGAATGAATACAAGAGGAAGAAAAAGAGAGCCCCATTTAAAAGCAAAGGCAAAAAAAGTCATTGAGTTCATACCAATGCAGTTTCTTGTTAATCCAATCTCTCCCAATTCAAGAAAGTTCAAATGCAAATATGTTATTATAACAAAATTGTTAGCATTAACTTAGGGCTTCAGCTATGATGTCAGGTCAAAATAGCTATTGTGAGAAATTTGTTTATTGACCGGGCTTGGATTATCAATTTATCATCAATATTGTATACCACCAAATGGTGTTAAATATTTTACAATCCCATAAGATTAAGAGACATATTTGACATTTCATCTCAGTCCAAACATTGAATTACCTTTTTCCTTTCTTAGTTCACAAGAAGTTTGTAGAAGAGTTGAATTAATGCCTACATTAGGCACACTACAGGATTTGTTGGCCAAATGCAAGTTTTGGAGGGCACTATTTAGTTGAAAAGTCCTTGGATGCAATAGGATGCATTAGAACAGTCAACTCTAAACAAAATATTTGTCATGAATGTGCTATATATCTGCTAAAGACTTTAAAACCACCACTTTCAGTTCTATTTTCTAGGCATACAAGTATCTCTATGAGGATGTATGATTGCATGCCTTATATCATCTCTTGGAGAGACTCACTTTACTTAGTTCATCTATCCATGCAAGGAAGGCACTTCAGGGTTGGGTTCTGATACCTTTAGTTGAGATTCTTGTTACCCCACATTCCCATGTGGGTATCTTAGGGGATATTTCTAAACTTTTTGAAGAAATATCAATTGTCTACATCAACCTTCCTCCTTGCATTTTCAATTAGAATACAGTTACACTTCATTGTAGATCATTGATCTTGTCAGTCATTCAATAGAGTGTCATCATATGATCACAGAATGATAGAATATCACTACCACTTTGACTACACTATTTTCAGATGCCATGCTAGTAGCTACAATAGTATTGCTAAGCAGTCTTATTCCTTGATTGGGTTGGTTACCCACTGGACTGGGTTGATTTTGTTAAAAATGTAGCCTTTCAATCTCACTAAGAAATGAATAGGGTGAAAGACGACCTGGTGGAGTTCTTAAAAAAAGGATGGTGTTTTTATAATATGCGGTAGTCTGAAAACTTTCCTCCTAAGGAATGCCCTATTGTTGACTTGGAATAATTATGGTGCCAATGCATTCTGGAACTAGTTGGATTGTCCCAAGTCCATCAGTAAGTGGACAGACTACTTCAAGTGCATACCATGCATAATAGGATAATAACTTGTTGTGTCGTCTCTTGATTCCTAAATGCAATATGTGACTATTCTTTTGATATATGTCATAAGGAATGTCACCATTCATAACATCTATTTCTGACATAATTTTCGTAAGCCATTGAAGTGCATGTCCAAGTTGATAGGGACTTGATCATAATTATAGAAAATTTCTGGAGTTAAACTATGTTCAAGTTTTAAACTTCTCCATTTTTAGAGTGGACACTCCACCCATCATCAAGGGATTCAGATAAAGCTTTGATAGATAGAACCGAGTGAACCAAATTCTCCTTTTCTCAAGCCATATATGTGCCTTTCACTCTGAGTTCAAGAGACATACAGATACACCAAGGATTAAAACCCTATAATATCTGGAATGTAATGCCAGAAATTAACATTTTGAAGTCTACAAGTGCTAGTAAAATGTTAAAATATATAAGAATGTAGCATTCAAACCAATCAAATACTTAGATTACCTGTCTCTCAGATCCAAGGAAACTTGGCATACGAAATTCAAAAAGCAATCAGAGCTCTAGAACATTGTTCTACAGACACATTCAAAAGCAGGGACAACATAAGCAAATACAGAACAATCTCTAGTTAAAACTTAAAATACCTCAAGTCAAATTGCTAAAAATAGAAAGGGAAAAAAATCAATCAGAAGTACCCTAGTGACCTTCAATGTGAAACTAAATATATGACAGAAGGAATGACTTGAAAAACAGAACCTCACAAATGATAACAATGAAAATGTAATTATTGAACGTTTAACTGAAACTTTCCTCTCAAATACAGGTAAAAATTCCACTACCTGAATTGGTGTTCCACTCAGAATAAGACGGTGTTCAGCTTTTAACTGTTTCACCACAGTAGTAACTTTCGTTTTTGCATTCTTTATTATGTGACCTACATCTAAAATACAATAATTCCAGACAATGTGCCCCAAGAAATCAATATCTTTGTGGATGACATCATAAGATGTTAAAATGATGTTGAACTTTCCAAACTGATTCTGAATCAAAGAATGCTCCTGAGGAGACCCAACATACTGAAGAGAATTCAGAACAGAACTATCAATAAATTTCTCAATTTCAAAGGCCCAGTGACCTACTAATGTTGAGGGACAGACAATCAAAGAACTTAATTGGTCCTTTTCTCCCTTAAAAGCAAGGTGTTCCACAGTATCAGATGCTACAATTGCAGAGGCTTGGAGTGTTTTCCCAAGACCCATGGCATCATACAAAATCCCATGAAGCTTGAAATGTTTGAGAAATGCCATCCAGTTTATTCCTTTTTGTTGGTACCTGAAACAAGAGTAAGTACCTAAGTACCCACATCTACAAACATAGATGGATGATACCTCTAGATTTGACCTCCTTCGTAGCAACTTTTCAGTGTATTTTGAAAGCAATTTTATACACCTATTATCTAAAATCTTAACCTCCCATCTCAAACATGATTCTAAGCTGTGACATGAACAAGAAACCGAAAATATTAAATGGATAAGAGAAATTAGTTATTATTATGGCGATATACTTTAGTTGTAAAATACCAGAAAAATGTTTATCATGATAGGTTTCTAGAAATATTAAGGGAGTGTTTAGAAACTGTCTTATCACCATGGAAAACTGCTAGAATTGAAGTCAATTGGGAAAATGCATAATCATCTCCTCTAAAGGACTTCATGGTAAATTTAGAATCCTACCCATATCCCAAATTTTAGAATTCAAAGTTATTTGCACAAGGTGCACAATTATTATTTACCTTCTTAGAGTCACTTTCAACTCTAGAGCAAGTTTATAATCATCAACTTGGGAGTTATCAAGAAGTTGCTCCAAAAAGTGAGCATCTTCAGAACTTCTTGATGATAGATTCTCACTGAGTCCAATAGGTGGAGGAACACCCCTCGCGAGTGGAAGAGATGGAACTAGAGCAGCAAAGCTACATCTTACACCATATGCCACCAACTTTACTCCTAATTCCTCAACCAATGAAGTAACAATGGCAATGGTGTACACAACCAAAGATGCCAGGAACCATTGTAAGCAATTTCATTTGCAAAGGCTGTACAAGCAGAGGCACAATGGAATGCACGACCTGTAATAAAATAAGCAGATTCGTCAAAACCATACATAAAACAAATCATGGTTACAAGATCAAAACACATAAGCATAACAAGGATTTCAGCATTGCAATAGATCCTGTAAGAAGCTCCTCTAGATAATAAAGTTGTCATTTCTTTAGAGGCATGGTTGTAACATAATTGATCCATGCAAATATGTTGAAAAGATAACTAGCCAAAGCTCTTTCTACTGTGGTGATCCTTCATGTATGTAATAATATTATCTCATTTTCAATATATTTGCACATATATAAAAGTAAAATTGGATGCTAATTTTCAAAGCTTAATTATACAGAACTACAAATAGTTCTAATTCATAAAACTTAGGGCAAGGATATTCTTCAGTGTCAGCTAAAGGATGAAAATTTGGTTGATTATAATTTCATCCTGAAAAACATAGAAATGACAGTAGCATATATTTTTATAATCAATATTGATAAAATTAGGATGACCTTTAAAAAGCAAGAACATGATGCAAAATATAATTATCTCAGAAATAATTTGAGTTAAATGCACACTCAACAGACAAGCTACGAGAAAGATCACAAGCTGCAGCATCCTTGGCAGTCATCTCCACTACTAGTAAGCCTTGACATCCTCTCTTCTATTAAGCACCGAGATTCATCAGTTCATATCAACTTTCTTATACTAGCACCTTATTTTATATCTTTTCTTAGCTAGACATTTAGCCTTTAGCTTGACACTTAGTCCTTTATCTTTTCACTTCTAGTTTCAATCTAGGAGCTGTTTTCACACTCACTTTGTAGTTTGTACCTACACTAGACGTACTCTTTTAGTCCCATTGTCCTACTTTATTGATCATTTGTTGGACATTAATAAAATTATCCTATCCTCATCTTTGTTGATTTATTTCTGGTTATATCTTTACTGCCTCATTAAACACATGATTATTTAGCCATTTTGTACCATCTAATATAACCAACACTCAAGTTAGCGACCTGTGGTTCTTATCTAGTAAAAGAGCTGATGTCATGAGTGTTTAGAGTAGATATGCTCTTTCATTGACACAGCACCATCAAAGTTATGTTTACTCAATCAAATGATGCAGGAAGGAGACATGCTTAATTCTAGTAAGAATGTAAAGGTTACAGCTCAAGAGCAATTATCAAGGCCACTATACTACCACAACAAGCATCTATTGAAGCTCCTGGATCAACTCATGGCTTTGCTTAAT
This sequence comes from Larix kaempferi, assembly GCA_027924585.1. Taxonomy (NCBI): domain Eukaryota; kingdom Viridiplantae; phylum Streptophyta; class Pinopsida; order Pinales; family Pinaceae; genus Larix; species Larix kaempferi. Next base: position 1,681,262 of record BSBM01000563.1, read on the forward strand.
TTGAATCTTGTAAAAATACCATCTTATAAAAACACCATCTTATAAGTTGCTTACTCTACATCTTATAAAAACTCATGGCTTTGCTTACCCTGCTTTAAACTCGTGGCTTTGCTTACAGTCAACAGACAAAGCAGTGCTTCTTTTTGACATTTGTGGATGGGTCCCAAAAATATCAGTTGTTGATAACAAAAATACTAGATTCTCAACAACCACAAGAAGAAATCATGCAAATTTAAATCAAGGTAAGGCTTGTTCTTTAACCAAGAAATGAAAAAGATTATTAGTCATCATTTTCTGTAATTCCATTACTGCAGTAGTTTGAAGTTAAGCAATTGATAAAACTTATGCACTTTCTTTTCCAGAGGAGGGTTTCAAAAGAGTTGAAAATGTTGCAAATAAGTCAACTGTTGGAAGCCAGTCGAAGCCTAAGAGTGACAATAGCATTGAAGCTGTAGGAGTGAATGTCGGGGCGGACAAGAATAAATTTGTGAACTAGAGATTGAGAGATTAGTAGTTGCTATTAAATCCAAAAGAAGAATGTCATATGATTTAATAGGTGAGGCTTTGAATGTTTACACTTTCCGTTGGTTGAATGGAGATTCAAAGGATTATGACCATAGAAGTGCTTTAAAAAATGAAAATGGGTTAACTTCAGATGTCGTGGAGACAATATAAAAACGTAGACAACTTCTAGAAACAATTACCACCAAAAAGAGGATATGCTTCCTGCAATTTTTTGCTATAGTTATTGAAGGCTGCTACTATATTGGGGGAGGAAACTTCATGTGAAATGGAACTTGCAGGGAGGATATGAATCAATTTAGAAAAATATGCACTTAAAAGGGATTACATTACATGTAAATACTTTATGGAAAAATTCTTTATGGGTGACTCTGGTCAGATGGAATCACTGATGTGCACATTGTGGCAGGCTGATCATCAGAAGCCTTCCAATTTTCACCAGAGAGGCTTAAGAATTTGCACCTTGCAAAATTGATTTTATGGACCTACATTAGAAACGAAATTATGTCGTGGGTGGACAGATATGGTGGAAAAAGGCCATGAATGCAAAGATAAAACTATGAAAGGCATTACCAGATTTGTGAACTGTTTTGTAGATCTTGTGTTACATTGTGTCAGCAATCTCAAATTGGGGTTGTCTTTAGTCTACTCTAAGTCAACTTCTAATGATGCAAATAGAAAAATTCTGCCCATATTTGCATTTAATTTAGAAACAAGATTTTGCAAAATGATTCATAAATTATATAGCATATATAGACTGACAATCATGTGTGTAGTGGATGAGCCACATAAAAGAGAACTTGTAATAATTTTTGGCATGTATCATAGCAAATTAAGAAGGCTCTGTAATAAAATGATAATCAATTGAAGTAAAGATAATCTTTTAGCCTACGGGAACCCACATCTCTCGTGTTCATCATTAAGTATTGTTACATTTCTACTTTATTTTTTCTGGACTGGATTAGATTTTGTTGGAGAGTTCACCATAGATCCACTATCTATTTATGATCTCAACATTGTATCAGATACAATGTGGACTCTCCATTTTCTATCCAACACCATTTTAGGGTTGTTTTAGCATTGAAACTAGGTTTTTCAACACTCCTTTTGAGTTGGAGAGAAAATTTCAAGTGATGGTCCCTGGTCAGGGTACTAAATCTACCTACATTTTTCAACACTCTTTTTGAGTTGGAGAGAAAATTTCAATTTTGATCCAATTTTCAATCATTGATTCATTTCATCATCAAAAGTGTACCTCACATCGTATAAGTCATGTCCTACATATTTTAAGGCATGGTATGGTTCATTGTCATTCTTAAAAGGCATTGAAGTGAAACACCCTTCACAAGATGATGACACATGGCATGCAAACCCCATCTCCAAGGGAAAATACATACTCCTTGACGAAGCACCTGTTACCCCCATATTTGTATGGTTGTGCCCTAATGTGGAGATGTGTATGGTTGTTCCCTAATGTGGAGATGGGAAAATTTTAGGAGTTGTTTTGGGCACATTTTGGTAGTAAAACTGTCTCCAAACAATCAACAATAGCCGTCAAGTGGGCATTAAATGATGGTATGCCTAAGTCCTAAACTGTCCTGTAACATCACTGCATTCTAGCGGCGAGAGGGCGACCTGAAATATGGATAAAACAATAATATAAAAAGAGATTTAGGGCATCATGTCAGCAGTACATGAACAATCATGAATCCTAGGAATTTCATCTCCAAATATCAGTAGTTTCAGCACAGATCAAGAGGGTGAATAAATGTTTGAGACCATAAAATCATGTAGCAGCCATCAAAAAATCTTGTAGCAATCTTGGAAGAGGGATATCTGTTGATAGATGGGGTGAACATCCATGCACTTATCTTTCTATTGTGCATTTATCTTTAGGATTCTTCTCATTCCATTTATGGTTTTGTGTACCATGTTTGGAGAAGGGATCTATGTTTTGAAGACCAACATTCACCCTTGGAAATATTTTGAGAATGTCTCAATGCCATAACGTTCCAGTATAGAAGTGATATTATTGATGTTTCACGTAGCACTAAATATCTTGTTTCCTATAGCAGTCACAAGCAGGCTAAATATAAGACAAAATGTGTTTATTCTTGCACTAGTAGAGGACATAGAACTCATTTCTAATTCAGTTAAGTGATCACTGTTGGTTGAGGACATTTATTTGTTTAATTCTACATAGCATTTGACAACAGATTGGTGTCAGGTTCATATTTAAACATTACGACCGTGGTGAAGCCAAGATTTAACATTCATATAAAATGGTCATGCCTTGAAGAGCATGCTAAGGAACCTATGTATGTATCAAAATTTGCATGGATTAATATGCTAGTGTTATTCAACATTTTCTTCAAGTAATTCATAAATATTGCCCCATTTTGAATTAGCAATCTCTAAGAAGAAAATGTGTGAATTATGCCTAGAATGAAAAAAGCCACCTCTAGTTACAACTTACAAGGACTCATCTACCTAGTCTTCTAACCATCACTCCATCCTGGGCATTTTTCCCACCTTCAAACAACAACCATTTCTAAATCTGGGCCAATCCTAGCATTTATGGCATGTCTAATCCTGCTGGCAGCAATAAGACATCATTCTGGGGTCATTTTTCCCTCACACAGCACTTATCCATGCACTTGGCAAAATTAGATGGTTTCTATGTGATTTCTATACAGTCACAGGAAGTTTAAACGGGTCAATGTATTTAAATTTTAACAGGAGACCTTGATATTTGAGTCACTAGGATAGATTTATTCAAGGAGATATTAAGTTATCTGTAAAGGAGGAATCTTGAGATTAATTTGCATTAGCATCCCATCATATTACATAATATCTCATACAAGATTTTGGCCAAGGAGCTAGCAATGAGAGCTCAACACATTTCACCTTAAATTGTGAGGATTGATTAGACTAGATTCATCTAGTGAATTCATGTACATCCTCAATAATACAATAACAGTCTTGTCGGGCATTTAATGGGCTTAAGCTATTTGCCAACACACCATTTTCACTCCACGCTACTTACTAGAGTACACTATTTGACAAGCACTTGGTGTTGATATTTGCACTACTAATTTATATGCGGAGCTAGCTCCCTCCCCCCTTGAACGCCACTGCAATTTATTTGCAAGACTGTGTCTCTTTGCTGCAATGTTTTAAAATTGGAATCAGACTTGAAACCATCTGAGGATCAGACCAGACTTGGATCGGGATCATCACATAACTCGCTAAACGAACCGATTTGTTAAAAATACATATTAGAGAGTAAATATGCAAACTCTGCTCATGTATATACCATGAAAAGATGAATATAACAAAATGGCATTGAGTGCAAGACATATCTAGATTCCAAACAAAATACATAAACAACTAGGCTCTAAATAGAGTCCAAAAGTCAACATTCTACAAGCTACTAGCCTACTACATATCTGATATCACCGGTCATTGAACAACTATATACAACTATATTTAGGGTTTAGGGATGGAAAAGGGTAAAATTAGTTTTTAACCCTTACGGCCACACCCAGATCGGTTTGGGATAGAACTAGCCAAACTGACTAGTTCAGACAATTTCCGAACTGGTCTGGACAGGTTCTGGTTCAATTCGTTCCAGACTGGTTCAGTATGGAACTGGTCCCCAAACTGGTTCAATGGTCAGTTCAGAGAGTTTGATGGTTGGACTAGCCAAACCATCCTGTTCCGATTCCAGTTCAGCTAATTTTAAAAACATTGCTTTGCTGCCTCTTCTTTACCTTCCAGTGTTCACTTTTTTGGTTTAACCCACTTGTATGTTTTATCATTTTATGTCATTTCCTGCTATTAATTTGTACTCAACTTTTGTCTCCTTTTAGGGGATGCTTCTTGCACCCCACTTTTATTTGGCTATAAATTCTCATTGTATTTTCTAGTCCCTTAAACCTATTTGATCTTTCAAAGACAATATAAATTATCTCATTATGATAGAGTTTGAAAAAGCTTGTGTTAAGCTTGAGTGGCCTTTCGTTCTAGATATGAGATAGCACTGCCACTGGGATTTATAAATTATTGCATTTAGGGAGTTGAGATCCTCTTGGCCCACTCCCAAGGACAATGATGACCCCCACCTGATGCATGCCTCAGCCTGGTAGCTGCTTAATTTGTGACTATTGTTATGTGTGTCTTAGTGACGAATCATTATAATTTCTATGGCTATGTACCAAGTAGATTATGTTATGTGTGGCTTTATGGCCTTGATGTATGCATAGGTGGTGATTTTAAAAGATTCTATGATCTTGGGTAGAGATGACACTTTCTAGGGCTTTAGCCCAGAGTTCGCTTTTGCTTGTGGTGACTGCCTAGCAGCCCACTTTCTTTTCATAAAAAATACCAATATGTACATTATTGTCTGTATTAATAGTTAAGGGAAGCATTTTATCCCCCAAAAATTACCCTCTCATCTTATGCAACAACTAGCACTGCCATCAATTGCACCTGATCAAATGAATTTGGTTTGTTCAGATCAATTAGACAAGGTTGTTTGTTGGCTCCTACTTTGTATGGTCTTAGTATATTCTCTAGGCTACCCAATTGCAAGGTAGCACAGGGCAAAATAAATGAGATTCCTACCAACTGGAAACTGCCAACAACTGATCAATGGACACTTTGTTAATAGATACTTCTTAACATGGCCCACATGGTGTAGAATAGATGGTGAATGGTTGTACTGTAAAGGTACTCCTTGCGTAAGGTAACCGGTTCGAAACTCCGTGGGTATGAGCCTTACCAAAAAAAAATAGATACTTCTTAACATTGGCAGTGAAGTGAGAAACTCTAAAAGAATCGAGAAGGGAGAAAATCTAAGAGAACCCCTGAATTCAATAGAAATTCTTAACAAGATTTCCAACACCAAAATCAATGGAAAAAAGCTATAGCATTAAAGACAAAGCTAGTTGAAGAATCTTTATTAACTGTCTACCTTTCAAGTTTCAATAGTCTTCGATTGAGCCAAAGCATATAACTTTCGCAGTTCCTTTGGAATCATGACATCATTTTTTGGCCTATGGCAATACGTGGTCCAAAGGATTGAGAAGATAATTCATATTAAACCATGAATCTGATTTTATTAGCTACTAAATTCAAAACTATACGAAATTGTTAGTAGCTATGCATGTTTATTGCTCAATGTGCTGATGGAACAAAATCATCCCTACAATCAACTCAATTGCTTAATACTCTTCTATGGGCCAGAGTTGAGCGTAAATGGGATTTAATTATTTCATTGGGTTGAATGGGGGACTCATTGTTTCAACAAAGGATGAATGGCCTCAACATTATTAATGTCAAGCTTTAGGGTGTAGCACTTTATGCCAAGTGGATTATCAAAGCCCTAGAGGGAAATCAAGCAGGGAAAGTGCTAATTAGAAGCAATGTTATGGAAGGAATGCCATAGGGCAAGCTGGCATCAAAAGGCCTATAATTCCATGATCTTTTAGTTACACCAATGCTTATCATAGTTTGAGGATCCTTTGTATTCCAAAGCAATCAGAAGACCCAGGAGACCTGCAATGGGTATATTGTGCCTTAATGCGTTAAGTCTTGGTATTCAAACTATAAAGGACCTATATGATACTGCGAAGAGGGAATGTCTTCTGAAGGACATTGAGCAAAAATTTAAGCCCTTTAATATTGTGATATGATTTTCATAGAAAAAGTAAAGGAGAATGTACTCAACAACCTAGGCTTAAAGCTTGGTGTAACTCAAGCAGTCAAATTTTGGAAGGAATGGACCTGAACTTTTAAGCCTTTCTCAAGATTCCCCCCTTTGATACTTATAGATGCTTGTCAAATAAACTCTCATAGAAAAAAAGCTTAAAAGATATTGGAGACTAGGCTCAAAGTAGTCGACATGATGGTTCTGCTTAAGTAAAATATTGAATGCATTTGCAGATTCAAAGAAGGGTTTCTTTACAGGTTATTTGATTCGCAAGACCTAGTAACGAGCCCTCCAACTAGATAAGATGGGCATAACCCTCATGTCCCCTTTGTATCCGAGAAGAGTAATTTCTGAACTTGTTTTAGAACCACCTGCATGCTAGGGCACTTTGGAAATGGATATCAAATTTTACAGATCCATACTGCATGCTACCATCATCTAGGAGTTGTTGGTGGATTGATTAATAATTTTGAGTTTCAATTTATATGGCAGTATTTCAGAATTGAAACACTCTATTTGGAAGGAATCAAACTATGTCATTGTAGCTAAATTGACTACTTGACACTTGTCCATTATATTGTACTTTTTACATCCAAAACTAAGCTGAAAAGGTGGCAAAAAAATTAGACCACTCAAGGAATTTTTAATAGGTCGTTGAGGTCATGCACCATGCACAGCTAGTCAGGTCCCTCTAGATGAGGGGGCCTTTGAAAGTGGGAAAATTATTTTCAGTTTCTCTTGTTAAAGGTAGATGAGGCATTCTGCTACTCCAAATTCCTTTAGGGTTGAGCTAGGCCAAAAGAGGGATGGCACCAACCTCCACCGCATTTCAACAAGTGCCTAACTTTAAATGTGGCTATGTCGGAGATTGAGAAATTACAGGATGTTGATTTGAGGGTGGCTGAGGCACAACAATATAAGAGCTACTGGCCAAGGATGGATTGGGTGACACTGACAAGCATCAACAAGATCTGCTGAAAAGTGATTCAGCAATCTCTTCTCCTCCATGGATCCGTTGTTCCATGCATCCACTGCCACCAATTTTCTGTATTGTTCTGTATTGTATACTCTCTGGCAGGCTTAAAGGTCGTTAATTTTGTCTTTCAAACAATTGCTTTCAGGAAATTTGAGGACATGTGAAATAGTAGTTCCAATTTTATTCTTCAGTTGTTCATGATCGGCACAATTTTGTAATTATCTCTACCCTAACAGGTATATGTGGCTAGTATGCTTAAGGATTTCCTTTTCTGCAGTTCTGCTCATTGCACTCCAGGTGGAAGAGATGTGTCACATCCATGAGTGGGTAACTAGAATGAAAAAAAGTTGAGGTCCAACGTCTAATGTAAAAGAGAAAATAGAAACAAACCAACCATTCGTTAATTTACACCATAAAAAAAAAAACCTTGCTACAATAGATCCATCTTGAATATATGGGATTACCCCTCAATGAATTCCTGTTCCATTATTTTTTTAACTATAATGGCAATGAGCACATTCATGCTCCCCTTCAACATGGAATTATAAAAGAATGCTTATGTACAAAACTGTTCATAGAATATTATCAAGTCTTAAGAGGACAAACATATCACTCTTCACATCCCTCCTATGATGGCTAATAAACATTATAATAAATGTAACATCCCTGTTATCCAGATATCTAGTTCTATGAAATCGAAAACAAAACTAACCTCTTAGCCTCAGTGAAGACTGTAAACCCCAAGAAACTTTGAACAACTGCAAAAGCCACTGTCAAAAACTCCAGCTTTGCCAAATGCAGAGATCTAATTATTTTTCTTGTGGTTTTTACTGGCTCTTACCCCCCTTATATAGGGACTTCGACATGCTGGAACCTTCATCTCATTTATGGAGTATGGACCAATTCAAGGTTAAAATCATCTTTACCCAACAAAATTTGGTGGTTGAAACCTCAATTCAAACCCCCATTAACCAAAATCGACGGGAGTTGGGGCGATTCGAAATTTTGAAATGAGATTTTCATAAAAACCTCAATGTCGGGCCTCCATTGCCGAAAACGTGGGGCGAGCCAGCTGCTCATGGGCGTCATCATGGGCGAAGTTCGAACCATTCAACCAAGTTACCATTACCAATCGCGGCCTCGGCCCTCCATTAGACCATTACCCAATTTCCAAATAATAAATTGCTGGGCCGCTGGCTGGGCGAACCAACTGTTCGCGGCCTCCATTACCAGAAAATGGTGGGAAAACCAACTGTATGCTGCCTCCATTACCCTAAATGGTGGGCGAACCAGCTCTTCCAAGCCTCCATTACCCGAAATTCTGGGCAAATTCACCATTTCGGGATTCTTTTACTTGGCTATATTGATTTTTCCAATTTCGCGACCTTGGCTATTCGATTTCCTTTGACTATGGGTTAAATAAATATGGGGCTAATATGTTAAATTTAAAAAAACTCATTTCATATTAAAAATTCGCCGAGGGTTTCTTGGTAACCCCTATAATTTCGCCCATGGGCTATAATTCGCCCCTAAAATTTTCCCTGATTGGGGAGAAAATTCGTGTCTCTTTTCTTGCCCAAGAAGCCAAAACAATTTTTCCAAAAATGGTGGCTTGCCCATACCTGAATTTGGACAACCATACCTCACCAATTCCCTAATAATTACTATTTCAACCAACTCTTGGGAGAAATAAATGATTTGGTACAAAAGTCAACATTAGTAGTTGAAATTCCATGGGTTCTATCATTGACACTTAGCTTGACTTGATTGGTTCAAGGGTTTGAATATTTCCCTCCCAATTCCTTGTAAAAACCATGCCCCCATACTCTTGTTGCATTGCATTGCATAGCTAGTTGTGGGCAGTTTATTAAAATGCATATTTACATGATATTTATGATTTCTATTGTGCCTGGATAGCACACAACGATATGCATCAATTTTAATCCTAAATCAATGGTGGGGCCTTGGCCTTGAGCTCCTCACCACTTCATAATGATATTACATCATTTACATGTTAAATGAAATGGGGTCAAAATCAGAATATTACGAGACATTACATGCTCATGTTACAAAATGTGGGATATTGGTATGGTTAGTGTCCACTAAGACACCCATCGAAATTTGAATCTACAACCATTTGGTATCCACTTCAGTTTCTTGGCCATATGAAATAACATGAAACAAAACTTTGTGGGACTTGAAGGCTAAATCTACAGCACACCTGAGTTAAAGACCTATGTGAGACAGACTTGTGTCAAATAGTGCATGTGGAATCATTGCGTGGAGATATACATATGTTTGTGCATGAAAGGGACAAGTTGTGTGCCACATTGAAGTTCGTTCATAAATACAACCTCTCTTCAATGCTACAGTTGTTACCGAGATTCTAATAACTGGTAGGTTCAAAATAATTTTAAAATGTTGCATATCTATTTTTGTTTTCCTACAACAATTCAAATTACGAAAGATATATTGCAAGAAGAGATAGACGAGATGAGATTGCTTTGCTATGGAAATACTCCAACTAGTTAACGGCATCTAAATTCAAAAACTGGGTTTGAATTAAAGAGGCACCGGATTCGAGAGCTTAATTTAGTTTTTAGCTCATGGTATCACTTTCGTGTTTTTTCTTAATAAGAAAGGCCTAGTTGATAATGCATGCAATGGCATTGTAACAATTGCACTAGTATATGCTTAGTTGGTACTTGTGGCTTGATTTGGAGATCTCACTTCGTCTCATTTGAATGTCTTCCTATAGGAGATTTAGAGAATTGTTTTAGAGAAGCTTTGCACATTATACATGGATTGTATTATTGCAAACTATATTACCGAGACTGCATTTCTTTACAACAATTGAGTTGTAATTCACTGAAGTGTAGCTTGCATACTCATAGAATTTTTCTTGTAAGCATCTAGCAAATCTTATTGTATTCCAAATCTAGTTGAAGAGCTTGTTGTATTATAAGCTTATTTCATATTCTAGAGTTGCTTGTATTGCAGTGTTTTGTCAGGGATTCACAAAATTGTATTGCAGTGGAGCTTGCAGTGACCATTTTGTAAGACTCTTGCAAATTGTTGCAAATATTGTTATTGTAGAGATCAAGAGAAAAGAAGTTGTATTGTGAGGAGCAGTTGGTTGACCGTGTTGTAGAATACATTGGTGACATTAGCACCATAGCAGAGCTACATTAGAAAACCAAGATCATTTTGAGAAGAGGAGTTTGGAAATTTCATCTTAGTGCACTTAAGTCCATAGGCCTATCTGTGACAATAGAGGTAAATCATTCCTTCTTGGAGACAACTCCAGATTCAGATTCCACTTTATAACTTGCAAACTATTATTTTTGTAAGTTCTTGTGCATTTTTTGGTACTTGCAATTGTTTTATGTAAGTGTCAAATCAAAATTGAGTCAAGAATTGTAATTGGGTGCACTTTCAGTAGAAGTTGACGCCCTTTCATTTTCTGAGTTAGAGTGTTCGTTGTTGAGTCTTATTGTGAAAGCATGGAGTTGCAAGAAACCCTTTGTATCTTTTGTTAGTCCTTAAACGGCTCAGAAAAAATACTATAAGAGTTACTGAACACTCTAATACTCACTGTTGTTGATGACACAGTCTCAAGCAACAAGAAAACTTTACAATCTGTACTAACTTGTTTACAAGAATCGCAAGAGACAATTGAATTTATTCAACTTGAATCACAACTCCAACATGATTAAATACAAAAAAAGAATCAACATTATGAACTTGTTTCTATTCAGAACAATCAACAACCTGCACATTCACTTAAACATATTCAAGTGATTGATACCACTTCAAAAGAAAATGAAGATGAATTTTTTGATACACAGGTTTGGCTTGCACTTTCTTCAATCCCAACGTCAGAACTTGGGAATAAATCATCCACAACAAGCATAGAGCTTGTCTTGGAGACTGCAAGGAAGTGACCTTTCACATTCCTAATTATTCCAAACCCATCTAGTTCCAGGGTGTTGGATTGCTTCAGGAAAGTTCATCTTCAGATTTACATCATATTTAAAAATGCCAACATTTTCATAGACTTGGTCACATGGAAGATGGGTGTTTTGATCTCCATCTATGTAAGCATTTTGGAAAGCATACTCATTCTTCATACAAATGATTCATGTTGAAGATACCTACAAGAGAGAATATTCAAGAAGGGTGGATTGCTTCTTGGAATGGTTTTCAATTGTCAAGCAGATTTATATATGTCATACCGAAGATTTCTTTCTCAAGTAATGACACATCTTGCAGTTGAGAGATTCTTTACTTGTCACAAGTATTGCTGACATGGGGGATGGTTGACTTCCAAAACAAGTAAGAAAGAACAAGAAATCCTAAATAAGAGTCAAAGACACAGCTAGAACCTTGTGCTAGTTGCTAGAGCCTCGATCTAGAGCCACCTAGCCAGAGTCAGAGTTGCAATCAAAGCCAGAGTTAGATCCATGTTCCAATTGAGCATGATTTGGTTTGTGGTCTTCCTTAAACCACCATTTTCCAAAGGGAACCGATTAGCATTCGATCCAAGTTCTAGAGGGAACCACTAAGCTAGAACCTGAGATAGGGCCAAGCTCCAGCGGGAACCAAATGAACTAGTACCAGAGTGAACGCTAAGTTCCATAGTTTGTGGCTATCATTAAACCACCTCTTCATAGCTTCAACTGGTTAATGGTCATCCAAAAACACCCAGTTAGTAGAATGCATTATCCTATGCTAGCATTTGATTCAAAGAACACCTTCAACCATTTGTAGCTCCACATTTCAGCTCTAGAGACAAAATCCTATTCACCCCTTCAGATTAAGGGACGGGGGATGTTGGAACCTAATCCATTAGGGTTAGGTGAAGATAGAAACTCATCTCATAATTCCAAGAGACGTCTTGGGAATGTGAAACCAAGAGTCTCCATATTGTATTAATATGTATTCTATGTTAATGGAATATTGTGCTTTAATACCTGGTTTTGCTTGTCTACGTTTTTCTTTGTCTAGTCTTTTCTTGTTTTCCACCTGGGCATTTCAACAATAAACATAATGGAACCCCCCCTTTCCCATTTTTACTAATAAAAAATTGTTTAAATAATGCTCCTAGATTAGCCATTGAATCCACTTGTAAATTTTGATTGTAGAGGATGTGATAATATTTTATCATTTCAAATTTCTTATCTAGATGCTTTGAACTTTATCGACCAACTTATCAAGAAAAGAAGATGAAATGACCAAGGAGCTTCAATTTTCCTATAATAAGCAATGAATCATCAATGGCGATAAAAGTCTTTACTTATCTTTCTTATAGTAGATTAAGACCTTGATATAATAACAGTGTTTCCTTCTGGTTATTAGAAGTCTCCTCTAGTCCCCAAGCAAATGTCAATTCTCCACCCAACCTAGACTTGTCACCCCTAAATTGTAATAATTTATCATTATTTGATTATATTTAAATAATTTATTTTTTGATTATCATAAACTTACTTCATTATTTGACTTTCTCTTGAAATTTTTATTTTTTGTTTCATACTCAATTTATATATTTAGTATATTATTAATTTATTCGTTTATTAGTCTTATTTTATTCTTTAGTTTAAGTAGTATGTTAAAAATTGGGCAAAATCATTTTTTTTTTTATTGAAATTCGAAAATTTTTACGAAAAGTTAAAGTTTCACATGATTAAGAAATTTTGACAATAGAACTTTGATTTTAAGAGTTTTTTCTAAGTATATAATCAAAATTTCGTGTATATTTTAAAAAATATTATATAAACAAAATTAAAAAAATACAAAGTGGGACTTATCTTTATAAAAAATATTAAAAATAAAAATACAATAACAAGTTTTCACATGATTGGGGAATTTTAACGTTGTGAGTTTTAGTTTATTTTAAGAAAATTGGTATAATCAAAATTTCAAAAAACATGTAATAAAGTAATTTTTTTTTTATAAATTAGAATTTATAGAATTTATTTTAACACTACACTCATTCATTGTTTAACTTTGTCTAAAAAAATAAAATAAAATAAAATATGTCTATATTCACTACTTAACTTTGTCTAAAAAATAAAATAAAATAAAATATGTCCACTTTTTAATTAATACTTTATTTTAATTTTAAATTTTGATATAATTTGATCATATTTATTTTAATTAATACATAGTTTAAATTAATTTAATTTTTTTAGTAAAGAAGAAGATGTGCATATCTAAATAAGAAGAAACTCTCATAAGCTACATAATGAAATAGGGGCATTTGACCTTTCCTAAAACTTCTATATAAAATGGAAGTTTCTAAAATTTTGTTACAATAAGGTGTCCAACCTGCTATCTCATCAAAATTATAGTAATTTAGGAACAGACTTCTTCAAAAATTTTAAGCAGAGAAATAAAACTCTAAAACAAACCAAGTAGAACTTTTTAAGCAAAGAAATAAAAGTCTAAAGCAAACCAAGTAGTTCTTTACTTTTCTTTCTTGAGATCCAATAGACCAAAATTAGTCTAAGTGGAATTTAATGGTGATAGCCATCATAAATGTTTTATTAATATATTTTTATAATTTTGACTTTTCTTTTTCTTATCTTTATTATATTTGACTCAATTTCTTTTTTTTATTATTTTAAATGACTCAATTCACAAATTTAATCAAATCATTACAATAGGGTTCAACAAGAGCATCATGTCACTTACAAGAATTGGACCTAGGTGGAGAGGGCAACAAATTTCCTCCCAACCACCCAATCTACAATCAGTGGACACAATTATTTTGAAGGTTGTATTTCTCAAATTTATTTAATTATTCTAAAGGTTTTTTTATTTATAAAAGTTCAATAAAACCTTCCCAAAACTTATTTAATTATTTTATTGGTCAAATCTTTCTTATTTGACAAAAGAGTTTTTTTTACTTTGAAAAAAAGACTCGTAATATTATAGAAAAGTAGAAAAATATTACATTTATCATATACTTTTGAGCATTTCTAAATTCAAGCATCCATTTAGACTACCCTTCCTCGCATCTAGCAGACTTATACAGATTGTACATCCTCTTATTTTCATGTTATATCCAACATTTCATACTATTACATACAGATTCCAAATTTTGTGTTAATAGCCCTTGAGTTGCCAAAACATTACATCTTACAGCTTTAAACAACAAAACAAACAAAAAAACCATTAACAAAACATATACTATGCCTGAGCTAATATTTGACCAAAGAGTTTTAATTGGAAGAAAGTTTCAATTAGATTCCTTCATTAGAAGTAGAGTGTTTAATTGGAAGAAAGTTTCAATTAGATTCCTTCATTAGAAGTAGAGTGTTTGTGAACGTTTCTAAACTCTAAAATATTTCATAACCATGAACTTTACTACAATTTTTTATGATATTGACATTATAATAATATTATAATTTTTAAAGTGTTTGTGAACATTTCTAAACTCTAAAATATTTCCTACCCATAAACTTTACTACAATTTTTTTATTTTTTATGATATTGACAGTATAATAATATTACAATTTTACATGGTATTGACATTATAATAATATTGATAAGTAATCTTGTAATAAAAACAATCTTTCAGATTGATAAGATATCAATAAAAGAATTAGATATAAACTTAATTATACCATAGTCCACAACGTCAATCCAAGTTGGAACAATACCATAGAGGGTTTCTGGACCAAACCATATGATCCATGTTATAAAAAATAATCTCATAAAGGCCTGGAACACTACAATTAACCTAAGGCCTGGAAAAATACAACTCAGGGTTTTGTGTAATTCTGAATCTGAATCATCTATATGATCCATATTTATTAAAAATGAGTCTATATCATGTGTATATGAAAACTTTAATTTTCTGTAAAACAATGAAAAGCAACTTTAAATGTATTGGGTAAGCACAACTCAATGATAATATTTGAATGTTCGGTGAAAATGAATAAATAAAAAGTAGTCTAAAAGTGAAGATTTTGTTGGTCCGGTCAAAATTTAGTTTGAATTAGGTGATATAAAATCTAAAAATCCAATAATTTAACAATTTGTGTTGATTAAATAATTTTTTCTGAACATTTAGATGTATTCAGCACTCTGGAAAACCCTAACACTCTGGAAGCTAGAAAACCCTAGATGTATTCAGCACTCTGGAAAACCCTAACAATCTGGAAGCTGGAAAACCCTAAATATATTCAGCACTCTGGGAAACCCTAACACTCTGGAAGCTAGAAGCTAGAAAATCCTAAGACATCCAAATTATGCCATATTAATACTGTTACATGAAATTCTAAGAATATCCCAGATTCCATCAAATTCGGGTTGAAAAAACGATTTTGTACAGACAAAAATCGTAGCAGTTTTAAACAACTCGAAGATGTGCTCTAATCGACAATTTTACTGCTCTTTGCTGCCTGAGATGATGCCGCCGCAACAATTTTACTGCTATTTGCTGCCTGAGATGATCCCGCAACAATTTTACTGTTATTTGCTGCCTGAGGTCCAACCATGCGTTTTTTGAACACATCCCACTCATACTGACTTCTCAACCTGACCGCCTCCCGTTCAGTGAAATGGCCAGCAGAAGCATTAGTCCGGCCGAGAGTGAAATGGCCAGCAGAAGCATTAGTCCGGCCGAGAGACGGAATTCCCTTGTGCAGAACCCACTGGGAATCGACAACCCCGATAGTGGCATTTGCAGGGTGTCTCACACACCTTCTCAGGGCAAAATCCAGCCCCCAGGCGTGCACCAGGTCGTTCTGTATCATCTTCCAGACGCAATTCCACGCCTTATTGGAGAACACCGGCGCCATGATCTCCACGAACTCCGTCTTGTGGACCTCCACGCCAGATCTCCGCTTCGTCAGCGACCACGTGTAACTGCTATTAGGATCCAGCGCAGGCTGCGATATCTGCAGCCCGTGCCTTTTCACGATCTTCACGTATTCTTCGGCGTCGAAGTGGTCGAGCCCCAGGTCTTCGTCCCACACGAAAATATAATCATATGGCGCTACGACGTCCGGGTGCAGGAAGCGCTTGGCAAACCACCATTTGGTCTGGTTGCCAGCGCTCACGTGGACGGCCCGGCTCGACCACTCGAATTCGGCCCACTCGCTGACCCTGTCGTCGTAATGGAAGAGCATAACCGTGAAATTGCCGGAGAATTTGGCGACGGCTCTGTCGATAGCATATTTCTTCGGCACACCCACCGTGAAGGTGACCAGATACTTGGGTTTCCACGGCAAGTCCTCGCTGGGATTTCCCCACAGCCTGCGCAGATACAAATCTGTTTGCTGAGCAACAATTCCTGGAGGCAATCTGATCTCTGTTTCTTGACTTACTGAAGAATTTGACTTGGAATGGTTTCTGTTCCCCCCATCCAACCTGATCTCGTTCTCTGAAAGGCCTGTACAGTTTGGCAGCTTCGAAAGGTTTCCTGGATGCAATCTGATCTCGCTCTCTGGAAGGCCTGTACAGTTTAGCTTCGAAAGGTTTGCCAGATTCAATCTGATGTCCATCTGTTGATGTAGTGTAGGGAATGGATTGGAGAGGAGAGGGTTAGATGGACGCCAAATACCAACGAAGTAGCCAGACACAACCAGAATTCCAGTGAGAGCAAGCGCGATCAGGCATGTTTGCATTGCTCTGTTCAGAACTACGTATCGAATGACTTTAGCCATTCTCAACAGCTTGCTCTGTTCACATTCACATTGAAACTCTGTTGGGTTTGGCATATGCTACATAATTGTTTAAGTATTTATATATAGTTCAGTTATTTTATTTACGTAGTTAGTTAGTTTGGGTGGATGTTAATAATAAATGTGTTAATTGGTTTAAATGGAGTTTTAAAATAGATGGGTCGGTTTGGTTTTTAATTTTGTTGAATCAAAATAAAAAAAATTAATAAATATATTTGTAAGTTAATTTAAAAATAATTAATATAATTATGTAATTTGACTGGTTTTGGAGTAAGAAAATATGTTAATGATATAAGATTTAGAAGTATTTAGCTCAAGAACGGAACCCTAATCTCAATTGTTGATTCCTTCCATCTAATGGGTATGGTAATGGGCATGGAGCAAGGTCAAAGGTTGACTTTCCTCCTTTCCGTTGGAAATCTTGATTGCTGATTCCTTCCATCCAAGGGCATGGAGCAAGGTCAAAGGTTGACTTTCCTCCTTTCCCGTTGGATGGAGGGAATCAGCAATCGAGATAAGGAATGTCATTCTTTACTAACCACAAGTCGGTTAGCAAGAATGGAAGTCTCCCATCTTATTAATCACTTAACTTTTATTAACAAGGTAGTTATTAACCACAAGTGGGTTACTAAGAGTGAAAGTCTACCTAGGGGTAGTTATGATAAGTTTTTCCACCTCAAAAATAATAAACAACTTTACATAAAATTTATAGAAAGTAAAACATGAATTTTTAAATTGTTAATTTATATTAAAAAAACTAAAATTTAATGGGGAATAGGTATAGAATAGAATTTATGACATGTTGACACCACATTAATAAGAAATAATTATGAAATTTTTTACCTTATAGAAGGTCAATAAGGGCCCACAATGGAAATTTGACTTTACAAAAAGGTACATATTAGGTTGGAAGGCATGGACTTTCTAACTTATCAATTGGAATAAAAGGTCAATATGGGTTGGAGAAGCATAGAATTTCCAGGGTGACCCAAGGCATACCCACAAGTTAGAGGGTCAACCAAGGTAGGGTGGAGTTTTTGACTTATTATATATCCATATAGAGCTAGAATTTATCCACGTAAATAGAGAGTAGGCATGAAATTTTTGACTTGTTAACTAAAAAGAGAGTGGGTGGGCATGGAATATTTTCATGTTATTAAGTGATATAAAGTTAATATGGGGCACGTTTAGAATTTCGTATTTGTTATTATTGATAAATCCACATATAGAGTAAATATGGGTCACCATGAGATAGTATAAACCACTAGTGGGTTACCAAGAGTGGAAGTCTATTCCTTACTAACCACTTACCCTTTATTAACAAGGTAAACTAACCACTGACTCCTATATTAACAAGGTAGTTATAATAGGTTTTTCTACCTCAAAAATACTAACATGAAAGCTTTACATAAAAGTTATCCAAGGAAAACATGAATTTTTAAATTGGTAATTTACATTAAAACACTAAAAATTTAATGGGAAATATGTATAGAATTTATGCCCTGTTGACAACATAGAGGTCAATAAGAAATAATTATGAAATTTTTGACCTTATAGAAGGTCAATAAGGGCCAAGCATGGAAATTTGACTTTAAAAAAGGTACATATTAGGTTGGAAGGCTTGAACTTTCTAACTTATCAAGTGGAATAAAGGTCAATCTGGGTTGGAATAAAAGGTCAATATGGGTTGGAGAAGCATAGAATTTCCACAGTGACCCAAGGTATACCCACAAGTTAGAGAGTCGACAAGGGTAAGCATGGAGCTTTTGACTTATTATATATTCACATAGATCTAGAAGTTATGCACGTAAATAGGGAGTACGCATGAATTTTTTGACTTGTTAAGTAAAAAGAGAAGGTCAATAGTGGGTGGGTTATCAAGAGTGAAAGTTTACTCTTTACTAACCATTTACTTTTTATTAACAAGGTCAATTAACCATTGACCCGTACATTAACAAGGTAGTTATAATAGGTTTTCCATCTCAAAAATACTAAACAACTTTACATAAAAGTTATCCAAATAAAACATGAATTTTTTAATGGTTAATTTACATTAAAACACTAAAAATTTAATGGGGAATAGGTATAGAATTTTTTTAGTGGGGAATAGGTATAGAATTTATGACATGTTGACAACATAAAGGTCAATAAGAAATAATTATGGAAATTTTAACTTTATAGAAGGTCAATAATGATCAAGAATGAAAATTTGACTTTACAAAAAAGGTACATATTAGGTTGGAAGGCATGGTCTTTCTAACTTATCAAGTAGAATGAAAGGTCAATATGGATTGGAGAAGCATACAATTTCCAAGTTGACCCAAGGCATACCCACAAGTTATAGATCAACAAGGATAGGCATGGAGTTTTGACTTATTATATATCCACATAGAGCTAGAAGTTATCCACGTAAAGAGGGAGTAGGCATGAAAATTTTGACTTGTTAACTAAAAAGAAAAGGTCAATAGTGGGTGGGCATGGAATATTTTCATGTTATTAAGTGGCGTAGAGTTAATATGCGGCAGGTTTAGAATTTTGTATTTATTATTGTTTATAAACTCACATATAGAGTAAATATGGGTCACCATGGGATAGTATAAACCATTAGTGGGTTGTCAAGAGTGGAAGTCTATTTCTTACTAACCACTTACATTTTATTAACCAGGTAAACTAACCACTGACCCCTATATTAACAAGGTAGTTATAATAGGTTTTTCTACCTCAAAAATACTAAGCAACTTTACATAAAAGTTATCCAAGTAAAATATGAATTTTTAAATTGTTAATTTACATTTAAACACTAAAAATTCAATGGGGAATAGGTATAGAATTTATGACATGTTGACAACATGAAGGTCAATCAGAAATAATTATGGAATTTTTAACCTTATAGAAGGTCAATAAGGGCCAAGAATGGAAATTTGACTTTACAAAAAGGTACATATTAGGTTGGAAGGCATGGACTTCCTAACTTATCAAGTGGAATAAAACGTCAATATGGGTTGGAGAAGCATACAATTTCCAAGGTGACCCAAGGCATACCAACAAGTTAGATGGTCTACAAGGGTAGGCATGGAGTTTTTGACTTATTATATGTTCACATAGAGCTAGAAGGTATCCACGTAAATAGAGAGTAGGCATGAAATTTTTGACTTGTTAAATAAAAAGAGAAGGTCAATAGTGGGTGGGCATGGAATATTTTCATGTTATTAAGTGACATAGAGTTAGTATGGGGCACGTTTAGAATTTTGTATTTGTTATTATTTATAAACCCACACATAGAGTAAATGTGGGTCACCATAGGATAGGCATGGAATTTCTCGACCTTACTGGGTTCCTATATTTTATTATTATTCATAAACCCACATATAGAGTCAATATGGGGTTACCATAGGATAGGAATGCATGGAATTTCTAACTTGTTATAGGTATAAACATATACATATACCCTTAAAAGGTGTTCATACTAAGGGTTAACAAGGAGTAGGCATGTTATTTTTTGTCCCACAATATTCATCCAGCAATATCTTTGTGGTAGGCATCATTTTATTTGTGGTCAAATCTTTGTTGGCATAAGCATCATGGTATGTAGGAACATGTGCACACAATGTTTACAATTTTATTTGTGGTCAAAACTTTGTTGGCATAAGCATCATGGTATGTAGGAACATGTGCACACAATGTTTACAATTCCAAGGCACCCGTGATGCATTTGACTTATCATTATGTAGAATAAAGTAGAATACATGCCTAAGGCTAGAGTCAATAGAGAGGTAGACAAAATTTATGTACTACAACTAATCAAACACAAACACAATGTTAGTGGAAAGTATCATTTCCTTGTGGTAAGATTTTCAAATATCATGTCAAAAATACTATTCGTATATCAAAATATTTAACCCAATTTACCAAATAGTTACTATTCGTATCAACATTTTAACCCAATACCAAATAGTTCAAACCTCGGTTAATGACATCAAACTATATATTAAAATAAATAATTATAGATAAGATATTGAAGGGAATGTGGATTCCAACTAGAGAAGGTATAGAAAAGTGGCTAGATGAGAAACAATGTGAGTTTGCACGAGAACATAACCCTAATCCAAGAATAAGTGAAGAGGACTGGTTGGGAAGGTATGTATTTTTAGAGTTCTATGAAATATTTTTCTGTAAGTTCCCTACAATACTAGCAGATTGGTTGCTCAAATTAGCTGATACAAATCCAAGATATAACCCTGTGATTCCAAGAAACTAGACCCCTGAAGAGATCCAGTGGTTGAAAACTATGAATAACCCTATTTCGTGTGTAGTTGATTTCTGGATAGATAGTGTATTGGAAGGGTACATTGTTGAGTCTGCTATAAGTGGAATGAGATCATATTGTGATGTAGAGAAAAAGTTCTTGAAAGAACCTTGTGGACGATATATTGGTTGAATCGCTATGTGGATTAAGATGCTATTGTATGACAAGGGTTGTATGATGATGGAATATCAACACTAAATTTTCTACACACACCGAGGAACGGGGGGTGACCAGAGAAAGGTATGAGAGTATGGAAGGAAAGATGAAAATGGAAAGAATGAGTTGAGAATTCCAAAAGGGGAGAGTACGACAGACATAGAGGTTAGATTCCTGCACAATGGAAAAATATTTAGGGGTGATAGGAAGAGGAATGCGATTGAGAGAGAGGAGCAGTATAGTGAGTTCGAAGAAAGTGATTATTGCGCAGGATACCAGATCAAAGGAAAATCGTATGTGGAAGGAAGGGATTATCATCTTAATCATAAGGAGGAAGGGAGCCCCATTCAGAGTCGTATCTATGTTGAACCTACAAACTCGAGTGCATCTCCATCATCAGAGGTAAGACCCAATTCAGTAGCTAAAGTAGTGATAGTTAGTACAAATAGTAATAGTAGTAGCAGGAAGAAGGGACAAGGTAGTGGAAGTGGCTAGACAAGTTCTACATAGCCAAGCACAACACCAAGAAAGATGGCAGATCCAACCCTTATGATTCCTATATTCTATGGTAATGGAAATGAAGATAAAGAGAAATATCTATTTCTTTGTAATAATATATAGGAAGTGAAGTAGGTCCAAGATGAAGCTGAAAAGATAGCGCAATTGGGTACTAAATTCCGAGATGGTGCATTACATTGGTATGTGAAGTATCCAAATTCTATACAATAGGGACATACTAGAACCCTCATGCAGATATGTGATGCATTCAAAATATAATTTTGGAATCCCATGTCTGAATCGTAGTGCATTACCGAACTGAAGGAAATTAAACATATGCCAAATGAAACCATATGGAGATTATATCAAAGATTCAAGAGGTTGCTAGATCAGATGCCTTTTGAGGTACATCTAAAACAACATAAAGAATGGTTTATTGTTGCATTGTTACCGCACATCCGTCATCCATTGGTGCAACAGGCCCTCGTGATAGAGAGGGATGCATTGGAACTAGAAATGAAACTGGAATCCTCTCCTACAGCAGACACTATTTCAAGTATGGCTCAATTTCAATCACAATTACAAGAACTGAAATTATAATTGCAGGATATTACAAAAGGGAAAGAGAAGCATGAAGGAATATGGTGTACTACATGTCATACAAAAGTTCATCATAGAGGAGAATGCCCCATGGTCGCGAACTATTTGGCAGGAGGACACCAAAATATATTGGCCCCAGGACCACGAGGAGGATCTTGGTGTGATATCTGTAAGGTTTGGGGCCATCCAAGAAATAATTAACCAAATATGTAGACATATCATACTACACCTTAAAATTTGTTCTGCAATTTTTGCAAATCGGTAAGACATGATGAAAAGGATTTTCGTGCACTGGATATGCTGAGGGAACGAACTTCATATTTTTACCAAGTTCAAGAGGATCCTGGAACAAAAAAAGGATCAACGCAATATAATGCACCAGCTGGATGAGGAGGGTATATTCTAGGTGGAATAGGATGATGTAGAGGACACAAAAGAGGAGGATTTGGAGGCTTCGTTTGGGGAAGGGGCCATATAATATGTTACAATTGTGGTGAGGAGGGTCATTATGCGTGGGAATGTATGAATCCTTGTTCTACCTATTTGTATTGTCAAGCTCTAGATCATGTGATAGAGGATTGACGACAGTTGATAGCTAAATGGAAGGAGAAGAGAAATCAGAATCAAAATTAGAATCAGAATCAAAACCAGGACCACAATGTACAGATGATAACTGCGTAACCTTGGGAGGAGCAAAAGAAGATACAATGGTTATAGATGGAGGAGTCAAAACTAGAGCTAATGCGACAAACACAGGAAATCGGAACATACCTTGGGTTAGAAAAGAAACACCATATAGACCAAAATTTGATCCGAGGAGGGAAAAGGAAACTTATGTTTATGCGTGAGATGAACTGTGACAAATGGATCAAGGGGATCCCTCTATGCTAGATATTCAAGATGGTCTCCTAGTCTATGATATGCCCCCTATATACAATCATACCATTACATGAGAATCAACTAAAAAGGTAAGTATTGTGGAAAGTTTCTTGAAGATCTATTTGGATCTAGTTAAAGATGGATCAATTATGAACACTTTGCGCAATCAAATAGATTAATGTGTAAATTAAAGGGAAGGGTATAAATTAGTAAATAATATTCGGTACAGAAGAAGGACCAATAAGGAATTTAGATTAAGTGCACAGATAGGATAATATGACCTGGATTATGTTATTTTAGACTTGGGATCATATGTGAATGTCCCACCAAAGAAAACTTGGGAAGCTATGGGTAAACCTAATATAGTTTGGTATCCAATACAGTTACGCCTTGGAAATCAACTCAAAACATATCCCATTGGGAGACTTGAGGGAAAAACAATCGATATCGATGGTGTGCACAATGTCGCAAACTTTGAGATCATTGAAATATAAGATAATAGTAGATCGTATCGAGCATTACTAGGGTTGGATGGGGATTTCAATACCCAAGCAATTATCAATTTGAAAAGAGGACAGATGTTATTTGATTCATGATAATTGAGGGTAATTTCCCCATTAGATCCAAATGAATCTACATGTTAAGTGGAGCTTATGACAAGTAGTCTTGATCCTAGAGAAATTGATCAGTTATACAACATTACTACGCAAATGGATGATTATGTGGATCCTACAACAGATAGTGTATTAAGTTCACACGGTATCACTTCCAATACATATGATTCAGAATAAGCTTTAGAGGATTGGAAGCAAAGAAGACATGAAGTACCAAATATGCGCTGGCCTAACACATTCATTGCGTTGGATCAGTACTAAGGTATGTGAACCACCTAGTTTTGATGGATTAACAAGGGTAAGTTCCTTTATAGTGAAGTTTTCAGAATCGCAAATTACAGAGAAACAAAGAATACTTGCACTAGATGTTGCACTCAGAGCGACCCCTGCAAGATGGTGGAGCATACACAAAGGTAAAATTGGAGACTGGAAACAATGTAAAA
This sequence comes from Larix kaempferi, assembly GCA_027924585.1. Taxonomy (NCBI): domain Eukaryota; kingdom Viridiplantae; phylum Streptophyta; class Pinopsida; order Pinales; family Pinaceae; genus Larix; species Larix kaempferi. The sequence continues at coordinate 1,705,661 of BSBM01000563.1, forward strand.
GGTTGATGCAGGTCAGACTTGACTATGATGTATGTTCAACTATACCGAAGTATAAGGGTTTGAGTAATCCTAAGGACCATATCACCAGCTATATCAAGGAATGGAGAATTGTGCCTCAAAAGGAATGTGCACATATATTTATTCACACATTGGTCATTGTCCCCAAGAATTGGTAAATAGAATTGGAAGTGCGCAAAGGCACAATAGATTGGACAGAGCTGTCGCAGAACTTTGAGGTCACAATTAGCTTTGAAAATGAAAAACCAAATGTTGATGTACCCTTGCAAGTAATTAAGCAGAATATTTTTCCTACAAATGAGCTAGAATTTTCATGGAACATGCAAACCATGTCCCCTATGTTGTCCATATTATCCAACTCAGACAATGGATTAAAATGAACTATGAAATTTTTCTTGTCAAAATCAGGATTCTAGATTAAAACCATGCTTTGAGGTGGATTAAATCCTTGTTGGGTCTATGAGATCCTCAAAATCAATCAAAACTAAGTCCTCTTGAATGGGAGGAGTTGCTCCTCCCTCATATGTAATAAAATAACCGTGTAAACTACTAAGGTATCCTTCTTCTAACAACATGTCAAACTTGTTAGATCTAGATTGTATTTCCTCTTTAGTGTGATAATTTACATGTTCTATGTTCTCTTCCTCTACCCCCTGTGGGAATGGATTACTAGGATCTAGTCTTCTACTCTTAGTAGGTAACTCTACCTTTTAAAGTGAGCATTTTTCAGATCTTTTTGGACCTACGAAGAGGTTGATCAACCACTTTGGATTAGAAAAGAATAAGTTTTTACAACTTGTATAACAATCCCACACTCACCAAAAATTCCTGAAATATTTAAAACAAGAAAAATTAAACTTCCAATGATAAGTACATGGTAATTAAGCCCTGGTACTAATAAATGAAGAGTCGTATAAGGGCCTTTCGGAGTTCATCCTGGGATGATTAGGGCCCAATTTCAACCAACGAAGTTTCAGGAAGAAGTTACGGTAACTCTCCAAAAACAATAACCTAAGGTCCAGCCACTATCGAGAAGACGAGTACCCTCCAAAGGATTTGATTGGATGTTATGCGTATGCCTAAAGTAATGCAATAATTTCATTGTGTAGTCATCTATCAGAAAACCTAAGAAAACCATCTAAGGATACCAATTCACACATAATAGTTGGGTGAAACAGTAACATGATAGGTGTCCACAAATGGGCATGGAACATAAGACATAAGTCCTAAACTCAAAACTCTCATGAATAGTGGTATAACCCCGATGAATTTCCACTTAACCTAGAGAACCCATACTCACGTTTCCCATTAAACAAACAATCGGAGGCAAGATCACAATTACCTTCCTAGATTTACCTTATGCTTGACGCTTGTGTGAGACACACTTTTCCAACAAATGTCTCTACTACTACTAGATTTGTTCACTCAAATAGTGAATTTCCTAGTCTCGTTTTTAATGGCCTTGGATAAATTTACTCTCCAACCTACCGTCAAAGCCCTATAACCTAAGCTATTGTTGGTTTTTAAGAAAGAAAAGTTACTGGTTCTTTTTATTGTACGATTGCTTTTCCAAAAAGCATGAACTTATTTAAGAATTAAAAGCGATAAGGATTCTTAAAATTCAAACACCATTAAATATATTCAAATGATCTAAAGCATTATTACCTTTCAGAAGAAAATTTCTTTGAACTTTTACAACTAATCAATCCTCTTATGTGTTTCAAAATACTCTTTCATTATATTTCAAATGAACTAATCCAGCGTTCACCTTTTTCATGAAAATGCCAATAATCCCTACACCTACAAATGCAGAAAGGAAATTTAATTGTTGTTACACTTAACTATGCACAAAATCAACACATAAAACTTATATTCTCACCAATTCTTGCACAAGAAATTCTAGAAGAAATAACTAATAAGTTTTTTTAGACTAAAAAAGGTACAAACATGTATACTCAGAAGGCAAGGTCTTGCTGTCTATTTCACCTAACAAGGAGGAAAAACAAAGGCACAAACATACACTTGTACACTTACTTTTCCAGGCCAAAGTCTACAATAATCGATACAAAAGAAGAAACAAGGTGGAAAAATCCCTAAATATTTTTTAATTGATATCATTCCAAGGCATGCAATCATCCAAAGCACCACTAAATCCACTCTAAATGGAAGACACTAACTCCCAACCTACTCTAAAAACCCAAACCAATGAGTATCTAGGAGAAAAAATGGTAAAAAACAGGAAAAAACCTTATACTCTACCTCCCATGCTTTTTTCTAGTGTAGAAAGTGTGTGGCCATGTGCCTATCACCAAAGGAAGGTACGTGGGACCCTACCACACCCTTCCATGTACACTACAAGGGATGCGGGACACTTGGGTATCCTTAAAACATGCAAAAAAATGGAAAGTTATTCACTTTTGGAACATTGAAAAATGATGAACAATAACATACCTAAAGGATTGAAAGCACCATAAAATAGCTAGGAGAATCAAGCTACCAAGGCCCTACAGAGAATTTATGTCCCCAACAAAGTTGACAATTATGCTGTGGGAATAAAATTCCTAATGGCTAGAGAAAATCACCAACATACTGAGATAGACGAAACTTAATCTTGTGTCTCTCTATGCAGATAGCTTAAACTCAAGGAGATATGTTTTCTCCACTCGTAGGGAAAGACAACAAACAAAAAGAAAATAGAAAGAGATAAATGAAGAGAAGGATTTTTTTTCAAAGTTTGATCCCCGCTTATCCTAGTTTGCACCTTCAAAATACTTTGTTCTAACAACTTGAAACTTGCAAGAAACAACAAATACCCATCTCACAAACCTTATGAATTTGATGCAAATCTTAACCAAAGAAAGAGCATGTATGCAATTTCAACTAGCCTTAATAATATTCTTGAAAAATATTAGTAACTTTCAAATAATCAAATATTTAACACATTACACATGTATGTGGGGGAGGGAAAGATAACAATTTCTATTAAATGCAACAAAGTAATAAATACATCAATTACCTTACTATTGTTGAGACACCTTTTGAAGATAGTGACAGAGTTCATCTTCTCATGAGTCACTTGTTGAACTTTGGTGTTGTCATTGATGTCAAACAAGAAGCATGACAATGTCAATCAAGCAGCATGAAGCCTCGATGCCAGTTTGAAGAAATATATACAAAATAATTTTACCTATCCACGCAATATGGATGGGTACATGTTGCACATATACTGTGATTTTGCGCAATATGGATGGGTACATGTTGCACATATACTGTGATTTTGCGCAATATGGATGGGTACATGTCGCACATATACTGGGATTTCTTGCAATATAGATGGGTACATGTCACACATATACTAGGATTTTGTAAGCTATAATATCAAAGTGCGCAGGAAAGACTTAGGTGGCTCAAGCGCATTTTGTTGGGTTAACTTGACCAAGAATAAAAAGGTAGTCGCTCGAAAGCATTGTGATGGGATAACTTGACCAATAAGAAAAAGGTAACCGACATAAGGAAGCCCCAATTTGTGGAAAAATCAATCTAATCAAGGAAAAAAGTAGTGATATAAATAAACAAAATATTGAAATGAAGGGCGTAAGCACGCAATGGAGAGGTAAAAGTATTTATTTGTATTTTGAAGCATTGGTTTATTGGGGTATCAATGGCTTGTTGATCCATAAGAAATAAACAGTAAGAGTCGAGTGCGCAGAACAGAAAATAAAAACAACAAACAATGCACAGAACTGTAACAATGTACATATTGAATAGGTGCACATGATCAAAGTAGTGAGCCGTAATATAGTAGTAACATAATATACAATAAGAAAATAAGATCACAGACAGAAGCAAGTGGAGTAGTGTGCATAACAGATAGAGAATCACAGTAGTTATGTAGTACTGAAGTATAGCACACAAGTTCCCGTAAAAGTGAAACTGTGAACAAGGCAAGTGTGAAGCTATGTGTGCAAACTAGAAGGCAATGTGACATAAGAACATCTACTTCTATATCTCAGGGTGGTAGGTGATCTGAAAATGGACAACTTACTTTCCTTCCATTCATAGATTCTTAATTAATTCTCAATTTATTAAATAACATAAATAAATTGCCATCATCAATCAAATTCTGATAAGCAATTAACTGAAGATTTCACAAAACACATATGAAAAGATAATGCAAACCAGATTTGTTAATGGAGTTCGTCAGGCCTCCTCACTACGTATCTAGACTCGTTCGAACTTGAGTTGCTTTATTATCTCCTTCAAAGATGTGTAGCTTTCATCAGTACAATGCATGCTTTTACTTCAAGTGGCACTTTCCCATCCTGAGATGCTTTTCCCTTCCATACTAAGAGAATCAAGGCTCTCACATGAACTAAAATGTTTCTCCCATCTTGGGATGAAATCCTTCACACAATGCTTACTACAAACTCTCTCCAAAAAGTCTTTCCTCCTCCTCCATATGAGAGGATTTTATAGATTCCTTATGGATGATTAGTCATCACCCATATGAAGGAGCAAATCTCTCCCATGATCTCCTAATGTAGGATCAGGAGACACCTTAAGGGGTATGTGGAGGAAGAGTCCTCTTTTTCCTCCATGAGGATCTCAACATCCCTTAGGTTTAGGAAACTAAGTCATGAGGTGGATTCTCTCACCTTTTAATTTCCTTTTTACAAATAAAAATGAGAATTTAATGTGCATCTCTACATCAAATTCCTTATTACAAATTTTGTCCATGAATTTTCAAATAAAAATACTTTTATGCACAAATTGTCACATAAATCCTTCTTGCTGTCAAAACTTCAACCTAGAATCTTCTCTGCATGCGAAGTCGATTTTTCCTCATTCAAGTTGCCTTTGAAATCTTGTTGAGAGCTCTTCGATGGCTGATCTTCTTCAAATAAAATGGACACCATCTTCGTTCTTCGACTGAGATGATCCTCCTAGATCAAATCTCCCCACTAAAAGGACTTTTGGACCTCCAAGAGTATCAACTCAAAATTTGTAGAAGGATATTTTCCTTCATCTTCTTCAATGCTTGTTCATGATTGTCTTGGTTTAACTCGGAATGATGTTTGCATTTTTTTATCAGTGTTTAAGGTGTTGGGCATCGCCGATCATGCACCCAAAAATTACAATGAGCGAGACTTTACTCGCTTTGTCTAAGATTTTGTAACTTACTCTTTAAATGATTTTACAATGTTTAAATAAGACTTTAAGAAAAAAAATTCTTTTAAGTCTTTTACAAGGATCTTTACAATATTTTCATGGCATCTTCCCTTTTTTCCATCTTTCCAACTTTTAGGTGTTTGGAAAAATTTACAAGATGCCCCTTTGTTTGCTATTTTTCACCTTAAGCAAAATGGCAAATTACATATTTGGCTTTGCATAGTCTATGGTGTATGAAAAATAATTTCACACCCATATAGATATGCGTATGTCAACATTTAAAAAAATAAAAATAAATTACCAATCATCAAATTTTACCGAAGATATGTTTGTTTTGGGCCTTGTGTTTTATATCTCGAACTGAAAGTTGTTTGGTGCTCTCGGCCTTCATATGCGCTCTCAACCCTGGACATGAACCATATTGTGTAGCATGATGCTGTGAATGCTGAGCACCAACACCAGCGCCAGCCCCAATTTGGCCCTCTGAAAACAATGAGAATAGAAATTTGAACTGCAGTCATATAATATGCCTTGGTTGCAGAATTTATTACTTGATCAATAGCCGTAGTCATCTACATGACTGTGGTTATAACAAGCAACCGAAAGTTTGAACCTTTCCCACATCCGTCAACGCAGCTGGATAGAAAGCTTTCTGTATAGGGATACTGAAAACTTCTCTTGCACTTGTCTACTTGGCAACCTCGCGTAGCTCCACATCGCTTATACTCTGCACAGAACTGGAGACGGCCAGAGCGATCATATGATAGTCGACCAACCATAGATCTCCTTGCCAATCAATTCGAGCATCTTGATGACCGGTGCATCCATTCAAATTTACATGGGTGGAAATACCATTGCGCGAACGAGAGTTCCATTTTCTGAGATCTGAGGGGAGCCCATACCAGAACAACAGGTTGATCTGTAAAATCTCGTCCATCGATGGAGAAGGCGTAACCCTAACTCCAGTCCTAGCTCTGAGAATGTTGTTCTCTCCCGACAGTCGACGGTGCCTCTGTCGGTATGAGAATGGGCGCCATGTGATCGAATTTCTCTAGCTTTCGTCAAACCATCTTTATGTGGATTCTTAATATAACTTCCACAAATATCGTTTACTACAGAATTCTGTTTGAATCGGAACCTTCAACTTCACCAGGATGCACAGTGCAATCGGGTTCTCTTTGTCATCTTTGTCAATGATGGAAGAGATTTCATCCCCGCGCCTTTAGGATATGATCCCTTAGCACCCGTGCGAACTGGGAGACACAAAGGTGGATTCTTCATGCTGCAAACTTTCATGTTGTCTCGATCTCCCCGACCTCCAATAGATCGTGTTTTAACTTTCAATTCTGATGTATCTTTCTTTAATTTTTAATCCTGTAGACCACAAAAATCATGGTGTTTGAAATCCCGACCCTCGATGCCATTGCTTGGAAAACCTTCAATCTCTGACGATTTTTTTTTTTGATAATTTGCAGAACTTTATCCAAAGAGAAGGATTTTCTTTCCGTGGATTATTTTTAATTGCATCTTTTCTTCTTCTATAGGCTTTAGCTTTCCAGCATGTCATAACATAATGATTCTTTTCCAACAAAAATAACATATACTCTCATTTTCCATGTTATGAAATTTTTTATCGAAGGCATACCTTGGGTGTTTGTTAACTTCATTTCTTCTCGGTGACTTGCTTGATGCTTCAGAATCACTGTTAGCATATACCTTTCTTTTACCTTCTCGGATTTGAAACCATTTCGGTTTCAATTCGAGATGCAAATCCCAACAATGATCCGCAGCATGTCCCCGCTTGCAATAGTAGGAACAACTCTCCCAAAAGATGTCGTTGGACATCGTCTCTTGATATCCCAATCCCTGATATCGAGGACGTTCCTCCACTTCGATTGGTTGTATAATTCCTTGGCCATCATTACCAAGACCTTCTCCATTGAACCCCATCTTGGTTAGGAGTTTCATACCAATCCCACGTGTATGCTTTTCGAATGAACCCAAAGAAATGTTTGAATGAGAAGCAACTGAATGAACATGGATATTACTTACCTCATCTTTTAGATGTAGGAAAAATATGTCCAAATACATATTCCTTATCTTCTAGGTATCATCCTCCTGCTTGATTGAAGATGTAGAAGCTGATACCTCCATGTTAGCACCTGTTTTGTGCTAAATGTTTAGAAGGATTTTCGGAGAATGGAAAGGTGCAGATTTAAGAAAATAGCCAAGGAAAGTCTAACCCTTGATCCACAAGACCCAAAGGTTGAAGATATCAGAGCTTTGTGCAATTGAACTTGGAGCCGAGATAAGAATCTTGAGGAAGCTAAAGTCTTAATGTTGATCGAAGGGATAAATATAAAGGAATGGGACCGCAGTGCTGATTGACGCCTGTGGACGATTTAGATCAAAGGCGGGGGAGATCAATGGTCATGATCCTCCTTCGCGGAAAAAGTTAAAGATCTTTTAAGCGTTGGAAGGGCGCTAGCTAGCGGGTTGGTGAAGGAAGATCGACGATGGGTGGCACAGATCAACGGTCGATACTTTGTTCGCGATTTAGACTTGCACGAAAAAGGTTATGATTCAAATCCGTGAACTTTTGTTAAAGCCCGACACCTCCCAACGGCGCAGATCTAACAGGATGAAGATCGGCGGCTCAGAATTAGTTCGCGGATATGACTTGCACATGAAATCAACACGTCCAAAATCCGCGAACCCGGTAAAGGGCCGCATCCTTGGACGGTCAGGATCCAGGAGGAGATCAGATCAACGGTTGGAAATGTTTTTGTAGATCAGAGATGTTGTCGAGATGATATGTGGCAAAGTTGGAGTCCATGAGGGATTTTGGAAGGCAGAGGCTAAAGAGATCTACGGTGGAGAATTAATCTCATAAGGTGGACGACTGACGTGGTTCCATCGCTATCATAGCTATCAGGGTGATATGGCATATTTATATTATAAAATGCCCGCCTACACGGAGATTCGCATCCCATTTGTCCTGTGTGCATTTGAAAGCGAAAGGAGCGAACCAAGCAGAATCGACCAGCCAACCAGAAGCTCACAAGCCCGCCTAGCTGTCAAGTGACCAGGTAGGTCGTCTACTTCTTCCATAAACTATTTAAATGGACGGATCTACGGAGCCTCCAGGTTTTGAACCCTCTAAGACAATTGACCTGTTAGAAGATAAAGACTGTGAGGTTTTTGACACCATACTGATAAATTGCTCCATAGAGGTTGTCAAGGAGAATTTAGAGGTTTTTAGGGCCAGATAGGTGGATGTCCACCAAGTTTACCTTTCCTTTTTTCACTTATTTACAACCAGTCAAACGCCTAGTTTCCCTGAGTTCATAGACTGGTGAGCCGACCATTACTCCTCAAATCGAAGATCAATCCTGGATGCCTCAAACTCAAAAATTATGTGCTATCTAGATGCTCCTACAGTTAGAAAATCCCTAGCCGCGCCTGAAGAATTTTGTCAGAAATCCCAAATTTTCAGAATGGAAAACCTGATCCAGCATTTCCGTCAAGCCCCAGTTGACCTCAAGTAGAGCTTTTATTGTGCCTCCCTACTATCAAATACCTCCTTTCAAGGCACATCTTTTCCTGGTGAGGCCAGCCTGTTTAAAGAAGAGTCAAGATGTGTTATTTCTAAGTTGGTTCAGTTCATAGCGCTGGATAGTGAACAATATATAACCGAGCCTATGATCAGTTTAATGTTTGTTATGAGCACTTGTCCCATTGAACCAGTAGACCCTAATTTTCCCACCCAGTGCGCATGCCTAAAGTTTGATGAAGCCCTAGCAAATAGCATTCACTCCCAGCTCATAGAATTCCCTAAATCAAGGGCCTTCAGGTTCCAGTCTTATTTGTTGAAAATGTTCCTGGCAGCAATTGAAGAAAGCCTACAAGGGCTAGAGATGCAGCTTACAAAAGAGATGTACTCAGATTACAAAACCTTTATGAATGACCTCATGGTAGAGATCTATTTTGTTTTCTTCCAGAAGAGGCTGCCTAGGGTGCTGCCAGAGATGAAGGACTTATTGCAGCCATCCATGGAGAAGAGGGTTGGGTATTGGTTTTTGTTGAAGCGTGGGACTGTGATCAGGGTTTATGGTTTCTCCCATGCCCCCTATGTGCTACCTGCCTTCCTAACCCCCATAGTGCTCACTTTGGAATTTATAAGGCAAAATCTGAAGGTAGAATGTGAGCACTTCCTAAATGACAGGAAATTATCTGACATCAGTTTCCCCTAGACGCTGGGTTCTTTCATTGTCAAAAACAAGGCATCCCTCCCAAGTGTTTAGCGAATGATGGGTGACCTGGGATTCCCTTCAAAGGCAGCAATGAATTATGATCCCCACCATATAATTTCATAGAGGAGGAAGGAAACTAATAGGAAAGGGTTTGAGCATTTTGAGCTTGCAAGCCTAGCTGAAAGGTCAAATTTGTTAGAATATATTGACAAAGGTCAGATGGAAGTAGACCCACCAGGAGACTCCTCCTCTCTGCAATTCCTGTTTGAACGAGGCACATCATCATTGCCTGGTTCGCCCAGTCAAACCCCAACAATATCAGCAGCCATACCCATTACCATTGTTTCAGAAAAATCCAGCAAGCTAGAAGGTGGTGACCCCATGGATGTGGACAGTAGTGCTGAAAGAGCCTCAAAGAGGAAAAAGGTGGAGGATCCTCGGAAGCAATTAGTAGCAGTGAAAACAGGGAAGCCCAAGAAAAAGCAATTTAGATTCCTGGTGCCATCTTTTGAGGTTAAGGAGCATGTGTTCAACAAAACACCTACTGGACCAGAAGCACTAAGCATAAGCAGGGCAGAGTTACTGGAGGAATATGAAGAGAACCCAAATAACATATCAAAAGAAGCTAAATTGTATGTTGATGTGAGAAAATTCTCCAAGAAGGATGTGGCCTTGGTGGCGAGCTGAAACCTTGCCCAGAATAACTTAAGCCTTGCCTTAGCCACCAAGAACAAGGCCACAGAATTGAAAATGAATCTATAGGACATTCCAGTACCTGATGTAATCAATTTGCATAAGGAGACAGGTGAGGTCATCTACAATAAGTTGTTGAAGTCTGCCATAGAGCTATCAAAGGTGCAGGCCAACAAAGCCAAAGTGCAAAAGAAGTTGGGATTGGAAAAGGAAGAAAACAAGATCCTGAAAGCACAAGTGAAAAAGTTCCAAGCTTCACTGTTGGCCACTGACACCGAAGAGAGAAAAAGGGCTAGAATTCATAAGCTATTAGAGGAAAAAGATCAGGAAATACTGTCACTAAAGAGGAAATTGAAGATTCCAGCTGCCCAACTGGTGAATGGACCTGGAATTGCAGAGTTAGAGGAGGAAAAAGAAGAGCTGCAAGGTAAGTTGACTGATTGCAAAGCCAAGATTTTAGAGTTTGAAGAAAAGGAGAAAAAGTGGCAAGAAGATATGAAATTGATAATGGACAGTGAGGAAGCCTTAAAGGTTCAGGTTGAGGGACTTGAGAAAAAGTTGAAAGAGAAAGAGCAGGAGATAGAAGCCATGACCACACCCTCAATAGAATCTGGGTATTTTTCCATTGTAGGGAAAATAGCCAGGGCTAATTTGAATGATATAGAAGTAATTAGACTGAAGAAGCAGAATGCCAACTTAAGGACCCCAAAGGACACTGCAGAAAAAGAAAGGGAGGCTTGGGAAACCAAGTACCAGGCGATGCAGGTTGATTATGATAAGTTGAAGCAGCAGGTTGTAGGGCAAAGTGCACTACAAGAAGCAAAGAAGATCATATGGGATGATGTTATTGTTATTGTACAGGCAGAAGAGTTGAGGCCATATTTGGACTTCACGGTAGATAAGGAAGTTGTAATCAAGCTGGCAAGGTCAGCTGTCACAGTTGAAAATGAGAAGCTGAAAAAAAACCCATGGAGTATGCCCAGAATGCAATAGAGTTTTTGAATGGTCTATTGGAATCCCAGGTTCAAGTAGCCAATATAAAAGACAGAGTGGCCACTATCATCAGCGCTAAAAAGGTAATACTCAAGCACCAACAAGTGAACATTGTCCAAGCAGGTATAGACATCCTAGCTAACCAAGTTAAGTTGTTCAAAGAGGCATTTGATCCATTATTGAAGAAGGGTTTGCCTATGTTTTGGGAAGAAGATGGAACCATGAGAACAAAGGAAGGATATCAAGGCAAGCTATGGGAGTGCAGGTTGGACCAGGAGTGCTTTGCAGATATGGAGCAGCCTCTGGCAGGAAAGACAGTGATAGAAAAGATAACAAAGGACTTTGAGATGGTCTCTACATTTAAAGAGGCTCTTACACTCCTTGTGGGCTATTCATACAAGGAGCATACCGAAATGAGGGTTTGGCTTAAATAGATTGCCTCCTTAGATTTACCAACAACCGAGCAGTGGAAACTCATTGAAAAATATGGGAAGGCAAAACGGAAGTTGGGTGCGTGAAGAGACGAGGATGGTGGAAGCAGCCAACTGGAGGAGCAGTTACCAGAGCATTTTGTCTTTTTGTTAGAGTTTGTTGTCATTTGGTAAAAAATACCTGTAAATTTGTAAAACACAGTTGAGTCAGTTTGGCCAACTTTGTCATTTTGTTGGAGTGGTGAACCTGTTGCATAGGTGTCACTGGTTTTATAACTATTTTCTGTTAGGAGAAGTCGAGCCTGAGGCTCAGAAGATATATATAAACAATGTAAAAGAATGCTAAAGGGTTGAAAATTTTGGGGAACCCGTGTATTGCTCTGTCTTGAGTATTTTGATTTTTTTAATAAAATTTGGCAGAGCCTCATAGGCGTTTTCTTTCAGGGATTGATGTGTTATTGGTCTTGCAGTCCGTTTATTCCTTTCCTTATGTGAATGTTTTTCCTTCTTTGTTTAATCCATCTTGTCATGTTGTTCATGGTTGGATAAGTGTAGTATCAGAATAGAATTCATAGTTATATGCTATGTTCTTTTCATTCTAAGCATCCATAACCAGTTTCTACTAAAATTGATATAGAATTCATAACCATATGCTCTATATCGATTGACTGTTCATCTTTTTCTTCTAAATCATCAAACTAAATGACTTTGACTATGAGCTGGTGGCTTCCTTGCCTCTGAGAGGGTTTGTTTGCATAGCACTGTCATGATATTCATTTCTTGTATGTTTTGACTCCACTGCCCAATGGATACCTATTTCGTTTTCAACCAAACAACAATTTAATTTCAGTTTTAATCAATTATCTGGCCCTATTAAAACCTGTTTGTGAGAGATCCCTCTCTGGAGGATAAGAAGCCAACTTATTCCTCCTTAAGTGGTTTTGTGGTTACCCCATCTTGGCCTCTCTGCAACCTTGAGGTACGATTTGGGTGCTAACATATTGGCGCCGCAGCCGGGGAGCGAGTGTTGCATCATCCCTGGGAGAGCGACGGAGAATTCCGGTTTTCAGAGAAAGAAGAAATTTCTGAGGGAAAATAGAGGTTTCTAAATTTAATAAGGTTGTGCATTTTCCCTGGCAACTCCACACATCGAGATTTTTGTTCAAAGGAGACTCCACTGGGAATATTTGACAAGCCCAAGTCCATTTCTAAAGAAGCTCCAGAAGGCACCCTGGCCCCTAGAAAGATCCACACAAGAGGTAACTCTATCTCTGAGATTTTGCTAAGCGTGGAAAATCCAGAAGTCTTGCTTAGGCATAGAAGTAAAAAGGATAAGACTAGCCTTTCTGATATTGAAGGATCCGTGTCTAAAGAAGAGTCATCTGACTTTCATGAAGTGAATTTAGAATTAAATATTGCAAGACCCTTGTTAAAATATAAATCTGAGTCAGATCTAAATTTAGCTGAAGTGAGTCTAAATGACCTTGATTCATATCTGTTAGATTCTGTATGGTACAATTTGTAGAATACTGTTAAAGCTGCAAGAGCTAAACCTCATTCCCAAATCCCTCATCCTCATATCACTGTCTAGAATCATCCTCAGAATAATCCTCCTATAGCTCAGACTCCACCCAGACAAATGGAAGCTAGGTTTGCCCCCTTAGCTCTACCCGCTGTCTTGCATGACGTCCCTCAAAATTACTCACAAAGAATTATCCTATACGATGGGGAGGGTGATTTTTTAGCAAGGAAACATGTAGATAGGTTTGAAGATTTCATTGACCTAGAGGAAGTGGACCATGAATATGCTAAGATGAGGTTGTTTGCACAAAGCCTATCTGGAGAGGCTAAGAAATGGTTCAGATATTTACCAGATGCATCTTTCCAAACCTTTGTAGCCTTCCAAACATTGTTTCTAGATAGATGGGAGGCAGTAAAGAGTCCATCACAAATCTTGTCCCAATATAACCACCTGAAGAAAGGGGGATTTGAGTCTGTGCAGGAATTCTCTGGTAGATTCATGAGAGTGTACAATTCAATTCCAGCTGATATCAAACCCCTGATTGGTGTTGCTAAGCTGCATTATGCAGATGCTTTTGAGGGGGATTTCTCATGTATGCTAAGGGAGAGAAAGTCACCCACATTATCAGCTATGTTTAAAGATTCCCTGGAGGTAGAGGCAAACATTATGGCTTCAGGAAAATTGAAGGGGAAAATAGAAGTAGAAAAGAAGAAAATAGAAATCCATACCTCCACTTCTTCTCCTCTACTAGTGATGTGAAGTTTTAAATGATGATGAAAAACATGGAAAAGTTGATGGATAGGCTAGCCTTGGATAACAAACCTCCTAACAGAGACCAGCCTGAGAATCAAGTGAGGAATCCTAACTTTAGAAGGCCACTCCCTCAAAGAAACCAAAGGAATCCTAATGATCAGCAAATAAGGCCTCCCTTCCCTGAGAATATGGTAGATGAAGAAGGGAAAGAAGACCTAGTATGTGATCAGATTTAGCATTTTGATGACCTTGACCATGCGATATACTTTACTGAGAGAGATCATGATTTCTTCACCAAGGAGAATGCTACTCCCATCCCTGAATTAGGCTCAGAGCAATATCAAATGGGATACCAGAATGCAGTGGATGACTTTCAAAGAAAGATGAAGCTAAGAAATAGGGATGTGACTATAAACAAAGGAAAGTCTAATCAGAACTAGTCTTTTAGTTCTCAGCAAAACACTGATAGATAGAAGGAAAAAAAACAAGAAGATGTTGCACAAGGGGGCTTAGAGAAGCCAAAGGAAAAACAACAGGGAGTTGCTTCACACAATAATTGAGAAAATAAAGGACAGCAATCCAAGGAGATTAGACAACCAAAACAAATTGACATCAACAAACCAGTCTCATCTTTCAGTTTGAGGTCTGAGCTGTCAAAGGTAAAGATATCTATCCCTTTCAATGAGCTATTAAAGAACAATGAATATAGAGAACAGATTACCAAAATGGTTAGTGGTCAAGGTGACTGTCAGCAGGACATACTAGAAGTGACAGATGATGCTCCCACCATTGGTTTTGGTCCCAAGCTAGAAGATGAAGGTGATGAGGATGTTCCAACCTTTTATTTAAGCCTAAATGTTCATGATATGGTTTTGCATAATTCCCTAATAGACTTTGGTGCCTCTCACAACTTAATGCCCAAAACAGTGGTGGACGAATTGGGTTTAGAAGTTACTAGGCCCTACAAAGATCTGTACTCCTTTGACTCTAGGAAGGTCAAATGTCTAGGGTTGATAAAGGACATGGTACCAACACTGACCCAACTTCCTGCCAAGAGCATTGTAATGGACATAATGGTGGCTGACATCCCTGCAAATTTTGGTATGCTATTGTCCAGGTCTTGGGCATCAAAGCTGAGAGGGAATATGCATCTAGACTGGTCATATGCCACCATCCCTCTGTTTGGGGGAAATAGGAGACTATACAGAGAAAAAAGGTTGTCTTACATGGTCAACAGCCCAGACAAACCAGAGAACCATCCTATATATGTTGTTGATACAGACTTAGGGTCCTCCATATTCTTTAATGATGGACCCCGAGTTGATCCTAAGGTTCCCATACACTTGGAAGTCGTGGAAGATAAGGAATTTGCAGCAAGACACGAGGCCTTGGAAAGGAAGCAGAATGAAGAAGGTTGGTGGACAATGTATTTTGATGGGTCTTTGAGAAAAAATGGTGCTGGTGCAGGATTCTGGATCATCCCACCTGACAGAGAATTTAAATCCCTATCATATAAGATGACTTTTGAATGCACAAACAATGTGGCAGAGTATGAGACCCTATTGCTGGGATTGCAAGCCTTGAAAGACATGGGAGCAAAGAGAATACAGGGATTTGGAGACTCAGAGTTGGTGATAAACCAAGTTAATGATAGCTATCAAACCAAACATACCAGGATGAGGGCCTATAGGAATGAAGTATGGGATATGTTTGGTAACTATTTCTCAGAATATAAGATCAGGGTGATACCCAGGATTGAGAATATGGTGGCAGATTCCTTGGCCACTAGTGCTGGGGGTTTCAAAACCCCAATCTACTCCCAAACAAAGTATGAAGTGGAAATAGTGAACAGTCCATCAATTCCAGACAATTCCAAGTATTGGCAGGTGTTTGATGATGACATGTAGATTAATAGGTTCTTAGAATTATTTGATGAATTCGCGAATGTATAGGTTGACACAGAAAATGAAAACCTGGAAGGTTTCATCGATGAAGAGAACGCTGTAGAGGAAGGCGACGAAGGCAAGGGATGGAAAGACATGTTGAGGGGAAAGGATATCATCCAGCTGAAGAGTAATTATATCCCCAAAGGCTTGATACCCCTGGAAAAATTATTTGACCAAAATGACGTTGCTAAGAATCCCAAAGTTGAGCCTGCCAATGACGCTGTGGAGGACCAGAACCTGGGCACCAAGGAAGAGCCTCGAATTGTAAAATTATCCAAAAGGCTTCCTGCTAAAGAAAAGGATGAATATGTGAAATTGATGAAGAAGTACACTGATGTTTCTGCTTGGAGTTATGAGGACCTAAAGGAATATGACACTTCCATTATACAGCATTCAATCCCGATCAAGCCTAGAGAGAAGCCTTTCAAGCAGAAGCTAAGGAGAATAAACCCAAAACTGCTTCCTGTGATAGAGAAAGAAATCATAAAATTGTTCAATGCCAAAATCATTGTCACCCTGAGGTTTTCAAAATGGATAGCTAATCTGGTACCTGTCAGGAAAAATAATGGAGAGATCATGATTTGTATAGACTTTAGGAATCTTAACAAAGTGTCATTGAAAGATAACTACCCCTTGCCAAAAATGGAGCATAACTTGAAGAAAGTGGTAGGAGCTAAGAGGATGTCAACCATGGATGGGTTCTTAGGATATAATCAGGTGAAAGTGTGCCCAAAAGACCAAGAGAAGACTGCCTTCACTACTCCCTGGGGCACATTTATGTATGCAAAGATGCCCTTTGGGATAATGAATGTAGGGGCCACCTTCCAGCGTGCAATGGACATAGCCTTTGTTGAGGAGAAAGACAAGTTTGTGGTGGTTTATATGGATGATATAACAATTTATTCCAGGTCTGACAGAGAACACCTTAAGCATTTGGAGAAGGTCTTTATCAAATGCAGGAAATATGGTATTTCTCTTAATCCAAAGAAGTCAAATTTTGCATTAGAAGAAACAAAGCTCCTTGGGCATATCATTTCAAAAGATGGCATCAAGATTGACCCAGAGAGGGTGAGCGTAATTCATAAGGTTGGAGAGCCAAGGACCAAGAAAGAGGTGCAGTCTTTCATTGGGCAAGTGGGATTCCTAAGAATATTTATCCCCAGTTTTGCAGAAATAATGAGAAGCATTACAAACATGTTGAGAAAAGAAAATAAGATAAAATGGACAGAAGAGGCCAAGGAATCAATCAAGGGCATCAAGAAGGCCATCACCGAATCCCAAGTTCTAGCCAGCCCATATTTTTCTAAAGATTTCCTAATTTTTTCCTATGCATCTGAACATACCATGTCTAGAGTACTTTTGTAGAAAAATAGCCAGAATGCTGAGTAGCCCATTGCATTTTTTAGCAGAGTGTTGAGAGATGGAGAGTTGAAGTATGACATAATGGAGAAACAAGCATATGCTTTGGTGAAGTCCTTGAAATATTTCAGAGTATACATCCTGCAGTCACATATTATTGCACATGTCCCAAATAATGCAGTGAAGAGCATCCTCACCCAGCTAGATCCTGAAGGGAAAAGGGAAAAGTGGATTGTTGTTCTATTGTTGTATGACCTGGAGATCAAGCCTACCAAGATGATAAAGGGGCAGGGGCTGACAAAAATGATGACTGAGGCCAACTGTGAATCTTTGCAGATGAATTTCTTGGAAGATCATTCAAATCAGCTAGACACTAGAGTATAGGTAATACCAGATTTCTCTATTTCCCCTTGGTATGCTGACATTATATATGTGCTGCAAAATTTGCAAGCCCCTGTAGGGTTAAGCAGAACAAGGGCCAGGTCTGTCAAATTGAAAGCTACAAAATTCTGTATCATGAACCAAAATTTTGTATATTGTTGAACTGCTTGTTAGAAAATGAACCTCAACAAACCATGAAATATTTTCATAAGGGAGATTGTTAGGAACCCATGTCTTTACTTTGTTAGTATATTGTTGTTGGACACATATGCTTTGTAAGTCGTCTCGTAGTATTTGTTGATCCATAGTTTGTGTTATTGTTGTTGGTGCATATGCTTTGTAAGTCGCCCATAGTTTTGTTGATCCATAGTTTGTATTGGCCCATGGTTTTGACTCATAGTATTGGCGCCTAGATTTAGTATATAAGTGTGTGTTGAGGCCTATGAAGGCACCGTGAAGTTAATTGTATTGATCTTGCTCAAAGGAGGTTGCCCCCTTGAAGTGGCCTGCGATCAATATAAAAGTGATTCTGAGTTCTATTATTTCTGATATCTCGTGTATTTGCATTAATTAATTATTGCAGGTTCATCACATCTGGTATCAGAGCAATTTCTTTGGCTCGTTGGGTGGAATTTCTACCAAATTTTTTTTCGCATCTGTTGCAAGTTCGGATCTGGGAATAATCCCTATCCGCTTAACTGTGGGAAGTACTTGGGCATAAGCCCTAAAACTCATTGTGAGGAGTACCACAGGAACCTCAAAGTAGCTAGCCCATTGAGAGGACCTGCCAGCGAAAAGGGCAATGACCCCTACTTGATTGACTAGTTCCCACCCGTGAGGTAAACCAAGAGCTGTCGTTTGTGGCAAAGTAGTTATCAGTTTTATCTGAGCCGTGGAGTGAGGGGTACTGCCCCAATACGTAAGCCGTCAGATAGCATTGGTGGCCGAGTGAAACACTTGAACTATTGGGAATCCGAACATACCTGGGGTCCATATCTATTTTCAGCTGAACTGTTGCCGATCACTTCCATGCTGTTTCAGATCCATTCCGAGTTGTTTCATATCCATTCTGAAAGCCGTTCCAGATCTATTCTGAAAAATGTTCTAGATCCAATAGTTTTCGATCCATTTGGTGTCGTTTCAGATCCATCTATTGCCGATCCCTTCCACGTTGTTGCAGATCCATTTCTGGAAAAAAAAAAGTATGAAATTCTAATTTTCCGCCATATCTCCCTTGTTTTAACTCTGTTTCCCTTGAAACTTATCTGACACCCCTGCAATCCCATTCTACATATTTCATTCCTGAGGACCCTATCCCACATTCCACTTCCCAACACCCGAAATCGCACATTTGTCTATTTTTAGGGTTTTCCATAACTTCTTCGATTTTCACCCAATCGCCTTCAAAATTTACCACAGAGTTCCTTTTCTTATTCTGCTTCTTTGTCCCTCTCTGCCAAATTTTCTCATTCTTTCACCCCTCTTATGAAATCCCCCTTTTCTGCTTTCTTGTCCTTTCGACAGTGTCCAAAATCTAGTCAAACCCCAATTTTTTCCCCAATCCAAATTTCCCTTTACTAAATCAACTTATGTTTGTGTTTTTCTACCCATGCCGAAAAAAAAAAAAAAAAAAAAACCTAACCTCTGGTTATGGTTGTCACCCATGCAGGAGCACACACCATGGAGGAAGCACTTGTAGCCAACCAAACCAAAATCCAAGATCTGGATGAAAAATTTCTCAGCCTCCATCTTCAACATTCAGCCATGAACAATAACCGACAACCAGAATCTTTTGCAACCACCGGGTTCTCTTCTTCCAACAATTTTTGTGGGCCGAAGCTTGATTTTTCTTGCTTCAATGGTATTGATCCGACTTGATGGATATACCGAGAAGAACAATATTTCAATCTGCATAATACTTTTGATGTCCAGAAAGTTCCACTTGCATCCTTTCATTTGGAACAGGAAGCCCTTCAATGGTACCGTTGGTACATCAAAGCTCACCCCGAGCCAAACTGGACAGATTTTTGCCAACTCCTTTTGCCACGATTTGGTCTTAGTGCTTTTGATGACTTCACAGGAGCACTCACTAAACTTCACCAAATCGGCACAGTGAGAGAGTATCAGATAGAATTTGAGAAACTAGCCAATCACACAGAAGGATTGTCTGATGAATTCTACAGGAGTTGTTTTATCAGTGGTCTCAAGGATGAAATCCGCTCAGAGGTCAAAATGTTCTGTCCCAACACAATGATGGAAGTCCTAGGGTTGGCTAAGTTGGCAGAGGACAAGATCGCAGCTCAACAACGCTCCAAACCCACCTTTGTTCCCTTCAGAAATATGGGTTCCCAACGACCTCCCATCACGCCTGCTCCTCAACCAACTCCTATCAAGCATTTGTCTAAAACAGAGATGCAAGCACGCCGAGAAAAAGGGCTTTGTTATAATTGTGATGAGAAATTTACTCGGGGACATAGATGTGTTCAACAAAATCTCTATCTCTTGGATGTGGATTCTCCGCCTGCCTCAGAACTTGATGAAGAAGCTCCAGATACAGTAGATGATCAGGTCGACATTCAACACCCGCCTGTTGACACCTCATCTCAGGACGACCCACCCGAGATCTCTCTCCATGCTGTAACCGGCGTCACCACCCCACAAACAATGCGGGTCAGGGGATACTTCAAGAAGCTCCCTCTTACCATACTCATTGATTCTGGTAGCACTCATAATTTCATTGACCCTCGGATTGCCAAACAGGCTGATTGTTTTGTCCATCCTTGCTCCAACTTTGAAGTCATGGTTGCCAATGGGGGCACCTTACCTTGCAAGGGGAAGTGTCACAATGTGCGTATCTCTATGGAAGATTATAACCTGCGCTTTGACATGTTTGCCTTGTCCTTAGGCGGATGTGATGTGGTTTTGGGCGTTCAATGGTTACGCACACTTAGCCCCATCTTATGGCATTTTGCTGAACTTTAGATGCAGTTTTCAGTCAATGGGACACAACACAAATTTATGGGCTTACAACCAAGGTCTCTCCGCATCATCAGTCACATCGCCTGGAAAAGATCCTTAAGAAGAATTCACATGGTGTCATTGCTCATTTCCATTCCCTTCAGATGCACCCGCCAATGGTCTCCACTACTTCCTTGGATAGATATGTGGGTGTCTTTGTTGCACCAGTGGGATTGCCGCCTTCACGAGACCTTTCCACTAAGCATTTAGCCGCATCTACATCTCAGCAGGACATGATGGTTATTTTTCATGCAGTACAGAAGTGGCAGCCATCCCTATTGGGGAATTATTTCTACATCAAGACTGATCTCCAGAGTCTAGAAACTTTCCCGGAACAACGGGTCTCCTCCCCAGCACACCTGAAATGGGTTATCCAAGTCATGGGTTATGACTATGCGACCACTTACCAGAAGGGTAAGGAAAATATGGTGGCAGATTCTCCTCCTCACACATTTGATGACCCAGTTTCTCTTATAGTTATTTCTCTGCTTGTTCCAAATTGGTTGCAATCTGTTCAATGGGGCTATCTCTTCTATGAACTCCATGCTTCTTCATCAAAGGGGCACTCTGGGTTCCTCAAAACGTATGACCAGGACCAATGTAACTTCTTTTGGCAGGGACTCAAAATGATAATTCAACGAATGGTGGTTGACTGTGATACTTTCCAGGTCAACAAGGGTGAAACGACACTCCTTTCGGGACTGCTCGAACCCTTGCCCATCCCTCCACAGATTTGGACAACTATTTCTATGGATTTCCTAGAAGCACTCCAGTGGTATAGTACCACATCTAAAAGGACACCATATGAAGCAGTATCTGGACATGCACCACCAGTTCTTCTTCCATACACCTTCAACAGCTCCCCAGTTCAGGCAATTGACTCAATTCTTTGAAACCGCGATCGGCTTCTTCTCATTTTGCAGGACAATCTTCACATGGCAAGAATTCGACTGAAACAACAAGCCGATCAGCATCGTTCTACGTGCACTTTTCATGTCGTTGATATGGTTCTTCTTCGTCTATAGCCTTCCACACAATCCTCCCTGAAACGCCAAAGGCGCCAGTGGCCCGGAATGCAACCCGAGGATGCTACAGGGGACCCACTCCTTCAGATTCTGCATCTATTTCTAGATCTAAAGCTTTGAGGACAAAGATTTTTCTAAGGGAGAGGGGATGTTAGGAACCCATGTCTTTACTTTGTTAGTATATTGTTGTTGGACGCATATGCTTTGTAAGTCGTCTCGTAGTATTTGTTGATCCATAGTTTGTGTTATTGTTGTTGGCGCATATGCTTTGTAAGTCGCCCATAGTTTTGTTGATCCATAGTTTGTATTGGCCCATGGTTTTTACTCATAGTATTGGCGCCTACACTTAGTATATAAGTGTTTGTTGAGGCCTATGAAGGCACCGTGAAGTTAATTGTATTGAGCTTTCTCAAAGGAGGTTTCCCCCTCGAAGTGGCCTGCGATCAATATAAAAGTGATTCTGAGTTCTATTGTTTATGATATCTCGTGTATTTGCATTAATTAATTATTGTAGGTTCATCACAGAGATTGTGGGGGTCACCATTCATGAAAGGTGATAGCCAACAAGATTTTGAGGGATGGGTTCTATTGGCCTTCTCTGTTTGCTGATGTATACAAGGAGACTGTTACTTTCCATAAGTGTCAGGTCTTCGATGGCAAGAGCAAGTTGGTTTCACTTCCCCTCAACCCAATCTCATTGGAAGCACCTTTTCAGCAGTGGGGGTTATACTTCATTGGGGAGATGAACCCAAACTCTTCTGGTCAGCACAAGTGGATCCTTACAGCCACAGAGTATTTTACTAAATGGATCGAGGCTATACCTACTAGGAGAGGAATTGAGAATGTTATCATGGATTTCCTGGAGGACAACATTTTAGCCAGGTTTGGATGCCCCAAGAGGATTGTAACAGACAATGCAGCTGCTTTTAAGTCCAAGAAAATGATAAATTTCTTTCACAAATACCACATAATCCTAAATCATTCCACTTCATACTATCCACAGCGAAATGGACTGGCAGAATCCTCTAACAAAAGCTTGGTGAGGATAATTAAGAAGCTGCTGGAAGAAAACAAAAGGGCATGTCACACAAAATTGAAATATGCTATGTGGGATGATAAGATCAGCACTAAAAGGGCCATTGGGATGTCACCTTTTTAGCTAGTATATGGAGTAGAAGTTGTTTTTCCCACCTCATTAGGGATGCCAGTCATGAAGTTGTTACAGGGGCAAGAGGATGAGCCTAACCATATGCAGAGAAGAGTGAACCAGATAATAGAATTAAATGAGTTGAGGGACATGGCATATGATAAAGTGCAGGTACACCAGGAGAAGATGAAGAATACCTTTGATAGGAAGGTCAAAGAAGAGCAGTTTCAGGTTAATGATTTAGTTTTAAAATGGGATGCTCCTAAAGAGGATAAACATGGAAAGTTTGATCATATGTGGGTTGGCCCATATATCATTGCAGTAAACAAGGGTGTGAACTCATTCATCCTGGAGCATCAAGATGGGTCTCCATGGACATGAGGTCCAGTCAATGGAATATTTTTGAAGCATTACCTGTCCCGAGGATGACAGGTAACTCTTGTACCATAGTTTGTAAATATTTTTGTTTTATACAGTTACTTTAGATACTGATGGCTAACCAAAGGATTTGAAGCCCGAAGCGAAGGCCCTAAGATCTGGAGGGTATAGCCATAGTTTTTGTTTTGTCTATGCTTTCAGAATAAACCAGAGAAGATAGGGGTTGATTTTCTTGTCCGATTCGCTCAAATGGATAAGGCACTGGTCTGCAGGGGTTCTTTGCTACCTCGCAAGGAGGATAGCATCCCCAATAGGAGCCAATTGTTAGCACCTATTTTGTGCTAATTGTTTAGAAGGATTTTCAGAGAATGGAAAGGTGCAGTTAAGGAAAATAGCCAACGAAAGCCTAACCCTTGATCCACAAGACCCAAAGGTTGAATATATCAGAGCTTTATGCAGTTGAACTTGGAGCCGAGATAAGAATCTTGAGGAAGCTACAGTCTTAATGTTGATCAGAGGGATAAATATAAAGGAATGGGCCCGCAGTGATGATTGACGCCTATGGATAGTTTAGATCAAAGGCAGGGGAGATCAACGGTCATGAGCCTCCTTCATGGAAAAAGTTAAATATATTTTAAGCATTGGTGGGGCGCTAGCTAGCGAGCAGGTCAAGGAAGATCGACGGCGAGTGGTGCAGATCAACGGTCAATACTTTGTTCGCAATTAAGACATGCGCGAAAAAGGTTGTGATTCAAATCCGCGAACTTTCGTTAAATCTTGGCACCTCCCAATGGTGCAGATCTAACAGGATGAAGATCGGCGGCTCAGAATTAGTTCGTGGACATGACTTGCACATGAAATCGACACATCCAAAATCCGTGAACCCGGTAAAGGGCCGCATCCTTGGACGGCCAGGATCCAGGAGGAGATCAAATCGACGGTTGGAAATGCTTTTGCATATCAGAGATGCTGTCGAGATGATATGTGGAGGAGTTGGAGGCCACGAGGGATTTTGGAAGGCAGAGGTTAAAGACATCTACGGTGGAGAATTAATCACATAAGGTGGACGGCGGATGTGGTTCCATCGCTATCATAGCTGTAAGGGTGATATGGCAGATTTATATTATAAAATGCCTGCCTGCACGGAGATTCGCATCCCATTTATCCTGTGTGCATTTGAAAGCGAAAGAAGCGGATCGTGCAGAACCAGCCAGCCAACCAGAAGCTCGGAAGCCCGCCTAGCTGTCAAGTGACCAGGTAGGCCGTCTACTTCCGCCATAAACTATTTAAATGGATGGATCTGTGTAGACTCCAGGTTTTGAACCCTCTAAAACAATCGACCTGTTAGAAGATAAAGACTGTGAGGTTTTTGACACCATACTGATAAATTGCTCCATAGAGGTTTCCAAAGAGAAGTTATAGGTTTTTAGGGCCAGACAGGTGGATGTCCAACAAGTTTACCTTTCCCTTTTTCACTTATTTACAACCAGTCAAATGCTTAGTTTCCCTGAGTTCATAGACTGGTGTGCTGGCCATTACTCCCCAGATCGAAGAGCAATCCTGAATGCCTCAAACTTAAAAATTCGGTGCTATGTAGATGCTCCTATAGTTAGAAAATCCCTAGCCGTGCCTGAATAATTCTGTCAGAAATCCCAAAGTTTCAGAATGGAAAACCTAAACTAGCATTTTCGTCAAGCCCCAGCTGACCTCAAGCAGAGCTTTTATTGTGCCTCCTTACTATCAAATACCTCCTTTCAAGGCACATCTTTTCTTGGTGAGGCCGACCTATTTAAAGAAGAGTCAAGATGTGTTATTTCTATGTTGGCTCAGTTCATAGGGATGGACAATGTACAATGTATAACCGAGCCTTTGATCAGTTTAATGTTTGTTATGAGCAGATGTCCCATTGAACCAACAGACGCTAATTTTCCCACCCAGTGCGCATGCCTAAAGTTTGATGAAGCCCTATCCGACAACATTCACTCCCAACTCATACCCTAAATCAAGGGCCTTCAGGTTCCAGTCTTATTTGTTGAAAATGTTCCTAGAAGCAATTGAAGAAAGCCTACAAGGGCCAAAGATGAAGTTTACCCAAGAGATGTACTCAGATTACAAAACCTTTATGAATGACCTCATGGCAGAGATCTATTTTGTTTTCTTCCAGAAGAGGCTTCCTAGGGTGTTTCCAAAGATGAAGGACTTATTGCAACCATCCATGGAGAAGAGGGTTGAGTATTGGTTTTTGCTGAAGCATGGGACTGTGATCAGGGTTTATGGTTTCTCCCATGCCCCCTATGTGCTATCTGTCTTCCTAACCCCCAGAGTGCTCACTTTGGAATTTATAAGGAAAAATATGAAGGTAGAATGTGAGCACTTCCTGGATGATAGGAAGTTATCTGACATTAGTTTCCCTTGGATGCTGGGTTCTTTCATTGTAAAAAACAAGGCAACCCTCCCAAGTGTTGAGCAAATGATGGGTGACCTGGGATTCCCTTCAAAGGAAACAATGAATTATGATCCCCACCATATAATTTCAGAGAGGAGGAACGAAACTAATAGGAAAGGGTATGAGCATTTTGAGCTTGCGGGCCTAGCTGAAAGGTCAAATTGGTTAGAATATATTGACAAACGTCAGATGGAAGTAGACCCACCAGGAGACTCCTCCTCTGCGAAATTCCTGTTTGAAAGAGGCACATCATCAGTTCCTGGTTCGCCCAGTCAAACCCCAGTAGTATCAGCAGCCATACCCATTACCATTGTTTCAAAAAAATCTAGCAAGCCAGAAGGTGGTGACCCCATGGATGTGGAAAATAGTGTAGAAAGAGCCTCAAAGAGGAAAAAGGTGGAGGATCCTGGGTAGCAATTAGTAGCAGTGAAAACAGGGCAGCCCAAGAAAAAGCAAGTCAGATTCTTGGTGTCATCTTTTGAGTTTAAGGAGCATGTGTTCAACAAAACCCCTGCTAGACCAGCAACACCAAGCATAAGCAGGGCAGAGTTACTGGAGGAATATGAAGAGAGCTCAAAGAACATATCAGAAGAAACTAAATTGTATGCTGATGTGAGAAAAATATCCAAGAAGGATGTGGCATTGGTGGCGAGTAGAAACCTTGCCCAGAATACCTAAAGCCTTGCCTTAGCCACTAAGAACAAGGCCATAGAATTGAAAATTAATCTAAAGGACATTCCAGTACCTGATGTAATCAATTTGCATAAGGAGACAGGTGAGGTCATCTACAATAAGTTGTTGAAGTCTTCCATAGAGATATCAAAGGTGCAGGCCAATAAAGCCAAAGTGCAAAAGCAGTTGGGATTGGAAAAGGAAGAAAACAAGAGCCTGAAAGCACAGGTGAAAAAGTTCCAGGCTTCACTGTTGGCCACTGAGACCAAAGAGAGAAAAAGGGCTAGCATTCAGAAGCTATTAGAGGAAAAAGATCAGGAAATCCTGTCACTAAAGAGGAAATTGAAGATTTCAGCTGCCCAACTGGTGAATGCACCTGAAATTGCAGAGTTAGAGGAGGAAAAAGAAGAGCTGCAAGGTAAGTTTAATGATTGCAAAGCTAAGCTATTAGAGTTTGAAGAAAAGGAGAAAAAGTGGCGAGAAGATATGAAATTGATAATGGACAGTGAGGAATCCTTAAAGGTTTAGGTTGAGGTAATTGAGAAAAAGTTGAAAGAGAAAGAGCAGGAGATAGAAGCCATGACCACACCCTCAATAGAATCTAGGGATTTTTCCATTGTAGGGAAAATAGCTAGGGCTCATTTGGATGATACAGAAGTAATAAGACTGAAGAAGTAGAATGCCAACTTAAGGAACCTGAATGACACTACAGAAAAAGAAAGGGAGGCTTGGGAAACCAAGTACCAGGCGATGCAGGTTGATTATGATAAGTTGAAGCAGCAGGTTGTAGGGCAAAGTGCACTACAGGAAGCAAAGAAGATCATCTGGGATGATGTTATTGTACAGGAAGAAGAGCTGAGGCCATATTTGGACTTCATGGTAGATAAGGAAGCTGTAATCAAGTTGGCAAGGTCAGCTGTCACAGTTGCAAATGAGAAGCTGAACAAAAAACCCATGGAGTATGCCCATAATGCAATATAGTTTTTGAATGGTCTGTCTAAAGACTAGGTTCAAGCATCCAATATAAAAGACAGAGTGTAATGTCCCCAGCTTGACCCTATTACATTAATATTGTAAATGATGTAAATATTGTTATTTAGTCATGGTGAGGAGCTCAAGGCCAAGGCCCCGCCACTAATTTGTCGTTTTATGTATCGGCAATTAAAATAGATGCATATGGTTCTTGTGCTAGCGGAGCACAATGTAAAATCGGACATCATGTAAACAAGCAATTTTAATGAAAAAAAAACCCACAACCGGCTACGCAATGCAACAAAGAGATGGGGGCATGATCTTTACAAGGAATAGGGGGGGGGGGATTATTCAAACCCTTGAGCCAATGGTGTTAATCCATGTGTCAATGGGGAAACCCATAAAGCACCAACTACCCATTTTGTCTCATGCACCCAATCATTTAATTCTTCCAAAGATTGGTTGGGGCAGTTATTGCCTTGGAAATGAAGAAGTATGGGCAAGCCATTTTCGTGCATGGGCAAGCCATCAACCTGGAAATTCGTGTTTTTGCTTGTTGGGCAAGAAAACACCCACGAAATGGTGCCCAAAGCGATTCTGAACAGTCAGTCTTCTCTCACTCACGCAGTTGGAGTTAGCTGGGCCTTTCCCTGCACGTTTTTCATCGAAATCCTACATTTTTCCATGCCTGGGAGTTCGTTTTTGCATATACAGTAGCTTGGGAAAGAAGGGCCACGATTTGGGGACTGTATGGAGGTCGTTTTTGCCCCTGAATGTCCAAGGACGTTTTTCTAAAAACGGATTGGCTTCCCAGGGTTGTTCCCCGTCTTCCCATTTTCGTTTTTGTGTGTTCCCACGTTTTTCTGAGTAAGTTGGAACCCCATCTCATGCTTCCCACTGTGGAAAGCATTTTCCTCATGCCCAGTAATTGTGGTTTTGTTGTTAAGTGCATCCCGTTTTGGATTTGAACCTGTGAGCAGGAGCCTCAAGAGTGGAAGGGGACAAATTTGGCTTGATGAGCCCAATGAAGTATCCATAGCTCCATGATTGAGCCACTAACCTAGTAATCCACCTCTGCCCATCTCTTAGCAGCCTGAGAAACCCAACTGCTGGTTGGCTTGGCTGATTCTGGCATATCTTTGGCTATGTGAGAGCCTGTTTCCCTATTTCCTTGTGGAGATCATGCCCAGCTCGGGGGGTGGCAGTGGTGCTGAGAGATTGAGGGGCACACTGGCCTACGGTTGGGTGGAACGTTGCAGAAGCGCAGCTGGTTGTTTGGGACTACTTCATTAAGATAAGTATTCTCTTGTGTTTGTAACTTTGCAATTGTTCCTTTGGTGAATAGCTGGAATGGATTATGGATGTGCTAATGAATTTACTTTCGCTATGTATTCAAATGATTATGCATTTCCATATGCCCCTTTATAATTCTGCAAAGGTCTTTATTTAATGACTGTCACGGAATTTTGAATGTATGTTAGGTATCAGCATGATTGATTTAATGTTCTATAGCATGCACATATACATGTCTTTGTACCAATCAGTTTAATTTAATGGATATGGGGCTAATTGCCCGGATTGAGCACAATGATCCTCTCTATCACGCTGGTATGATAGAGGGGGACATTACACAGAGTGGCCACTATCATCAGCGCTAAAAATATAATACTCAAGCACCAGCAAGTGAACACTGTCCAAGCATGGATAGACATCCTGGCTAACCAAGTGAAGTTGTTCAAAGAGGCATTTGATCCATTATTTAAGAAGGGTTTTCCTATGTTTTTGGAAGAAGATGGAACCATGAGAACAAAGGAAGGATATCAAGGCAAGCTATGGGAGTGCAGGTTGGACCAGGAGTGCTTTGCAGATATGGAGCAGCCTCTGGAAGGAAACACGGTGATAGAAAAGCTGACAAAGGACTTGGATCTAGTATCTACATTTAAAGAGTCTCTTACAATCCTCGTGAGCTATTCATACAAGGAGCATACCAAAATGAGGGTTTAGCTTAAAGAGCTTGCCTCCTTAGATTTACCAACAACCGAGCAGTGGAAAATCATTGAAAAATATGGGAAGGAAAAACTAAAGCTGGGTGCATGAAGAGTCGAGGATGGTGGAAGAAGCCAGCTAGAGGAGTAGTTACCAGAGCATTTTGTATTTTTGTTAGAGTCTGTTGTCATTTGGTAAAAATTACCAGTAAATCTGTAAAAGACAGTTGAGCCAGTTTGGCCAACTTTGTCATTTTGTTGGAGTGGCGAACCTGTTGCATAGGTGTCACTAGTTTTATAACTATTTTCTGTTAGGAGAAGTCAAGCCTGAGGCTCAGAAGATCTATATAAAAAATGTAAAAGAATGCTAAAGGGTTGAAAATTTTAGGGAACCCGTGTATTGCTCTGTGTTGAGTATTTTGACTGTTTTAATAAAATTTGGCAGAGCCTCATAGGCATTTTCTTTCAAGGATTCATGTGTTATTGGTCTTGCAGTTCGTTTAGTCCTTTCCTTATGTGAATGTTTTCCTTCTTTGTTTAATCCATATTGTCATGTTGTTCATGCTTGGATAAGTGTAGTATCATAATAGAATTCATAGTTATATGGTCTGTTCTTTTCATTCTAAGCATCCATAACCAGTTTCTACTAAAATTGATATAGAATTCATAACCATATGCTCTATATCGATGGACTGTTCATCTTTTTCTTCTAAATCATCAAACTAAAGCACTTTGACTATGAGCTGGTGGCTTCCTTGCCTCTGAGAGGGTTTGTTTGCATAGCACTGTCATGATATTCATTTTCTGTATGTTTTGACTCCACTGCCCAATGGATACTTATTTTTTTTTCAACCAAACAACAATTTAATTTCAGTTTTGATCATTTATCTAGCCCTGTCAAAACCTGTTTGTGAGAGATCCCTCTCTGGAGGATAAGAAGCCATCTTATTCCTCCTTACGTGGTTTTGTGGTTACCCCATATTGGCCCCTCTGCAACCTTGAGGTACGATTTGGGTGCTAACATATTGGCGCCGCTACTGGGGAGCGAGTGTTGCATCATCCCTAGGAGAACAACAGAGAATTCCGGTTTTCAGAGAAAGAAGAAATTTCTGAGGGCAATCAGAGGTTTCTAAATTTAATAAGGTTGTGCATTTTCCCTTGCGACTCCACTCATCGAGATTTTTGTTCAAAGGAAACTCCACTGGGAATAGTTGACGAGCCCAAGTCCATTTCGGAAGAATCTCCAGAAAGCACCCTGGCCCCTAGAAAGATCCACACAAGAGGTAACTCTATCTCTGAATTTTGCTAGGCGTGGAAAATCTAGAAGTCTTGCTTAGGCATAGAAGTAAAAAGGATAAGAATAGCCTTTTTGATAT
Source organism: Larix kaempferi (assembly GCA_027924585.1). NCBI lineage: Eukaryota > Viridiplantae > Streptophyta > Pinopsida > Pinales > Pinaceae > Larix > Larix kaempferi. The sequence continues at coordinate 1,736,198 of BSBM01000563.1, forward strand.
TGAAGGATCCGTGTCTAAAGAAGAGTCATCTGACTTTCATGAAGTGAATTTAGAAGTAAATATTGGAAGACCCTTGTTAAAATCTAAATCAGAGTCAGATCTAAATTTAGTTGAAGTGAGTCTGAATGATCTTGATTCATATCTGTTAGATCCTATATGGTATAATTTGTAGAATACTGTTAAAGCTGCGAGATCTAAACCTCATTCCCAGATACCTCAACCTCATATCACTTTCCAGAATCCTCCTCAGAATAATCGTCCTATAGCTCAGAATCCACCCAGACAAATGGCAGCCAGGTTCTCTCCCTTAGCTCTACCTGTTGTCTTGCATGACCTCCCTCAAAATTACTCACTTATCCTGTACGATGGGGAGGGTGATTTTTCAGCAAGTCAACATGTAGATAGGTTTGAAGATTTCATTGACCTAGAAGAAGTGGACCATGAAGATGCTAAGATGAGGTTGTTTGCACAAATCCTATCTGGAGAGGCTAAGAAATGGTTCATAGATTTACCATACGCATCTGTCCAAACCTTTGCAGCCTTCCAAACATTGTTTCTAGATAGATGGGAGGCAGTAAAGAGTCCATCACAAATCTTGTCCCAGTATAACCACCTAAAGAAAGGGGGCTTTGAGTCTGTGCATGAATTCTCTGGAAGATTCATGAGAGTGTACAATTCAATTTCAGGACAGTTTGAAAATCTAAATACAAGGGAAGAAGAAAATATTACATCTTATCTTCTCTGAGTATATGAGATTTTTAATTCCATCGGAGTTCTTGGAGTACAAATTGTTGAAGAAGTAGTCGTACAAAAGGTATTGAGATCTCTACCAACTAGGTTTGAATCCAAAGTATCAATTCTAGAATATAGAAATGAGTTGGATAAATTAAAGATGGATGATATTCATGGGATTTGTATTGCATATGAGATGAGGATGGAAAATGAGAATCCTTCTAGAAAAGAAGCATCTTTCAAAGATTCCAAGAAGAGAAAAGGAAGCAAGCATGAGTAGAGAAAGAGTTCCTCTGGTGTATGAGATGATGAAGAAGAAAATTTTGTAAAGAAACTCAAGAGGGGTCATGACAAGTATAAAGGTAAGTTACCTTTCAAATGTTTTGAATGTGGTAAAGTAGGTCACTTTGCTTCCAAATGTCCTTACAAGAACAGAAAGGATAGTGATAGTGAAGAAGACCTCAATCATAAAGAACAAAGGAAAATGTATCAACAAAGCATATATGAACATAAGCAGAATAAAAATAGTTTGTATTCCAAAGAGGACAACAATTCATTTGGCGAAGATGATAGATAAGTACTATTCATGGCAATAGAATAATACCTGGAACAAGAAGGTTCAAAATATGAAGAAATGGATGAAGTAGATTTTGAAGGAGAGCTTATCAGTGCCTTGGAATAACTGAAGAAATCAAGAAAGAAGAATAAATATCTACAGGAACAACTATCAAGGTATGATGAAAAAATCAAGGAGACAAAAAAATTAGAAGCATATATAACATGACAGCTAAGACAAAAGGAGGAAAAGTGTGGAAAATCAGAAATTGAAGTCATTTCCTTAAAAAGGGAATTGTAAAAAGTCAATATCCAACTGAATTTTCAACAGGAATTTAGTAGCAACACTGAAGCTCTAGATAAAATTATAGACAATTAGAGGACATTATCTGGCAAGTCCAGGGTAGCCTATGAATGTTCAACTTCAACGAAGTCGACCTATGGGATAGGAGCAAGAAGTTTTGCATATGTGATCAAAGACTCTATTCCAACGAAAGATCATAATTTCAGAGAACAGGACAATAAATAATCTCATGTGAAAACATGTATTTCACAATCTGGAAGAACTCACTTCACAAGGTATCAAACTCTTTTCTTTGGAAATTGCTATTTATGTAACAATTTTGGTCATAAAGCAGTAAATTGCAAAGCATCTACAAAAGAGAATGTTAAGAAGAATACTATTTATTACTAATCTAGAAATAATGATATCAGAAGGCTAGTTGAAACTTTGAAAGAAAATTTCAATTCCTTTGGCCCCTTGAATTTTGATGTTGAATGACATAAATGTCACAATTATGGTCATAATGTTCATGAATGTGAAGATCATTTACCATATGCACACACTATTGAAACCAAGAATATTCCCAGTAAAAGAAACCCTACAAATTCTGGCAGAAAAATACAGACCAACAGAGTCAAGAAGGATGTAGCTTGGATTTAGACACACAAAGAAAAAGAGGTCATTGGTATATAGACAGTGGATGTTTCAAACATGTGATATAGAATAAAGACAATTTTTTGAAATTTAAAGAAGAAAAAGGAGGCGGTGTTTGTTTTAGAGATGATGTTTATGCTAGAATTCTTGGAAAGGGAATGGTAAGTCTTGGGAATAAGGAAGCCAAATTTGAAAATGTCTTAATCATTGAAAATATTAAGCACAATCTTCTTAGTGTAATCCACATTTGTGATCAAGGACATATTCTCACATTTGATTCCAAGAAATGTAAAATAGGAAAAAAGGATACTGGAAGATTGGTATAAACAACATCTAGAACCCCAAATAATGTATACATATTAGATAAAATAAAAGAAGAAAGATGATGCTTGGGGAAAATAGATGCAAATTGGCTTTAGCACAGAAGAATGGGACATATAAAATTTGACAATCTGGTCAAAATCAGCAAAATACAAGCAGTGAGAGACATTCCAAAAATCATGAAGCCCTTAAATTATATTTGCAAGCATTGCCGATATGGAAAGAAAATAAGAGTAAAATTTAAGACAAAAGAATATTCTACAACAAAACCATTGGAGCTAGTGCACACTGATCTTTGCATCCCAATACAAACCAAAGGCCTAAATGGTAAATCCTATTTCCTTCTCTTCATTGATGATTATACTAGAATGACATGGGTCTTTTTCCTTAAGAAAGAATTAGAGACATTTGAGTGCTTCAAAATTTTTAAAGTAGTTGAAAATGAGATTGAATTGAAGATTAAGTGTCTAAGATTAGATAATAGAGGTGAATACACCTCAAATGAATTTGAGTATTTATGTGAGAAACATGGAATCATAAGACATTTCTCAGCCGTCAGTACTCCACAACAAAATGGAGTGGCAGAAAGAAAAAACAAAACTGTGCAGGAAATGGCTAGAACAATGTTAAATGATTCTAAATTGTCCGACATTTTTTGGACTCAAGTTATTCATACTGCTATTCATATTTTAAATAGATTTCAAATCAGAACAGATAGCAACATGACTCCATATGAACTCTGGAAAGGCGGGTCCAACAACATTTAAGCATTTCAGAATATTTGTGAGCAAGTTTTATATCAAAAGAAATGATGAAAACCTAGGAAAATTTCATTCCACATCCGATGAAGGAATCTTTCTTAGATATGCAATAATAAGCAAGGCATACAAATGTTACAACCTAATACTAAAGAAGATGGTGGAAATTCTATATGTGAGGGTAGATGAAGCACTCATGCATAGAATACTAGAGGATGATGATGATCAACCAGCATTTGAATAGTCATCAGAAGACCTACTAAAAGAGGAGGAGTCCAGAGAATGACAAGAAGAAGTGCATCAAGAAGAAACAAAAGAAGAAAGAAGATCAAACACAAAGACTCCTTCCAAATATGTCCAAAAGAATCATTCTGAATATTTGATTATCGAAGATAAAAATGATGATGTAGAAACAAGAAGGAAGTATTAAAAAACACCCCTGAAGAAGTACATTTCTCCCTGTTACAAAGTAGAACCAAAATGCTTTGATGAAGCCGGGATTGATGAAAAATGGATTGAAGCCATGAAATAAGAATTAAATCAGATTGAGAAAAAATAGACCCGAGAACTTGTTCCAAGATCGAAAGATAAAAATGTTATTGGTACCAAATGGGTTTTTAGGAACAAACTAAATGAGGATGGGCAGATAGTTAGAAATAAAGCAAGGTCGGTATGCAAGGGATATGCACAAGTTAAAGGAATATATTTTGAAGAAACCTTTTCCCCTGCAGCATGAATAGAAGAAATCAGAATGTTCTTGTCTTATACTTTCTCTAAGAATACCATTATATATCAAATGGATGTAAAATCAACATTTCTAAATGGAGAACTAAAAGAAGAAGTGTATATATATCAACCAGAAGGTTTCTCTCTTTCAAATAACAAGGACTATGTCTACAGATTGAAGAAATATATGTATGGGCTAAACCAAGTTCCTAGAGCTTGGTATTCAAGACTAGACAAGTATTTGCAACAACAAGATTTCAGAAAAGGCAATGTAGATAGTAATATATATATATATATATATATATATATATATATTGAGCATGGAAATATGATAGTTGTTGAGGTATATGTAGATGATATCATCATTGGGAGTAATGATAACAGTTTAAGCCAAAATTTTGCTAAGAATATTTAGAAGGAATTTGAAATGTCGATGCTTCGAGAATTGTCTTTCTTTCTAAGACTCCAGATATCTCAACTTGATGATGGTATATTTATTTCTCAAACCAAGTATGTAAAAGAAATGTTGAAGAGATTTAATATGGAATATTGCAAGCTAGTATGTACTCCTGTGATTACTGGTTGTAAATTGAGTAAAGAAGATGAAGAAAAGGAATTCGATCAAAATTTGTACAAATCAATGATTAGAAGGTGAGTGCAAGCTAATGAGGGTCACTTTTGGTGTGTTAGATGCAATAGAAAACTGAAAAATCAGGAATCCCTCAACTTACTTGGATTTTTTTAAATACTTACTCAAGATATCTTGCATTGAGTAAAAAACATGAAAGGTAGGAAATTAAATCACGTTTCCGAATATATAAGTTTTATGTATTAAAAATTTACATAACTATGTCAAATTTCATATTTTCTAACAGTCACTTTTTATTTTTTTGGCAAATGATAAGGTATATGTTTTTATAGGTGGAGCCTTTGAGTGCCTAAATGATGGTTTCAGGCTACAAAATTTGGTAGAAATGTAGAGAACACGTAGCACTAGTGCAACACTATTTTTGTAAAATTAAATTTTTAATTTTTAATTTGTTTTTTTAATTATCTAAGTGACCAAACCTCGAGAATGGTACGTCAAATGTGGGTCCAACATGTGAAGTTCTAAATGCAATCATTTCGACTTGGATTTTTATATAGCGTAGAGGTGGGTGTATACTAGTTCAACATACATTTTTATTTTAAATGGTTGTGAAATGAAAATTTACGGAAGAAACTCTAACATCGTGTTTTTTGACTTAAGGAGTGACGATACAAGAAAATTAGAGAAAAAATAGAAAACAATAATATTTTTTTTAAAAAATACATGTTTGGAATCTGCATAAAAATTGATATCTATACCTAAAATTTCCTCAAAAATGGTTGGGTATGCCATGCTGTAAATAGAGGTGAAAGACATGCATATTGACAAAAATGGTGGAAATTCCCAATTAGCTATCGTTTAGCACAATCCATAGCACAGGTTTGGTAATTCCAAACCAACCACATAGGACTTTGTATGACACATGGGCGTGTTAGGAGGCATGGTTTAGGCACTAAGGAATGCTCACGCGTTTTGTTTAAATTCAAATATTTATTCCCGCGCTTCGTGTCAACCAAAACGCTCTAGCATTTTGGAGAAACAAAACTCTAGAGCGTTTTGGAGTTACAAAATGCTCTAGCGTTATAAACCACATAAACTATTTGTTAAGTGTTGAATGGAGATAAGGGGTGAAAGAGAGAGAGAGAGGGGATACGAGGGGGGGAATCAAGGGACATAAATTTATGGAGGTGGAGAGAAGAATGAGGAGGGAGAAAATTAAATTCCTAAACCCATAAGTCCTAAGTCCCAAACAACCTAAATCCCTAAACCCCTAAGCACCTAAGCCCTTAACACATAATCCCTTATCACTTTAACCCCTTGACACTTAATCCTAACATTTTATACCTTATCCCACTAATAGTCGATCCTTAAATCCATTAACTTATGAATATACTAATCCTTAAATCCCTAGTCCCTTAATTAACCCCTTATCTCCCATCCTTGTAGTTCTTATCCTCTAACAACATAATACCTTAACCCCTTATAATCCCTTAACACTATAACACCTAAGCCCTTAATTCCTAATCACTTAAAACCTAACCTCCTAACCCCAGAGCCCTAAATCCCTTTACCCCTAAATCACGTAACCCCTAAACCCCCTAACCCCTAAACCCCTTAAGTAATTTAATTATTTACCTATAATCCTTTAGCCATTGGACTCTATGCTCTAGTTTACCCTATAGAGGTAAAATAATTGTTTATCTCTACACTGCGTTTGCATGTGTGACCTCCCTTGTTCCAGTGCAACCTGCATTTGCTTGTGCGCTCTACTTTTTCATGTACACTCTTTGTTTGCATGAGATCTCTATGTTTTATTGATCTCTCTCCCTTGGGATTGATCGCTCCTCTCTTGAATTTAGAATTCTTGCTTAGGCTTGTGCATGTTATGTGGAATTCTGCCCTACGGATAAGTCAAAACTCCCTTAGGCTAAAGTAGGATCTAACTAACTCTAGGCTAAGAACAGACAAAACAAATGCAACCTTGAATCCCTAGATCTAACAAACATCTCAGAATTAAAATGCTGAAGAGAATAGAAAGGATTTAACTGACCTTATGTCCAAGTGCTTTGTCTTTGGTATTTGCTCCAAGCTCCAAGTCTTCACAAATGAACCTGTTAAAGAGTAACAAAAACACAAGCATATACTATTCTCTAACAATCTGAAAACATGAGTTAGGATCTAAATCTATGAAAGATGCAAATCATATCATTAAAATAACATTAACACAAATGATTTGGGGAAACAAGACAAGTTATTCCATTACAACTTGAAGATTACTTACAAAGGGTGCTTGATGCCCAAGCCAAACCTCCAACTCCAAGTGTCTTCTCCTCTTAGCTATCTCCACAATGCTGCAAGACCATAAGTTTGGTGCTCTCAAGAGTCCCCCCCTTTCCCTATGGCATGCCTCTCTTTTATAGTGAATGGTGAGGTTAACCAACAAGAGAGATAGGTGGATCTAAGGAGGGATAAGTGGATCAGGGTTTCTAATCGAAGGAGGTGAGTTGGGATCGAGTCAAGGAACCAAATCTTCCATCATCTTCGAAAATCCAAGATCCCACAAGTCAAGGGCAAAAACTATTAAAAGGGTGCCGCGCTTTGCAAATGATACAGAGCGCGGCACTGTGCCGCGTTTTGTCAAGCTGGAAGGGCGCGGTAGTGTATGGAAATAAAGTCCAAGGTGGGTCAAAACTTGGAAGGGTGGATTTACCTTCAAGGTTGACTCATCATCTGTCTCTTCTGGATGGTTCAAAACAGTAGGGAAAGTGTCGTCGAAATGTGTTGTGATGGGGATGCGACACCGTGAAATATAGAGGTATAACAGATGCCCCCTAAAGTGTGAGGTCAGAAGGGACTGATGGCCGAAAGACTTTACGAAATAAATGTGCAGAGATAGCATCGAGGAGAGCGACACGGAGCTGAAATGGAAACAAAGTGTTAGATATACCACCGAGGCGGGCATTCCCATGCTCGGAAACAAATGACTCAAAGCATGGCTGCCGACCAATACATTGTAGATCCATGAGTACTGAAATAATGTAAACTGTGGACAGATCATGGCTACTATGAACAATCGTAGATCCATGAGACAGTAATGACACAGCCACGACCAATACAATAAGTGGATCTGTGTGACAATACAAGAGACATCTCCATCGCAGCCTGGACGCAGTCAAGATACAGTGATGCACCCAGGGTCTTCTACCCGATCGCATAAAGATACGAATCTAACCATGTGATTACAAGATGTTGAAGTCGAACATGGAAGAAACCATTTGATTACCGGTCAATGATGTGGACCGTTAACAAATGCGAGGGAGATCACCAATAATGACAATGATTCCCAAGGTATCAATAGTACATCTCAACGAAATGCGAATAAATGAGTTGATGTCGAGCATCCGAGAGATTGCTTGATCAGAGGTCAATGATGTGAACCTGCTGTCAAACACGAGGAAACCTGCCATTGAGGCATGCAGGTACCAAGGTACTAATGGTTGATTTCTAAGTCCAATTCCTGGATAGTGATTTGGAGTCGACAGGAATAGACTCGTCGAAGGTGGGCAATGATAATTCCCACATCATCGACACGAAATCGGCACATAGGATAGGATGATGAAGTAATGGAATATGTACTGACACAGCGGAGGCCTGACACAGTGAATGACTCGATACAATGCAACCCTTTGAACATATAACGGCATGTAACAAGACTTGGCAGCAGGGATTATTGATGAATAGAGGATAGACGTCAGATGAGTGGACTCGTGGCCAGGGAGACGACCCATGATGATGACTATGACTCAATAAAAAAAAACGGACACCCAAATATAGACAAGAGATGGACACATGCCATGTTCAAAGGTAACGACTGACAAGCTGCCATAGATAAACTTGACTTGTTCCCCCATATTTCCCCGACATGATGGACGAGTACCTCTTTCTTGTTTTACGAGCTTGAAGAGGATAACAGATGCTCGGTGTAGCTCATCTCGCGGATGAGTCCAATCTCACATGTTTTACGAACCTGAGAAAGGAGGGGTTCGTCCCAAAGTGGGTCCTTCGATGTTAATATTTTAACGAGTCCAAGGAAGGAAAACTCGGTAGTTTTTCATATTTAGAGAGCCTAAAAAACTTAAAGGAAGCTCCATAATGTACTTTTTCGTAAAATTTAGTCTCTCGATCCCGAAAAAGTGTAAAACGATTCCCGAGAGAACTCTCCCAGCCGAGATTGACTGAGGTATACCTTTCTCGTAAATAGTCTAGACGGGCCGAAAAAGGGGTAACCTATCACCGAATAGACGACCTTTCAAATACTTTTACAAGTGTGAAAGAGTCAAGATCACTTGGCAATCTTTTCAATTTTAAGGAGTCTGAAAAGAGCTTAACTATGGACTCCCGTGGTCTTTTTCGTAAAAATTAATTATTCTGGCCCGAAAGAAGAATAAAATACAACCAGGATAATACTTTCCTCATCGTTTAACGAGCATGAGTAAAGCTGACTGTACTCGACACCGTTTACTTGCGTTTGACAAGCACGACACAGGTGTGAAAGCGCTTGGAATCTTTTTCAAGTTTTAAATCCAGAGCACGAAAAAGATAAAGTGGGCTCAATATGAAGGTCAAACTACGAACAAATACCAGTATGAATGTATCCCATTTTTACCGCAGATCCTGTCAATAAATGCTCAAAAATCGGGCATTAGTAATATGAATAAGGGTTTATTAATTTTGAAATAGTAAAAAATGTGAAAAAATGCTATATAAAGCATGGTAAAAATAGAAATTACTATTCATTTGTGATTTTTACCCAAAGGAGACATTTTTACCCATTTTGGAGCAAAATTTCAAGGATCGATACCGAGAGTTCTGGGAGACCATTTCGACCGCCGTCTGTGCCAGGTAAGAGTGCTTGAACTCCTCTTTCATTTCATGCAAGAAATTTTCATTTTCACCAGGGAAAAATTTATTTTTTGGCAAGCCCTTTTGGCAAGAATCGCCTGCCGTACTGCCACGTGGGGCCCCTATCGTGAAACGCGGCACTGTTCAACAGTGCCGCGCTGTAACTCCAAAAGGAGGCGCGGCACTGTGGACTGCCGCGCGGCATGGTGTCCTCCAGGCGCGGCACGTGCGAAAATTGAGTTTGAAAAATCAATTTTTCCTCAAATTTTTGCTAGAATCAAGTTGTTAAATAGTCATTAATTACTTTGTTTACTTTTTTGCAGGGATTTGCAACTTGTTTGAGGCAAAATGGTGAGTTGGAAAGAGAGGGAACATGAAACGGATGATTTTAGGGCCGAAAATCACTTACCCACCGTGACCGCATTGAGAGAATGTGGTTTGCTAAAGTTTTTCAAGACTAAAGGAGTCCGCCAACAACCCAAACTACTTACTCACCTCATTCAATTGTGGGATCCTGATATCGAAGCTTTCCGGGTAGGAGAGCACGTGCTTGAAATTCAACTTGAAGACATCTACTTCCTCACGGGCCTCTCGAAAAGAGGGGCCCGGCCGAATCTTACCGGGTACAGTGCTTCAGACTCAAGCACGGATGATTTAATTGCTCGATATTGTCAGGTGGGTTCGAGTAAGAAGAGTGGGAAAGTGGCCATAAAAGAGGTCACAAATCTTCCTTTCAAAACTTTGCTATTCACTATTACACGTGCAGCAGGAAGCGTGAGCCCACATCAGGCAACCTGCACACAGGTAAATCTCGCAGCAGAGTGCATGGGAGGAACGGTCTTCAACTGGTGTGATGCAGTGCTGTCCCATATGAAGGAACAGGTGCATAAATGTAGAACTGGGAAAAATACCCAGTTTGGCTATGGGAGTATCTTAGTCACTTTCTTCCTGGCAAGGGTGCCGTTACTGCGTCCGCAGATATCTATGCATCCTCGCCCACCTACTGAGCCATGGATGGCTCGATGGAGCGACTATGCCGGGCGCCTTGGAGGGCCTCAGCGGCTAGCTTTTGGAGAGGACTTCTTCTCTTGGCTAGAGGAGCAGATAATCATGATCGACGACTATCCCTATTCAGGGGTAGATTTCCGCGAGGATATTGACTTGGCTTTGTCGGAAGATGATGACTGGGACAAATCTGGTATGACCTTCATGGATATGTATTTTTTCTTTTTGAATATTTAATTTTCTAATGCTTTTTTAGAATGTGTAAAAGACTTCTAATGTATATTCGTATGCATGTTGCAGATCGTGGACCACAACGACCAGCTGGATATTCACCACTACGTCGCGGCGGTGTAGATCGTCAAGCTGATCCTGTCGAAGAAGAAGATGAAGATGAGGCAGGAGGTGTGCGGGATATTGAGAGGAACCTGCAGGGATTGACCCATGGGATCCCTGCTATGCGGATGGATGATGTCCCTTACCCCCTCCAGCGTCATACTGTAGGTGTACCTGGTCATATCAGTCGACTTCTTCGCAAGGTGGTTCGAGCTGTGATGTGTTACCACCAGCGGCGGGAGGAGTCCGATGAGGGACGTGATCGGTCTCCTAGGTCTCCATAGATGGTCTTTAGATCTTTTTGCGGCATGTACACGATATGTAGGCTTTGAGGGCCAATTTTTGTATATGGGATTTAATCCCCAATTTTGTCTTTGACACAAACTTTATGTATTTTGGAAAAAACACTTTTATATACAGTGATATGGACCTATTTCTGATCTAAATATTTACAATGACTTGTGCATTTTAATTTTTTATGATGTGTTTATGTATGGGCAAGATGCCAATCCAAAATGTAATTAGCCAATGAATCGGCAATACAATTGAATTCTCTCGGTATGTGTTGATATGTAATAAAATCAAATGACCGTTCCAAGAGGCGTACTCTTCGAAATAAACGAAGTAATGTAGGATCGCGAACTGTGTAAACACGGTTTAGATGAGAAACCACGAGTTGGGAATCTAAAAAGACCGATAAGGAGTCAATCCCGAGTGAGGCAACCTCAGTTAAGAGACCAATGACTGCATGGTACTCTGCGATATTATTGGTTGCGGGACCTAAACAAATGGCTCCTGAAGAAATTAACTCGCCAGTGGGGGAATAGATCACCCATGCTGCGGAAGCGAGATTCCGGGTATGTCGGCTTGCACCGTCAGCGAATCCAAAGTAGGTAGACATCTGCGCATAAAAGCACGAGTCAAAGTAAGAGTAGATACATAAGATCCACGCGCACACTAAAAACAAAGCAAAAAGCAAACTAAGTACATTATGTACAAGAAGTAACCCGCGTGGGGTAACCTCATGCGTAGAAACGCTTGAGGTATAGCCCGTTGCGGGGCCGTGCCAATGGCGTACCATCACAGTCGACTAGTTCATAGGCTCCTTTTTCTAAGACACGTTTTATGATGAAGGGGCCGTACCACATAGATTCAAGCTTGCCTTTTCCAAGTTTGTCATGCATCTGATCATATGTAAGTACAAGGTCACCTTCATTAAAGATCCGAGGTTGAACGGATTTGTCATATTGAGCTTTGACGCATTTTTTGTGAGCTTCATTAGCCAAAGCGGCGTCGCGGCGGGTTTCATCTAGCTTGGCTAGGTATAGAAACCGTTCTTCTTCGGAAGTAGTGTGTGGAAGTAGCTCTATGGCTATCTTGAGTGATGGAATTTCACATTCAATCGGGAGAATGGCTTCCAGGCCGTACACCAATTGAAATGGTGTAAACCCAGTAGCACTTTTCACTGAGGTTCGGTATGCCCACAGTGCTGAGAACAGAGCTGAGTGCCAATTGGATTTTTGGGTACCCACAATGCGCTGAATCATTCGTTTCAGGACCTTATTGATGGCTTCAACTTGGCCATTGGCTTGTGGGTAATACGGGGTTGAGTTTTCGTGGCGAAAACCCAGTTTGGCACTTAGTTCTTCGATCATATGATTCCTAAAATGGGAACCATGATCGGTCACAATAGACTGTGGGACACCGAATCTAGCTATGATATGATTGAATATGAACTGCGCTGCTGTTTTGCCGTCTTCAGCATACGTAGGCATCGCTTCAGCCCATTTTGTAAAATAATCCACAGCTACTATGACATAGCTATGCCCCCCGGCTGAAGTGGGCTTACAGTGCATAAAATCAATCCCCCATTTGGAGAAGGGGCCGACGGCAATAACAGGATGGAGTGGAGCAGGATGCGAGCGTGCTTTGCTATGAAAGAATTGACATGGCGGACACTTTTTGACTGTTTCAGTGCAGTCTTTGAAAATCGAAGGCCAGAAGTATCCCGCTCGCAATATTTTCTGGGCCGTAGCCATCCCAGAGAGATGACCACCACATGCTCCAGCATGGCAGTCATTGAGAACGCGTTCCGCCTCATCTAAGGTCAAACAGCGTCGAAGGACAGTGTCGACACCACGCCGATACAAAGTATCGTTCACTATAAGGTAGTATTTTGCGTGATGTCTGATACGTCGTCGTTCATCGCGGTTGAGGTCGGGACGGAAGCGTTGGGTTTGGAGATATAAGAGAATATCCCCATACCACGGATCAGACGTGCTAATGAGGAACAATGATTCGTCGGGAAGAGAATCAATGGGCTCGGATTGCTCAGTAGCACGGGGCAAGTGACAAATTAACTCAGCGAAGACCAGAGATTTCTTAGACTTGGCTTTGACGAATTCCAAGTCAAACTCTTGAAGGATGACAATCCAACGGGAGTACTTGCCCCCAAGCACTTGTCGTGTGAGGATATAGTACATCGGATTGAAATCAGCGATGACGGTGGTCCGGCGGAGTAAGATGTAGTGACGGAATCTCTGGACAGCAAACACTGTTGCCAGAGCCAGCTTTTCAACATGTGAGTAGCGAGTTTCAGAGTCGAGAAGACTCTTGCTGAGGTAGTACACCACATGTTCTATGCCGTTGTGATCTTCCTGGACTAACACCATACCAATGGTGGAAATCGAGGCTGCGAGATAAAGGATATAGTCCTGTGTGTAATTGGGGGGTTGAATCACAGGATCTTTAGTTAAGGCTGCCTTTAAATTGTCAAAGGAGCGTTGGGCTTCATCATCCCATATGAAGGGAACATTCTTCTTGAGAAGCCGCATGTAGCCTTTTGTTATCTCAGACAGATTACAAATAAAACGGCGTAGAAAGTTTGCATGCCCTTGCAAACATTGAAGTTCTGGAATATTGGTAGGTGAAGGCAGGGCTATGATAGCTGCTACCTTTGCGGGATCTAGACGTATCCCGTCTTTGGAGACTATGAAGCCCAACAGTTTTCCGGCTTCTACACAGAAGACGCACTTATGCAGGTTCAAACGTATATTGTAGCGCCGGCACCTTTCGAAAATGGCACTCAAGTGATCTGGATGTTCTTCCCGAGTTCGAGAATGAGCGGGAAGGTCATCGAGATATGGCTCTACGATATGTTTGATGTCGTGAAATGCGTAGGACATCGCCCGTTGGAAAGTTGCCCCGGCATTTTTGAGGCCAAAAGGTAACTTCCGATATGCAAAGATCCCCCAAGGGCAGATAAAGGCCGTTTTGTGCTGGTCGGCTGGGAGGATATCGATCTGATTATAGCCAGAAAAGCCATCCATAAATGAAAAGATAACACTTCCGGCACAGTTATCGATGATCTGGTCGATAAACGGAGTTGGGTAGTTGTCTTTGGGACAAGCTTTGTTCAAATCACGGTAATCAACACAGACTCTAATCGTTCCCTGTTTCTTGGCTACAGGGACGATGTTGGATACCCATTCTGTCAATGGGACAGGATAGATAAAACCAGCACGCAAAAGTTTTTCAACTTCTGCTTTAATGGCGGCTGCCTTACGAGGATGAACGGGTCGAAGCTTTTGCCGAACAGGTCAGGCGCCAGGGAAAGTTGGAATTTCGTGGACTACAATCGATGGGTCGATTCCTGGCATCTCTTCATAACTCCAAGCGAAAACATCGCGGAAAGTTTTAAAGTAGGCATTATAGAACTCCGTCTCAAGAGGAGTACATGTTTTGCCAATGTGTACGTTTTCCACGATACCAGGCTTTACTGAAATGTCGATGGGAGTGGTTGCCATAAGATTGGCCAAGTTTCCTTCAGAAAATACTTCGTCGAGGGAAGTGGGGAACTTGGTTTGAACCATCCCAAGTGAAGCACTGGATTTGGTATCGGGCTCGAGTGACTGAATGGTGGGGAATGAAGATCGATGATGAAAATCTCCCCATGGTGGCTCATTACCGCACATAACCTCTATGATTGATTCGTCGGTGGGAAAAATCAAGTTGAGAGGATCAAACAATGGTGGGCGTGTATGAGTTTCAGTCGAGAGCTGTGCCACTGTGTGATCAGTAGAACAGTCGACCCAATCTGTGGCTGATTGGATCGCGTCATAAGCTGCAAGGTTTCTGTTCAAAGGCATGGAATTGCCATAGCCTTGAATCTGAGTAGGACTCGGGATCACCCATGAATCATCAGACGGGGTGACATGTGACGAAATCATGTTGACTGGTTGAAGATGGGTTCCCAGCTTTGGAAAAACTCCAATGAGGGATGAATCCTTCATGAGACCAACACCTATGTCTTGGAACCGGTACCGAGGTTGATCCAATAACGGAACGGTATTGGCGGAGTTCGGATGGGAGTCTGGGATACAGTAATCCAATTGATCAATAGTGACAATTTTCCCTTCATGAGGAAATTGTACAATCCGGAAGACTGTAGATGCAATGGCAGTCATGGCATAGAACCAGTTCCGACCAAGTAGGAGGTTGTAATCCAAAGGTGCATCTACGACTTCGATGTGTACGGATACTGTTTTGCCCCCCAGTTCAACGCCGATTGAGGGGATGAGTCCATATGGTTGAAAACCATGTCCATCAAACGCTCTAAGAGTAGTGGGAGAAGTTGTGACCTCAGGCGAGCCGAGGGCTCTCCAGCAGTTCAAAGACATAATCGACGTGGAAGCACCCTCATCTAACACTGTGCGGTGGATAACATTTCCACGGATTTTCGTATGCACCTGGAAGGCTAACTGGTGAGAAAGCCTAGGTTTAGCGTGCTCCAAGTTAAACATGATGGAGTTTGAAGTATCTGGATCCAATGCCCCCAGTGCTGAAAGTAGGGTTCTACGCTGCGTGGGGCAGTGTTGGAGAACCTCGAGAGTTGACATAGTGCAGGGTGCTTGAGCCAAATCTTCAACAATGTTGTAGTTTTGGGCAGCTCGCG
Source organism: Larix kaempferi (assembly GCA_027924585.1). Classification (NCBI taxonomy): domain Eukaryota; kingdom Viridiplantae; phylum Streptophyta; class Pinopsida; order Pinales; family Pinaceae; genus Larix; species Larix kaempferi. The sequence goes on from BSBM01000563.1 coordinate 1,752,010, forward strand.
CATTCGGATTGAATGTCGCCTTTCGTATGGTGCCCTTAGGTGGGCGTAGCACTGTGTCCATAAGTGGTCTCTCGATATGGAGGTGACCATTAGGGGGGGGAATAGGAATCGGATCTTCAACAGGAGACTTGCCTTTGGCTGTCTCCGATTGTTTAGTTGAACTTGGAGGATTATCATACGTCTTTGAACGAGTGGTGATATTAATCTCCTCATTACTTGTCATTAGGATCTCGCGGTTTGTGGACGTCTCTCCACGGGAAGGATTGGTCGGGTTGCCCCCTTGTGGGGATTCTTGGGCAACCATTTGCTGTTGCTGTTGGGGGAAAGGGTCAGTTAGCACTGCCGGTCTAGAGGATCCTTTAACGAATTTATGGACCTCGTCCTTGTAGGGACAGTCACGCGTATAATGATCATCTTGACAAATCAAGCAGGGAAACTTAGCTTTCCGACGTGGTTTTTGATCATTCTGGGTAGGTTGTGGTTTGGGGTTCTCCTGCTGGTTCTTCTTGGGTTTACCACGATTGTTTTTCTTCTTTCCTCCGGAGGGTTGTGATGTAGATTGGACTGCATTCACTTCGGAGGAGACAGCAGGAGAAGTGGAAGCTTTTGAAGCGGCCTGGGTAAAAGCGGGGGAAGCAGAAGCTTGTTGCCCCGTCGAGTTGGTAGCAGGCTGAGTCTTAACTGAACCAACGATACCATCAATGGGTGGTTCAGTAGTAGGCTTTGTAGGATCAGTGTGAATGCGGGAAGCATGTGGAAGAAGTTCGTGTAAAGTACCGGATTGAGTATATACTAAATCCATGTATTGTGCTGCCGAGATGGCTTGTTCTTCCGTAACAGGTCCGCGCATAGCAATATCTCTGGCTATGGGAGGCAAAAAGGATTTTGTAAACCAATCAGCAAGTAGCTGATCTGGAATAGGTGCCTTTATTAGCCTACGGCGTCTTCGCCACTCATGGATGTGATCCGAGATGTGTGTAGAGGTGGTTTGACGCAGTGAAGTTAGCAGTTCTGTTCCAGTCTCATATCGGATGGGAAGCTGGAAATGTGTCAGAAACTGCATAGCCAAAGTGTTGAAATCACGAAAAGAGTGTTGTGGCAGCTCGATGTACCATTTTGCTGCCGTTCCGGTAAGCGTACGTTGGAAGAGCCGAAGTCGGATGGAATCATCCATCAAGGAGTTTGATGAACACCAAAGATGGAAGGTCATCACATGGTTCTTGGGGTCTTCCCCGGGCTTAGCATCGAACTTGGGAATGTCCGATGGTAGTTTGGCTGGGATAGGTGGCTAGTGAGGTTCATGCCATATAGGATCGTTAATAAGCCTCGACAAATCAGGTAGATCAAGTGTGGCCAAGAAGGGAAGCTGACGGTTGGTCTGCGGGTATGAGTAGTAACCATGTGGTGCAGGGAACCCTGGAGGGCCTTGCATAGCATGCTGCTGTGTGTTATACCCATATGTGTTTCCCGCGGGATACTGCTGGAAGTTCTGCGGATAATAAGCCATCTGGTTAACCGGTTGATTGTGAGCAACTGGTTGGTAAGTGTTCTGCTGAGTGGGTATAGTACCCTGAGGCTGTTGATGCCCAGGATTGGTTGCTATTCCTTGTTGGGAAAAAGTTCCTTGGAATTGTTGTGTTCCAGGGATGTTGCCACCATACTGTGTAAGTGGAGAATTTCCCATAGCAGGGTTGGGGAGTGGCTGCGATTGTGGTGTCCATGGAATGCTCGTTCCTGCTTGAGGAACGAGTGGAAATTGAAGTGACGGGTTCCAAGGAGTTGTGGCAGCCGAAGGGTAAGGGAAGCCAGAATTCAAGTTGGGGGAAATCTGAGATTGCCCCCCAGCTTGGTTCCAGTTTCCGAAAAGTGAGTACCCCCCACTCTGTGGGATTTGATGATCCCAAGAAGGAAGCATACCTGACAGGGGTGGTTGAGAGTAAGGCCCGGTGGGAATACCGGAATAAGGTTTCCCACTACCAGGTGGATTGTACATACCAAACTGAGTAGAAACTGCTGGTTGGGAAACTTGTTGGAACGAGCCAATAGGTTGTCCGCCAGCAGTTAGGTTGGATGGCCCTATGTGAGGAGGCTGTAGACTGGGAATTGGGTTCCCAGCAAAAGGTTGTCCTCCGACTGGTTGGGTTGATGGCCCACCAGTTGGAGGTTGTTGACTAGCAATGGGGTTCCCAACAAAAGGTTGTCCTCCGACTGGTTGGGTTGATGGCCCACCAGGGAGGGTTTGTAAGTTGGAGTTAGGGACCATTGCAGTCGGTTGTCCACCTCCTGAAATAGTATAAATGGTGGCTGAAGGTGATCCTCCGGTCGAAACGGAAGATCCAGCAGTATGACTAGGTGTTCTTCCGCCGCTAGCTAAATATGATAGCATGGATTGGCCAACGGCGCCAAAAGTACCGATTAGCGGAGGCGGTCGTCCGTATTGGACAGGTGAGGACGGAGAAAAAACTGGGTTATCCCTCATAGAATGTGCACCAAACATTGGTGATGACAGCAAATGTGGGGAATTTAGCCCAGGAGTATCAGCGTCGTCCATCACGTGTTCAATAATAGGAGAACCATCGAGAACTGGATCCGAGTTCATATCCTGAAAAAGATTTTGGGGATCCGGCAGGAACCTAGGTGTAGTAAAGTCCGAAGGTCCTGAGCCGTCTGCAAAGGAATGATGAAATTCTGTGCTAGACGGAACGTTGGGATCCCTATAGTCAGAAGGACGAGAAACAGGGGGGTATCTAGACGCTGTCGAAAGCATTTGCTCTGTGTTGCGTCTAAATTGTGCCGATGCTAACGGAGAGTTCGCTAGGCTAACCATACTAGACTGAATGGAAGCCATAATTTCGTGTCCCGGTGGGATGTTGGGTAGATGAAAAGTGCGAGGTACGTTGCTAGAAGAACTTGTCTCCTGAGGATGAACACTGGGTGACGTAGTAATAACAGGCGGAAGTTCCGTCTGGGAAGTAATGAAGCCATAATCGGGTTCAAAAGGTGTGTCAGGTAGACGAGTATCTTCAACAATCTCAACGTAGCCACCTGGGACTGAAATTAGGCCAGGTATGTCCTGGTCGGATCCTTCCGTGGTGCCAATAGATCCGTCTATATCATCGTGGAAAGTGTCTGATGGACGGGAAGTGTTGGCCTCCGGTAGAAGGATGACCTCTGGTCTAGTACTCTGGGTCATGCTAGGTTCAGCTGCTGTAACTGTGCCCACTGTTATAGATAAATCTGGGATGACAGTGGGTGAGGTGACAGTGGAAGCCTCAGACATGCTAGTGGTCATAGAAGCTGCAATGGATTCTGAGACTGTGCTGTGTGTGGCAGTTACAGGCGTAACTGAAGATGTTGTACATATCGGCGGTGGGATGTTGCCTCGACCAGCACCGCGGCCAGGAGGAGCAGGAATGCGTGATGCAGGCGGACCAGAAGTCCGTGGCGGTGGTGGTGGTGGAGGGCTTAGGCCCTGTTGTCTTCGTGATCTTCTTTGTTGATCTGACATGATGCCAGGAAAATGAAAATCGGGGGCAGTACTGTAAACAAAGAACTCAAAAACTCTAATGCAGCCGAGTGTGCAAAAGAGGAGCTAGAAAAAGCAAGGCTCACAGGCCAAAAAAGCAAGCTCTAAAATCTATACTGAGACCGGTGTCTCAATAAGCGAGCTGATCAACAAAAATGGCCAGAATGCCAACAAGCAGTCCCTACAAAGAAAAAATGACCCTCTACAAAGATGAGACGCCAAGCAAACTCCTAACTAAGAGCTGGAGACCTCAACAGGCTGTATCCTTCGCAAGGTGATGAAATCCAAGTCGAACAATACAACATGAGAGACCGATATAAGAAGGATATCCCTCTACCGAAAGGGATCCTGGGTAAAAGAGCCCTAGTAGAATAGATACTAAGCCACCTCGTTCATGACACGTCGGAAAAGGTTTTGGGTACTTCAGCCTTCCGAAGAAGACAGCGATCGATGTTGCCTTAGGGCTAAGTGGAGTGCGGTATTCCACAGAGTCCGCCCGGTTCTCAATCTCGCGGCCGTTTAACCCCTGAACAGTTAGAAACAGTCAGGAGGCCCCTCCACAAACTAGCTGTGACCGTGTCAATAAGTACTAGAGGATTTTAGTTCCCTAAAGACAACGACTATGTCTCAGATGAAAATGACAAGGGGGAATTATTTTGATGCCTATCCCCGGTGTCCTACCTAACTACCAAATTCTTTTGATTTCCTCAAGTGAGGTTAAAGTTGGTTTAATTAGGGTGATTAATTTTAGTGGCTGTCTTTACTCAATCGGGTAGTGGACGTGAAACTTGATGGTGTTATGACGACTCAAACCATGCAAATGAGAATGAATCATAAACAAGCCTTTGTCTTCGATGAAATCTAGCTAAGGTAAAGATAGAGGTTCTTCGATCCAATATGCATAACAATTTTCACAAGCACTCAAAGTAAAAGATTTTTCTTTTCTTTTCGATTTATAAACCAAACCAAACTGAAGTAAACACGCTTTTCAATGCACTGATTTTACAATCTACAATGCTTCTATGATGAGAATTTTTATGGCAAAATTAATGGTTCATTTCTCTATGCAAAATGCCACTAGACTTTTTCAAATTAAACAACAAATTTGCTCTCAACTAATGATCTTTTTAATTTACTGAAAATGATAATGACAATATGACTGTAAAACTACAGTGTTCAGTAACAGAAGACAGTGGTGTTGAGTTGGTTGTGGGGAAAAGCCAAGTCAAATGCAATCAAATTGAAAAATGACCAATATGTCAAAAGTGCCACTTAATTCAATCAATCAATCAAGCTCACAAACCATGTAATAAGCAGACCAAACAGACTGGAAATTAACCAGGATGCTAACAGGCAACAGTAAAGACTATCTGAGGCAGGGAGAAACTCAGGAAACCAAGCAAAAATTAAAAAAAATTTACCTACTTGCAGACACTACCGCGGGCTATAGACTGCCTGAAGCGCGGCACTGTGTAACTGTCGCGCTGGTATGAATTCCTAGGACGCGGCACTGTGTAAATGTCGCGCTGGAAGTGGTTCAGAGGGCGCGGCACTGTGGCAAGAAGGAAAAAAAAACGCAACTGGAAAAGAAAAAATCAAGTTTTCAGGGTTGTTGCTAACCCAGGGGACTCAGTAATTAAACAGGGAGATAAATACTGCGAGGAGGGGTGAATAAGGGTCAAAAAAGACCAAAATTCAAGCTGGTTTGAAGTGCAACAAAAGACTGATAATTCAAAGATAAATGACTGTGAATTTGAACCAATCAAGCAGTAATCAAACCCAGCGGAGTCGCCATTCTTGTTATGTGGAATTCTGCCCTACGGATAAGTCAAAACTCCCTTAGGCTAAAGTAGGATCTAACTAACTCTAGGCTAAGAACAGACAAAACAAATGCAACCTTGAATCCCTAGATCTAACAAACATTTCAGAATTAAAATGCTGAAGAGAATAGAAAGGATTTAACTGACCTTATGTCCAAGTGCTTTGTCTTTGGTATTTGCTCCAAGCTCCAAGTCTTCACAAATGAACCTGTTAAAGAGTAACAAAAACACAAGCATATACTATTCTCTAACAATCTGAAAACATGAGTTAGGATCTAAATCTATGAAAGATGCAAATCATATCATTAAAATAACATTAACACAAATGATTTGGGGAAACAAGACAAGTTATTCCATTACAACTTGAAGATTACTTACAAAGGGTGCTTGATGCCCAAGCCAAACCTCCAACTCCAAGTGTCTTCTCCTCTTAGCTATCTCCACAATGCTGCAAGACCATAAGTTTGGTGCTCTCAAGAGTCCCCCCCTTTCCCTATGGCATGCCTCTCTTTTATAGTGAATGGTGAGGTTAACCAAAAAGAGAGATAGGTGGATCTAAGGAGGGATAAGTGGATCAGGGTTTCTAATCGAAGGAGGTGAGTTGGGATCGAGTCAAGGAACCAAATCTTCCATCATCTTCGAAAATCCAAGATCCCACAAGTCAAGGGCAAAAACTATTAAAAGGGTGCCGCGCTTTGCAAATGATACAGAGCGCGGCACTGTGCCGCGTTTTGTCAAGCTGGAAGGGCGCGGTAGTGTATGGAAATAAAGTCCAAGGTGGGTCAAAACTTGGCAGGGTGGATTTACCTTCAAGGTTGACTCATCATCTGTCTCTTCTGGATGGTTCAAAACAGTAGGGAAAGTGTCGTCAAAATGTGTTGTGATGGGGATGCGACACCGTGAAATATAGAGGTATAACAGTGCATTATCCTCTAAGCTCTAGCTTACCCATTATAATCCTTTAACCCTTTAATCCCTTCACCATTAATTCCTAACCTCATAAAACCTAAGAACCTTACCCTAGAGCTCTAAATCCCTTAACCCCTAAATCGCGTAACCCTTAAACCCCTTAACCACTTTACCTCTAATTCCACAACCCATAAGAGCTAGTCCACCTTAACCCCTAAATAACCTAACCCATAATCCTTAAGCCCTTAACCCCTAGAAACAATTAAACCTTTAACTCCTTGGTCCTTAACCCCTAACCCCTTAAACCCTATCCCCCTAACCATTGATCCCTAAATTCCTTAACTCCTAAATCCCATAAGCCATAAAACCCCTTAACCCCCTATATGCTTAACTCCCTAACCCGTAAATCTATAAACTTGCTAATCCCTTTATGCATTTACCTCTAAAATCTTAACCCATAACCCCTAACTCCTAGTTAACCCACTAACCCTAAGACCCCTAACCCATAGTCCCTAAATCCCAAAACCATAAATCCCTAAATCCCAAAACCCATAAATCCCTATAAAATCATAATCCCTCATCTATTAGAAGCCCTTAATCCCTTAACCCCCAATACTTTGATCCTTTAACCCCTTGACACTTAACCCTTAACCAAATCAACCCTAACGTCCTAACCCTGGAGCCATAAATCCCTTATCCCATAAATATGCTAACCCCTAAATGCCTCACCTCTTAAATAACCACCAATACCCTAACCCTTATGTCCTTAACCACTAAGCCCTTAACACTTAAACCATTCACCTTTAACGCTTAACCTCTTGAACCCTAATCCCCCAACATTGGTGCTCTCAATCCATTAACCCCTAAACCCATTTATCTCTAGGCACCTAACACCTAACACCTAATCCATACTTTATCCACAAACACTTAAGCCCTTAATGTATAACCTCTAAATCCCTAACCCCCTAAACCTGGAGCCCTAAATCCCTTTTAAGAACTAAATCCATTAACCCCTAAGCTCCTTGACCCCTAACACCTTGACCCCTTTACCTGTTTACCTCTAATGCCTCAACCACTAACCACCAACCTTGAGTTTAAACCCCATAACATCTTAGCTCCTTATCCATCCAACCCCATAATCACTAAACACCTAACCCCTTTATCCCTTTAACTCTAAGCCCTTAACCCCTAACACCAAATCCCTATTTAACCTCCTAACCCATACAAAATGAATCCCAAAAACCTTGAAGATAAGGAGGGATAGGGAAATAAAGGAAATATTTTCTAGGTAAGGAAATATTAAATAAGGTTTCAAGGATAATTTTTTGTGTATAGATATTAAACATAATACTAGAGTGTTATGCATTTCTATAACACTCTAGCATTATGTGTTTATATAATGCTCGAGCATTATAGAAACATATAACGCTAGAGAGTTATGTATTTCCATAATGATTGAGCGTTTTCGTTTCTTGTCCTACGTGTTAAATGACATGGAAGGCTTGGGTCCGCCCATGCGTAGTTCAAATAAACGCGTGAGAATTTTGGTTTCATTTAAATTTTGCACATTTAACGAAACTAAGATTGCATCTAAAAGGTCCCTCAACTTCGTGCGATGGCCCTCTTGTTATATGTAACATGTTCAAGACTAGACATAATTCAAGTTGTAGGACTGGTTGCAAGGTTTCAAGCAACACCTAAGGAGAACATGTTCAAGCTATGAAAAGGATCTTCATATATATTAAAGGAACTTTGGATTTTGGTTTATGGTATCCGCGAAGTAATGAATTGACCTTGGTATCATATACAGATGCAGAATTAGAAGGAAGTATCGATGACAGAAGAAGTACAAGCAGAGCATCATTTTTCTTAGAAAATTGATTAGTATCCTGGTTGAGCAAGAAACAATCCTCTGTATCACTATCTACAATAGAAGCATAACACATTGCAGTAGCAACCTGTTGTGCACAAGTTCTATGGATGAAACAAAATTTAAAATATGTTCAAGTGGAATTTGATCAACCTATATGGATTTTATGTGACAACACAAGCACAATTAACATCTCCAAGAATCCTGTAATGCACTCCAAAACCAAGCATATTCCAATCAAATACCATTTTATGAGAGAACAATTCACTGAAAATATTTCCAAACTATATTATGTGGACACCAAGGAACATATTGCAGATATATTTACAAAGCCAATTCCAAGATATACTTTTAAGTATCTCAGATAGAAACTAGGTGTTATTCCCACTCCACATTAACTTCAAGCATCTCTGATATGGCAGAAACATGGCACATCCTAGTAGGAGCGATAAGAGAAAGAAATGGAAGCATAAAGACAGGGGGATCATCCCTTTTCCATTGATGTCAAAGGGGGAGAGATACTAGGTAGAAGGTTTTGTAGAAAAGTGTAGAATCAAAGTTTGCGTAGGAGCGCGAAAATGATCAATTGTCATGAATACAGGACAAGCACGCTGCGCGCAGAGAATAAGAGTTCATACTTAGGGGGAGATCAGTTTTGAATGGTGTTGACATCAATTCCAAAGGGTGATATTGTTGAACATTGGTGTTGTCATTGATGTCAAACAAGAAGCATGATGATGTCAAGCAAGAAGCATGAAGCCTTGATGCCAGTTTGAAGAAATATATACAAAATAAGGCTACAATTTTGCGCAATATGGATGGGTACATGTCGCACATATACTGTGCTTTTGCGCAATATGGATAAATACATGTCGCACACATACTGGGATTTCGTGCAATATAGATGGGTACATGTCACACATATACTGGGATTTTGTAATCAAGAATATTCAAGTGCACGTAAAATAATTAGTCACCTCAAGTGCATTGTGTTGGGTTAAGTTGACCAAGAAGAAAAAGGTAGTCGGATTGAATGCATTGTGATGGGTTAACTTGACCAAGAAGGAAAAGGTAGCCAAAATAAAGAAGCCCCCACTTCTGGACAAATCAATCTAATCAAGGAAACAAGTTGTGATATAAATAAACCAAATATTGAAGTGAAGGGGGTAAGCACGCAATGGAGAGGTAAAAGTATTATGTATTTTGAAGCTCTAGTTTATTGGGGTATCAATGGCTCGTTGATCCAAAATAAAGAAACAATAAATAGTCGAGTACGGAGAACAATAAAGAATAACAACAGACAGTGCGCAGAACCATAGCAGTGTGCAGATTGAAGAGGTGCACAGGATCATAGCAGTGAGCTGGATCGGAGTAGTAGTAGAATATATAGCAAGAGAACAAAAGCATAGAATGAAGCAAGTGGATAAATGTGCAGAATAGATAGAGAAGCACAGTAGTTGTGTAGTACTGAAGTAGAGCACACAGGTGCATGTAAAAGTGGAACATTGAACAAGGAAAGTGTGAAGTTGTGTGCGAAAACTAGAAGGCGGTGCAACATAAGAACATCTACTTCTGTATCTCAGGGTGGTAGGATGGGGAAATGAAAGGATATTGCAGTATCCTCTCAGGTTGGTGCCTGAACAAACAAGTTGGTGCTTTCATAGAGGATTGGTGTCCTCACAAGTTGGACATAGAGGATTGGTGTCCTCACAAGTTGGAGCTTGTAATCAGGGATTTGGTGCTTGCATGTGGGATTGGTGTCCCAATCAGATTGGTTTCTGAGTGATTTGGTGCTCACATCATTAGAAATTGGTGTCTCTCATCTATCTATGTAATTCCATTTTATGTATATATATATATAAAGTTACTTTCAAATAATCTACACACAACTGACTTTTATTGTTGTGATTTAAGTAAGAATTGGTACATAATTTTTAAAGTGAAATTTTTTCTAATATGCGCATGATATTGATTCACCCCCCCCTCAATATCATTAATAATTCCAACATCACTTATACTCCCTCTTACAAACACTTCAATTCTCCAAATGTGTATATTGTAGAATTCATATAAGGAGGATCACTTCAACTTGTGGGAAAGTTTTCTCAGGCATAGGGGTCACTGAGGGACAAGGGAATGAATGGATTTAGAATGGTGGTGATATTCCTCCAACATTACAACAAAATAGGTGTGTCCCCCATTTGGTTCATCCAATTCCTTTTTATTGCATGATTAGTATAGTTTTGACGGTTACCAAATAATTATAGAAGTTACAAATGAGGCCAACTTCTTCCAAAATTGTCATAACTTTCCAATTTCTATATTTTTTATATTTTTTGGTTATTTGTTTTGGCCCACGCACCCTGCTTAGGAGAAACATGTGTGGCATGCATAAGAGAAATACGCATGGGGTCTCTTCTATGCTTGCAACTTATCGATTTCGAGGGGAAATGAGTAGGATTCTTCTCAAGGGGATTCAAATCATCAAATAGGGTCAAATTAGGGGCTCTTCCATGTTGATAGGATTATGTTTGTGACCAATCATTGACACTTAGGTGTCATTTTGGGATATTGTCTTCACAAACGATGAAGTGCCAATTTGCACTATAACGCACATGATCAAGAAGAATTTTTTCTAGTAAGGTCTTTAAAATGATGTTCAAAAATTTGTGCAATATGTTTGGTTTTCCAAAAAAACAAAGGAGAGACAATCAAGACACCAAGTCTTCTACAACTATTAGCCATACCAAGTCACCATTGGGAAGAGTTATCAATGGATTTTATCACATGTCTACCAAAGTCATAAGGAAATATAGCCATCATGGTAGTAGTGTATTGACTCACAAATTATGCCCATTTCTTCCCTCTTTCTCATTCTTTTAAAGCAAATACAATAGTAGCTACAACATTCATGGAATCAGTTCATAAGCTAGATGTAATCCCCAAGATTATTTTAAGTGATAGAGATCCAATTTTCACTAGTAACTTTTGGAAGGAAATATTTTCTTGTTTGGGCACTCAGTTGGCTCACAACTCTTCTTACCATCCTCAATCTAATGGGAAAAATGAGATTATGAGATTGTGAATAAATTCCTAAAAGGATATCTTCATTATTTTGCATATAATAAACAAACTCAATGGGTCAAGTGTCTTCCCTTAGCAATATGGTAGTACAATGCATCTTTTAATACTTCATAAAAAATGTCTCCATTTATTGCACTTTATAGCTATCATCCTCCTTCCATAAAATCATCCGTGAAAGAGAAATACAATTTTGAAGGACTGTACGATCACATAGAGAACCGATAAGAGGCTCTCCAGCTATTGAAACATTACAATTTGACTTTATGGTAAACAAATATCAACCTCGGAGCATTTGAAATTATTTACGCGTCTGGTCGGAAGAATGGTAACTTTTCTTACACCAAGGGAACAAAAAATGCTCTCGCACGAGCTTCACTGCATCTTGACTCACGAACCTTTGAATTTTGATTCAAGTCTGTTTGGTGTTTATGGTTTCACAAGGAAAATTGCCTTCTGCTTCAGTGGCATAGCCATATGAAGAGAAATTGTGTACAAAGTAACCAAGGGAACCCTAAAATCTTAATTGACGAATTATCAACGGGACAAATGTCAAATTTATTAAAATTCTTAGGTGGTGATTCCTAAAACCGGCTCCAGTCTTTTGAATGGTGTGCCATGGGCATCACGGAAAATGAATCGAAAATTGTTCTTAATTGCAGGAGCAACTGCAGCCCATGAGGTCTTGACATTATGTCTAGCTGATACTGGAGACGCCTTTTTAGTACCAACGTGTAAACTGTAATGTAATCGGCCTCCTAATTGGACCTTCGAGGAAATGGAATACAAATTTCAAGCATGAGGAAATTCATAGCCTTGATCCGTTAAATCCATTAACCGGAATTCAATAAGATCACTGCACAGTGGAATCAATGGCGATCTGACTTCCTAATAGGATTAATACACAATTTCTTCTTCATAAACCCACATACAAAACAACTAAAGACAGCTAATGGGGCAACAAACCCATAAGCAATATTACTTATTTATCTTTTAACACATTATCTTGAACACATGAAAAACGTGAATATGAAGGTATTCCATTACCTCTTTGCATATTCATAAACAATTCATAAAAAATGTATATATATATATATACATTCTCAGTCCAACCTTCACAAATCCTTAGAGTGAGACACTTAATATTACAATGGGTTGCTTGATAATTAGGTATGCAATATTTTTATTTTTGTAATTACAATTGTTTTTTTTTGGTATATTTATGCCATTTATTAGTCAATAATTATGATTTTTCCACTGATTTATATATATATTTTAGACGGTTAGGTGACACTCGTGTACCACTATCAAATACTTTACCTCGCACATACAGATAAATGTGTTTCGTTTTGAAAGATCTAGAATGGAGTATAACAAAATTGATGCATGTACCAATGATCATATCATATATTATGGACAACACGCATCAAAGAGTGAGTTCCCTGAATGTGAAATTAGTAGATATCATACTGATCAGGTAACAAATAAGGATCCCTTCAAATTTCTTCACCATATCCCAATAATTCCACGTTTTCAATGATTGTTCAAGTGTATAAACATTGAAAAAATTATGGATTACCATGCACAACACAGAAGTGAAGATGTTGTCATGCAAATGCCTAGAGATGGTTCTACATTCAAAGACATTGATTAAAGATGCCCAATTTTTAAAGAAGAACCCTGTAATATTAGACTTTCATTGGAAGCTGATTTTGTCAACCCATTTAGAGAGCTCAAAACCAATTACTTAGTTTGGCCAGTCTTTGTTATAAACAATAACATTCCTCCATGGATAGAAATTAAAAGGGAGCACGTCATGTTGACATTAATTGTTCAAGTTACTTATTTTTAAGAATGTTAACATAATATAAGAAATCATATTTTTTTATCATTGCATGTACGAGAACTTATTAACCATGGTAAGCAATATTTGTTTGTATCTAATTACTTCAATCTTGGTCACTTGTTTTTATTTTTTATACTTACCATTATTAATATAAAATATTAATATGTCATTGATACTTCTCAAAGGTCGTCACCACAGTCAGCTTCCACAGGGTTTGAAATGATACTCTACCCAATTTAGTCGGCTGCCATACTATGAGCACCTACAAGTAGCTCATTTGTTTGACACAATACATATTGGAAAGAATGTCATAGAGTGATTGTGGAAAATTATAAATGGGAGGATTAACAAGAAAAAAATTGCAAAATTATTAGTGACATTCAAGAATCCAACTCATTGCAACATTTGAATCAAACCTGGGGTAATATAAAATCCACCAATCTCCCATGGTTATTAATTGAGCAAGAGAGTGTTGTTGTAAAAGAGGTTTTATGGAAGATAAAATTTCCTACTAGGTTTTCTTCAAACATAAGTAATATATTGATAAAGCAAGGTGATTCCAGGGGGGCTAAACCTCATGATTGACATACATTTATCAAGGTTCAATTTTTTGCAACTTTGATTATTTATTTTATGTTCTATACATTATTTTTTATTAATTCATGTTTATATCTATTTAAGTTATATTTAATGGTATATACGTTATTTGTTAGTAATATGTGTTGAATCCTTGTTGCGGTATGTTCTACCTCTAGCTCTACCTAATAGCTTTGACAACAACATTAAGAAGGTTATTTATGATCTTGGCAAGTACATGAGGTATGTATCAAGTTATATTTGAATTAATATTGATTGTATAGATGGTCAATACTTGCTTTTATTGTCTTATATATTTGAATGTTGAAACATCAAGTTTCATTACACTTGTATGTGGTTGTCATCTAAATAAATACATAAGGAAGATATCAGGTATTGGAAAAGAAAAATTCCCCAACTTATGTGTGAGATGCAAAAGTATCTGCCTCTAGCCTTTTTCAATGCATGGGAACACAACCTGATACACCTAGTGGAAGAGATTGAAATATGTGGACCTATGCACACAAGGTCAATGTGGTTGGTGGAAACGCACTTGAAAGCATTGAATGCCTTTTTTAGATAGATATCACATCTAGAAGGATCGATAGTTGAAGGGTACATTCTATATCAATCCACTATATATTTTAGTGAGTACTTACCCCAAGTAGTGGGTGATATGGATGTGTTGCTCCTTTGGGATGACAATTCTACCAACAAATTTAAAGGGGAGGTGTTGTTGGGTAATGGTATATGGAGAAAATTTAAAGGTAAAATCTTGTATTATATTTAATATCTCCATACATGTTTTTTGGTACACTGGTTAATAGCTTGGTTGTTTAACTAACACCTTTTTGTCATTGTTCTAGGTAGTACAGAGTGGGATGAAATTCATGTATACATTGAAAATAATATTGATTTTATGAAGAGATGGACAGAATGATGTGAATAATTTTATGGTGAATTAAGATGGAATGACCTGGTCGACATGATTAGAAAGGATTATTTGGATCATGAAACGAGTTCAAGCTAGCAGCAAATTGATTTAGCATATGGTGCAAAAGATAGAAATGTAATCCATGTCTACCATTCGTTTTTATATTTCAAATCACATTATTGTCTTTTTATTGCAAAGTATCTTATACATATACTTATCATTTCCTAACAATCCATTTCTAACATATTGAGAATATAGGTGAAACATCATAAGACTATGTGGTGCAATGGAAGAAAATATCACATCAAAGAGTTAGATGATAGGAGAAAAACATGTGATAGTGGTATTACTGCAATTTCCCAGGTTACTAATATTTCCCACAGGGGTGATACACATCCGATCACATCGTATTTGAGGTACTATGGATATTTGGAAGCACTAGTAGAAAAATGGGTGATAAATGACCAGGTGACTAAAAAAATTTGGTCACCATGCCAAATAAGTGACTAAACTACAAAAAAAGTTGGCCACCACAGTTTTTTTAAGTGAAATATGACCAAATTAGCAATTATAAGTGATTACAATTAAAAATGACTAATTTCTCCATGGGATAAATAAATATGACTAGTTTAGTCATGGGATAAAAAATATGACTAAATTAGTCATGGGATAAAAAATACGACTAAATTAGTCATGGGATAAAAAATGCGACTAGACAATCTCGGAGATTGGTCATTTCTCATTCAAAGTATCATCATGTATTGAATTTTATACTAATGTGTTCAACTTATCACAATGATCGTGCTCATATTTCATTTGGTCAAAATCGTCATCATTTGACCCTTTCGGAACTCGGTTGAGTTTCGACAAGTAATTAGAGTCTTTTGCATCTCGTCGATTGAAATCCACATATTTTGTATCTCTCGGTTAATTTATCGATCTTGTATCATATACAACGTTAAAGTACTCTCGATTCACGATAAACAAGACTAGCGAGAACTTGAAGCCTTAATTTCATAATATATAGTTATTATTTATATTATAGTTAATTTGTTCTTCGAATACTATCACAAGTCGTTCATTGAAGGACACTCTTAGAATTCAACTTAAAAAGAAATTTTGATAGATCTTTTGACATCCCACCAAAGTATATCAACAATGTTTTTTAGAGTCGATCATTCTATAACATTTTTTTACAGGTTTTTTTACTGCATACTTCATATACCAACTTAAAAGTGAACTCAAATTAACGACAGAATGATATATTTAGTTCTCCTATGACGATGAGTCTACAACTCTTCTTCCTATAGATCAATTTTTGAATGCATTTCAAAATGTCTATTCTTTGTAACTACCAAAAGCATCATATATGGACTCAAAATCCCACTAGCAAATATACTATATATAATAAAATAAATAATTTAGTTATTCTATAAAGTTTATATATTACTATATTAAATAATTGTTATATATATTTTAATATAATATATAGTTATTATAGTTATTATATTAATATACTATTTAATATAATATAATATAATATAAGATGTAGATTATATAATATAGTTATTATATGTAATATAGTAATAGTAATAAATTAAAAAAAAAACAATCATAAAAATAATAAAAGGAGGGAAAATAAATTAAAAAAAGAATCAAAATAGGGGGAAAATAAAGAAAAGAAGGAAAATATATTAAAAAAAAAAAAATTAAAATAGAGAAAAATAAAAGATGTGGCAAATTTAAATAGGGGAAAGCACATTTCATTATTTTCCCTACCCACCTTTCATTATTTTCTTTTCTCCCTCTCTCTGGGGCTATTCTTCCATTAGTATGTCACACGGGCTTTGTGTTGGCTTACTATCGCCTATTTAATGGCTCCCCTTATATTTACTTATTCATTCTTCTCTTGGGAGAGAGGGAGGTGTGTAGTGTGCACATTACTATTATTGGCTTAATTTGATTAAAATGGCATTTATCAATATTTATTATATATTACTATTCTTGTGGCTTAAAACTATGGGTATGGCGACGAGATAAGATGCTACAAAGTTGTTGCCCTTAAAGTCGATTCCATGGATGGATGTGCTCTGGTCCCTGCCTTCGATGTAGTATTCATTGTAACTGTTGGGTTTCACTAGTTTTATGAACATATGGCGTGGTTTGGTCACCTTGTTTCATATATTGATGTGGACTCCGTAGTTGATTTCATTGATTTTGCAGTTGTAATTACGGTCGATTAATAAGATGTTGCTCCCAATTGTGAGTATGCAGAGGTATTCATGATAGAATGGTTTATTGGATATATGTATTAACTATATACAAATCATACTTAGATTTAAACTCCAATGTTTTGATCCTTTTGTTGACACTTAACTATGTAGGTGACCAACGCTTGTGTCTTTTGGTACTATACACATTTATTATATCTTGGCCTTTGTGAAGGCTCGAAATGGCATGTCCCTCCTTGGATCCATTGGGCATATTCATTTGGTTGAACTCGGTGTTACTCCTCTGCGAGAGTTTCGGTAATGGAAGAATATTTTAATCAGTAATCGGCTGTAGGTTTCTAGGAGTAATAATCAGAGGAATTCCTAGAACATGTGAACATATTCTTATTGTCTTCTTTTCTTCTGTATTTCGATACTCACTATATGCAAATAGCTGGATGTTCTATCACCCACAACATCAATACACAGTAAGTGTTTCTGTTAGTTATTTCTCATTATATTTAGTAAATATATTGATAATAGTTTAGGTTCATTTCCTCTTTTCTCATTTATTTATATATGTGTGTATATCTTTTGTACAGATTAAATACTTTGGGGTTGAACCAGTTTGAATTTGAGCCAGTTCACGACTTTTAGAGGATGAGCTAGTTCACGGATATCCTTCCAAGTTACTTGGGAACCTTTTTATGGTATAATATATCTCTTCACAAGTATACATTATGCAATAGTGTGAATTTTTTGTTTCATTATCCTGGTTATTTTATTAATCCCTTCGAGATTGACATGCACAACCATTACAACGTATTTTTCCACCTTGTGAGCTTTAGCACTCATTGACCTTCAGTATTCATTTTAGTGACTCATATCCACATTTTGTCCTCCAGAAACCCATTGTTCCCTATTTTTGTTCATGTACGCTAGCTGTTCTACTATACCTAGCGTATACGCATGGTGTACCAATATATCTCGTGCACATCGAGTTAAATGGTAAAAAACAATAAAAATTCACTTTTCACTCCAAAAAGAGGTCTTAGGGTGACCTTCGGCCCTCCATGTACCCCAGAAACGACTCGATTCAACCTTTCACCTACCTTTGGAGGGTTATATATTGATCTCTTATGGTGCATGGAAGGAGGAGGAAAGAGAGAGCATAGAAACTCTATTGGATTTTTTCCACGACTTAAGTCTACATCCATTAATCCTTGTTGTTGTGAACCTCTTATGTTCACCTACCAAACTCCTTCATAGTTTGAGTTTGCCATTGCATGGGGGATTGAAGTGGTGGAGGGACCTAGTTCTTTGTTTGGATGAGTTGCCAGCAAGAGGTTGTATCATGTACTTCTTGTTTTCATTAATAGAAATATTCATTTTCTCGTCCAATTGATCTTGTAAATGTTTGTTTAATTACATTGGGTTACATTTTCTTATTATATCATGGACCATGCTTTTGTTTATGCTAATATCTTTCATGTATTATATGCACTTGCTTGTATTTGTTGTTGAGACTAAGCTGCAGGTTCAAGTGTAAAGATTTGAAAGCTCAATGGGGATCTACTTCGAACATCCAGTTGAAGGTTGGTTATTTACTCCACATCTTAGCATTTACATTTATAATAGCATTGCATTGGAAATTGAGTTGATTTTTGGTAGTCATCTATTTGTTGTGGTCTGGCTCGAGCCATTGGAAGTTTTTCTTCATAACAGAAATCACGACTCTGCTGGGGATGAGCCTCCATTTTGGGGATTTTTAGGCATTCTTCCTTATTTTGAGTTTCTGTTTTGTCGAGCTTCTGTGTCATTGACTGGCCGTTGGGATCTGCATTAGAAAACTTGCTTTTTCTGGGCTGTTTGATTCATTTTTGGTCCACTTGTCTTGCCCTATACGCGGGTCAGCTTTGTTTAGCCCGCGTCTACACGCTACTATTAGTACAGTAGCCGCCAGTGTACAAATGCTACAATTCTATGAACAGTCACGTACAACTCCGGGATTGTCTTGTTTATGATCTTTGGTTGTTGCTGGGTTGATTCTAAGTGTTCCTGAGTCTTAGTAGGCCTGTTCCCTGACTGTTCCATGCTCTTTTATTGACCATAAACTCCTCTTTCTTTAGTCTTTTGAGCTTTTAGTTTTGAACCATTTTTCATTTTTATAGCTCATTAGCTTGGTTGAATCTTAATGTTTGGGATTTGTTGGGTTGTCTGCTTGATATGCTCTGTATTTTTACTGAATAGTTCTGATTTCGCTTGCATTTTTTCATTCATTATATTGAAAAAATACAAAAAACATTTGCATTTTCATTTCATTTATACTTGAAAATACAAAAACATTTTGCTTTATGTTATTTCATTTTGCATTGGAGTGCTTGTGCTTTCACTAGGACTTGCTTGAGCATGAAAATATAAAGAGATTGCATTGTCTTTTTGAATCATTCATTTGACTGTCATACAGTGGCATACATTTTTTATGGATATATGAGTCTAGTATTTTCCGGGTGTGCATATCATTGATTCTTTACACATCATTAGTTTCATGACCATATCCTTTGAGTAATCACAGCCACTAAAATTAACGCTTAATCTTAAAATTGATTAGAAACGATTTTTTCTTTTATAGAGTGCACCAACTAGTATAGGTTTAGAGTCTTGGAATAGATCATTGTGAGTTAACAATCCAAGACTATTGAACCAAACATTATGTGTCTGACCAGGGAGTGGTGAAACCCATGGTATACATCAGTGTTCTCAAGAAGCTCTACTAAAACCAGAGTTAAGCACGAGGTCACGGGAGGTTGATTGCAGAGATAGCCCTCCAATACTAGCTGAACGTGGGATATATTTCCAGGATTTGTGTGTCTTTGGGGACTATTGGGGGATTTGACTCTCTTGAGTTTCAGGCTTAGTCACCCTTCGCATACGATGGATCCCACCTGCGATTGTCCACCTAAGCATTGATTATACATGGTGACCTTAGTTGCTTTACCTAGGTATCACATAGGGTGCTTGCAGCAGTTATATTGTGAGTATCCTGAGTCAGATAGGGGTCAGACAACACGGTTTTTGTATGTATAGGGATTTGACCCTGTGCACGCAATGAAGTCTGAGGGCCCTTATAATTGATTATGTTACCTCCGGTTATAGTTTGGGAGTCTCAAGCCTCTCCTAGGAGAGACATACCGGCTGTAGTGTCAGGAGATCCCTTGAGCCAGACCTATTTGTGTGCATTTGGTTGTATATTTATTTTAGGTGTATGCTCTATGACGATATAGTAGGCCTTTAGGAGATGATTATTGGTTGACTTTTTGGAGTCATCGTGGATCTAGATCCACCTCTCCTCCAATCTCGTAGGTTAGTTGGTTTACCGTCTAGCGATCTGTCGCAACCTTTTGTTGGGAAGTGTCGGAGGACTACCGCTGGTCCTATACATACTTTTCACGAGCTTCGAAAAGCTTCTATTATGATTTCTACACCTGGCACGACTGGAGTCCCAGTGACTCCATCCATTATCACAACGGGAAACTCCCCTCCGGTCACTCCTAGGGGTGAATGGGGAGGAGGTTCTCCACACACTATTCCTCATGGGTTTGGGATTTCCCCACCCACGAGCACGAACCCATTCGATGATACACAACCATCCGGTTTTCGATATGGGATTCCAGGTTATGGTACGTCATCCATCCCTTCGACCTCAAGTCCTTTTTCATATGGCATGCCCGGCTTTACGCCGACTATTACGTCCAGCATGTTTAGTAGTCACGCTAGCTCTAGTGTTCGAGTTGGGGGAACTATTCCTGCTTTCACCACCTATCAGTTTGGGAGTAGTCACATCCCTCTGTCTAATCCGACTGTTGGCGGAGGACCACCTCCTTCATCATCCCCTAGCATTAGTGTGAACCCATTTTCAAGTGGAGGTTTCACGTTAGGTATTGGATCCACGAATTTCATTCTGTCCTTTCATCAGCATGCCTCTATGCTTGTACCTTCAAATGCTTTTGTGATGTTGCAAAACCCTCCTATTGCTAGCTCTTCGGTTCCGTGGAGTGATCACATATTGTTTTCATACGGCCCCCACTCATCTGGTATTCCTTCCTCGAGTGGGTTAATGGGACCCCATTCTCATGGCTTTTCAGTTGGTCCTACTTGTTATCCCAATCCTTCACATGGAATCCCTGCTACTCATTTTCCTGTGTATTCCAACGCGGCCCAATTTGGAGGAGGTTACTATCCTTATAGTCACGGTCATGATTATTACTAGAGTTCGTCGGCACCACAGGTGTCAACTTTGATGTATACAGTCTCACCTTACGGTTCACAAAACCAGTCTCTTTCAGGAGTTCATATTCAAGCTTCACTGTCTTAGCTCCCTTTTCATGCTAGATTGAATCTACCAGATCTTTCGAAGCTCACAAATGATCCAGTTTGTCACAATGCTACATGGCCTCCAGTCCCCACCAAGCTCCCTTCTGACATTCTAAAGTTTGAGGGGAAGAAGGGTGAGGATCTAGGTGATCACGTTACTACTTTTCACTTATGGTGCTCATCAAATTCCGTGAACCATGACTCTATCCGTTTGAGGCTATTTCAACTCACCCTTATGGGGCCAGTGACGAAATGGTATGTTTAATTTCCTGGGGGCACATATAGAGGTTTCAACGATTTAGCTTTGGTTTTCCTAGACCACTTTCAGTTGCTAGTGCGTTATGATACTGGCACTGAAATTTTGTCCACCTTCCGTTAAGACAAAACCACGCACATCTCTGACCATATTCAGGAGTGGTTCCGATGGAAGAGGCTAGTGAAAGCCAACATTCCTCTAGAATTTCTATTGGAGTGGTTCCTTAAGTCTTTACTCCCTTACATTTCGAAGGACATCTCATTGTCCGGTATTATGACTGAGGAACAAGATATCTTCAAAGCCCAGCAACTAGACCTAGTCTACGCTCAGTCTAGCATCTTATATGATATTATACCTGATGCACCATGGTCACAACATGAGCCCAAGCTTGTTCCTAGACCACATGCCGATGGTATTGCTGGATCCACGAGTAATCGTCCTATAGAGTTGGTTACGAATCAAATGCATAATTTGTCTATTAGCCAATCTACTCCCAGACAGGCTTACGCCTCGTCCATCTCCACCCAATTATCGGATGTTCACTCTATACAATCAACGAACTCATCAGGTAACCAACAACCTGTTGGGAAGAAAAAGGGGAAGAATAATTGTAGGGGTGGGAATAATAGGAATAAAAATAATCCTAAGAAAGAGAACACCAACCCTCCTCGAGATGACAGAAATGCTAGTGGGGACCAAAAACCTAGGCGTAAAGTGAAATTCCCTTGTAAGCTTTGCACGGAATATCACCTTACACATTTGTGTCCTCGTATTGAAGAAGCCGCGAAGAACATAGCACAGGGTCCAGCTGTGCTGAAGGATCCCCTTCCTCACCACCAAAATATGGCTTCAGGTGCTTCGATCGCCGGTAGTGGGACCTATGAAACTTCGACGTCCTCTACCCCTACCGGTGGTTACGGATGTGTTAATATGGTCAGATCGGAAGTTAGTGTTTCTACTCGCTCTCGTGATTATGGAGCTCCACAACCTCCATTAGGGAATGAGCCCCCTCCTCCTAACACTCCATTGCATATCGAGAAGTCGAACTCTATGATGCGGATACCGAAAGGTGTTCTTAAGCGCTCGACGCATAATCCCAATGCTTGAGCCTCCCAGAACTACTCTGTTGTAGAATATTTGGATCAGACTCCGCGTGCCATGTCAGCTCTCGAGGTTCTCCAGGCTTGTCCTTCTCAGAGGACTGCCCTTTTATGTGCTTTGGGTGTCCAAGATCAGTGTAGCCTGAATATCATCAAGTTTGACACTACTGATGTTCAGCCTCAGTTTCCCTATCATGTGGTTTTCCAAGTCCACGTTAGGTGCCTACAGAAAATCGTTAAACGTACTGTGGTTGATGAAGGTGCCTCTACGTCAGTTATGTTGTTATCTTCTTGGAAGGATCTAGGCTCCCCTCCTTTGTCGAAGTCTATGACCATGTTGACTGCATTCGATGTTCATTCTTTCAGACCGCATGGTATTATCCCCTCCCTTGAGGTCCACTTGGGTGGGAAGACCGTGCCAATTGAAGTCGAGGTGGTTGATGCACCCATCGACTACAACCTTTTGCTGTGGATCTACGCTATGCGAGCGATCATGTCCTTTGTGTTTAGAGTTATCTCCTTTCCACATGAAGGCAATATTGTGACGGTCAATCAGCTCGATTACACGAGTTCCAATACCATTGCATCACTAGGAACAAAAGTTCCTTGGATCGAAAATTCTCAGTCGGCAACTGGGAATATTGGTGTAGGATTGTATTCCTCTTTGATGGGACTTTCGACTTTGTTGCACCAATCTCCTTTATAGGAACCATTTCCTATAGTGCCCCATCCTCATTACAAAATGTACCATTCTGGACATCATATTTTAATGATTCATGGAATTTACCTTCCACGAGCTCTTCATCTAGAAATATTGCGCACATCGGGATGGACATGCCATTATCCACAGCTGATCTTTCCTACCGTGAGATTCAACAAGCCACTGCAGAGCCGGATCTCTCCTCTTCACGGACAGAAGAGGAAGATCCTGTTACACTGCCCATGTGGGCAGTCAACTCCTCTTGCTCGCATGATTTCCTTGATGATACTTTTCCTTTGGATGAAGCCATCATTGAGTCCATGTATGGTAACGATAAGCCTTGGGAAGATCTACATCATTGATCGTATTTTCTTCCCGATCTTGACCTTATTGAGCAAGAAGAGTTTCGGTCGACTCTAGCAAAGAAGGTTGGTCACCCTGTGGCTCCTTTGGATTCGCATGGGATTTACGCGGAGGGTAATATGGCTAAAATTTACCCAACCATTCTGATTAACATATCTCGCACTCCCGAAAATATTGAGAATGCTTACATCAGTACTGATTGTTCTCCCGAGGAAATCTGCATTCACACCGCACTTTTCAAATAATTTCAGGATGTTTTCGCCTAGTCTTATGAGGAGATACCAAGAATAGACCCTAGCATTGTCGAACATGAAATTAAAACTTATCCTAATGTTAAACCAGTTCGACAACGTCTTTGTGCTATGAATCCTAGGATGGAACATGCGACCAAGGCAGAGGTGGAGAAACTACTCAAAGCTGGTTTCATCTCCCTGGTTCCCATTACCGAATGGGTGTCCAATCCCATTCTTGTGGATAAGAAGCAGGGAACCATCTGTGTATGTATTGATTTCAGAGATCTGAACCGAGCATGTCCTAAGGATAACTTTCCCACTCCATTCATAGATCAGATATTGGATGCGTGTGTGGGAAGCGAGGTATTTTCTTTCATGGACGGTTTTTCAGGTTATAATCAGATCCAGATTAAACCCGAGAATCAACATAAGACAACTTTTATATGTCCTTGGGGTACATTTGCATACCAGAAAATGCCCTTCGGCCTTAAAAATGTCGGAGCTACTTTTCAGCGGGCTATGACATACGCTTTTCATGACCTTAAGCACATAGTGGAGGCTTACTTGGATGATCTTGCTGGCCATTCTCGTAAGAGAGTGGACCACCCCAAGCACCTCCGCCTCATTTTCGAAAGATGTCGGTGTTACAAGATTCGTTTGAACCACAACAAGTGCATCTTTGTTGTGAAAACGGGTCGCCTTATAGGGTTCGTAGTTTCAAAAGAGGGTATAAGAGTCGATCCTCTAGAGGTTGAGGCAATAATTCGGATGCCTCCCCCGCGTAACTTGATTCAGCTTCAGATCCTCCAAGGGAGAGCCACTTTCTTACGACGCTTTATCGTGAATTATGCCAATCTTACCAAAGGTTTCAAGCAACTTTTGAAGAAGGACACTCCATTTATCTGGGATGAGCGAGCCCAACAGTCTTTTGATGCTTTGAAGAAAGCTTTGGTATCGGCCCCTCTTCTTAGTCCACCCGACTTTGCTAGATATTTTTTGCTTTATGTGGCCGCGTCTCAAGAGACAATTGGTATGGTATTAGTTCAAGTGGATGATGTGCTTCAAGAGCATGTTGATTATTACCTTAGTCAAAATTTAGTAGATTCTAAGCTGAGATACTCTCACGTTGAGAAATTGGCACTTGCGAGTGTTCATGCAGTCCAACGGTTACGACATTATATTTTGCTTAGGAAAACCACTTTTATAGCACACGTCAATCCATTTCAGTTCGTGCTCTCACGACGCCTAATTGGGGGGAAGTATAATAAATGGATTGTCATCCTTCAGGAATTTTATCTTGATTTTTCTTCGGCAAAGTCAGTGAAGTCCTTAGTTTTCACAGAATTGATGTCGGATTTCCCAAGACTTGATGAGGAAGTAGTCCATTGAGACTCATTTGTGGATGAAATTTTGTTTCTTGTCTCGTCAACGGACCCTTGGTATGGGGATATCATTATCTATCTCCAAACTCTGAAGTTCCCTTCACACTATTTGTGATATGAGCGACGGTGTGTGAGACATCATGCTAAATACTATGTCATCGTCGGAGACACTTTGTATCGTCAGGGAAAAGACTCCATCCTATGTCATTGTTTAACTCATGAAGAAGCGGAGCTAGTACTTAATGATTTCCATAGCGGAGCGTGTGGCAGTCACTTATCTGGGCTTGTGACTGTTAATTTTTTGACAATTTCATTCAAACATTATCTAGGATCCTACTAAGAGAATAACATGCACAGCATAACAACCATAAACACAAGAGACACAGAGTTTCCTCGGGTTAAACCAAGAAGGTTAAAAACCCCGCAACTTCCTCAAAGATAGAATAATCCCCAGTACAAAGATCACAAAGATCAATCCCAAAAGATAGATGACTCCAGCAGCTACTCCTCCTCCACTTGTGCGCACTCCTCTCTCTCAACTATGCGAGTTGGATGAGTGAGTGAATGAATAGAATGAGAGACACTCACTCTCTATTTATACACAACTTAACATGCCTTTAACTCTAATAGGTCTGACTTCCTAAGGAATCCTAATAACCCAATCACATGACTCATACAGGCCCGACCCCACACTAGTGGTCTCATAACCCATCAAATATAAGTTGCGACACTTGAAACACTTGCGACATTTGCGACACTTACAAATACAAATGACGACACTTCTGATTGGAGGAATAATACATCTCCATCATGAATATAATAAAGTACATGTGTGGTCCATAGAATAATATCTTCTGAAGTTACAAATACATCAACACTCCCTCTTAACTAGGAAGGTATTCTCTAGACACAGGTCATCAATACATATCGCCACAAGTCTTCAATTCTGGAGCTGTATCATCATCACTGTTGATGTACTCGTCATCTCGATCACTGGGCTATCTCTCAATTCTTCTCGTCATAGGAAGTTCTATAGAGCCAGGCCTTTTTCATGTTGGTTGTAGGCCTAGCCTCCTGTAGTTCTTCATCATCTTTGTGAGCTGGCCATCCCATGGAATCCTCAAGATTGATTACATGCATTTACAAAACCTCAAAAAATCATCCCAGGAATTTTACGAGCACACAGCTAAACCTATCAGATCTCCCAGGATATTTTACATGTGACCTTTGCAAAACCTTAAAAGAGTGTCTTGCCCAGCAAGATCTCTAAAGAGCATCTGAGGAATTTTACGTGCCTAGCACAACCTGTCCGGATCTCCAGGACTGATTACATGTGATCTACACAAAACCTTAAAAGAGTGTCTTTCCCAACAAGATCTCTAAAGAGCATCCGAGGACTTTTATGTGCCTAGCACAACCTGTCTGGATCTCCAGGACTTATTACATGTGGTCCCCACAAAACCTTAAAAGAGTGTTGTGCCCAGCAAGATCTCTAAAGAGAATCCGAGGACTTTTATGTGCCTAGCACAACCTGTCCGGATCTCCAGGACGTATTACATGTGGTCTAGCAAAACCTTAAAAGAGTGTCTTGCCCAGCAAGAGCTCTAAAGAGCATCCGAGGACTTTTACGTTCCTAGCACAACCTATCTGGATCTCTAGGACGTATTACATGCTACCCTTGCACAACCTGTCCATGGCCACAGAGTACCATCCTGATACTCAAGATCAACCTGATCATCCTTGCACAAAGCATCATCCTGATGCTCATGATCATACTGATCATCATAATGTAGTACATCATCCTGATGCACATCATCATCGCATGATCATCCTGATCATCGTCACAGCATTGTCCTGATGCATATCATCATTGCATGATCATCCTGGTCATCGTCACAGCATCTCCTGATGCATATCATCATCGCATGATCATCTTGATCATCGTCACAGCATCGTCCTGATGCATATCATCATCGCATGATCATCTTAATCATTGTCACAACATTGTCTTGATGCATATCATCATCGCATGATCATCCTAATCATCATAATGTAGAACATCATCTGTACAATGCTCATCCTACAGATGATTATCATAATGTGGAACATCATCTAGCATCCTCCTACCACCATGCTTGGAATGGATCTTGCAAATGTGTCCCATCACTTCTTCCTCGAAGTATCTTCGATCTGAAGAACACCAAGCCTCTCTCTGAAGTACTCGAATTTCACTCTCGCTAGTGGTTTGGTCAACACATCTGCAATCTGCTCATCTGTCGCAACATACTGGAGCTTCATTGCTCCTCTCTACACCATATCCCTAAATAGTGATATTTGATCTCAATGTGCTTCGACCTGTCATTGAACACCGAGTTCTCTGACAACTTCACACAACTCTGGTTGTCACAATAGATACAAGTAGCATCCAACTGGAGATCAAATAAATCAGACAGTAGCTTCCTTAGCCATACTGCCTCACAACTAGCTGAACAAGCTACATAATTTGCTTCGGCTGTACTCAGTGCTACGCAGGATTGCTTCCTGCTAAACCAAGAGATCACACCTGATCCCATACTAAAGCAACATGCCGAAGTGCTCTTCCTATCTGCAGCACTGCCTACCCAATCTGAATCAACATAACCCTCCAAGTTAAAATTTTGATTCACATCATACTTGAGCCCATAATCAATTGTACCCTTCAGGTACTTCAGAATATGCTTTACAGCAATCAGGTGAAAATGTCTAGGATTTGTCAGAAATTGGCTCAAGGTGTTCACCGCAAAGAAAATATCTGGTCTTGTGTTCGTCAGGTACATCAAGGAACCAATCATTTGACGATACATCGTGACATCAACCGACTCTGATGAAGCATCACTCAATAGCTTCAGGTTCGATGCCATAGGTGTGGCCATGGCCTTGCAGTCCATCATCCCGAACTGCTTTAGGATCTTTACTGCATACTTCCCTTGTCCAAGGGAGATTCCATTTGCACTCTTCCACACCTACATACCTAGAAAGTAATGCATCATTCCCAAGTTCTTCATCTCGAACTCGACAGCAATCTTCCTCTTTGTGTCGGCAATCAATCTATCCTCACCTGTCAAAAATAGGTCATCCACATACAATAGGAGTATCACTGGATTTCCTTCCTCAACCTTGTAGTAAAGGTTGGAATCCACTTTACTCTTGGTAAATCCCAAACTGGATAGGAAGATGTCTATCCTGTCGTACCATGTACTAGGTGCTTGCTTCAATCCATACAAGGCTTTCTTCAATCTGCACACATATGACTCCCTGTCATGTGTCTCAAAACCTAGTGGTTGCTCACATGCACTTCCTCTTCGACTACACCATTCAAGAAAGCTGTCTTGACATCCATCTGGTGTATCTTCCACTTCATCACTACAGCCAAAGAAAGTATTGTTCTGATGGAAGTGTATCTGGCTACAGGTGCAAAAGTCTCTTCATAATCTATCCCTTCTTTCTTAGAGAAGCCACAAGATACAGATCTTGCCTTGTATTTCTCTATGCTACCATCTGTAGCATGCTTGATCTTATAGATCCACTTGGAAGTCACAACAGACTTCCCTTCTGGTCTTGGGACCACATCCCAAACATCATTCTTCATGATCAAATGGTATTCCTCGACCATGGCATCCTTCCATCACTGCATCCTAGATCCTGGGAACTTCATATTCTTCAATATCTTCAATAGATAGCTTTCTTGAACTTCGTTGCTGGAACAAATGTTGTAGTCCTTCTTTTGTAGGTGATTGTACACGATCTTTCCTACAAGTCAAATTCAATTGCATGATTAGAAACTTCTCATAGTTTATAGAACAAAGTCTTACACATAAAGGCATATGTCATACAGTCATGCAATTATCTTAGCCAATGCTTCAATACAACATTCATCCATATCGTGTATTCATACGGTAACTTTCTAGATGCCTTCCATGTCACAAACCCGAATTTCATAAAAAATTAAAATCCTTAAAAAAGGTCTATTTACTCCTAACTACTACGCGAAAGTATAAATTTTGGAATTTTAAATTACTATTAAAAATGAAAATACGTTTAAACAACTCGCAATAATTTAATTGCCTAAATAATTACAACATAGAAAATACCCTAGTATTAGAATTGTGATCGCCAATCCCTACATGTCGTAATGACGTAACTTTATATTGGATGATGTATCTTTACCTATTTGTGCAACCCCTTTTCACCTTTTAACATTATAAAATAATAGAGCAACATCTTAGAATTTAATTATTTTCTTGACAACATATGTCTTCATAACCAAACAACTCCTTGACATCATGCGACATTTTAGCTGGATAGCATGACTACGATTATACTTTCACTGAACCATTTTTCCATATTTAGCTGTAACTATAGAATATTCGCCATCATCAATCCCATAAATCAATTAATGACAAAATAAAGGTACATTAGGAGTTATCAATTGCTAAAACATTCGCTTGCGTAAAGAAAGTCAACATAGGCAGACTAGGTGAAATGCACATGTACATCTTTTATCAGTTGATCGAATTAGGAGAACATCATAAGTTATAGCAATATTAAAATAATCACAAAGTGGACATATTTGCATTATCATAATCATTTAGGAAGGAATTTAAGTGCTCAAACGCATAGACATAATGAGGAACACCATAAGAAAACATAAGGAGACCAAGAGTAACGTAGTTCACCCGTACACGGGCTAGTCCACAAAAGTGTGTGCATCTTTTATTATTAGAGAAGAAGTGGTAGGATTACAAGAGCAACTTAATTGCTACGACAAGACTCATGGTTTACAAACAACAACCAAGAAGTTGCATTAACCTCTCTCACTGAGAGTATATTCAAGACATCTTAGAGTTCTATCTCGGAATATAACATACATATAACAAGTCAACTTCAAAAAAAATCTTAGTACAAGTATTGGATTCTTCATTCCCAAAGTCTAAGGGTTATACCCTTCCTCTCCAATACATACATATATGCATCATATCTTATAAGCAAGAAAAATAAAGTAAATTGCACCTGTAAAAATCAAAACCACAAAATGTTTAAGATAATGATCCATCTAGGACTTATACCGAGCTTAGTACACGATATAGGTGAACCTCCTATTAATTATTAAACTCTTCCTGGAGAGATCCATAAGATGCAATAAAACTTATTAATAAGTATACTTGTATCTAAAACTCCAATATCCCAAGATATGGAATTTACTTTTATGTCATCACAAATGTTAAAATTAAGGGTGCTTAGCTATGTTTCCCCACTTGAATTAACATTAAAATACATACGTGTAAAAGGTCTTCACTCTCGTATATATATATATATATATATATATATATATATATAATATAAGCCCATCCATAATCTTTATATCTATGTTCCATATAAATATTAGTGCCTTCAATATCTTGATGCTTATTATGTTCCATTAACATAAGCATGTATATTTGAATATACAATTCTTCATAATCTTTATAACTTAGCTTTTCCTCTATATCTTCCTATAACTTTTATGTCATGAATACATAAGTTCATGTTTCATTATTTAACTTAGTTACCCATTTGATAGATTATTGGGATAGGATCCACTCCAAACTCTCCTTGTATTCCAAAGTCAACTTTTTTAAACATTGATTGTGCCACTATCAATTATTATTATAATTTCCATTATTCCTTCAAGTCGTTTGATGCTACAGTTATAGATCTAAAATTTAATACATTATTTAACAAGCTATACAAAACCCTTGTTTAATAACAAAGGTCATAGAGACATTTCAATCGCATCACCCGAGTGTCAAAAAATTTCAAGGTGATCGCGAAACATTAAAGCAGCTGAGAGGGTTCGATTGTGGCAGAACTTCAGCAAAGATTGTTACCATTTTCTTACTGCAATAACTACAGGCGGAGATCCAAATTGGATCACACATTTCCCCAATAAAATACTTATACAATTTCACTGGGTAGAATACTTACATGCAGACATTCAGTTCATCTATTCTTCTTACAACCTTACACGACAGAGATCCAAGAAAGGTTTATTTATAGTGATCACCTGTCCCTAAACGCAGGCATCAATAAAGATCCAGCAATCAATCGTTGTTTCCAAGGTGTTCGATGTTGCTGCAATATGAAACATATACCAAGAGATTTATCGTGGACCTAGCAGCAAAAGAACTAGCTAGGAAAGAGGTCGATAATTTATCACAAAACGAAAGCTAAAAGATCACTTAAGCCAGTCACCAGGCAGAGATGGCTTGATCATTCACTGGGAAAAATAGGTCTTCAGCTCAGCCTAACAATTTTCAACCAAGTTCGAGCTATGGCTCCATGCAGCACCTGACAGAGACTAAAAAAAATAGGTTTTGAATCAAGCTAATAAAAGGATCTCAACAGAGACCGAAACAATATTCTTGCGTCTCTTCATAAAAGAAAACCTCACTGGGGTTCTACCCTGTTGAGATGTTAAAATAAAGATCTGATCAAACTAATATTTCTAGCAGGGATTAACATCCAATCTAATTCATATTCACTCAACATATAATAACATAATCACCCTTTTATCACCAATCGATATAATATTTCTTGCAGGGCTTAACATTCTGCCCGGAGAATCACATGCAGATCTAAAGCAGAATTATTAAATCACAATTCTCTATATGCTCGTACGCCCAACATCGTGCAGTTCAACCTACTGCTATTTTAACCTTACTCGATCATGCATACACTAAAATAGAGCTGGGCTGTGATCATATCAGCGAACGATAACACTATAATTTGAACGATAGAGATCCCTTACCAATCTTCCTATAGGGATTCAGTTTGCAAGTACCAAAAGAATTTGTGTGCAGAGTTCAACCAACCTCTTGGAACGGAGTGGCTTTGATGGTCCCAACGCGATATCCACTAATGTTACCCTCCACGTCGTCCTGGATCGGGGTAGCTGAGAAGACTTACACCATAAATCCATGCAGAGTGCTAACCTTCCTCTCTGAAATGGAAATTGCCTCCCCCCTCCTTCCCGGCCGTATATAATTTAAAGAGACCATAATGTTGGAACCGTTGGGCAGATGGCATGTCTGCTTCCCATCGCCCTCCGCGTGGAGAAGACAAATCCCACACCAACGTAACTCCCATGCCACTTGTTTGGCATTTTTGCTAATGGCAGATGGAAGCCATGAAGAGTTTTAAGTTCTCTCAACAATTGGCTAGGGAAAAGAGCCACGTGCTCCACAAAAAATAGATGATGGAGGTGGTAGTAAGGTCGTTGGAGTGCTCCACTCCTTCCATCCGATCATGGAGATCAGCCAAAACTATCATCACAAGTTTTATATGGGTTGCAGAAACAAACATCCCAACTAAATCTTTAAGAGAAATCTTTAAGAGATCATTTATGTATAAAGGCTTGGCTCCATCACTTTTCTGATGAGTAGCAAACAAACAAACCATGTATTAAGACATGTCGCCCATTTTCTAAGCGAATCTCAATAAAATTGGTGGGAAGTGCTTTGTTTATAGTTCCTAAATGGCATGTGGAAAATACAACGATTATCTTCATATGAAAATAATCTATATACCCTATTTTCTAGTTCGTATAACTTTTATATAAATGAAATGTAGTATGTATCTTTTAACTTCATGTAAATAAGGTCCTATATTTGTTAGAACAGTAACCACACTTAGTACCATAATCCATAAATTTTTAATTGCCCATGTGCTTAATTAAACCATGTTTTGGATTAAGTGACTATAGTTGGTCAAAAAACCACTTTGAGAGTGTTCACACCCACTTCTGAGCAAACCAGTTCACCCAGCCTCCAGTTTTGTCCACAAGTGCGCCCTCATTTATTGCTGGTGCGCCCTCTCTCCTTGTTTTGGGGAATTTAGTTGACCAAGGGCGCTAGGGTGGATTTTTGCCCACTTTTGGCTAGATTTGGAGCATTTAATGCTCCCTTGGGCCCCCAAACCTCCTCTATTTGCTCACCCACGCCTGCCTTGAGCTAATTAATGACTCAGCATGCTTCAGCCACCTCCACACCAGAATTCGTAGCTGTTTGGGGTGATTGGGATTGAGTTGGACCCACCTAGGGGGGATTGAGGCCAATTTGGCATTGATGACTTGTAGACTCAGCTTGAGCCACCTAATGCTCTCGATTTTCTCATGGATGTAATAAAAACCTGTTACTAACATTTTCACATGTTAGACAGTTAGTTAATCAAAGGTTTCAGCATACATTGTGTGTAAAATTATCATCTTTTTCAAGTTTTTCCACAGTTTTTGCAAATTAATTCGATTGTGTGAGGTTCTCCATAGCTCCTCGATCTTTTGTGATCAAAATACTCACATGGTATCAGATCCATCGTGGATTTAGTGAGTTGCAGGTCAATATTGAGCATTGAACTGCATTCTAAAGAGGATTTCCAGATAAAAATTGAGTGTTTTTTGCAGGTGTTTCAGTAGTTTTCTCACCATTAACGCAGCAGTCATGGAAGCAAACCAAATGTTGCTCACACCCTTCAATTTTTTCGATTGGAAGGCTGAGATGGTCATCAAGCTGAGATCTAAGGGTCTCTATAGAGTGACCATGGGCACAGAAGTGGAGCCAAATTCTGCTGTGGAGAAAGCAAAGTACTACAATCGACTTGATGAAGCTTATGGATTGCTATGCCTGAGCATTTCAAGGGAACTCTTGTTTCATACAGACAGTTTGACAACCCCCAATGAAGTATGGGTGAAGCTAGAATCACTCTTTGGGAAAACTGATGAACTGAGAGGCCACCAGCTTGAAAACGAGCTCATTAGCTTGAGCCCAGCGCATTTTGAAACCATCCAGGAGTTCTTCACGAAATTCAAGTCACTAGTGCTTCAACTGCAACAATGTGTAATTGTTAAGAAGGAGGAACAACTGATTCTGTCCATCCTTTCGAAGCTAGGCCCAGAGTTTTCAGTATTTGTTAGCACATTTCACTCAGCCAAAATGACCCTTCGAAATTGGCAAATGCCATCACTAGCTACCTTCATGGAGTGTCTCACTCAGGAGCAGGATAAACTAGTTCAGATGGGCACCATAAAATCAAAGGACCAAGCATTGGCAATGGGTGTTTCAAATGCAAGCAAAGGAAAGCAGAAAGCCAAGAATTCGAAGCAGCAAGAGAAGAGGAAGTTTGACAAGACCAAGTCTGCAGATGGGGGTTCGAATCTGTCAAAGGAGAAGGACAAGAAGGGAAAGGAAAAGACCAAATGCACCTATTGTCATAGGGGATGGCATCCAGAGAGCTCATGTATGAAGAAAAACATTGACTCAATGGCGCAGCTGCTGGAGAAGAACAACATCCCAGTCCCTGAGGGCGCAAGGAAGAAAGAGAGCACCTCAAACCCTGACAATAAGGAGAAGTGTCATGCTTTGGTAGCAGGTACTTCGAATCCCTCTTCCTTCATCATTGATTCAGGAGCTTCCAGACATATGGTTTCATCCAGAGAGCTCTTCTCCTCTTTGCATTCGAATGGTGGCCCAACAGTTCGAATGAGAGATGATTCAGAACTCCAAACCAAGGGGATTGGTAGGATTGACATGGAGCATGGCTATTTCAGTGATGTGCTCTATGTACCTTCATTGGCTGCAAATTTGCTATCAGTCTATCAAATGACCCATACAGGAGAAGCCAAGAGAGTGACATTCACTCCAGATTTGGTAGAAATCTCAGAAATCTCCTCAAATCAAGTTGTGGCAGTAGGGTATGCAGATCATGATGAGAGAATGTACAAATTCTCAAATTTCATTCCAAATTCTAGTGACCATGCTCTTGTCTCTCATGCCAACGAGACCTCCAAGTTGTGGCATGAAATATTTGGCCACATGAACTACAAATACCTCCAGCAATTGCACAAGGACGAGATGGTGGAAGGGCTTCCAGAAATCAGATCTTCAAATGGTGCATGCATTGGGTGTGTAGTTGGAAAGCATCCTGAGCGCAGCTATGAGAAGGGAATGGCAAGGAGAGCCACTCAACCACTTGGATTGGTACATTCAGACCTCATTGGTCCTCTTCCCACTCCATCATATGGTGGATCAAGGTATGTACTTACATTCATAGATGACTATTCCCGATTCTGCTGGGTTTACTTCCTTAAATTGAAGTCAGAAGTGTTTGAGAAATTGAAGATTTGGAAAGCCCTAGTGGAGAACCATAGTGGTCATAAGATAAAGATCCTTAGGACTGATAATGGAAAGGAATATGTGAATAATAACATTCAGCACCTTTGTGAGGAATGTGGCATCCAAATGCAACATTCAATCCCCTACACACCTCAGCAAAATGGTGTGGCAGAGAGGAAAAATAGATCTCTCAAGGAGATGGCTACTTGCATGATTGAAGCTAGGGATCTAAGCCCTAAGCTATGGGCTGAAGCCATCAATTGTGCTGCTCATATTCAGAACAGAGCCTTTCACAAATCAGTCAAAGGAAAAACCCCCTATGAGGCATGGTTTGGCCAAAAACCAAATGTGTCAAATTTCAGGATTTTTGGGTCTAGAGCATGGGCTCGAATTCCATCAGAAAAGAGGAAGGCTTTGGAGCCACAGAGCAGGGAATGTATCATGGTTGGATATGGTGAGGACACAAAGGGCTATAAGCTCTTTGACACATCCACACTCAAAACTTTCATTGAGAGAAGTGTGCAATTCGAAGAAGAACCAATTCCAAATTTTGAGCTTGCACCGGGGGAAAGCTCCTCTCCTCCACACCTTAATGAGATTAGTGATGATTCTACCTCTGATTTTTCTGATATTGCTGAAGATGACATGGCTGAAGATGACATTGCTGTACATGAGTCACCATCAAGGCCCAAGTGGGATGAAAAAATCATAGAAGCTGCAGGTGAATTGGCAGGCAATCCCCAAGAGCCTAGGAAGACTAGATCCCAAACAATCAATGCTTCCTTTGCAAATGAGAGTGAGCTTGCTGATCACTGTTATATGATGATTGGATCTGATCCAACATCATATCAGGAAGCTCATCATGATCCAAGGTGGAGGGCAGCAATGCAAGAAGAATTCCAATCTCTCCAAGAGAACAAAACATGGGATTTGGTGCCTCTTCCTCCCAAGAGGAAACTTGTGCAATGTAAGTGGATTTTCCGAACCAAACCTGTTGCTGATGGTTCTGATCTGAAATATAAGGCTAGGTTAGTGGCTAAGGGCTACTCACAAATCCATGGTGTGGATTATACAGAGACCTTTGCACCGGTTGCAAAGATGGACTCAATTAGACTAGCTCTAGCCATGGCAGCTAGTAAAGGTTGGGAAGTTCACCACATGGATGTCAAAAGTGCATTCTTGCATGGTGAGATACAGGAAGAGATATATATGCAGCAGCCTGAAGGATTCCAAGAGGATCCCACACTTGTATGCAGGTTTAAGAAGTCACTCTATGGACTCAAGCAAGCCCCCAGGGCTTGGTATACCAAAATGGATGCTTTTTTGCTCTCAATTGGTTTCTGTCGATGCAAGTCTGATCCAAATGTTTATTTGCAGCATTGTGATGATAATTTGCAGGTCATTGTACTGTATTTTGATGATCTCTTAATTACAGGGAGCTGCACCAAACAAATTGGCTCAATTAAAGCTTCTTTGCACAGTGAATTTGCCATGAGCGACCTAGGATTGCTAAGGCAATTTTTGGGTTTGGAAATTGAGCAATCTGAGAGAGGTATATTGCTGAGTCAATCTAAGTATGCTTCAGACCTTTTATTCAAGTTCAAAATGGCTGAATGTAAGGCAGCCAAGTGCCCATTCCTTTCAGGCATAAAACTAGGTGAATTTGAAGACTCTCCGGTGGTGGATTGCACTCTCTATAGGCAGCTAGTTGGAAGTTTGCTGTACCTTACACATACAAGACCTGATTTGTCTTATGCTGTAAGTGTTGTAGCAAGGTATATGCAGCAGCCACATGAGATCCATTGGAAGGCAGCCAAAAGAATCCTTCATTATGTCCAAGGAACAAAGAGCTTTGGGGTACACTATGCAGCTGGTTCTTCACTTCAACTAGCTGGATTTTCTGATTCCGATTGGGCGGGAGATCCCATCGATAGAAAGTCCACTTCAGGTTTTGTGTTTATGTTTGCTGAAGGTCCTATTTGCTGGTCAAGTAAGAAACAGCATACAATTTCTCTTTCATCAGCAGAGGCCGAGTACAGGGCAGCAGTGAACGCAGCCACACAGTGTGTTTGGTTGCAAGGCATTCTTCGGGAGTTTGGTGTTGCTATTGATTCTCCAACCAATATTTGGGTGGATAATCAAAGTTCCATCAAGATATTTACTGATCCAGTACAGAGGCAAAGAACAAAGCACATTGAGATCCACATGCATTACATTCGGGGCTTGGTGCATGACAGGGTGATTTCATTGCAGAATTGCCCATCCACCGAGCAAACTGCAGATATTTTCACCAAGTGCTTTACTGAGAAGACCTTCACTCACCTGAGAGCTTTGCTTGGAGTGAGTGATGGATGGTGATTGATGCAATTTATTTGCAGGTTCATCCCCATGTCCATTTTTGAGGGAAGTTTTTATCCCATGAGGTTTTACTTCTTTTCCTCGGTTCATATGGACAAATAAAATTCTGTTTGTATTGAGGTGACTTGAGCCTTTGTTGCCAAGGCCTCCCACTTATCTTTCATGAGATGTACCAAGTTATGGTTAAGGGGGGGTGTTAGAACAGTAACCACACTTAGTACCATAATCCATAAATTTTTAATTGCCCATGTGCTTAATTAAACCATGTTTTGGATTAAGTGACTATAGTTGGTCAAAAACCCACTTTGAGAGTGTTCACACCCACTTCTGAGCAAACCAGTTCACCCAGCCTCCAGTTTTGTCCACAAGTGCGCCCTCATTTATTGCTGGTGCGCCCTCTCTCCTTGTTTTGGGGAATTTAGTTGACCAAGGGCGCTAGGGTGGATTTTTGCCCACTTTTGGCTAGATTTGGAGCATTTAATGCTCCCTTGGGCCCCCAAACCTCCTCTATTTGCTCACCCACGCCTGCCTTGAGCTAATTAATGACTCATCATGCTTCAGCCACCTCCACACCAGAATTCGTAGCTGTTTGGGGTGATTGGGATTGAGTTGGACCCACCTAGGGGGGATTGAGGCCAATTTGGCATTGATGACTTGTACACTCAGCTTGAGCCACCTAATGCTCTCAATTTTCTCATGGATGTAATAAAAACCTGTTACTAACATTTTCACATGTTAGACAGTCAGTTAATCAAAGGTTTCAGCATACATTGTGTGTAAAATTATCATCTTTTTCAAGTTTTTCCATAGTTTTTGCAAATTAATTCGATTTTGTGAGGTTCTCCATAGCTCCTCGATCTTCTGTGATCAAAATACTCACAATATTAATCTTCAAATCTCATCCAAGCCTCTAAGGTATAATTGTTTTATGTTTGAACTATTAATCTTCTCAATTCTTATAATACTTACCTCTTGATTGATTAATATATATATATATATATATATATATATATATATATATAAACTTTCTTCTAAATAAAATTACCATATTTAAGGGTGAAATCGTCACCATATTAATTCCATTTGTATTAATCTTTAATTATTCTCAATAATAATAATAAAAGGTCATTTACAATGTTCATATTATTAATATTAACACTTATCATTCCATAGGTGAATCTCCCATATATATATACATGGAAATAGGTTAAGCTTTTCATATGCTCTATACTCATGAATATAATAATATTCTTCATAGTATTCATCTTACTTGTATATGTGTTCAATTACTTATCATGTCATGGAAATAATAATAATAGGGATGAGAATAGTATAAATTTCTGGGTTTTCCTTAAGTGGTAATATGTGTTTCTCAGGCACTCATGTGTTGGATTTGAAATATTCAATATTACTTTGGGATCGTCTCTTTGTTACTTGTCGCCATTCACTCAATTGTTTTAATCTATTTATAATAGCCGTTGGATATTGCCCTAGTCATTAGAAAACTCGATCTCATGGCTTGTCTGTCATCTCATCTTTTCTTTTGGATGGGTTCGGTCGTTTATCGTTTAGTTGCATTTACTTTTCTTAATTTTGTAGTCTTATCTAAGACTTATAATCATGACACTAACTCGAGGTCCACTGGTGGGGCCTTGGCCTTGGCCTTGAGCTCCTCACCATGGCCTATTTACATAATTATAATTATTTTACAAAAATAATAATAATTATTAGGGTCAAATTGGAGGGATGTTACATTCCATCTCTACCAGAACATTGTTAAGAGTTTGCACTACTCCCAATATGTCAGCAAAGAGGTTTCATAGGCCACTTACCCATCACATGCATATTATTAGTATACTATTCATTAATGCAATTATTCTAATATGCATAATACACAATCTAAGTCTAGGAACATAAGTATATACATCATTGAACAATATTATTTAAACAATCAGATATGCAAGAAATGGCAATTCAAATACTTATCTTTGTTTGTTTGTTGGGTGGACTCCCTCTCAATATTTGCTTCCTTGCAGGAGCTACTGGAGTTCGACTCTGAAGTAGCTTCTTCTACTCCTTTCTGTTGTATATTGTAAGGAGTAGTCAACTCCCTCTTAATCCCTGAATCACTGCATAACTTCTTGAAGTTTTCTGAAGTAAATTCTCCACAATTGTCGGATCTAAAGGTCTTGATCTTCTTTTCAGTGTGGTTTTCTATCAAGGCGTTTGAATTCCTTGAATTTGCTAAATACTTCATCTTTGTTCTTCAAGAAATAAATCAAAGTCTTCCTAGAGAAATCATCAATGAAGGAAACATAATATACATACCCACTCAGAGAACTGGATGACGTTGGACTGCATATATCGGAGTGGATAATCTCCAAGATTCCTTTTCCCTTGCTTTCATTGCTTGGAAATGCCTTCTTTGTGTTCTTTCTTTTTGCACATCCTTTGCAAACACCTTCATGCTTTGACTGGATTTCAAGAAGACCTTCTACTACTTTGCTTGCAATTGGTATTTCTCTATAGTGTACATGTGCAAGCCTTCTATGCCAAAGTTCACTTGGATCCATGGATTCATGTACCATGGCATGTTCAGGTTGTCCCTTCAATTTGTATAATCCTCCCTCTTGCTCTCCAATCACTGTTGCATCATCAATGGTCTTACCTTTTGGCCATCCACAAATGCAACTCTCATCCCTTTTGCATCCAAAGATGATATGGAGAGAAGATTATTCTTAAGTCTAGGTACATATAGAACATCTTGCATCTTTAAATACTTCCCAGAGTCTAACTTGTAGGAGGCTTCACCACTTCCTTTTATAGGGTATTGATAGTCATCCCCAAGTTTCACCTTATGAGGTGACTCATGTTCAGATAGGTCCATAAAAGATTCTTTGAATCCCGTCATATGTTTAGAAGCCCCACTATCAATAAGCCAATCATTACACCCATGTGTAACAATACCTGTGAGAGCAGAGATTAGAACATATTCATCGTCACTTGAAGAGTCTTCACTTTCTACCTTAGTCTTCTTCCTGGAAGTTTCATCATCCTCAGCAGCATGAGCATGATATCTCTTCTTGTTGAAGCCCTTTTTGTTCTTGGGACAATCTGCGGCAAAGTGTCCCTTCTCATTACATGTGAAGCATCTCAGATCTTTCTTATCTCTTTGATGGTGGTGAAAATATTTATTGTGATGAGATTGCTCCCCCTTGGGCTTACTTCTCTTGGTGTGAGCGGTGAGAGCTTGGTCTTCACTTCCCATCTTTTATTCTCGAGCTACAATCCTAGCTTCTTCTTGTGAACATTCCTCCCATAGTGTACTGAAGGAGATCAACTTCTTTCTTGCATAGATACCTTGGATGAAGGAGTCCGATGACCTAAGTAGGCCATTTAATGTGGTCATGACAATTTCTCCATTCTCCACTACTTCATCCGCAGCTTCAAGTAGTTCTTTGATTTGAGAGACCTTAGTAAAGTAAGATTGGATGGTCTCTCAATTCTAGAAATTAACCCCTTTCAACTGATTCCGCAAAGTCATCTTCCGATTTATGTTCTTTCCTTCAAACAACTTGGTCAAGGAGTCAAACATCTCCTTAGGTGTCTTTAGAGAAGACACATGGGGTATGAGATGGTCTTTTAAAGAATCAACAATGATTCTCTTAGATTTGACCAAGTTCTTCTTGTGTAAGGCCTTAGTCTCATCTCCCTCTAGAACTAGAACCTCTTCTTTTATGTAGGTGTCCAAATCATTCTCTTCTAGGATTAACCCAATCCTATACTTCCATGCTCGGAAGTTGTCAACTCCTTCAAGCTTATCCTCAAGCTTGGTGTGGTGAGACATCTTAATGAGAAACTCAAATGGAAATAAAAGATTTAGGTCTTACCACTTGATTTGCTGAAAACTGGATCTGGAGTTGGATTAGGGTTTGTTAGAGAAACCCTAAAAATTAAAACTTTGAATTCCAAACTTCTGAATGGATGGAAAGATGTGCCTTACTGAGCTGATCAAGCCGGTATACTTCAATTTTGAAATCTGCAAAATTTGACCCCTCAAAATTACCTTTGAAACTTTCAGATCTTCTGGTCAAAATCCCGAACTAGGGTTTGATAATGCCCGAGGTTCTGCCCAGCCAAAAAGTTCAATCTTGTGCTCTAAACTTTGATTTTTCTGAGGATCATCCAGCCGTGGTCACAGATTCCAAAAATTTCAACTTTTGCAGAAACCATAAATTTCCACCTTTCCAATCAAAATCCCGAACTAGGGTTTGATGATGCCCGAGGTTCTGCCCAACCAAAAAATTCGATCTTGGTCTCTAAACTTCGATTTTCTTGAGGAGCATCCAGCTGTGGTCTCGGATTCCAAAAATTCCAACTTTCTCTAAAACCCTAATTTCCCGCAGTAGTGATGGGCCAAAAACTAAAAGTGCTCATAATTGAATTCTGTCTCGACAGAAAGATGCGCCCTTTCAAGGAGAGTCAGCCTAGCCTCCTATATTTGATGATCTGAGGAGAGAAACCCAAATATTAATAATCCCTAGCTTCCGCAGCTGCACAGTGTCTTCTTCTTAGTCCCGCTCTGATACCATGTTA
Source organism: Larix kaempferi (assembly GCA_027924585.1). Taxonomy (NCBI): domain Eukaryota; kingdom Viridiplantae; phylum Streptophyta; class Pinopsida; order Pinales; family Pinaceae; genus Larix; species Larix kaempferi. The sequence continues at coordinate 1,794,328 of BSBM01000563.1, forward strand.
ATTTTTCGATAATTTCATTCAAACATTATCTAGGATCCTACTAAGAGAATAACATGCACAACATAACAACCATAAACACAAGAGACACAGAGTTTCCTCGAGTAAAACCAAGAAGGTGAAAAACCCCGCAACTTCCTCAGATATAGAATAATCCCCAATACAAATATCACAAAGATCAATCCCAAAAGATAGATGAGTCTAGCAGCTACTCCTCCTCCACTTGTGTGCACTCATCTCTCTCAACTATGCGAGTTGGATGAGTGAGTGAATGAATAGAATGAGAGACGCTCACTCTCTATTTATACACAACTTAACCTGCCTTTAACTCTAATAGGGCCGACTTCCTAAGGAAGCCTAATAACCCAACCACATGACTCATACAAGGCCAACCCCACACTGGTGGTCTAATAACCCATCAAATATAAGTTGCGACACTTGTGACACTTACAAATACAAAATACAACACTTCTGATTGGAGGAATAATACATCTCCATCATGAATATAATAAAGAACAAGTGTGGTACATAGAAGAATATCTTCCGAAGTTACAAATACGTCAACAGTGACAGCCCAACATATCTTGCGAGTGGGCTATTTTGGCCTACAATCTTCAAAGATTGTGTAAATGCTGTGAAGAGATGTCACCCTTGCCAGGTGTTCGCTCGGAACATGCACTTGCACCCTGCTCCTTTACATCCGGTCGTCACCGTCGGTCCCTTCACCAAATGGGGGGTAGATTTCATGGATTGCAACCCAACCTCGGCTGGGGGGCATCACCATATCATCGTGGCCGTTGATTATTTTACCAATTGGGCTGAGGCCATGCCGACCGTTAAAGCCGATGGTGCTATAGCAGCCCACTTCATTTTCAATTAGATTATAACTCGTTTCGATATCTCGAAAGAGATTGTCACTAACCATGGCAGTCACGTCCAAAACCATCTGATGGCAGATTTATCACTTAAGCTTGGGTTTAAGCAATATCACTCATCTTCTTACTACCCCTAGGCGAATGGTCAGGTCAAGGCAGTAAATAAGTCCTTAAATACCATTCTCCAACGAACCATCCAACAAAGCAAGAGCAATTGGCACACTATGTTATATCCTGCTTTTTGGGCATATCAAACCGCAGTCAAGACTTCTACCAAGTTCTCACCATTTCAGTTAGTACATGGTGTGGATTCTATCTTGCCGATGTAATGTGAGATCCCTTCATTGAAACTAGCTATAGAGATCCTGTCTAACACCTCAGATGTTGACCAACGTTTGATCCACCTTGAGCAGCTTGATGAGCAGCATCGAGATGCCACTGTGGCTATAGATGCCAACAAATGTCGTGTTAAGGTTCAGTATGATAGGTCTGTCCATCCCCAACAGTATGTTGAAGGTGATTTGGTCCTCCTTTATGACCAAGATAAGGAACCCCTAGGGGCATGCAAGTTTAACCCCATGTGGCACGATCCTTACATTGTGAAGCGTGTCCTCGAGAAAGGAGCCTACAAGTTGGAAGACTATGAGGAGAACGCCTTGAAGGAGCCTAGAAATGGGCTCTACCTCAAGCGGTATTATGCTTGAGCTTCTAGCTCGAGCTGATACTTTTGTATACTATTGTATAGTTGTTTCTGTACATAGTTTAGATTTCTTTTGATTGTTTGGATCTGCTGATTCGCTTCCGTTTGGTTGACATATTTCAACAGAATCTCCAGTGTTCTTAGGATTCGCGGATGGGGATAGCCGTCATACGCAGAGACTTGCTTCTGCTGCGTGGGTTATTTACTCGCCCAACCATCAGATTGTGTCTTCAGGAGGTGCTTGTCTCGTGCCTACATCCAACAATGTGGCTGAGTACAGTGTCGCCATTGAGTTACTTTGCGATGCCATTTCGAATGGTATCCAATCTTTAGAAGTTCTCCTGGACGCGCAACTGGTTGTGTCTCAAATGAATGGCCAGTACCGTGTGAGGGATCCTACATTACTATGGAGGTTCTTAAGGGTAATACTTTTGGAGCGTCATTGTGTTTTTATTACATACGTTCATATTCCAAGACATTTTAATCACATAACTGATGCATATGTTAATTATGTCCTAGATTGGCATTTGTCACATCAATGAAAGAAGCATACAAATAACATTCATTCATACATTTGTACATACACAATAGTAGAGCCGAAAAATCAAAGTTTATATATATATATATATATATATATATATATATATATATATATATATATATATATATATAAAGTGGTGTCATAATACAAAACTGGAGCCCGTAGCTCTCAAAAATATACAATCCGATACAAAAATAGTGAGACCCCATGGCATATAATCCTTGCGGGGGGTCTCGCCACCTCGGCGGGATGAGTCTGACCATAATAGTGTATGACATTGGCTATATGTCACAGCAGCCGCACCCATACACCTGCTACCCCGACTACATGTCGTTGCATCGCCTCCGAGAGATGCTCTACCTCTATCGGTGGTACCCGAGCATTCATACAGGAGAGGTTAAACCGTACCGTCTCCAGTGTGCGGTCTGCCGCCGTACCTACGATCTCGCCTCCCGTGCCTCTACGGCAGTGCCGTGGGAATCCTTGAGGTCTTCGCGGACCCCAATCTGCAAGAAAACACTCAAACGTCAATATATGATACCACACCAAAAATATTTTTGCATTTCACTTATAATAAAAAATCCAAAAAATCAAAATACACAAAACTTAAAAAGAGTAGCCATACCTATGTCTCCGAATGCGGACCCTGGTGGGAGCGGCATGTATCTATCTCCACTGTAGTCTATACCCTCATATGGATAGTCATCGATGACGATGACCTGTCATTCCCACCAGTGAAAGAACTCCTCTGAATATGGTGATTCCTGTCAACCACCACCCTGTCGCGTCAACACCTCTTCCAACCGGGTGTGGGCGGGATCTCGGAGACCGTGCAAAGGGACTTCAACCCTCAGACTCAAGCCCAGAACCCTCTCAAAGAAGAAACTGCAGAGTATGCTTCCAAAACCGAAGTTCTTTTCCCTCCCAAGCTTGCACTCCATTAGCTGGCTCTTCATAGTAACCAACAACGTTGTACACCAGTCGTACATAGTCGGTCTCATACATTCTGCCGCATAGAATATCATCGGCCTCTAAGCCTGATGTAGAGCAGCTGAACCTGATATCCTCCCGAGTGTAAGAACTATAATCTTCATACTCAGGCTTGCAATGGAGTCAATAGGAATATCACTACCCACATTCTGGGTACCAGGACGGCAGTACCTGCCTATGTAATCACTAATCGTGATTCCACCTCCCACATTGCGGGACCTGAGCCTTGCCACATCCCCTCGGCAAGACAAACCTGTGATGAAATAGATATCCTCCACCTCCAACGAAAGTGGTTGACCATCCAGATCGAAGTTCTATGCATCTGCATCCCAGTGATCGACCAACTTGCGGAGCAATTGGTTTTGGGCCCTTAAACCCCCAATGCTCCAAAACTTATATAGACCGCATACTTATAATGCTTATTGGGTGGGTAAATCTTGGCGCACATGCTCATCAACAATATCATGTTCCCTTTCTCTCCACTCTAGGACCATCTTGGAGGCAAACCACCATCACGGCGCTATACGTGGTCAGACTTGTATACAGTCACGTCCATACATGGTCAACACTTGCGTTGACCGCGTCCAGGAAGTCCTACACGCAACCCATGAAGCTATAGCTTGTGTACAGTGCCAAGTAGGTATAGATATTTGCAAATATTAAAAAAAAAAACCATTAAAAATGAAATAAAATCCATGGAAAGGAAGAGGGGGATGAGACTACCAACCTGATCCAAACAGCTCGAGGACCCGATGCCCGTAGCTCCCAGAATCAGCGACTGAAGATTGAGGTAAAAACTAACCAAAAAACACTATTTTGGGTAAAAGTGAAAATGGAATAGTAAAAGTAATTTTTTGTTACTATTTATAGTTTTTTAAACCCACTTTCCTATAGTTTTTGTCGTTTTGAGCTATTTTGGACTAATATGTCGTCTTGGAGTACCATTTTGAACAGATTTTTCCGACGAGAGTGATTTTTTGACCATTTCATGCCTTCGGCAGGTATATTTTAAACCCATCATATAGGTTAGATGTCATTTTCACTTCCATTTTGCATTTGACCTTATGATCATGATCATTAACCCTAGGTGCGACCCCGCTTTTTAACTAACACGGAACCTTCAATTTGTTATAGAAGTGTCGTTATTTGGCGGTAGAGCTTGTCCGACCATGGGTGCTCTAGTTAGAGCCTTTTATATCTTTTGTCACCCATGCTGTTGTTCCTCCTTAGGATTGGGAGTCCTTTGTAGTCACGCCATGACTTTGCGATGAAGACTCATACTCTACCTTGTCTTATTCTGGCCATCTCCCATAAGGACTCCCCCATTTATGTCAAGTTGTGATTGCATTGCATCATCCTACTTGCCGCTTGAGCCTTGTGTCGGCTCCCGCTTGCTCAATTATTAGCCATGTTACTGAGCACTTTCCATTTCAAGCCAAGCAGAGATTTTATTTTCCTTTTGCAATTTGATGACCCTTTAGCATGAGGGAACACCCCCCCTTGAGTGTCTACATCTTGCACATGCTTCCTTGCATTGATCATAGGTATGTCCACTGCTTGGGACTAGTTTGTTTGCCATTTGACACTCGTTTCCTCACCTGTTGTACTATAAGCAATTTTATTCTTTTTCAAGCTTTCATAATATGAAAAAGACCAAAAACTCAAATAGCTAAAATGTTGGATGGGAAAATATTTATTACTTCCTGTTAACAGTTGTTGTGTCGCCTTTGAACAGAGCATCCACTCCACTCCATTCATTATGAGTCGGGACTATAGTAGGACCTTAGGAGCTGTACTCATTTTCTCAGATCTTACTCCACCGACTGGTTAAGCTTTCAGTCATTATGGAGCCCTTTGTCGATACCTCCTGTGTCACAAAGTGTCATTGTTATCTAGTTCTTGAGTCTATGCTGCCCAAGTCTATCCATCTACTCATGCTCTTGTTCAAAGGAAGTTCTGAAACCAGAGTCGACCCCTCCTCATATCTCTTGACTATTTGCATGTCGGTCGTCCCTTTTGAGTCAGCCCGATCTATTCGTCCGAGTTCTTCCAAATCTTTCAGCGTAGCTGTTACCTCGTGTTGGTTGATGGGGGATGCATTAATGCCTTCCTTCCAGCGAGTTTCGTTCCTTCGACTTCAGCCCATTTATTCCATAATTGAGGCTTGCAGTCATTAGTGGTAGGTTCTCTTGCCATCGACAGTAGGGGATTAATCAATGCCTCCTGATTGATGGATTCATCATAGTGTTCAACCTCAACACCTTTATTCACACTTTGATGAATGTACTCTGTGCCTTGATGCTCATTTTCATTATTGGTGGGTTATCTCGCGTATGTTAACGGTATACATCAATGACCGGTAATCAGACGATGCCACATCAGGTTCAACATCAGCACCTTTATTTGCTTGATAGGGCATGCACCGTTGGTGATTTGTGTAGAAGACCCCATACTTTAGTATCATTCAGTATGCTACTCATGATCGTGTACTTATCGGAGATGTCGTTCTCATATATCAGCAGTTTGTACCTTCAGTTTGCACCAGTGGTTTCCTTTTTAGTAGGAGACCGTATCTTACTGTATATGGATCATGGCTATGATCGCCTATGACATGTATTCACTATTACTGCCTATTCATGGCCATTGTATCATATTGTTGTATTGTACCGACATGTATTCAGAGATATCATTGTATTATGACGAGTGGGCTACTCCTTCCATTTATGTCTCCATCACTCCACTTCTGAGATTTATAATATATTTCGGTCATCGCAGTACCTTCTTTGACCTCACACATCAGGGGGCATCTGTTACAACGTATTTTTCCACCTTGTGAGCATCAACACTCATTGACCTTCAATATTCATTTTAGTGACTCAAATCCACATTTTATCCTCCAGGAACCCATTGTTCCCTATTTTTGTTCATGTACGCTAGTTGTTCCACTATACCTAGCGTATACGCATGCTATACCAATATAGACCGCGTACATTGAGTTAAATGGTAAAAAACAATAGAAATTCACTTTTCACTCCAAAAAGCAGTCTTAGGGTGACCTTTGTCCCTCCATGTACCCCAGAAACGACTCGATTCAACATTTCACCTACCTTTGGAGGGTTATATATTGAGCTCTTATGGTGCATGGAAGGAGGAGGAAAGAGAGAGCATAGAAACTCTATTGGATTTTTGTCGCGCCTTGAGTCTACATCCATTAATCCTTGTTGTTGTGAACCTCTTATGTTCACCTACCAAACTCCTTCATATTTTGAGTTTGTCATTGCATGGGGGATTGAAGTGGTGGAGGCACAAGTGGAGGGACCTAGTTCTTGGTTCGGATGAGTTGCCGACAAGAGGTTGTATCATGTACTTCTTGTTTTCGTTAATAGAAATACTCATTTTTTCGTCCAATTGATCTTGTAAATGTTTGTTTAATTACATTGGGTTACATTTGCTTATTATATCATGGACCATGCTATTATTTATGCCAATATCTTTCATGTATTATATACACTTGCTTGTATTTGTTGTTGAGACTAAGCTGCAGGTTCAAGTGTAGAGATTTGAAAGATCAACGGGGATCTACTTCGAACATCTGGTTGAAGGTTGGTTATTTACTCCACATCTTAGCATTTACATTTATAATAGCATTGCATTGGGAATTGAGTTGATTTCTGGTAGTCATCTGTCTGTTGTGGTCTACCCCAAGCCATAGGAAGTTTTTCTCCGTAACAACAATGGGAATACCTTCTCTGGATAACTCGCCATGTGGTCATTTGAATGATTCCTTTCAGATTTTCCTCATAAACGATTACTACGACTGATGTCGAGCATAAGATATGTTCTCCATAGGGAATGATGGAGAAGTTGGAGCCGTGGCTATGGAAGCACTACACAAACAGGTACCACGTATTTTTTGTTAATTGATGAAATGCTTTCTAGATTAGAGTTTTAATATAGCAATATAATTTCAATCATTTGCAGTGGAAACAAAATAGGATCTATGAAAGAGTAACCAAAACACAAAATCAAAGACATAGATATAACCCAACAACCTTTCTTTTTCAGAGATATAATTCAAGATACAATGTACAGGCTGTAGATAGACCCAAAAGATAAAGATGAAACTTTCCAAAGATGACCTATACTGCTCAAATTGTTGCTGGTTATTTCATACATCGCAGCTGCGTCTATATACTTAAATAATCGCTCAATAATTCCCAAAGAATTTAAAGGTTGTGTTTAGTTCAATGAAGCAATGTTCTGTCATGGATTATGGGTGATCTTAATAATTGTTTATATCTTTATATCCGCCATTGTTACTGCATGTGATGCTTCTAAAATCCTTACAAAAATATTTGGATTTTTATTATAAACTAATTATTAAGAAACTAAGACCGTGGAATGCAATATATATATATATATATATATAAGTTGTTAGATCTTTGAGCAATATATAAGTTATCCGAAAGGAAAATGTTTCAGGTGCAAGTACTAATAATTCATGGTGAGAGGATGGCTTAAAAAACATCTTATCCATATCCTGCGAACCCAGAAACAATATTCTTCCTATAGCTGCCTCCTTCTTCTCTAATGAGGTAGGCATCACCTTTATTTATACTCTTCATGTGGTGACCTTTCACTTCAGTTGGGGTCGTATTTCATAATTTGTTGAGGAGGACTTGCTTGAGCATAATAATAATGGTTTAATATTAATATTTTGGGGGGCGACTTGTATCATGAGACCTCCTGACGCAGACAAAAGGAGAGTCATTGGAATCGATGGATTTTCTGCCAATTATGAAGCATTCTCAACATATTATTGCAATTTCTCAAGAATATTACAGTTGGCTATGGTGACTCTGATATATTGTTGACTGTATTAATGATTGAAATTTTTTAAAGTTGAATCATTGTTGGCGCGTCAAGATTTTGCCTAATCTTAGCAACTGCAGGAACAGGAATACCTTCTACTAATCACCAAATTTTACTTGACTCTGACGTATCCTTCTTGAATAATCATAGAATCGATTGATTAATCATGCTATGATGACTACTTATATATGGGGCATGGAATTCACTCCCGTCAGAAATTGAATTGTTCAGTATTCTCCTTCGATAAAGGAAGAAACATTGATGGCCTAGCCTTTTAATTCCAGCATTAGCAATGAAGAGTAGTGTAAGGCTTTCAGGATTTGGAAGATGTACTAGAAAATTAGTATATATAAATTTAGTAATTCTGATTCTACCTGCAGTAAAAGCCTCCAGCTTCAACGACAATTTCAATATTTCATGGGGAGCCGTTAGATTATTGAATAATGGCGATGATAATAAGTCTAGTTGTTTCAACAGGTTCTGGTTTTCAGTCAAAAAATGAATACATATTTGGCAACGTGAACATAAAAATTAAGTTGGTCTCTGGAAATTCGGCAGGAACAGTCACTTCATATCATGTAAGCAACTATTTGACTCGAGAACTAAACCTTACCTCAAAATTCGTCATCAATTGACAATACATATACCAGATTCCTCATAGACATAATTTAAATTTCAATAATGCCTTTAAATAATACATAATATAGTAATGTTGTTATTTTTCATTCAGATGTCATCAGAAGGGTCTTCCCACGATGAAATTGACTACGATTTTCTGGGAAATCTTCCCATGAATCTCATCGCTCTGCAAAACAAAATCTTTGTGAATATATTTGGGAATAGAGAACAAAAAATTTGTCTCTGGTTTGATCCCATGGCTGAATTCCATAACTATTTAATTCTTTGGAACCACAAGGAAATTGTGTATATGCATCTTCTTCCAGTTAATGAACAAAGACTGTATAATTCAAATTTATTTATGTTATTTTCCATTGTTGTCGGTTAATATATATGTTTTGCATATTTGTGAGTAGATTTTGGGTAGATTCTATCCCCATGAGGGTGTTCACGAACAATGAAAAAGTTGCTAAACAATTTGTGCAATGGGTTATGCCTTTTCCTCTCTGACAAAACAGAGGATGAAGTATTGGTTGATTTTCAAGAAAAAATTATAGAGGATCGTTATTGTGATTTGAGTCCTGTACACTTAAAACTTTATGAACAATTTTCTCATCCAGATGCTAAGAAAGAAATATCTTCCTTGGTTGAGACTAGTGGTTCAGATCCAAAGGATGATACTATATCTACATCCAAAACATATTATCATGTTTTTTTAATGTACCTTTACTGATATAAGGCACACTAGGAAGAAATTTGAAAGAATACAATGACTAGCTTTAAAGAAATTGCACAAGCACGGAAAATGGACTCAAAACTCTCTCAATATTTGGTAAAAAGGGATTTGGATGCTTGATGGAAGTGGATGGATTGTTTTTAAGTTAAAACATCTCTATCATAATTCAAAATTACATTTCATATCTGATTTGGTGGAATTTGGAATTATAGAGTAAATTTGAGAACACCCGGATTACTCAACTAGTCAATATTCAGGATATTCCAAACAGCTTAGAAGACCAACGAATTGAAAAAATCAGACATGTATTATGTTCATTAGGATATTGTTTTACATAGGGAATTGACATAATCTAAATTCATTGAGCAAGAGATAGTAAACTCAAGAAATACTAAAAACTGGTCAAAATACATGCAAATCTAGCAGGGTTGTAGAAAACTCAAAATAATTCAGACTTCTGCATTATAAACGTTTATGACTGATATCATAGGTTCAACATAACATAAAATACATCATCTTGGAGCGAACAGGATTCTCATAATAGTCCAAATATTCAACCCTTTTCAATACAAACAACTAACACTGGAAATCATTGGAATGCTTGAGAATTTGAACCATGGATCACATGATCTCTTCTATGAGTCTCCAACCAAACTTGAATTAGATACAATACCTGCAATAAAATCACTAATAATGACTGAATTCCATCATCCAAGCATCTAACTGAAGGATCATCTAGTGGAAGCAGTAGGGGCACATCTCCCAACTATGACTAGGGGCACATCTCCCAAGTCAAATTGAGAGCTCACGGGCTATCAACATCAAAACATAATTGTAACATACCCTTAAAAATAGTCAGTAGTTTAGTGGATTTTCAAAACTTTTCATAAATAAGAGTTCTCCACATCTGAAATTTATGTGAGATAAGTAGCAAAACTCCACCCTCCTCATTGTGATAAAGACGATTAGTTAAAAAGAAATCATCAACTTGCATGTTCATTTACTTTCATCTTTCTTCAATTAATAATCAAAACTTTACTTACCCATGCAAAGGTCTTCCAACCCTTCCTATCATATCATGCAATAACTATGCCACTCATTGTATCTCCATTGCGAATGTAGTAGTGACTTGTTCCAACAAAATTGATACCCATTTAAGTTGAACAACACACTAGCTCATAATTCAATATTCACATCTTTACTTTGCACATCTTCATAAAATACTTAATCATTAATTATAAACTTAATTGTGCCTAACCCAACTTAAATATATCTATATGATCATACCATGAACGATATGAATAATCATGAATTAACTTTTCAAAGAACCACTGGACAAACATACACTTTAACATGAACTGCACAACCATCATAAACATACACAAGAAAGAGACAGATGTACCTGGTTCACCCAAACCATGGGCTACATCCACAAAAGAGGGTCACAACCTTTATTTATCAAGATAGAGGGTTACATTCCGGCAACACCGTTGTTGCTATACGTACATTCTGCTTCCTCACAGCCTCTTTCCTTGAGATTCTTTCAAGGCATTTCAACACTATAGTCAACACTATAACAATAATTCAACAGCTATACTTCTTGAATGCAAAATTCCAAAAGGGGAAAGGAATGAGGGATATCCCCTTACATGAATTTAAAGAAAACAGATAACAATACTTCCACACTATCATTATCACATTTACAAAGATCTATTCCTTTAATATAACTTCTTCCAGGCATTGTTTCTACCTCAACTAAGACATGGATCTATATAACTTAAATAGAGATCCTTATTTAACACTTACGAAGGTATGAGAGATACAAAAATCTTGATCTCTCTTCCACAGAGATTTCACCGAACTGGGATCTGCCCTTTTCTTACAGAAATTAAAAGGAGATCTTTCTCAAATCTTAAGGCAGCGATACTGTAAAAACATACATACAGAATTACTTTCAAGCATCCTACTCTGGCTAAGTTACCCAGAGGTTAAAACGAAACCTTATGCAGTAGATATCCCGATTGGGATCACCGGAAAATGAACGCACCACCGGAATATAAAAAGGACATACCTTCAAAGTTAATCTCAGGCATCCTAGGATGGCAGAAGTTACCCCAGAGGTTAAGACCGAACCAAAAGCTATGCGGAGATAAGACTTCAGGAAAAAAAAAAAAAAAAACACGAAATCAAACTCATACTTCAATGATACTCTGTTCTCGGCATAATTATCCCTACCTGCAACTCTACCAAGCAAGAAGAAAGTTAAAGATACCAACCAAAAATTCTAGGGATTGTTCGTTAGACATGTCTATCCAGGAAGGTTAAGGGATAATCAACATGTTCGGTCTCTACCTCAGATTTACAAAACAAAGAATTAGCTCCTACGACTAATTCCAAACTGAGATCGATCCCTTGTTGGGAGCAGAGGAGAAGGAGAGCACTTACAATCTCTCTCTAAAAAACAAAGGTCTTTCTCGAAGTCGTTATACAGGAAAACGGTTCTCCTTAGACAGATCCAGATCTGAAATAGTAGATCACTACTGATGTACATGCACATGCACAAATCATAAACCGAGCCAGAGATCTGGGGTTATAATGTTATGCACAGATCATATTTTAACACCGTAAGGACAGAGCCCACGCAAGGGTTTGAGGTTAACACAGTAAGCAAGGGTAAAAGGAAGAGATTTGTTACAAAATCGCCCTATCAATAAAATAAAACCCATACTTACAACACACGCTGAGCTAAAATTTGCTCCAGGTCCTATGCATAGTTCCAGCGTCCAACCGCCCACCAATGCCATACCTTTTTCAAACTGTCCAGTCTTCACACGTAAATAAAATGCAGAAAACATAGCATTTTCATCCAACAATAATACCAAGCACGGATTTTCGTTCTTTCAAAATCAATTCTCATGTATTTATAATGCTAGTGAACTAAGAAGAAAACGTATTCAAACGACTAAGGAACAATGGCGTCCTTCACAAGACAGCGATCCAATCCAAACTCAGGCAGTATTCCACTTATACTATGAGGGAAGCATTTATCATGCAGAGATCTTCGACATTAAGATCTGGCTTAAATAGCTATGTCTAAGGAACATCTATTTGGGATCAGGCTCTATGGAGCCATCCTCTTCCCACCGCAATAGATGCAAAAACATCCGCAACATGCAGATATCTATCCCTTCATTTACCTGCATATCTATCTAACATATAACACACCTCTATCATGGAAAATCTACAGATCGTAGCCCTCTACACGGTCAACAACCGGTGTATATATATAACTTTAACACACAGCTAGCGAACGACTGTCGATCCCCCTATTCAATCAAATGAACAGTATATATAACTAGCAATTGCCCCAAAAATGTGCAATAATACGCCGATAAGTTGTTGCTGGAGGGTGAAATGACTGAAAAGGGGAAACTAAATCAAATTGATGTTTTGGCGACAACCCCAAAAAGTGTATAGACTAAAGTTTGCCCTTGGCGTTGTATCACCATTTGAAAATAAGTTTTTGCGAAAAGATGAATTTGTTAAATACTTAATCAATCCATTGTGTCATCTTTAGATGTAATCTCATTTGACTAACAAAATGATTGTGAGTTTGTTAGATTAGATCTTTTTGTTCATTTTAGATCAAATTGTAATGAGTTTGTTGGATTAGATCATTTTGTTCATAAAAAATACTTCAAATCTAACAAACTCATTGCAATTTGCTTTCCTAATTAAACTTAGGGCAATATTTTAAAACACTAAATTAAAGTCAAATTTTATGTATATTTTGTAGTCTATTTTATTTTGTAAACTGTGTTGAATGAAATGATTGTGATGTCATAATAATGTACTTTATTACTTGTGAGTTGGTGAAAAGTTAAATCATTAAACAATTTGTAAGACATAATTTAGATAATCCTTGTAAGATGTCCTAATTAATTGAATAGAAAAATAGTCTTTAATTAGAACATCTATGTATATAAGAAGGCCCCCTTTAGACCATCTTACTTAGTTGAGTAAAAAATGCAATACTAAATTAAGGTATCTGTGTACAAGTAGCTCCTTTGAAAAGAATTCATCATTATTCACAGAATAATTGTGAATCATACATCAAGCCATGTCATTATATTGTGAATAATTGTGAATCATACATCAATCCTTGTTAATCACATACATATTTGTAAATAGATTAAATTAAATAAAAGCTCCAATAACAATTCCTTTATTTTTTTAAAGGCATATAAAAATGATATTATTTATCATCACTTTCAAGTACATTGATCCAATTCTTGAAAAATAAGTTCTCTCAATCATAGAAAATAGTTATGATTTTTTTTCTTCTAAATCATAGAAATTAAGGGAGCTACTCCTAAGCTTCTTTAGAAGCTAATTCTTGAGCATGCAATAAAGCAACATTTGCATCTCAACCCTTATCTGGCTAATTTGGCGTGAGTGGATATGGCTACATCCCAATTTCTGATTGGGAGTAGTGTTTTTTTGTTTGGAATATGAAAGATAAGGAATATATATACTTGGGAAAATTTTGGGCCCCTCTAATGACCATTTTACCAAGTTTGTATCAAAAGATTGTAGCATGTAGATCATTCTCACTATGCAGAAACCCTGCAAGCATGTTTCTGTATTATATGAAGGAAGGTATTCTAGGCACACAGTTTGGTGATTTTATTGCTCTTCACAGGCTCCCATTGGGATCAAATCTCATCACCAACTATTACTACTCAGTCAAGGGGGTGGGCCAAAAGGTATTATGATAATTAGTTTGAAAGCTACACAGTTTGACATCGATATGTAAATTACTATTATCAAACTCTTTGGAAATCTGAGATTTTATTTTGTATGCACTTGGAAAAGGTACGAAGGATAAACAGTAAGGTTGCTATAATTAAGTAATTTGGTTAAACTACTAAATTAGGTCAACTTTTCCATCTTTTATCTCATAACTTTGGAGTCAAATTATTTGCATCTCCTAGGGTGTGCACTACAACAGTATATGTTATGTAACTCTATACAAGCATTGCAGTTCATCTTATTGTTCTATAAAATGGCAAGTCCATGGTAGTTCTAAGAGTGCAGGTTTGCATTTTTACTACTATTCTAGCTTTGGAATGCATAGCTACTGATGAAACTAATGGTACAAAAATTGTATTCACTTCTTTATTTCCAATATACTACCCAACTCATTTGGAGTTAGGCTTATTTATCTTATGTGGCTTTAATGGTGGCTTCATATATGGCTTAATATGAAGAGCCTTGATCGGCACTGTTCAAGGAATGCACTAAGCATTAACAACCATTCAAATTGCACAAAGAATTCTTGAGGTTGTGGTTCAGTTTTATGGAATTCTACATAAAATCCTTGTCATACGACGAGTATGGTGGAATAGTTTGCAGGAAAGTTGGGGAATTTTCTCAAACATTCTCAGGTCGTGGTTCAGTTGTATTGACAACCGATTTTGCATCTTTTTAAGGGTTTCCTCTTTCAGCTAAAGAGGAAGGACTATAAAACAGTCGAATGCGTATAAGACCCAGTGATCCCACTCAAACAAGTGGCGGCAAATGCATTGTGTGTGAAGATATGTTGCCCAGTCGAATGCGTATAAGACCCAGGGATCCCACTCAAACAAGTGGTTGCAAATGCATTGTGTGTGAAGATATGTTGCCCAGGTTCTTTGTATTATTTCTAATTCCAATGTATTTACACAACATGAATGTCTTTGCTATTAGTCATATTGTTTTATTAAAGCAACAATTAGAGCGACAACTGCTCCATATGACAGCTAATGCATTCATTCTTTCCAACTTTTTAATAGAGTGGTTTTAATGACAGAAATGTTCAAGCACGAGTCTCTTACTATATTTCTCATAATTAATTTCGTGTTCATAAAAACCATGTCTAAATTTGATGGATGGATAGTAGTAATCTATTCATTGTTGGTTAATCTAATTCAGCAATGAAGCCAAGTAAATTTTTGATCGATGTTTTATCTATTTCTTAACCAAGAAGGCATGGACTAAGGTAGACTAACATGTTTTTTAGGGTTTTCTACATGAAATATTGGGAGACTGGTTTCATACAAAGCTGGCACCCCTGTAATGTCCTCTAATGGGTTTGGACTCTGAACTCCGACTTCCGTATCTCCCCCCAGAATTATCGAGTGAGAAATCCCTAAATATCACAGGGAATGGCCTCGGAGAATATGTGTATTCTGTAAAATTGACAAACTTGAGAAAAGGTTGGAAAATTAAGCCAGGCTCTACATGAAACTAGAAATCAAAGCTTCTTTTGTAAAATGTCACCTTAAAAACCGAACCTAGATCCATTGATCATATCAACCATGAAAACCTTCCTTTCCCATGTAGAGCATGTCCTAAAAATGGACATCTAGAAGTAAAATTCCCATAGAAAAGGAAAGAAACTATGCCTTCTAAGAAAAAGCAAGCCATAGAAATGGAAAGAAACTACGCCTTCAAAGAAAGAAGGAAAGCCAAAAAGGATGACGCCCAAAATGGCCCTCCAAAGAGAGAAATGGGTCCCAAATCCTCAACTTGAAGCCCTGAATAAATTTTGTGTCGAGGGACCCTGTGTAAATTCATAATGATGTAAGGGTGGATGAGGAACCAAGCAATGAATCAGTGAACCCCCTGCATCCCCCATCCTCACCCACGACAAAACCTACTCCAGAACCAGATCTTGGAACATCTAGATCAATCTCATATGGAAAAGATTCCAATAGAAAAGACACAAAATAAGTTGAAGAAAATCATCATGCACAACAAAACTCAGTAGCACCTATCAAATATCCAACTTCCAGCCAAAATCCAAAGCCTCTAAGCCCTATTTTGATATGAAAAAATTCCAAAGGAAAAGACACAAAATAAGTTGAAGAGGACCTTTATGCACTACAAGACTCAGCAATATCTATCAAATATTCAACTTCCAGAGGAAAAACAAAGCATGTAATCCCTATTCTACAAGAAATAAGAGCTTTAAATCTGATGTGGTGGTAAAAGGCCACTAAAGGAAGGAAGAAGCACTAGGTAAAAAGGCAAGAAGAATCCCACAAATTGATAGCAGAGAGCTCCCAAAAGCAGCTGGAGCACTGCTTTTAGGATGGCCCAAAGAAAAAACAGGCAGGATTCCAAGGGTTTGTTCCAAAGGAATTTTCAATGTCTCTGTCTAACAGAGATGCTAAAGGTTCACACACACACTTTATCCTGGAACACAACTTGTTTAAAAACCCCAATAAAGTGACATGCTCTAAATATGAAAATAAAATGAAAAACCAAGCCATTCTCAATTTACAAGAAACAAGAGTTAAAAGGGAAGCTATGGAGTCAATTAGATGATCTGTGAGGTCTGTCTCAGAAGGCATATATAAGGATCCATCTGGAAGATCAGGGGGCATACTCATATGGTGTGACCATCAAAGCATAAAATTCTTGTCCAAAATGTACAACTTTTTTGTTTATGCAAACATCTATGGCCTTATCATTGTTATGTTAAATCCCATGTGTTGGCAAGTTGCAACTACACTTCGAAGAAAGAACTCCCTTTGTGGATATTCCATGAATAATTGAAGGAGATTTCAGTTCAATTTTAGGAGAACACGAGAAAGGGGGGTGGTCATACTAGTGGAGAAGATCAATCCCTCATCAATTTCGAAGAGAATTAAATGGTTGAAATTGATTCAAAATCTAGCTCTTTCATGTGGAACAACAAAAGACATGGGAGGCAATTCACTCAAGATTATGGAGATACTACATAGATTTCTACATCAATAAAAAACTTTATGCTTCATTTACTGGTGGGAAACATGACCAATTTGCAAAAGTCGGATTTGAATAACTTACAGGACTAGAAAATACCAGGGATAATTTTAAGAACCCCCCCTAAATTTATATGTATAAAAAATGGGCGAATCTCCCCGATATATAGGAAAACTTGAAGGCGATTTTATCAATAATATAATATGTATATATAATTTTTTGGTGAATATTTCATTTCAATTATATAATGTTGTAAAATCTTGGCGAATCTTTCACTAAATTATAAGATATTGTAAAATCCTGGCGAATATTTCACTTAATTATAAAAAATTGTAAAAACTTGGCGAATCTTTCAATGATTTATAAAATATAGTAAAAATTTGGCGAATATTTTGCCAATAAAACTCAAGCTTTTGATTATGTACATTACTAAGGTAGTGCGACAGAAGAGCATACACCGAAGCTCAACTTTTGACTGTCTTGACTCCTAGACTCTCGAATGAACAAGTGTATGAATGAACAAGTGTATGAATGAGGAGAGGATGGATTTATTTATACATTTCACAAGCAAGATTTAACCACTCACAACTAGAAGGTGTCGAAAAAACACGACTGCACTAACTAGATTCAGGGCAAGTAGGGACTGTACTTGTTATCTCATCCTTTAATGGTCCAATGGACATGTGGGGTCATAAATCTTGACAGGCCAACAAACTAATACAATTACGTGAATATCCTAGTAGCGGGCCACTTCCTTTATATAGAGAGATAGTTCTTGGACCAATTCCAAGCTTCCAACCAATATTCTCACCAAACTTTCTTTTGTTTGGTGTCGAATGGTAGGAGAGTTGCATATTTGTCAATGAATACTTAAAATGGCTCAATCCACACAAATTTTCCTTGGCAAGTGATAACTTCACCCATCACTATTTTAAAACATCCCAACACTATAAAAGCATCCATAAATTGATAAATAACAAACCCATGCCACTTCTAAATTCACCCAGTGATGAGAATAACGCCCCATGCACTTCTAAATTCACCCAGTGATGAGAAAAAACGCCCCAAACACTTCAATACTTGCCCCGGGCACTTCAAAATTCTCCCAAAGATGATAAAAATGCCCTAAGCACTTCAATATTTTCCCAGGAACTTCTAAATTCTCCCAAGGATGATAAAAACTCCCCATGCACTTCAATAGTTTCCCCAAGCGCTTCAAAATTCCCTCGAGTCACTTCAATACTTATCCCATGCACTTCAAGATTGACCCAATGATGATAGAAGCACACCATGCACTTCAATACTTGCCTCAGCCACTTCAAAATTCTCCCTACAATGATAAAAACACCCAGACACTTCAATATTTGCCCCAAGCACTTCAAAATCCCCCCCGCAAAGATAAAAACACTCCCATCCACTTCCATGATTTCCCAGGCACTTCATTACTTGCCCCCGGACACTTCAAAATTCGTCCAATGATGATAAAGATGCCCTATGCACTTCAATAGTTTCCCTAGGCAAGGGAGAAAAATACCCAACAATGATATAATCACCTAGACAATCACACAAATGTCTCAACTCCACACAAATTTGCCCTGGCAAGCGATAACTTTGCCCATCACTATTTTAAAACGTCCCAAACACCATAAAAGCATTCATACATTGATCAATAACAACCCCAAGCACTTCTAAATTCATGCAGTGAGGAGAAAAAACGGCCCATGCACTTCTAAATTCACCTGGTGATGAGAAAAGTGTCCCATGCACTTCTAAATTCACCCAGTGACGAGAAAAACACCCCAGGCACTACAATACTTGCCCCGGGCATGTAAAAATTTTCTGAAAGATGATCAAATTGCCCTAAGAACTTCAATATTTTCCCAAGTACTTGTAAATTCTCCCAAGGATGATAAAAACTCACCATGCACTTCAATATTTTCTCAAAGCACTTCAAAATTCCCCCGAGTCACTTCAATACTTGCCACATGCACTTCTAAGTTGACCCAATGATGATAGAAATGCCCCAATGCACTTCAATACTTGCCTTGACCACTTCAAAATTCTCCAAACGATGATAAAAAACACTCAGACACTTCAATATTTTCCCTAGACACTTCAATATTTTCCCCATGCACTTCATAATTCTCGCAGCGAAGATAAAAAATGCCCCATCCACTTCTAAATTTACCCAATGATGAGAAAAATGCACCATGCACTTTTAAATCCACCCAATGATGAGAAAAACACCCCATGCACTTCTAAATCCACCTAGTGATGAGAAAAACACCCCATGCACTTCTAAATTCACCCAATGAGGAGAAAAAATGCCCCAGGCACTTCAATACTTGCCCTGGGCACTTGCACTTCAAAATTCTCCTAGAGAAGATAAAAATGCCCTAAGCACTTTAGTATTTTCCGAGGCACTTCAAAATTATCCCAAGGATGATAAAAACTCCCCAAGCACTTCAATATTTTCCCCAAGCACTTCAGAAATCCCCCCAAGGCACTTCAATACTTGCCCCCATGCACTTCTAAATTCACTCAGTGATTAGAAAAATGCCCCGCGCACTTCAATACTTTCCTCGACCCACTTCAAATTGTCCCAACGATGATAAAAACACCCATACACTTCAATATTTTCCCCAGGAATTTCAAAATTTGAGCGGAGAAGATAAATAACGCCCCCATCCACTTCCATGTTTTCCCAGACACTTCATTACTTTCCCTAGACACCTCAAAATTCATCCAATGACGATAAAGATGCCCTAGGCAAAAGAGAAAAACACCCGACAATGATATAATCACACCCAAGCAATCACAAAAAATGCCTCAATCCGCACAAATTTACCTCGGCAAGTGATAACTTTTCCCATCACTGTTTGAAAAATTCCCAACACTATAGAAGCATCCATACATTGATAAACAACAATTGTAGGCACTTCTAAATTCACCTAGTGATACGCCCCATACACTTCTAAATTCCACCAAGTGACGAGAAAAATGCCCCATGCACTTCAATACTTGCCCCCGGGCACTTCAAAATTCTCCGAAAGATGATAAAAACACCCTAAGCACTTCAATATTTTCCCAAGCACTTCAAAATTCTCCCAAGGATGATCAAAACTCCCCATGCACTTCAATATGTTCCCCCAAGCACTTCAAAATTCCCTCAAGGCACTTCAATACTTGCCCCATGCACTTCTAAATTCACCCAGTGATGAGAAAAAACGCCCCGCACACTTCAATACTTTCCTCAGCCACTTCAAAATTCCCCCAACGCTGATAAAAACACACATACACTTCAATATTTTCCCCAAGCACTTGAAAATTCTCGTGGCAAAGATAAAAACGCCTCATCCACG
Source organism: Larix kaempferi (assembly GCA_027924585.1). Lineage (NCBI taxonomy): Eukaryota > Viridiplantae > Streptophyta > Pinopsida > Pinales > Pinaceae > Larix > Larix kaempferi. The sequence goes on from BSBM01000563.1 coordinate 1,814,810, forward strand.
TCCATGTTTTCCCATGCACTTCATTACTTGCCCCTAGACACTTCATTATGTTCTGAAAGGATATAAAGACAACATTAACACAATGACCCAAACTTCCAAGCATTAACAAACATGTAATATATATTTGCAAACACAATGACCCAAACTTTCAAGCATTAACAACATGTAATATATATTTGCAAAACACAATGACCCCAAACTTCCAAGCACTAACAACATTTATTTATATACTTGCAAATATTTCAAATAAACTTATATTTACACCACTACTACTTAAAAGGAATATTTCAATGTTTATGAAGCCTTCCCTTCATAATGGGATTCTTATCCATGTCAGATAAAGTCTAATGCAAAAGCCAAAAAATGAATACCACTAAGCTGTAAACAAGAATACAAATCCAATTTCGAAAAGAGCAATTAGTTGGCTGAGCATTAAATCGTATCATAGCCATGACAATCTACTGCTATTGGCATATATAGAAGCCTATATACAAAGACATTGCAAAATCTAACTTGCAGCCCACTTATCTTCACTATTGTTTGGAATATCAGCATACATTGACAAATACATAATGTTATAGAAGATAAATATAGTTAAGGCACCTATAAAATTTACAAGGGATGACCATGCATTAAGGAGAATATGGGGCTGACCTGTCCTGTGCACAGAAATGTTGGGCCAACATGTTAATCATTTGTCATAATGAGTATTTATACGTTCATTTAAGGCATTTCTTTTGATGTATTTCCTGGAAAATTTGAGGTAGTAGTAGAGTAAGGATTAGATCCATGGTTAGGAGACAACAATAACCTGGACCAACACTTAGCATGGGTTGTCTTACATCATTAAAAAAATTGTCCTAACATAACAAAAAAATAAAGATACCCACCTGTAGCAGATGGAGCTGCCTTAAGGAAGGCACGTCTCAAACTTGTAATAGTCATCTACAACAACAAACCTTTATTGTAACATATATGGAGTCATAAGGGAGGCGAAAAAACATTTTAAAACAATCCTAATCAGTCCATAGAAGCATGCAAAGGAGAGTTTCCAGAAGTTCCAGGTTGGTCACATCCCTAAATAAGATGGTCAGACAAATAGCTACCCCTGTAGCAGCTTGGAGAGAAGTTGTTATCTTGTTTTGGGGGTTTTACTCTGTCCTGGTGATTTCTATGTTGAGAAAGTTTTGCGGGGTTTTCTCCCTTGTGGTTTCCCCAAGGAAAATCTTGTGTTCTCTGTGTTGTTGTGCTTGTCTTTGTTTCAGTGATCCTATTGTTGCAACTGTTTTAAATGTTATTATGCTAAACAAGTAAAAACTTAACAATTGTCAGCATGGAAATATTCACAGGACTACAACAAAGAAGTTTGGTAGGGATACAAGCATCAGTCAGCTCTATTTATGGGATCGAGCAGACAAAAAACAAAGCAAATTACAGGAATTCCTGGGTGTGTGAGAATATATGCATATCCTTGTGTAGGCTTTCCACGAATAAATGTCCATTGTCCCATGTTGAATCTGTATCATGATCTTCCAAGGACGTTGTTGTTTGTGAGGGCCACTATAACTATACAACAGATAGCTTTTGTTGAATCTGTATCATGATCTTCCAATTAGGTTTTTGTTTGTGAGGGCCACCATACCTATACATTAGTTAGCTTTCCCTGAGAATCAATCAGTCTCGAATATTGATTGTGCATGCTATATTCAGAATCCCCTTAGTGGTGACATCAAAAGCTGATGAAATGTCTCCTGTAGCATTACTCCAATTAAATTATTAATAACCCATTGAAGATGAGCCTCTTGATTATAACACAAACTATCACCTTTGTATGCCCACACTATCCCAATATTCACCAATAGCAACAGACGGATGTGATTTTTCATTCCACCTCATAAATATCCTAACAGCAACTATTCCTCTGACCCACAACTAAGTTGGGCTGCCTCCTTTGAGGCAGATTGTGTGTTAACACTTTCCAAGAATGCTCTAATGATATACACGATACAACAAGCTATGCTATATTTCACACATGTTAATGTGGCTTGGTTTAATATCAAAAGTTGAAAACCTATACTGAATTGCTTTCAGAGTTGCAAATTCACAGTTGGAATTTGCTTAGCTTCTAACAGACTAGGTGTCACAGGTTTACCACTTAATTTGGAATCCTAATTTTTGTTTTGAAATCAAAATATAAGGACTCATGTACAAAACTAGATGATTAATATATTGATAGATTAGTCTGAATTATGTCAAGTACAAAGTTGGTTAGAAGATCTACATTTCTTGCTATAAAAGTTGCTTTTAAGAATGTATTGCTTCTTTGATGCCTGTGTGCAAACAACATTTTGGAAAAACAGGAAGAATTGACATTTTGTCTTGCAAGACAGATATCCTTACTCTATGGTTAACTAAATTACATACCATGATATTTCTGTAGAGCAAGATGCAACTTTTCATATGTTCCCAAGGCTCTTCACATATACATCAAATTAATATATATAGTTTCCCAAAACTTTTCATGGAATCTGTGACAGCATTCAACTAATATACATATCTCCATAGTCCTTCAATTTGATAAGTCTTCCCTCTCATTCTCCAAGGTCAAAATTCAACTAAGGAACACCCCACCCACTTTTTGACATCATAGAAGAGGTATCCAATGGACGTGTTTTGAGGAGATTACCACATTGTTAAGCCCTGGAAACATTTCAACCCAAAACAAGTTGTGCAGAAACACTAGTTCTGGAGGTAACAAGGCTGACTCAGACTTGAGGATCTAACTCAACTAGGTTTCCTTGCATGCAAAGAATTGCAGTTAATTGTCAGAAGTTAGAACTGTTACTTCAAAATGCACATGTCCTTTGTATTTCCATTATTGAAAACAAGATACCTAATATCTAATCAATTGAAACATGATACATCTTCTAGTGATGTTGAAAGGTTAAAGACTATAGAAATCAACACAACAACAATGACAAGACAAGTAATTCAAGCTGAATACAAATAGGCTTTTCCCCAGAATGTGCTTGCATAAACAATGTTCATATATATATATAGCCACACTAAAGCAAGTGTATAAGCATAGCATAGAGAGAAGAAAAATAATAAATATATATTAAATTTTAATGTTTTCGAATAGCCACAAATAAGCAATGTCAAAAGCAGGTGAACTGCAATGAAAGAAATTTGTCAGCAGCCAATGTAGATCTCCCAAGCCATGGTGAGAACACAGGTTCCCAATAAAGAGCAAAGTAACTTTTGTGCCCTGAGCTTTACCAGCTCAAAATCAAAAGTTGGAGAAAATTGAAGGTACAACAAATATTCATAAAGAAAAAGAGTGCATAAGGCAATTCCGGAGTAGTTTCCTTATCACTCATTTCACCAATCATATGCACCATTGAAGCACTTTGAATAAGCATAAATAAGGTGTGACAGATACAACCTTATTGCATACATAAGCACTACTGGCATAATCCTAAATGGATAAAATCCTTTGACACTGTATAAGAAAGGTCTCATTCTCTTCTCTTCCCAGTGCCCACAAGGTAATAATGGAGAAAAACAAGCTAATGTTGCAGAATAAATCAAGGGTGAATCTATTGAAAACTTCCCAGTCCTAAAACGTTTAAATCCCTAAAACTTTTAAACCCATAGAATTTTTTATGGGATATGAAAATCTACTTTCTTCATATGAAGTGCTATGAGGTTGGAACCACTCTCAAACATACTGGAATAATTAATGGCAATATTAAATTATTAATATATTTAAGTATACAGATAGAAGGAAAGATAAAAGAGAATGCTAACTTTTACTTTAAAAAATTATTATTACCAGTTATGGCTTCCAGCATATTCAACAGACAAATATGCCTCGCTTTTCCCTTTATATTTTTTGGCCAAATTGGCAAGGTGGGTTTGCAAGCTGGTGACTGGTAAAGGTTGGAACTGACTGGTGTGGGACAGAATGAGATTGTTGTTTCTACAACAGGTCTGGGTCCTACCTCACAAGAATGGTATAATTGCTAGCAATTGACAAAACTTATATGCTAATTTAATTATTTTCCTTGGATCCTTATGATAGGCTAGGTAAGCCTTACTAGACATTCACAAACAAGAGCATTGGATTTTGTTGAGAAAAGCAAACAACCCTCCCCTATTTAGGCATGACTAAAATCAAACTTTGAAAACTATAGTTAGGCATGTTTTTGATAAAGTTCTTTTTGGAGAAGCCAAAAACAATATAAGCCAGTTGATACTGCAACAACAGGAAAATACAAATGCAAACCAATTGTATGCATTACTGATTTCTGAACTCAACCATAGTTCATGAACTGATTATATACCTTTTTGGTGCCACCACATTGCTTCAGAATCCATTCAGGATAACTGTCACTATACTCGGCTGCTGCAAAGCATGGAAATACACCTCCACCACGTCTGGAAATTGTGAATGCACTTCCAATTAAATTTGAAATATATAAAAGATGTTGCTTTGCAATGTAGAAAATCTCTTCTCAATTAAATTTGTTCCATGCCTCCTGTGTCCCAAACAGAGGATGAAAAAATAACAGTCAATAATAAGTCCAAATAGCAATAAAATCAAAATGACAAACTTAAAAGAGAAAACAAAGCCTGCCACCACATTACTTAATGAATATGTAATATTGATGAAATTTTCATAATCTTGAATGAGGCCAACCCTTCAATACCTTCATTAGGTCAAACACCTTCTCAGCGATATATTTATGTTGGATAGTTGCACCTTTCAGTGGGACTGCTGAGCATAATGATGTTAGAGAATTGTCCCTTTCTATATTTCTGTATTAAAAAAGAAAATCAGAAATTCTTTTGTTAGAATTGAGTCAACAGAGCTCCTTCCAGGTACTAGATAATGACATAATGACTATTCCATTGTGCTTGGTCTTGCCTTCAATGCGATTTCCATATTAGTTCTTTGATTGTATTCATTGTGGTTGCTTTGTGACTAGAAATGTCATTGCAATGAAGTAGAACTCATATACATAAAAACAAAACCATTAACTTTCAACCAAAAGCCAAAAGTAGGGTGTGATTAGTTACTCCCAGTTCCCAAAAACTCCTTTAGATTCAATGCTCTAAAAATAACTTACAAACAATGCCCAAGTGGCCAGTTATAAAAAAATTCCATATGTTATCAAGAATCTACTCTGGTTAGCCCCAAGAGTTAGCTCAATCAATTGGTGCCACTGCTGCTATGACAATGCCGGTAATCCAGCACATTGTGCAGGTCTCCGGCATGATTCCCATGGGGTTTTGCACACTAAGTCTATGCAGCCCAATTTACACTGGGTACCATCCTCAGAATGGGAGAAAGTGCCGGATTTTTCCTGGGGATTTCTTTCCAAGGAAAAAAGGAATCTACTTTGGATGATGGCTCTCATAGTCTTCTCCAAATATGTGTTTTTCCATGATGTCCTTGTGTCCTGTACAAGATTTTGTCTCTTTCTGAAACATATGGGATATTGTAACTTAGCATGTTCCATGATGTGCATCTGGTTTTACTGGCACTGTAAATAAAATCAAAATCAAATGGATGCGGTCTCCTTAATATAAAAGGATGAGATCATGTGGATTTGGTTGGAAGATGCCCACATAAATTATGGGATATATAGGGATACCCTTCACAACACTTAGGTATCATCATCATGTTGGGTATCAGACCTCTCATTCTGGTGATCAGTCCTAAAGATCTCATCTGCATGGTATAAGATGTGAGTTTTTTCCTATCTAGTTGTTTATCAAGGGCTTCCTTCCAAAGCCCGATTTGCTAAAAGTAGGTTGAAGGATGGTCTTTTCCCCAATTGTAGATGCTTAGAGACCTTGAAGCACATTCGATGGGAGTGCAAGTTTTCTAAAACTTTCTAGAAATTTGTTCAATACCAACATTCAACTATGCTTCAAGGCCAACTTCATTGTCACAAAGTACCATTTGGTGACTCGAGGCACTTGGTTCCTCCTCCTTTCATGGGAATTTGGGACTATTTTCATATTACTACTTCATTTATCATCTAGAAATTAAGGTGCAAATATGTGTTATAAATGAGGTCAATTCAATGTCTTTTTGTCACAAATAGACAGAAAAATGCTAGTAAGAAAAAATATGGAATGGGATGTGCTAGTCTGATTTTTACATGCAATCATCTCTATCTATGCAATAAACAGATATGGTGTGGGATGTGATTTTTCACAATCCAATTGATATCTATGTGGAAGGAGGGGGCTCAAATCACAAGCTTGAGACTAAAGGACAAACATCTCCGGAGCTTCACTCTCTGCTTCACTCTCTTCCATAGCAAATGTATGTTTGGAGAGATTGCAAATAGTTGGGTCATGGACTGTTAATTTTCACAAGCAAGGGGATATGGAAATCATTGCTTGTTTGAATTGCATGGGCTCTATGATGGGTCTCTAGTATGTATAGAATAGAAAGCTTTAGGTTTCATCTCCTCTTTAAGATTCCTAGTTTATTCGATTAGTTCATTTCTAAAACATTCCCATTACCTCCTTTTGAGCATTTCTATATGCAATTCACAGGTTGCAATTTTTGAGTCAACTTGAGGATTTTCTATTGTAAGGAACTAATTTTATGGTCATTTGTGAGGAGCAGTACTACTTGTAGGAGTTCATATCAATCTTTGAAAGACTAGTAACATGGGGGATAAGGATGAGCTCAAAAAATAATAGTTTCAGGCATTCGTGGCATCTTTCAACAACATTTTATTTTGTTTGTACTTCTTAGCAGCCCACTATTGCTCCTCTCTTACTCACTAAATAATGAGTCTTGTTTCTGAGTGCCCACAACAGTGTTAAGTAGCTCAACATACATTGTCACTTCTCACAATGTTTTCTTTGATGCCTCATGTTGTTTTCTTTCTCATGAAAGAATTCCCATGAATACTGAGTGTTCTTTCTTAGCATCACTCTGCTTGGTTACACAATGAAATATGCAAAATATGTCCTCTAATGGCCTTAATATATTGTACTATCTCTTATAAACTTATGAGACAAAAACTCATAAAAGATGGGGCAGATCAAATAAGAAACCCAAACCTGGCAAGAACAAGAGAAAATATATATATAAAGCAAATTTGGGGAAGGGTACAAATAATGTGGGAGTACTGATGGCATTATTCCTCTTACTTAAAACTGCCATGGACAGATTCACTCTTCCACTACAATACATGGGAGACTTTTTCATGACCATAAACTGGATGAAAAATCTCATGTAGATCCAAGATATCTCATTACAGGCCCTAGCAGTTCAGCTGAAGACTAATTCAGATTCTTTTAAGAGGATCTTATTTTCTCGTGTGAAAAGAGAGTTAAACACCATTTCTGATACACTCTCAAAGAAGGGCCTTCACTTACAGACTAACCAGCTTCTTCTGGAGGAGTATGTTGATGGACAACTTCAGGTGTTCAGAGTCTAGATTCCAGACAAACCACTTTAGAGGACTACTGAACTTTGCAGCTCACCTTTAAGATGACTGTACATTTATAAAAAGGACAGTGCACAGCCTCTATATTTTGTGACGAATTTTAACTTCTTAGTGATTTTTGTTGACTTTTTGATTATTTTCAGTAGCTGATAGAATGTTTCAGGAATATAGGAGAATCATATTTTTTTGAATTGTACCTAGAGTACCTAATGAACGTATTTTTCATTCTACCTAGAATAAAACATAAGTTTTTTTCCTTGGGAAAAAAGTAAAATAAGCATATTAAAGTCCATTAACAAGAATAGAATAGATTTCTATTAAATGTCCATGAGGCCAAATGGTCTATGACTATACGGGATAGGAAGTTACATATTTAATAGGTCAGCATGCTTTGTCAAATGAATATAAAAGTTTCCAAATACAATAAAATACAATGGAAAAGTTAAGGGCTTTCTGATGATGTTCCTGACTGGACTGACTTATTTGCGAGGGCCTTCCCTAGGGTTTGTCGACCAATTTGGACTTTGTTCACAACTTTTCCCTTAGGTGCATCAGCCTGAAGGATTTCTACAATCTGAGGTTTCTTTGAGCTGCCTTTCTTGAATTGTTGTTGTCCCACTGATTCTATGCTGCATCTTGACTCACCTCGACTATCTATTTGATTTCTCCACTATTGATATTAGGCAAGCTACAAACACTCAATCAAATTGTTTTTAAATATATTCTCTTCTAAAAAATGTCTTTTGTTTTAGGGCACAAACAAATTTCTCTCTAGGGCTCATTACTGCTACTATTGCCCTTTGTATCCATGCAGCAAAATTGTTTTGCAAGTTGTATTTGTGTTGTGTCTACTATATAAAAGAAATGGTTCACTAACAACTTAATTCTTTTGGCCTCCTCACTTGAGGGTTTGCAAAGACAGATCGATGCCCTATCTATTTCTGCATTTATTTACAATTGATGGTAAACTTGGGTACAACCAAAGTTATGATATTCAATGCACAGAAAAGTGCTCTCGTTGACTTTCATTTCTACTTCCGAGGTGCAAAGATAGAGATCACCATGGCCCATACTTATATGGGCGTCCACTTCATGGGGCCACTTTTTAGGTTTTCAGCATGCATTAGGCCCACCATAATGGCTCAACAATGTTAGATTTTTGGATTACTCCAAAAGTATCTCCACCATGTTTGGGGGTGCTTCATGAGATTCGAGGTACATGGTGTATATTCAAACCCTGAATGGTCTAAGATACACAGCGTAGAAATTGCAAACACATCATTGTTAGATCATTTCAGTAGCCTTAAAGGCAAGATCTAATCTTCAAATCAGATCTGAAAGTTATGTTAGCAAATAGAATCTAAACTAGCAACAAAATCAAATCTGAAAATGCATGCTAAGCATGTTAAATGAGCTTGGCATCAACCTGGTTGTTCATTAAATCACCATAATAAATCTGCAGCAAAATCACCCAAACATGAGACCTCTAAAATCGATCTGCAACACAATTGGAGACAACAAACACATCTCTTTCTATTTCACATGGAGGATAATTTTATTACAACAAAATAACTCATCCAAAGATGGTAATGCAAAAACCTTTCAGCTCATCCAAAGCAAATATTTACCTCCCAACAATTCAGCTCATCCCAAGCAAAGTTTTACATGCACTGGAATTAATAGACATTCACTAACCTGTATGAATTTCCAAAAGGAAAGGAATATTTCATTCCTCTGAGAACCCTTGAAGTACAGTGAGACCCATATTTTACATTAGGTGGAATTAATAGGCATTCACTAACCGGTATGAACATCCAAAAGGAAAGGAGAGTGAGACCAACATTTTACCTCAGACTTATAGCCATTAGTATATAAAAATTTGTGCACCAAGTCTTGAATTGGATTATATAATTTTAAAATTGAAAAAATAATTCTGCATAGTTTTCAAATTATCAAAATTGACATTTTATAGACATTGTTAGTCTAATGTTGCCTATCATGAAATTTGGAAAAAAGCATCCTAAATTCCTTGGAAAAAATGGAAAATCGTGAAATTTGGAGGAAACAATACAGCCCTTGTAATATCCTTGAAATTGTCATAATGTAGTGATTAATGAACAGAACAAGGAATTCAAACAAAATACTGAGACCCAAGAATCAGATAATATATTAGACTTACTTGTCGGATATTGTTGTCCAAGAACCTAAACATCTCATCTGCTTCACTGTGGTTGTGAGCCACATCAGCTCGCATTTGTTCCACTGACCAGACTTGAATCTTCTGCAATCAAATTTGTTAGTGCTCAAACCCTTACCTGAGGAACTTTGTAGATTCTGATAGGCTGCAAAATAGAGTTAGCTACAAAACTAGCTCTGATACCATGTTGATTTTTATAAAGTTAGGGTTTGATAAAATAAAGAACAACTTTTAAACAATGATGCAGTAGATCAGAAATGTAAATCAATCATACAATACAACTGTAAGAATTTAAAAACATAATTTGCATTTCTTTCAACTAGGGCACTACCAATAGGTCACCGTGCCAATAAATTTAAAAAATAATTTTCATTTATTTCAACTAGGGCACTACCAATAGGTCACTGTGCCAATAATCCACAATAAACTGAAAGTAAGAATGCTAGTAAATGACACGGTTATAAGTACTTACCTGGGGATGAGCCCTTCTCTAATGTACTCAGATCTGCTTTCAGTTTTGCCAATAAGGCATAATAGATATAGAAACATAAATAGCCCTAGAAGGGAAACATCATACCTATGAGAGAGAGAGAGAGAGACCAAGGAAGAGTGTCAACAATAGGTACAGTTGTGTTAGGACAAACTTCAAGCACCAGCAGACCTTCTAACGTAGTTAGGAGACAACCAATGTCAACCACCAATCAAGCTGCAATAACCAATGCTGGCCCTAACAGGGCTCATAATACAACGTGAGACCTCAACAGACTCTAATAGTCTTTGATAACAGTAGCCAGAAATCCATAGGTTAACGGTAGCCTCAATAGGCCCTAACCAAAAAGTTCAATGACAACCTGAATAGACCCAACACCAAAGTGGCGACAGCTAACAGGAGAAGCAAAAAGAATGGAGAACGCAGCCCTAGAAGGGCTAAACAAATAATCAAATAGCAGCAGAATTAGGAGGACCTCTCAGAGGAGAAAGACGCATCCCTAGAGGACTTATAACGGCAGCAAAATACATCCCTATAGGGCTCAAACCTTGATATCAAAAACAGAAAAATGTTCCATCAACCAGCTACCAAACGATGCCCTAGAAGGAGGCCGAAAAAACAGAACCCAAACTAATTCGCCCCCCGATTTCATGACCATTTAGAAGGTCAATCATGAGACCAAAACAACAAAGGTGACTCGACAAACAACCAACCCGATAAGGTCAAGTACCATAAGCAGGATAACCACAAGGACAAACAAGATAGGGTGACAAGGTCTCTCTCTCTCGGTATGTGTCCTCACATGTTCCATACATCTACTGAAAGTTTTTTCATCACAGTACTAAAGGTATCATCCCGATGATGTGATCCTTCGGTCCTTAACTTCTTCCTGAGGTCAGGTACCTCATCAAAGGGTGGCCAGTCCTTTGATGAGCCGAACTAGGAGAGAAGGACATCACACATCATTACCATTAACAAATCTACAACATATTCCTCAATGGGAAGCATAGAACTTGCAGCAACAATAGCCACAACAATATATACTTCAACAACAAGCTCTAAAAGTACTGCTACAAAAACCAGAATAGCATCTAGTGCATCATGTTTAGAATGTGCAGCAGCAATAACATTATAACCATATAATCATTGTTTCCCATATATTCTCTTTGTTACAGGAGAAAGTGAAGAAAATCCCACCCTTTTCATTCAATATTTTCTTTCTACATTATGCCTTTTCATTTAATATTTTATTTTTACAATATGCCATACTGCATTGTACCATAAAGGATGCAACGGTCTAGCGTCATGTGTAGGGCATAAACAAAGAAACACCTTTCAAGATTAGTTGAGGGTATTTCCCAGGAAATTGTTGGTACAATTCATGGTATAGTCTATCATTATATAAACTGCTGAAATATAGATGTAGAGCTACAAATATGATCTTTCCTATGCAAAGTTGCAAATACTGGAAGAAAAATAGAGAATACATGCTCAAACTACTGAAATTTGAAATAGGGAGATGTCTACTGAAACATTTGCTAAAAAACCTTCTAATTTACTGCCAAACCACTGTATTTGCCATGAATCTTCCAAATTTATGCAAAGACTGATATTTATGGAAAAGACATCAGAAAAAATACAAATCTATGCATGATCTGTCAAATTGTTGCTTAATTGGACAAATATCACTTCTATACAACCAATATCTGCAGGAAATTGAGTAATTTCAATTGTTGGGCATCTATTTTCATCTACTAGCTTTCAAAATTTATTGTCGCTGTTGAGATTCAAGTGAATACTGTATTGACAGTATGTGGACATATGAAAATTATGCCAATTACATTAGAGAAATGTCGGTCTCATGCCAATAGGTCTCCTACGATGGATGCATAGGAACCTAGTAAGCCAATGCATAGACCATTTTTCTCTTTGCTTAGCAATTCGGATCTCATAGTCAAGTATCAAGGGAATAAAAAAATATAAGCAAAATAAATGCAAACTTCCAAACTTGAAAAAATGCTCCAAATGTAAGAAAAAAACAAATAATTTATGAAACGAATCAAACTAGTACAAAGGGCTCAAACCGCAATCAATTATCAAGGGAATAAAAATATATTTAACCAAAATAAATGCAAACTTCCAAACTTGAAAAAATGCTCCAAATGTAAGAAACAAGCAAACCATTCATATTTGCCAAGATATCAAAGCTAGAAATACAAGCAATTCCATGTACTTGAGTTTTAACTTTTGAATGAGCCCATTCTTGCTAAGCGGAAGTATTGTTAAATTAATTACTTAACCTTTAATACTAGGACGTTATCTATGGATAGATAGGTCCCAACTTCATTTCCTGTCACAAATAAGAAAAAAAAACAATGCATTAGTTAACTATCAAAACATCAAACTTAAAATAGCTTGCATCAAGGAAATGTAGCTCTAATATTACTATATTTAATACAAAGTAAAGACTATAGAACCTATTTTTACCTGAAATGCAACTTCAAATTTATGTATGGTAATCTTTCTCCCATCAAGAATTTTCCTTTTCCAACCTGCTCCAAGAATAGAGGAACGTCGAAGTCAAACTAAAAAAAATCACATGATCTATTAAATTCCATTCATTATTTATACATTGCCAATGTATATTGGTTTAGATTATATCTTGTGGCATATCAAATTCCCAATTCTCATGTCGCTCTTCATTTTCTTCATTTTGAACATGAGCTTCTGTAGATGAAATATCATTATGAGCCTCCAAAACATTATGTTCCATATCAAGTTCATTGGAGACATTTGTTATATTGTATTCTCCTCTTCTCTCACAATCTGATCGCCAGAGTGCCAGTGCTCTATTGAATGGGAAATTGGTAATGTCATACTTTGTTACATATAATCTTAAACAAGTATCCATATTCTTATCAAGCTTGTTCCTCAACTTTGACTTCAAGAATGACAGTGCACTAAACATTCTTTCATCCTCCACTGATCCCAAAATCATGGTTTGACATAAATCGACTAATTTGAAATACTCTGACATGTTTTCTTGTAGGTATTGACTTTCACCTAAAATAGTCCATAATTGGATTACTGCACCATATTCTATAGGTTTTGGCAAAGTATGATATTGACCTGACATTGTTTGAGCAAAGCAAGTGGCTTGTTGATATAATTTTGATGAATCTAATATACCTCCAATCTCTTCTCCTTCTACCTTAGCGTTCCTGCCAAAGTGGTGCACTAAAGTATTCAATTTTGCTAGAAAGTCGACTTTTAAAGGATCTGTTTCTTTTTCAAAGTTCCAATAATGAGGGTATACCACAGACATAGCTTCCAATAATTCATCTCGAGGAAATCGTTCTCTTATCTCTAATGATAGTAATTGTGCAATTTGTATCAAGTTGCGTCTCACTGAAATCACAATATCATTGAATTGGTCTCTTGACACATGGCACTCTTCGGTGGTTTGTCCCCTCTTAGTAACATAATAAAAGGGAACCATATACCCACACACTTGCATACATAGTCTCCCTTTTTCATCAAAATTCAAATAATTTTCACTCTTTTCTATATCAATGATAGTAGTCCAACCGTTAAATGTTTGACCCGTAAAAGAATCTGGCATCGTATACAAATTATCCAATGCAAGGCATGCCAATTTTCTTGCATTTGTGTACTCTGCAATATCCATTGTGCGACTTTGAGCCATTTTCACAAGGACATTCATTTCATGAAGCAAAGGAAGAATTCCATCCAATGTTAATAATGTCTCTATATTAGTTAGTCGAAAGAGAAGCTCTTGAGCTTTGTCTACACTAAAGCGATGTTCATACATCACCCCTACCAATGATCGGTATTCACTAAATAGCCTTTGGGCTGGTCCATTCAATGAGATCCATCTTGTATCGACATCTTTTAATAGCTTTTTTTCATCTGTAACACCATCAGCAAATTGTTGAAACTCTATAAATCGCTTGGGACTACGACAAAAGTATGCATGAGTCTCACGTACAAGTTCTTCAACTTTTGAAACCAGTGGAAACTTACTTACTATTTTAAATGCAAGATTCATCCTATGAGCCATACAATGAATACTAATCATAAATGGTGAAGTTGATACTTGTAGTTTGACACAAAGACCATTCCTTTGTCCTTGCATGATTGATGCTCCATCAGCTCCGACACATACCAACCTTTTTGCAATCATTAAATCATCCATACCACCAATTTCCTTCAAAGTCTTAATAACAAGTTCATAAATATTTCCAGCTGTAGAACTCTTCTTCATTTTATGAATCCCAAGTAAATATGAATGCCTAATATGATCATTAACCATATAAATACTCATGCAGATCCATGAAGTATTATCAACAGCTGTAACTTCATCCAAAGATAGTGAAAAAAACCTAGCATTTGCAATCTTCTCTTTCAAATCATCTTTTTCTACTTGAGCTAGATATTTTGCCCATTCCCAACCACTCGTTATAGACCAATGAGAAGATGGAAAATTCGATACTTCAAGAAAAGATACATAGTTCTTGTAATCTGGATAATCTGTCATAGGACGACCTCTAGATAAGATGTGAAATACAGTGCTTAATTGTGTCGTCTTGGATAACAAATTTCTCTCCATTGTCTTTCCAAATACATATGTGATGGTCCCTCCACTTGCCTTGAGTTTACTCTTGCTTATTAAGTGTTTATTATATTCTTCTTGATATTTGACATGTCAACATTCATCAGAAGGTTTCCATTTGGTAATAGACTTCTCCTCGCCATTTTAAATTTTCTTAACATACAACTTTCATGCATGCTTCTCTATTGTATCTATCTTCATTTGCATTTTTACTACCTTTCCAAGTTTCCAACTACATACAATGCATTTAACTTCTCGTGAAGCCTCTTTCTCATTTATTGGAGGTATTGGTTCAATAAATGGAAATTTTGAGGCCCATTCCGATTGGAATTTTCTCCCTATGTCCCATGGGCCTTTTTTCCTTTTTCGTGATAATGAATCATTTTTGTTTCCTTCCAAGGTAAAACCTTCAACATTGTCATTGCCAATTTCTGGTTGAATTGCATTTATCCCAATTTGTGCACTAGAGGAACCTTCAACATTGTCATTGCCAATTTTTGGTTGAATTGCATTTATCCCAATTTGTTCACTAGAGGAACCCATCCTATCATATGTTATATGGCTATTAGCTGGATTCTCAGAAGAGTTGACATTTGTCTCGCTGATGGGTTGCTCAAAAGAGTTTGAATCATGAAGAGAATATAGATTCTTGGATTGAGACTTCTGAAAGTATGATAATACATCCCTCTGTTTTGATGCTTTCTTTCCACAATCCTTGTTTGACATTTCGTTGAATATTCCACAATTATTAAGATATCAAATCAATTTAGAAACCCAAAGTGAAACCTGCATGAGAAAAATGATATAAAATTAGTACAATTTGTAAGTTATCCATGATAACATGAATTCTAGAGGCTAGAAAATTTGAACCTAGTAACCTAAACCCATCCAAGATTAACTTCAAAATTAGACATAAATCCATCACGGTCTTATGATGAGAGAAATTGAAAAATGTGATCAACATAACCATTGCTAAACATTCTCATTCAAGGGTAAAAATATCACACAAAAGAATAAGAACATCTAAATAATCAAATTCAAGCATGAAAACAAACTTGCAAGCCAATATAACAGCAGCGAATTAATGCATAAAACCAAGTCACTTCAATACTTGCTACATGTGTTCAATACTTGCGAATTAATGCCATTTTTTTCATAAAGATGGAATGGTAAACATGTGTTCTGGTTTTGACCTTTTAACAAGCCTTGGGAATGGTCCTCAAATCTTTGTTGTTAGCATCTTACCCACTTCCATCACTTGGAAGTCTGCACTTCTTGGTGACAAGATCCCAAGGGTTATTTATACTGAAAACAAGTTTGAAAAATTTAGATTGAAAGCCTGCAAATATAAATTTATGAAAGGAAAGGGTATCTGCCAAGTGCCTAATTTCATACAGAAGACTAAAGCAGAACCGAGGATAAGAATCAAAATTCCTAATTTAATGCAAGTAAAGGATATTCTCTGCTTTCTAACTTTTACCTAATCTCCGGTTTACTTTATGTATGGAAAAACATTCCTTTCTGGACATACATCAGAAGTAGAATGAATATGCCACGCCTCATCCAAATTTGGTGAGCTTCCCCATGAAAATCCTTGTTCTTGCTTTCTATGGTTACTAATTGTGCTGAAATAATGTACATAAACACCAAATATTTTCATGGTTGTTCTCTATATGCATTTACATTTCTATTATGGATGGAACAAAATTCTCTTCAAGCCTTCCCATTGAGTAGAAGTGATCAAACATCATTTTTAGCTATTCTACTTACAACTGCATTTAGTTTGCTTAATCTAAGAATTCTTTTAAATACAAAGTTTAGCTACATGAGAACTACTATTTTTTATAGAAAATTTCTTAGTTAAAAGAATTCTAGCAACCCTTTTAAGGTGCCAGTAGTATGTTAAGGGAAATATGTTCTATTAAAACAGGTGTATCTTAGCTATTGTTCCCAAGAAGCTCACTTCCAACTAGATCTCATTACCAAAACCCACTAACAAGTATTGTGATTATGTTTCCTATTCCTTGGATATGCGTCTACCATTTAGATATGAGTTCTAGTACCCACTGATAAAATTTGTGATTTTATTGACATTGATAGACCATGAAATGAAGGGTACAGAGATGGCATGGTCTTTTAATTGGAGTTTGCTCCATATATTTATTACTATCCTTTACATTATATTCTTGTTGACATGTTTGAACCTCTGTTAGAAGTACGGTGAGGAAGAGAAACAGATGTCGTGTATATTTCAATTGCATGTTAGAACAGTGAAAAAGAAGAATCTCTTGCTTCAAGGTATTGTGCAATGAATTTTGCATTCTCAAAGGGTGCAGGGTCAACTTTATCTATTGCCAGGTACATCTATATATGATGCTTTCTTGATTTAACTTGACACATGTACTTCCTAGCCACAATAACTATTCAGATCATCTGGACATTTGCAATGGCAAAAGAAGAGATGGATGGGGAATGTTTAGGTCATTATTATGCTCATGATATATGCAGATCAATAAAAAAATAGAAACCAAAATTCAAGATGCTAATTATGATCCCCAAATCTAAAATGATGCCACATTTGATGCATTTTAAGACAGATCTTCTAGACACTAAAATAACAACAGAACTTGGAAAGAAAAAGGAAGAAACAAGGGAGAACTTGGAAAGTAGAAGGAAGAAACAGGGAGAACCTAGGAAACAATCTTGGAGCTGGTTTGGAAACAATAGGTAGAGGATACAGGTCCCAATCATTCCCCATAGAAGGATGATATACTTGACAAGGATGGCTGGTAATCTCTCTACAAAATCAACACATTTGAACAATATCAGATAAATTTCATCAAACAAGAAACTCAATTGTAAGTCTAAGGCTCTGTTATTTTTGAGAGCATGTGGATTGATTGGAATTTTGTTCAAAGTATGTGAATTGGAATTATTCAGGTAGTATATGTGGTTGGTACCTAGATTTTTGCTCAATTTGGAGTTGGAACTTGGAAGGATCAATGCCAATGTGTTGCTGAAAAAAGGCTCTGAGAACCTATCTAGAATCTTGTCAATGAAATTGTTAATAAGGTCAATGATTTCATCTTGTAGCTTATGATTAGTTTGGCAACTAGGGAACTAGGTAATATTTCCAATAATAGGGAACTAGTCCCCAATAAGGGTATGGAACATACTAATTTTCTAAAATGCTATTTGCAACCTTAGAGAAACTCAAGAGGGCTTCCCATTGTAACTACAGCAGCCTTCTTCTCACTTTAGGCCGGTTCTCCTCCAGCACAGGGGATATCCCTAAGAATAAGATTACTAAAGTTATGCAATGGGAGCTCAAGGTGAAACAGAGAAGTTAACTTTAGCAAAACAGATTTTAAATTTATAGTATGGAATTCTTATAAAGTGATGGGTGGAGTGTGGACCAAAGATAGTGCCAATCCATTGAGAAAGTGGAGTGAAAAGATAGTGCCAACCAATATTATTTAATAAATTTAGATAATCCCAGGTTGACTGTAAAATCACATAAGATAAGATAATCATATTCATGTTCAAGAAATGACCACAAAAATTAGGTAAATGGGACTTAAAGATACATCCAGTGTGAAGACACTATGGGAGTTCAAAAGCAACTCCTAGAGAGTATCTCATAAAGCATGTTTTCACTTGTTCAAGTATGGAACTTATAGTTAACCATGCTTCTTCATTCCATGAATTATTATCATTTCCTTTCAATGTCCTAGCTTATTTTGAGCCTAACTGGAAATCTAAATTGAAAGAAACTCACAACAGAAGTTGGAACTTAGAAACTAATATTAAATATAATACTAATAGGGAACTAGCAGTAGTAAACAACATGAGAAGTCACAGTAAAGGCAGTAAATTTAGCACTAACAGCAGTATGCTCCATTATTTCAGGTATAATTCCAGCAATGTTCAGTAAAACATTTGATAGAAAATTCTAGAGTTCTAATGGAAGAAGAAAAGTCCAGCAGTAGTAACAACATCTCAATATTTGAAAACTACAGCACAAATACTAAAACTTTCCTGATAAGTATGGTTTCCAACTCAAGCCCAAATCCAAGCGCAGTATGGGCACTACACATGGCCAATAATAGTCTCTTATAGACTGCCTGGAATAGCACATTATCCAAAACACCCCTACCCTACTACCTAAGAGTCTTTTCATAGCTAATGATCCCACTTTGGCGTTTGGCTTTTCCATGTGGGACAACTACAATTTACATAAAACTCCATTAACTAACAGAAAAGTACAACCATCATAAATTTTATCTTAACCTGAAGGTGGTGGACTAACAGAGAATTATACATGAATAAAACATTTCTAATGACTCATGCAAAATACCAATGATTAACACTGAAATGGGTTTCCTTAGACATCGTAACATCCCCCCCTTGAAATTGTTTTGTACCAAACAATTTTAGTGCTGAATGTTGCTATATTTCAAATTTTCAAGGCCTTCCTCCATAGCATCTTCCAGTGGCAAATCCTTCCTCTGAATGAGGTGTCCTAGCAATACCTTAGTCCTCAATGTCTTCTCTCAGGTTGCCAAAATGATCTTCAAAATCAACATAACTTGTATTTCATTATCTAGGGAAGGAAAGATATTTGAAATGTTTTCCCTATGTATGAGACATGAAATGTAGTATGCAGTTGTGACCCTATTGGCAGTTCGAGAACATATGCAACCAATTGCACACTTGCTAGAGGCTTATAAGGCCCATAGTATCCAGGCCCAAGTTTCTCCACCCCTTCTTTACCTTTGAAAGATATCTGCTTATAATATTGTAGTCCCAAGAAGACAAAATCCGTAATTCAAATTCTAGCTCACTGTTGTGTTCATTTTAATGGGACTTCATCTAATCTTGGGCCAAATTGATGTTCTCCTTTAGTTGCTTCAGCCCTCAATATTTGATGGCTTTTGTTCTCCAAGAAATCTCTAAAAATTGGCAATTGAGTGTCTTCAATGGTTAAATCGATCAGCAAAAGAGTGGCATAACTATAAAGGGCCTTAAATGGTGACATTCCAATGAATGTGTCGTATGTTGCATTCTACCAATTCACTGCCAAGTGCAACCATTTTGGACAGGAAGTTTGGTGCCATACAAGGTAGTTTCTCAGGTAACCCTCTAGATATTTGTTCATCAATATCTGTTTGTCCATTTGTTTGAGTATGGTCACTGGTACTTGGCATCAAGGAGGTACCAACAAGTTTACACAACAATTTAAGAAAGTTTCTTATGAATTTCAAGTCACGATCACTAACAATATTCCTTGGAAGCTCATGCATCCTATTGATATGTTGCATAAACAATTCAACAACCTTTGAGGCTTTGATAGCAATACCCATTGAAATAAAATGATCATGCTTAGCCAATCAATCAATTACCAAAAAAATAGTTTTTTTTCCTCCCACCCAGAGCAATGGATTACAACTATTCATGAGAAATGGGAAAAGATTGCAACAATTTTGGACTTTACAATATGTGTTATCCCTTCGACATGTTTCACATGAAGCCACATCCGGATCTCAAATCAACTTCTGTAAATATTGTTGCCCTGTGTAACTCTACCAGTAATTCATATATATGTGGGATAGGGAAACTATTTTTAATAGTTCTTGTTTAATTCCATGCAATGAATGTATTAGTATATATGGAAGGAGCCATCCTACTTCCTTATTGACACTAACAGAGATGCAAAGGGGCTTTTCCTAGGCACTATATGACCCATATTCAATCATTCTTGCAGTATTCTTTCTATCTTGTCCTTAAATAATTTTGGATATATACAGGGAGAAACAATGACCAATTTGGATACAGTTCTAGCTCAATGATGTGTCCATGTCCCATCTTGAGTGACAATCTATGAGGTAGATATCAGAGATTCAGAAGACATCTACCAATTCATCAATCAGTTGTTGCACTTTCCTTTTGGTTGTTGGTTTCTGCTCCTTTGACTTGACATACAAGCCCTTCATGGAATTACACTGGAGGATGAAACATAGTTCATCCTTCTAAAGTTGGAACAACATTACATACCTTGACCCTACCTTGTGTTGCAATCTGTATCAAGTTATCAACCCTTCATTTTTCCTTCACAAATAACGAGTTGCATCTCTCTATAGGATCAAGCAACTTTGCCTCTATTGCATGCTATAGACTGCATCTAACAATGGGATTATGTAAACCCTGATGGGACACAGTCACATTCGTAATCATCATATATAAAGATAAGAACCCTTTCATGACTTCCACATAGGGATTCTCATCACAAGAGGCCTACGAGACATCACAGTTATGTAATTACAGGATATCTTTTCGAGTTGGCACATGAATTTTTTCTCCTAATCCTAATTATTGCTCCATGAAGCCTTTTGGGGCAGTTCTGACCTTACATTGATGGTTGAAGTTATTTGTGTCTCCTGATTCTAATGCATGAGAAAGTTTTGGTTGCTTTCAACCTGCTAACATGGCACAATATAACAAATTCGTCACAAAACATTGACATTTTCACCTGTTCTCATTTCTTATTTATGTACTATAATTGTCATAGAATTTATCTCAATTTAGTGTTACCAATTTCTGATATCAATTTTTTAAATTAGGCACAAGGGAAAATGCCTTTTTCGTTTTCACTAGTGGGAACAATAGGTAGTATTGGCTACAAGCAAATTAAGTTGCAATAGTACGTGCTGGTGGTAAGAAAAAATAAATGTTGGTTGAAACAAGAAAAACTCTAAGAATAAATCTACCTAAGGGAAATAATTCATAGGATCTTGCTCAATTCTACTTGAACTAACTGCCAATAATGGCCTAAATGGATTCAAGTCGTGATCATGATAGACTCAATAAGGTGAATAATTTAAATTGGAGCTATGGAATCTGTTATTGAATCTTTAACCAAACAAATGAGTGGACATTTTACCAAATAATAATAGTGGATCATTTAGTAGTTTATGCCAAGTTTTCACCGTCAACATGTCCTAAGATAACATTAATGCTATGCATTATTTTACATTATTGCAAGGTCACAGTGGAGCAACCTTCTTACTACACCAAGGAAGGAAAGAACTTGAAACTAAAACCTGGCAAGGCTTGGTTGCAGAACATTACATATTCATCCCCTACCCAAGTCATTTGCTGATGAAAACCACCTTGAAGGTTTGAAGTTCATCTTGGGTTTCCTAGTTTCTGTGTTGGGTGCATATGGTGAGACTAACAAGCATCATTCTAAACAAACAATAGAAAACCTTGGTCAAACACCAGTTCTAGCAATAACTCTACTAGTTGTAAGTTGAATTCTAGTGTTCCTAGAAAGAACTTGGAGGATTTGGTTAATCTAGTCAATAAATGAGTTCGCTCTACTATGACCCAACGTGATGCCACATCAGTAGATGACAATGAGGATGATGCCACTTCTTATGGATAATTGGAAATCATGGATAGAAAATACGATGACAAGAGAAACAATGAACAAACACTTGCATTAATGGGGGGAACTTTATGGAACAACATTAGTGATTATGGGAATATACATTGGGATAACATATGGACATGCATAGCATGTACTAAAATAACAAAAAATTATGATTCAAACATACAACTAAGCATCCATTTTCCAAACCAAAAGAAACCAAAAATTTTAAGACACAAAGTAGGAGCAAAAAATATCTGTAACTCATAGTTAGAGCTCCACTGATATGGGAAAGCAAAACAAACACAAAATTCCCACTACCAATTTTATCCAAATCTTCCACCAATTCATAGGCATATTCTTAAATTTACTAGTAGCATGAAGTTGCATGCAAAATACCAAGATCACACTGACCTTACCAAAGAAGGTAGGAACTCAAACTAGAACAAACAATTAAAGAAAAAAAACTAAAACAAATAAAGAATGGCTATTAAAGATTTTCCCCTCATACCCCTTGAGGATCTAGGGTTCTTACAAATGTAATCCAAATGGTACTAAAAACTATAATGTACAAAAGCTTCAGAATATAGCATCACATTGTCCCATTGCAGATCAAGCACAAAATAGTTTTTGCATTCTTGCAAATTGAAATTCAACCATCTAACAATGGGATTATGTAAACCCTAATGGGACACAGTCACATTCGTAATCATCATATATAAATATAAGAACCCTTTCATGACTTCCACATAGGGATTCTCATCACAAGAGGCCTACGAGACATCACAGCTATGTAATTACAGGATATCTTTTCGGGTTGGCACATGAATTTTTTCTCCTAATCCTAATTATTGCTCCATGAAGCCTTTTGGGGCAGTTCTGACCTTACATTGATGGTTGAAGTTATTTGTGTCTCCTGATTCTAATGCATGAGAAAGTTTTGGTTGCTTTCAACCTGCTAACATGGCACAATATAACAAATTCGTCACAAAACATTGACATTTTCACCTGTTCTCACCCAACACATAGGTGAGTTTGGCTCTTGACATGGTTGGGGAGGTGCTCTTCTACATGGTTCTTGCGTGCTGGCTGCTACAACATTACTGAGAGTTTAAGATTGTGACATAACATTTGTTGGTGTTCCCTTACGTTCTCATTTTGCACACTAGCTATCAGATCTGAAGTACATTTCATGGTAATCGAAATCAAGATCACCTTGAAAAATTTTGTATAAATTAGTGATTTCATTTCAACCAATATTGTTTGTTCTTTGATTACACAAACTGATTAATGCACATAGTGGTTGTGTAACTCATATTATTTAGCCCAAGATAGCACCTGTATAGAGGCACTTGTTGTAATCAAGTCCGTAAACTTATTCATTACAATATGCTTGGTCTTATGTCAAACTCGCTTGGTCTTATGTCAAACACTCTGCTACCCCTCTTCCTCTACACTCGCAATCAATAGTAGCAAAATTTGTTTGAACTTTTAGCAATGGGGGCACAGTCATACATAACCCAATTTGTATTATTGTGTTCTAAAATAAGGATAACGTAAATTTGGTGTGGTGATTCATGGGTGGCAATCACTGACCACAGATCAAAATCCTAATCCTAGGGATCTAGATTCTAGTTAAGTTAAACAGATAAGATACATCCTAATGCCATGGATGTACTTGGAAAGCATGAGCCTAGGCCTGTATCATTCTCGACAGCTTAGACTTGCTACATTTACTTCATAAAGGAGACTAATGCTCGTTACTCCATGTCAGATGAGATAGTCCTAACAGGCGGGAAAACAACTATTTTATAGAATCCAGCATAAAGAAATAACTAATCATGATAAATGAAGAGCTTTCAAGTAACTCAATATCCATCATCCAAAAAATTTTCTCAATATGAACCAGGTGATTGTTATCAGAGTATGAAGGGGAAGGGCAATTGGAGTTGGTAAAGAAAAAACATTTTCATAAATATGAACATGTGAAAGAAAACTTGAACTGAACCACGTGATTGTTATCAGAGTACGAAGAGGAAGGGCAATAGGAGTTGGTAATGAAACAATACATTTTCATAAATATGAACATGTGAAAGAAAACTA
The DNA here is from genome assembly GCA_027924585.1 of Larix kaempferi. NCBI lineage: Eukaryota > Viridiplantae > Streptophyta > Pinopsida > Pinales > Pinaceae > Larix > Larix kaempferi. Next base: position 1,839,143 of record BSBM01000563.1, read on the forward strand.
ATGAATGACTTACAAAAGTCCTATTTTGCTGTCCACCAACGAGAACCCTGGACTTGTCCTTGAAAAAACGAATATATTTTCCAGTTTCCACTCAGCCACCGTGAAATTGTGAATTACTTTCCACTCAAGGACAGCCACTGTAAAATTGTAACCCTTTCCACTCAGCCACCGTGAGGCGTGAATTGCTTTCCACTCAGCGACAGCCACTGTAAAATTGTAACTACACTCAAGCTTCATGCAAAGATACAAATCATGCCATGGGTTTGTATGGGATAAATTGTTCACCCTTGCAGTGTTATATAGGGGAAAAAACGTCCCCATTTCACTGATTCGGGATTCTAGACCGTTCACGTTGCACGTTTTCCCATCTTACTAACCAATTTGGGAGCTAAAACCCCAATTTTCTCATTAACCACGAAATGGGGAGGTCAAGACTCAAAAACAGCATCGAATTCAACCGAAAACCTCGAATCCAGGGCGAAATAACCAACGAAAATGCCCTATGGTCCATGAAAACCTCGAATCCAGGGCGTAATAACCAGTGAAAATGCCCTATGCTCCATAAATTGGGGTGAAAAAACTAACAATCCCCTCTATGAATGAAAACCATGGGCGAACGAACTGCTCACGCCTCCATTAATGAAAATTTACTGGCGAACCCACTACCTTTGGACTCCATTACAGGAATGACGGGGGCGAACAGACCATTTCCTCCATCTTTCACTCGGCTAAATCGCGCTTTCCCTCTCTCGCTGGGTGGGCTATCCGATTTTTCACCATGTGGGGTTTCATAAAATGTGGGCTAATTTCTTAAATTTCAAAAAACCCGTTTAATATTAAAAATTCGCCCATGGTTTCTTGGTGATCCCTATAATTTCTCCCATGGGCTATAATTCGCCCCTAAAATTTTCCCTGGAAAATACATGCCAAATATATCATTTTCAATAATATGAGTTTTATAAGAAAAAGCCAGTGACTCAAATCAATGTTAGACTTCATCAATCAAAGTTTTATACAAATTTTATTTGTTCCCTATAAAATAGAATTAATTTAAAAAAAATTAAAATCTCTTTTAAAAATAAACCTTTTCAATTTTTTTTGCATTGACTCCTTAAAAGACTGGTTTTTTCAACCGTTCATATATCCAAAATTAACCTCGTATGAAAGACAATCTAATCTTATCACTTTGACCTTGACTTTCTAACTTTAATAAATTGCCTTGACTTTCTAACTTTAATAAATTGCCTTGACTTTCTAACTTTAATAAATTGCCTTCCTAAAAACATTTATAACTGGATATAGAGAAGAAGCCGAACAATATACATTCACCTTGTCCTTGTACATAATGATACTTATCAATCTAATATGTGTCATATGTGTGTTCAATGCAATGATCCATGGCGTCCATTTTCAACACAGTGGTCGCACAAACCACGGTTGCGATATACCATAGTGGATTCAATAAGTCAACTAAATGCTTTAAAGCATGGAAGTCGTTGCAAGTGAAATTATTGATTGTAAGTAGTCGTATTTATTATATTGATTGCAAGTAGTCGTTTTTATAGGAAATTCTTGTAAAAGACAAAATGACAATACTATTTCAATTTCAATTCATTTCTTCACCACTGAAAAACGATATCACAAATATAAAGTGTGAATTCATATAGAAATCACCAACATTATTTACATAATCTTTACGACAGGAATAAAGCAGAAATCATGAGGAAAATATGGAAATATATAGTGGCCATTATGATATTATTTTGCATGTACACGGAACACGCTAATTATTGATCACATGAAGAGAAACAAGAATCTTAGAATTACTGATCACATGAAGAGAAACAAGAAGAACGATCATCATCAAGCAATTGGCCATGGCCAAAACCTGTGCAGATAAACGTTGGTTATGAGTCCCACTGAATGCAAGGTTGTTGATGAATTGTTGGCCCAATGTAGCCAGCTGGTTTAGGCCGGGTTGTACGTTCATTAGTGGCTGGCTCAAGCCCGATTGAACACCCAAGCCACCAGATGTAGGTATGCTTGTATTGAGAATTGATGAAATGCTAGTGCTACAAGAAATTTGGAACAATCAGAATGCTAAAAAAGTATAAGTTGGGATGGAATATAATGTAACAAAATCCGGTAAATCTTGGTTTTAAATCCTGTATCAAAACTTGAAAAGGTACTTCTTGATAGAACAGAAAAAAACTAGAAAAGATAGGAGGAATGAGACCCCCAATATATACCTTGATGGAAATGTGCATGTCCCAGTACCTACCATCAAAAAATCCATAAAGGAAAGATTTTCATTAGTGTAACGCATTCTCCAATCTCACAATAATTCAAGCCTCAATTAGTATATCATCCTAACCCATGAAGGGAAGATTTTAGAAAACACATAATTTCCAAGCATTTTAATCAGAGTCAAGTATTGAATCTACTAGAACCAAAAAAGTACAAGAAGCAGAAATGTCATTTAGGTTCATATAAATTGGAGCAGTAAATGCAGAAGACATAGTGGGTATAAAGTAAACATTGTATGCATGCCTATAAAGTAAACCTGGGTTTTGTCCTAGAAGATCGAAGACATACCACAAAAGAGGTGAAAGGCATACATGAATTACAAATATATGAATTCGTCATAAAAGGGAAAAGTAGATTACAATAAATTAGCAATTCTAGCTTCCTAACAAAGATGAAAGTTGCTTTCAATATTTTGCGCGGTGACATATCAAAACTGCAAAGATAACAGCACGTACTTCCATATAGAAAACAACATCAACAATGTATCAACAGGTAAGTACAACAACACACTCAAACACCCAAAAAATTCAAAACAAAAATAAAAACTTTCACTGTTATAAAAACTCACCTCCATTGACAATAAAGTTCATGAGATGGGAAACCTTTTGAGTTGTCCAGCCATATTCTGGAACTCGTAATTGAATGCGAATAATTTGTATCTGTCATTCATGCAAAATAAAATTTTCAACGATTCCCATCAATTTCTGCACTTCCACTAAAACCTTCATTTAGGTACATATAAAAATCTATCAACACCTAAACTATATTGTGCGGCAATGGTCCATGGAAAGGGGAATCTATTTCAAATAAATATTTCAATGGTCCATTCAACAAAAGCTCCATATGGCTGGAATTACATGTTAAATTGTCTATTCCTAGTAAAAGTAAAATCGTCAATATTTTGAGTGGAGTAAGGGATGTAAAACACAAACTTACCAGGGCCATAGAAGCAAAAAGGGAATAAGCAACAGAGAGTGTATAGAAAATCCCATCCTGCCATTTCGTAGACTCGTTGATGTCATCCCACCACTAGGAGGCGACTGCACTGTTCTGATGCCGTCATCTATGAATCCGGGCCATACGGTCATCCTCGTCATATTATGCACTCCCACTCTCACTCTCCTATATAGATACAGAGATACAGATAGATAGATGATGATAGCAAGGAGACTCGATCTGCGTACCCAGCTGCTACAAGATGGAAAGAATGGGATTGAAGCACAACGGGAAGAGGAGAGTGAACACCCAAAAAAGGACGGAAGGTTGTGCATTTTGCACAAAAGGCAGTTGCGGAAGAAAGCCAACCTATTGACAGTGACTATGCTATGTGTTCCTACTCACAATACTGAGAATTGCAGTGTGCAACTACAAAGATGGGTGAACTCGCAATCAAATATTCAAAAATAAAAACCCACATTAGGGTTTTAGAATATGCATGAGTGTCGACTTCTAGGGAGTAAAAAAAACATTAAAACCCATTGAGATGCACACGGCGGTAATAATGTGCAAGGAAATGATGAGTTACATGGCATTAGACCCGCGACTGGAGCTCAAACCAGGCATATAATAAAAAATATTGAAAAATTAATAACACCAGATATGCATTTAAATGTTTCTTTCACAAGCCAGACATGAAAACTCGCCTCTTCTTTAGATCCCATGCCGTAGAAAGCCGCAACAGTGGCATCAAGAAGGGGGACGTCAATGGGCTGTGAGAGGTCCAAAAGATTTTTGTCCATGTCGTTATTTTGAGAGTATCCGGTCAACAGAAATCGCAGGCTGCCTGTGACCAGAGACCAGAGGCTTTGAACGTCTGCTTCGAAGGTCGAAAGCCTTGACGTGACCTCAAACCCTCAAGCAAGACATAAACCCTAAACCATGGCCAAGATACCGAATCCAGACATCAACCTGTGGCAAAAGAGGATCTCCGACCAGCAAAAGCCAAATCCAGTCTTCTAGTCCCTCTGTCGCTTTCTGCTTCCGTGTTTCCCTAGCTCACTTTCTGCCTCTATGTGACCTCATAATCGCTCAGCCTTGCCTGTGATTTTTAATGATGTGTTCACTTCTCCTGTCGCTCCTTCCTTTATGACTGAAATTGGTGATGCTCCCAAATAAATATCTACCGCTTATACCGGGTAAATCGTGGGATCAACCTAGAGGGTAAACATGGTTTCCAGTGGACAATGCACAGAGAGGAAGACAACACATGGCGGAATCGGATTAGCTAGAAGGGCGATGATATGTTGACAGGCATTCAATGTGCATTAGAACAAGTGGACACAGTGAACAACCATCGGTGTAACATCGCGGAAAAATAAAATAAAAATAAAAAAAATTCTACGTGACAATTAATGATATTTAATATGTGCGGAATAGAGCAAAGCATCAAAATTTATCCTACTGTAATAAATACCGTGCTAGCTTACCGTAAAGAATTTGTGACTAACAGGATTATGTTTGTGTCTTGATGTTATCCATACTACTGCATCTTCTACTATTGATATTATGTTTAATGAATCAGTTATCTTTGACTAATATACTTTTGTTTGATTGATGAAGGGGTCCTTCGTCCGCCCCGAGGCTTACTTAGCATACGTGCTAAAGCATGTGATGTTGTACTTATGACAGTTTACAAGTAAAGGTTTGAGGTTTCGACAAGTAAATGACAGTTTTACTGTGAATCTCTTTTGTTAATAATTGAAGAGATAGAACTGTAGACATTCTTCCGATGAGAATCTTTGTGAACTGTAAACTTGTAATTAAATTATAAGAAGGTTTATAGTGAACGTATCTCAGCTCTATACTCAGAGTTATGATTAATTTCCATTTGATTTCAAAATGAATTGTTTATAACTGTCTATCTTTCTTCATGGCAAACTAGAGAAGTTATATGTAATGTCGTTTAACATTATTCCTAGGGAATGTATTCTACAATGGTGATAGTGATTGAATTCGTCATTATGAATTTCATTACACCGTTTAGTTGAGTGCGTCACCATACAATAGAATGTATGTTTCTTTGATTTATTTATATGACCTATAATGCAAGGTTAAAGGAGATATTATCAAAACTCAACTATGAATTACATAACCCATATGGTATGTATTTTGTGTGCACTATGGTGCCCCTATATGATACTTAGGTAATTGTATGACGTTATGTGCACAATATAATACTATGCAAATAAGTGATACTATTTGATCAAATGTGACTATAGGAAATATATATGCAAACAATGTGATATGTACATATATACAAACCTTAGCGCATATATTTGCTAACTTAATGTCTTGACAGGGTGATATAATTCAAATTTACCATATGCAATATGATATGTTTTAAACGTTGAAATGTGAATGTAATGTCACAGGTTGGAAACCATTAATGCTGCCAAATGCATTTAATGTTGACAACTACCATGGATAGTGGGATTCCATCGTAGATGGATAGCTGATTTGTTCACGTGCCAAACTGGTGGTATTAACCCTTCCTGTGATGATGTGTAACTATAATAGTTCGAATGGTTGGTGAACTGGCTCCTTCGTGGCTTTTGTAATAATAGCACATTTAATGAGGTAGATAGTGATTGATACTTCGTAAGTCTCCCGATGATCTCCACCGTTGATCTTGGCAGTGTAATGAATTATATGGGTTAAACCCTACCTTGTTTCGATCATCGTGTTTATTGTGAGTTTTGGCAAATGGTGGGTTTTGGCTCTGCAACCGGCCGACAAGCCGAGGGTTTGTAGGTCTTTCTGTTATGCGTTTTGAATTGTGAGGCCAGGGTTTTGAACCCGTGACCTATGAAGGTTTAGGAGCCGAACTACTCAGTTATTTATACAATGATAGATGCTATGGTTGGCAGCTTAGTGCTTGTCTTTGATATGTTTTTCGATCGTCAACCTGTTGAGGGTTTTTAAATTGAAAGATTGATTTAAATGAGAAATCAACCATCAGCCATGGTTGTTCCAGGTCTCGACATTGTTTAGTTTAATTGGAAGTTGGTGACTTGTGTGGGTTTTCATCGTGCCTCGACATTTGATAGCATGAATAATAGCCATTTCTGTTACGCCTGTCTGGTGATTGTTGCTGCTGTCGGCCAACTGAATTGAAGGTAATGTGTTCGAAAACTCCTCCTGTAGTTTTCATATTTGACATTTAACGCAGTAGGCTTTTGTTTACTAGTACTTAGTATTCGTTTTTCTTTTGAAAGAATAAATGCTTTGACCACAATCATTATTTTTGTTGTTTCCAGACACAAGGGTTCGAAGCTTCTCCAGTTTGAAAGTTTTTAAGGCATGGCCACGATTGCTTTGACTGGTAAGCCTCGGAGGTTGCCTTGAATCTGTGTGTAGATGAGGAAGATGGCCATTCTGAATATTGTTCTGTGTATTTGTTTTCTTCAAACTCAGCGAGTTGTAAACTTTGTTTTTAAAAGAGAATGGGGAGGATAATACCTTGACCCACAGGCAAAAGCCATTTGAATGTGAAATATATTTTCTATCTATGAGTTTCGTACTCTGTCAAGTTCGTTTCACAATTCTCAGATGCATTAGTCTTTTGGTTTTAAGGTTTCGGTTTTGGCCTGCAAATCGTAAACTGTGGCTTCGTCGATAATGTGTATGTGAACTCAGATTGTAGTAGACTTCTGCATTTATGATGTAATATAAAACAATGGTGAATGTTTTGTGAAAACTCTGTAGAGTTGTATCGTGTCTCTTCAGACTTGAATGTCGTGATAAAACTTTGTTTTCTAAAAATCGTATGGAATACGTTTTTGTTTTTAGAAAGAAGTTTAACTGTGTAAGGTTCGTCGATTGATGGAAGTTCTTTGCCATGTCATCCTATATGCTCAAGTATTAGGATTAGAGTTGAGTATTAGGATTAGAGTTGCAAGAAAAAGTATGGCTTAAACTTGATTAATGTTAAGATGACAAGTTTTCAACCCTGTCGAGTTATGGAAAGTAATAATCTATGTTTGACCTTCAAGACATATGTCAAATGGTTTATCAAGCATTGATAGGTGTCTGATGTTGCTGTTTGGTTTTTGGAAAAATACCACAGACTTTGTGTTAACTGAAATCTGAAGATGAAAATAAAACATGACTGTTAGATCTGTAACTGTAGTTACTGTGTGATCTTGGGTTTTTATGGAAATAATCTTCGGTTTGTATTAAAGCATAAGATGGTTTTAAAATGGTAACTGTATCGATTTATGAAAATAGCAAAAGGGTTTGATGGTAGCTAAGTTTGTAACCTGTAATGAAATCGATAATGCTAACTAGATTTTACCATGTGATGTTTGGAGTCGTAACTCGGTTCTGATTAAAATGTAAAAATTTCCACAACTTAGAATAAATCGTAAAACCAAATGAGTACAGGAATTTGGTTAAGTATTGAAAGTTCGACGATCTGTTTTCTAAATATAAGAAATAATACAGTATGTGTGTATAGTGTTTTGAATAGATGATTTTGTACTTAAATAACTTATTTCTATGCATCGTTCCTAAAAGAGAGTTGCTATCCAAGTACTATATGTTTGGATTTATTTTTATACTGTAAGAGATTAGAAATTACTTCCTATGAATTTCAGAAAAGAAACTTATTTACTTCTAAACAATCTGATTATTGTAAATGTAGGTAATCATTATTGTAGATATCTAGAAATAAACATCAGTGCATAAATAATTAGGGAGAAGAAAACACTGTTACGCATAAACATAGATATATTTAAACTGTAAACAGTAACTTAAAAAAATAATACAACATTTTCGTCATCTCAATCTCTTGGCTATTTGCCTATCATACTCATCTATCTTAATCTCGTGGCTATGGAAGCAATGCACAAACAGGTACCAAGTATTTTTTGTTAATTGATGAAATGCTTTCTAGATTAGAGTTTTAATATAACAGTATAATTTCAATCATTTGCAATGGAAACAAAATAGGATCTATGAAAGAGTAACCAAAACACAAAAACAAAGACATAGATATAACCCAACAACCTTTCTTTTTCAGAGATATAATTCAAGATACAATGTACAGGCTGTAGATAGACCCAAAAGATAAAGATGAAACTTTCCAAAGATGACCTATACTGCTCAAATTGTTGCTGGTTATTTCATACATCGCAGCTGCGTCTATATACTTAAATAATCGCTCAATAATTCCCAAAGAATTTAAAGGTTGTGTTTAGTTCAATGAAGCAATGTTCTGTCATGGATTATGGGTGATCTTAATAATTGTTTATATCTTTATATCCGCCATTGTTACTGCATGTGATGCTTCTAAAATCCTTACAAAAATATTTGGATTTTTATTATAAACTAATCATTAAGAAACTAAGAGCGTGGAATGCAAAGATATATATATATATATATATATATATATATATATATATATATATATATATATATATATATATATATATATAAAAGTTATTAGATCTTTGAGCAATATATAAGTTATCCGAAAGTAAAATGTTTCAGGTGCAAGTACTAATAATTCATGGTGGGAGGAGGGCTTAAAAAACATCTTATCCATATCCTGCGAACCCAGAAACATTATTCTTCCTATAGCTGCCTCCTTCTTCTCTAATGAGGTAGGCATCACCTTTATTTATACTCTTCATGTGGTGACCTTTCACTTCAGTTGGGGTCGTATTTCATAATTTGTTGAGGAGGACTTGCTTGAGCATAATAATAATGGTTTAATATTAATATTTTGGGGGCCGACTTGTATCATGAGACCTCCTGACGCAGACAAAAGGAGAGTCATTGGAATCGATGGATTTTCTGCCAATTATGTAGCATTCTCAACATATTATTGCAATTTCTCAAGAATATTACAGTTGGCTATGGTGACTCTGATATATTGTTGACTGTATTAATGATTGAAATTTTTTAAAGTTGAATCATTGTTGGCGCGTCAAGATTTTGCCTAATCTTAGCAACTGCAGGAACAGGAATACCTTCAACTAATCACCAAATTTTACTTGACTCTGACGTATCCTTCTTGAATAATCATAGAATCGATTGATTAATCATGCTATGATGACTACTTATATATGGGGCATAGAATTCACTCCCGTCAGAAATTGAATTGTCCAGTATTCTCCTTCGATAAAGGAAGAAACATTGATGGCCTAGCCTTTTAATTCCAGCATTAGCGATGAAGAGTAGTGTAAGGCTTTCAGGATTTGGAAGATGTACTAGAAAATTAGTATATATAAATTTAGTAATTCTGATTCTACCTGCAGTAAAAGCCTCCAGCTTCAACGACAATTTCAATATTTCATGGGGAGCCGTTAGATTATTGAATAATGGCGATGATAATAAGTCTAGTTGTTTCAACAGGTTCTGGTTTTCAGTCAAAAAATGAATACATATTTGGCAACGTGAACATAAAAATTAAGTTGGTCTCTGGAAATTCGGCAGGAACAGTCACTTCATATCATGTAAGCAACTATTTGACTCGAGAACTAAACCTTACCTCAAAATTCGTCATCAATTGACAATACATATACCAGATTCCTCATAGACATAATTTAAATTTCAATAATGCCTTTAAATAATACATAATATAGTAATGTTGTTATTTTTCATTCAGATGTCATCAGAAGGGTCTTCCCACGATGAAATTGACTACGATTTTCTGGGAAATCTTCCCATGAATCTCATCACTCTGCAAAACAAAATCTTTGTGAATATATTTGGGAATAGAGAACAAAGAATTTGTCTCTGGTTTGATCCCATGGCTGAATTCCATAACTATTTAATTCTTTGGAACCACAAGGAAATTGTGTATATGCATCTTCTTCCAGTTAATGAATAAAGACTGTATAATTCAAATTTATTTATGTTATTTTCCGTTGTTGTCGGTTAATATACATGTTTTGCCATATTTGTGAGTAGATTTTGGGTAGATTCTATCCCCATGAGGGTGTTCACGAACAATGAAAAAGTTGCTAAGCAATTTGTGCAATGGGTTATGCCTTTTCCTCTCTGACAAAACAGAGGATGAAGTATTGATTGATTTTCAAGAAAAAAATTATTGAGGATCGTTATTTTGATTTGAGTCCTGTACACTTAAAACTTTATAAACAATTTTCTCATCCAGATGCTAAGAAAGAAATATCTTCCTTGGTTGAGACTAGTGGTTCAGATCCAAAGGATGATACTATATCTTGATCCAAAACATACCTTTACTGATATAAGGCACACTAGGAAGAAGTTTGAAAGAATACAATGACTAGCTTTAAAGAAATTGCACAAGCACGGAAAATGGACTCAAAACTCTCTCAATATTTGGTAAAAAGGGATTTGGATGTTTGATGGAAGTGGATGGATTGTTTTTAAGTTAAAACATCTCTATCATAATTCAAAATTACATTTCATATCTGATTTGGTGGAATTTGGAATTATAGAGTAAATTTGAGAACACCCGGATTACTCAACTAGTCAATATTCAGGATATTCCAAACAGCTTAGAAGACCAACGAATTGAAAAAATCAGACATGTATTATGTTCATTAGGATATTGTTTTACATAGGGAACTGACATAATCTAAATTCATTGAGCAAGAGATAGTAAACTCAAGAAATACTGAAAACTAGTCAAAATACATGCAAATCTAGCAGGGTTGTAGAAAACTCAAAATAATTCAGACTTCTGCATTATAAACGTTTATGACTGATATCATAGGTTCAACATAACATAAAATACATCATCTCGGAGCCAACAGGATTCTCATAATAGTCCAAATATTCAACCCTTTTCAATACAAACAACTAACACTGGAAATCACTGGAATGCTTGAGAATTTGAACCACGGATCACATGATCTCTTCTATGAGTCTCAAACCAAACTTGAATTAGATACAATACCTCCAATAAAATCATTGATAATGGCTGAATTCCATCATCCAAGCATCTAACTGAAGGATCATCTAGTGGAAGCAGTAGGGGCACACCTCCCAACTGTGACTAGGGGCACATCTCCCAAGTCAAATTGAGAGCTCACTGGCTATCAACATCAAAACATAATTGTAAACATAAACATAGTTTAGTGGATTTTCAAAACTTTTCATAAATAAGAGTTCTCCACATCTGAAATTTATGTGAGATAAGTAGCAAAACTCCACCCTCCTCATTGTGATAAAGATGATTAGTTAAAAAGAAATCATCAACTTGCATGTTCATTTACTTTCATCTTTCTTCAATTAATAATCAAAACTTTATTTACCCATGCAAAGGTCTTCCAACCCTTCCTATCATATTATGCAATAACTATACCACTCATTATATCTCCTTTGCGACACTCATTGTATCTCCTTTGCGATTGTAGTAGTGACTTGTTCCGACAAAATTGATACCCATTTAAGTTGAACAACACACTAGCTCATAAATTTTAATAATATTCACATCCTTACTTTGCACATCTTCATAAAATACTTAATCATTAATTATAAACTTAATTGTGCCTAACCCAACTTAAATATAAATATATCTATATGATCATACCATGAGCGATATGAATAATCATGAATTAACTTTCCAAAGAACCACTTGACAAACATACACTTTAACGTGAACTGCACAACCATCATAAACATACACAAGAAAGAGACGGATGTACGTGGTTCACCCAAACCATGGAAAGAGACGGATGTACGTGGTTCCCAAACCATGGGCTACGTCCACAAAAGAGGGTCACAACCTTTATTTATCAAGATAGAGGGTTACATTCCAGCAACACCGTTGTTGCTATACGTACATTCTGCTTCCTCACAACCTCTCTCCTTGAGATTATTTCAAGGCATTTCAACACTATAGTCAACACTATAACAATAATTCAATAGATATACTTGATTGAATGCAAAATTCCAAAAGGGGAAAGGAATGAGGAATATCCCCTTACATGAATTTAAAGAAAACAGATAACAATACTTCCACGCTATCATTATCACATTTACAAGGATCTATTCCTTTAATATAACTTCTTCCAGGCATTGTTTCTACCTCAACTAAGACATGGATCTATATAACTTAAATAGAGATCCTTATTTAACACTTACGGAGGTATGAGAGATACAAAAATCGTGATCTCTCTTCCACAGAGATTTCACCAAACTGGGATCTGCCCTTTTCTTACAGAAATTAAAAGGAGATCTTTCTCAAATCTTAAGGCAGCAATACTGTAAAAAACATACATACATAATTACTTTCAAGCATCCTACTCTGGCTAAGTTACCCAGAGGTTAAAATGAAACCATATGTAGTAGATATCCCGATTGGGATCACCGGAAAATGAACGCACCACAGGAATATAAAAAGGACATACCTTCAGAGTTAATCTCAGGCATCCTAGGCTGGCATAAGTTGCCCCAGAGGTTAAGGCCAAACCAAAAGCTATGCGGAGATAAGACTTCCAAAAAAAAACGAAATCAAACTCATACTTCAGTGATACTCTGTTCTCAGCATAATATCCCTACCTGCAACTCTACCAAGCAAGAAGCAAGTTAAAGATACCAACCAAAAATTCCAAGGATTGTTCCTTAGACATATCTATCCAGGAAGGTTAAGGGATAATCAACACGTTCGGTCTATACCTAAGATTTACAAAACAAAGGATTAGCTCCTGCGACTAATTCCAAACTGAGATCGATCCCTTGTTGGGCGCAGAGGAGAATGAGAGCACTTACAATCTCTCTCGAAAAAACAAAGGTCTTTCTCGAAGTCGTTATACAGGAAAACGGTTCTCCTTAGACAGATCCATGCAATGTGGTTTTCCTAGCGGTCATGATTATAGGGTATATTCAGATCTGAAATAGTATATCATTACTGATGTACATGCACATGCACAGATCATAAACCGAGCCAGAGATCTGGGGTTATAATGTTATGCACAGATCATATTTTAACACTGTAAGGACAGAGGCCATGCAAGGGTCTGAGGTTAACACAGTAAGCAAGGGTAAAAGGAAGAGATTCGTTACAAAATCGCCCTGTCAATAAAATAAAATATAAACCCATACTTACAGCACGCGCTGAGCTAAAATTTGCTCCAGGTCCTATGCATAGTTCCAGCGTCCAACCGCCCACCAATGCCATACCTTTTTCAAACTGTCCAGTCTTCACGCGTAAATAAAATGCAAAAAAACTTAGCATTTGCATCCAGCAATAATACCAAGCACGGATTTTCATTCTTTCAAAATCAGTTCTCATGTATTTATAATGCTAGTGAACTAAGAAGAAAACGTATTCAAACGGCTAAGGAAAAATGGCGTCCTTCACAAGACAGCGATCCAATCCAAACTCAGGCAGTATTCCACTTATACTATGAGGGAAGCATTTATCATGCAGAGATCTTCCACATTAAGATCTGGCTTAAATAGCTATGTCTAAGGAACATCTATTTGGGATCAGGCTCTATGGAGCCATCCTCTTCCCACCGCAATAGATGCAAAAGCATCCGCAACATGCAGAGATCTATCCCTTCATTGAACTGCGTATCTATCTAACATATAACACACCTCTATCATGGAAAATCTGCAGATCGTAGCCCTCTACATGGTCAACAACTGGTGTATATATATATAACTTTAACACACAGCTAGCGAACAACTGTCGATCCCCCTATTCAATCAAATGACCAGTATATATAAATACACAAGTATCGTATACTGTAAGGAGCGACAAAAGATGGTTTGGGAGGGTGCGAAGATCCATTCGCAGCGTGTAAGGTCGTTGGGATTTGGTTTCTGCCCCGAGATCCAAAACTCAAGGGTTTAGTTCTTGCCAACTGCCTCCCACAATGCATACAATCTTAAGTACACCCGACAGATTTCTCCTTCGCAGGTCCTTCCCCATCGTGCTTGGCTTCGAACCCCCATGTAATGAATGCTTGGTCTAGCTTGGGTAGTCCGTCAAGCATCGTGAGACTCCACGTGGAGTTCCAATTCCACAGGGAGTGTTGTTAGGTGGATGATAGGAGAGCTCCATCACTTTTCCCTTAACCTCCATACCGACGGTTGTGGTGAGTCTCAATGGGACTCTTCAGTAATGTATAGTCTTTACACCTTTAATTTTCATACTAAGAGATCATTTGCACAGTTGAGGAGACCATCAGAGTTCTACCAGAAGAAGAAGAAGAAGACATTCGACTAGACTGTGCCACCATTCTAAAAAAAGCAAAACCTCCGAAGAACAACATAACCAAGTGTTAAGAAAATTGAAAGAAAAAAAAGGATATTATGATCCTCAAAGCAGATAAAGGCAATGCCACGGTGATCATCAAAACATAAGATTATCAATAGAAGATGATTCAGCATCTTGAGAGTGGTTGCTACAGGAAAGTAAAAAAAGACCCAATGAAGAAAGTAGTAAAAGATGTTACTGATGCAATCAAAAAATCCTCTTTGAGTGATGAAATAAAGAAGAGAATCATCCCTAAAAATGGAATTATGCCACACATATATGGTTTGCCTAAGATACATAAAGAGGGCATCCCCTTAAGACCCATTGTAAACACAAGAGGCTCACTACTTATGATTTAGCAAAACACTTAGCTAAGATCCTAAAACCTTTAGTTGGAAAAACTTTCTCATTCATTAAAGATTCCTCTCAACTAGTGGAAAAAATGAAGAACTGGAACATGGATAAAGATGAATCATTATTTAGTTTTGATGTCGTCTCTCTCTATACAAAAATCCCCATTAATAAAGCTATTGAAGTAATAAAAAAAGTTTCAAACCCCAAAATAGCTAAACTTGTTGAGATTTGCTTGAAGTCCACCTACTTCCGCTTTCAAGGAGTGATATATGAACAAACAGAAGGGGTGGCCATGGGCTCACCACTTTCTCCCATTGTTGCCAATCTCTTCATGGAAGATTTGGAAGATAAAGCAATCAAGTCATTCCCACATAAACCAAAGTGGTGGCTAAGGTTTGTAGATGATGTCTTTAGTAATTGGCCACATGGTGATGACAAACTGATTGAGTTCTTAAACCACATGAATAATCAATGTGAAAGTATTAAATTCACTATAGAAAAGGAGGCACATAATTCCCTTCCTTTCTTGGATGTTCTTATCATGAAGAATCCTGATGGTTCTCTTTCTCACCAAGTATACAGAAAGAAAACCCATACGGATAGATACCTCCATGCTGACTCACACCACCATCCAACCCAGAAGGTTGGTATTATAAACACTTTAGCCACACGTGCTTGGCGCATCTCAGATCAAAACCACCTAGAGGATGAGCTAAAGCACCTTAAAGATTCCCTCAAAAATAATGGTTATAATGGTAAAGAGATTGACAAAGTTTTCCGCGACATAAAAAGGAAGAACAAAACAAAACCAATAATAAAAAAGAAATGGACAAAAGCCGCCCTAGGATTACCCTTCCATACATACATGGCACCACTAATAAAATTGCAAGTGTCCTAAAAAAGAAGAACATCATGGTTTCATTTACTTCCCCAAACTCCTTGAGAAACATGCTTGATAAAGCAAAAGACCCCATCGATCCTAAAAACCATAAAGGTGTATACAAAACACCGTGCTCTTGTGGTGATGCCTACATAGTTGGGACCGGGAGATCAATCGAAATTAGATTAAAATAACACAGTGCAAACCTTCGGCATGAGAGAATAAAAAATTCAGCCATGGCAGAACATGCTCACAACACAAGACATCACATTTGCTTAGAAGACTCGAAGGTCTTAGCCATTGTTCTTCAATATCACAAAAGAAAAACTCGCGAAGCCATAGAAATTGAAAAATGTAGAAAGAATTTCAACCGAGATGATGGCTTCAAACTAAAGGAAGCTTGGAAACCGATAATTCACAAACTTAAAACAAGTTAAGGCAGACCAAATCAACACAAATATTTTTTATATTTTTTATAAAACTATATAAAGCAACTTTAGTTAGACAATCATCAAAACACTTAGAGTAACTAAAACCTCATCTTATGTCCTAAAAATCCTCAAACAATCCTCACTCTTTAAATAAAACCCTAATAGCCACTACACATTTTGATTTTAATATAAACTTTTCAAAATTATCAATCAAATTATATTATATTAAAATTTAAATACTAAACTTTTAAAAAAACTTTATCACAACATCATACCTTTAAAAATAGAGTTATATAATATAAAAAATGATTTTATTAAAATATTATTAAACATTATAAAATTAATTTTTTCAAAACTTTATTAAAAAAGCTAGAACACTATTTAAATTTGAATGTATTGAAACATTAATAAAAAACCACAAATTAAATCAAATTTGTTAAACATTAATTTACTCAAAATTTATATATAGAATTAAAGTATTAAACATTTTAAATTTTAAATTGAAAATAATATTTTAAACATTAGATTGCTCAAAACCCTAAAAAACTAAAAACTGACATGTTCCAATTAATAAACGAGACGAACACTATTTATACTTCTTCTCCCATGCTAAAAAGAGAGTGAGATTTGCTTCTCCTAATGATGAACTTGCTTGAAAGGTTCGAAACTATCGAGTTTTAAAATTCTTCCGCAGTCTTCCTTCCATCACTATATCTTCCTTCTATTGAAAGTTCCTATACCTTTATTTATAATATGATACCATTCTCAAAAGTATACAAGTATGGATGTAGTGAAGATAACCATAATATTCAATTCAAGGTATTTATCCTTTTATAATGATGCCTAACCAAGACTAATAGGCCATAGTCTCTTTGTTTAATCTATGGTGTGCGGATAGTATTTCTTTTACCTCTCGCATAAGAACTTGGGTTTAAACGTAACCTAATACTATACTTAAAGATGAGAATGGACCGTTACTTGCAATGAGTGTCTACGCCACCGGGATGACATATGTCATCAATACCCTAGTTTCTCAAGGCTTTCTAGCCAAATAACCTTAAACTCCCTTAATGGATTTATGCCTCGTTGTAACGTTGTAACATGCCCAGAGCCTCCTATGTCTACCAATTAAATGGATAACACTTAGAAAATGAAAAAATCATACTTAGAGGGTCTACTGGTGGGGCCTTGGCCTTGAGCTCCTCACCAGGAAACAAGAATCCACATTCATATTTATAATTACAAAAGAGGTGGAAAGAGGGATATTACATCCTCTCCCCCTTAAAAATAACACCGTCCTCAGTGTTCATGTTTTTCAACAATTCGTCTCCCTTTCTTGAGCCATCTTTTTCTTGATTCGTCATCTCTATCTTGATCACTTTCAAACTTCCATGATTTCCACAAGTCGCTTTTGTTCATAAGTTGTACCTTTGTGCATCCAAACCTGTCTCTAATATTGTTCAGCATAAACATATCATTAATTTGATAATCAGAACATAAATCATGAGTCATTTTTGCAACACAACATTTGCAATTCATGATATATCTTTTAGTCTTTGTTTGTGCTTTATTATCACAAACACACATAATTCCAGTGCTCCAAGAATGTAGACTGTTAACTTATTCGAAACACATCATTTACTTAAATCTGGAAATTCTTGCCTAACACCATAGTGTTCACGCAGCAATCATTTCTGAATTCTTGCCTAACACCTCAGTGCTCATGCAGCAATATTTTTGGAAATTCTTTCCTAACACCTCAGTGCTCACGTAGCAATCCTTTCTCTCGTGCATACTAAGCAGTGTCCTGCCTCCCGCATATGCATTCTCTTACAGTTTTCCTAGGTCTTTATAGCCCGTCGATTCCTTCGAGAATCCTGGCGGCTGTCAACTCCCTGATTTCTAGGGAGTGTTTCAGTGCCATTAATGCACTCTTACATAATTCCCCTCAATCCTTCTCCCTTGAGTCCTAGAATTTATTTCCCCTCAAGCCTCCTTGCTTGAGTCTAGGAAAATCTCCTTCAAATTAATCAATTATTTCGTCATATTACATTTTGTAACCATACGATTGCTCTGACCAATCTGGGTCTAGTTCTTTATTCAACAATAATATAAGAGAATAAATAACAGTTGTAATGTGGATCTTCAATCCTCAACCCCTTATTTTACCATGCATAATATTTATGCTTTTTGTCTTTCCACAAGTTCCACAGAATTTTGACCATCTGCCAAATTCACCTGTTAATAACAAAAATAAAATATTTCACTAGTACAAAATGAGAGATAAGTGACTAGGCGACTAAAAACGTTAGTCACCACTATTTTTTCAAGGGATAAACGACTAAAATTGAGCAATTTTAAATAAGCCAACTAAAAACGACTAAGATAAACGACTAGTTTAGTCACGGGATAAAATATATGACTAGATAACAAGTGACTAAAATAAAAATGACTAACATAAATGACTAATTTAGTCACGGGAATATAAATATGACTAGCTAACAATGATTAATGTGAATTAGTCACTTATGTTAGTCATTTTTAGTTGTGTCACACTGACAATGGAAAATTACAATTTTGATAATGAATTTGTACAATATTTTACTAAATTTTAACAATGCATATGGATTTAGATATCTTACTATGGGGGTCATGGTCCATGTGTGTGGTCCCAAACCACCATATTGGCCCTCCATAGGGGATATTTGGCCTGGAAGAGGGATGTGGTGCTCATTTTGAATTGTAGAACACTAGATATGGTTTCTAACACCACATGAAAATGATCTAAAATTCTAGGATGCTCAACCCAGGTCTTGTAATTGACATTTTCCAAGAATTCTAGCAATTGACTTGGCACTTTCATATTTATTAGGGGGATTTACCCAAACCGGCGTGGCCTTAATGAATTCACTATGAGCGTGGCCTTGAAGAATTCACAATAAGCACCTTCTCAATAAACTATGTTAACCACATGAAGAATATGAATACAACCAATCCTCTTTTAAATACATAAGTTTGTAGTGCAGAACATTGATGCCAACAAAATACCTTCTTAGCCTATTATTTTATTCATTGCTGATAAAAAATATACAGTCCTTCGTGTGCTAAAAATAAGATCAAAAAGCATATAGCTCCTTCTTAGCCTATTTATCAACACAAGAGATCAATAATTGTGATAAATAAGAAAATTTGGTTAATAATCAACTGCTCATCGATGCTTCAATGTCCCTTACAACATTTCCTTTTATTGAGCACTGATAATTATACACAATTTTGAAATTTCCGTTTGATGGGTGGATGGGATGTGAATTTCTAGACCTGGTCATGGCATTTCATAATTCCTCATACGAATCCAACACCCATAGTTAATCATGTTTCGAAGTACTTTTAGACTTAGGCTCCCAAGAAAAAATGGTTCTTATATTTTGTGATACAAGGACCTCCTTGAAGGAATTATGCCCTAATGTGAAAATTCCACGTTTTAGAACTTGGAGTAGTCATGTTTTACAACTTGGAGCTAACATTATCATGGTGGTGTGGCAACATGTGAGATTACCACATGATCCTTAAGTAATTCTCCCTTGTTCCTTGATCCATGTGAACCCTTGCCTTTCATCGTTCACCAAACGTGATGTATGATTTACTTTGATTTGATATTTATATCCATGGGAGTTCTTAGAACCACACAAAATATAAATTTCCATTAGTAGAATTTGACAAATAAATGACTATGTGACTAAAAAAGTTAGTCACGAGAGAAAATAAGTAACTCAACTAAAAATTACTTTAAAAATGACTAATAAATAGTAACTACCCTAGTTTTATTTTTTAATAAAAGGAGAGGGAAATAGTAACCACCTGTATTTTAACAAAACTTTGATTTAATTAAAAAAATTAAAAGGACATCAGTTAGTAGGAAAGAGGGAAAATAAATTATTTTCAAGGGCACGGGGAGAAGACCATTTCTCATATGCAAATTTTCCACCGTCATAGATTTTTGCTGCTAATGAGAACTCTCAAACAAGTTCAAATGGAACCATCACAAGGAAGACCCTAGAACTAATATGTTGGGGATTTCATTTGTTCCTCAACGAAAAAAATGGTGGGAGATCCTGTGGTGGTTATTTTTGTGCAAATTCAAAGGATTGTGGTTTATGGCGGAGGCATTTCAAAGGGGATCTGCTCCCTCTATTATTTAGCTCCACGGGCTTCCACAACCAGGAATATGCTGCATCCATATACAACAGGATTATACAGGCTCTCAAAGGGGATTCACTCCATCTATGTTTTGGGATTCCAGCATGCAAGTGGAGGAAGAACAATGCCGCAATCGTTTGATTTGGAGCGGATAACCATAAGGAGTCTGTAGGTCGCTAACGCTCCTAAATCAAACCTATATCCTTCCTTTCCCACACTATTAGGGAGGGTAGAATAGTTGGGAATAAACCCTTCCATTCAATATTCAAGCGCCTGACAACTTATTGGGGCCATCTATAGTCATTTTATCAAGAATCGAGTCAGGCCTCACTTTTACGCTGAGTTTGGACGCCTTCCCATCGGTTCAAATTTTAAGCAACTACTAAAATTTGGATGCTCAGAATGGATTTTCTAGCTAAGACAAGCAATAGGACCAAGTACCATCCATTATCTAGCTTCCGTATCCAATAAACAATTGGGACCATACCCCTTAAGACAGTCTTCTTTAGCAAACACATACAACATTTGTTTTTGTTGGGAAGGTTTTCTTTCGTTTCTCATGTAAAGAAGGGATAGCAGCCGTTGAGCATGCTCCTCTTGCTAGTGTGTCCATGCCATCCGATCAAGTTGCAAAAGCTATGTGCATAGTCCTCCGGCTCAACTATTTTTCAACAACAACATTTATTTTCAGGTAATTTAACCATCACATATATTCTTTTGTTGTTCATTCTTAAGCCAGAGTGGTCGAATTTTATGTATGAGGAATGGTCAACCCAGGCAGCCCCTAACTTTGCAAAGTCTTGTATTAACAACTTAATTCCTCTTACCCTTTCAATCTGATTCTCTGAATTCTTCAGCTAAATTTGAGCGTGTTCCCAATAAATCTCCAATCTAGCACGAAAAACTTCCCAGCATTTCACCCTATCCCTTTTTATTTCCCTTCCCCGTATATCAATCAACAAGGACCTTTGTAATTGTCTATGCGGGGTAAGCTACTCCACCACCAAGATAGTCATTCATTTAATTTGACATTCTTCCATTTCTTTTGTCTTTATGATAGTGGTTAATGTATACTTTGCGCTTAATATATATTAAATATGGAGCATGAACAAATGCATAAATGAAACACACACACAACCCAAACGAAATACCATGATCAAACTCCCGAGTGGAGTAACCAATATGTTGGTGGTATTTCAGACAACAAGTGCACCAAAAAACCTAGCCTATTTGGTTATGTAACTAGGTACATACAATAATGAAAACAAAACATAATGTAGTGCAATAGGGACACATGTAAACACTATACTTAAGCCTATCTTGTGCATGGAAGAAAGATAAACATAAAATTATTAACATCTAACAACCAAAAACCAGAAATAATAATAACAATACCATATTTGTATTGATTCCAAATAAGTCAAAGTGAGATTTACAATTCAACACCTAGTAAGATGGCTTTTTTTTGTAGCTAGGCATGCTCTAAATCTCTCTTTGGGAGGGTCCTTTCTCTCCTTGTGTGCTCTAACTCCAATATCTAGTAGGATTTTGCACAAAACTATCAATGATGGAGTGACAAGAACAATGGTTTCAATTCTCTTTGAATACATTTCAATAGCATAACCTTACTCTTTTGTGGTGTGTTTAAATGCAACTCCAAGATCTTTATTTATAAGTGGATACTAAAACCTTTTCCTAAACCTAGTTTCCACATGAACTCTCTCAATGTATTAATACAAATTCATAAGTTTAATGGACATCACGTAAGACTAAATCAATATGATTAATATAATGGGGTCTAACAAGGTCCATATGTACCCACTATGCCACCCAAATACAAATGATTACATTAGTTGTTTTTGTGATTATGAAGGGTTATGCAAAAATTAATGGATTTTGTGTGTGCCAAATGCAGATAAAAAGGAATAAGTTATTTTATTTTATTTTTGGTTACGTAGTTAGTAACCAACTTTACAAATATTCTCATATTAAACTGTATAGCACCTTGCTACATTAAATTCACACCTTCAAAAATTGGAAAAAAAAATTGACACCGTCAAAAATTGATATTTGAGGGAGATAAAAAGGCCAAAATTGGTGGCAAATCTCTCCCAGCTAAGTTAGATGCATAAAATCTTATCCAACCCTCAAGAAGGATAACCAACCAGTCAAGTGGAACATACTGGAGACCAAGGTGGCCCGTAAATCTCTTCTACAACCTATTGGTCCAGTAGCCGGGGAAAACCATCCTGGCGCCCAAAGAAGCACCAAATGATCTTCTTATGATATTGAACCAGAGCAGGAGAAAGCCGACGACGAATATGGAAAAATAATTTGAATGCTTCAGGACCTACATGCGGCAATGAAGTATACCATTAGGCGTTCGACCTGGCAACCCATTTATCATATTTGAAGGTATGGGCCGAAATCCTTTTAAATTTGAATCGTTGTTCGTAGAATTTGTCATTGCTTCAGTTGAGTGTATCCAACACTATGGTTTCTCTCTGAAACAAGGGCAGGCGGATGAGGAAATTGGTGGAGACCCCAACTAGGCACAATTTACAAGGTCTCAGATCCGAAAACGGTGAAGAAAAGGGAAAAGACGATAAACGATTTAGGGTTTTGGGCGCAGCAGAGGGTTCGATACCCAAGGTTGAAGAATGAGGGGAAACCTATATTATACACATTGCGTGAACCTACAACCCTGCTAGCATATATGAACCATAGGATTAGATTTGGAGTTGGATTAGACGATCGATATTGCACTCCATAAAACCCATAAAGGGCACTTGGTACTAAAATTAAAATATCACGACATTTAGGAACTTTTCTCTCATTGAAAGGATATCATCTGAGCCTGGTACCATGGATAGCATGTCGATTGGCCCTTATGGCCAGGTCTTCAGGCCCGACAAATTCAATTTTGGCTAGTATGGGGCTGGAAACAATTGGGCCAAGTGCCATTACAAAGAGGGGGTCAAGCTCATTGATTTTGTGCTCGACGTCATGAGGAAGGAGGCCAAGAACTGTGATTTCCTCCAAGGTATATATCTTTCAGATTCAAACCCTCGTTGTGTTTTTTGAAATGTAGGAGCTTTCAGTTGTGAATATGTTGGAGGGTTTGCTGTACAGAGTTTCAAGTGTGTCACTCATTGCGAGGAGGTACTGGATCTAGGATGGGAACACTTCTAATCTCCAAGATTAGAGAAGAGTACCTTGATACAATGTTGCTCACTTTTTTTTTCCTTCACCCAAGGTGTGGTGGAGCCGTACAATTCCACGTTGTCTGTGCATCAGCTGGTGGAGAATGCTAATGAATGTATGGTGCTAGACAATGAGGCCCTCTACGACATCTAGTTTAGGAATCTCAAGCTCACAACTCCAAGATGTAAGTAAATTATAGACTCATCTAAAACCCTTGAGCACAGATCGATCCAATTCTGGATTTAACATACACCGTGAGAATGTCCTGTTAAACTCCTAGAGCAGTTTGTTGTCATGCATGAAAACTGCTACCAATTGATCACTTGTGGGAATTGATCTTGGGAGGGGAGGATAGAACTCCTTCTCAACCACCTAAGCTAAAACCAATTGACGTGTGACTCATGTACTTCCTGAAAATTTGATGTTTAAACTTTGGATGAAGGAGACAGGTAGATATGATCTTTATACCATAATATATCATTTTTCCAAGTACAATTTGTATTGCCTTGTATACTTTGAATCATTTGAGTTGTTTCAGGGTCTTTGACATATTCTACCCTAATATCATCTATCCAATCGGTTACAATGGCAGAAATTGCATATGAGATTATCTCTTCATCCTTTATTGAAAGTGCATCTGTGACAACATTAGTCTTTCCCTTTTGTGTACTATTTCAAAATCAAAGGCTTTCATATTTGTGACAGCTTTTGTTGTTCCATTGTCAAGGTTGTTATAGATATTAAGACTATCATGACCAGTTGGACTAAAAATTTGCTTCCTATCAAATATTGTTTCCATTTGACTAATTCATGTATAAATGTTAACATCTCCTTATCATATGTAGATTTAAGATGTTCTTTGTTGTTGAGTTTTCTTCTAACCCTCCCACATTAGTAATTGCTCCAATTATCAATCATTAGTATTGCTCCAATTATCAATCTAGAAGCATCGCATTCTATTGGAAATGGTTTGGAGACATCAGGGGTAACTAATATGGACACTGATTTCATTATTTTTTCTAAGGTTAAGGAAGGTTTGTTCTGCCTTAATCTCACATGAAGGAAATTTTCTTAGAGTATATGAAATAGTGGTGTTGCTATGTGTGCACAAATCTGTATGAATCATCTATAGTATCTGGTTAACCCTAAGAATCCTCTTAATTTTGAAACATTTTTTGGTCTGAACTAGTTGATGATTTCCTTTATTTTGTTTGGATCCATCTTAATTCTGCTTTAAGATATGATGTGTTCCAAGTCTTCAACTTCTCTCTCCAAAGGTAGGACCTGTTCAAATGTTTGAGGTATTCCTTCCATGTCCAGTTATAGATGAGGATATCATCGAAAAACACTTGGACAATTTATGAAGGAAAGGGTGGAATAATTCATTCATAGATGATTGGAAGGTGGCAGGGGCATTAGTGGGACTGAATGCTAGTAACTAAATTTATATTGGCTTTCATGTGTTCTAAATGTTGTCTTTTCCATATCTTCAAGGTGAATTCTAATCTGATAATTGAGCACTTTTGTCAATGAAGGGTATCTGAATGGTGATTTTATTTCATCCTCTATGATACACAGTCTAAAAGACCCCTCTTTCTTTCCAACTAAGGGTACTGGAGCTGAATATGGGCTCCTACTCTTGGTTATGACTCCACATTTTAGGAGATCTTGAATTAAGCATTTAATCTCACTTTTAATTATGAGGATACTTATATGGCTTGATGTTGACAGGGGTATTTCTTGGTTTTAGCTTCTCTTTCTTGTTCAATTTCTTGGATTGGAGGTAGCTTCATTGGTAATTCTTGGAAGACTTCTTTGTGTTTCTTGATAATCTCATCGATGTCCCCTTTTTTGTGAAGAAACATATTCTGCTGGTAATGTTTCTATTCAGTAACATTGGACCATATATGCTGGAGCACCTTTCTTGATGAGTTTTTTCATCTATTGTGACAATATCATCTTTGGAGGGGGGTAGAAACCATACAACTTATATATACAGTACTTCCATCTGAATTTCATAAATTCTTTTTGTATCTTTGTGGCATATGTACCTAGCAGTACCAACCATTCTCGTAGCAGTACCAACCATTCTCGTCCTAGCACTATGTCTACGGCTCCAAGAGGTAACACATTGCAATATACATCACTTTTTAAATCTTGAATATATAGGTTTACTCTATGACATTTACTTACTTGTGTAATTGTCTCACCCGTCTGCAACCATTACATGGAAGTTTTTATAGGATAAACAAATAAATTTAATCTTTTTTTCATATGGACATTGATGAAGTTATTTGTACTACCCAAAATCAACTAGCCATGTTATGTTTTTTTTTTATATAGTTTTTGAGCTTAAGTGTTTTGGTTCCAATATACTTCTTGTGGCTGCCAATGCAATTTTAGGAGGAATTACCTTATCTATTTTAACTTTCATATTGTACACTTTAAAGATACCAGATTTGTTGCCCTTAATATTGGGAACATTGTATGCCATAACTTTCAAAATTCCAAAACAAGGAAATAAACAAAATCTATATTTCGTCAAGGAAAAAACATATTTGTGTGCTTCATGTTTACAATATGAGGTACCTAGTACTTGTTTTCAATAAGAACAAGGATTGGTGGATTGATTGAATTTTGAGCATTGCACTTATCCTGCATGTTTTTTATGAAATGAAATAGGTGTTCAGGATTTTTCTGATTGAAAGTAAACTAGTTTATGTTGAAGGATATCAATGCAGGATACTTTGACACAATCTAGTTTAAATGATTTGCTAAGGAGTTTAATAAGAGCTCAACTGATGGAAATGGGGCTATATAATTCAATGTCAGAGTGCAAGCCTTAAATATTTAAATGCCTTAATAGCTGCAATGTGCGTCGAACATTTGAGTTTGGTTCTTGGTATGAAGCTTTGCGTGGTTCAAATGATGTTTCTCCAACAAATAACCAGTATAGCTATAAGAGTTCAACATTTATTGAAGTGCTATGAAAATAAGCAAATGCCACTGTATTTTCAGTTCATGGATTGAACTCTTTCACTGATTAAAGCTTCATTTTGGAAAAGGGCAATTAAGTGATGTTATAACTAGTTTTTTGTTTCCTGTTTTGCTATTGAATGTACATGCTAAAAATATTAATTGTTGATAACAGGACTTAATGTTGTAAATGGAATTTTATGTTTGCATGGAAAGTGCACTTTTATCAAGGGTGAGAATTTTGTAGGACGAAGCAAATCTGTAGGATGATGGGATCAAAATTGAGCCATTCAATTTGAAACAAGAAAGAAAGGAGGGTTATTTCGATTTAGAAGGGAACTATGTAGAGTATGGAAATGGCAATGAAATTAAGGTCTCTTCTATGATATTCAATATGATGTTTTCTTATTTTCATCGCTGGCTTAGAGGGAATCTCAAATAATGTATTTATGATAGTCACGCCTCATCTGTAGAAGCATTTTTTTTTCTATGTTGTATTCATGACTAGTTACTTTGACCCAGATTTGACCCAGCAACTTTTCTCAGGTGAAGCAGTGTAGTTTCTCCATTAAAAATAGCCTGTCAGTGCCCCTTCCATAAGAAGGAATTACTTGTGTTATCATTTACCTATCTCCAAAGATAACCCCTTTGCAATGGAGGGGAAATGAACAAAATAAGATATTCTGCAACTATTCAGTCCCAGAAAGTCTTGGGCTGCCTTGCATCCCCACAGAGGATGC
Organism: Larix kaempferi; assembly: GCA_027924585.1. NCBI lineage: Eukaryota > Viridiplantae > Streptophyta > Pinopsida > Pinales > Pinaceae > Larix > Larix kaempferi. The sequence continues at coordinate 1,866,431 of BSBM01000563.1, forward strand.
ATGACTGTTTATGCCATGAGAAAATACACAGATGACATCTGTGAAGCCTGTCCCTAACTGTTAGACTATTATTAAAAACTAATCCTCCAAGAAATTTGGTATTGATGGATGCACGAGCTTTCCAATACCCTGAAATCTTTGGATCTACATGGCTTCATAACCCTGAACTGTCCAGCTTCTATTGAGTCTATCTGCAAGAGATAAACTTGGGCGAGTACTACAATAAAGCTATTTTGTGCTGCAATTGAAGAAGGATTTTCATAGTACCAGTGGGAAAATCAAAACACCCTCCTGGTTCCTTCACAGCTTTTGACGAGGACAGGATGTCTACTCTCTACTTTTTTTAAGTTATGATGCTAATGTTGAGAGAGGGCCTTGCACCTCTTAAGGTTTGGCTAGCTATTGTTCTTTTCTATCAATAATTGTCATTTATAGCTCTTGTACTTTGATATCATTTTAGTTGTGTGTGTTCTAGATGCCCCCACTACTTTGTGGGAATTGCTTATAATCTCTAGTCCTACTTTGCCATATTTGGACATTAATAAAGTTATCATATTCCTAATTGATAACTGCATTTGGATTTGGAATAACTTTACTTTTTAATTTGTTTTTTCTGTTTTTTAAGCTTATAATAGCTTGGTAATCATTCATGGTTACCCGAGGAATATGTATAAATTCATTTATACTTATTGTGTATGTGCTTGTCATGAATTTTTCATAAGTATGTCTTGCATTCCAACTCTCGAGACAAACAAAATTATATATATTTTGATTGTGTCATGAAACTATGTCAAGCAGTTTTATTTTTGGACTTGAAAATTCTGAGGTGTACAGTTGCCAATGCATGTTTTATCAGTTGTCGGTAGGGACTCTACAATTGAACCTCCTTCAGTAGATGAAAAGAAAGAAAGTCCAAGTCATGTTAAAGTGAATTATCTAGCTAAGGGTTCTAGTTTTCCTGAGAAAACTGATAAAAAGAAAGAGAAGTACTCGTTCAAAAGGAAAGAGGGAATTCATGAACATCGCTCTGCCATAAGTAGTGATACTCTCATGAATTATCTGGTGCAGGAAAATGGTCCTCAAATATTAGAAGCTGATATAAAAATGCCAAAAGGAGGATGTTTGACAAATGATGACATCAATAAGTATGTATTTAAAAAAAGAATTCACACTGGAGAAGCTAAGCTTGTTGAAACAAAAGAAGATATGAACCAGCTAAAGAAGAGCCCACAAAGAGGGAGAGGTTGTATTGGAGAGGCTCAAGCAAGAAAAAAGGAATTTGCAAAGAAGGCTTCTCACATGGGACTTCTGGACAGGCAGAATGATTTGGACAAGTCTGTGCTTGCAAGGAAACCGGGTGAAATAGAAGAATTGCATGAAATTCATATGTCTGAAGCTGGGACGCCCATTGAAATTGGTTTAAAATCAGGGAGGATTCAGAAGTCAGACAATTTATCTTCCACAAAATGTTTGGTTGGAAGTTCTGTGTTTTGAGCTGAAGATGGGAAGATTTCAACCAAAGATTCTCAGAAGAAGAATGGGAAAAAAGTGGCCATGAGTCCTGTTACGATGGTACTAGCACCATCGTACCTGCAGAGGTGGCCCAGGGAGAGGGTGTCTTTTTTCTGACTAGGAGGGGTGTTTATCCAGCTCATTGTGAGGTAGGGGCATGGCCAGACCCTCTGGATTCTCTTTTGGAAGTACTATGGCTTAATGGCATCGCTGACTGCCTCATGAAAGGATTTGAAACCCTGAGGTTGGTGTCTGGGTCTTCCAGGGGTAGGTCACTGGGTCACATGCCCCCCACCTTGTTTTCAACACTCCAGTGGTAGTTATTCCAGCTTTGAGACTCATTCTTATCTTCCGGAGCACATCCAGCACCCTCCTGGTCCTCCAGTTCAGCAACGCCCTCGCTCTAGGCCCTCCTTCAGAGGATGACGTCATCCTCCTGGTAGACTGTTTGATTGCGAAAAGGGGGGGGATGTTGAGGGTTTTCATCACTGTTAGGGTTAGTTGGGGCATGAAGGCCCCCCCCTGTACAGTCTGGCCTTTCATTTTGTCAAATTTGGCCTTGTTTAGCATATTTTAGCACCTAGGGGGTAAAATACCCTAGGTAGCCTACAATAGGCCATTTTTAGATTATTTTAATTCTAATTTTAAGTTGACATTTTTAATGTTAAATTTACCTTATTTTGTGTAAAGTGAGTGTGAGATCATATAAATAAGATCTCCTCACTTCATTTTTAGATATCAACTATTGGGATAAGATCATTATGTCTTCTATTTTCCCTAACTAGGGCCCTTTGAAGGAAGACTCTCCTTGATGGAGGATATTTTGCAAGTTTGAAGCATTTCTTGGAAGTTTTCTTTTGTTCATGCCATTGCTAAGGTGAAGCTAGAGTTGTTTGCTTAACACATGCACTTGGAGGTATCCATACTTTTTTGTTTGATGTCTCTATGTCAAATGTATGAAAGTGATGCTTGTTAGGGTTGAATGGAAGCCATTATTGCTTCATTTTGTCTTGATTTGCATTTCATTTTTGTCATTGGTCATCCTAGCATCCAAGCTTGAGCTTTAGGTCTTCAAGTCTTGCTAAGACTAGGATTCCTTGATGAATCCTAGAGATTTTTGAGGTTATCCCTAGTTGACAATCTTGCCAAGTACCATCTCAAGGAGAGTATCTCCTCTCAATGATGCCCTAGGCTTTGGTAGGTAGCTTTTCTTTTGATGCCCTAGTTGTTCAACTACTTTTTAACCTAAAATCTGAGTTTTGTACATTTGTAATTATTATTTAGGGTTAAATTTTGCATTTTCATGGTAGAATTAGGTCCACAATTTTATGATAAAAACCCTAAAAATCTAAAAAATTATTTTTTTGCATTTTTGGCCTCCCTAAAATTTCGGCCATTCCTCCTACAAATTTATCCCTAGAAACCCTAGGGCGAAATTGTAGGAAGCCCTAAAATTTTTAAAATCTCAAAATTTCTAAAACAAAACCCTAAAAATCTAAAAATAAAAAAAAAATTGGCCTCCCTAAAATTTCGGCCCTTCTTCCTATAATTTCGGCTTACCCTATTTGTCCCTAAAAACCTTAGGGCGAAATTATAGGAAGCCCTAAAAATTTAAATTTCTCAAAAATCCTTTAAAAAGCCATAATTCTGAGTTTTTTGTGTATAAAACCTTTCCTAGCCCTAGCCTTCACTTCATTCCCCTTACCTTCCACTTTCTCCTCTTCATTACCAAGCCTTTCCTTTACCTTAACACAGGTCTGCAAATTTTGCAGACCTTGTGTGTTTCTCCTTGCTGCCCTTCCCTGCAAACTCAAACAAAAAACTCAACTGAAGGTGTTAGCTAGTTGGAGAAAAGTCTCCTTCGAGCAAGTTAGTTCTTTTTTTAATAGATCTGATTTTCTGTGGGTAATTTCTGCTATACTGTAGGTCAATTACAAATCTGTAAGTTGTTGATTAATTGGCTTTGTGTTTAGGCTTAGTTATTGAATGTACACTTATATGATAAATCTTGTTTAATAATCTCTCGAAACATCTGATGACATATAGCTGGTTATGTATGAATCTTTATGCGACATTTCTTGAGGTTCACAATTTGAAACTATTATTTTCTCATGCATACTATTGATAATTAGTTGGGTGTGTAAACTGGAACATAATCTACTTTGACTGTCATAAATAACCAGTACTTGGGGTGTCTTGACACATGGTGAAGTTGATTGAATACAAGGTTGCATTCTCTACTGCACTGTGAGGTGACATACAGATTTGAAGATTGCATTTAGGATTGGAATACTCTTTGGTCTCTTAAATGATTAATGCTGGTTATTTTCTATTGGATTGACGTTGGTTAGAGAGCATTTAGTACTGATATACTTACTATGTAACTCAATTAATTCGATAGCTTACAGAAGTTTGGTTGGTTATTTGTCTAGGTTATAAATGTTATTTAATGTTACACCTGCTTACACACATCTAGATAGACAGTTAACTACATTGATGATACATATATGATATGGTAGATGATTAAGTTACTGCTATAGATCTAAAGATTACGTAAGGCTCTAATTGAATGTGTACTTGGCAACTACGTTACCTATTGAATGCTTGATATTTCTTATTGGTAATTTGTTATTAGTGATAGTTAATAGTAAATACATTCTCCAAGATAGCTCCCTATTGAATTTTTTTCTGACTTAGATACATTTGCATTTATCTACTATGTAAGCTTACTGCAGAAAATACATACATATCAGAATTTTATGCTACTTATTGATGATTATTGGTAGAATAGAGTGATGTTCGAGATACATAGTTTATTAGGTTTGTTTTTCTACTTTTCAAGGTGTTGTCTGCTGCTACTATAATTTGATACAGAGATCAGGAACACAACCTAATATGCATTTTTGGTTAATAGTTGAGATTTATTGGCAATATAGTCTTTTGATCCAATATTGATTATCATAGTGCATGTGTACACGTTCTTACCTTTCATTGAATGAACTAAGCATTATTGGTTAAAGCGCAATACATTTGACTCCATTAGGCACTGGTCTAACTACAAATCGCATAGAGAATATATTATGTGGTTGTCTTAGTGCTCTTAAAGGTGTCTTTAAGGATACTTCTCCTTGGAGGTTTCGACTTCCGAAGAAATTAGAACAGTGACCGAGGTGACATTGGGTCACTATTCTTAGTTTTGCTTACTGGGAATTATCCTTGCTAATTTGTCCGGTAACAAGTCCAAACAGTAACAATTCTATTTGTGGTAAGACTCTTGAAGCTCAAGGGGAAGTAATTATTGTTGATAAATCATGTGAAGAAAAGCAACAGATGGGTCCAGTGGCAATGGTTGTTGATGAAATAGGTCTTCCAGTGAATTTCTTACAAGCAGAAGGCAGTGAAAATATTGATACATTAGATGTGAACTACATAGAGTGCATAAAAATTTGGTGGATGTTGAGAAGGAATCATTCTCAGCAAATGGTGTGCAACAGGGGAATGGAGCATCACTTGCAGCTAAAACGATTGAAAAGTCTGATTTTGGTGCTTTGGTCAGGGTATGCACTTCAATACCCAGAGACTCTTCTTTGAATGTGCATCCTTTAGCCTCTAAGCAGAGATTTTATAAGATATAGATCATTGAATATGATTTTCTAATCTATTATGTTGAGCAGGTTCAGTCCTGAGGCATTGAGATTCACTTCTAAAAGGGTCTCTTTGGTTGGTTGGCTTAGTTAATTTTTTTTATGTTTTTCATTATATACACTTGGTCGTGGAGAATATCCAATTTTAGACATCATTGCATATGGGGTATATTATACTGTAGGAATATCTCTTTCTGTTTTGGCATGGATTCTCTAGAGTTATTCATACTATGTCGTGATGCCTTAGACGTGCCTGTGCATGGGAATTTTCATAACAATTTTGGTCAGGCTCCAGGATTCCAAGCTATAAAATCTTGCAAGCATCTTGAGCATATCTATCGATATGCTCAAGATATTCATGCCCAAGTGAATTGTATCCAGAAGTTTGCATGTTGCAAGCATATAAAATTATAAATACTCATGCCCATCATTTATTTATTTGAAATTTTTGTTGCATATGGATTGAACCTTCAACCATATTCTATTATTTTTTGTCTCTGTACTTGTGGCTACATTACCATACGACTTGTCCCTATTTGAGTGACTCAGATATTTTAACATAAAAAATTTAAATATCAAATTTGATTAACCTCTCATTGATTGGATTTGATCCACGACATCAAAGAACTATATTATCCCACACTTTATTTGTTGTTTCTAAACAATTTCTTAGAGTCAACAGTGCCAATGATAATTCCATTTTCAGTTAAGCTTTTGCCTAAGCCTGGACATTTGTAATTTATGGGTTGCATGCATTCGCATCACTAACCCATCTTCGTAACAATTTTGTTTATGCTCCAGGCTTTAAAATCTTGCCAGCATCTTAAGCATATTTATCGAGCAAAGCCTTATTTTCACGAAATTGTTAAACCACAGAGAGACTGATATGGTTCTCTTTTTACATGGAATTCTTTCCTAAGATGCAGCATAGCCTTGAACGAGGGTTTTTGACAAAGAGACTTCCCCTATACTCCAGAATAGAGCGTCCTAGATAGAGTCCTCATTGTGACATCTTGCTTTTAAGGAGATTATATTTTCTATTTTCTATGAAATACTATTGACTTAAATCCATTTATTTTGTATTGCAGGATGGCAAGTCAGCCTACCATGAATAGCAGCAGACCTACTATTATACAAATGAAAGGGAAGCCTGTTGCTCATAAGACAATTCCTAGAATAATTTTTACTGCAACTGGTTTTGAAGAAGTGAAGTTGAAGATAATTGTATGTATTTTGGATCTCAGACAGGCAAAAGTCTCAAGTTGTCAAGAGATCAACAATTGATAGACAATTAAAACAAATTTATTACGAGTTGGATCTTGTATTCTTTTCTGTCTGTGAAGGGCAGCAGCTTGCTTTTGTTTCTGATAATTTGTACAACCATGGATTATTGTACTCATGTGTAGTTTGTAAGATCATTCTTCTTTGAATTTTCATCATTGTCACAGTTGAACTGCTATATCTTAGAATTCTTTTAGTACTTGAAGCATTATTCTTGGATATGTTTGACATTCATTTTGTTCCCATGCAAAATTTGTTGGAATATCATCATTGTCAAGCAATAAACAACTTCTTAAAGGGTGCTAGCTCAATGGTAGAGCACCTGCCTAATTACAGGCAGGAGATTGGTGGTTTGATTCCTCCTTACCCTATCATAAATTAGTGACTAAGAAAATGACTAAATTCGCATATATACGACTATTAGTAGCTAATTTCCAGTATCTTATAGCGCGACTAACGTTTAGTCGTATTTAGCTTAGTCATTAATATGTTATCATCTAGTAGTTTACTTAGTCGTATATTTGGTCATTAATTGTGACAATCAATGACTAAATCAATGACTAAATCAGTGAGTATCAATGACTAAATCAATGACTTAATCAGTGACTATCAATGACTAAATCAATGACTAATAAGTCAACCAATTAATGACTAGTGAAATACGACTAGAGATAAGATAGTGGAAATCGGATACTATTAGTCATCGACTCAAAAATAGTAGTTTATTGTCGAATTTTAGTCATTTTTTTAGTCATTAATTTCTCATTTTGTACTAGTGTTTGTAAGAAGATCTTTTTCCTATGCATAAAATAATAAGATCATCCTTCACACTATAATATCTATACTCGATCATCTAAAATAGACATTCTTTTCTCACTAAGCTTTTGTGCGTAAACAACAAAACTGGTATGTACCCATGTTGGGAATGTTAAATACCGATATTCATCACAAAACCATCTTACATTAATAAAGGTCTATATGCTATTTACCTACTCATGGTAACTCGCTTTTAAGCATATAGGTGTTCCTTTATTAACCTTGACATAATAAGTAACCCTCTTCATGTTACAACCTTTAATTATGCCAACTTCGCCTTCATGGATTTTCATATAAATATGTTTCATACCTCATTCCTTCAAATACACTTTAGTCATATCCAGTTATCACCAATCTCATAAGAAAATAATCAAACTATCAATTCTGATGATCAATAAACCATCAATATATATAAGAATAATTATCTCACGAGGAGAATTTCCATGTGATCGTAAGTTTTACTTTGAAGTAACTCATTCATCTTTATACTAATCTCGATAATAACCTAAACCCAAAATATGCCACTAAGACACAATACACCACATCATCATAGGACAGCATAATCAAATAACAAAATAATTCATGACATATAATAAGAACCGGTGAGAGTTATATCATCGGTAACTTCCTTCCTTCTCATGAAATCTAGAGACTAGGGTTAAACCCTAATTTATTAGTCTCATAACTTATTTGGAAGGATGCTATGTCTTTCCATTTCTCATACGATTCCAATTTAGTTATACAACTCTTCTTTGTACGCACTAACATCATGTAAGTAACAACGCATTGTTTACATAATATATATATATATATATATATATATATATACTTGCACACTTTTATAAAGATAACTACATACCTTTATCAGGGCAGCCGCATATCTCCTTATTATATGACCCTCTTGTGCCAAGGTATAAATTTTTCTCATATTAACACATATTAGTACTACTCAACATCTTATGAAATCCATATATCAACATGAAATAGGTATTCAAGGTGCCCATGAATATAATGTATACTTCTATCTCATAAATCTCGAACACAACTTTCATAACAACCACTCAAGTACCTCAACTTCCTCAATAGAGATCACTGAAATAAGGAACATATAAAATGAACTCGTGCATTTTCATCATATGCATCCGATGTACTACTTAGAATACACCTATATAAATTTTAATTAATTATAACCATTTCCTTTGTTGAACCTACAGGAAAGGTTACAAGCGTGCTTCAATGTCATACAACAACATTATGACAATCACGTACTAGAATGAAATTAATTAGTAAGGAGACTATTAACAAATGTTCTCCTTTATGATCTAAAAATTTCCTAGTCATAGAAACTTCACACTAATTAAAGTTATTTTTTTTTTGTTGCTCACCGAATTTTAGATACCTTTTTTCTAGTTAGGCCATACTTCTTGTGAAATATTGGTTTTTGCGAAATATAACAAACCTATAATTCTTAGTTGATACCTCTGTAACGTAGTGGAATTTGTACCATCAGCATACTTATATTTCCTTCATAACTAGGAGATATTAATTACCTCATTTACATGTTTTATTCATGTTGGCTTCTCCTATGGCATGCACTTTTATAGCATTCCCTATTAAGGTCAACAACATTTATAAATTTATAAACTTCCTTGTTTACAAATTACTTTATAGGTGGAACCGAACCCAAGACCATTCCAATATATCAAATCTTAAAGGACATTTAAAACTTTCTTTTAATCAAAACTTAATGGATCCTTTAACTGTTTGTGTTGCTTAGATTGTCCATCTAAAACTCATATTTGGAAATCTAGACTAGTGAGTCAATCAAAATTAGGAGAGTTTCACTATCATAAAAACTTCTTCTTTAAACACTAGGATAATTTTCAATACATTCTTTTACAAGTACTTATTTCATAAGGAATTAACTCCAATAGTCCAATTATTTCAATCATTCAATGAAACTAATTGTAGAGTAGGAGGAGATATTCATCGTCTAGTGTTCATCAAATAGAAGATCACAAATAGATACTGTTATGCCATTATAATGTTTCAGAAAAATGGAATATACTTACTTGCACTTCCAATATGTTTTGTCACTTACCTCTTGGTGATCCTTGGAAATGAAATTTTACGTTTTCATTTCATAGAATGTAGCTCCTTTCCTAATTCGACGAACTGGTATTTGTTTTCCCCGATGGAGCCCAATAAGCCCGAGTGTTTGCAACCTGTGCTCTGATACCATATGTAACATACCCTTAAAAATAGTCAGTATTTTAGTGGATTTTCAAAAAATTTCATAAATAAGAGTTCTCCACATCTGAAATTTATGTAAGTACCAAAACTCCACCCTCCTCATTGTGATAAAGACAATTAGTTAAAAAGAAATCATCAACTTGCATGTTCATTTACTTTCATCTTTCTTCAATTAATAATCAAAACTTTACTTACCCATGCAAAGGTCTTCCAACCCTTCCTATCATATTATGCAATAACTATACCACTCATTGTATCTCCTTTGCGACTGTAGTAGTGACTTGTTCCGACAAAATTGATACCCATTTAAGTTGAACAACACATTAACTCATAATTCAATATTCACATCTTTACCTTGCACATCTTCATAAAATACTTAATCATTAATTATAAACTTAATTGTGCCTAACCCAACTTAAATATATCTATATGATCATACCATGACCGATATGAATAATCATGAATTAACTTTCCAAAGAACCACTTGACAAACATACACTTTAACATGAACATCATAACCATCATAAACATACACAAGAAAGAGATGGATGTACGTGGTTCAGCCAAACCATGGGCTACGTCCACAAAAGAGGGTCACAACCTTTATTTATCAAGATAGAGGGTTACATTCCGACAACACCGATGTTGCTATACTTACATTCTACTTCCTCACAGCCTCTCTCCTTGAGAGTATTTCAAGACATTTCAACACTATAACAATAATTCAACAGATATACTTTCTTGAATGCAAAATTCCAAAAGGGGAAAGGAATGAGGAATATCCCCTTACATGAATTTAAAGAAAACAGATAACAATACTTCCACGCTATCATTATCACATTTACAATGAGCTATTCCTTTAATATAACTTCTTCCAAGCATTGTTTCTACCTCAACTAAGACATGGATCTATATAACTTAAATAGAGATCCTTATGTAACACTTACGGAGGTATGAGAGATACAAAAATCGTCATCTCTCTTCCACAGAGATTTCGCCGAACTGGGCTCTGTCCTTTTCTTATAGAAATTAAAAGGAGATCTTTCTCAAAGCTTAAGGAAGCGATACTATAAAAACATACATACATAATTAATTTCAAGCATCCTACGCTGGCTAAGTTACCCAGAGGTTAAAACGAAACCATATCCAGTAGATATCCTGATTGGGATCACCGGAAAATGAACGCACCATAGGAATATAAAAAGGACATACCTTCAGAGTTAATCTCAGGCATCCTAGGCTGGCAGAAGTTACCCCAGAGGTTAAGACCAAACCAAAATCTATGCGGAGATAAGACTTCAGAAAAAAAATGAAATCAAACTCGTACTTCAGTGATACTCTGTTCTCAACATAATTATCCCTACCTGCTCTACCAAGCAAGAAGCAAGTTAAAGATACCAACCAAAAATTCCAGGCATTGTTCATTAGACATATCTATCCAGGAAGATTAAGGGATAATCAACATGTTCGGTCTATACCTCATATTTACAAAACAAAGGATTAGCTCCTGTGACTAATTCCAAACTGAGATCGATCCCTTACTAGGCGCAGAGGAGAATGAGAGCACTTATAGTCTCTCTCTCAAAAACCAAGGTCTTTCTTGAAGTTGTTATACAGGAAAATGGTTCTCCTTAGATAGAGATCCACGCAATGTAGTTTTCCTAGCGGTCATGATTACAGGGTATATTCAGATCTGAAACAGTAGATCACTACCGATGTACATGCACACGCACAGATCATAAACCGAGCCAGAGATCTGGGGTTATAATGTTATGCACATATCATATTTTAACACTGTAAGGACAGAGCCCATGCAAGGGTCTGAGGTTAACACAGTAAGCAAGGGTAAAAGGCAGAGATTCGTTACAAAATTACCTGTCAATAAAATAAAATATAAACCAATACTTACAGCACACACTGAGCTAAAATCCGCTCCACGTCCTATGCATAGTTCCAGCGTCCAACCGCCCACCAACGCCATACCTTTTTCAAACTGTCCAGTCTTCATGCGTAAATTAAATGCAGAAAACCTAGCATTTGCATCCAGCAATAATACCAAGCACGGATTTTCGTTCTTTCAAAATAAGTTCTCATGTATGTATAATGCTAGTGAACTAAGAAGAAAACGTATTCAAACGGCTAAGGAACAATGGCGGCCTTCACAAGACAGCGATCCAATCCAAAATCAGGAAGTATTCTACTTATACTACGAGGGAAGCATTTATCATGCAAAGATCTTCCACATTAAGATATGGCTTAAATAACTCTGTCTAAGGAACATCTGTTTGGGATCAGGCTCTATGGAACCATCCTCTTCCCATTGCAATAAATACAAAAACATCTGCAACATGCAGAGATCTATCCCTTCATTGACCTGCATATTTATCTAACATATAACACACCTCTATCATGGAAAATCTGCAGATCGTAGCCCTCTACACGGTCAACAACCATTGTATATATATATAACTTTAACACACAGCTATCGAATCACTGTCAATCCCCCTATTCAATCAAATGACCAGGATATATAACTACACAAGTATCATATACTGTAAGGAGCGATAAAAGATGATCTGGGAGGGTGCGAAGATCCATTCGTAGCGTGTAAGGTCATAGGGATTTCGTTTCTGCCCCGAGATCCAAAACTCAAGGGTTTAGTTCTTGTCAACTGTCTGCCACGAACTAAACACCCGACAGATTCCTCCTTTGGAGTTCCTTCCCCATCGTGCTCGGCTGCGAACCCCCATGTAATGAATGCTCCGTCTACCTTGGGTAGTCTATCAAGCATCGTAAGACTCCACATGGAGTTCCAATTCCACAGGGAGAGTTGTTAGGTGGATGCTAGGAGAGCTCCATCACTTTTCCCTTAACCTCCATACCGATGGTTGTAGTGGGTCTCAACGGGACTCTTCACTAATGTATAGTCTTTACACCTTTAATTTTCATACTAAGATATATATATATTTATATATATCTTCCTTCTATTGAAAGTTCCTATACCTTTATTTATAATATGATACCATTCTCAAAAGTATATAAGTATGAATGTAGTGAAGATAACCATAATATTCAATGTAAGGTATTTATCCTTTGATAATGATGCCTAACCAAGACTAATAGCCCATAGTCTCTTGGTTTAAGCTATGGTGTGCGGATGGTATTTCTTTTACCTCTCGCACAATAACTTAGGTTTAAACGTAACCTAATACTATACTTAAATATGATAATGGACCGTTACTTGCAACAGGTGTCTACACCACCGGGATGACATATGTCATCAACACCCTAGTTTCTTAAGGCTTTCTATCCAAACAACCTTAAACTCCCTTAATGGATTCATGCCTAACGTTGTAACATGCCTAGATTCTCCTATGTCTACCAATTAAATGGCTAACACTTAGAAAATGGAACAATCATACTTCGAGGGTCTACTGGTGGGGCCTTGGCCTTGAGCTCCTCACCAGGAAACAAGAATCGACTTTCATATTTATAATTACAAAAGAGGTGGAAAGAGGGATATTACAATAATTAGCCAAAGCTTGTGCTAGTGGTGCACCCTCCTTATTTTATATATTTAGGATGACTTGTGGAGCAAGTCTCCTAAACTCATGGATGGATAAGGAAAGCGTGTATTCACACTTTTTCTCTTTTTGCTTTGCTTTTTGGTTTTCCTTTTCCTACTTTTGCCTTTCTATCTTGCTTTTCTGCTTTTGACTGCTTTCTTCTTGCTTTTCTGCCTTTGACTGCTTTCTTCCTGCTTTTTTGCTTTATCCATCTTTTCTACTCTATCATGATTTTCTGTCTTTATCATGCTTTCTTCTTTTATTCTATTTTTCCTTAGTTTGGTTGCTTTTTTTATTTGTGTTATCTTTCTTTTTGTTTCCTCCTTTCCTAGATTTGGCTACTTTCCAACTTTCCTTCTCTTGCAAGTAACCTCTTAAGCAACCTTATCCTCTAATGCGCACTTGTGGAGCATTATCCACTTTTATTCCAATAAAAATATATATTTAATGAAAAACAATTTTCATCAAGTGCATTTCAACTTTAAGAAAATAAAATCAACATCTTCTAATTAATTAATGCCTAAACTTCCAAAATTAACCCCAAGTAAATGAATTTTTCTCCTCAACCCAAGGGATTGACTATGTTAGGAACTCAATCCAATGATCATTAATGAGGGAACATGACAGTCCTCCCTTCCCAATATTGATTGTCCCCAAGCAATTTCAATCCATCAAATGACTCATGCGCAAACCACTCTTGTTGCCATACCTTGAGCTCCTTGTGGATTAAGATTGATCTTGAACCAATGTGGTCAATTTCAACCTCAAAATTGCTCCTTCTTGATCATTGTTTGATCTTATCCAAGTACATGACATAGCCTCCAAATCAAGAATGTACTCCTTCAACATCCTTCCATGAACCTTTATATAATCAAAGCGACCCAACACAAGCTTACCAAAGTTCTTGATGTATGTTATGCTCATGTAAGAATGTGAACTCATAGGTGCATTATCCAATCCAATGCTCATGCATGAAAATCTAGAATGGTCATAATTGAAACTATGAGATTTATCTTACAAAATTCCTTCTTCCAAGCAAACCTGATGACGATTATCAAAGTAGAGATCAATTTTGGGAAATGAATTGTTCATATGCAACTCATCCCCCTCTAGAGGTGTCTCCCCCCCCATAATTCAATGTGAACTCTCCAACTGAGGTATTTGAGACTAAAGATGATTCATGGGTCCCAAATGAACCTGAGAAGTGGGAAGTGTCTTCTACTTCCACCTATACACATCACGGTGTCCACATAAGGAGCCTTTGGAAGACTCCCAATCCAGTCAACTAGATGATGTGGTTTCCACTCACCGTATAGCTTCCCATGTGGGAAACAAGACCACTGCTCCTCATAGAAATTTTGTTGAAAATTAAAAGTGGCTCTCCCTCCTGGATCCCACTAATCGTACTGCAGGATATTAAGCTCAAATGTTCTCACTAGAAATATGTCACTCCAAGGGATGTTAGGATTCCATAACCATATTTGTAGTGCATCACTACCATGAGTCTTCTTCTCTGCATTGCATCTCTTCACTTGATCTAGTGGACATGTATGATGCTCTCCTTCATGTATCAATTCATCCTTATTTAGATCTCCCCATGGAAACCCCTCTCCTCTTCTCCTACAAGTATTCAAGGAGTCATGATGATCCTATAAGGGTGAGACAAGGGTAGCCTCTCCAAATATCCTCTTCAAGGTTTATATATGCATCAAGAGGATTCTCCCTATGTGTGTGAAAAACTCCTTGATATCCATGATTTGATCTCTATGCTTCCTCCCTCCTTCATTGTACTTCTCATCAAAAAGATGATCTTGTACATTGCCCCCTTCTTCTTGTTTTGTGTTATATAAATCTCCTTTTACCAAGGAGTGAATCCAACCTTTGTGATCAGATTTGACCACCCATCTATTCTCCTTTAAAATTGATTTGGACCATGCCATGGCATGCATGATGGTTGTCATGATTTCATGCTTCTAATATGGTCGCAGCCTTCTTCTTTCAAAAGCATTGGTGTACCCAATCTCCTTCAAATTTTCTTCTATGCCGTCTTTTGTGACACCCCATTGGAGGTCGAATGGGTGAGTGGAACTTGGTAGTGCAGGTATGATGAAACCAACCTTCACTCCCATCATCTCTTGAATCATCATTTCGGCCTCTTTTGACAAGCAAAAAACTTCTTCCTTAATGCTTACTTATGAGGAGCTAAAGAAGCCTCTTGTGTTGCTTCTTGAACTTAGTCCACCATGAGTATCCCAAATCATCCCATCATGCAAGTTGGTTCTAACTTTCTCAACCATATGATTAAGATTCATGATCTCAATATCCCCCCTCTCATACATGGATCCATTTGCATGGAAATATAACTCTGCGATAAGGGTTATCTTAATATCCAAGCATTATTTCCAAACCTTGCGACAAACAAACATATCATTAGAAAATTGGGAAACATACTTACAAATGTGTTCATCTACCATGGTGTACATGCAATGCTGAAATGTAGTAGGTGTATGATTCCATCCAAGGAGCATGAATAGAAACTCAATGTGCCCACAATAGTACTTGAATACTAGCCTCCACAATTCTTCTTCCTTGTTAACGACTTTGTTCCTTATGCACATGCACTCTATTCTAATCTTCATCTTCACTAGGACCATAAGAAATGCAAGAGGACTTAGATTGATGTGTCTCTAGTCAAAGGAAATATTGATGTCCCTTTCCTTGAAACTTTTCAAATTATTGTGATGAAATATGTTGATGGATTGCACATCCATCCTCAATTCATCCTTATGCTTCTTCCCCTTGTTAGGTGGTCTACCCGATGGAATACCTTCCAATCCCTTCTCATGAATTTGCATAAAACTTTGAATATCTCCAAAATGAAAATGCATGCTCATGTATGTGTCTTGAATGGTCATGAGGCACTTTTCAACCCTCTATGTATTGATACCTCATAAATTATTTCAAGTTGGAAACTTGGTAGTGTGAGATATGCTCCCCAATGGATAACATCCATTGAACTCCAAAATTTCTACATGATACACCCATCAAAATGGTGAATGGACATACTTCATTATTTGTTGTTCCAATAATCATGCATGCAGCTACCCTCTTCATTTGAAAATATGAATGCTCATCATGCATGTGGATTTTCTTGTTCACAAGGGGCCTCTTGGAGATACATGCCAATTTTCCTTCTTCCAAAGTATGCAAGGCTTGTGCACCCTTGGGTCTCCATCTCCTCTATGTACTTATATATCCAATCCTTGTATAAATAAGTGAATTTACCTATAGATATGAATTTTATGTCCTCCTTTGGAATCAATACAAGTGATGGGTCCACATCCTCCATGTCATCCCCCTACTCATACACAAGCAACTCTGAAACTCCTTCTTGCACATGTATATGTTTATGCTCCATCGGCTCAAGAAGCTTCTCCTCCTCCTTAGGAATGAATTCAGCCATGTGTTCATGCTCATTCTCCATACAATATGGAAAATGTGGCATTCTCATCTTCTCATGAAGCTGACCTTCCTCCTCCAAATATGATCCACGGGTCATCCAATCTTCATCTTCAAAATTCCCTTAATCTTTTTCCTCTTCATACCCCATCATCATATGAGGTTCTTTCTCCTCATCTTGTGTGCATTCGTCCTTTTCTTGGTTTTACCATAATAATTCTATCAAACAAGGAAACTCTCTTCCTCCAAATCTGATGATACTATGCATTGATTAGAAGAACAACAATGCCCTTCCTCATCTGAGTCCACCATAAGATTCAAAGTAGCTTCATAAGATTTTTCCTCCTCTCTATCCTTCATTATGTAGTTTGAAACTTCTACATATTGATTTGCATAATGATTTGCACCATTAGTAGGCTCCACCATGATACTAGTTGCACTTTCTTCACAGGGATTTGATGTATAGAACTTTGATGAGCCATCAAAGTATGGAAGAAATATCTTCCCAATAGCATTCTTCAACTCATGATTTTGATTAAGCATCCAGAAGATTCCTATTGAATTGGTATTGTATTGTAGATCATAGAAAAGATGGAATGGAAAATATCCTCTACATTCTTTGCTTAGTGTAAGGTACTCAACATAGTTGTCCTCCCAGGAAGCGAGACCTTCATTTCAAAGCTAAAGTTCATCCCTTTTTTCTTCAATGAATTCAGGCATAGTAGGCCTTTGTTTATACTGAGATTCCATATTGAATTCATCAAGTTTATTGTGAGGCTCAGTTCTTGAGAAAATAGAACCACTAGTGATATTCCTTTCACCATGTTGGGAACCATTATTGCTCCCCTCTCCATTTTTGTTTCCTAGATGTTGAGCTAAGAATTCTCTGGTCTCTTTTTTGGATTTGACACTGTTGTGAGATATGTTCTGTAAACCTTTCATCATGCTTTGCAGAAAGAGTTTGAACTCATATTTCTCTTCATTTTGAGGCATCTCTAATTCTCCTTGTGTCTTTCCTTCAGTGGCATTAACTTCTTCTCCTCCTTCTTCCTCTGTCAGAGGATATTTCTTCTTTGGATCTTATTTTGTTTTTGGAACTCATAGAAGAATAAAAAAAGTATGTTCAAAGGACCATACTCTGATACCACTATAATGTACCTTTCCTGATATAAGGCACACTAGGAACAAATTTGAAAGAAGACAATGACTATCTTGAAAGAAATTACACAAGCATTGAAAATGGACTCAAAAATATCTCAAGATTTGGTAAAAGGGGATATGGATTCTTGATGGAAGTGGATGGATTGTTTTTAAGTTCAAATATATCTATCAGACTTCAAAATTACAGTTCATATCTGAATTGGTGGAATTTGGAATTATAGATTAAATTTGAGAACACTGGGATTGCTCAACTAGTCAATATTAGGATATTCCAAACATCTTAGAGGACCAATGAATTGACAAAATAAGACATGGATTATGTTCATTAGGATATTATTTTACATCAAGAACTGACAGAATCGAAATTCATTGAGCAGAAGATAGTAAACTCAAGCAATACTGAAAATTAGTCAAAATCCATGCAAATCTAGCAGGGTTGTAGAAAACTTAAAATAATTCAGACTTATTCATTATAAAATTTTATGAATGATATCAGAAGTTCAACATAACAGAAAATACATCATCTAGGAGCCAAGAGGCTTCTCATAATATTCCAAATATTCAACCCTTTTCAATACAAACAACTAGCACTAGAATGCTTGAGAATTCGAACCATGGATCACATGATCTCTTCTATGAGTCTTGAACCAAAATTGAATCAGATACAGGACCTGCAATAAAATCACTGATAATGGCTTAATTCCATCATCCAAGCATCTAATTGAAGGATCATCTAGTGGAAGAAACAGGGGCACATCTCCCAACTGTGACTAGGGGCACATCTCCCAAGTCAAATTGAGAGATCAAGAGCTATCAACATCAAAACATAATTAGCCAAAGATTGTGCTAGTGGTGTGCCCTCCTTCTTTTATAGATTTAGGATGACTTGTGGAGCAAGTATCCTAAGCTCATGGATGGATAAGGAAAGCTTGCTTTCACACTTTTTCTCTTTTTGCTTTTCTTTCTGCTTTTTATTTTCTATCCTGCTTTTCTACTTTTGATTGCTTTCTTCCTGCTTTTCTGCCTTTGACTTCTTTCTTCCTGCTTTTCTTCTTTATCCATCTTTTCTGATTTATCCTTCTTTTCTATCTTTATCCTGCTTTCTGCTTTTATTCTACTTTTCTTGAGTTTGGCTACTTTTCTTATTTGTGCTATCTTTATTTCGTTTTCCTCCTTTCCTAGCTTTGGCTACTTTTCAAATTTCCTTCTCTTGCAAGTAACCTCTTAGTCAACCTTATCCTCTAAGGCGCACTTGGGGAGCATTATCCACTTTTATTCCAATAAAAATATCTATATAATGAAAACCAATTTTCATCAAGTGCATTTCAACTTTAAGAAAATAAAATCAACATCTCCTAATTAATGAATGCTTGGACTTCCAAAATTAACCCCAAGTAAATGAATTTTTCTCCTCAACCCAAGGGATTGATTGGGTTAGGAACTCAATCCAATGATCATTAATGAGGGAACATGACAGTTTTACAGGTAGGGTATATTGTTTTAGGTATGGATTAATAATGTTGCTATTTGTTGAGTATTCCTTCATTTTTTATTTAGTCTTATTGTCCATGGTTGCATTGTTCTTAGAAGCTCTCCAATACCTGCTAAAGTTATGTAGTCATCCATTACTTGCAATAGGTGATATTCCACCTAACCATATTGCATCACATCTATCGGAATACGTACCTGATAGTAAAGATATAAAATCAAGCCTACATTATTTACATCATGCTCCAAAATTGGTAGCTCTTCAAGAAATATGAGAAGAATGTGGAATAGGTATAGTTGGTTTAGGAAGTGAAAGTGTAGCTGTTGCAAAAGGCATTCAACATTGTGTCCTTATTTTTTCTCAGCATAAAGTAAGATGTAATTCTATTGATTTTTCTATTATGTGTGTGAATTGGCTAATGTTGTTTTCTTTTTCTATTGTTCTTTCTCGATCTCTCCATTTTTTCATTGCAAATATTTTTGGACATAATTGAGAAGGATCTCTTTCAAACTCATATGAAAAGGTAATATTTTATAGTTTGTTATGTATTTTTATATTGGCATATCTAATTTGAAACATGGAATCATGGGATTTATAATCATTGTGATTAAAATTACTTTCTTAATTCTTTAATCAAATATTCTAGTTATAGGTCTCTATGTGGGATCCAATTACAATATTGTTGGAAATCCTTTCTTATGACCTATTGGAAAAAATCATTTCTTATGTCTTATCAGAAAAACAAGATTTAGCACACACCATTACTCTTTGGCGATGATTCCACCTGTGATCATATGTTTTAGTGTCAATATCACTACCAATTTGGCCAATCAAGAGTATGCTCAAAAGTTAATATAGAGGTATTTTCTCGTGCTTAGTTATGGATGATCATATATTTGTAAGTCTAGTGGTTAAACAATGAGTCTTGTGGTGAAGAGTACATGAAAAATTCAAATATCTCTCTTATCCTACTTCTCAACCAATGATTTGTTTTTCCTATCAAGACACTGAGTAGTGGCCATCTTCTGCATATTCTAGGATCTAGGATCAGAGTAAACAAGTGCTATAACATTTTCCATACCTAAGTAATATTTCCAAACTAATATACCATTGCTTTATTGTCCTCATCCCTATATAAGTATATAATTGAAGTCTTAGTACATGGAACCTTAGCACACAAGCAATACATTGCTTCAAAATGGATTCAATAATAGTCTCAAATGGGTTCTCACAAAGAGGAATTTTGGTTTTCTGAACAATGTATATGACTTTATACAATATTGAGGTTTGCTAAGTTTTCTTCTAGTCCCTTCAAAGCTTTTCCATAGGAAAAAATCAATATGATTACTTTCTAAATTGGTAGTGGCAACAAAAGGTCTTGGGGTTGATCTATATACTACTTTCTATAGTCTCACTAGTATATCATATTCTTATTGTATTCTATGTAGTTAGAAAAATGAGTATCATACAATTTGCGTAACACTTTAGATTTTAATTTGGTCATTCCAAGAATAACCATCCTGCATTTAACCCAATGGACATCATCTTAAATAACAAGTTCAATGGTAGAAGCAGCACCTGTAGTTCTAATCTCTTCAAATCAAAACACCTTTTTTCGAAAGATTGAGGTTTTCTTTTAGACCATGTTTTGTTCTTTAGCTTTTTGGAGGTCTATGGTTGCATCATTTTACAATGTACAATTTTCCCTGGCATCCTTGAATGTGTCAGTAGTTGCATTATGGTCTTTCTCAATAAATTAGCTTGTGCCTAAACACTACAAATATTGGAGTCCAATTTTATTGCCTAGAAGATAATATTTCGTTAAGAATAAAGTGCAAGACAAGTTCCTTGTCAATTATGCTTTCATGCATATCACTTACTAGTATTTCTAAACTTCGTGGTTCTTTTTTATTCTTGCTTTTACAATGTTTGGATTGTCATCTTGCACCAAAGGGGCTCTATTTTCTATATAATTTATTCCAGCAAATAGCTAGAGGAATTGGTAGTGAATTATAAAGCATTAACATTGCATGAAATTCCATTTATTGAGGGATTTTTTGCATCTGGGGTACAATGTATTGTTGTTTGATGTAGATATTTTCTTTCTTCAGAATCCATTTGAATTTATTTATAGGGACTGTGATGTTGAATCCATGATAGATGGACACACAAATTAATTTAATTGTATATCGGTACAATGATGTGTTCGATGATGCTTTGATGGGTTGGTCTCATTATGCTCACATAATGAGGATTTGGGTTTTTAATTCTAGTTTTTTCTACATTAGACCTATCATTCCTTCAATCGAAATTTTGGATCGAGTTGTACATCAAATTTCCAAGGAGAATGCTTGGGATCAGGAAGTCTTTAATGAGTTGTTGTTTTTCCCCTCTCATCCAGGCTATGAAGGTCTTCATGCATCAACGCGAGAAATGGATTATTATCTTTTTTTTAATAGTGAAGTGATGTTTAGAAAATTCAGGAAGGAGCCATAAATGGCCATATTTAAACCATTCATTATTCATATCAATTATCATCTAGATAAGCTTCCTAAAATGAAGGTAGTTGTCGAGTATTATGTTCATGGAAAGAAAGAATCTCTTAAACCTTTTCCTGATGGATTTGGAACTCTTAAGATACGTAGATGGGTTCTAGTTTTGTTGCTCTCTTTCCTTCGTTATTCTGTTCCTCTGCCTAAGTTATTATGAGTGGAAATCAGACATTGATGGGGCACGATGGACACCTTGGTAAAACATTGATATAAAGGTTTGATTTTTTTATTTTATTGTTACACAATCATCTTATTTGATCACTCCCTCGTGTGAATATATCTCTACAGGTCACGTAACCTTATTCATTGTTTTCTATGCAGGAGTTTGGCATAGATATTTGGATTGCACTCTCACCTAGGGTTTCCATTTCTAACGAGAACATGAGTTTCCATTATGATGTTTCTTGCTTGGTATGGTTTATGTCCTCATTCGTGAGTTGTAATTCTTGGTTTCTCTTCTTTCATTGCAGACTTGTTGATCGATTTATTATTACTTCTGGGGCATTACCTCCATGGATGACTTGGGTTATTGGCTATATACACATGAACTCACCAAAAATGGTGCACGACCCTTCTATATTATTTGACTCTACACTTAGGTACACATAATTCATTTATGGTTCACCTTGGTTTTGGTGTTCTATCATAGGGTTTAGATAGAATAAAAGTAATGGGTATTCATTTTCAAGGGGTGGTGGTATATCTGACCATTATCTTGGACGTTACAACCATTCAGGGTTTTATTTTCATTATATATTTGTATATAAACTTGGGGAAATTTAACTAGGTATTTACATCACTTGAATGTTATTGTTTTGTAATTGCACACACACACACACATAGATAAAGAGAATTATTTTATGTGTTACTATTTCTCTTAATACTCACTAGCTTGCTACAAGATTTGAACCTTAGCCATAGGATGTTATCATGCCTTTAATTTTTTTACTTGTTTCTCTTTCACTTAAGGTTTAGACCCTTGACTTTGATGGTTACTCTGCATTTGGTTTTCAATTATAAAAGTCCAATGTAGAATTACACCTTGAACTGGTTTATTTATTTGATCTGTCGATAGGCCTAAACCCTTAAAATAATAAGGTTTTTGTCAATATTACAATTTTTTATGTGTCATACTCACATCCCTTTAATAGATACATAAATTGACAATGTATTACTCCTTCAATTCTAAAGATGAAAATTCTTAGACTTTCTACAGTATGCCCAAATATATGCTTCCCAAGAGCTGATAAATATAAAAGGGTGACAACTCCCCAAGAACTTATTGGGTGATTATAGAGTTCAGGAAAACCAAGGCCCTGCTTTTTCCAATTTGACGTTGGCCTTTAGCAAAAAGAACACATTCTTAGAATATCAATGGCTTTTACATGGCAGTTTAAGGGTCCTACTGATCTACACATATGAAAATGGTTTATTATCCTCTATTTCTTGTAACTTGATAGTAGGTGGGACAAGAAAGTGCGTCCATGAAGATCTAGGTTCAGTACTCAATCCTCAGTGTTATCTGTACACCCAAATGCATGCTTCTCCAATGCTGATAAAAATTCAAGAGTGATGTTGGTTGACTTTCTAAGTTGTTGCAGGACCACTTCAAAATAGGGAAACCACAGAAATAGAATTGTGTTGTGTCTGGAAAATGGTGGGAAAATAAAATTTGAAAATAGTGGGTTGGGCTAAGTCATCCACGATATTATAGTTGGGGGCAGCACGAGCGTTGGGGTTATTATTAATGCTATGCAAAGGAAAGCGAAGAGCTTTGGGGGCCCCATCGAAAGGTGCTAGTGGTATTCGTAATGACTGATCTGTGGGAAGAGCGTTAGCATCCTGGTCAGCAAGAATGGTTTCGATGGTGGAACCATACTGTTTAAGGCGTGTTTGAAGGTTGATATCAGCTGAAGACATCATCAAAAGGTGGTGGGTTCTTGAGTCAATAGGGTGACTAACAGGCACAGCGTAACTATTTTTTGTTGTGGTGCGGTAGCCCCTTGAGGGGGATCCAACGGTGGGGAGGTTACTACACCTTGCATGGGTAGGGGGTTCTGCAACACCATAGGTTGTGTATGAGGTTGCAAGGGGTTTGGTGGTGTCGGAGGTGCAGCATGTCTTTGGCGTTGGGAATCATCATTCCACATTTGGCGAGGTCGCTCCAAATGGGGACAATTGTGTGTATAATGGCCATATATTCCACAGATAGAACATGGGTGGTTCATACATAAATTGGGGTTTTTACCTTGTCGCGGTTGTCTATCGGGATTTTGGTTAGTTGGAGCAACACCATTGTTGTTTGGAGTGTTTGGTGGAGGGCCACCTCTATCTGGAGGTTGGTTGTTACAGTGGTTACGGCCTCGTCCTCTATTATGTTGTCCTTGTTGGTTCCGTTGGGAAGGTTGGTTGTGCGGGTGGTTTTGTTGGGCATAAAATTTCCCTTGGGGAACTGGGGGATTTTGTGGTTGAGCAGGTGTTGGGGCAGGTTGTGGTGGATAATAAGAGGGAGGGGCTTGGGGTTGTGCAGGCACAGGTGCTGCTGGTGGATGGTAGTAGGCAGGTGGTGTGGTAGGGGGGGCGTACGCTGGTGGTGTATGTCCGTAGCAATGTGTCAGACAAGAAGGTATGTGTATATGGGGGGCTTGGGCCGAGGGAGCATACGAAGGTGTTGCTCCCGACTAGGTGGTGGCCCGCGAAAGGTCAGGACCACTCATGGTGGGGTTAGGTGTAGGATTATAAGCCTAGGTGGTGGAAGGGGGCATATGGACATATGGTTGACTATGAGATGCAGTGTGTCCAATAATGTCATCCATAGCATGGGATGCCCCTAGTGCATCCTTCATGGAGGAATCGTCATGGGGAGCATCAGGTAAAATGGAATACAGGTATCCTGACTAAGCGTAGAGAAGATCAAATTGTTGGGATTTGAGGATGGATTCTTCTTTGGTTTGGGGCCGTTCAGATGACACAACCTTGGCGATAATTGGTATGAGGGATTTCAAGAACCAATCTAAGAAGATGCGTTCATCTAGCTTGATCTTGCATAAACTACGACATCTACGCCATTCATGAATATGGTCAGTGATATGGGTAGTTGTGTTATGTCTGCAAGAGAGTAAAATCTCAACACCAACGTCATAACGGACAGGTAACTGAAAGAACTACAGGAAAGTCTAAGCAAGGGATGTAAATGTGGAATGGGTCCCATGTGGTTGTTCAATATACCACTTAGCTATAGAACCAGTGAGTGTCCGTTGCAAAAGGCGTAGGCGGACCGAGTCATCCGCGATGGAGTTAGAGGAACACCATAAGTGGAAGGGCAGGATATGGTTTTGGGGGTCTTCCCCACCCTTCCCTTCAAACTTTGGGATGTATGAAGGGAGTTTGGTAGGCATGGGGGGGCATGTGGGATCATGTCGGATTGGATCATTGGTCAGTCGTGCCAGATAAGGTAGGTTGAGACTGACCATGAATGACAAACTAGAAGAAGGATATGACATAGTCGAATTGGCCTGCGTGCTAGCCATGGCGGCGATCGTGGGGCCACCTCCGCCGAGTGGCAGGGCAGTGGCGTGTGTCAAAACGGGGATTGAGGAACCCTCAATAAGGGGCAGAGGGATTGTGTAGGAAGGGTTGGTGCCCCCAAGTGTACTAGTGGTGACCAAAGGGACGGTAGTCAGAATGTATCTTCTAGTGATGGGTATGGATGTAGTAACTAGAATGCTAGGTGTAGGTCCTGTAGATGGTATAGCAGGGATGGATGTTGAAATGGTAGGTGGGCTAGTGGAGGAACTACT
Source organism: Larix kaempferi (assembly GCA_027924585.1). NCBI lineage: Eukaryota > Viridiplantae > Streptophyta > Pinopsida > Pinales > Pinaceae > Larix > Larix kaempferi. Next base: position 1,891,964 of record BSBM01000563.1, read on the forward strand.
GCCGATGATCCTGCCAATAAAGGGGTTTTCATTCATTCCTTCCATGGGGTTAGACAGAGCTGTGTATATGGATAAATCTAATTCATAATCAAAGGTAAAATAAGGGGCGTCAGGATAAAGATACGGCAACGAAGCTGTGCGTCTATGACGAGCGGTGGGGATAATCCCCGTAGGCGATGAGAGTGTGGACTGTGCTGCGGGGTTAATCCCCATAGGAGACGAGAATGTCTTGGTGAATCAATGGTGACAAGTGTAAAAGTGTTGACAAGCTATGGGAGATAAAATGCTAAAAAATCCTAGTGCAACCATGTGTGGAAAAGGAGAGCTCTCAATAAAGACGATACTCAGGCCAACAACAGGCTCAAAAACACGTGTTGCAATAGCGTGCTACAATAAATGGAGCGGTAATAAAATGGTCATAATACCAACAAGCAACACTCCTAAAAAATAAAAAAGGTAGACTCACTGACCGAATGGTGGTATAGGAGCATGAAAACACCTATCTAAAAGATATGAAAGATCACACAAATCGTATACCCTACGGGGTGATGAAATACGCAGTCAAGTAATACAAAATGGAGAACCAAGTGGCTAAAGGATATCCCTCTACCGAGAGGGACTCTAGGTAAAAGAGTCCTAGAAGAAAGGCAACTAAGCTACCTCATTCATGGAACGTTCGGAAAGGTGTCCTGCAACTTCAGTTCTTTGGTCGTTGTACACCCGGTATGGGAGACAACATGCACAACGAGAACAACAAGTTGGTGTCCTTTAGTACAAAATGGAGTGCGGTATCCACTCATACTTCTAGAAACAATATTGCTACTTTCCCTCCTAAGGGAGAGGCCCTCCAACAAATCGGTGTTAACCATACCAATAAATAATAGGGTATTTTGGCTCCCTAAAATACAACAACTATGTCGCAAATGTAAATGAAAAAGGGGGTTTTGTTTAGATTCCTAACCCCAATGTCCTACCTAGCTACAAAATTGTTTTTGTGTTCCCCAAGGGGGGTTAAAGTGAGTTTAATTAAATCATTTTTTAGGTCTCTTGAATTATGGGAAGAGTGTGTGTGCACAAGTGGTGTGTACCCAATATCTCCAGATAGTAAATGCTGAAAGAAACAACTGAGACTGAAAAATAAAACTTTTTTCTTTTGCTTTTCAAATAAAAATACTAATTGCTGGAAAAAAAAATGCAAATGGTGCAGCGAAACTTAGACTAATTTCTGTAATATTCTATGCATAATTTTTAAAAACAGAATACAAATCTGAATTATTCTCAAAAAAATAACTTATCTAAAAAAAAGCACTCAATTTTGAGTCGTAGAGGCCAAGATATCTGAGTTAGAAAATGTGTAATTTTTCAACAGATTTCTGTACGGACAACAAGTTTGGAAATGATATGTCTCCACACTATGTGATCAGATGGTGACCATATTAGTGTCATTGGATCGGGATCTGATGAATGGTGACCAATAGGGCACAAATATGACTCGAAATGGATAGATTTGGTAGGGATCACGGCCCATATCCACAGATCTATTAAAAATAAAACAAACCAAGCAAGATAAAATGAAAAACAAATGGGTAAGGATGGTCAAAAGAAACCATAGATTTGCAGAGATCAAACTTGGTGGGAGTTGCCAAAACTGTAGCTGGAGTTTTCACACCAGCGCGTGCTAAAGAGAACCTACTAAGGATTTAGGAACCCTTAGTAGCAGTTCATAAACATGGATAAAACTAAACAATAAGCAAATGATGTACAAATAACAAACATGAAATAGATCTAACTACTGCAGTAAAATGGCAAATCAACAGGAACCCATAAATGAAATTTGCATTTTTATGTTATAAGGAAAACAAGGGTTTTTAGTAATGGTTACCTCAAAAGAAGAGGTGATGAGGGCCCTAGCAGCAGTACGAAGAGTAGTGTGATGGGTCTCCAGAGTTCCTTGCTCTTCTCCAAATGCTCAATGGGTTGGCCAAGATTCAACTAACTGAGCACAAAAGCTTGAAATGGGAAGCTAAAGTGTAGTAGGGAATTTGGCAACATGAGGGTGTGAAGAGTGATTCATGTGAAATGGGGGGCCTCCATCACCTTTTTATAGTGATTTTGAGTGGAGTATTGGCCCATAGTTTTGGGCAACTAATGGTATTGGGAAATGGTATTAGGTAGTTTCCCTCTTTTTTAAATTTATTTTGATTTTTTCCCCTTTTTTCTTTTATTTTGGGGATTTTTGGACCTTTTCTGTGGGTTTTTAACCTTTTTTGAAGGAATTTAATTATTTTTTAGGGAAATAATGCTTTTTTGCCTATTTGGTTGCTAATTTAGGGTTTTTTGGGGTTTTGGAGGCCAAAAATGTGGGAAAAGTGGGCAAATGAGTTATGTGACCAGGGAGATGAGCTAGTGAACAATTTTTGGGTGTTAACATGTGTTTTCAAATTTAAGGTTGTTTAAGCTTTGAGATTTATGATTTATGGAATTTGTAAAATTCAGAGACAGGAAATGCATGATAGAATGGAAAATGTTCCTAAAATGTTATGAAACATCTCAAAAATATCCTCTTTTCCAAGTGAAATGTGTGGTGTTCTATGGCATTTCATCTTGCTAGAACATATTTTATTCCTGCCAAAATATCAAGGTGTCGGAAATTTCTGAGAGTTTGTGATATATTTTTAGTGTGAAATTTGATTCTATTTAAGGGTGCTATCTCAATGGAAGAGCACCTGCCTTATAGGCAGGATGTTGGTGGTTCGATTCTTTCGTGCCCTATCTACATAAATCAACGATTAAGTAAATGACTAGTTAACAACAATCAATGACTACATAAATGAGTAGTTAATAGCAATTAATGACTAAATAAATGACCAGTTAACATCAATCAATGAGTAAATGTACTACTAAACATCGATACTTAATGACCAAATAGTGACAATTAATGACCAAATATTGACAATTAATGACCAAATAAATGACCATAATCAATGACTAAATAGCAAAAAATAATGACCAAATAACAACAATTAATGACCAAATAAATGACTCAATATATGACCAATGCATGATGCAATTCAAGCAATTTATGACCAAGTAATAAATGACCAATTTGGTTGGGGGATAAGTGACTACTAATTTATGACCAGTGATCACGTGACCAAATTTAGTCATTTATCACCCATTTTGTACAAGTGAAGAAAGCTTGGATATAGACTTTAAATCCTTCAAAGTGGTTATCTTCAAGGTGAGGTGGTATATATTTTTGTTGCAAGGTTATTAAAGGACATTTATTGATTATGAAAATAGATTTACCATGATTAATACTAATAGGTACGAACATGATACACATCCATATGTATTTTCAAGTCAATGTGATAGGGTATTTTTTTTAGAGGTACCAGGTGGATCAAGTTGGTCATTTGTTGTTAGATTTGATCCAAGAGAACGACCTATAAAGTATACTTTTCCTGAAGATGGAGATGTTCAAGAAGAAGAGTATGTGGCTAGAGAGATTAAGGAATAAGTGGACTTAAACAAAAGGGGGAACCAGGTTTACCAAATAGCCTTTGAGTCACATCTCGATGATGATGACTACATTGATTATGAATTAGCGCTAGATGTTGCAGATGTTGTTTTGGACAATACTTACAATGATTATGAACGGTTGCATACAATTCTGATCTTTGTAACTCAGATCTCACCTTGGACGATGTTCAAGATCCTTATGATATGGAATTGTAACAAATGTTGTTCAATGGATCTGATCTCTTTTGCAATTAGTATTGGGATAAATAAATTCATGGGAATTCTTTGTTAGTGTATATGCAAATAGATCAATCTCATGGAATATTACTCTTTTTAATGTGTTGTAAATTTTATTTCATGCAATGCCAATTCAATTCTTTGTTTTTCATGATTTTGCATTTGATTTTATTTTTGTACATGAAACCAAATTCTGGATGCTATAAACCATTTTGAGTGCGAGTGTCCCGATAAATTTGAGTGTGGTTGTAAAAATGGTTCTAAAAAAACACATTTGTATTCATGCACTTTGAAAACATCATGATTTTCAATAAAATATGGAAAGAGCATCTAACGATATTCAATTATGTGGGCACTAAGTCTTATCGTTAAAAAATTTAATCTTTGAATTCAAATTAGGCTTGTTGAATTTATGTTTCAAATTAGGATTTGAATTCAAATATAAAACCCCCCTGCAAGCCTACATATAACAAGGCAGAGACCAAGCATAATGGTAATGTGGATACCAAAGTGACCAATGGGGTGGAGGCAATGAATCCATAACGTAGCACATGGTAAAAATACAAAATAATGAAAATAATTTGACTAACATAAGATTGCAAACCATTGGACTAATCACGGGAAAACCACAAAAGTGTGTCCTTAACAAAATTGTATAATTAGCAAGCCACCCATTGTGAAGTCACCTACTAAGTTTCTATTCACAAGAAATATAGACAAAATTATTCAGAAACTACTTTGATTTCATATCATTTCCTTCTTATATCAATATCTATAAGTAGAAGTGCAAGAGGTGAAGATCACTTTTGAGATTAGAGTTCACTGAGGAACATGCACAGTTCTATGAAAGATATTACTATTCTGAATTACATGAGGGATTAATCCATAGTGTATCACCCCAAACCATGGTTTAGTTCTTGATATCAATCCCTCATACTCTAATCCTTAAAATTATGTACATGTCTCTTTCTTAGGTAGAAATTTAGGGCCCACGTGGTGGAAAAATTCCCTATCCATGACCCATGAGTCATATAATTAGTAGTTATCTACTAATAGCCTAGTTTTGATGCCATGTTTAGGCCTTTATAACCATTCATCATGCGACAGTACTTGACATTGTGACCTTATCACACTCACAGGTGAAAGATTCCTTCTACAAGTATTGTGTGTGATGTAGATCCCTACACATGGAACGTGATTCTTATAATAAATAATAATGACATAAGACTATAGTTTCCATCCACAAACCATGTCCTAAGCCTTGAAACCAATCCCTATTTTATGTAACCAAAATATTTGATTCATGATTATCACCAAATTGATCTATGTAGGTATCAATTTGTGAGATTAGTTACAAGTTTCGCTATTTATAATTTCACATATTATAGAGCATTATTACATTGGAACCTTGATTATGTATGACATAACCTTGGATTTTGACATGTGTATCCTTGTATTGAATTTCTGTTAAATTTTCAGAATTTACTTCAATCTGATCTAGGATCTTAACTAAGAGAATAACATGTACAACAAATCTACAGCATATCAATCGTGGACACAATAATGCAAGCACACAAGAGACACGGAGTTTACTTGGGGAAAACCATAAAGGTGAAAAACCCCAATAACTTCCTCAAAGATAGATAGAGCAATGATACAACCAGAATACAAGAGATAGTCTTCTCCTAGAAGCAGAGCCTCCTCCTCCATAAGTGCACCACTCTCCCAAGTGTGAGTGAGAGAATAGAATGTGTAAAATGAGAGAGACACACTCTCTATTTATACACTAACTTGACTTGACCTTTACTCAACTAGGTCAGCCTCAACTTAACCACTTAACATAATGCTGACTGGGCCGACACCCAATAGGGTGGTCTAATAACCCTTTGACCCACATGGCCGACCCCCAATAGGGTGGTCTAATAACCCTTCGACCCACATGACTTATACAAGGCAGACCCAAACAAGGTGGTCTAAAAACCCATCAAGTATAAGCTACGACACTTACAATATAAATGACGACACTTCCATATAGAGGAATAATAACATCTCTATAGGAATACAAACTCTTCCGTATAGAGGAATAATAACATCTCTATAGGAATACAATATACATATATGTGAAATACATTCTGAAGTTACATATACATAAACAATTTCTCCACATGTGCAACCTACTTGTGAATTTGTAGATTGCATGTAAGGGTTTAGTCCCACATATGTATTGTTGGCCTACCTTAACTTATATATATATATATATATATATGAAGTAGATATTCCTTTAACATCGTACCATTCATCATCATCTTGTGTTAGAGGTGTGAGTATAAGATTTCACATCCTCACCACACACCCCCCTCTCTCTCCCCTTTGTTCTCCATCTTGGTCTTGGCTCAAAGAAGAATATTCTTTAAATTTTATTGTAAAATCCTAATTATCCTCTTCTACCAAATTTATATGGCTTGATCCTTGAAAGAAAAAAATGTTAGTGGATTGAGGACAATAATAAAAGGGTCTAAGGATAAGATGGTTCCAAAAATAAATAAGATCCAACTAATCAAATATTGATCCTTGGATTTATTCTCAAGGATTATAGAGACAAAAAATATCTTGTTTGTTGTTTTGTTGACTTTGGAAAATATTCCAATCTAAAGCCATGTTATGGAAACACTAGAAAAAAAATGGTTATGCCTCTCAAGATTCATAATGTTATGACATGGATCTACAAAAATGCCATTACAATATCAAATTTGATAAAGAATGGCCAATGGAAATTTATTATAATATTGGTGTTAAAGAAACTTAACCCCTTTTTCTCACTTTTTGTTGGCATATACATCAATCAAATTAATATTAATATTGTCAAACTTGTTTTCATCCTTCTTTGATACACTTATGACACTGTTCTTATCACTAAACTTTTTCATGGTTTTTTTTTTTTTCCTTGGAAAAAGTCCGTAATTTTATTTCAAAAAGATGATTAAAATTACATATTGCACATGTAGTAGAATCAACAAGGATCCCTACATTTTCACATATTTATGTTCCATATAAGCAGAAACAACAACTTATAAAGAGATGAACCAAATAAAAGAGAAACCCAGAGAGAAGAATGGAAATCTTGAACATTCTACGTGAGCAGAAACCGCTCAAATCCACCATAGCCACACAAGAACTAGAAGCTATGCCATCCACAGCTCACTTTGCAGCAGACCCTCCACAAAAAGATATAGATCCGTCAAAACCGAAACCCTCATCCGAGGAAGCAGAAGATCCATGTCTGTGGACAGAGTAGCAGACACGATAGACCTCCCAAACCGGAAAAAACAGCCAGCAAGCAAACCCCTGATGAAGAAGCAGCCAGAGAAACCCCATTTTGGCTGGAGCAGTCCGCCGAAGCAAGCCGAGCGTCCAACATTTACAACAACAGATGCGCCATGCTTCTTGCAGGAAAATGGAAGGCAACGACGAGCCCTGTGATGTATATGCTGTGGATATGTCCCGTGGCATTCGCAGTGGGTTGTTAGTCCACGTGAGAATGTTCTCGCCTCTCGCTCAGGGTAACCGCGCTCTGCTCTGCATCCTCTCTCAATCGCATCGATCTAGGCGAATGCGCTTGCAACAAATCCTCGGCGACCTCCTTCAGCAAGGCCTCGACCTCTCGAAAACCCTCAGCGACTAGCCTGGACATCTTGAAAACCCTCGGCGACCTCCTTCAGGATGGCCTCGACATCTTGAAAACCCTCGGCACCTCGGCCTGGATCAGCCGTCGCCGCCACATACGTGGTGGATAAACGACCAATGCACAGTTAAGCTGGGTCGATGGATGTCGGTTCTTTTCTGCACAGCTCGTCTCCCACCGGCCTCCAAGAACCCAAAGAAAGCCTCAACAAAATGGCTCCGCAGCTGTAACAGGTCCCGACGACCTTCAAAGGAGAGCCACCGGAACAGAAGCCGACCGCTCCGTCACCGCCGATTGCTGCAGACAAGCCGTCGTTGGAAACCACTCCGTCAGGAGTGCCGCCTTTGGAAGCCGTTGTGGAGATCCACCGTTGGAAGCCATCGACCGCTGTTGGAAGCCGCTCCGCACAGAGGCTAAGGGCTGCCTCACCACGATGCCATGAATGCGTCACCTCTGCTCCTGCTGCCGCCGCCCCGGGATTCTAAACTTTTTCATGGTATTCATAAGATGCTATCTATTACCATACAATTGTACAAAAATTATAAACCAAAAATGCCATCTATTCATGATATTCATAAGATGCCATTAATATTTATTAAACCAAAATTATGATTTTCAAATTTAAGATGATGGTTTGTGCTCTAATTTTGCAAAGGATTATTTATTAAACCAGGATTATGTCATATTTAAGATGGTAATTTATGCTCTAATTTTGCAAAGGGTTGATTATCCCTTGAACATCCTCACACTGCATGATAACAATATTTTAATGTACCATCTACACATCATGATGGAAATAAAAAATGACTGTCATCTAGAAAATCCCCCTAATAGTTTGCAATGTCAGTCTCATCTAACAAGTCCCCCACATTAAAATTTATATTATTATATATTTGTATACACGTCGCTTAAGCGACGTGTAACCGATGCCAATGCAATGCTATTGATGTCCGGAAAACATCGATGGCATTGCATTGTCGTCGATTACACGTCACTTAAGCGACATCTCTTAAGCATACCTACGAAAAACACCAAGGGCATCTTTAATTTATTGATCATTGGTTATTCTAATGTAATGTGTTGTATGAGCATTTTGTTAGGAACCCATGTCTTTACTTTGTTAGTATGTTGTTGTTGGACGCATATGCTTTGTAAGTCGTCCCGTAGTATTTTTTAATCAATAGTTTGTGTTATTGTTGTTGGCGCATATGCTTTGTAAGCCGCCCGTAGTATTGTTAATCCATAGTTTGTAACGGCCCATGGTTTCGACCCATAGTATTGGCGCCTAGAATTAGTATATAAGTGTGTATTGAGACCTATGAAGGCACCGTGAAGTTAATTGTATTGAGCTTGCTCAAAGGAGGTTGCCCCCTCGAAGTGGCCTGTGATCAATACAAAAGTGATTCTGAGTTCTGTCATTTCTGCTATTTCGCGTATTCTTGTTAATTAATTGTTGCAGGAGCCTCACACATTTAAGTGAATTTTAAATGTGACCATGAAAAGCGTACACTAAGAGGAAATGAGACAACTTCAAAATGGAAGTGAAAAGTTATATCATGAATAAATAACACAAGTGCCATATAGTGTGTTTTTCAAAAAGAAGACATAAGTAGAAGACATAAATTGTTACATTATACAATAGAATAGGAGACCTACTTGCCTTGAATGCCTATCACCAAGTGATTTGATTCATCTTCATGTGGTCAAATGAGATCTTTGGCTTTGTTCTTCAAGATGAATATGAACGAACCATTGACTTCAAACTTTTTTAAGAACTTTATTTTTACAAAGTTTGGAGGATTTATTTTGAATCCATTTTGAATTACTTGAATCTATCCATTGTCAACATTATTATCAGTGTAAGAAGTTGATTAAACTCGATCAATTTGAGGTGTCTAGGTGGAAATGCACCAAGTGAAGATTGGGGATAGACATCAAAGTATTGTCTCAACTCTTATGTCATCTTACCTTTGGTATCTAAAATAGGTGTTGTGCAAATTGATGTGCCTAATAAGTTGTTTAGCATATTATATTTTAAAAAACTACCAAAGGGATCTTTTAAAAGGGTTTGAGAAAGGTCCTTAGAGGGTGATATTACCATGCTTGCCTCAATCATGGTGTTGTATTTTGTAGTAGAAATGGAAGGATATTTTGCTTCCTTTACCTCTTGGACAACTACTTGTAACCTGGCTAGTGCCCCTCCTTCTCTATTGATTCTTGGTACAATTGATCCATCATCCAAGTGAGGCTTTATTCTTGTTGATCATCCCTATAAATTACTTTTTCTCCCAATTGCAAGAGTTATGCGTTGCTCTTGTTTCAATTTGTTGTAATAGTGGTGAGGGATTCTTGGCATTCAACCAAGTGTTATTTTAACAAAGGTAATAATTTTGTATAAGTATCAAGATCCTTTTTCAAGTCTTTTATTATCTTGTCAAACCTTTGTATTTCTCCTTTAGGTATTCCAACATTTCTCTTTTCAATGCTTTACCCATTACGTGTATGCTTTTCCTCAAAGTGTTGATAGCTTCTTCAAGGTCATGGATTCAATTACTTTGATACTAATATGATTTGTAAATGGTAGGCCTATGGCTAGTTCATCTTACCAAAACGGATTGTCATTGCATAATTAAAAAAAAGTAAGGCCTTTGCAATCACAAGCAGATTGAGGTCATGCTTCTTCATGTGGATTCAATGGTGTATATGGAAACTTCTAGTTTTGATTTGGTTTAATTCTTGGTTTGATGACTTCATAGTACCAAGGACATGAATGCTAATTGTCCTATCATTTCGATTGTACACATTGTACGCATCACTAGTTAGTCAATGCATTAATGTTTTGGGAATTTTTCCAAACCTTGGATCAGACACATCATGTGCTTCACTAGCTAGTCAATTCATCATTGTGTTGGGAATTTTGCTTAACCTTTGGAATGTACTCAACATTTTAGTTTACATTGTAGAATGGAGTATAATATATGGATGGTTGATAATGTTTCGCAAATGCGAACCTTAGTTGGCTTGAATTTAGTAGAATTAATACAAGATAGTGAGTAAGATGAATCACTCATCATTTGTTGTTATGCAGTTGTATTCTTGTTATGCTCTATTTAATTACACTTCATATATATGTTAGTTTATTTAAATGGCCCTATGCTTTTAGAAAAGAAATGTTAGACATATATATATATATATATATATATATATGGTCTAGGTTCCAATTAAAGCTTGTGTGTGTGTGTGTATGAATATCATTGATAAATAGGTTGAGTCTAAAACTGTGTAACAAGTGATTCCAAGTTCAAGTATTGAGAGTTTACTATTACTTATTGTCCCACAATGTTAGTAACATTTGCAAAGATTGAAGAGATTGGACATTCATTCATTAGGGATCCATGTTGATGAAATAAATGAGGTCTAATTTATATTTGGTGAAGGTTGTTACACTCCCCCACTTATAGTCATACCACCAACCTCATGGGCCTTGCAAGCCAAGATTAAGTACAAGATCCTCTACAATTAGGCATTAAATCCATTCTAAACTATAATTGTTAGTAGTGACCAAACTAAAATTTCACTTAAGATTCAACCATGGCATCAATTCTTTTTAATGCAAGTCAATAATGGCATTTGCAGACTAGTTTCCATTCTTAAACAATGTCTTAACTAAGAACCACGTAAATTTTCTCAAGGAGTTACCCTCATGTAGTCACACAAGGGGCCACCATAGACAATGATCATTGAAGGACAATCCCATTCAAATGGACAGATCTCGCTCTAGGATAGAAGGGATTAATGGCCTCCCAAGTATTCCATATACTATGCAAAATAAATTTTAGTGACTTTGACTTTAGTAGAAGTGACTATCAAAGTTTGAGAGGATACACCTTTGTAATCCTTCTTACCCAATGAGAAAAAGAGAAAAATATTTTTAGGATTGTGGTCTCATTGGTTTTCTATGAGGGGATAGTTAAATCTAATTAGATAGTGTTGAAAGCTGTGATGATGTTCGTGTTGACTACGACGATGATGTTGATTTCATTATCAACATCATCATCATTGTCATCACTGATGATGATGATGATGATGGCATTGTTTACAATGATGAGGATGATGATTACTGATGACAACGATGATGCTTATGATGACGATGATGTTCTTAATGATGATAATGATGAAAATGATTATCATGATGATGAAAATTATGATGATGATCAGGATGGTGGTGATGGAATTGATGATGATTGTCACTGACACCAATGTCGTTAGCATCATCATCACCGACATCGTCATTACAATTTTAATATGTTTTTTTAATCAAAATTTATTTTCAAATTTAACTGTATTCTTTATTTTAGGTTAAAAAAAATTTTCAATATATATATACACACACACACACACACATTTACATATATATATATATATATATAAATATAAAATAATACATAAATACTAAATATAAAATAAATAAAAACAATACATATAAATATAAAAAAAAAAACATAAAACAATAATAAACAAAAAAAAAATTAAATGATAATAAACATTAAACATTAAAAAAAACATTTCAAAATATAACACTTACCTCCCTCCTGCCCATGAACATATTTCACTTACCTCACCCATGAACCAAGCCTGGAGGTTGTAGAGTTCACCAAGGAGGTCACATAGGTCACTGAGGACGTCGCAAAGGAGGTCGAGGAGTTCAATGAGGTCAAGGAGGTCATAGAGGAGTTCAAGGAGGTTGAGGAGGTTGAGGAGGTCGCGGAGGAGGTTGAGGAGGTTGCATAGGTCACCGAGGAGGTCACAAAGGAGGTTGAGGAGGTTGAAGAGGTCACCAAGGAGGTCACAAAGGTCGCAGAGGAGGTCGAGGAGTTTGTGCAGGTCACCGAGGAGGTCATAGAGTTCATTGAATAGGTCGCAGAGGTCACCAAGGAGGTTGCAGAGGAGATCGAGGAGGTAAAGTACTTCAAGGAGGTCACATAGGAGGTCGAGGAGGTTGATGAGGTCAAAGAGGTTGTAGAGGAGGTCGAGGAGGTTGAGGAGGTCATAAATGAGTTCGAGGAGGTCATAGAGGAGGTCGAGAAGGTCTCAAAGGAACCATAAGTAACAAAGAATATCCACAGAGGACGCAATGCCTCCCAAATTAGTCAGTACCCTACCATTTAACCCGACCAGATTACTCTATCAAATTTCTCAACGTTTCAATGTTATGAATTTTATTTGGTTTAGAAATATCAAAATCTTAAGTGACCCTAAATGACCATATGCATGGTGATACCCATCCACAGGGTCCATTGTTTGGCACAATTACATGCTAATACAAGAATGTTAGCACCGTAAATATATAGTGGGACTGAACTATGCTCGACCCTAATGCACTAAAACCCTCCTACTACAAAGTTTTGGTCTCTCGAACACAAATCTGAGTTTCACCCCTAGACTATCACTTTCCAAATTTTTTTATTACTTATAATCAAAACTAATGATTACTTATTGTACTAAGTAATCACAAGTTTGATGCCAATGGGTTATCAAACCAAGCAATTCCTTGTATGATTCCTTTGAACCAAAAGTCAACCACCCAAAGGGTAGCTCTTGGAACAGATAGGCTCAATGCCATAATTCCAATGCTGAAAACACATTGTTAGCGAGAATCAAGATTGACCACATTATTTTCACATGATAAACTACAAGCAACAATAAAATATCTAAACTTCTTCTACAACAAATTGCAAGTCTACAAAACGATTCCTTAAGATGGTACACCAATCCCCATGCCCTCTAGACACTACAGTGCTACTATATTTCTACAATAAGAAGTAATGGTGGGGATCAAGACCAATGTTTTAATAGATATTGACCTTTTCCAATGGTATATATATGAAAAATGGGGAAATTGTTTCACATATGACCTTATATATTCTATAACATACACCACACAACCTCCTTGGAGGAATTTTGATTCCTTCTTGCTAGTTCTTGAATCTAATCAGATAATTTTTTTAGTTGATACTGAAAATATGCCAGTGTTGGAATGGATGCTTTAGCTAGTGTATTGATAGAATCACACTGCATTGCAAATTGTAATGCTTATCGTTGTGTAGTCAACTATTGTTGTAACAATGGTTTCCATAGGTGAGGTAATAGGAAACAAACATCACATAGGAACCAATGTTATTTTTTGTCTTCTTCACCTCAATCATATAACAATGAAATCCATATGGAGGATTCATTTGACTATGTCAACATTCTTGTTTGATAATTCTAAACCAACACAAAACCAATAGGTATTAACTATTGCACCACCATAGATTCTCCTACTACTACACTTATTGAACTAGAAAATGTTGTGGATAAATTTTGATTACTCGTGGTAGTTACACTCACACTATTTAAATCCACAATAGAAAGTGTACTTTGACTACTAATCTCACACACACCACTAGTACTAAATGAGAAATAAGTTACCAAGTGACCAAAACAATTGGTCACCACAATTGTTTCAAGGGATAAATGACCAAAATTGAGAAATTTTAAGTGAACTAACTAAAAATGACCAAGATAAATGACCAATTTGGTCACGGATAAGAACTAAACTAAAAATGACCACATAACAATTGGTCATTTATTTTGTCATTTTTAGTTGTGTCACTTCGACAATGGAAAATTACAATTTTGACAATGAATTTGTACAACTTACTAAATTTTAACACTACAGGTGGATTCAAAGACCCCTTCTAAATCCATCCGCAGTGTTAAAATTTAGTAAATTGTAGACCAACTCATGTGTCATAGTTCAACATTAATTCAATATGAAGCAAATTTGCACTGCTTACATTAATGGCCTTATGAGTAGTCTTTTGTTCTTGGAGTAGAAGCAATTTGATTATAAGATTTATATCCTTCCCAATGTATCATAATTAATTTCCAGTACATATGTGGTACAAGAATTAATAAAAACCATCCCAAGATGAGATATCGTAAGTACCACATAACTAAACTAAAAATGACCACATAACAATTGGTCATTTATTTGGTCATTTTTAGTTGTGTCACTCCAACAATGGAAAATTACAATGGCCAGATATTAAAGTGGCCACATCTACCATATTATAAATGCTAGAAATCATTCTCAGATCTGCCACAATTAGATATTAAGGTGGAAGCACCATTCCCTACTATTGGAACAATACTTTCTTCTTCAAATAGGGCTTCTCCCCAATGGCATGCCTCTAAAGATATCAAAATACCTATGCATTTTGAAACAGTTTGTGACATTATAACTTTATATTTTTCATCATTGTTTACTTTAGCCTATCTAATATAACAATTATAAATTACTTGTTGCACCGAGAGAAGCGAGGATCTCTACACCCCAGTATGGGGGAGAAGTGTTACTAGCGTTCCTAACGTTATGCATTAAAAAAATATTAAATTAAAAAAATAAAAATAAAATAAACTACATGATATATTTAAAAGAAAAACCCATCATAGATCCATCCTAAACTTGGATTTTCCAAGTACCCGAGAGAGCTCAAATTCATTAAAGTGTAATTATTTTTTAGTGAAACTAACAAATGACATAAGTTAAATGAAAAAATAATTATACCTCAATAAATTTGATTCCTCTCGGTGCTTGGTAGATCCAAGTTTAGGATGAATCTATGCTGATTAATTGTCAATCCAAAAAACATGTAAAAGATAACTCCTTTCCAACTTTTATCTTTAAAATTAACACTCTACATATGTTATATATGTTATACCAAGTTTTTCCTCTCGATGCTTGGTAGATACGAGTTATATAACATATGTTATATATGATTCCTCTCAGTGCTTGGTAGATCCGAGTTTAGGATGAACCTATGCCAATTAATTGCCAATCCAAAAAACATGTAAAAGATAACTTCTTTCTAATTTTTCTCTTTAAAATTAACTCTCTACTAACATATATGTTATACCAAGTTTTTCCATCCAAGTTGTTGCAAAAGATTTTATTTCATTATCTTTTTTCCCGAAAAAGTACCTCAATGATCAATCCAAACACGTGAGCACATGAGAAAAGAAATCCAAATGCTGGGAAGCCGGACCGTTAGGAAAGAGCTTCACTCACGCAATGTAACGCCCCATATTTTGACTAGGCATGTTTACGATTTAGACACCTTTCACTTTATATGCTTATTGTCTGTGGGACTCAGTTAGACAGAGTGAACTATGTTTTCGGCATAATAGACGTGATGATATGTTGCTACTATGTTTATGATGTCACTATATTCATGCAGTTATTAAGTTATGATTATCATGAGATTCATTGCTTTTATGATGAAAACATATGTTTTAACGTTTTCATTGATGAAATGTGAAATATATGGTGTTGTACGTGGATGCCATCCTATGATGAAATTGATAGAACTATTATATTCCATGCATATCTGTGATGCGATAAAATTGTGACGTGAAATGAATGATATTGATGATATGGATCAATTGGTGATTGAATGGAAATGCTTGTTATAAAAGCTGTATCTTGCGGAATACTAACATACAGGACACGAGGGCTATGGGATAGCCGGATACTTGATCTGATATACGGAGAAGAACCTATCCATGCAGTAAACCTTAGCAACCGAAATTGATGAAACGATGACATGGACCGATAATCTCGATAGCAGCATAGTATGATTTGATAAGGGCATAGGCCCAGTATGTTGAGAGGGATGGATGTATTGCCCACCCTATGTTTCTATGATACCCAAGGTCGTGGGAGGGCCGTGCTGAGACACGCTCCCCATGTATGTTGTGATGACGATGGTCGGATGCCTGCTAGGGAGAGGATAGGTCCGATGTTCAGCCGACGCTATCGCTCTCAAGTTCTATGTGGTCAGGTCGATGAGTCCAACATCCACTTTTGTACTAGCAGAGGAAGGATAGGGAGGATGTGGACATAGGTTAGGATGGGAGGATATGATAGTTAGTCCTGTTGAGGGTTGGGTATTCCTTGACCCGGAGTTAGTGGTAGTAGGTAGCTTCCCTTGCACCTGAATGATTGATCAAATGTAATCATAAACATAACGAAATGAAATCTTAAAGGTTAACTGATAAAATAACCGATGTTGTTTTAGTAATATTATGATGAATGTATACTTGTTCAGTTTGCATAAAGTATTATTAGTGTTAGTTAGCTGTTATGCATAGGATATATGACGTATGTTTATAGCACATGTCCGTCTTGTGCATACGCTGGCCATGCATGCACATTATGCACATGTGCGATAATATTGGTTTACAACATACTTATCAAGATTTAACAATGTAATAAGTTATCATAGATAACTCAATTAAGTAATTAGTGAATGACTCAATTAGTAAAATATTATTAAGTTCAAATGTGTAAAATGAGTTGATTAGTCTTTGTATGTACACATTGTAATGAACAATTAAAATAAGTGTCATTAATTGCAAGTGTCCTCAAGTGAATGTGTCTTCAACATGAAGTATAATAGTTAAACATTAATACTAGAAGAGTGTGCTATATAATTGTTGATCATGATTAATTAAACCATTAATTATATTTCATTAATTATACCGAGAAGTACTATGTTGACACTTACCGAATAAACAAATAAATACTTTAATTACTATTCACAATTAATTTAGTTACTATTATTATTAATTATTATTGTTATTATATTTATTATTTAATTAATAATAATAATGATAATAATCATTTCATTTTTATAAAGCATAGTGGATGGAATAATTTATCACATGGATAATTCACTTAATTAAAGTACAGAATCATTCCAAGTAAATTAAAAGGATTGTTTAAATAAATTATTGAATAATCCCACGGCTCGAGAGAAACTTGGATAATTTAAAATAATATATAATCCTCACTTTACCTTGAAAAGGGGGTTGCATTAATGATTGGTACTTCCCAACTTTGACAGCTAGGGCGGTGGAGTGATAAGGAAGTTTGACTTTATGAAGGAGGTGGATGCCTATAAAGAGAAGAATTAACAAAGTAGTAGGGGGGTTATTGTGGGAGAACTGTGAGGATGTTTTTTGGAAAAAGGAGGAATGCCGAGGAGGGGGTTAACTCGAAGCTTTGAGGAGGTGGGAAACTCAAAAGAAAAGACTAAGGAGGGGGTTAACTCAGCAAATATTACCATTGAGATATGGAAAGGTACTGAGGAAGGTTGTTATCGGGATTATCGGTCTGTGGGCTCGGGGGCTAGGAAATCCGTTGATTTCCTAGGGTCAGCACGATAATAGCTAATCGGCAGGGTGGACACATCATTTTGGGTTGCTAAGGTAACCTACAGAACCCACTTCAGGAATCTTCTTACCTCACTGCAAATCTACAGGTCCAGGTATTTTACTGAGCTAGCTTGAATAAAAGGTATTTTTCTTTTATTTTCAAATTATGCATGTTAAAAGAACAGAGCTGTAATGAAGTTTTAAGTTTATGTTTATTTAAATTGCAAAGACATGTAAACATTTAGATAACAGAGACATAGACGGTTGAATTTTTCCAGAGAACATAATTAGTAGGCCCAGGTATTTAAATGATAGTGGAATAGAGACCCAGTGCCTAGATAGGGCACTACATTTGGTATCAGAGCCTTCGCTCAAACCCTGAGACCTTAGGGCCTAATTACACCTGGAAATGATAGTGAAATTTACTAGAAAATAACAAACAACGGGATGTCTGCAACAAAAGGGTAGATAACTTGAAGAGCCCTTTTCTATTATTTATAAAGCTTAACAGAAATAGAACTTGAATATATATATATATATATATATAATTTTGAAATTGTGAGTAAACCTAGCATCCTCCACCCCGAAGATTGAACATAAAGTTTGGAGAAAAGCTAGGAGGCTGCCTGTAAGGTAAACGGACTCCCATACTCCAAATCTATGGCGGATGGGCATATTCTTCTTGCAATATCATAGAAAACTAGGTTAATAAATGTATACATATATGAAAAAAAATATAATAATGAAAAAAAAATATAAAATAAAACCTATGCACAACGAGTTCAACTTTGCTCGAAAGCTAACAAGGGAACCCTCGTTCGAAAACCGAGACTTACCCACGACTAGTAAGACCTCCAGGCCAACATGTTGTCCAAAACAATTAGAGTCTAGACTTACAGTTGGGAGAAGTATATTTTTTTTATTTCATACAGTAAAAAAAAAAAAAAATTGACACCTCAAAATTTGAACTTGGGGAAATACCTATCTACCTGTAAAAAAAAAAAAAATGGGTATTTTGTATTAAAATAATTGTAAAACTGCGGCTGAACTGTACACCGTGTTAATACAAAACAAGAACAGGTATTTTGTATTATATAGAATATGAATGTTTAAATTAATATTTTATTTTACTGAGTTTTCCTTGAGCATTAATAAGGAGGCACGTCATACCCACCTGCTGTGCAATATTGGAACACACATGTAGTCTTTCCAAGAAGGTTTTCCCTTCTTTCAAATAATAAATTGAAAACAGCTCAGAAATAAGCAAATACACATATAGACAGTTATACATTCAAAATCTCCAAATGTTCATATAGTAATCATCAAGCCGGGGCTTGGAAGCTCCCATAGTGGTCTGTTAAGTAACCGAATCTACATCGAAACCCAATCTGAAGATCTGGCACACGATTCAACCATACATACTGAAAACCATAGTTTGTATTTTACCTACAAATGGTTCGATTCATTCATATTCTGAAAAAAAAAAATAAATAAATAAAATAAAATAAAAAAATACACATATCCCTACAAATGGTTCATTCAGAGGTCATATTGAATAAATATTGGCCTCGCCTTCTAAATGATCTTCCTCGGTCTACTACTCCGGCAGAAGTTACATTCTGCTCATGCAGGACAAGTTGATTGCTAGCACTAAAGCTACCTCTACCTCTCGCACGCCCTCGACTACTTGCTTCTCTATTGACAATGCCGTAGTTGCCACTTCTATTTCCACCACCACGTCCACGACCTTGATTCCATACATTATATAAAGAATTCTGGTATGTTGATGTATGCCCGTTCTGAGAACTTGGAGCTGTAAGACTTCCTCTGAGAACACGAGAACAAGCTTCAAAAAAAAATTTATTTTTATCAAGTTTGAAAATGCCAGGGCTTCTAAGCTAAAATTTAGGGGATAAAGGAAATAAATTAAAACTTTGTTACATACACCGAAAGCTTGGAGCCCAAGCGTTGAGCTCCAATTCCAAGCCCACGCACACAAGCCAGCGACTAAGTACTAAACACCATATCACATGGTGGAAAGCCCCACGAAGGGTATGATAGTTCTCATGGCATCTACCAGCCCGAGAATTAGCAGACCGTGAAGAGAATAGGATTAATGAGATCATCCCTAGCGCTCGACAGCTGAGAGCTTACAAGCAAACCAGAGGCTAAGCCCAAAGGGCCCACACACACATCATTCAAGCATCAAGCTCACACAAGACCACTCCCTCCTTTTGAAACCCTAGCGCAGCTCCAGAACAGGAATATATAAAAGTATATATCTGCCCAGCACCGATGCTTTTACACAAAACCAAGAGCCAAGTCGAAGGGAGAGCCACACACGCTCCACTACAGCCCCAATACCCAAGGCAGGAGCACTCCTTTTTATTGCCCAGGTAATAAAAAATTTTATTGGGCCAAGCCCCATCGCTCAACACCAAGAGCATTTCAGATGACCAAATGCCAGGAATGAATGGGGGGGGGCTGCCACGCATCTCAACCACCCTGCAAGCGCCAGAGCAATCCTTTCCAAGGCCAGCCTATGCGCTCAGCTCCAAGACAACCAACTACCAAGACAAGTCGGGACCACGCACGCCATCCATCCTCCGAGTGTCAGATCCAAGAAGCATCCCTTTCTTTTGTTACTCATAAAGGATATCGGGCCTAGCCCATGCACTCAGCATAAAACCTTCACGCAACCAGCTGCCAAGTCTGGAGGGGAACCACGCACTCCATTGAATTTCAAGCGCAGAGCTCTCACAAGAGCATTACCTTCTTGGGTCTATGTACTCAACACATCACGCATGCCCAAACAGCCCAAGCGCCGAGCACAAAAGCTTCCTTTCCTAGCGCCAAAGATGTTGGGCCAAGCCCAATCTCGTAGTATGAAAGCTCAGCGCCGAGAGCCATTTCAAGTGTCGACCAAACCCCTTCCACATCAACGTTTATAACAAATTCAAGTCAAAAACCAAATCAGCACTCAACAGTAAGCACCAGAGCATGAGGAGCATAATCGGAGCATAATACGTTGGGAAAAACCCTAGCGCTTAGCACTGCGAGCTCTTCACGCGAGAGGCAGCCCAAACAATGCCAAATAAACCTCGTTTCCTCCTTAAATAGGGAGTGGAGTAGGTGCCACGTAAGGCGGTTTCCGCATGGCCCATTGAGTGGTTTACCAAACCGTATTTTTGTATGCGGATGAGTGAAAATTTGACACGTGTGATGGTGGTTTTCTTACCGCGACCACCAACCACTGTTATCGCGCGTGCATGTTGCCGACGCGGAATAGAAAGGGAGCTGTCGATCTTCATCTACGGCCCTTGCGAACCTCCGAACAAAACGAACCTTATCACGTCGTGCTATATTTGAAAAAAATAAAAATAAATAAAAGAGCTCGTCGATATGCGCCTTGTAGGGATTAGGCTTCAATGACAACATAGGGATGTCCTGCAGCTGCAACAATTCTGGATCCACCGACGCCATGTCGACTGTCATGCCCAGCCCCGGATCCACAGAATCTAATAGAATCTGCAGCCTATTACACCAAGTTCACCGCCCAGATGCCCTGGATATCAAAGCTCCCACAGCTAAACCCTAACTTCGGATAAGATTTCGGCCAAGATCTGCTCCATCCATGTCTGAGAGGAGTCCACAGTGTTCAAATCCCACCAAATCTTGCGGGGCAACCACCAAATCAGATGGGATAAAATGGAGACCTGCCATTTTTTTTTTAACCGATACGGATTTGCCGGGTAGATTCGACTAATTTCGAAATGAAAACAAGAAAGTAATCGATCAATTTTATTTTTTTTTTGGCACGAAGCATAGACGGATTGGTTGTAGCTTCTTCAAACTACATGGGGAGCGCTCATATTTAAATTTAATATATATATATATATATTTAATTTTTGGAAAATAAATATAGATATATATATAGGTTGAAGTTATATTTAAATTTTCATATATAAAATTTAAATTATCATTTATATTTAAAGGGAGAAATCTAGATATTTAAAATCTAATATATATATATGTAGGAGGTAAGGACAAAATGTTTATATTTTTCATTAAAAATAAAAATATTTATGTTGATGATGATTTATGTGGTCTCGCAACCACTAAGTACTACTTTAGAATAGTGATTGTTTTCTGCATTATATGGTCATTGCCCTTTATCGATCAATCTTTATTGGAGGAATATTTAACTTTGAAAGATTGTATTCATTATGATAGTATAATCATGATAATATGAATAATTTATATATAAAACAAAAAAAAAATATTTATAAATTTGAGTGGACGGTTTCTAGTTTAAGAGTTAATTTAAATGATTATGAATTAAATGTGAGATTTCCTTTTCGAGATTATGGGGATTATGGAGGATTAAGATGTTATAATAAAAACCGTAACTCTTAAAGTAATTTTTAACAAACTCTTCAATCATGATATGTAAATAATAATCATAATATCATTGGTCAATATTTAACCCTATATAAAAAAAAGGGGGAGATTGTATACATATAAAGAGGGCAAGAAGTAAAACATTGAATGAACTAAATAATAATTAGGTAATATAAGAAGGGGACTATAGAGAAACAATTCATAAGAAGTATGGAATAAATTTTAACATGGTAAATTAATCACAAGGATGATGGCAATATAAGTAGTAAGTATGATGGCGAAACAATGAAAGTAATATTTAGGAAGCGAAAGTACACTACGGAACATTAGTTCGATGTGTTGTTCGTTAAGAGTTAGGATTGGTGAGAGTACCTTAATTGAGCACTCGGGATACCTTGTGTATTTATCTATGTGAATAGGTGAGTCGTGACCTACCGGAGGTGTGATGTCGATCTTTCTATAGCTAGCGTTCGAAGTAAGTAAGTTTGACCTGACCTGCATTAATATTGAGGGACATATTTTGTATCAATGTAGTGGCTCCTTATGGCTCATGTTTCATTCTAATATGTGTCGACGGGAGGTCATATGAGGGGGCTATGCTATGAATCTCGAACCTAAGTTTTGGAGGATAAGTAAGATGGCAAGGTGATATACCTTAAAAGATTGCAATGAATGAAGAAGTGTTCTAGTTCTATTAGTTAAATATGATGGTGGAGTCCACTTACGTTTAATAATGCGTCGAATTGTCGAATAAATAAACATTCGTGTTCTAATATTAAGGGATGATGGTTACCACTATTAAGTGACTAGGATAACTGTGTTGCTTCCCATTATGTACAGAATCTACAGGTTATACATATATATCTATATAAGGGGTGGATCGTCGATAGAAACAAGAGATGCATTAACCCAATCTAATAAGGTAGTAAATGGAGTAAGAACATGCTAGGAAGGCCATAAAATGGGAGATAATTGAAAGTCAATAACACTTGACGAATAGTCTAATAACCATTATAAATCAAGTACTTGGAATTTGTAATAAGACTATGTTTTAAGGGAAATAATGCATTTCCAATTAGGAGAAATGATGAAGTTATTTATGGATGAGAATGGGTATCTTTACAAAACTAGCAAGAAAGGGGATAAGATTATATGTGTATCTCATGTCTTGTGATAATGTGTAGTTGTATGAGACACCTAGATAGAGGTGGTAGGTCAATATTCAAGGTGTGTGTGAATGGATTTCCCCTATTGGAATTTAATTAGTATTAAGATATGAGAGATATCTATGTATTAAAATCAACACGTTATTCACCTCACTACTACTAGATCAATGATACTACTTGAAGAAAGACTTAAGCACAGCTAAACACATCATTCAAATCGTTGAAGCATCAATTCTGAACTCCTTAAGTGAAAGCAACTACAATATTACAAGAGACTAAGAGCTTATAGATAAATAATGGGATGCCTTGGTCTTAAAATTTACCTTTAATCAAATATGACATTATATAAATAATTCCTACTTCTTAATAAATATTAAGAATGATAATTGACGATAGACATCAATAAGATTCGAAAGTTATGAAGGGAAAATGGGGAATAGATAAGAAGGGGGTGTACGCGTAAGATCAATTAGGATATAATGATAACTAAAATTAAAGTATAAATTGATTATGATGAACAGGACTAAGGTATGATTGACTGTGTAGAAGCCTTCTAATACCATACAGTGGTATAATGTATAAGTGATGAGGGGAAAGGAGGAGATTCATGAGGATCGGGAGTCAACTGTA
Organism: Larix kaempferi; assembly: GCA_027924585.1. NCBI lineage: Eukaryota > Viridiplantae > Streptophyta > Pinopsida > Pinales > Pinaceae > Larix > Larix kaempferi. The sequence continues at coordinate 1,915,862 of BSBM01000563.1, forward strand.
CTATTAGCCTATTTTATCAATACTATAAGGATAGAAGGGATCTATGTGTAAAAGGAAACCGTAAGTATTATGGGGTATAAGATGAAACTTGCGGAGGTATTACACAATGTAAGTTATGATGAAGTAAGACCAATTGTGGATATAAGAGGTGATATTTTAATATAAGAATGCATACCATAAGATAAAAGTAACATTACCTAGCATTGAATCGTGGGTTTGATTATAAGCAATAAGGTTGAAACCAGCAGACAAAGTTCTAGCTAGTGGTCCGACGCACGAGATCGTGCTTTAAAATGAGCTTCTATACGAAACACCGTAAGGGTTTAAACCAATAAGAGAAACATGTGCTTGCATTAACTAAATTATGAGTGGTAATAAAATGGAGTAAGAACTATTAATGTGCCCTCAAGCTAGGGGAGATAGTCATACCTGATATCGGGAGAGAGAGAGACTTAGAAATACATTATATATTTAGATAAGAAAATGGATGGAGATAAATTTGTTGGATACGAGGATAAGTATCCCTATGCATCATATTATGGAAAACACCATGCACTTAAACAAGGAGGTTGCATATAAAGCTTATTAAAAGACTATTTTCTTAAGGGGGGGAACATGGCTTTAGACTAATTAAGCTAAATATTGGGGTAATGGTGCAATAGGTTTTTTTGAGAAAATTTTGGATTAATCATACCTAATATAGTGATGATCTTGGGTAATAATATGAGATTCACAAGAATCTCCACCTAATCCTCAACTTAACTCAATTAAAGCGGTTGTTATGAAGTTCTAATATGGTTAAACATATTAAGTGATGATGTATTCGTTCAACTTGTAGGATTAGACTAAGGTCTTTACAAGTACATAAAGGTTGCTTGTGCGAGTAGGAAGAGTGGTGATGTACAAATACAATGGCATACTAGGATAAATACTAGTGCTTACCTTTGCGATGGTAAGGGTGGGAACAAAACTAGCTATGAGGTTCTTAAGGAAGTGAAGAAGTAATGGTTCCTCGACAAATTATATTGGTTTGAAAATGAGAATAATAAATAAATACGATAACAATTGTATTTTGATAAGAAATAGCCATGAAAACCTTGTAAACAATAACAGTTCTCCTAATTTAAGGATGTTACGATACTTTTGTTATTGTTTATTACCGATAAAGAAATAATAATGTATGACCTTCGGATTTAAGGACATGAACCTTCTTCCCTAAGAGGGGTATGCAAACCTTAAGAGTCCTTGGTAGTTGCATGTTGAGTGGATACAGATTAAGAGTTCTAACGACCTCCAATTTAAATTGTTGACTAATTCATGCTACGTTGGATCAATATAAGCTTTTGTAATGAGTAAACTTCTCTGGATGTTATAACTTGAAGGATGTTGCTAAATGGTAAGAAGTAGGGTACTAAGGTGGATAACACTTGGTTATAACCTTAGGGATTTTAGAGATTCAATAGAAGAATTAATCTAAATGTATCTTTAACTACTAGAATATGCATCAAAGAATAAAAGAAACAAAGCCATAGGATAATATCGACATACTCGGTCAAGTCAAAGCCAAGTAGGACAAGTATGGCTAACACCTGCTACTTGCATGAATGAAGAGTTTATGTGTCTAGAACTTCCCTGCATTTTATGACCATAACTTCGGGACGAAGTTTCCTGAAGGGTGGGTGTATGTAACGCCCCATATTTTGACTAGGCATGTTTACGAGTTAGACACCTTTCACTTTATATGCTTATTGTCTGTGGGACTCAGTTAGACAGAGTGAACTATGTTTTCGGCATAATAGATGTGATGATATGTTGCTACTATGTTTATGATGTCACTATATTCATGCAGTTATTAAGTTATGATTATCATGAGATTCATTGCTTTTATGATGAAAACATATGTTTTAGCATTTTCATTGATGAAATGTGAAATATATGGTGTTGTACGTGGATGCCATCCTATGATGAAATTGATAGAACTGTTATATTCCATGCATATCTGTGATGCGATAAAATTGTGACATGAAATGAATGATATTGATGATATGGATCAATTGGTGATTGAATGGAAATGCTTGTTATAAAAGGTGTATCTAGCGGAATACTAACCTACAGGACACGAGGGCTATGGGATAGCCGGATACTTGATCTGATATACGGAGAAGAACCTATCCATGCAGTAAACCTTAGCAACCAAAATTGATGAAACGATGACATGGACCGATAATCTCGATAGCAGCAGAGTATGATTTGATAAGGGCGTAGGCCCGGTATGTTGAGAGGGATGGATGTATTGCCCACCCTATGTTTCTATGATACCCGAGGTCGTGGGAGGGCCATGCTGAGACACGCTCCCCATGTATGTTGTGATGACGATGGTCGAATTCCTTCTAGGGAGAGGATAGGTCCGTTGTTTAGCCGACGCTATCGCTCTCAAGTTCTATGTGGTCAGGTCGATGAGTCCGACATCCACTTTTGTACTAGCAGAGGAAGGATAGGGAGGATGTGGACGTAGGTTAGGATGGGAGGATATGATAGTTAGTACTGTTGAGGGTTGGGTATTCCTTGACCCGGAGTTAGTGGTAGTAGGTAGCTTCCCTTGCACCTGAATGATTGATCAAATGTAATCATAAACATAACAAAATGAAATCTTAAAGGTTAACTGATAAAATAACCGATGTTGTTTTAGTAATATTATGATGAATGTATACTTGTTCAGTTTGCATAAAGTATTATTAGTGTTAGTTAGTTGTTATGCATAGGATATATGACGTATGTTTATAGCACATGTCTGTCTTGTGCATACGCTGGCCACGCATGCACATTATGCACATGTGCGATAATATTGGTTTACAACATACTTATCAAGATTTAACAATGTAATAAGTTATCATAGATAACTCAATTAAGTAATTAGTGAATGACTCAATTAGTAAAATATTATTAAGTTCAAATGTGTAAAATGAGTTGATTAGTCTTTGTATGTACACATTGTAATGAACAATTAAAATAAGTGTCATTAATTGCAAGTGTCCTCAAGTGAATGTGTCTTCAACATGAAGTATAATAGTTAAACATTAATACTAGAAGAGTGTGCTATATAATTGTTGATCATGATTAATTAAACCATTAATTATATTTCATTAATTATACCGAGAAGTACTATGTTGACACTTACCGAATAAACAAATAAATACTTTAATTACTATTCACAATTAATTTAGTTCCTATTATTATTAATTATTATTGTTATTAAATTTATTATTTAATTAATAATAATAATGATAATAATCATTTCATTTTTATAAAGCATAGTGGATGGAATAATTTATCACATGGATAATTCACTTAATTAAATTACAGAATCATTCCAAGTAAATTAAAAGGATTGTTTAAATAAATTATTGAATAATCCCACGGCTCGAGAGAAACTTGGATAATTTAAAATAATATATAATCCTCACTTTACCTTGAAAAGGGGGTTGCATTAATGATTGGTACTTCCCAACTTTGACAGCTAGGGCGGTGGAGTGATAAGGAAGTTTGACTTTATGAAGGAGGTGGATGCCTATAAAGAGAAGAATTAACAAAGTAGTAGGGGGGTTATTGTGGGAGAACTGTGAGGATTTTTTTTGGAAAAAGGAGGAATGCCGAGGAGGGGGTTAACTCGATGCCGAGGAGGGGGTTAACTCGAAGCTTTGAGGAGGTGGGAAACTCAAAAGAAAAGACTGAGGAGGGGGTTAACTCAGCAAATATTACCATTGAGCTATGGAAAGGTACTGAGGAAGGTTGCTTTCGGGATTATCGGTCTGTGGGCTCGAGGGCTAGGAAATACGTTGATTTACTAGGGTCAGCATGATAATAGCTGATCGGCTGGGTGGACACATCATTTTGGGTTGCTAAGGTAACCTACAGAACCCACTTCAGGAATCTTCTTACCTCACTTCAAATCTACAGGTCCAGGTATTTTACTGAGCTAGCTTGAATAAAAGGTATTTTTCTTTTATTTTCAAATTATGCATGTTAAAAGAACAGAGCTGTAATGAAGTTTTAAGTTTATGTTTATTTAAATTGCAGAGACATGTAAACATTTAGATAACAGAGACATAGACGGTTGAATTTTTCCAGAGAACATAATTAGTAGGTCCAGGTATTTAAATGATAGTGGAATAGAGACCCAGTGCCTAGATAGGGCACTAAACGCAACCATACATCTCGCTATTGTTGTTGAATTTTTATTCACAAACCCTACACCCTACTCCATGTCGGAACTTGGAGTCTCTCAACGATGCTTTGTATGACCCGAGCTCTGCTCCTCGATCCAATTATATTGTCAAGAATGGATTTTGTTTTATATTCTTTGATTTTATTTAAGCCCTATTGTTCTTGGATGTTCCAACCACGAAAACACCTCCTGATCCTAACAATGAAGAAAATATAAAACACACACAGACATAAATTTATTATCCAAAATTTTTTGTATTTCCTCCTTTATATGCACTGATCATAATAACACACCGTATGGATGTTTTGGGTATTAATATTATGTGCGGGTTTGGGTATTAAGGTTCTATTTGTACATAGGTTTTGTGTGCTATTTTTTTAGGTTGGGTAGGTGTTGTTACTATTTTGGAAAGCCACCTAGTGAGGAAATTTGAAGGTTGCTTTGCAGAAAGCGAGGGCCAGCTCAGGGATCCATTGATTGGCTATCCCTCACCAACGAAGAATCCGAAGAAAAATATCTGGGAATGCCCAGGAAAGAATATGAAGACAAAGACTATGTTTTATAGTCGAAGAAGAGAACTCAATGTTGGAAGGTTAATTCCCGATACCACGTTAAGAAGGTACATTTCTCTTTCAGCTTTCCTGCTACTACTTCAATCATTAAATTTGTTGAATATAAGCTTTTAATTTCCCAATCTCCCAGTCTAGATAACATGGTTTCAAAACACGACCACCCCTTCGGAAGGATTATCTCTAGTTATGGATCCACCATAGCCCTGGATCTATCAAGTCTCAGTAGGGATCAAATCTCTCAAGGTCTAAGCCTTATTTATAACTAGAATAGATGTATGTTAAACCTAGATCATTGAAACACCATGAGGGATCAGATACCTTGAGGTGCACACCCTATATATAACTCGTATAGATATGTCTTAACTCTGGATCTATAAAGAGCCAAGATGGATCAAATCCATAAAAAATGTGCAAAGATTAAATTTTTTTTTTGAGGCTCATCTACAACTAGCATAGATCCATTTTAATCGTGCATTTATCAATATCCAAGAGGGATCAAAACCCTTGAGGTAAAACCTTCAAGTTTTTTGTGGGTTATCTGGAACTAGCATAGATCCATCTTAACCCCTGATCTATCAAGTGTCCATAGAGATCAAATTTCTCTAGGTGCAAACCTCTCCTTGGGTTCAACACTCTATCTCTCTAAAACCATGTTTAAGGCTCTTTTACTAAAACTAGAAATGTAAATATAAATAGAAAAACAACTTAAAATAGAACTGAACTAAACCAAAATTTTCTAAATTTAAAACAATAGTGAAGGAGGAAAAACTGGAAATAAACTAATACTGGATACCCTGCTTAACTGTGCCTCACTCGCACTATGTTGCGCATAAGAACCCAGGCAGACTGCTCTACTTACCTACTGCTTTACAAACCTGTTGTTGCGTGTGCTCAGTTCTTGGACACCTATAGAGGTACTTGTTGAACCAACAAGTGCACCCGGGACTTACAAACTCTAACGGATTGTTGTAAAAATCAAAAAGCATGTTGAGGATTAAAGGCAAGGAATTTTGATAATGTATCTTTGACCAAAATTTTGTCTGGTCATGTAGGTATGTTGTAAACTCATAACATATGGAACAAATGGCTTCATTTGCATCAAATATGTAATTTAAAACATGATCTTAGAGAAATAATGCAAAATGACAATAGTTATTGTTGTGATATTTTGAGTACGTTGAAGACATTAGAATAAACACAGCCTTAAAATTTCCCTAATTATTATTGTCACGTTCCCCGACCTCCCTAGTACCCTTGAGAGGCCATGGGAGACCCTCTGGTGCATTTTTTTTCTTCAAATTCCTCCATTTTCACACATAGCTGCAATGGCCTTCGATCCACAATCCACAGTTCCATCCAATCCGCAATCGGATTTGGAAGTTTGATTGCCAAATCTTCCTTTCCGACGAAATCACACTCCTGACTTCCGCAATCCACAATGCGGAAGTTGGGAGTCGGAAGTCAATTCGTCGTCCCAAAAAATTTCTCCCTCCGCAATTCCGCAATCTGCAACCCACGTTGCGGATGTCGAAAATCGGAACTCCATTCCGTAACCCCAGTAAATATTACCTCCCGCAAATTTGCAATCCGCAACCCGCTTGCAGATGCGTAAATGTGTAAGTCCAATGTTCCAACCCCCATGGAATCTGGCCTTCCGACATCCGCAATATGCAACCCACTTTGTGAATGTGGAAAGGCGGAAATCCCACGCACCATTTCCATTGGACTCACCCTTCCGACTCCCGCAACCCGCCTTGTGGATGCGGAAAGGCGGAAGTCCAACCATGCCGCTCCAACTATCGTTCCCCGACCTCCACAATCCGCAATCTGCATTGTGGATGCAGAAAGGTCCTTGCGGATGCAAAATTTCAGGACAACAGACCCCTGCACCAGCAAGCTTCTAAGGAAACTTCTGAGGGTGATAACTCCTCCATCCTTGGTCCAAATTGGACAAGGCTAGTACCGTTGTAAATATATTGGAGAGATCTATCCACTGGTGTAATCCCCACCCCATTTGAGCACTCTAACCTTACCATTTTTCCAACTTAAACTCTATCCATAACCTTCTCCATGTGCCTTTACCCTTCTGCAAGGAACTCTACCTACCTCCTGCCATGACTTCTCCCTTCACCTAACCCACAGAAGGGTCCTAAAGCACCATATGGGCTATCCACTTCCTTTCCCAAGTCCAGGTGAGGCCAATCCATCCCTCTTAAGGGTGAATGCAATGCATAAATAGACTAACTATCCACTACTCATCGGTTCAACCGACCAACCCGAGATACACTGGTCGACGCAACTGTCGACATGTTTTACAAGAGGTCGAGTGGAGGACCTAGTCGACAGGCTGACTTAGGCTCCTCCAATACCAACACATCAACAACCTGCAAGGTTAGTAACACATTGCGTTCATGCAAATGATGAAGCATTCAAACATGCATTCAGCTTCATATTTAAGCTTACACATAGTTCCCTATTGATTCAATTCCATGTAATCATTCAATAATTAACTTGAACATAACAAGCATAACATAACACATGAAATATCATCATTTAAACATCACAAGGAACACTTGTATTTGGAATGAAGTTGCCCCAAGCAACTGGTTAAGTGAGGACAACTTTCCACCCAACCTTAGGTGTATGTCCATCCTATACTCTTTCAGTTGAGAGACCACCCCCGAGCTGGGTTGTGTATCCACTAAGGAGGGCTAATGGACTCTCTCATAGTCAAGGTTCCATCCCAATGCTAAGCCAACCTGTAGTTGGGTTTATCAAGCATACAAGGGAACAAGGAGGATGCTACTAAGCCAGTGAGCTCACCCACAGAGCTACAGGCATCTCAGATAACTCAGCAAACATGGCACCCACATTACCTACCTCACCCAACACAAGGAAGGCCCTCTTCTCTGCTGCATAGTACCTCAAGGCCCCTTCCCTCCAGTGTTATTCAGGGTGGGCATAGAAAGTTCCAACTATTGTTTCCATGAGACTTTCATCCTTCACTAGGTTTATCAAGTAGATCCAACCCTAGGTTGACCTTCTTGTCTGTTATCCAAGCTGGTTCTTCACAGGGCCATGGCCTGAACTCTGCCCCGTAAATCGGTCCTCTACAAAACCAATCTAAGTGTTCTCACGGGTTCTCTAATTCATTCCATCTCTGTAATTCATCTCCACGATCTGATCTATGGTTGTCCCAACGAGTTCACTTCCTACACAGGGTTTTCTGGTGCGTTCTCGGTTCTGCAAATTCGCACGCATAGGTCACGATTTTCTCTTGTTTTTCCTCATGGCTGGGCTCTACAATGCTTCAATGACTTGGGTTATTGGTAAACATTGGGATAGCAATCAGGGTGAGCGAATTCCCAAGCATGGAGTGGATTAAGGGACAAGTAAAACACAAATCCATACCCTTCCATATGGATTTCAGGGTCTCTCCATACTCCATCGAATTCATGGACTGGTTTTCTCAACCACTCTCTTATAGTTGCATTTATGTTAGCATGAGGAGTCAAATGGGTTCACAAATGGACATGTGGAAGCATGGTTCCCATCCTATAACCCCTCACCTCTCCCTAATGGATACACATGGCCCCTTCTCATCGGTTTCCTCCTTAGCCATTTTTCTTGGTATTTCATTGCAATAATTAATAATTACATCATTTACATTCTCTCATGGCTTAACAACACATGGATAATCAAACTATCAAATACTTTCCTATGCAAATAAACTTAAGCATCCACTAGTGGGCCCTTGGCCTTGAGCTCCACACTAGGGAAAACACACATTGCATTTATACAATATTTACATTGAAGACAATAAACCCTAAGGGTCAAAATAGGGGTATTACAATTATAAAGCTTCTCAGAGCTCTTCTCCAAACAACATTATTTACAAGTCTCAATAATCATTCCAACTAAAGAAAACTAAAATCCCTTGTACAAAGGTCGAGGCTGATCTTGAAATCAATTCATGTATATTGGAAATCTATCATGAATCACATCGATCAAATACACTTTGAATTGTTCCCAATGTTGAAGCTATAGCAAATCCGAATTTATGGAGATTGATTGTCTTGTGGCCATTTTTTAATGGATGAACCTCTTCACTATGAATCTATGAGAGACCTCTTGGGCCTGAGTTGGTGACCATACGTTGTTAGGAAAGTTCTCATGTCTTATGTACAGTTGAAGAGTCTATTTTATGATAATGTTTGTTAAATATTTCTACAATCTTGTTCACTACCTGCTTTCCCAGTTTGTATAATTGTTGTTGCAGTGCTTCAAATTATTGTTTTGAATGGTTAAATATATTTATTCCATGGCCGAATCCATGGTTGTTATAGGTAAATCTTTTGTTGTTATTAGAATGTTATTTAGATAATATTTTCTTGACTAGAGATCAATATGTTGTTACAAATATATTGTTTGTTGGTGATAGACTTGGTTGATTTGGGATTGGATTTTACAGTGATATTAATTTGCATGTTAGTGCAGTCCTTGGGACTCATTACATGTGATAACTTGTCCATACCATATATATAAGTAGACTTGATGGGAACATCAAGCACAAATTATATCCCAATTATCTCCCTTGTTTCTAGGCATATGCCATACATGATGGTGGTATGCAACAACTCAAATCACTGAACCACGAGCACATTTCATGTGTTGTCCCCAGCTACTACTTGATACACTTGGGAATGGACCACATAATGAGATTGTAAATATTAGTGTAGCATCGGCATTAACCATGAGAAAATGGCTCAACACTAAACTTAGACAACTGTTAACCAAAGCGAGTGTTTTTATCAGATTTATTCAACTATTATTGCCACATTATTTAATATAACCATGCATTAGGTGGTCACATCCCACAAAGAATTTAGAACATTTTTAGCTAATTCTATTTGTTTTTACTGTACAAATACACCTGCGTTGTTAGTAACTAGTGAGGACAAGTATGGGAAAATGGAGAGAGAAGGATCATCATACTATTTTCTTGACTCATGAATATCAGGCAGATATATGTATAGAGATCTATCTTAGAACTCCTCGGTTCACTGCAAAACCAAAGTGGATCTGTTGGAACCATGCAAAGCCCCATCAAAAAGTAGCTCATTGGAGGATGGCTTATAAAGATCTCTTCTACCAAGATACAACTCAAAGATGAAGAGACCCAAATGAAGCAGTGTGCCATATTTTCAAGCAACATAATGATGATGTTGAGCATATTATTTTGTGGATATAGAAAACTAATTAATGGAAACATTCCAATAAAATCTATATTATAGAGATTTTATATTCTCCTGAATCTATGACAATTTGAAAGACAGGTTGGGGAATTCCAAGCAATTCAAGATCCTACAAAAATTGTCCTACAACACCATAACTTATACAAGGACTAGGAAATTTCTCTATATACAATCATTAAGATAAATCTCCTTCTTATATAATGCCCAAGAAAACTCTATTTGATACTTACTTTTAACCACTTTCTAATCAATGATCATAGATGCATAAAATCCAAAATGATTGTATTGTGTGCATGTCATATGCATACCTACCTACCTACATATAACATACATACATAATATCTCAATTGTGTCCATTGTAGATAACACTCATTGAGATGAAAACTTACCAACCATATACTATCATTGAGATAAGACTCTTTTTGAGATTTTGGGCCTTAAGTGAGATCACCAAAATAGGATCTTTCCTTGCATCCTTTCCCATTCTAAGACATCATGTAATTATGTTGTTCATGAACCTCAGATCTCTATTTATAAAGCATCCTCTAAAATATAATATAGCTCCCTTCTTGTATTTACTGAGCAAACCAATTAACCCATTCAATGATCATGGATTCATAAAATCCAAAATGATTGTACTGTGTGTGTCATATGTATACCTAACTAGCTAAATTTTATCTTAGATTATCAACTATGGCCATTGTATATAACACTCATGGAGATAAAAACTTACCATACATATATTATCATTGAGATAAGACTCTTTCTGAGCTTTTCTGTGTCTTCATGAAGAAGGTGATATTGCAATTTCTAATGACAACTCATACCAGTTAAAGTGGTGACCATAGCATAGTATTGCAATATTTCTACACATATAAAAAGGAATAAAAAATAACAATGGGCCCTAAGTGAGATAAACCTAATAGCATCTTGCCTTGTATCCTCTCACTTTCTAAGACATCATGTAATTATGTTTTTCATGAACCTCAAATCCCTGTTTATAAAGCATCCTCTAGAATCTAATACAATGCCCTCTTTGTATTTACTGATCAGACCAATAAATTCATTCTCTGAAAGAAAAAATTTCTCATACCAATAATGCACTAACTATACATATGCATGTGTGTGTGTTGATGGGTGGTTGACAGGGGAACAAATTTTGGTATACAAAGGTACAACCAGAAACATTTCCATCACCCAATGGGGCTATAAAATAGGGAATATTTGAACAGTTAGAGCATTTTAACATCATGATCCCTAATCAAACTTTTCCTACAGTGTTTATGATGTTTTCTGCTCACAACCTATATCTTGTTTTCTACAACATTGGCCTATGCAATATCTAATTTTTAAAACAAGAAACTTAATGAAGCCTTTTTTACATAACTTATTTATGCAACCTTGAACTAATGAAGAAATGGAAGGTATAGAACACATAGCAGTTGTTGGTCTAGGTGTAGTAGACAAGGAGCACAACAAATTCAAGAAGTGGCTATATTAAATAAACAAAGACAATTAGTCAAATAAATTATAAAATCATATGCCTACAATAGAAGCATCACCCAATGAAGATGTAGAATAGTAAGGCTATGAACAGTAAGACCAATATGACTTAATGATCACTAATAAAACTTTTCCTAATGGATCCTTGGTTTTTCTTCTCATGACCTATATCCAGTATTCTCTAACATTAGCCTATGTAAACAACTCCTCTTGTCTAGAAGCAACTTAATGAAGCCTTTCTTACTTTTGAGTTATTTACACAACCATGAACTTATGCAGAAATGGGAACTATAGGATGCAGAGCAGCATTTTCCCTTGATGTAGCAGACAAGCAGTGCATCAAATTTAGTAAGCGATACAAAATCATAATCCAACAATAGATGTATGATAAGCTCAATCTAGGTGCTCACTCCCTGGAAAGTAAGAAAAATTATACACAATAGATATCAAATCCAAATAAAATAAAATTTTCAAACTTTAAAGCAAAGATGGAAAACCCCCTAGTATAAAGCATAGTTTTAAAAATCGGTCAACTTGGACTGGGACTCGGCCGAGTTGACTGAGTTGACCCTCCAATGAGCTGACTCGGCCTTCAAACTAGATTGGGTGATCAGTTTGGTACCGAACTGGCCGAGTTGGTGTTCGACTCGGTCGGTAAGGTACGTACCAAACCGATCAACTTGGTCGTGTCCCAACTTGAATTGGTTGAATTGTCTGGAAGAAAAATTGCTTTATTCAGTTACTCAATAGATTTGGCACTACTAAATGGTAATGTTAAGAATTCATAAAGTAAAAGTGACATTCTCCTTATATTTCATTTTCTATCCTTTTACTTAAATTTTTAACATTACCATTAATTCTTTCAGGATGTTTGAGAGTGGTTCCAACCTCATCAGACTTCATTAGCAAAAAGTAGAATTTTAGGTCCCATTCAAAATTCAATAGACTTAACAGTTTTCATGATTGCAAAGTTTCCACCAAATTCTATTATGTACGAGGGTATGGTATTGGAATTTAATCAAGCACATCAAACCCTCTATATACCTTGATCTTGGTGGTGTCAATTGTTGAACTCCTATGTCATGACCTTAATAAAAAATGTGCTCTTCACTAAAGAAAAATCGCTTATTAAGCATGGGAATCTTTTTCTACCTTTTAACGATCGGATTAGGAAGTTTCATCAAAATTGTAGGGTGTTGATTCATTGACTAATGTTCTTGGAGGATCAAATTTGATATATATCCCCATTTCCAAAATATGGGGGGGTCACATTTCAAATGTGTCCCTGTTTCGAAAACTTGTCCTTGTTTCCCTATAAGATGAACCCTAAACTTGTGCTCCTAGGAATTCATCTACTTCTACTACTACTGCAATTGTAGATGACCTTAAGGATTTCGAGCTTGAGCCAGATGATGATATTATTGTCTATGCCATTGCTAGTCTTGATTTTAGTTCTACTTCTAGTTCTAGCAGTGGTGATGAGTTTGATGATTGATCATGTTGATCAATGATATGTATGATGTATTGGCATCATAGTATGTTGTTTTTTGGACTCTATAGGCCATTTAGGCCTCATTGATTATGTATTTTGTTCCAGATTCCATATATTGATTCCACAGTACACTTTGTGACATTTTGATAAATTCACCCTTATATGGTATATACATGAGCAGAATTTGGATATTTTGTCTCTAATGCTTTGGAATCATGGATTATAATCTTTAAAATATTGTTTTTTCTTTAAAATTTAAATATCTTATGTATTTTTGAATTTTATATTTTTACTGAATTTTCCCTACCATGGGTGTCATCAATTATTGTTGATGTGTTTTTGTTTATGTTTAATGAATTTCGTTAAGGCATGAATGGGATTCCACGAGGAATGAATATTTATCCCATGCAATTCAGTAGGTTTCCTTACTACGAGCACCTACAAATAACTCATTTGATCGATACAATGCATATCGGGAAGAATGTAACAAAAATGATATGGTGAATATTACATGGAAGGACTGACAAAGATAAAATTGGAAAAAATTGTAGTGACATTGCAGAAGCCAATCACGCATTGCAAAGTGTAATTATTTCCACTGCCAAAGATGGGGACCAAAATATTAGTCTTCCATGGTTATTGACAGAGCTACAAAGCAATGATATAAAAGAATTCATTCGGAAAATAAGGTTTCCAATGGGGTTTTCGTCGAACATACAAAATATCTTAACAAAAAAAGGTGATTTTGGTGGTGTTAAAACTCATGACTAGCATACATTCATTAAGGTAATTATTTACGTATATAATTTTCATTTAGTACATATTTTTAGTAATTGTTGTCTCTTATTTGGAAACAAATAATTATTTTCTTTTTGTTACAGTACGTTCTACCTCTATCTCTCCCAGATAGCTTTGACGACAACATAAAACAATTTATATATGATCTTGGTAAATACATGAGATAAGTAACAAATTATATGCATGAAAATGTTTGTTCACTTTGTTGCATAGCTTATTGACATATTGTGTTTTACAGCTTGGAACTTTATTATATCTGCCTCAATCTTGTTGATCACTGTTATTTTCTTGCATCATTTGTAGGTGGATTTCATCTAAAGAAATCCATAAAGAAGATATTAGGTATTGGAAGAGATAAATTCCTCGTCTAATGTGTGAAATGCAGAAGTATTTACCTCCATCATTTTTCAATGCACAAGAACACTATCTCATACACCAAGTTGAGGAGATTGAATTGTGTGGACCTGTAAACTCAAGGTCAATGTGGATGGTGGAAAGGAATTTGAAGTCATTGAAGGATTTTATTAGACAAAGAGCACATCCTGAGGGTCATAGAGATGCACTTCTTCCTCATCATCATCATCATCATCATCATCATCATCATCATCCTCATCCTCATCTTCATCCTCATCCTCATCCTCATCATCATCATCATCATCATCATCATCATCGTCATCGTCGTCGTCGTCGTCATCACTAGTGTCATCATCATCATCATCCTCGTTGTCGGCATCCTCATCATCATAATCATCATCATCATATTAATCATCATATTCATCATCATCATCTTCATCATCATGATCATCTTCATCTTCATCATCATCATCATCATCATTGTCATCGTCATCATCACCCTCATCATCATCATCATCATCATCATCATCTTAATTTTCATCATCATCTTGATATTCATCATCATCATTGTTGTTGTTGTTGTCGTCATCACCATCAGCATCACCATCATCATCATCGTCATCGTCGTCGTTGTCATCGTCATCGTCATCGTTAGTAGTATCTTCATTGTCAACATCATCATCATCAACATCATTAGCGTCGTCAACATCATCATCATCAACATCATCATCGTCGTCATCATCAGCGTCGTCGTCATCGTCACCATCATCATCATCATAATTCGTATCCTCATCATCGTCATCACCATCATCGTCATCACCAGCATCATCATCATCATCGTCGTCGTCGCCATCGTCGTCATCGTCTTCATCGTTAGTAGTATCTTCATTGTCAACATCATCATCAACATCATCATCACCATCATCATCATCATCATCATCATCATCATCATCATCATCATCACCTTTATCATCATCGTGGTCATCATCATCATCAACATCTTCTTCTTCTTCTTATTCTTCTTCTTCTTCTTCTTCTTCTTCATAATCATCATCATCGTTGTCGTCGTCGTAATTGTCATCGTCATCGTCATAATCATCATCATCGTTATCGTCATCGTCATCATCATCCTCCTCATCCTCATCCTCATCATCATCATCGTCGTCGTCATTGTCGTCATCGTCATCATCATCATCGTCGTTGTCATCAAAAGATCTCTGTGTTTTGTACTGTTTTTGTTCTAGAACTTTCCTAGATTAACCAAATTCTCTAGAAACTAAGAACTATAATCCCTATCAGATGCTTGCATGTTCTCTAATATTGCATGAGGAATATGTTCCCATTCATAAACTTGGAAAAATAACACATTGGCACATAATACAATATAACAGGAGGTCTTGGGATAAGGACACTTGATTGCAACAAATAAAATAATATTTTATTAACCATTCATGTTTCTCCTCTTGACGGTTCATTGCCCCCTTGGTGCTCATAGGGAGATATAACCCCAAGTGCACATTATTATTTTTATTATTTCAATTAAATCTAAATTGATCAAATGGTAAACATACCACATACTTACCATTCATTTACACAATATATGCATACACTCATAGGGGGTATTGCCAATATGAGAAAGCCTCATAGAAACTAATAGGGGAAATCTAAAATTGTTTTTTCCAGTCTCCTAGTTATGAGAAAACCTCATAGGAAATTATGGGGGTGGATATCAAGTTATTGTCATCATTCTCCCAATCATGAGTAAGCCCCATAAAAAATTATAAGGAGGATATCAAGTTATTGTCATCATTCTCCCCATTATGATAAGACTCATAGAATCTAATCAAGATGCTCTCAATTTATTAACATTATTATCCTGATTATGAGTCAACCTCACTAAAATGCATGGTCATATACTTATCAACTATAAACCCTAATTATTAACCCCTTTAAACATTGATGGCTACAACCTTTAACACCTAAACCATAAACCCTAACACTTATGAAACCTAACCTCTAGTACTCATAACCCTAAACCTTGACTCTTATCAATGTTATAACTCATAGCTACAATTATTACCCAAAACTCACAACTTTATCACCCTTAAACCCTATCCATTATCACATGTATCACCTTGATATCTAATTCCTAACACCCATGACTACTCTAACCCTTAACACCGACAATCCCAAACTTAGCAACATCCCTCAATCCTTATAAAGCTAATCCCTCATCATTGTCACCCATATAACAATCTTATTTTATAATTTTAATTAAGTAGTTTTCAATAGTGTTTCCATATTGTATAAACAATGGTGGGTTCACCAAGTTATTCATCTTCATCTTATTCAATGTCTATCTCAATAAGTTATCTAGAAATACCTTGAGTTTCATAAATATATTATTTCAAAAAAACACATATTTCTATTAAAATATTTTTGATGTCCACTCATAAATATTTCCTTTGAATTGTTTCTTGTGCAAAGGAGACGAAGAGTTCTAGTTTAACATCAAATATTTCCTCCTCCAATACAAGCTCGAATAAATCTAATAGTTCATTCTCTACCTATGACAAAAGTTCATAATTATATTAATTAGGTTATGATATTATATTAAATCTGACATGAGTAATTTAATTTTCATGCTTATTATGCTTATTATCTACATATTCAAAACTAGAAGTAACCATCTCTCATGGTGGTACTTCAATGCCACTTGTCAAGAGAAATGTATGACGTAAATTAATAAATTCTAAAGAATGTAGTTTATGAACATGCAATAATTTTTTTCATGATGACCAGTAATGTGATTAATATCGTTGTGTATATGTATATGATTTGTCGAGAACAATTCAAATTTCCCCAACTTCTGATCTCGATACAATTTGACCTTGGATTGGAATCAAATGTTGAACAATATTAATTGGAATACATATGCACAATAGACCACAATTAAGAACTAATGTTCCCTAATATCAACTTTTATTTTGACAAATTTTGATGTGCGATGTCTAATAGAGGAATGAATTCAAAGGTAAATGGAGATGATCCTTTTAAACTTTACTATGAAGTACTAGGGGTGTGTGGTTGTTCCAATTACAAAGGACTAAATAACTATAGACAATGTATTGTAATAGAACATTACCCATGTGATGGAATCCCTATGATTGATGGAATCCTACGAGGAGTAGATCCACATTCTGTTTCGGCTAAGGACCGTGATGAGTAGACCCACATTCTCTTTCGGTTGAGGATCGTGAGGAGTAGATCGCAAGGAGTAGACCCACATTATCTTTTGACTTTGGTATATGGAGAGCATAGTGCCGCGAGGAGTAGACTTGGAGGTATTTCCAAAGAACCCACATTCTCTGGTATACCAAAATCACAGTGCCACGAGGAGCAAAGATCCTGCGAGGAGCACAGGGATATGACAGAGTTGGTCGCAGAGAGCACACTGTGAGGAGTAAAGACCCTAAGGAATTTCTAGAGAATATTGTGAGGAGACTGACATAGATAAAAAAGGGGCACAATGTTTTCGGTAATCCATACCCTCTTCCTCTATTTGGCATTCTTTTTTGCAAAAACACAATTTGGTTTTCTTTAGTGAATTGGAAACCTAGGTTTGAATTTATCTTGGATTTGGTGGTTTTTTGTGATTTTTGGTGGTTTTATTCACTATACAAATTACTCTATTGAATATATAATCCTTGACCTTAGGGTCCTCATCTTCTCTAATATAACTATTGTGATCTCACATCCTATATCATACATCCTTTGTAACCCTGCCAAGACACTTCTTTATGGATTAGGTATTTCATCCAACACGCTTACTATAGCAGTAAGGGGATATCCTATAAGAGGATCTTTATTCGATGTCCTTAGGTCATTACAGTCAGCTTCCGTTAACCAAATATTAGAGCAGTATAAAATTAACTTAGTTTGGAGGATGATTGGCCTTATCACGCTATTGATTGACCGGACTCGCATTCATTGATGCCTTTGTTGGTGTTGTTTTGTCTCTTCCATGAACGGTGTATTATTTGCGGTGGGTGGAAGTTGTTGAGCCTCACTTTGCGCATGCCATTATTAGTGAGGCTCCTTTACCACCAGCAGAGGATACTTTACCTACTATAGCATGAATGAATGATAAACCAAATGGATTAGTTGTTTTTTATGGCTCTGTCTCGTAATTATAAGAGAAACAAATGGGATTTTGCCAGCGCGGTGAATGACTATGATAGGACTACATATGATGTGTAATGTGAATATTAATGGCCATTCCCATGAAGGTAGTTGCATGGTAATGTTGAATGTATGAGCTGTGAGTTAGTTATACCTTATTCGAATATTTAGTTGATGTAGATGGGTAGGAACTTCCATTAGAAGGGTTGCATTTGACTAAAAATTGTGTTGAATATATGACATAAGTTCTAGCCTCTAGGGAGAAAGAATCAAAGAAGTAACAAAGTACTAGGGTGCTCATCACCTAGGCATAATGTACCACCAAATAATATCTAGAACACAAACCTTGATTGAAAATCCATTTTTTTGTTCGTTTAATGTTGAAGGCAATTTTATTCTCTAGGAGTGAGTGATTGAGGGCCTAAAGGGAATTAACCATTTGGAAAATATTATTGTGACAAAAAATAGTCAAGAAGTAGTGACTTGCATTTGACATCATATGTAATATATTAACTACCATATTAGTTTCCTTGGTGTTACCACCCATTTTGTATGGGTGTCCACTTGGAAGGGTTGGCATTGCTTTGATTATGAAATGAGCAATTCTGGGATGAGATTGCAAACCTAGGCAGTCCTGGAACAATCACCTACAAAATCCATCAACAAGTATGGGAACTAATAGGTCAATTATGGGCACTAATAGGCCTTTAAACAAGGCTAAGAAGGCAAGAACAACAATTCTAAAGATGCAAGTAGTCAGCTTGGGCATTGTAGTTGTAGTCATTATGAATTTTGGGCATCAAACAACACTAAAAACAAGTTATGGGATGAATTTTTGAATCTAGGCATGTATCAGTATTCCCTAAAGCATTCTGGGAATCCTATTTCAAGGAGAATCCACTACAACAACCTTGCACCAAGTCTGGACATGTTCTAGGAAGTTTGGGCATTGCAACATCAAAATTTGGGCAACAATAGTACTGATCATTCTAAATGCTTTATTTCTATTTTATGTTTAGTGCAACATCTGCAATGATCTCTGCACATCTGAGAGGATTTGTTTCATAAGTGATTTCCCCTTTAGGATGTTGGCAAGGAGAATTCTAGGAGCCTAACATGCACACCATCCAACGCCAATGATGGAGGGACAATGCACACCAACCAACACCAATGATGGAGGGACATAACTAATTGTTATTATGAGAAATGGAAACCTATCCCAAATTACTGACATTGAATCTATAACATTTAATCATTCCTTCCATGCTTTGTATTCGTGAGTTGTAGCAACATTCCCCATCCCAACCAAATAACTAGAATTGGGTTAGAATGCCCCTTAATGAAAGGATCATATAAATGCTCCTTTGAAGGATGCATCATGATACTTTAGAGAATGAAAAAAAGGGGAGCCCCTTGTGGGATGGTGATTGAAATGGCACATGTAATTTTGACTAGAATAACTACACAAATGTGATACTGGTTCAAAAGGAGACATGAATAGTGTGAAGGCAAGTGAGTTGGTGATATCCTTTGATTCGCCCATGCAGATTTGTCCCACATTCATTGTGCAAATGAGTAGTTTGAGGTTTATATATGTGATTTCTTGGAAACATAGTGGCAACAATGCAAGAGCACATAGTGGATAAAACCCCCAAATCCAATAAGTAGCAAGATACCTCAAACCTAGCATCAATTGTAGGACATGGAGTGCCTAGTACCTATGGGAAAGTTTAATTCTTTTATGTTTTATAATGTATTGCAAGTTTTTTCTTATATTAGGCTAATTTTCTAGGTTATTTACCTACCTTAGTTTGAACCAACATAGTAGATAGTAGATTTAGGAAGATAGGGAAAAAATTTGAAAGCATTGATAATGTAATGTATAGTTTCGTATTAGTCCCTTTTGTAACCATTGCTTATATGGTTAGGGTTTGACAAATATCCATCAAGAAGTGTGGTCCAAACAATATGGACTTGTTTCCTCATACTATCTGTAGCATCTATGTTTGATGTGGCTTAAAGTCACAAAATATTATACTTCCTTTCTCATTAGGGTTTGATTCACATCCTAGGATTCATTTATCATTTAGATTTGTACAAATATTGTAACACATGCCCATACTCTAACACTGCCAACAAGATAAGAATGTGCCCCCCTAAAGAAAATGTAGCCCAATAAGATTTATTCATTGCAATTTACTACTCTAGTCCTTGTTAGCCTCGTTACTATTCCCATCTTTATTTTGTTGCAAGAGCAAGAGCCATGAATGACGTTTTCAGTATTGAAAATTCAACTACAACATGTTGTCTCATTTTAATGATTGTAGGTACCACCAAATAGGTACTTGTTGGATATATCTTCCTCAAGTGAGTAAAATAGACTAGAAGAGGTTGAAAGCGATACGTCTATTACAAGATCAACTAGAGGTGAAAAGGCAAGGAGAAAATTTTGTAGACGCATGGAAATTTTTCTTTTTGAAGGAGGATCATGTGATTATGATAATGAGAGCATAGGTGACATTGAGTTTCCCTTGAGGTATAGACATCTTGTCAAACGATGGCTACCCAAGGAGCTACCCCAAGTGTACACGTATGTCTTCCTCAATGGGAGGATTTATCGCATTGCTCCATCGTCTTTACATGGATTGGGGTTATTTTCCATGGATGGCATAAAGGTAAAATATGGCACTGAAACTGAATTGATGGAGTATGTCGGACCATGCTAAAAATACAATGACTGGTTTTTGTTGGTCCGACATACGGAGTTGCATCAAATTATATACAACTACTAGACAAAAATATGAACAAAGGAGCTACTATGTATATTGATGGAAGGCCAAAAGCTTTCGGAAATATCGCAGGGTTTATAAATAGTACACGACCAGGGACAACACATAAGCTACCCAATTACATATTTGAGGGGCATGAAGGAAATCGTGTATTCGTATGTGCAACAAAATCAATACTTGTAGGTGAAGAGTTGTTGATCGATTACAATTTGAATCGAATAGATGTGGGGGTTGATATTATGGGGGTAATTATCTTATACAACATTTAACTCAAACTTTGATAAATGACTTATTCTTTTTCTCTTGCAACAATTTTAATTATATGTCATGCTTTTTATAATATACACATGGTTAACTATATGTCATGCTTTTCATTAATCACGTTTATTAGACATGGTTAAATATGTACTTTCATTTTTAATATGTCTTAATTCTTATATTGTGGCAGGGTGATCGTGGCCATATGCCACAAGCAAGTAGATCTGATGAGGTAAACAACAATGTAATAGTAACCACAATCCATGATTATATTACAGCTGTTAACAATTGACCTTTTTTATGCTTATGAGCTCAATATTTCAAGATGATATCATGCTTATTATATTGTGGCATGGGGGTACTCTGAAAACACCTGCAGCTTTTCATCAGGTAAACGTGACTGTCATATTAACACTAAATTTTTTCTTCATTAATCACATTTATTAGACATAGTTCAATTTTTACTTTTCAATATGAATATGTCTTGCTTATTGTATAATGGAAGGCTGGCTGAGGGAAGTCACCAATGGTGTCGCATCAAGTAAATGTTAACGTAATAGTACCTAATAGCATCAATGTAATAGTAACCACAATTCATGATTATATTACAGCTATTAACATTTGACCTTTTTTATGCTTATGAGCTCAATATTTCAAGATGATATCATGCTTATTATATTGTGGAAGGGGGGTACTCAGAACACACCTGCAACTTCTGGTCAGGTAAACCTAACTGTCATATTAACACTAAAGTTTTTCTTCATTAATCACGTTTATTAGACATGGTTCAATTTTTACTTTTGAATATGAATATGTCTTGCTTCTTATATTATGGCAGGCTGACCGTGGGAAGTCACCAATGGTGTCGCATCAGGAAAATGATAGCGTAATAGTACCTAAAAATGATTAAAGTAATTTGTTTTTATTATATGCATGTTATTTTTTTGACGTGAATTTTTGTAACGATAAAAATAAATTACCTACTTTTATTGATTGATGTTTGTAGAGGACACCACATCAGGATGATGAGGTGGTTGCAGAGGAAGATATATTTTATTCAACTGACCCAATGGAAACTGTTAAGAACGCTTTGAAAAATTCCAATCATGAACTTCTTAGACTGATTGTAATCAGACCCAGGACTGAAGAAATCAAATCAAGAATTGATTACTTGAGGAAAAAAATAGAACAATACGGGGTAAGTGGCATCTTTGAAATATTTTACAAACTATGACATGTATTCATTTATGTTATTTTAGTTCTCTATTTTTTATATGATATAATCAATTAAAGTTTTCTTTTTGTAGTACTTTTTGGAGATAACACATGTGCATCGAGTACCGGATGTAGAGGTCGGTATTGGTAGTAGTGATGGTTCAACACATCATCAATATACCCTACCAACGAGGCTATTTGAATCTCCTGACCAACTATGCCCTTTATATGTTATGACCTCACAGTATGTTGGAGATCAGCAAGGCCCTTCACCCACTACTACTTCACAGGATGTTAGAGAGGACAGTAGCATCGAATGTGAAAGTTGCTATCCTCGAGCAGTACGTGTGGTTAGCAGGGGATCATTGCTCGTTAGCTTCTTGGTGGACCAGGACTGTGTTCCAATAAAGATACCGAATATTGCAGGTATTATGTAATTAATTCAGTGTTTTTTTTCATGTAATTCAAAGCCACATACCTCAAATTATTTTTAATTAATTATCATATTGTTTTTGTAGGAAATAATGTTTTTTATAAGAAGTAGCATGAGAAGGCGTTGGATATTTTTGGTCCCACCATAGGTACATGGTGGAATTCCCAAAATGGAAAATTGAAAGATGATCCGATGAACCACATGGTTAGCTTGTTTGGTGATACCTTCAACAGAAAAGGTGTCACCGCAGCAGCTGGCTTAAATTTGAAATATGCCAGGGTAGATTTTAGGGACAATTTGCAAATTAACCATAAGTATGAGCATCCTTCGATGGTTCCAGAGAAGGAGTGGAAGGCGCTCATGGATGATGCAAAGGAGAAGGAAATTCGTCTTATGGCTTGTATTTTTCTATGCTGCCATCTACAGCATGCTTGATCTTATAGATCCATTTGGAAGTCACAGCAGACTTCCCTTCAGGTCTTGGGACTGCACCCCAAACATCATTCTTCATGATCGACAGGTACTCCTCGATCATGGCATTCTTCCCGAATCCTGGGAACTTCAATATATTCAATATCTTCAATAGATATCTTTGTTGTTGGAACAAATATTGTAATCCTTCTTTTGTAGGTGAAGGTATACGATATTTCCCACAAAACAAGTTAAATTGCATGATTAGAAAACATCTCATAGTTTTCCTCTCATACCCCAAACCATAAGAGGAATGTCCTCCACATGGAAGAGGGAAGATATTATGCATACAAATCCCGTTTATCCTCCGATACTGATCAAATATGCTAGAAAGAGACCTCATTTGAGATCTAAGAACATGATAGATTGAACTAATCTCAAGATCCTATAAGTATAATAAAAAATATTTCTTAACCTCATTAGTATCCAATTAAACACATTTAATGGATTTTTTGAAGTTATATCAATGTCAAATGAGTCATGATATACCTAATCCTTTCATCCCTTTACCTTGTCTGAAAATAATGTAAGAAAAGGCTTACTAGGTTAGTGTGGTGGAACTCCCTTATGAACTTGGTGATGATATGCAAAATTACACAAATTTAATTTAGGAAACCCACAAGTAGTATTGTTTCAAGCATCCCATTTCATCAACATGTTGACTCGAGCATTTTTCCTTGGGAATATACTGTCACGTGATAAAAATTCACAACCTAACTAGTCCAGAATGCCCATGTTACATTTGATCCCTAAGCTTCACCAACTCAAATTAAAAAATTATGGCAGTCACATGTGGTTAAGGCCTTCACATTTAAAGGTTATCTTTGGTAAATACTTTCAAGTATGAAACATAAGGTTTGTAGTTCATTTACTCAATTCTTGTAGCTGCACCTTTTCTTTCAAGGAAATTGAAAATAATTCTTTGTCCATATTTTCTATCTGAATTTTCATTTAGAAGTAATGTGGCTTTAGGAGGCATGCATTCACCAAAATATAGATCAAATAGAATGGAGTACCTATGTACAATAGGTAGCATATTTTTCTATAATGCTCCACTCAAAATCTTATCCACGTCATTTATTTTGTCATCAACATCAAAAAAATAAAATTAAATACACAGAAATCGTCGCTATAGCGACGGAAAAGACTTGGTCGTTCCTTTCTTGGGTAACGATATTCTGTGGCTATAGCGACGATAATTTGTCGCTTTTATAGCAAATTCATCACTATGTGTATGATTGGTCGTTGCTCTAGGAACGATTGGTTGTCGCTGCAACGATGCTAGTACGTCTCTATAACGACACACTAATGTTGCTATAGAGACAAACTAACGTTGATATAGCAACAAAGTAACGTTTCTATAGCGACAAAGAACCATTGTTATAGAAACAAATTAACGTCGCTATAGCAATGAATAGAGGTTTTTTAAGCAGTGTCCAGTCATGCCACGTGTCATCTCTTTCCTATTTCCATAGAGACAAAAGGTTCGAAGTGTGGCTACAATGATGAAAATGTTTCCATGAAAATATGGGGTCATGTTCATCGCTATAGCAATACAAAAGTGTTGCTATAGCGACGATTTGCCGTGAGAAAAATGTGCACATGTACTAGTGATGATTAACTCCATAAAAAGACTTTTTAAAGACAATTTTAAATGCTTAATCAAATCACATAAGAAAATAAAAAATTATGCAAACCATAAAACTATAGACAACAAATGATAACGGAGTTCACCCTTCCTGGGCTACGTCTCCTAGCCACTTCCAATGAGAAGGTTGATCTTATTGAGTATTAAAAAGCTTACATAGATGAGTTATGGAAATAATTTTGAGTTATGTCATTCAAATACAGAAACAAACTGCACCACTGCGTTCCTCTCGAAATTCTGATAAGAATGAGTATAAACTCGACCTATTTTGCCTGAGGCCTCCTCTAGCATGCAAATTGAGAACACTCATGCCTGCGTTGTACAGAATCATACGGACTGTACCATGTTGTACCTTGTTTCCCACCTCAGGATCTGTGAAAACACTGAGCACCGAACTACTCTTCCTGTGGCTTTGTTATGTGGTCTTAATAAAGGTTTTGGGTGCCGAAAATACGGGCCACGCGCCCTTTTTCTAGCCCTAAAACCGCAACAAGATTTTGAACAAAAAGTGCCATATCTCTCCCAATGAGTGGGTTTTGTCCCATTGGAAACATGTTGTTGTTGGGGGGCAGAGGTCCCGAGGTCAAACCCACGGGCCTCTCATTCCTCCCCTTTTAACGTGATATGATATGAATTGGCTTGTTGTGTTGGCTCGATGTGTTGGCATATGTGTTTTGTGTTGGCTCGATGTGTTGGAATATGTTTGTTGGTTCTATCGGTTATGTCAGTTCTCGTGGTTTGTTGGCATATCCATTACACATGGGTCGAGGGCTAAGCCCTCGACCCGCCCCTTTTTCCAACTAAACCAACCTTCAAATTTAAATAAGAGTTGTGATTGTATAGGTTAAGAAACAATCACGGGGAATCCTGGTTACATGCGGATATAGTGGAGACTTGGGTGGAGAGTAGGTCAGGGGTTCGATCCTCCCCGACTCCATAATTTTTGGTAAACCACCCAACTAAGTGCCAACAAAGCTTCCACATGGCAGGCCCTGATTGGTCCACATGGATACCAACTCTACCACTTGTCAACCTGCCATTGGTCCATGTCACCCATATAATGAATGTACATGCCATGTGGCACCCTGTGGTTGTGCCACGTGGCCCCCTTTTTTCCATTTTTTTGTCATTTTCACATGTCTTGTCGTATTTTCAGAACTCAATAACTTTCACATCCGAAAGTTGTTTTGTGTGAAACGAATGTTGTCGGAAATATCTCAACGATCTCTATGCATATGTAAGCTTTTGTTCACCTTTTGAAGACTTTAATTTTGATCAATATTGGAGATCCTCCTGGATCATTTTGTGACTATAATCATCGACACTGCTTTCCTTGTCCAATGGATTAGGTTCCTTCTTCTGCATAGATAAACAAAAATGAACAACATCACCTTAACAGGTATGGTTTCATACATGATATATTTTCTGTGTTTTTTTCTTACTAGTTGGGAAATGATTGGGTTCATTCAAATTAAATAAGAGTTGATTTTATGATGTGCATTTCAGATGTTGCAATGAAAACCTGCACACCTTTATGTCCATTTCGAGACCTCATTTAGGATATTTGTACAATTCAAATACTTTGTTTAGCTCGGGTCTATGGATTTAAAATAAAATAAAAGGGTCTACTTGTATGCACCAACTGACATTTACTAATGAGACATATATTCAAATTTGCTACATTTTCAAGCTAATCCAGGTTTTACATCACAATCCATGCTTCTCATTTTAACTGTTTTAGAAATATTGACAAATTACATGAAGTAAAATATGGTTTTTTAGATTGTTTTACTGTTTGATTGTATAGAGAAACTTGCAAGTCTAATTTTGTTAAGGTATCTTTGTTTCAGGAGAAAAACATTCGAGTATTTTCAAAATATATTTTTCCTTCCTCTCCACAGGTAGTTTATTGATCTTATATTTCTTATGTTGTTTTATGAATTTCTACAAAACTTGACATCTCTTCAAACATGCAAGGACTAATTAAATCTAGGATAATGCATTCATGACCAATCAGGATTGTTATGTCCCCTATCATCAGCACGGGTTTAGTTGTGTCATGCAGTGACACAGGACTACAATAAGCAAGCAACTTATAGGGCCATGCTAAAAAATTGCCAGAATCAAATTGTCGTGGCTACTACAACTAATTGTCCATTTCTATGTTGTGATGTGAACTTTGATACCTCTTCTCAGACCAGAAGTTTGAACAATTTTATTGGATGAACTGCCCATATTGAATTTCTGGAAACCTGTACATATGCAAGGATTTTAATGTGATCTTTTCCTGATTGAATTTGGATGGTATTAATGTTCACAAAATACCAAATTAGGTCTATCGGACTCAAAATTACATCAAGTGACTAACAATTAATAAAATTATTGGTATCTTCTTATCAGGATTCGACCAACCATATACATAGCTAACTGATGAAAGGTATTAGTGGTATCTTATATGACCAAATAATTTTATTCGTAGTATGTAATCAGGATTGGATAACTTGTATTTTCATAATCATTTTATTTGTAGTATGTAATCAGAATTGGATAACTTGTACTTTTAGTCTTCATGTGGCTGTGAATTAGATGATTCTAAATTTTTTTTCCCAAATTAATTTGGGTTCAAGGAAAGGAAAATGCCAGATTGTATACCTACCTCTTGTGTATAACTACCGCCGAGAAATTTTAGGGAAGAAGAAGAAAAGACATAGCATGGAGAAGAGTAGAGAATAATAACAGGAAAGGGAAGAGTAGGGAGAGCAGCCGAGACCAGATATTTGTAATAATTTTGTGACTTTGAATTTTGGTTGATAAATTGTAAACCCTACCTAAGACTGAGACGAGGGGGGCATTTTTAAGTTTTATGTGAATCAAGAGTTCCTCTCAAACTTTGTAATTGCCATGTAATTTGCCATTTTTTGAGCAATTTTTAATAGCTAAATGAGAAATTTTAATGGTCTTTTGTGTGTTTGGAAGACTATTTGAAATTGTTTCTTGAAAGAGGTTGTGCGCTCTGTGTTGCTACAGATTTGTAGTGTGTTTGCTTTGTTGTAGAACCTTGCGGGTCTGCACCACAAAGTCACTTATAAACTCACACTGAAATAGACAAAAAATTCAGAGCCCCAAAATTTCACTTTAAGTTTTGAATTAGAGGTGACATTTAATTCTCTGCACATCACCATTGCAGAAATTAACGGTGATGTTTAATTCTGTGACCGTCACCATTGAAAAATTCAATGATGACATTCAATTCTATGCACATCACCATTGCAAAAAATAACTGTGATGTTTATTTGTGATTGTCACCATTAATAAAACTTCGGTGACTATCCTTGAAGGTTCATAACAATTATTTTTTTTGAATGGAAATGGTGAGGGTCCTTTATCACACATCGCCAAATGAGGTTATGATGACTGTCATCAATGCAATAATAATTTATTGGTGATGGACATAGTGCGTCTCCATATCTCCTCTACTTTGGCTACACTGCCTTTGGCAACATTCAGTTTTTGGTGACAGGGGCCATTTTAACCGTCACTAATGACGTTATGGTAAAGGTCATTAAAGCTATGTCATTGTTGTCCTTTGGAATTGGTGATGGTATCCAACCATCACAATTGATGCTTATTGCTGATGGACATAGCGCATCTCCATATCTCCTCACTTTTGGTTGCACTGCGTTTGGAGACGTTCGGATTTTTGGTGACGAGGCCTATTTTAACCGTCACCAATGAGGTTATGGTGACGGTCATTAAAACTATGTCCTTGTTGTCCTTTGGAATTGGCGATGGTCTCTGACCATCACGATTGATGTTTACTGGTGATGGACACAGTGTGTCTCCATATATCCTCACTTTTGGCTACGTTTCCTTTGGTGACATTCACGTTTTGGTGACGGGGGCCATTTTTACCATCACCAATGAGGTTATGGTGATGGTCATTAAAGCTATGTCATTGTTGTCCTTTGAAATTGGTGATGGGCTTAGCGTGTATCCATATCTCCTTTCTTGTTTGATTACGTTTCCTTTGGTGACGTTCGGGTTTTGGTGACAAAGGCCCTTTCAACCATCACCAATGAGGTTATGGTGGTGTTTCTGGCCTGTCACCGTAGGCCTTTTTTCTTGTAGTGAAGTATATACATACAAGCAATCAAGTCCTTAGACGCAGGCTCCAAGAGCAATAGGGTATATACCTATATAATATTTAAATAATATATAGACATGCTTATATATATACACAACTACATATATAGACATGCTTATATATATACACAACTACATATATATAATATTATAACATTATATGATATATTACATATCAATATATATATATATATATATATATATATATATATATAATGTTACATATGAATATTAATACAACTTACACACAAATACATGATATCATTAACACATATATTTAACAATACACATAATACTTATTTACAATATATATATATATATAACCACTCTTTGGACAAGTGGCACGTTCCCCCACAAAATAGACAAGGAGAAGAATCTAGAATAATTAATGAAATATGCCACATATATTGAAAATAAAATAAAAGGAAAGTGGAACCACCATTAAGAAAAATGGCCTATTTCCCAAAAATAGACAAGGAGTTACTCACATATATTGAAAATAAAAATAAAAAGGAAAATGGAACCACCATTAAGACAAGTGGCCAATTTCCCAAAAATAGACAAGGAGTTACTCACGTATATTTAAAATAAAAATAAAAAGGAAAATGGAACCATCGTTAAGACAAGTGGCCTATTTTCCAAAATAGACAAGGAGTTACTCATCAAAGTAACCATTGCCATCCAAGCGGCATAAATAAGCCTATAAAAGCATACCATCAATAGAAATCCCAAAATCCGTATAGGGTATAAATGTCACTTAATAAATCATATTAATATTTAATAATAATAATACTATATCCACATAGTATTACATCCATTCTCCTAACCATACACCACCATTAATATAATAATGACTTATTATTTACTTTATCCTTTAATAATCGTATTGCTTACTTATTATTAAAATAAGAAATAAAATCGTGTGTCTATTATTGCAGCCACGGATTATTAACCCATTCTTACTATAGGTCATACATGCATTAAGCACTCATTAGCTGCCTGAAGGTCGTCACTGTCTCGTTTGGGCTTTAAAAATTGTATTTCAATAACCACGTTGCATGCTCATTCATTAACTGACATAACTGGAGATTGCAATGTGTTCATTACCAATTACTGTTAGCACAATAAAACTCTTCCATTTCATAAGGGAAGTCAAACTTATTTCACAACACATTCCAAAAAAGAGTTTTAAAATGGTAGAAGGCCCAACATCCGCAGAGTTGAAACCTATCCTCCGATACCATTCTGTCAGGTCCCCAACCACTAAACAAAGGCCAATGACACTTGGAATCCCAAGGGGAAGGCTAAATCAAGGTAATGCACAATGGAATAAGTTTATCGAAGGCTAGGTCATCATGCCAACAAGCCAATTAAATAAAACAATCATCCCTTTGAAAATGAAATGCAGAAATACAATGCATATATTTCCCCAATACACATACTATGCAAGGTAAATGCATGCATTAAATGTAATCAAATCTGAGCATGTTATTAACATGATTTCAAACATGATGTATCAAATCTATTTCATCCATATAATCACTAATAAAATTATATCTACAAGCTACCATAAACAAGGTAAATAATTAGATCTACAGGCTACCACAATCAACCATATTAATAGTGTTAAAAACCAAATCTATTGACTGCTACCTACATCCATAATAACATAAAACAAAACTCGATATGAAGGATTACATCTACATCGATCTAAATGATAAATAGATTAGATCCCATGGCTGCCACCTGCATCCATGTAAATGACAACGAAAACAGTTTCATGAGCACATATACATATAAAAAATTGCAATAAATAAACATATAGCAAAATACTCATCACTGACTACTTAGTACTAACCATATCCATATCAACCTAAATAAATTCAGATATGAAAGAACATAATCTACATCTATATAACATCATATTTCATCGATGTCACCTACATCCATACAAATCATAAGTAAATTAGATCCATAAGCACATATATTTCCAAAAATGCAGTAAATAATCATATAATGAAATACTCATCTTAATCATGGGAAACTAGCTTCAAGAGGACAATGTTAGAACCTGGAATAGACATGATCATGCATCTTTAAACATGACAGTCATCCCCGAGCTGAGTCCATAGATCCAAAAGAGAGTTACTGTCAAACCAACAGGCATGGTGCACTCCTTTCAACACCGAGAACTCTGCCATACAAATACAATTGTATCTCAATCACACGAAAACCTTTTTCAATGAAACAAAAAGTGTTACTTACTGGAAATGACCTTTTAGACGCAATTGAATAGGTCTCACAACCCATAAATTCTTATAAATATTTGAACTAGAAGGTATGGATGCACCCTTCTCAACACCGTGAGAAAACCCTACCAAACCAAAATGACCATATCTTAGTCATACATAAACCTTTTTCGATGAAATGAAAATTATTCCTTATTGGAAACATCGATATGGAAACAATGGTATAGGTCTCCTAACCCATAAATGCTCAGAAATAGGTGAACTGGAACATATATTTGTGCCCTTCTAAGAAAACCCAAGATACAACCTGAGAAATCATAACACCTTCCCTCACTACTTACTTTCTCTACATATTCACTACCTGTTGCAATGGGATTCCCTTCACTATAGTCCCTCAGGATATCACTATCCACTGTCGGACTTCACATGCAATACCAAAGCAGATACAATTAATGGCCCTTGAGGTACTTTGGTGTTCCATCTATCCAAAGTGCAATTTGGCATATAATGGTATTCATACCTCATTACAAGGCCTTCAATCCTTCTTCAAACAATTCGAATCCATCCACGGGAATTCAAAAAGCTCTCATAGATCCAGCATAGCAAGCCAAGAGGGAATAAGAAGAGTGAAAGAGAACCAATTACCAATCCTTTTATAGCCATTTGAATTCCCAAGGAAGTAAATCCAATTCCAAGAGAGGTAACTCAAATTTAATGGGGCTTACTCAATTCATGAGAGAGAGGTTACAATTAGAGATTCCCTTTCCCAAAATATCAAAAGGTGAAATAAAGAGGGAAGTTACACTTTTCAAATGTCCCAGCTAAAAATAGCCAGTGAGGGCACACTTGTGCAAGTGGGGGTTACAAAACCAAGTGTAACCTTCAAAAAGGAGTTACAAAACCACCAAAGGGGGAAAATTAAACAAGGAAGGATCACTAAATCAATAATTAGGCTCATAGTACGAACATAGGCTAAAATAATCAAAAATAGGAAACAAAGAGTGTTTTAGGGAGAGCCACAACTACTAGTCCCCAACTCCCTCACATGTAGAATCCATGACCCCCCATTCTCGTTAGTTGTCCATGCTGATCCAATTATTAATTAAATAAGAATAAAAATAATAATAATGTTCAAAATCCATAGTCCCTGCACCTAGTTCCCAATAATAATAAAAATAATAACATATGTCTGGGGCTTTGCATCCCCCCCCCCTTAAAACAATGCATCGTCCACGATGCATACTTATGCTACAACACAAAAATTCAAATAGATTAGGGTATGCTTCCCTCATAACATCTTTAGGCTCCCATGTAGCATCTTCAGGACTGTAATGGGTCCATTGGACCTTCACCTACCTGTTTTTCTCGATTCCTGAGAAGCTTGACTTTTCTACCCAATATGGAAATTGGTTTACCGAACAATACCCTTCTGGTTCCACCTAAATCACATTCCAATCAATCACATGATTAGCATCAGGTATATACTTCTTCAACAAGATACATGAAATACATTATGCACTTTTATGCAAGCTCATATGCAACGGGACCTATCCTAGATAATATCTCAAAGGGTCCACAAAATCTTGCATAATATGTAGATAGTCTATATCCCTATAGTTGTATCACACATTCCATGTGACCATTAGTAACTTTTAGTGATGACTATCTACAACATAAGTACTAATACTTAACATAGTAATTACAAGCATCAAGCTATAAAAGCATATTCCAACCATTAACATTGACTCTTTAAAATCATCAAGATATATGTATCGCTATTATAGAGGCCAAACCTCACCCAATGATAACACATAGAACTATCATGTCATTTCCAATCAATTCAAACTGAGCCACATAACACCATTCATTTATCAATCATGCCTTTACATAAGAAGGATGACCATCAAGCATTATTACAGGATTAAGGACTAGACTAACAAGCCACATAAGCATTATTTCTATAGGATTATCATGGCTATATATGTTTTATTATACATTCATAACCATTACAGCATCACCAATTATCATATACGCCCATGATGCACATTTCCTTCATAGTACTACCATAACTTAAATGCAATTACGGTGATGTACACCTATTCACATGATCATAAGATATATACAAAGTGTATGCATGTACAACATAACTACATAAGTGATGCAGGAAAGGATCAATAAAACCAATCCAATCTGCTAACCCAAGATAAGGCAAGTTCCAAATTAGGTAGAACCTCCAAACTTAGCAGACTCGGCTAAGTCTTTCTTCCACAGTGGTCATTTGAAGGAGGACTTCAAACTAGCGGTAAAGTGGACTTTATAAAAAATACGAGTTACCTGATTTCATAGCATTGAACAAAATGTCTTCCGCAATTCACCTCCTGCAAAGTTCCTTCCGCAAACTGCCTTTCCACAATCACCTTCCTTCCGCAATTGTGGGTGTGCTTTCGCAACTTCATTCCACAATAGGCTTTCGCAATTGTCTTTTGGAGTTGCTTTGGATCGTCAGATCGGCAAGTGTGCCTTTCGCGACAGCTTTGGACAATCGGATCACGATCCAGTCTGATCAATGGTGGGTTCAATTCGGGTTAGGGTGAATTTGATAGGGATTTCACATCTGGTTACTTTGTTAACCCTCTCTCATGTTCACAAGCGAAACACTGTCTGAACCATTGATCTCTTCATTGGATTCTCCGGTCTGTTGATCTGTGATCAATGTGGAACATCCACTTTGGGGTTGCGGAACTCTATCTCCCGCGCACCTTTACTCATCGAAATCCTTTCCCCGTCGTCGATCACCTCGGCCTCGATCTCCACTGTCCGATCTCTGCTTGTCCCAACTTTAACAAACTTGTACTTTTTTCTTTTCGGAAACTAACTTGGACCGTCGATATTCCTCCTTCTCGGATATTAGCTGTCCAAACTTGCTTTCAACAGTAGAAAGGGAGCTCTTATGTCGGCTTCATTCCCTTTGGTTAATCGAAGCTATGATCTCGTAAATTTATCAGTGGAACGATCAATTTCGTACGCCTTGGATTCAAATGAAGATGTCACAGCCTTCGGCTTCTGGGGATCTTTGTTAATGATACCCTGTTCATTCACACGCAGATAACTTACACAGGTTTATGGTTATTGAAAGAAGATAATGGATGTGCAATTAATCGCAGAGTCTGAGTGCTATGTTCTTCATTTCATCAAAAACCCTTTGCTTAATTACATTCAATGATTAAATAAGACTCTACAAACTTGTCAGATCCGATTAAGCATCATCTGGACTCCTAAAGAAAGCAAATAGATAACAACCCTATCCTCAAGAAACCTCTTACAAGATCTGAGGATATCAGTGGCAAATTTCCATTATTACAATCAAACTAATTCTATCCCAGCCAATTACATTTAATCAACAACTAACCCTAGACTTCTAGAAACTATTACATGGAACAAAAAAATAGCATTGCTACTCATTCAGAAAATATAGGACTTTGGTTCGATGCTCCTGCATCATAATCCAGGGGAGAAAAAGAACTCTTCAAATAGATCCTTAGGGTCCACATTGTACTTGGAAACCTCCATTGATGTTATCCACATTGCATCTTCAGATGGCTGATCTTTCCACTTGACTAAATACTGAAAATAATCCTTGTTCCCGGTTTTCTTTGAAATCTTATTGTCAAGTATAGCTTCAAGCTGTGGTTGCTCCTTCTGAGGTAACTGTTCTTGCCAATCTACCACTTGACCATCCTTACCTGAAATCATTTCTTCTATCTGAACACCTGAACCTTTAAAAGGATACAGATCTGAAACATTAAAAATTGGAGAAATTCCAAGGTCGGAAGGAAGTTCTATTTCATATGCATTTGCAGAAAACTTCCTCAAAATTTTACAAGGCCCAATTTTCTTGAGTTTCAATTTATTGTAGGTTCCCTTAGGAAACCTCTCCTTCTTAAGATATTCCATCACTAAATCTCCAACCTGAAGACTAACTTCCCTTCTCTTCAAATATGCTCTCTGTTTGTACTTGTTAGCACTCTCCTGCAATTTATTTTTGACATTTTTCATGTAGCTCTTGCATACTATATGCAAATTCTTCACCATCTACACTCCTCATTTCTAACTTTCCCAAGTTTCTAAGTTCATACACCCCTCTTGGATGCATCCAATACACAATATGAAATGGTATCATACCTGTACTCATCTTAGGTGAATCATTATAAGCAAACTCAGCTTGAGCAAGAGCTAAATCCCACTGCTTTGGATTCTCACAAACAAGACTTCTCAATATATCCCCCAAGCTTCTATTTACCACTTCAGTATGAGGATGATAAGCAGAGCTAAAACTAATATTGGTTCCCAATTTCTTCCATGAAGTTCTCCAAAAATGACCAACAAATTTATTGACTCTATCTGATACAATGCTCAAAGGCAGACCATGTAACTTCACAACTTCTGAGAAGAACAAATTAGCAATATTTATTGCATCATTAGTATTTTTACAAACAATGAAATGAAGCGGATAATTTTGACTTCTAGGTAAAAAACAAGTGTAAATAGTATAAATAATCTATAAAGGATATAGAAGAATAAATGTTAATAATAGATGATTTTACAATTACATTCGTTTGGGTTTATATAAGCCATTTTGCACCTTTTCAATAAAGGGCATGACTTTTGACATTTTTCATAATTTTAATTAATTATTTCTTATTTAATAATTATTAATTATTAATTATTAATATTAATAATTATATTGACATTTATTTATTATTAATTAGTTGTTACATTTCCTTCCCCTTAAGGGAAGCTTTGTCCTCAAAGCTTTATTGAGGACAAGGTAATGTCTGGTTTTTTTTGCTTGAACCATCATCTCTAGCTCTTTTCTTTTAGTATGTGCGACACTTGATGAAATGAGACGATTGTTGGTATAATTTATGTCTATTAAATTTTCCAATATTAATTATCAACCAGGGTTTGTATACTTAGAGTTGTCACAAAATATATGCTGAGGTAGAAGGGAGACTAAGGTATTGGCTATGCAGATCCTAGAGATGTTTAATAATGAAAAGATTTAAATATCTTTCAAATTGAAAAACCGAGTT
The DNA here is from genome assembly GCA_027924585.1 of Larix kaempferi. Classification (NCBI taxonomy): domain Eukaryota; kingdom Viridiplantae; phylum Streptophyta; class Pinopsida; order Pinales; family Pinaceae; genus Larix; species Larix kaempferi. Next base: position 1,952,542 of record BSBM01000563.1, read on the forward strand.
AACAAAGAAATAACTTTCAAAATGAAAAACCGAGTCAAACTTAAAAGTATAAACTATAAAAACATATCAGACCTAATCTAACAGCTTGGACAGATTGCAATGATTTCAGATGCAGAACTATCCTAATCACCAATTCAAATTTATGCTATTCTAACCTATGAACAACAATACAAGGAGACTAATATTCTAAGAAGCAATGCTTAACTGAAACAAACTATACTACAAAATCAAAAACTATCAAACAATCATTCAAACCCTAATATAGGAATTGAAAAGACTAACTTACTATTCGAAACCAAATATTTAACTATGAAACAAGTTCAGAAACCTAACTACAAAATAATTCAATTTACAAACTAACTACTCAAAAACAAGAAACTATACTATCTTGAGAAAGTAAACTAGCTAAATAACCTATGAAATTCAATTCAACCATTAACTATGAATTCACAAAAGCAAGATGAAATACTATTCTAGGATTTAAGTATACATTAACAACAATGAATGATTCATAAGCAAACCTACCTAATTCCAATATTCTTGAAGAATTGTATCAAAGTGACTTACAAATGCTCTAGAGATGCAAAATGGAAATAAATCTAACTTAACTTCTATGAAAATATCAAAATTGAAAATAGACCAAATACAAGATAATTCGAACATCGTAACCTATCACTCATCCATAAACAAATGACATTTAAAACCTAGTTACAATACTTGGAATGAAATACTACTTAACAACCCTACTCTACTGAAAAGCATACACTCTAAGTTAGTTTATCTCTAATGACTATTTTGGAATTAAAACATGCAATACCCATGCAATGCCTATCTATCAAACTCATGCAAATTCCTATCAACTTCTAATTTTACTTTGCCAAGACTTCAAGCTATTCTATGAAAACATGATTTACCAAAATCAAAATAAACTTGGAGCTTTATAATCAAACCTAAAACTAAGTACAAAACAGTAACTCAAATGACTGGAAACACATTCAATTTGTAAGCAAACCTATAGCAGGAAACAAAGTACTACTACAGTAAATCAAACTATTCTGATTAACCATAAAAGATGATGCAAACTAATCTAAAGTTGAGAAGCAAATCTACACTAGTTAAGACTGATCTTTAATTTAAAATCATAACAATAACTTATAACTACTGCATCTAAATAAGATTCAAAGAAGACTTACTAAATTTTAATTTTAATTGAATCTATCCTATCACATCTACTGAAATAAAATGACTAAACTAACAATTGAATTAGCAAGATCTAGCTATGTAAACAAAGATGAAGTATTGAATATAAATTCAAATGTGAAATGGAAATGAAATGTTGAACCTACTTATAACTACAGGAATGAAATGAACAATGACAACATGTTAAGAAAGTTTGTGCTATCCTAGGTTCTAAGCATGAAAACCAATGAAAGTAAATTATAAGCTACCTATACCGTGAACCAAAAGACAACTACACTACTTCTATTTAAACCAGAAACTATTTTCTATTGCACAGTAAAATGGAATTTAAGTGTAAGTGAATTTCATCATAACTATAACTGAAATAATTGATCTATGTGTTAATGTAATTCAAATATGAAATGTTGAAGATGGATTCGAATCCTCACTAGCTACAGAACACAATAAAATACTGGGAAATTAATTCACACCCTAGCTAACTACAGATGCATAAACCAAATAGTGAAAATGCTGGAAATGAATTTAAATTATGTCTAATTACGAATGGGATGTTGAAAGACATTCTAAATGAAAGTGTGAATGACCGATCGTATGAATACTAAAGATGCAAATTACATGTAAACAGATAAGAAATCTTTAATCCCATGAAGGTTGGGTAACCGGTCTTAAGACAATCTTGAGGCTATTCTCTCTTGGCCAATTGATGAAGTTCATTTCCTTAAACTCAACCATACATACTTCTCTTCGATTAGACATTCAACAACATATAACAGAACCATTAAAGATTTTTTCTTTGCACAATTTTTAATAAACAAGATGTCCTCCCCGGGCAGATTCCCCTCTATCAGTCGAGCCTGTTCAGTACCCCATCGAGTTTACTTGGTCATACCACAGGCTGGTACCCGCTACCAGCAAGCCTGTTCAGTACTCCGGCGGGTTAGCCTCTTAAACCCTTTTTGCATCAGAGGCTCGTGTCCCAGTGTTTCCACCCTCTATAGATATTCGGCAATGAATTTCCTATAAGTGAGTGGATGGGGAGCAGCTTTGAAAACCATGCTACAGGATGGGATGATGTATGGGTTGGAAGACAATTGTTTTTATATAGACCAAGTGAATAAGAAGTCTGTCAAATCAAAGATACATATGGTTGATTGCATTGGTGTGTAGTGGATGGAGCCAAAAGATAATAGTAAGAAGATCTCTCTAGTCCAAGTTTCCTTCTTCAAAATATTACAACGGTGTTTCTCAAAAATAAGATCCCCAAAGTTCCCTCTTGTTTCCATTCAGGAAAGATTTCTCTACTTACTAACTTAACAACAAGGTCAAAACGCACCGAGAGCCTCTGGGCTTCAGATGGAGAAAAACTTTTAGTTATCAACCTCTTTATAAAGATAAATATCTGGAAGGCTTATTAGAAGAGCTGCAAGAATCATAACATATAAGTGGCAAAAGATGATACAAAGAACACTTTAATTTTCAATATAAAGTTTCAATTCTTAAAGATAATCAATAGAGAAGGAATTGAGATGTGTTATGAGTTTTTAGAGCACTTCCCTTTTTGAATAATGATCTTTATGAGCTGATTATAGAAGTAAAGTTCCTATAACCATACTGCAAACCACTTGTCAATAATGAATCAGATTTATTCGAAGCAAAAACATATGTACAAATAGAAATAATATGAAAATTCATTAAGAACTAGGAAAGGGAGAAGAGTCTTCCTCTTTTTATTTGATGAAGTCTTATGAGCTGATCATAAAAACAAAATTTTTGTGTAAATACAAACCAGCTGCCAGAAATGACTCACATTTATTTAAAGAAACATAAATATATTTACATATATACAAATGAAGATAACCCAAAAATAAATAAAGAGCTGGGAGAAGGAGGGACTTCCCCTTCAACCAGCTCCATCTCCTTCTGTTGTAAGACATCCTGCATAAAATTTTGTTTAGAAATTGGTTTATGATAGAGTCTCAATCTATGTCAATTTACAACAAAGGAAATTTTTGAATCATTAATTGTTTTGATCCCAACAGATCCATTGCCAAAGGCTATAACTATTTCATATGGACCCATCCAATGGGTAGTCAACTTCCCTTTAGAAATTTTATACCTTGAATCAAATAGGAGTACCCAATCTCCAGTCTTGAACTTTTTTTCTTTGATATATTTGTCATGCCACTTATTACATTGGTTATGTACTAAAATTGTTCGTTGAATTGCATCTTGTCTTATTTCATCTAATTCATTAATTTGAAAAATTCGTTGTTTTTGTGCTTTTTCTAGATCCATACCTACTTGTGCAACCATACGAAAGGTTCTTACTTGAAATTCAATGGGTAGAAGAACTTGTTTACCATAAACAAGTTCATAGGGTGTGTGACCAGTAGTATTCCTCCATGTTATTCGATAATCCCACAAGGCCTATGGAAGCCTATCTACCCAGTCTTTGTGATGCAACTGGATAGTCTTGGTCAAGATGGCCTCTAATACCTTGTTTGTAGCTTCTACCTGACCATTGGCTTGCGGGTGATATGGTGAAGATTTACAATGTCTGATGCCATATTTTTCAGTAATTTCCTTCATTAACTTGGAGGTAAACTAAGATCCCTGATCAATGACAATTTCCCTAGGTACACCAAATCGGGTAAATATCTCTTCATATATAAACTCCACTACAGATTTTTCTGTGGCTTGGAATAAAGCTTTAGCTTCCACCCATTTACTGACGTAATTTGTACAAACTAGGATATACTTCTTTTTGCAATACATAGGGGAAATTGGCCCTACAAAATCCAAAGCCCATTTTTCAAAAGGCTCAATCATAACCTGAGGTTGTAAGGGCATCTCATTGGATGGCGTAGGTCTACCCATTCTTTGACAACTATCACATCCCTTGACATGCTTGGATTCATCTTTGAAAATTATTGGCCAATAATACCCGGAGTGCAACACTTTGTATGTTGTTCGTTTGTCGGAAAAGTTCCCACCACAAGGTCCTCCATGGCGTGCATGGAGGATTTATACCATCTCATCCTCTTGTACACATCGTCCAATAATAATATCAAGGCCAGTACGAAAAAATTCATTGCCAACCCAAGATTAATTAGAACTCTGGACTATGATTCGACGTTTCTCAGGTGGGGAGAGATGGTTTGGTAACTTTCCTGTTGCTAAATAATTGGCTATGTCTACAAACCAAGGGGTTTGAACAGATACAGCAAACAGATGTTCATCAGGAAAGCTATCATCGACGGGACTAGCATCATCATCAAGTTGAATACGAGAGAGAAAATATGCTACCAAATTTTCTCGACCGGGACAATCAACAATAGTGATGTTGAACTCTTGTAGCAAAAGAAGAACCGGGTCACCCTACCATTGGTGATTGGTTTGTTCATTAGGAATCTAATGGCAGAGTGGTCTGTGTGTACAAAAAATTTGTAGCTTGTGATGTAGTGACAAAATTTATTGATAGAATAGACTACTGCCAGAAATTCTTTCTTAGTAACGGTGTATTTTGATTCTGCAGGAGTCAAGTTCTTGCTAGCAAAGTAAATGGCATATGATGCTTGGCCTTCCTTTTGACCTAGGACCCCTCCCATGTTAGAAGCATCAGTAGATATGTGAAAAGGAAGGGTCCAATTGGGACCCCTAAGTATTGGTGCTACTGATAGCTTTGCTTGTAAGGTCTCAAAAGCATGCTGACAAGGCTCAGTCCACTGAAAATCTGTATCTTTCATAAGAAATTTGAACATAGGTGCGGCTATTTTGGTAAAGTTTTCAATAAAACTTCAATAGTAGCCTGCATGGCCAAGAAATATCCTTACCTCCTTCTAAGTTTTTGGAGGAGGGAGATTGACAATTACTTCTATCTTGGCAGGATCCACCTTGATTCCCTGAAATGAGACATGATGGCCCAAAACTATACCCTCTGTTAGTAACATCTTGCATTTTTCGTGACTAAGGGCTAAGTTTGTTTCTTGGCATCAGATAAAAACTATTTCAAGGTTATCAAGGGCTTCTTGAAAGGTATTACCGTATACTATGAAATCATCCATGTAAACTTCTACACAGTCATGTATAAGATTGGCAAAGATTCCTAAGACTGTACGTTGGAAAGTGGCAGGCACATTACATAGTCCAAATGGAAAAACTCTATAGGCATATGTTCCCCAAGAACAAGTAAAAGTGGTCTTTTCTTGATCCTCAGGTGCTATCAAGATTTGGTTGTATCCACTATACCCATTGAGGAAGGAAAGGTATTGTTTCCCAGATAGGGTGTCTTACACCTGGTCTATGAATGGGAAAGGAAAATAATCCTTAAGAGTGACCTTGTTCAACTCTCGAAAGTCAACACAGATATGTCATTTCCCTGTAAATTTCTTTGGAACTACCACCAGAGGAGATACCCACTTACTGTTAGAAATTGGGTAGACGAAACCATCATTGAGGAGTTTTTGTAACTCTTCTTTAACTATATCCTTTAAGGCTAGATTCATCCTTCTCTGAGGATTCCTTACAGGTGGCATGTTTGCATCTGTGTAAATATGGTGAATACAAGTATCTGGTTGAATACCCTTCATATCGGTGTATTCCCATGCAAATGCTCCGGTTTGACTTTTAAGAACTTTCAGTAATTGCTCTTGTTGATTCTCATTTAAGCCCGCATTTATATGTAGAAACTTTTCAGGATTGACTTCACAAGGTATGGTATAGGATCCTATATGTTCTTCAATTGCAAAGACACAAGGTGTATTTGTAAATGTGGAGAGGCTCATGTTCTCTTGAAATTCATCGCCAAAAATTTGATCAAATTGGGTGAAAGACTGGGGAAAGTCTATACATGTTGTCGAGGAGACAAATTGATTCAACACATTTTTAGTAGTTTGTTCTTGAAGTGCCTAGGAGAAGTCACTAATAAGTGAAATTTCATCCAAATTTTCATCCCCAAAAGGACAATCTAACCACCATAAGTTTTTCGGTTATTGGTTGTGCTGGTGGGTATAAAGCAAGTTTCTGTGTAGATAGCCCATCAGAGATGGTGATATCTCCATCCCTAAAACCTATGAATGCATTAGCAGTGGCTATCCATGGTCTTCCCAAAATAATAGGGTGTCCTTTGGAAGGATCCTTTGATTGTATGACCATAAATTCCACGGGATATTCCCATGAAGCCACTGATACAATAATATCATCTAGGATTCCAGTAGGCTGTACCGTAGTGTGGTTTGCTAGTTCTAGCATTGTTGGGTAGGACTGAGAAACTGTCCTAAATGCAGGGTTTCCAACACTGTGGTGGTAATTATGTTAATAGAAGCCCCTAGATCGATAAGTGTGTTTCCTATGGCGGTGTTATTGATAATAACAGTTACCACAGGATTTCCTGGATTTGTATATTTTGCAATTCTAGGTTGATCTGCTATGTAATCAAACATTTCACCAATGACATGAATTGTCGGAGGGTCTTTTTGTTTCTTGCCTGGCCATTTGATGCAGAGTTCCTTTATGACCTTGCTATATATTGGTATGTCTTTAATAGCTTGTAATGGAGGAATTTTGATACAAATATTTTTCAATTCGTTAATAATATCATACTCTGGATAAATTGCAGGTTTCTCTATGGCTAGACGCTCCAGATATGGGGGTACTTTTTCTCCTGGAGTTACTTCTTTCTGAGGATGATTATGTGTTGAAACTTTTGGAATAATCACATCGTTGAGAATGGCATCATTCAAGGTTTCACTAAGTATGTCTTCTTCTTCATTTTCTTCACAAATGACAAATGATGATTTGGGTTGATCTTGCATAACTCTTCCAAATCGCAATTGAATTTCATGAACTGGTGCAATCCAAATGACATAATATGGAAGAGGTTGCAACCCAATGTTGTTAAGAGTTTGAGTTGGTTTATTGTTAGGGTTTGGTATCGGTTGTGTAGGTAGTAGTGTGGGTCTTGGGGGATTCACATTCTAGAATTGGTGGGGTTGATATGTGATAGGGGGTAGTGAAGGAGGCACAAATCCAGGAAAGAGTTGTTGGATATTAGGTGGGTAAGGATAGTTAGGCACAGGAGTAGGTGGAGATTGATCATATGCTTGTCCCCTCCATCCTTGTGACCATTGCAGATGCTCAGCATTTTGAGGAGGATATTGAGGTGTCCAGTTTTTCCAATTCGAGGTGTTCCATTGTTGAGGTGGTTGATAAGGGTGATGATAGGGCGGAAACTATAATGATGGATCCTGATATGATGGTTGGTCTCTAGGATGCCAAGACCTCCTAGATGTTTCACCAAAATTCCCACCCTTATTTATGGCTTGTAACCCAGGCAACAATGGAAAGTTTTCAATTGGATGATCTTCTGTGCAAAGGTGGCATACTGAAACATTATTCAATGGGAATTCCCATTGGGGATGTTTAGTCCCACATCTAGGACAGAAAATGCTCATTGCTACACGCTCTTCCTCTTGTCTCTTCTTAGCTTGTAATGCATCTAATTGAGAACCCATTGCTCCTAGAATATCTGTTTTGAAGTTTTCTAACAGGTTTCCCAATTCTATCCTTGTGACTTCACCAGAACTAGAGGTATTTCCTTTTATATTTCTATTATAAGATTCCTGAAAGTGCTTCCCACTTTTTCCTCTACTTTTAGATTAATTCCTGCACATCTCACAAATTTTTGCAAATGTTTTGAGAGACATCCCGAGATGCCATGAGGTTAAGGTTTTCTAAAAATTCTTCTGAAATTCCCTTAAGGAAGAGAGTCCTTATCGCATCTTCTCGAAGGTCACTATATTTTGATTTATGTAATACATAGTTGAATCTTTCGAGATAATCTTCTAGGCTCTTGTCTTCAAGTTGTTGTATCTTGAAAATGTCATTTCGAGAGTCTTTAGGTTTGCAATAATCTTGGTATCTTAGTATTTCCATAGAAATGCAGTCTTCATATCTTCCCAAGTTCTAATGCTAGATTCTCCTAACCCCATGAACCATCTTAGAGCAGAATCTTTCAATGTGGCAGGGAAAAGTTTTAACTTTTGGGCATCTTGCAAGTAATTATAGCTTCTACACAAAATGTCAAATTCAAATAAAAATGTATCCGGGTCCTCACTACTCTTTCCATAAAAGGTAGGTAGAGAGGAGGGAGGGATGTTTTTCATGGTCACATTTTGTGTAGTATCTAAAATAGGAAATCCAAAAGTGCCTTCAGTTCGATTTTCTAATTCCCCCTCTTCTTCGTTGTGTCTCACTTCATCATTGTCTTCATTCTCCATGTAGACTTGATTTCCAAAGAGAGTAAACCTAGGTGGTTCCTTTCTTGGCGAATAGGGAATGTCCCAACGTTCGTTTTCGGGGAAAATATTCCTCCGATGAGAAGAGTTGTCGGCTACGTGAGAGTCCAGTTCTACAGGGATTGTAGGTCCTATAGTTGATGTTTCTATCTGTGAAACAACTATATTTGTAGAGTTTTCAAAAAGAGCGTCTATCTGTTCAGGATCAACAAAATCTACCAAATTCGGACCCCCTACTAGTGAGAAGGTTGTGTCTTTGGGTTTTGAAACTAATGGAGGGTTAAGGGGTTCTAATGGTTTATCTTTTCAAACTTCTTCTTTCCTAAGTTCAGTCTCAATGTGGTCTCGAGGTTATCCTGATGGGGCTTCTTTATGGACTGACTTCTCCGATGTTTCTATGGTTCCCCCCGAATGGTTTCTAGAAAGGATTTCTTTAGCTTTCCAAGTAGGATTATCCCCTTTATGTGGTTTTTGATACCTCTCCAGTGAGTTAGTAGTCGGGGTGGTACGCCCCCCGTAAAGGTTAGTAGGAATCTTAGTGGTGTTTTGGGGACTAATTTCAATGTATCTACCTTTTGAATCTCTAAGTCTATTCATGAAAGAAAAACTAAAACTAAAGAAAAACCTAATTGCATTACTACTACTGTTGGGTTTTGGGGATGTTTGTTATAACAGATGCGCAGGTTCTTACCTCTCATCTTATCGCTCACCCGCCACTAGCCTATCACTAATTTATATAAGGAAATTCTACATATCACTAAGTTTCATAAGGAAATTCTACCTATCTACAACTCCTCGGCAATGGCGCCAAAATGTTGGTATAATTTATGTCTATTAAATTTGCCAATATTAATTATCAACAAGGGTTTGTATACTTAGAGTTGTCACAAAATATATGTTGAGGTAGAAGGGAGACTAAGGTATTGGCTATGCAGATCCTAGAGATGTTTAATAAGAAAAGATTTCAATATCTTTCAAATTGAAAAACCGAGTTAATAAAGAAATAACTTTCAAAATGCAAAACCGACTCAAACTTAAAAGTATAAACTATTAAACAGATCAGACCTATTCTAACAACTTGGACGGATTGCAATGATTTCAGATGCAGAACTATCCTAATCACCAATTCAAATTTATGATATTCTAACCTAGGAACAAGAATACAAGGAGACTAATATTCTAAGAAGCAATGCTTAACTGAAACAAGCTATACTACGAAAGCAAAAACTATCAAACAATCACTCAAACCCTAATCTAGGAATTGAAAAGACTAACTTACTGTTCGAAACCAAAGATTTAACTATGAAACAAGTTCAGAAACCTAACTACAAAACAATTCAATTTACAAACTAACTACTCAGAAACAAGAAACTATACTATCTTGAGAAAGCAAACTAGCTAAATAATCTATGAAATTCATTTCAACCACTAACTATGAATTCACAAAAGCAAGATGAAATAATATTCTAGGATTTAAGTATGCATTAAATACAATGAATGATTCATAAGCAAACCTACCTAATTCCAATATTCTTGAAGAATTGTATCAAAGTGACTTACAAATGCTCTAGAGATGCAAAATGGAAATAAATCTAAGTTAACTTCTACGAAAATATGGAAACTGAAAATAGACCAATTACAAGAGAATTTGAACATCGTAACCTATCACTCATCCATAAACAAATGACATTTAAAACCTAGTTACAATACTTGGAATGAAATACTACTTAACAACCCTACTCTACTGAAAAGCATAAACTCTAAGTTAGTTTATCTCCAATTACTATTTTGGAATTAAAACATGCAATACCTATCTATCAAACTCATGCAAATGCCTATCAACTTCTAATTTTACGCTGCCAAGACTTCAAGCTACTCTATGAAAATCATTTACCAAAAGCAAACTAAACTTGGAGCTTTATGATCAAACCTAAAACTAAGTACAAAACAGTAACTCAAATGACTGGAAACACATTCAATTTGTAAGCAAACCTATAGCAGGAAACAAAATACTGCTATAGTAAATCAAACTATTTTGATTAACCATAAAAGATTATGCAAACTAATCTAAAGTTGAGAAGCAAATCTACACTAGTTAAGACTGATCTTTAATTTAAAATCATAACAATAACTTATAACCACTGCATCTAAATAAGATTCAAAGAAGACTTATTAAATTTTAATTGAAAATTGATTCTATCCTATCGCACCTACTAAAATAAAATGACTAAACTAACAATTGAATTAGCAAGATCTAGCTATGTAAACAAAGATGAAGTATTGACTATAAATTCAAATGTGAAATGGAAATGAAATGTTGAACCTACTTATAACTACAGGAATGAAATGAACAATGATAACGTGTTAAGCAAGTTTTTGTTATCCTAGGTTCTAATCATGAAAACCAATGAAAGTAAATTATAAGCTACCTATACCATGAACCAAAAGACAACTACACTACTTCTATTTAAACCAGAAACTATTTCCTATTGCACAGTAAAATGGAATTTAAGTGTAAGTGAATTTCATCATAACTATAACTGAAATAATTGATCTGTGTTAATGTAAATTCAAATATGAAATGCTGAAGATGGATTCGAATCCTCACTAGCTACAAAACACAATAAAATACTGGGAAATTAATTCACACCCTAGCTAACTACAGATGCATAAACCAAATACTGAAAATGTTGGAAATGAATTTAAATTCTGTCTAACTACGAATGGGATGCTGAAAGACAGTCTGAATGAAAGTGCGAATGATCGGTCGTATGAATACTAAAGATGCAAATTACATGTAAACAGTAGAAGATTGCATTTTATAAACAGCTGAACAACACCTATAGGAAAACATTCTTAATTACATAAACATTCAAAACTAAAATTACTTATCTTCAAAAACGAAGAGAAATCACGAGATATGCACAAATGGAACCACTATTGTTGAGGGGCCCTTCTCAAGTCACAGAGGTCGTTCCTAATCTATTCAGTCACCAACCATGAAGCAAAAGATGAAATAATACTAACAGCTGAACAGATTTTCTATTAAAAATTAGAAGCAAAGTTTTACAAAACGTTTTTCACACCCTCTTCATAACCGTGGGCGTCTTTTTATAATGATTTACAGTGGAGAGCAGGTCGACCCTTTCAGTGGTCGACCTCTCTAAAGATAGAGGGCCTTCAATGCTGGAGAAACGACTCATTAACACACAGGTCGTTTTTCCCCCAATTCGTGCGTAGTGGTTTCCTAGACGTTGGACAGTGGGTGCACTGGATTCCTGGGCCAATTATGACACGAATCTTCTCAAGCAGGAGCTGATGAACCATAAGTGCCAGGTGGGCAATAAAACCCACGTCTTCATTTACATCTTCAATGCTCCCAGGTATGCTAACAAATGATTTATGGGGTGCAAACGAAGGGTTGAATGGACGTTCGAATGAGAATGAGTGTCCGAATGCGAATGAGCATCCGGATGAATGTCCGCATGAAAACCATGGCCTGGAAAATCAAAACTATATGCCCAACAGGTCTAGAAGTTTTAAGTTAATATTAGTTAGCCATAAAAAGATGATAATCAATTGAAATTCATAAGAGATTTAAATGTGTCTATACCTGAGTCCGTATGGAGGTCTGAAAGATGAGAAATGTGACTTGATGCATCAAAAATGGAAAAATGATGTAACCATAGCACGATCAATGATGACAAAAATGGGCATCAACAACGATACGAGTTATGAATTCCAAAGGAAAACTGTCGTATCGTCTTTGATGTGGTCCATCTGAGATCTATTTTTATCAGAGCTACTTGATTGCTTTGTTGGATGGGTTTCCTCGGTTGTTGCTTAGTATGCTAATTTGATGTTCTTGCTTGTCCGACAACATAACTCTTCTGTGTATGTTCATTTTGACCCTGTCGTTGGTCAAAATCACATTTATAATTGAGGTGTCGATAAGGAGTTCTTGTTGTTTGTTTTTCTGTTGGATTGACTTCTTTTTGAACTGTATTAATGACTGGATTTGTATTTGCTTCCTTTTCCTCAACTTGGTTTTTTGAGCCCAAAGTTTTTGATTTCCTCTTCTGAATTTTTGCCAACTTGTTTTCGAACAAATATTTATCATTCTTAAGATTCCTCATTGTTTCTTCTTGTGATTTCACGTCGTCTTTAATTTTTTGAATCTGATCCATTAGATTTTTATGCTTCTTAAGGTTACTATTTTCTTCAATGTTTTCTAATAGTTTCTTCTGAAGATATTGATTTTCCTCCTCTATATTTTGATGGTAATGTGCCTTATCTTTCTCCTTCTTGGTTTGAAGAAGCAACTTCTGATTATGATCTCTTAAACGAGAGATCTCTTATTTTTTTTGCATGACGAATTTGTCTTATTCTTCCTGCATCTTCTGTCTTGATTTTTTATTTTCTTGTGAAATCATCTTCGAGATGTCTTTCAAGTGTTCAGACGACACAACCTCTGAATCTGACTTCATTGAAACGTCCTGCAGTGTGACTTGCTTCTTCTTATATGAAAAAGTTAAAAACTTTTTCTTCATATTTAAGATGATTGATCCCAATGTTTCCATACAGGGTGAACCTAGAATGATGTCAACTTCGTTTAAATATATAGTCGTAACCTTGAATTGGGATGTGAACTTGTACTCATCAATTGTTAGTTGTAAGTTCATAATTTCATATTGCTTTTCATCATAATTATATCTCTTTTCGATTATACTTGATTCTGGGATTAATAATTGGTTTTCCAAGCTGACGTTAATGTGATTTTCCTTGATGGTTGGGAAAATAGTGATGTTAATAACCTTGCTATGAATAATCCCTTCAAGTTTTAGTATGCCAACGGCTACCCTTGAGTAGGTCTTCTGGAATCTTCCTCTTCTTTCACCATGAGACTCCATTTTTTTTCCAAAATAATTATTATTTCAAGAAAATTATTATTATTATTATAAACAATTTTGAACCTTATCTTTTCAAGAAAATATGATAATAATAATTATTATTAAAAATTAACAATAATATTATTATTCATATAAATTTTTTTTTGTTAGCTTTGATTCGTTCTTAGGACTTTGTATACATTTCCCAAATAATAATAATAATATATATATATATATATATATATATATATTTAATGGCTAGAGTTCGTGTGAAGAAGGCTGAGGAGGTTCCAGCTGTAAAGCAGGGGCGGCAGTGGAGATGATGGGGGAGAAGACGAAAGGAAGGAGATAGGCTACAGGTGGAAGAGACGAGGTAGTAGCGGCGGGAAAGGAGGGCGAGAAGGGAAATGACAGGCGAAGGGATATGACGAGAGGGAAAAATGCGTGGAGGGGCGCGTAGGTCAAAGCACAAGTGCAGGGAGATTATGGACGTGAGGGCGGAAGTGGAAGTATGGACAAGGCATGGAGGGGTGATGTGTGAGGAGGGCACAAATGGGGAGTGTGTAGGTGGTGGCGGTGAGGTGTTGGTTTATGTGGAGGGTGCGAAGTATGGAGGAATGCAATGCGCAAGGTTGTAGAGTGTGGGAGGAAGGAGTAGCAAGGAGCGAGGATAAGAGCTCATGGGGAGGTGAGAGCAGGGAGATAGAGGACGCAAGATGCACGCATAGAGAGATGGAGGGGCACGATATGTGCGTGCAGGTGGGGGCAGCGTGAAGGGTGAGCACAAGAGTGTGAGTAGAGGTGAGGAGAGAACGGGGAGAAAATATGAATGGAGGAGGGATGGAGAAGGTGTTGGTGTGAATGGGAGGTAAGCGGAGTTGAAAGGAGGTTGGCGCTAGGTATGGAAATGGGGCATGGCGGATGGAAGTAATTCTTCCTTTTCACTTTTTTGAAATTTTTGTTTACCTTCACTTTGGCAATGGACTGTTATTTTAATGTGTAGCGAATATGTCTTCAACTGAAATCTAAAAATGGATACAAGTTTACTGGTGGTCAAAGACCTAAATTCAAGGAAGCCCTGGAGTTGATGGCCAAAAACCTGGACCAAAAACGTGGCTCTGATACCACTGAAGCGGATAATTCTGACTTCTAGGTAAAAACCCAGTGCAAATAGTATAAATAATCCATAAAATATATAGAAGAATAAATGTTAATATGATATATGATTTTACAATTACATTCGCTTGGGTTCATATAAGCCATTTTTCACCTTTTCAATAAAGGGCATGACTTTTGACTTTTTTCATAATTTTAGTTAATTATTTCTTATTTAATAATTAATAATTAGATTGATATTTGTTTATTATAAATAACCTGTTACATGAAATGAGCCATTTTTTAAAATCTATCCACTACTACATAAATAGAATCATTCCCCCTCTAAGTTCTTGGCAATCCCAGAACAAAATCCATACTGATGGAATCCCAAGGCCTAGTTGGAATAGGTAGTGGTTGATACAGTCCAATGTTTTGTCTCCTCCCTTTGGCATGTTGACATATCTTTCATTTCTCAACTAACTTATTTACATCTTGCTGCATTCTTGGCCAAAGATAAAAAGTACTCACCTGAGCAAATGTTTTGTCTTGTCCAAAGTGACCTGAAAAACCTCCACTGTGCTTCTCTTTTATCAAGTTTTCTCTCATAGAACATTTAGGAATGCTCAATTTACTGTTTTTTAACAGCAATCCTTCTTGTAGCATGTATTCCAACCATTGACTCCTATTGTGGGAAACAAGATTCTCACAGGATGCATATATATCCTTTAAATCCACATCTTCCTTATACATATTAATCAAATTTTCAAATCCCAAAGTGCTGACCTTAATTTCTTGCAAGATCAAATTTACTCTACTTAAAGCATCAGCTACCTTATTAGATTTTCCACTTGTATGCTTGATCACAAAATTAAAGTTCTGTAAAAATTCCACCCACTTAGCATGTTTTTTATTCAACTTAGGTTGACTATTTATGAATTGCAAAGCATGATTATTTGAATATAATATAAACTCTTTGGGCATTAAGTAATGCCTCCACTTATTAAGATCCTTCACAACAACATACATTTCTTTGTCATATGAGGAATACCTTTTTTTTTGCTTCATTTAACTTCTCACTGAAATATGCTATTGGTCTTTGTTCTTGACTCGGAACAGCTCCTATTGTTGTCCCACTAGAATCTGTTTCCACTTGAAAAACTTTGTCAAAACTTGGTAAAGCCAAAATAGGCTTCCCAGTGATCTTCTTTTTCAACAGATTGAAATTTCTGCCAGCTGCTTCTGACCACTTGAACGGTTGTCTACTTTCCATGAAGGTGTCTATTATAGGTGAAAAAATTTGACTACAATTCCTGATGAATTTTCTATAGAAACTTGCAAGACCATGAAAACTTATGGCCTCAAAAGTACTCTTAGGGATTGGCCAACTGAGAATTGCTTGTATCTTTTATGGATCCATCTTTAACCCTTCTTCTGATACTACAAAACCCAAATAAATCAACTCTTTCTTCATGAAACTACACTTTTTCAAATTTATCAGTAGTTTCTCCTTCTGAAGGGTACCCAACACCATTTTGAAATGTCTCAGATGTTCTTCCTTACTCTAACTGAATATCATAATATCATCTAGGTACACTATCACAAAATTTCCAGTGTATTCCTTCAGGACCTCATTCATTAATCTCATAAAAATACTAGGTGCATTAGTAATCCCAAAGGGAATTACTAACCATTCATACAATCCATTATTGGTCTTGAATGCAGTTTTCCATTCATCCCCTTCTCTAATTCTTATTTGATTATAACCACTCTTCAAGTCTATCTTTGAAAAATACTTAGACCCACTCAAACAATCCATCAAATCATCAATGCGGGGTAAGGGAAATCTATACCTGATAGTGAACTTATTGATTGCTCGGGAATTAGTACACATATGCCATGCACCATCTTTCTTTGGGCTAAGCAATGTAGGCACTGCACAAGGACTCAAACTTTCTTTCACCAAACCTTTATCTATCAACTCCTGTACCTGATGTTTAATCTCTTCATTCTCTTGTGGAGTCATTCTATAGGCTGCCTTATTGGGTAAGCTTGCACTAGGTATTAAGTCAATATGATGACTAATACTTCTCACATGAGGTAAGACATTTGGTAACTCATCCACAATAATATCAACAAAATCATCAAGCATGATCCTAACTTCAGTATGAAAATCATCTAAATTTGTGACAGTTAAAATTACCTTTGTTTTGCCAACAAGGGAAAAATGTAGCTCCTCGTTCTTCTTGACTTCTTGTAACAAATCTTTCCCAGTCATCAACAAAATGCTAGATCTTGTATCTTCTTGAACTGCTCCATCCTTCAAAGGTAGCAGCACATGCTCCTTTCCATCCTTTTACAGAGAGTAAGTGTTTCTCCTTCCATCATGAACAACCTTTCTGCCATATTGCCATGGCCTTTCTAAGAGTATATGGCACACATCCATAGGAATTACATCACATAATACCACATATTTGTAAGTACCAATTTGTAACTCCACCTTGAACTGCTCATTCACCAAGATTTGATGTCCTTTCTACAACCAGGACACTTTATAAGGAGTGGGTTGTTTCATCCTCTTCAATCCCAATTTCTCTACCATCTCAGTGGAGACCAAATTGTCTATACTACCACTATCAATGATAACCTTGCAACACTTCCCTTGTGACTTTCACTTAGTCTTGAATAGACTCTTCCTTTGTGCCAGTTCATGTACTTCTTTGTCTGTTTTTACCAAAACTCTCTTCATCATAAGAGACTCTCCTTCCTCAGGAGGATTTTATATATCTGCTCTCACATTGGACTCCTCTCTATCCTCAACAATGTTTTCATTCCTATGAGCTGCTGGTTGGTTCCTTGGTCACTCCTATGACATGTGTCCAATATCACCACATGCATAGCATTTTATTTCCCTTCTCTTGCCTCTTCCTCTAGCACCAAATATGCCTCCCCTAGATCCTCCTCTTTGGGGTATTTGGCTACTGGAACCTTCTGCTTCATTCCTGGAAGCCTGAAACTTTTCTCCTTTATTTGAAAATACTTTTCCTCTTGTTGTACTCCTTCCTCTCTTCTTATGGTTTTGTTTCCTTAGTAGCTTCTCTTCTACCCTAGAGGTTGCTTGATAAGCATCTTCAACAGTTATGAATTCAATAAGCTAATCTTATCTTGCATTTCATATCTTAGTCTGTTGATATACCTAGCCACTCTCTCTATGTCTCCTTGTATATGTCCAGCTCTAATACTCAGCCTAAATAACTCTTATGTATATTCTTTAACAGTCATACCCTTTTGTCTAAGATTCTTCAACTTCCTAATGAGGGTTAACTGATAATCCTTAGGCATAAATTGACTTTTAATTTACCCAACATCTTATCCCAATTTTTTTATTTTGGACTTACCTTTTCTTTCCCTATGGATCTGCAGTTCATCCCCCCAAATGGTTGCATACCCTTTCAAACTGGTAGCGTCATGTTTCACCTTCTTTTTATCTTCAACTTCTTCAAAGTCGAAATACTTTTCTAAAGAATTGATCCATTCCATGAGCTCTTCAACATTTAGATTACCTTCATACATGGGGACTTCCACTTTATGCTTGCTACTAGCCTTTACTAGTATCCTCAATACCTTTACTTCATCAACAACCTCCTCTGGTTCCTCTTCAAAGGATTCTTATTCATCATTGACATCTACAGTCCCTAGATTTCTTCTCTCCATAGCTTCCATCCTAGCTTGAATTTGTCCCAATTCTCTTTGCATATATTCATCTGCAGCTTGTCTTTCTTGATCACCTCCAACTAGAAATCCACGTCCTCGGCCTTGTCTTGGTGGCATCCTTCTCCTTGCTATAAAATATGCTATGATACCAATTGATGCAGGGAAGGATTAGTAAAACCAATCCAATCTACTAACCCAAGATTAGGCAGGTTCCAAATTAGGTAGAACCTCCAAACTTAACACACACGGCTAAGTCTTTCTTCCGCAGCGGTCGTTTGAAGGCGGACTTCAAAATGGAGGTAAACTGGACTTTATAAAAATTACGGGTTACCTGATTGCGAAGCACTAAACAAAATGTATTCCACAAACCCCTTCTACAATTCACCTTCCACAAAGTTCCTTCCGCAAACTGCCTTTCTGCAGTCACCTTCCTTCCGCAATTGCGGGTGTTCTTTGTAGGTGTGCTTTCGCAACTTCCTTCCGCAATAGGCTTCCACAATTGTCTTCCGCAGTTGCTTTGGATCTTTGGATCGGTAAGTGTGCCTTCCGCAATAGCTTTGGACCGTCGGATTGCAAGCAAGTCCGATCAATGGTGGGGCCAATTCGGCTTAGGGTGAATTTGATAGGGATTTCGCGTCCGATTACTTTGTTAACCCTCACTCATGTCCACAAGTGAAACACTGTCTGAACTGTTGATCTCTTCATTGGATTCTCCAGTCTGTTGATCTGTGATCAATGTGGAACATCCACTTTGGGGTTGCGGAACTCTATCTCTCGTGCACCTTTACTCGTCGAAATCCTTTCCCCACCGTCGATCACCTCGGCCTCGATCTCCACCGTCCGATCTATGCTTGTCCTGACTTTAACAAACTTGTACTTTGGATTTGCGGAAACTAACTTGGACCGTTGATCTTCCTCCTTCTTGGATCTTAGCCATCCAAACTTTCTTTCAATGGTCGAAAGGGAGCTCTCTTGTCGACTTCATTCCCTCTCATTAATTGAAGCTATAATCTCATAAATTGATTAGTGGAATGATCAATTTCGCACACCTTGGATTCAAATGAAGACATCACATCCTTCGGCTTCTAGGGATCTCTGTTAATGATACCCTGTTCATTCACACGCAGAAAACTTACACAAGTTTCTGGTTATTGAAAGAAGATAATGGATGTGCAATTAATCGTACAGTCTGAGTGCTTTGTTCTTCATTTCATCAACAACCCTTTGCG
Organism: Larix kaempferi; assembly: GCA_027924585.1. Classification (NCBI taxonomy): domain Eukaryota; kingdom Viridiplantae; phylum Streptophyta; class Pinopsida; order Pinales; family Pinaceae; genus Larix; species Larix kaempferi. The sequence goes on from BSBM01000563.1 coordinate 1,971,964, forward strand.
TAATTACATCCAGTGATTAAATAAGACTCTACAAACCTGTCAGATTCAATTAAGCAGGATCCAGACTGTTGCCGCCTGGTTCCACACCTGGGGAAAACGCAGCAGAAGTCTTCAAGCTGCTGGTGTGGCCTTGGGGACAAGTCAGAGTCAAGTGCTATCACTTGGGACTCGACTCCTCCGTCTAGGCTTTCCTAGCGAAGCCAAGGGGGGTGGACCCTAAAAATGAAAAGAAAACTAAGGCGTCTAATCTAGGAGTTAGGAAAATATTTTTGGTAACCAAGAATAAACAGCATATACTTTGATCAAATAAAACAATCATTCATCATTTACTCCCATTTTAAAATAACCATCATTTAACTGCACATTCGTCAATAATATAAAATAAAATTTAAACAAGACCAGTGCCTTATAATGGAGTCAATAAACAAATGCATAAGCAGAAAAGTAGATGCTGTGCGAGTGTTCTTGGTTTATTTTAAATTTAATGTGATGGTGATCTTTTTATTATGGCAAGGGGGTTCCCAATATACGCAAGGTACGGGGGAACATGTCCGGAGTTTTGAAGCGTGGCTTCCCTCTCAGGCGTGGGCTGAATCGGAGTCTCGAGGAGGTGTTCAGATGCTATACCAACGAGGGCAAGCCTAACGGTTTCCAAGAGGTCACTACTCAGTGTGGTCCCAAGCCTTCTAAGAAATTTGCCCACGACAACAAAATACGTGTTGTGCCGGATTTTCACAAAAAGGATTTTTTATTAGGGCGGTGTTAGACCCTATTACTAGTCATCCCCTCCTTTCTGATGTGTACCAACTGGATCAGACTAAGCTGCAAGTCGGCCACAGAGCATACGGGAGAAGACCTTGGTATTTTTATAAAAAAATTTATGAACCCAAATTTTATCTTTTTTAAAACCCCAGGAGTCTCTTTTCAGGCACGTATTTCGGGCAAGCCCTCATACAGAAACCCTACTTCGGGAAAGCAAGGGGGGCGTTATGAGTTTGTAAAAAAAATGTGAAAAACTATGTTATGAGTGAACTTGTGGCCCGCCAGTGGAACAGACCAACAAGGTTTATTTTAATCCTAATTAATTTTATTAAACGCCGGAAAACAAAGAAATAAACTACTCTAAAAATCACGCCATGAAAATGAGACGACACAGGCCACCCCTGGGGGGATGGGGTATGGGCGCTGGCTAGCCCACTTGCTCTCGTTTAATAGTTGTTTACAATGATTTAGAGAAGTGCCCCAGTCTACTTTAAGTGACTTGGTGGCTTACAAAATTCTAGGAAAAAATGACCGGTTTTTAAAAAAATGAAAATTTGTCCTCCGGATTGCCTGGATCCTCGAAATTTCGGCAACACTTCCTCCTACCTGTTCGTCTTTTGCTGCAAACCAGCAAGCAATAATTAGTATAATATGCATGCCCAAAAACACTTTAAGAGTGTCTTTGGAACACCTCCTAAAAAACCCAAAAAATTCTAAGTAAAAATTGCAAAAATTAACCAAGTAAAACAAGCAGTAATGCTAGTTTGGCTTGGGGTCTTTGCAAGCTTTATGAGCTGCAAATTGTATGCTCTTGGACAGCCAAATATACTTTTAAAATCAGAACAACAAATACCCAACAAAACTTAAAAGAAATTTGACAATTTTACTACAAGTTTTGGAAAAGTAGATGCTAAATGAAGGAAAAATCTAACAGTTAAGAATATGAGCTTTGTAACTGTCTAAATCAAACCTTTATGAAATTATTCCTGATCTATTTAAAATGTGGACATGAGCATATAAATCAGAAATATTTCAAATAAAAGTAACCAGTTAACCAAAGAAAAAAAAATTTTGCTTATAAGAGCTGAGGAAGAGAGAAGAGACAAAATGGTCCTTGAAACCAAATACTTTGGAAGCTTGAAAGTGGGAAACCGAGGGTGAGATCCACCAAAATGTGCACAGAAGAAAAAGTGAAGAGCAAACAAGCTATCCCCCTTTCCACACCTGTCAACCTGTAGCAAACAAAACTCACAGAAAAACCATCAAACTAGAAATGCACATGGTTAGAAATCAAAATAGTATGAGCATAAACAAATGAAACATATAAACTTTGAATCTCTAACCAATATGACAAATGCAAGAACAAATTAAAACAAACAAGATTAATTGTTCCTTCCCACAAAATCGTTACCAATCCTTCAAGCAGGCTAGTAGATGGCTGGAAATTACATGCCCAGAATTTGAACTTGCTACAAATTACTCCACATCATGAGACCATGAAACCACTCACAAAGTATCACACATATGGACCTCCAAAGTCTTTTTATTGATCAACAAAATAGCATAAGCTTACAACATATTTCTGCTCACTCTCCAACTAGAGAAAATGGAGTGGGAAGCCATGCTTAAATAGCCAAAGATGGAGAGAAATGGGTGGAATGAGTGGCATAACTCGTGGAGAAAATGGGGCTGCCCATTCCCATGTAATGGGCTGCCAAAATCAGCCCCAAATCAGCTAAAAATCAGCCATGTGACAGCCCATAAACATAGCTGCAAATTCCATGATTGAAGGGGCCCAATTTTGGGAAATATGCCCCCCTCAAATGGGGAAGTAATCCCACTAATATAGCTGCCCGGAATCTTTCCAAAATCAGCTCTTACAACTCCTAAAACATAGCTGAAAAAATCAGTCCATAAATCACTCCCAAAATTTAATATTTTTATTAAGTCATTTTTCAATTTTTCAATTTTTTTATGACTTTTTGGGGTTTTTTGACTTTTTTGGATTTTTGTGGAAAAATAATCACCCAAACATTAGAAAGAGTGGGTTTAGGGGTTTAGGGGGTGCTCTGAGTTAGAAAACGAGCACACCTAAGGCAAAAAATACCTCCCTATGCCACTTCTAGGCCGATTACAAAAATTTTAATTGAACCATTAAAAAATGGCCCAATTTACGGAAAAAATAAAACTTGCCGAAAATTAAAAACAACCTAGGGGGACTTAGCACATGTCCATATGACTCAAAATTAACGCCTAGCATGTTCATATACATTGACCCATAGACTTTAACAATCCCCTAAGGCCCGTCAGCCTCCCCAGGAATTCCAGCTTTGGAGGAGCAGGAGAAAAACCAATTAATTATGTTATGCACTAATGCAAGACATAATAGATAGGTGAAAAAACTCCTTGGAATACCTGACTTAGCCAAAAAGTCCTAGGGAACCAAGTCTTTTACAAAACACCATGCTAGTACGTTTTATTACAAACCCCGCAGGGCCATGGACATGTGGAAAAAAGTTAAAACGGGGGCCCTTTAAAAGGCCAGCTGGATATCAAATCATCGAAAAAAGAACATTGAAATGTTCAACTTTGCCCGCTCGCTTGATAGTCCATCTAAGTACAACTTAGCTGGCAACATCTGGCTCCAACTGTGGGACATGTGCTCGATCTGGTCTTCAAGTAAGGAGAGCATACGAGAATACCAGAATCTCCGGTTTCTATGACCTGTAAAAACATCTCAACTTGACAAGAAAACCTTTCAGTAGCACAAGTTCTTATAAGAAGCCAATGAACCATAAGTTACATTATTCAAAAACTAAAAATTGACTAATGAAAAATTCTGAGTACATAAAAGGAAAGTATTGAAAAAGAAATGTTGAAAGTAAATGCTCACTTGATGAGCTTATTTTCCTACTCTAAGCATAACAAAATAAAATGCTAAGTAAAATGATAAATCCAATGCAACCATCTTAACATTTTATCAATATAAAAACTTTTTACCTTGTGTTTGGTTACCAGCCAAAACAATGATACCTTATTTAGAAAATGCAAACCTGCATGATAATTCTGGATTGGAGGATTGGATTGGTGATCATAGGCATATGATAGATCTTTGAAGTGCTTCCCCCAATGGTAAGTCCTCATGCGGGCCTTTTCTACCCATGACTGGATAGAGCTGAGAAAAAACTCGGAATGATAAGGCAGACCAACTACCTCATCATATTGATCTGAAAGGCTCTTCTGATAGTTTATTTCTGTGAAAGTATAAGCCCCAGGTTGCTCCAAATCATAAGGAACCTCTGAATGTGTTGATGAAGGCTGAAACTGACATTCCACTGATTTCATCCTACCCAACTCTTCGTTATATTGTTGATCCAAGTCTTCGTTACTAATACTCATTAATGGCTCTAATTGATCATGAGAAATATCTACAGGCTCCTCTTCCATATCAAAATTTCCCAAGGTCTCAAAATCAACACTCCCCTCTCTTGATATATCAAAGATGGGTTTTTCTAAATCCATCCAACAATCATCATGCCCATCCTTGTAAATGAAGGGGGAGTCTTTGTCTATCGCATCACAACCCTGGCCATGCCCATCCTCATGTTCATAATACTTATCCTCAGAAGGCTTGGTTTGAAAGATATTACAAGGTATAAAGTTGTCCAAGACTTCACCACTATGCGGAGAAAGAGGAGGAGTGCCATCATAAACCATACAAAAATCATCACAAGTTTCTTTAAAGGCTTCTGTAATGGTTGCTTCCTTAAGTGAATTTGAAGTACAAACATCATCATCTTCACTAAAGTAATCCTGAAATCCCAAATCTTCAATGGCAAATTGAGGAAGCTCTTCTGAAACATCTTCAATTGAAGACCCTTCATGAATTTCTTTGTCAACTTCTATAATGGCTTCCTCTTTAGGAAAATCTGAAACACACATGTGATCATCATCGTAGATTTGAGAACACTCCATATTTTCAATGTTTTCAGCTATGGTGACAAGAGGATGGTTTTCAACAAAATCTTCAGTTAAGGGTGCTTCATGGAACTCTTCGATAGGGTCATGCTGAATCTCTTTTTTAAAGCTAGACTGTGCTATAGGGAGATCAACACGATTGATATAACTTAGAGGCACCTCCCAATATTTATTATTCTTTGTCATGATGATACGAGGAAAGTTGGGGTCTTCCTTATGATACTCAATCCAAGGTATGAACAAGAGAAAGTACCTTCTAAGGATCCTATCCAAGTGCTCCATACTAGCTCCTTTATTATGCCATTGCCTTATAAATATTCTAAGGAGGCTCGAAAGAGAGTTAATACATTTATTTGGAAGCTCTTTAAAATACCATTGATAAACAGGTCCCTGTAATGTACTAACAAACATCTCCATTATGTTATCTTCATATAAGACTTTGAAGTTAGCCACAACTTTAAGAAAAGAAAAGACATGCCGGGTTTCTACATCATCATCATCTCCCCAAAAGACCGGTAGATAATCAGATACATCTTCACTATCATGATAATTAGGGAAACCAGGGATGTCTGAGAAGTCAATGGGAGGATGTGCATCGGAAATTTGCTCACTAGACTCTTTATCATCCATTTTCAAAGATCAATAGCCTGCATTTGAAATGACCATGGAATATATCTGGTACTGAATCAGTGGAGTTGTCAAAAGGTGAGTCTTTATAGATTTTACTGTAATGGATGGAAACATCTACACACAAGCAGTCTCAACAAACTATATGAGAAACAAAGGGTTTTATCCCTTCAATGGAGTCGCCATGTGAGAATAAAAATATACATATAAAACAATCTCACAAAGAATTCTATCTTTTTGCTTTTCTTTGAAAATTTATAAAAGGAAAAAAGGTTAGTGGAGTCGCCAGATGAAAAATTAAAATTCTAATCTAAAGATTCATCAAACAAAGCAAAAACAAAAAGGAAAACTCAAAAGTCGTATTCCGGGAATAAAAAGACTTATCCCCGGCAACGGCGCCAAAATGTTGCCGCCTGGTTCCACACCTGGGGAAAACGCAGCAGAAGTCTTCAAGCTGCTGGTGTGGCCTTAGGGGCAAGTCAGAGTCAAGTGCTGTCACTTGGGACTCGACTCCTCCGTCTAGGCTTTCCTAGCGAAGCCAAGGGGGGTGGACCCTAAAAATGAAAAGAAAACTAAGGCGTCTAATCTAGGAGTTAGGAAAATATTTTTGGTAACCAAGAATAAACAGCATATACTTTGATCAAATAAAACAATCATTCATCATTTACTCCCATTTTAAAATAACCATCATTTAACTGCACATTCGTCAATAATATAAAATAAAATTTAAACAAGACCAGTGCCTTATAATGGAGTCAATAAACAAATGCATAAGCAGAAAAGTAGATGCTGTGCGAGTGTTCTTGGTTTATTTTAAATTTAATGTGATGGTGATCTTTTTATTATGGCAAGGGGGTTCCCAATATACGCAAGGTACGGGGGAACATGTCCGGAGTTTTGAAGCGTGGCTTCCCTCTCAGGCTTGGGCTGAATCGGAGTCTTGAGGAGGTGTTCAGATGCTATACCAACGAGGGCAAGCCTAACGGTTTCCAAGAGGTCACTACTCAGTGTGGTCCCAAGCCTTCTGAGAAATTTGCCCACGACAACAAAATACGTGTTGTGCCGGATTTTCACAAAAAGGATTTTTTATTAGGGCGGTGTTAGACCCTATTACTAGTCATCTCCTCCTTTCTGATGTGTACCAACTGGATCAGACTAAGCTGCAAGTCGGCCACAGAGCATACGGGAGAAGACCTTGGTATTTTTATAAAAAAATTTATGAACCCAAATTTTATCTTTTTTAAAACCCCAGGAGTCTCTTTTCAGGCACGTATTTCGGGCAAGCCCTCATACAGAAACCCTACTTCGGGAAAGCAAGGGGGGCGTTATGAGTTTGTAAAAAAAATGTGAAAAACTATGTTATGAGTGAACTTGTGGCCCGCCAGTGGAACGGACCAACAAGGTTTATTTTAATCCTAATTAATTTTATTAAACGCCGGAAAACAAAGAAATAAACTACTCTAAAAATCACGCCATGAAAATGAGACGACACAGGCCACCCCTGGGGGGATGGGGTATGGGCGCTGGCTAGCCCACTTGCTCTCGTTTAATAGTTGTTTACAATGATTTAGAGAAGTGCCCCAGTCTACTTTAAGTGACTTGGTGGCTTACAAAATTCTAGGAAAAAATGACCGGTTTTTAAAAAAATGAAAATTTGTCCTCCGGATTGCCTGGATCCTCAAAATTTTGGCAGCACTTCCTCCTACCTGTTCGTCTTTTGCTGCAAACCAGCAAGCAATAATTAGTATAAGATGCCCAAAAACACTTTAAGAGTGTCTTTGGAACACCTCCTAAAAAACCCAAAAAATTCTAAGTAAAAATTGCAAAAATTAACCAAGTAAAACAAGCAGTAATGCTAGTTTGGCTTGGGGTCTTTGCAAGCTTTATGAGCTGCAAATTGTATGCTCTTGGACAGCCAAATATACTTTTAAAATCAAAACAACAAATACCCAACAAAACTTAAAAGAAATTTGACAATTTTACTACAAGTTTTGGAAAAGTAGATGCTAAATGAAGGAAAAATCTAACAGTTAAGAATATGAGCTTTGTAACTGTCTAAATCAAACCTTTATGAAATTATTCCTGATCTATTTAAAATGTGGACATGAGCATATAAATCAGAAATATTTCAAATAAAAGTAACCAGTTAACCAAAGAAATTTTTTTTTTGCTTATAAGAGCTGAGGAAGAGAGAAGAGACAGAATGGTCCTTGAAACCAAAGACTTTGGAAGCTTGAAAGTGGGAAACCGAGGGTGAGATCCACCAAAATGTGCGCAGAAGAAAAAGTGAAGAGAAAACAAGCTATCCCCCTTTCCACACCTGTCAACCTGTAGCAAACAAAACTCACAGAAAAACCATCAAACTAGAAATGCACATGGTTAGAAATCAAAATAGTATGAGCATAAACAAATGAAACATATAAACTTTGAATCTCTAACCAATATGACAAATGCAAGAACAAATTAAAACAAACAAGATTAATTGTTCCTTCCCACAAAATCGTTACCAATCCTTCAAGCAGGCTAGTAGATGGCTGGAAATTACATGCCCAGAATTTGAACTTGCTACAAATTACTCCACATCATGAGACCATGAAACCACTCACAAAGTATCACACATATGGACCTCCAAAGTCTTTTTATTGATCAACAAAATAGCATAAGCTTACAACATATTTCTGCTCACTCTCCAACTAGAGAAAATGGAGTGGGCAGCCATGCTTAAATAGCCAAAGATGGAGAGAAATGGGTGGAATGAGTGGCATAACTCGTGGAGAAAATGGGGCTGCCCATTCCCATGTAATGGGCTGCCAAAATCAGCCCCAAATCAGCTAAAAATCAGCCATGTGACAGCCCATAAACATAGCTGCAAATTCCATGATTGAAGGGGCCCAATTTTGGGAAATATGCCCCCCTCAAATGGGGAAGTAATCCCACTAATATAGCTGCCCGGAATCTTTCCAAAATCAGCTCTTACAACTCCTAAAACATAGCTGAAAAAATCAGTCCATAAATCACTCCCAAAATTTAATATTTTTATTAAGTCATTTTTCACTTTTTCAATTTTTTTATGACTTTTTGGGGTTTTTTGACTTTTTTGGATTTTTGTGGAAAAATAATCACCCAAACATTAGAAAGAGTGGGTTTAGGGGTTTAGGGGGTGCTCTGAGTTAGAAAACGAGCACACCTAAGGCAAAAAATACCTCCCTATACCACTTCTAGGCCGATTACAAAAATTTTAATTGAACCATTAAAAAATGGCCCAATTTACGGAAAAAATAAAACTTGCCGAAAAATAAAAACAACCTAGGGGGACTTAGCACATGTCCATATGACTCAAAATTAACGCCTAGCATGTTCATATACATTGACCCATAGACTTTAACAATCCCCTAAGGCCGGTCAGCCTCCCCAGGCATTCCAGCTTTGGAGGAGCAGGAGAAAAACCAATTAATTATGTTATGCACTAATGCAAGACATAATAGATAGGTGAAAAAACTCCTTGGAATACCTGACTTAGCCAAAAAGTCCTAGGGAACCAAGTCTTTTACAAAACACCATGCTAGTACGTTTTATTACAAACCCCGCAGGGCCATGGACATGTGGAAAAAAGTTAAAACGGGGGCCCTTTAAAAGGCCAGCTGGATATCAAATCATCGAAAAAAGAACATTGAAATGTTCAACTTTGCCCGCTCGCTTGATAGTCCATCTAAGTACAACTTAGCTGGCAACACAGACTCCTAAAGAAAGCAAATAGATAACAACCCTATCCTCGAGCAACCTCTTGCAAGATCCGAGGATATTAGTGGCAAATTTCCATTATTACAATCAAACTAATTATATCCCAACCAATTACATTTAATCAATAATTAACCCTAGACTTCTAGAAACTATTACATGTAACATAAAAATAGCATTGTTGCTCATTAAGAAAATATAGGGCTTTGGTTCGATGCTCCTGCATCAATAAGCACATACTTACGTAACCATATGCATACCCATAACGTGTATGGACAATATGTATTAGTGCCAATTACATCACAACAACATAATCACATGCTAATGCATACAACATTTATCATTATACCAACACATATAGTCTTGCGGATACCAAGCTAGGAAAAACCAAAAATTTACATAAAATCATTAAGTGTAACGACTACATATACATCCTAACAAATCTTTTAATGCATCAATATCACAACTTAAGAATTCTTGACTAAATAAGGGCAACTGGGTGTCCAAGTTCCACATTCTACCCAAAAGTAGGCACGCATCCGACCTATACTCTTTCTATCGTGAAGGAACCCCCGAGATGGGCAACGGTTGCACTAGGACCAAGGGAAGACATAGAATTCTTCCAAGAATTCTTGTCATCAACCGGACACCAAGCCCACAACCATCTCAAGCTAAGAAACAAAAGGATCTACTTGGAGTTGGTCTTTCATAGGTAGAGTACTTAAGCCTACTTAATATGCATAAAGAACACAAGGGAAGCAATCCATTTCCAATCAACTTATCATGCCAACAAACATAGTTAACACTAATCCATTAGCTTACCAAGAATTAATAACATACTTTACCTCATGAAGGTCAAGCCCTTATCCCATGCAAGGGACTTAACAACAAAAGCAACATGGATGAGAATTCACCCATAACCAACCAAATCATAGATATTTTTCCATCCATACATAAAATCCATTGCACCCAAAAGAATCTTATTGATCATCTCATTTCCACTCAAGTCAAAGCCTTATCATTGCAAACACACAAGAACAAACCCATTGCAAGATCACAAATGGGAAATACCCTCTCTTGTGATCATAGAACAACACTATAAGAGAGTGATCAAGGGAAGATCCTTCTCTTCTTCCATAACATCCCGTTTACCATTAGGATCAAGGTCATAGGTCTAAGCCCTCTCTTGCACTTCTTGCAACAGAAATTTAAGCACACATTCCTTTCATCAGAGAACATTAAAATACTCAAGTAATTACTGGATTCAGAGTCACCATCTACAAGATCGTGGAAGGAAAAATCCCTCTCCCCATCATTAATATATCTAAGATATCCTACAAATGATACATATAAATTAAATTACCCATCCATCCAACACATAATACATATGTATGAAATTACTTACACATGCATGACATGCACTACAAGTATATAATATAATTATCAAGATAGGACAATGATAGGGTTGCACCCTTTCTCTACCATCATATGCATCTCATTATCAATCCACAAGCATATTAGACATGCATATGCATTACATCCAACTAAATATGGGCATAATCCCTCTCCCACAAACCATGTCAACACGATTAGTTATAGAAATACTCAATCCAAGACAACAGTGAGAAGAATAGGTCCTTCACCACCATACATATACAATATTTGTATATGCAAGGACAAAGAGATCATTATCACAATAATTATTACATATATATCTATCATATCATATAATTATAATTATTATTAATACCATCTTGTATATACACTATACATTATATATGGATACATTACCTATTACCTATTTATATTATATACTGCACCAATCATACCATAACTTTTATTATCATTTATGTTATACAATATCACATATATTACTATCTCATATATGTACACACTCTTATTATATATAACTACATTGATATCTACATAATATATATAATATACACAATACCATCACATACACTATATACAGTCCCATATCTCACTTAAAGAGGGATTCACTCTTACTGTTGTTGCAACATCAAGCACAAGTACAACAAGATAACAAACCAGCTATGGAGGGAGATGCCCTCGCCACTTGTCACATCAAATCAATTAAACCATTAATGGATGTGTAGTGCAGCGGAGGGGGCTACGCTTTCTCAACAATTAGCTATTCAATAAACAAATCATTTAAATAATGCAAAGAAGCCAAAGCCCTCCAAATCTATTGCCAGCAAACAATAATAACATAAGTATATGCATGTTGGCATTCAATCTCTTAGACACGGGTTCCAAGAGCAATAGCGTATATACCAATATAATATTTAAATAATATATACACATGATTATATATATACACAAATACATATATAATCTAATATTATAATATTATAACATTATACAATATATTACACATCAATAAGTACATATATATATATAAACCATTCTTTGGACAAGTGGCTCGTCCCCCCCCCAAAAAAAAAATAGACAATGAGAATACTCTAGAATAATTAAATGAAACATGCCACACATATTGAAAATAAAATAAAATAAAGAAAGTGGAACCACCATTACAACAAGTGGCCTATTTTCAAAAATAAACATTGAGGAATTACTCACATATATTGAAAATAAAAATAAAAAGGAAAATGGAACCACCATTAAGACAAGTGGCCTATTTCCCGAAATAGACAAACTAACGTAACCACTACCATCCAAATGGCACAAATAAGCCTATAAAAGCATACCATCAATAGAAATCTCAAAATCCATATAGGGTATAAATGTCACTTAATAAATCATATTAATATTTACTAATAATAATACTATATCGACATAGTGTTACATCCATACTCCTAACCATATACCACCATTAATATAATAATGACTTATTATTTACTTTATCATTTAATAATTGTATTGCTTACTTATCATTAAAATAAGAAATGATAACCTATCTCTATTATAGCAGCCACATATTATTAACCCATTATTACTATACATCATACATGCATAAGTACTCATTAGATGCCAAAAGGTCTTCACTGCTTTGTTTGGGGTTTAAAATTTGTATTTCAACAACCACATTGCATGCTCATTCATAACTGGCATACCTGAAGACTGTAGTGCGTTCATTACCAATTAATGTTAGCACAATAAAACTCTTCCATTTCATAAGGGAGTTCAAACTTCTTTCACAAGACATTCCAAAAATAGAGTTATAAAACAGCAGAAGGCCCAACATCTGCAGAGTTGAAACCTATGCTTTGATACCACTCTGTCATGTCCCCAACCCCTAAACCAAGGCCAAGGCCACCTGGAAGCCCAAGGGAAAGGATGAATCAAGTTAATGCATAGCGAAATAAGGTTATCTAAGGCTAGGACATCATGCCAACAAGCCAATTAAATAAAACAATCATCCCTTTGAAAATGAAATGCAAGAATACAATGCATATCTTTCCCCAATACACATACTATGCAAGGTAAATGCATGCATTAAATGAAACCATATATGAGCATGCTATTAACATGATTTCAAACATGATGTATCAAATCTATTTCAACCATATAATCACTAATAAAATCAGATCTATAAGCTACCATAAACAAGGTAAATAATTAGATCTACAAGCTGCCATAATCAACAATATTAATAGTATTAAAAAACCAAATCTACTGACTACCATCTACAACCATAATAACATAAACAAAACTAGATATCAAGGTTTCCATCTACAGCCATATAAATGATAAATATATTAGATCCTATGGATTCCACCTACAACCATATAAATGACAACAAAATCAAATTCATGAGCACATATACCTATCAGAAATTGCAATAAATAAACATATACTAAAATAGTCATCACTGACTACTAACCATGGCCATATAAACCTAAAAAAAATCAGATATGAAATAATGGAATATACAGCCATATAACACAAGATCTCATGTTTGTCACCTACAGCCATACAAATCATAAGCAAATCAAATCCATAAGCACATATATTTCCAAAAATGCAGTAAATAATCATATAATAAAATACTCATCTTAATCATGGGAAACTAGCTTCAAGAGGAAAACGTTCCACCCTGCCATAGGAATTCCATGATCATGCATCTTTCAACGTGACAGTAACCCCTGAGCTGAGGCCATAGATCCACAGGAGAGGTACTCTCAAACCAACAAGTATGGTGCACTCCTCTCAACACCAGGAACTCTGCCATACAAATACAATTGTATCTTAGTCATATGGAAATATTTTTCAATGAAAAAACAAGTGTTCCTTAATGGAAATGACATTATGGATGCAATGGAATAGGTCTCACAACGCATAAATGATCATAAATATATGAACCAGGACGTCTGGTTGCGCCCTTCTCAACACCGTTAACCCTGCCAAACCAAAATGACCATATCTTAGTCATACAGAAACATGTTTCGATGAAATGAAAAGAATTCCTTACAGGAAACATCACTTCGGACACAATGGTACAGGTCTCATAACCTATAAATTCTCATAAACAGGAGAACCATAACATATATTTGTGCCCTTCAAAGAAAACTCGGGCTACAACCTAAGAAATCTCAACACCTTCCCTCGCCACTTACTTTCTCTGCATCTTCACTACCTGGTGCAATGGGATTCCCTTCACTATAGTCCCTCAGTATATCACCAACCACCATCAAGCTTCACGTGCAAGACCAAAGCATAGACAAGTAATGGTCCTTGAGGTACTTTGGTGTTCCATCTATCCAAACTGCAATCTAGCATAGATTAGTCTTTATACCTCATTACAAGGAATTCAATCCTTCTTCAAGAAATTCAAATCCATCCATAGGCATTCGAAAATCTATTAGAGAGCCAACGTAACAATACAAGAGGGAAGAAGAATAGTGAAAGAGAGCCAATTCTCAATCCTTTTATAGCCATTCAAATTCCCAAGGAAGTAACTCCAATTTCAAGAGGGGTAACTCAAATTTACTGGGGGTTACTCAATTCATGAGAGGGAGGTTACAATTAGAGATTCCCTTTGCCATAATAGAAAAAGGTGAAATAGATAGGGGAGTTACACTTTTCAAATGTCCTGGCTAAAAATAGCTTGTGAGGACACACTTGTGCAAGTGGGGGTTACAAAATCAAATGTAACCTTTAAAAAGGAGTTACAAAACCACCAAAGGGGGCACATTCAACAAGGAAAGCTCACTAAATCATGAATTAGTCTCAATAATACCAACATAGGCTAAAATAATAAAAAATAGGAAATAAAGAGTGTTGTTAGGGAGATCCGCAACTCCTAGTCCCCAACCCCCTCACATGTGGAATCCATGACACCCCATTATCGTTAGTTGTCTGTATTGAGCCAATTATTAATTAAATTATAATAAAAATAATAATAATGTCAAAATTCCATAGTCCCACCACCCAATGCCCAATAATAAACAAAATAATAACATATGTACAAGGATTAACATCTGGGGTATTACATCCCCCTCCCCCTTAAAACGATGCATAGTCCCCAATGCATACTTATGCCGCAACACAAAATTTCAATGAGATGAGCATGTGCTTCCCTCATAGCATCTTCCATCTCCCATGTAGCATCTTCAGGACTGTAATGGGTCCATTGGACCTTCACCTACCTGATCTTCTCGGTTCTTGAGTAGCTTGACGTTTCTGCCCAATATGGAAACTGATTGTATCGAAGAATCCCCTTCCGGTTCCAACTGAATCACATTCCAATCAATCACATGATTAGAATTAGGTATATACTTCTTCAAGAAGATACATGAAATAAATTATGCACTTTTACGCAAGTAGGAAATGCAAGCTCATATGCAACTAGACCTATCTTAGCTAAGATCTCAAAGGGTCCATAGTATATTGCATAATGTACAGATAATCTTTAGCCCCATAGTTGTATCACACATTCCACATGAGCATTAGTAACTTTTAGTGATGGCTAGCTACAACATAAGTACCAGTCCTTAACATAGTAATTACAAGCATCAAGCTATAAAAGCATATTCCAACCATTAACATTGACTCTTTACAATCATCAAGACATATGTATCACTATTATAGAGGCCAAATATCACCCAATGCTAACACATAGGACTATCATGTCCTTGCTAATCAAGTCAAATTGAGCCCCATAACATCATTCATGTATCAATCATGCCTTTACAGAAGAAGGATGACCATCAGGCATTATTATAGGATTAAGGACTAGACTAACAAGCCACATAAGCATTATTTCTATAGGATTATCATGGCTATATATGCGTTATTATGCGTTCATAACCATTAGAACATCACCAATTATCATATACACCCATGATGCACATTGCCTTCATTGCCCTATCATAACTTAAATGCATTTACAATGATGTACAATTACTCACATGATCATAAGATAGATACAAAGTGTATGCATGTACAACACAACTGCATAAGCACATACTACGTAACCATATGCATACCCATAACCTGTATGGACAATATGTATTAGTATCAAGTACATCACAACAACATGATCACATGCTAATGTATACAACATTAATCATTATACCAAAACATGCAGTCTTGCTAGGAAAAACCAACAATTTACATAAAATCATCATGTGTAAGGACTCCATATGTATCATAACAATTCTTTTAATGCATCAAGATCACAAATTAAGAATGCTTCACTAAATAAGGGCAACCGGGTGTCCAAGTTCCACATTCTACCCAATTGTAGGCACTCATCTAACCTATACTCTTTTTGTTGTGAGGCCACCCCTAAGCTGGGCAACGGTTCCACTAGGACCAAGGGAAGACATATAATTCTTCCCAATACTTCTTCTCATCAACCAGACACCAAGCCCACAACCATCCCAGGCTAAGAAACATAGGGATCTACTTGGAGTTTATCTTTCATAGGTAAAGTACTTAATCCTACTTAATATGCATAAACAGGACAAGGGAAGCAATCCATTCCCAATCAACTTATCATGCCAACAACCATAGTTAACACCAATCCCTTAGCTTACCAAGGATTAATAACATACTTTACATCATGAGGGTCAATCCCTTATCCCATGCAAGGGACTTAACAACAAAAGCAACATGGATGAAAATTCACCCATAACCAACCAAATCATAGACATATGTCCATGCATACATAAATGTCATTGCACCCAAAAGACTCTTATTGATCATATCATTGCCACTCAAGGCAATGCCTTATCATTGCAAACAGACAAGAAAAAATCCATGACGGGATCATAGATGGGCAATATCCTCTCCCCTAAGCATAGAAAAACACTATAAGAGAGTCATCACGGGAAGATCCTTCTCTTCTTCCACAACATCATGTTTACCATTAGGAGCAAGGTCATAGGGCTAAGCCCCCTCTTGCACTTCTTGCAACAGAAAGTTAAGCACACATTTATTTCATTAGATAACATTAAAATACTTAAGTAACTATTGGATTCAGAGTCGCCCTCTACAAGATCACAGAGGGGAAAATCCCTCTCTGGCATTAATATAATAGGGTTAATCCCTCTCTTGCACTTCTTGCAACAGAAAGTTAAACACACATGTCTTTCATCAGAGAACATTAAAATAGTTAAGTAACTATTGGATTCAAAGTCGCCCTCTACAAGATCACGGAGGGGAAAATCCCTCTTTGGCATTAATATATCTAAGAGATCCTACACATGGTACATATAAATTCAATTACCCATTCATCCAACACATAATACATATGTATGCAATTACTTACACACGCATGGCATACACTACAAGTATATAATAAAATTATCAAGATATAACAATGATAGGGCTGCACCCTTTCTCTACCATCATATGCATCTCATTATCAATCCACGGGCATATTAGACCTTCATATGCATGCCAACACAATTAGTTATAGAAAATAATCAATGCAAGAAAACAATGAGAAGAATAGACCTTTCACCACCATACATATACAATATTTATATATGCAAGGGCAAAGAGATCATTATCACAATAATTATTACATATATATCTATTATATCATATAATTATTATTATTATTAATACCATCTTGTATATATATACACTATATATTATATATGCATACATTGTGTATTACATATTTATATTATATACTACACTAATCATGCCATAATTGTTATTATCATTTACATTATACTATATCACTGTATATTACTATTTTATATACGTACACACTCTTATCATATATAACTACATTGATATCTATATAATATATATAATATACACACCACAATCACATGAAATACACATACACTATACCAGGGAAATTTTTAGGGGCGAAATTTAGCCAATTGGCTATTTTGGGGGCTTTTTTTCAAAAAATAAATTCGCTATTTGGTCATTTTTAGCCTCTAATATCGCCTATATTTACATAAAATAAGTTTTTTTAGCATAATATTCGCCAAAATTTACAAGATTCAATATTAAATCCTATGTTTCATATTTAATATTCGCCTACCAATCTATATATATGTTTTTTTCATTCCAAAATAATCGCCTAGAATACTATACTTAAGTGTAATTTTATAATCCTTAAAAAATACCCTGCACTATACACAGTCCAAGATCTCAATTAAAGAGGGATTCACCCTTATTGTTGTTGCAACATCAAGCACAAGTACAACAAGATAACAAACCAGCTATCGAGGGAGATTCCCTCACCACTTGTCACATCCAATCAATTAAACGATTAATGGATGTGTAGTGCAGCGGAGGGGGCTACACTTTCTCAACAATTAGCTATTCAATAAAGAAATCATTTAAATAATGCAAAGAAGCCAAATCCCTCCAAATATATTGCCAACAAACAATAATAATATAAGTATATACATACAGGCAATCATGCCTTTAGACACAGGTTCCAAGAGCAATAGAATATATACCTATAGAATATTTAAATAATATATACACAACTACATATATAATATAATATTATAATATTATAACATTATACGATATATTACATATCAATGAGTATATATATATATATAATAATGTTACATATGAATATTAATACAACTTACACACAAATACATTGTCACCTACCTAGATTTGAAAACATTTTATGTTTGTGGAAAACATTACCTTAAAACTTATTGTAAGGTTTTATGTTATTGACCAAGGTTGGTCAAAGATGACTGTAATTGAATATTATTATTATTTAATAAATTAAAATAGGAGACACTCATCCAAAGGGGACTATTGAAGAGTGTTCACTGTCCCACTAGGAGGAATGAAACTGTTGTAGAAGGCAATTGACAAGTGCCAGCATCTGCACTAACTTACTAACTGTTGTAGGGAGCAACTTCTCTAAAATTGTGGTC
This sequence comes from Larix kaempferi, assembly GCA_027924585.1. Taxonomy (NCBI): domain Eukaryota; kingdom Viridiplantae; phylum Streptophyta; class Pinopsida; order Pinales; family Pinaceae; genus Larix; species Larix kaempferi. The sequence continues at coordinate 1,990,425 of BSBM01000563.1, forward strand.
ATGTTCCCCAAGGATGGTGGAACTGAGCAGGTGGCTCATTAATTGATAAACTGACCCTTAAGACCTAGGGAATCTTATTTATAGCCATCGAATTTGAGCAGGTATCTCACACATTCTCAGGAGGAGACACATATTTTGCCTTGTGGTTGATGTAAACTGCTATGTTGAGCACACAAGAGATTCAATGAGGGGATTGGCAAACTAATGAGTTGCAGTGTAAGACTGTCTTATACTACTGAGTTGTAGAGAGGTTTTTTGTATGCAAGTCTTCACGATTGCTGAGATATAAAGTGAATGTCATATGCTTCTACACGGAATATTCCTCCTGGTGGTTCAGTGAACATGCTCGGGGGTCCTAAAGCAAGTAAGACTTGACTGCTTTCAGGAGACGGTTGGGAGGAACAGTCTTCTTTGGGTGTTTGTCACTCCTATACTTTTGAACAGGTTCTATATTGTCTCAGTGTATTTTAATTTATCTTACTGTTATATTTCTAAGGATCTCATTTATTTAATTGCTGACCTACAAAGTAGTTTGAGTTTTCATACAGAACTATTAATTGTTTACTGAGGAAAGATTGAATGAATTGATTTATGATGAGTATAAATCTCTTCCTGTATTTTTCCTTTCACTCAGAAGTGATGTACTCTAGTACAAGAAGATGTTTAATTAACATAGATTGAAAAATGATTCGAAGATTTTCAAAAGAGACTGATTATTAGATTATGCTAGATAGGAAATTGCCTTATAGAATGCATACAGTAATATTCCTATAATATATTTTTTTCACAAAGCATTTCTAATCTTTAGAATAGTAGAATATATTTGATGATAAACAGATAATATATTATAGACAGAATATTGATTTCATTATTATATACTCATCTTCTTCTATAAACAGTTAAAACCTAGAAGAAAACCTACTTTAAATCATCATAAGGTTATACACAGTAAATATAATTACAAACCCTAGATATATATAAACATTTCGATTTTATGCTACCTTCTACTTTTGCAAATAGATTACATTCGAGAGACTCATTACAACAACGCAAATGATTTCATAACTTAATCGCTTACACAGTATCAATGATAAATTCATTTACAAACATCAAGTTCAAATAATAAACAAGTTTTAAAATACTAAACACAGAGCAAACATTATTTTGAAATATAGAATCAAAACATCAATACTCCATTTTAAACCGACAAAGTCCAATTGGAGCCAACTATCATAATTTAAACCATAACTCTTAAACATCTATGTATATCCATACTTATACAACAAATAAATGTTTAAAAACAAACCTTCAATTCTTGGCGTAACGCGGGATAAAGAACCCATTAATATAGCTTTTTAATCAAAGTAAGCTTTCAATCAAATAACAGTCTCATGTTCGAGACTCACTGTAGTTTCTGCCCAGTTCGAATAAATACAGCATTTATTTAATACACTCAAATCCAACCCAGTTTTTAGGGTTTGGTATAGGGTCAAACCCTATTAATAATTATTGTAATAAAATTCAAACATTTAAACAATTTTAAACTCAAGGGTTCGAAACCCGAAAAGGTTCGACCACTGGAAATTTAAGTAAAATGAACATGCTCGAGTTTATACACAGTCGACATGCTTTCTCGAGGGCCTTGTCGAATGGAACACAACAGTGTAAATTTCAGTTTCCACACTGTTAAAACTTTATGCAAACAGAGTGGGTTTCGAACTTGAAACCCAAACTAAATCCCAATTAAAAGATTACGCCACAAAACTAGAAATGGCGAACAACAAGCTACTGTAATACAGGATTTAATTCTCATCAAGGGTTTAAAGATTTTACAGCATAAATTTTATAGTAGGGTTTTAACCCAAACAACTTATAAACACCATTTTAAAATGCATTCAACAATCGAACAAGCTACAATATCGATAGAGACCAAAACACAGAATGAAAACGCTAACACAGTAGCTCTTCTTCATTTAAGAGTGAAACGTTTGAAACCCCAACTAAGGTTTGAACCCAGAAACTTTTACAAAGTTCAGTGTTCATGAATACAAAATCCAAATGGCTTACAAACAATAAAAACGAAGACCAATGCTAGCACCAAAAACCAACGCTAAAACCTTCTACAAGACCAGAGATGACAGAGGCACCGTGGTGAAGGCCCGAGGCTTACATGGTTTCCTTTTAACCATTAGAACCGTCTTTCCCACAACAAAGCTATCGCCGAGATCACAAACCGAGACTGAGGATCAACAGGAAACGCTGGAAGTGTTGCTTGGAATCCTTGCCAAGTACCGAACCAAAGTTTAACAGTTAGAACATTATTTTCATAAACGTTTACGAAGGAAAACTAAACTTTACGAAGACCAAAGCTTACCTCTGTAAGTTTGTGCACGAACCGAGAAATACAACCCATGCAACAACCAAATATTTGTTTTAAAACTCACTACATTAGCAACGGTAGAAACCAGAAGCACCTCTGCAGGTATTATCATACCGAGGCTCAGATTGCTGAGCTCTGGTGGCCATGGCAGCCGAGAGAGAGCTCGTCTCTCCACCTCCGAAAATAATAACTTTGATAGCTGTGAAAACAACGTATAGTTGATCATTCCAAGTTAGATCGATATGGCTCTAGGGTTTCTCTCGTGCGAAGGTTTTGGCTTGGTTGTTGTTGTCAGAAAAGCACCCTGTCATGTTGGATCCCCAGCAGCTAGCTGGTGGCATGCCCCAGGACGGATCCCCTGACGGGATAACTCACCATGAGCCAGAGAAGACCACGGTCTGCAATGATAGCAAGGGAATCGGGGGATTGCTGCGGCCAACTCCAGGGGGCTGCCTTCCCAAATCAAATTTGATTCCTGCAGTAAAAGTTCGCGCTGAGAAGGTGAGAGAACAGGTGGAGAGGTGGAGGGAAATAGCCCTGACTGGTAAGTTTATTGGCATCTGGCCTAAAGAACAGGATCTTATCAGATGGATCAAGCTAACCTGGAATCCAAGAGGCCAATATGACCTTCATCTAGGTTCCAAGGGTTTCTTTACCATCATTTTTTTTCAATATGGAAGATCGGGATAGAGTGTTAGAAGGAGGGCCTTACTTCTTCTTTTCTGCTGGATTATATCTCAGACCCTGGAAAGAGAGATTTAACCCGAATACTGAGGCAGTTAAGATGGCACCAGTATGGATCAGGCTCTATGCTTTTCCATGTGAATTTTGGGATCTGGAAATCCTTCAAGGCATTGGTAATACCCTTGGGGAATTTGTAAAAGTGGCAGATCGAACTCGTCAGCTTAGATATACTGACTGTGCTCAGATCTGCGTCTACATGGATCTATCAAAGGAGCTACCTGAGGCAATCACTCTAAACTATGAAGATGAAGAGTGGGTCCATATGCTGGACTATGAGCAGCTCCCATTTAGGTGCGGATCTTGCCATGAATATGGGCATTTTAGCAGGAATTGTCCTCATGGATCTCTTGTGGTTTCTTCCCCAGTTTCGGAGCCAAATGGGAGCAAAGACAAGGATGGCTTTACTCAGGTAAAGAGCATAAGAAGATCTAAACCAGGGGAAGCACAGAAGAAAGGGAAAAATAAATTGGAGAATGGTAAGTCTAGCCTAAATCCCTTCCAGATTTTGGAAGAAGTGGATGAGAATGGTGAAGAAAAGCAGAAAGGAAGAGATGATCTGGTTGTAGGGATGAGTGAGGGAGACAGTAGACAGATGGAGAAGGAAGATCAGGTCACAAAGCAAAGGGAGGACTCGCTCATTACCACTTCGATTCCCCCCATAGAGGAATTGCCGGTGATTATGGAGGATGACGGGGAAGAGGAGGTTGATTTAGGGGATCTGGATCTAGATGCGATTGAAAAGGAATGCGAGAAGAAGGGAAGGGGTTATGTCCCCAGACGACAGATTGAACTCCTCCATGATGCCATCATCAAATCCAAGGCGTCTCAGAAATTAGGCATTAGGGTGGATGCCCAATCTAGGTTTAAGCACAAATCCTCCACCGACGATCCGAAGAAAGGCAGGAAATCAAACAAGTAGCGTATTGCAGAAGTTGGGGTTAAGCTTATCGAATATGGGCTGTATCCTACGATTAGGGCATCACTTGCAGATGTCTCTAAATTTTCTCAATGAAGATCGTGACATGGAATATCAGAGGGTGTAATCACCCCAGGAAAATTAGATCGCTATCAAGAAAAATGCAGCAAGAGAGGCCGGATGTATTATTCTTACAGGAAACCGAATGCTCTATGGAAGTCCTGGAGAAAAATGCCCAAAGGATATGGAAAGGTGCAGGAGTCATGGCAATAGATGCCATTGGTATGGCAGGAGGCATTGCCATTCTGTGGAATCCCAGATCTATCTTTTTAACAAACTGGCGTGCCAACAAATTTTCCCTTATTTGTGATTTCCACATCATGGATTCTGCTGTCAAGGGTTCCTTAGTCAATATCTATGGCCCTAGCATTGCCCCATTAAAAGACGCTTTCCTTCAGTTCCTGTCTCGGTTATCCCTTCAGGTTACTACTGGCTCTTGGATTTTGGGTGGGGACTTTAACTTGATTTCATCCCTCGAGGAAAAAAAAGGTGGTCGCAGAACCCTGGACAGATTCCAAGAAAGATTTCGGGACATTCTCTCCCGCAATCATTTGGTTGACATTGAGACTGGGAATGGTTGGTTTACTTGGAAAAATAAACATGGAGAGCCCCATCTTGTTGCTTCTAGGGTCGACAGATTCCTGACAACGAAGGATATTGCTCGTGAGATGGGTGAATTCAATTCCAGTGTACTTCCCAACGCTAGCTCTGATCATTGGCTTGTGTCTCTTTCTTGGGATCTTTCCTCCAATAACTGTCCCAAGCCCTTCCGGTTTGAGCAGTTTTGGTTGGACCACAAGGATTTTAAGGACCTGGTGGGGAAATGGTGGGAAGAAAGCATTCCACAGGATGGCACAAAGATGTACCAGTTTTAGCAGAAACTAAAAATGCTTAAATCCAAGATCCGCACTTGGAATAAGGAATATTTTGGGAATATATTTGAGGATAAAAAGAAACTAATTATGGATCTTGAATCGATCCAGAAATAGGGGATGGAAGGTGGATGGAGTGATGAGCTTAGGGAATGTGAACACAATCTTCTGGCGGACCTCGATGCTCGAGAACGACAAGAAGAAACTTATTGGAAGCAAAAATCCAGAGTTCAGTGGTTACAGGAAGGTGATAGAAATACCAAGTTTTTCCACAACTCAGTGATTCAGAATAGAAACAGATCTAAAATCTTCAAACTTTTGAAGTCAGGTGGGGGCATTGTAGAATCTAGGGAAGATATAGAAGAGGAACTTATCCAACATTTTGAGTCTGTATTAAAGGAAGACAGGCCAGACAGAAGTCTGGAAATTTCCCAGATTACTTCTCTCATCCCCCGCATTATCTCTCCTAATCAGAATGAGATGCTAAATAAAGCCATCTCCATGAAAGAGGTGGAGGAAGTTGTGCACCAAATGGCTTTGGGTAAGGCTTCAGGCCCGGATGGCTTCACCACCAATTTCTTCTCCTGTTTTTGGGATATGATTAAGGAGGATGTGCATCTGCTGGTGGAGGAATCTCGTTGTTGTGGTGGTGTCCTTTGTGCTTTCAACGCTACCTTTTTGTCCCTAATCCCAAAGGAAGAAGGGGCAGACTCTCCCGGTAAGTTTAGACCTATTTCCTTATGCAATGTAATCTACAAAATTATTTCGAAAGTCATCGCTAATAGATTGAAACCACTGCTTCCATCCCTTATCTCTCCCAAGTAGTCTGGTTTTGTTGAAGGAAGGAAAATTGTTGATGGGATCATTCTGGTTCATGAGACTTTGCATTCCCTCAAAGTCCTGAAGAAACCCGGGATGATGGTAAATCTTGATATTGCAAAAGCTTATGATAAATTAAGCTGGCAATACATGAGGGAAATATTGCTTGATTTTGGCTTTGACTTGGTTTGGGTTCAATGGATCATGAATCTAGTCTCAGCCCCCTTTTTCTCTATTATTCTCAATGGCTCCCCTTCTAAGCTTATGCATGCCTCTCGTAGTATTAGACAAGGTGACCCTTTGTCTCCGTTCCTTTTTATCATTATGGCGGAGGGTCTCAGTAGAATTTTGAGTCATCATGTGGCCACTAGTGGTATTAAAGGGCTCAGAATTCATGCTGGGATGGATAGACAGACCCATCAACAGTTTGTAGATGACACCATGTTAATGGGGCACCCTTTAGTACAAGAGGCCAGAGGTTTCAAGAATTGTTTGGATTTATTCGCCAAAGCGTCTGGTTTGGAATTCAACCCCCAGAAATCTCAGGTTTTCTTTCTTAATACTCCAAGGGTTACCCAGCTCAATATCATCAGGATCTTAGGCTTCTCGCTGGGCTCCTTCCCCTCTAAGTATTTAGGGGCTCCTCTGTCAGTGGGCTTAATCCGCTCAGCTTCCTGGCAAGAACTGCTGGATAGAATGAAAAAGAAGCTCGTAATTTGGACTATTCATCCCCTGAATTTCCCTAGCAAAATCACCTTAGTCAAGTCAGTTCTCCAATCTTTGCCAGTCTATCTGTTTTCCATGCTCTCTGCTCCCAAGTCAGTGTTGAAGGCTATTCGTGGTATCCAAAGATCCTTCCTATGGGGCTGCAGGGAATCAAAGGGGAAATTTTGTTTGGTTGGATGGGACAAGATCTGCAAACCAAAGGAAAATGGAGGCCTAGGCCTCAGAGATCTAGAAGTTCTAAGTGAAGTATATGGTGCCAAAATATGGTGGCGTTGGTGTACCCAACATGGGGAGCCTTGGGCTAAACTATGGCACATCAAATATGTGAGGGATAGGGAGGTCGGGTAATTGATCAGATTTAATGAAGTTCATCAGGGCTCTCACATTTGGGCTAAAGCCTTTGCTTCAAGAAGTCTTGTTCAGGATCATTGCTTTTGGGAAGTCCTTAATGAGAGGGAAGCAAAATTCTGGAAAGATTCATGGAATCAGCTCCCTATTTTGGGGTTGGACCCATGGTGGCAACTAATAAAGGAAAATGGGCTTGCTCAAGGTAAATAGAAAGTTTCCCACTACTGGAACAATTCTGTTGTGGAAGGGCATAGGGTCTGGCACAGGGCGGGGGACTGGGATGGCTCATCTTATGAGGCCTCCTTAGAAGCTTTTGACCAAATGATGAGGGACAGATTTCTTCGGCATAGTGATTCAATGGATAGACTTCGGTGGGGTCATTCTCCTAAGGGAACTTTTAGCATCCATGAAGCCTATGTTTTACATATTCAGGAAGAGGAGGAACCAAGGAAAATTTGGGAAAAAATATGGCAAATGAACAAATGGCCAAAAGTGGTTGTCTTCTGTTGGCTTGTGGTATGGAAGCAGATCCTCACAAATGAAAACTTGAGGAAAAAGGGGATCTGTGGTTCATCGAGATGCCCTCTGTGCATGCAGGCTAAGGAGAGCAGTGGTCACTTGCTCGATTCCTGCCAATTTGAGAGGCCATCTTGATCTGTCCCTGGAAGCCTAGGACCTGAAGGCCTTTTCTAATCCTATTATTGGGATGTTGTGGCAAATCTTCCCGGGCATGGTCTTATGGGCTCTATGGAAAGAACGAAATGATCGAATCTTTAGAGACCGCTCCAGCAAGGAGGAAATTGTCTGGAGAAAACTTGCCAGGAACATGTCGGAGACCATTCGCAGTCAGCAATGGACGGACAAGGATAAAGAGTTGTCTCCAGGGGATCTACGAATTGTTGAAGGATGGGGCCTAAAACACGCGGATCTGGATGGCCTCCGCAGGAAAAGCATGAACCACCAGCCAAATGTGCAGTCTCAGTGGTTTCCTCCACCATTTCGGTGTTTCAAGGTTAATTTTGATGGTGCCTCTCGCGGCAACCCGGGTGCAGCAGGTTTCGGGGGTGTCTGTTGGGATTGGACTGGAAATATTATGAAGGTTTATCATGGCGCCATAGGCCACGACTCAAACAACTCGGCTGAACTTGATGTTCTACTCCATGGGATCTATCTGGATCTTTCCGAATCGTGGCTTCCTCTGGTTCTTGAGGGAGATTCTCTTATCATTGTCAACATGGCAAGGAAAATGTCCTATGGTCAAACCCCGGAGAAAGTCTCATATAGCTGGTGTCTATTGGCCAAGCTGGAATGTCTTCGAACCCTCCTTTTCAATCAACCTGCTATCTTGTTTTCCCACGTAAAAAGAATGGCTAACAAGGTGGCGGACCACCTAGCTAATCATGGTATTGAAGCTGGATCGCCGGTCAGGATTTGTAATCTAGCCGATTCCTCCAGGGACGAATGGAGCCAGATGTGCTGCCATCTGGAAATGAACGATTCTGCGGCATTGAGTCGTGTGATGTCTGGTGACATGACATTACCCCATCGCGGTGCTAGCGAAGTGGAGTGTAGCAGGCGAGATCCCCGTGTTGGGATACATTAGCCTCAGATGCACTATCGTTATTAATTTCCTAATCAATGTATGTTATGAGGTGGTACTCCCTAGAGAGGGATATTTACGATGATGGGATCAGTAAGACCCGTGGCACACCTCAAATCTGTCCTTCCCATAGCTCTACGATTCTGTCGGACTTCTGGATGATGACGCTCTGGTACCTCCTCGAGTTATCTCATCATTTATTGGGTTCTGTCATTATGCCTCTTTCTCTTATAAACTCCCCTGCTGGGACCTGTTCCTCTCACATTTCCTATCTTTGCTGGTGGTTTTTATGTTGTGGTGTATGCGGGGTTGAGCACTCTGGGAGTTCTGTTGGTTTTATTTTTAGGGGTGGGATTGTGTTCCTTCGATACCTATCTCTTATGGCTCCAAAAAAGAAATTTCCCTGCGGAGGAGGAAGGTGGTTCTTCCGGGGCTTTGGGTACTCAGACTGGTAGAACAACCCATGCTTCTACTCGAACGCGCCTATGTGAGGAGGCTAAATTCCACCGTAAACGTATTCCCCGGTCAATTTAGGAGGATCTTTGGGGGATGGAGAAGGATTTATGGGAGGAGGTCAAGGAATTATCTGTGGATGAAATTCATCGGGATACAAAGGATTGGATCCTCGAGCCGGGAACGACTACTGGCAGAGCTTCGCTCTATGAGAGGACACTCATGAATTACTGGGTAACCAAAAATCTGATGGCCAACATCCTCATGGATGCGTTCAACAAGTGGCGAGGGGATGAGGAACCAGTGCGGTCTTGGAAGATGCACAACCTCGACAGTAGAGTGATGCATTCTAAGGTGGATGTTATGGCTAAAAAGATGGGCATCACCTTTGTTATTCAGGGAGGGAGCAGTGGAGATGGGGGCGGTTGCATCCACGACGGTACCTCGCGGCGACATGAGGAGGTCTCGAAAGCAGTTCAGTCTCATCCAATCAATACCACCCCAAGTCCCGTTGTTGCTGAACGTTGCTTGAAAATTATCACCCTTGATTAAGGTGCTTTACTTTAATTTTTTGTTTAGTGGCATGAATGCTATGGAAGCTATGACGGCGTTTAGCTTTTATCTGTTTGTTGCTTTTTTACGGTATTGTTATGTGGAGTCTGTGTCAAAACTGTGTGTCCTGATAACTTAGACATATTTCTCTCCTGTTTGGCCTCTAGGCCGGGAGTTTTTGATTGCCCAAGACGATTTTATGGACTGAAAGGGGGGATCCTGTTTGACCTCTATTGGTCGGGGTCACCTCTGTCAAGGCTGCATAGTTCTGTATCCGTCATGAACTCGTAATATATAGCTTTTTATTTACAAAAAAAAAAACAACGTATAGTTAGGGTTTAACCCTTACGTGTAAACCCTACAACAACTCTTCACGTGGATCATTAAATGTCATGTCTATCCGCCACCATAGTTTTAATTAAAACTTTCCTATAGTTAGGGTCATCACTTTTGTTTACACCATCGATCACATTATGGATGCGCTAGGACCATAGTCCTTATCATTTGTTATAACATGTATCAATGCCAAACCTTAAGTTTTTAACCACGTGGGCTAGATCGTGTTATATTGCTTGGTGTTATGCATACAACTTAGCTAGGTTAATTAAATAATCCTTAGAATCTACTTTTATCAACACTTTAATATCTTGGATTACTGGATGTCCTCACTGGTAACCTGGACAGAGGCAGTAGTATGCTTTAGCTTGTTATAGCTAAGTAAGCCTTTGGGCTTCACTAGAGTCCCTCCCAAGTAAAGAAAACAATAGGCTTCTTAACATCGCAAAGTTAATAAAGTAATACTATGACGATACATTTGAAGCATAACTAAATTCAAAACAATAAATAAGATACATAGTCCTACTATTGATACTTTAAGGACAAATAAATATCAATTTACAAATATCTGAATAGAATCAATAAATGCATAAGTAACAAGTTAAACGAAATTCCGCACTAGTATAGTAATAGTTCTCTTATAGAAAATTACCATTTTAGGATCGCATTTTCTTTTAATATCGCTTAAGACACATTCAATAGCTTATGACTATTGTAAACAAATAAGTGTTGCAGTTAAGATCATTAAGGAAGAGCTAAACATTCATAGATTTACTTTCCGCAAAGAGTTAATAGCGATAAAACTGCTTAGAAAAATTTTAAATTTTGATGAAATTTTGGAGATATTACATACATCATATCATTAACACATCTATTTAACAATATACATAATACTTATTTACAATTTATATATATATATATATCCACTCTTCGGGCAAGTGGCTCGTTCCCCCCCAAAATAGACAAGGAGAAGAATCTAGAATAATTAAATGAAACATGTCACATATATTGAAAATAAAATAAAAAGGAAAGTGGAACAAATACACACCACCATCACATACAATACACATACACTATACACAATCCAAGATCTCGATTAAAGAGGGATTCACCCTTATTGTTGTTACAACATCAAGCACAAGTACAACAAGATAACAAAGCAGATATGGAGGGGGATTCCCTCGCCACTTGTCACATACAATCAATTAAACAATTAATGGATGTGTATTGCAGCAAAGGGGGCTACACTTTCTCAACAATTAGCTATAAACAAATCATTTAAATAATGCAAAGAAGCCAAAGCCCTCCAAATCTATTGCCAACAAAAAATAATAATATAAGTATATACATACAGGCAGTCAAGCCTTTAGACACATGTTCCAAGAGCAATAGAATATAAACCTATAGAATATTTAAATAATATATACACATGATTATATATATACACAACTACATATATAATATTATATTATATTATAATATTATAACATTATACGATATATTGCATATCAATGAGTACACACACACACATATAATCTTACATATGAATATTAATGCAACTTACACACAAATACATCATATCATTAGCACATATATTTAACAATATACATAATAATTATTTACAATTATATATATATCCACTCTTCGGACAAGTGGCTCGTTCCCCTCCAAAATAGACAAGGAGAAGAATCTAGAATAATTAAATGAAACATGCCACATATATTGAAAATAAAATAAAAAGGAAAGTG